>CM070633.1:58801902-60256850 GCA_036346255.1 Ampelocalamus luodianensis | reverse complement strand
CCCATGTAGACAAACAATCCTAGCCACATATAACTCGCCAATTGATCGCTTACGTATGTAGTCTTGGCGGGGATGAAATGAGCCACTTTAGTCAACGGTCAATTATTACCCAAATAGAATCATATCACGATTGAGTCCTAGGGAGTCGGTGATGAAATCCATGCCAATCTCTTCTCACTTCCATTCGGAATCGGTAGTGGTTGCAACAATCGGTGGTCTCGATGTTACGCCTTAACTCGACACACATCACGTGGGCGGCGAACTCGACAATTTCTCACTTCATCTTGACCCCACGGTATTTCTCCTTGAGATCTGGTACATCTTGGTGCTTCGGGGTGAATGGGTAAGGCGTTTCATGAGCCTCCTTGAATTGATTGTTTTAACTCCTGTTGGTTAGGTACACAAATGCGGTTTCCAAACCCACGGTTCCTTGTTCATCTTGGTGAATCACGTAGCCTTGCCTCTTCGCATATTCTTCTTGATCTCCTTGATGTCATCATCTTCTAGTTGTTTTTCTCGATCGACTTTGAAGAGTCGGTTGTACTTCAAAGCATTCACACAACCTTGGTGACAATCTCCAAGTTTAGGCGCTTCAATTCTTCATGTAGTTACGGCTGTTCATTCATACGCACCATCATGGTATTGCAATAGGCCTTTCTGCTCAGGGCATCTGCAACTACATTTGCTTTGCCTGGGTGATAATGGATTCCAAGATCATAATCTTTTATCAACTCTAACCATCTTCTCTGCCGAAGGTTTAATTCTGCCTGTGTGAATATATACTTCAAACTCTTGTGATCCGTGAAAATCTCACAGCGGTTACCAATGAGATAATGCCGCCATATCTTCAAGGCATGCACAATCGCTGCTAGCTACAGATCATGGGTTGGATAATTCCCTTCATGTGGCCTCAACTGCCTGGATGCATACGCTACTACCTTGCCTTCCTGCATCAATACGCATCCGATACCTTGACGGGATGCGTCGCAGAAGATCTCGAAATCTTTATGGATATCAGGTAAAACTAACACAGGTGCTGAGACCAATCTCCTCTTCAGGTCTTGAAAACTTTCTTCACAGGCATCTGTCCAATCAAATTTCTTCTCCTTCTTGAAGTTGAGTCATGGGTCTTGCAATCTTAGAAATTTTCAATGAACTGCGGTAATAACCCGCTAGTCAAGAAACTTCTCACCGGTGGCGTCACAGGTTGCTTCCAATCGACCTTGCTTCAACCTTGGCGGGATCTCTCGCAATTCCTCCTGCCGACACAATATGTCCAAGGAATGCCACTTGACTTAGCCAAAATTCACTTTTCTTGAATTTAGCATAAAGTCGATGTTCTCGGAGCTTGTCGATATCATCCTAATATGCTTCTCGTGTTCTTCTTCATCCTTCGAGTAGATGAGAATGTCATCGATGAAAACAACCACAAACTTATCCAGGAATTCCATGAACACTTTGTTCATCATATTCATGAAATAAGCAGGGGCGTTCGTCAAACCGAAAGACATCACTGTAAACTAAATCGATCCATATCGGTGGTGAAGGTGTCTTGAATATCTTACGTGCGATCTTGATTGGTGATAGCTCGATCTCAAATCAATCTTCGAGAAGACACTTGCTCCTTTCAGCTGATCGAACAGATCATCTATCCTGGGCAAAGGATATTTGTTCTTGATCGTCACCTCATTGAGTGATCTGTAATCAACACACATTCTCATGCTATTGTCCTTTTTCTTGACGAACAAGACCGGTGCTCCCAAGGTGATGGCGGGTCGGATGTAACCTCGCCGTGATTCTTCAATCTGTTTCTTCAATTCCGCTAACTCATTAGTTGGCATTCTATAAGGTCGCCGATATTGGGTGTCCACAGGACTAAGTCAATTAAGAACATGACGTCCGATCCGGTGGCATGCGGGTAATTCATCGGAAAGACATCGGCATATTCTCGGACTACGGTATGTCTTCAAGTTTCACTTCCTTCATCTTTGGTGAGGATAGAACTTCCATTAGTGCAGTCTTGGGTTTGAACTCAATGAAATTCCTTCTCCATTTGTGAGAGTGATAGACCTATTGCACGATCTATTTGTCCATGATTCTTGGCTAACGATCCATTCCAAGAATAACGTCGGACCTTGGGAATGCAAGACTATCAAGTGCGCTAGGAAGGATACTCGGATATTTCAAGGGTGAGGTTCGGGCATAAAGAACTAGTTCTCATTTACGAGCAGGGAATGGATTATCATGGGATTTGCTAAGGAAGATATTGGTAACCCATTTTGCCCACAAATTTATTTGACACGAAAGAATCGAAGCTCGGAATCAAATAGTCTTGAAAGTGGTATTGAATTGACAAGAAACATATCAAGCACAACATCCGGTCTTTGCTGGGCTTCCTCGGGCGTGGCGTGGTTCACACGTCTCTTGATGAAGCGGCCTTTGCGGCTTTGCGATCGCCGATGCATTGTGACTCTGGTCTTGGCTTGGAAGGCCGCTGCCTGCTTGCTTCTTGGGGCATCTGTTGGCATAATGGCTGTTTCATTGCGGTGGAAGCAGTCACTCCTGCGGTGAGGCAAAGCTCTTCTCTGAAATTGTCCTCCGGTTGATGCGCTGCGGAAGTTGGAGGTGTTAGGGGCCGGTTCTGCAGGGGCTCTGGATGTGGAAGTGCGGAACTTCCACGCTGCGGTGGTTGCGGTGAATGAAAGCGAGGCTTGGGAAAGCCTCTGCGTTGAACTCGGCGGCCATCCTCCGCTGCGTTCTCCATCTCGTGATGCTTGGCCTCTGGCGGATCGCCTTGTCCACCAAGCTGTTGGAAGTCGGTGAAGTTACGGGAGATGAGTTGGGCGGAGATATCGTCGTTGAGTCCCTCCGGGAACCTTTCTTGTCGTTCTTCATCTCGGGCCACATCGGTAGGGCATAGCGAGCCAAGCTGGTTGAAGCGGTGGAGATACTCGCTCACCGAGCGATTGCCTTGGCAAAGGGCATGGAACTCCTTCCTCTTCAATGTCATCTGGCCGGCAGGAATGTGTGCATGACGGAAGGCTCTGACGAACTCGTCCCATGAGATGGCCTGGGCGTTGGTGTGTGAGATCGTAAATTGTCCCACCATTCGAAGGTGGTCCGTTGGTGATGAGTTGCGAGCAGGACCTCTCGCGATCTGTGCATTGCGCGATGTCCAGTTTCTTTCCGATGGCACGAAGCCAATCGTCAGCATCCATCGGCTCGGTGCTGCTGGAGAATGTCGGAGGACGCATACGCATGAACTCCAACATGGTCACCCGCTGAGAAAGGTGTGTCGGTGCCTGAGTTGCGGCGGTAGCTGCTGTTGCCTGGTTGTTCTGAGCGTTGTTGAGCGACTGAGCCAACAATTCAATAAGGTGAGTTTGATTGGTCATCATCTGTTGCCAATCTGGTCCTCATTGGTGGTGGGGAGGTTCTTGAACATCTCGCTCCCGATGGTGGTATTTCCGTTGTTCGACCTGGATGCTACCATTTCTGTGCGGTGTTCACCATCGCTTGAATTTTCCAATGATTTAGGAAAGGAAAGAAAAGATAGCGCTAAGGGGAATAAGTCTATATTAGCCCAAAAACACACAAATACAAGACAAAGAAACAAATTTTTCTTTTTCAAGTAATTCTTTATTTTATTCATCGATTATGGCTACCACAAAGGTTAGTAGCTCATAATTGCACTAATCGAATAACTAGGGAAAGCAAACATCTAAAATGGTGGAAGTAAAACATCTATGGGGTGGATGGGGTGTAGTCGGGAGTTGCGAGTCTTGCCTTGGCCCTTTTGTGCAGAGCCAATTCGAAACCTGCGCCTTCAATCTCTCATCTGCGACTTCTAGCCTCCCCTGAGCGAGATCTGACTCGTCCGGGTGTTGCCATAGGCGTAATCCATCGCCTTGGCTAACTCCACTGGTGGGTGATCTCGGCATATCCTCATTCTCGTCGAGTGAAGGCCTTTGCCTAGTCGAGTGGGGATGTGCATGGGATAATCTTGGAATGCGATATCCGAAAATGGGCGTCGTAGGTGTAGCGAAGTCGGCGTCGGCTTCTCTTGCCGCATCTTGGATGCCGTCCTCGAAAGTCTCCCGACGCATTGGGCGTCGAAGATGTGGAAGGATGTATCCGACGCTAAGTTAGAGTAGAGGATAACCTCCACTCTCCAGCGCTCATTGTCCCACGATATACTTGTATCCTTGGTATGTGGGTCTCTTCGTGAAACTCGGATCTTGCATCATCTTCCATAGGATATCCACCCATTCTCAGCGTAGACTCCATGGGAGATACGGGTGGTCTCTCGACCATCTACAATTTTAGAAAGGACAAGAGTTTAGAAATATTTTTAATAGAGAAAGGAAGAGTAAGACTACGGAAGGCAATTAAATAGTTTGTAAATTTTTGAAAAATAGTCCTTAATGGTTTTACCAATTCTACAGTGGGCCCGACCTCTGATCGATATGGCTCGATACCACTTTTGTCGAACCGGGAGCGAAGGATCCCGAATTCTCGTGTTCAAACACGATCCAGGATTTCAGTGTACAGTCTCACAAAATGAATATCACATTCATATCATGAAAACGTAAATGGCATTAAATAAATAAGCTGTTTAATACAAATGAGTGCGAATAATAATATCAAATGTCAAATGATAAACACAGCGGAAATAACATAATAGTGGGAGCCACACGATGCGCCACAGGCAATCGTCTGGGTCAGAAGGCCTACTCGTCCAGGTCCTCACCGTCAAGATAGCAGTCTTCTCCTTAATAAGATTTATTCAGCAAGAGTGAGCACTACTACCGTGCTCGCAAGTCACACCCAATATTGAATTTAAATGCATGCATAAGGAAACAAGTGAGTATGGCAGGGGTTGTTTTGCGTAAACAACATTTTCAGTTTGAATAAGCATAGTAGTTTCTAAGGCAATTTTATACTATGGGTAAACTCATATTTTGAAATGACCATGATATAATGTGGATAACCTCCAATGATAAAGTGAAGGATCCCCTCCTAACACCTGGCTTCCCGCCCAAATTTTCATAAGGATTAACCATCCTCAACATTTAATAAAGCATTTTAAAAACCAAAAACAATTCTAACTTTAAGTGGCCTGCTAGCATGTCCATGACCATGCGGACGCGCTATTCGAATAGTTTCTACTCTGCGAGTTGGTACAACTTTACCCACACGAGGTGACATGCTCGTTATGTCGGCCAATTCACGCCCGTAGGCGTGTGGTGAGCAATTACCATGAGGCCTTTACAATGTTTTATCCTAGTACATTCATGCGCTAAGGTTTCGCCTTTGGGTGTGAGTCCTCCGGAAGCCCCTCTTGCGCCAAGTGGGAATAAAACGTCTAACGGACACCCACAAAATCACATGACATAAATATACTAGGACATCACAAATTAGTTAGCCAAATCCTGCCCATACAAGACATGTGGTGATGCGTTATGGCATAGCAATAAGCGGCTCAAAGACCGGTCCTCAATTGACTTGGCGTCATTCCTACAACCCATGGGCCTTGATCTTAACGGATCAAACCGTGCATAAACCTGCACCCACCATTCCGACCATTTCGCCCAAGTCCAAACCCATTTTGATTTTATTTTGAATAAAAACTTCATTTATAAACTCATGTGATAAAACAATACCACAATAACAAGTTTGAAAACAATTTGTAGAAATCTGGTGTAAACCCTCCCAAATTCTGTAAATGTGGACTAAGCTTGGCTAAGCATATATTTGAATTTTGGTAATATCTTGCCTATGGTATCAAGGTAGTCAGATACAACATTCAAATTTGGCCATACAATAACATATGGAATTAACTATCGTAAAGCAGGATATTAAAATATTTATAACAACATATGCATGCAATAAGGAATTTAAAAACTGAAAATAACTTAAAATAATAGGGGCAATATGGTCAATGGTGTAACTTGCCTTGGTCGATGTCTTGGAATTCTAAATCTTGATTGATCGAACTCTCAGAGTCGTCGAAGTCTATCTATCTGAAAATCGATAAATTCAATATTCAAATTCAAATAAATTCAAAAACATAGCTCAAATTAAATCCAAACTGAAATATTTTGGTTTAGTTAGCTAGATTATAATTTTATATAAATTTTGCAATTTGAATCACCCAATTTGGAGTTCATATGCAAAAGTTATGAATTTTCGAAGTTTATATCTAAATCTGAAATTTTATTGAATTTCCAGAATTATTTTCCTACTGAAAATCCATTTATTGCGCAATGATTACATCAGCTACAGTATTTCGGGAAATAAAAGATTTAAAATTCATTTCTGACAGGTGGGCCCCATGAGTCAGTGACTCGGCCCATGTGGACCAAGTCCACCGTATTTTGGAAGGGCGCACGGTGGGTGTGCCGCGTGTGTGTGTGCGTGAGTCTTGTGCGCGAGAAATGGTGGCGTGGCGCGGCGTGGATGGTGAGTGGCGCGCCACGTCGACTTGACGGCGGCGGCGTTTTGGTGCGGCAAACAACGGCGGCGGCGGAGGTTCACCGCGGCGAGTGGTACCAAAAGCAAGAGGAGGACACGGGGATCGGATCGCTACCTTGGGGCGGCGGCGAGGCGTTTGGTGGTCGTCGGCGAGCTTTGGCGGCGAAGAGCCGGTCGTAGCGGCGAAGGCGTTCGGCGGCTCGAGGCGAAGTGGAGAGGACCACCGTGTTCGCGAGAAGGTGTTGATGCGAAGGAGGCAGCGGAGAGGATGCGGCGGCGTCACCGCGGCGAAAGCAAGCTCAAGCTTCACGGTCGCCGGCGATGGAACTTCAATTAGAGCACCGAGATGATAAGCGTGGCGATGGGTGGTGGCCGGGATCGGTGGAGGAATGCGCGCAGGCGCCTTTATAGGCGCGGGGTGCTGCAGTGCGGCGTGGAGAAGTGGGGTCATAGCGGCGGTTTCGACGGGACGTGGATGGCCGCGCGGAGAAAGGGAAGAAGGTGGGAATGGGGCGGTTGGGCGCGGCGGCCGTTGCGCGCGTCCTTGCGTGAAGGGGAAGGAATCGTGGCGGAGACCGAGCTCCTGTGCGGCGAAAATGGCGGCGCTGACTCAGTCGCGCGAAGAAGAAGGAGCGAGGAAGAAGACGAAACGAAGGCCGTTGGATTTGATCCAACGGTTGGGGCTAAATGAGAGTAGAAGGCGTGGAGGAATCTGGCGTAGGATTTAGATCGAAGGGTTCGATTAGAAGAGGCTTAGGTCGGCGGTGCGAAGATCGAGCGTCAGATTCATATCGCACGGTTCATATTGATGGTATCATTCGGACGGTGCGGCGGCTACGGAAGATCTTGATCGTTGATGCGGATCGGCGGTGGAGATAAGGCGAGCGCGTGTGGGAGGCGCGTGCGTTGGATTTTAATCCAACGGTGGATGGATAAGGTGAGAGAGAGGTGCGCGGCGGTTTGGTGCATGCGGGCGCGAGTGAGTTTGGGCGGAGCCTTTGGGTTTGGCCCAAACATGATTAGAGGTTTTCTTTGCTTTTCTATTTGTTTTAATTCGATAATTCATAATAGCTTTAGAAAATAGCAAAATACTTCCAAAAATTATGGAAAAATTCACAGAAATTCCCATACTCATTCTGGACTTAATAAAATTATTTCCAACTATTTGTTGACTTTTAATTTTGCAAATAAATCTATTTTAGCTTTAAAATATTTATAAAAAGCTTCTGAAAATCCAGGAAAACCACAAACATAAATAAACTTTTAAATTTTACTGAAATTGAAATTTGGGCTGTTACAGAAGGGGTGAGAGGCGGGCGGCAATGGTTATGGAAAGGATGAAGGGGCAAGGGACTTGAAAGTGTCTCGTGGCCCTCCCATTGGAATCGGGGGACGCGTGGTTGGACCCAGGTGTCAGCGCCGAAATTTTGTGAGGGGAGGAGCAAGGAAAGGACGTACCACCACGTAGGTGGCGGTGGGATGATCCTCCTACTGCGCGGGGGTAAACTCCTTCTTTTATTAGTTAAGAAAAGCAATAACGGTTTAAGAGTCACCATACAAATTGCTCTAGATATGTTCAATAGCTATGCAAATACGAGTTTGATTTTTTTTTTTTTGAAAAGTAAATACGAGTTCAATTGAGCATTTCCTAACATTGTGACTAGAGGTGGACAAATAGGCTAGGTTGGCACAAAGTACTGTACGGCCCAGCACCCAAATGGGCCGTGTCGACCTGTCCCGACGCGTCGTGCCATGTTTGGATCAGCACCTCGGCATGCACCGTTAGCCAATGTTTGGCCCGTTAGACACGATTTTGGCCCGGTAGGCGCGATATTGGTCGTTTATTTATTTTCGAGTCATTTATAGCCGTTAGGGAAACTCCCTCCCCCCCCCTCATTCGGTCACCATCCAACCTTCACTATCTTCTCTTAATTCTATTCTAGAAATTTAGATCCCCTTTTGTGATAATTTGGCAAAATTTTAAAAAAAAAATTATCAAATTTTCAAATTTTCGAAATGCAGCTGTAGACAAGAAAATAGTTAACAATAATGATTTTTGTATATTTTCATTGTTCTTTATTTGATGTACTACAGTGAAATAAATAATAGTGTAATTTTTTATTTGTTTGTTGATGGATGATAATTTTCCTATTACTAATTTTGGAATTTCACCAGATGATCTTGTATCCTTCAAGACTGTTGTACCTCCAACTCGAATGGAAGAGCAAGCAATACCATCATCAAGCTCTACGAGTGTCATTGTGTCTGCAATCACTGGAGAAAAGAAATACAGGTCCAGTACATCAAAAGTCTGGGCAAATTTCGATAAAAAATTCAAGCCAGGCGAAAATAGAGTTCATGTAAGATTTGTTGTTTGTAAAATTTGTCGTCATGAATCGTCTACAAAGTCTTAAGGTGGAACGGGCACTTGATTAGACATGCTACAAGATATAAAGCAAAAGAATGATTGATCATGAGCTTGACGAAACTATAGTACAACCTCGACGGTACAGTACGTAGTTGGGATTGTAGCCATAAGATCTACCTTTAAACTTTTGTGAGTCTAAAGCGTTTGAAAAGTACATTAGGATTACGCATAATCCTAGATTTTCTACGATTTCTAGACAGACAACAATCAGAGATCTAGTTAAATATTACAATGATCAATTATCATGTTAAATTAAATAACTCTTTAACACATGTATATTTTTTTAGTGGCTTTGACCTCAGACATATGGAGAAGTCGAGCTATGGAGGATTATCTCAGTGTAGTTGCTCATTATGTTAACGCTAACTGGAAAATAGAAAAAAGAATTATAGGGTTTAAACTAATTAATATACTACATACGGGTTAGAATATTGCTTATTGTATTATCAAAGTTGTGAAAAAATTGGTCTTACAAAATTTTTTTTTGCAATAATTTTGGACAATGCCATCGCAAACTCTAGGTCATTGGATATTCTCATTTCGTTATTTAGTACCTACATTGAATCCTTTTTGCTACATCAGCGATGCGCTTATCATAGTTAAATATGGTTTAAAGAGGTTGGAACAGTATATTAAAACTTTCCACAGTGCAATATCTTTCCTAAATCATTCTAACCAACGAATAGCAACATGTAAGAACTTTTGCATTGCAATGAATGTACATCCAAGAAAATTCGGGTTGGATATGCCAGTAAGATGGAACTCTACTTACATGATGTTTAAGAACCTTTTACCCTATAAAAGCATATTTTTTGTTTTTATTCACACACACAACCATAACGTTAATACACTATTGATTGAGGAGTATTGGTTTGTTGCTCAAAAGTTATTGTCATTTTTTAAAACTTTTTTATGATTCCACCATTGTTTTATCTGCAGTGTATTATCCAACATCTTCTTTAATTGTGCATCATTTTCTTGAAATTGGTAGTCACTTGAAGGCTCATGAAAATTAAACAGTGTTACATGAGACTATTTGTGCTATGAAAAACAAAAAAATGGAAATATTGGAAAGATATCCCATACGTGTATGCATTTGCATATATTTTAGATCTCATAGCTAAATTTCAAGGATTCACTAATGTTCTCAAACTTCTGAGTGATGTTACTAACATATATTATTCTAACTATTTTTCAGATGTTTGTACTAAATTGTCCAATGCTTATCAAAAGTACAAACCAAAGTTTCAGAGAGTTCTATGTAATGACTTCCAACACCACCCACTACAGTAAGAAGAAAACTATGTGTGGCAAAATATGGGGTGCATGTTCTTCCTCCATAGGTTCAGGTTCTACATCGTCAAATTTTAAAGCAAAACACAATGTCCACCATAGCAGTGGGGAACTATCCATCTATCTGGACAGTAATATCACGGATTACCAGGAAGAGCATATCAATATTTTGCAATGGTGGCATGAGCATAAAATAACATGTCCATATCCATATTAGCACAGGATGTGTTAACTGTTTGTCTCGACGGTTTCTTCTGAGTTTGCTTTTAGTCTTTTTTTGAAGAATATTGGAAGGGAGAACAAGTCTCACAAGTGAGACGGTGAAAATACTTCTAACTGTGAAAGTTCAGGTATAAGCTGATGCACGGGATCATCACTTTGTGAAAAATACAGAGTTGGTGGACTCGCTCGACAATCTTTGCTAGACAACGACACTTAGAACATCGGTGTATGCATAGCTATATGTTGTATTTTTTTTGCCAATGTTTTATCATGTTGAGTTTTTACTTTGCAAAGTTTTTAACGAGACAACCATCTAAACAATAATAAAACTCATTATTATATTTTTTTAAATATATATTTGTCTATTTTATGGGTATAGAACTCATTTTTACTTTGTTTTTACTTTGTATTTTTTAATTCTATACATTTTTCTATAATTGTTATGATTTTTTTAAAAAAAATCGGACCAAGATAGACTAAACGGGTCTACCTGGCCTGTCAGGCTAAACGTGCCCCAGACGGCACAACACGGCCCATGAGCTCAGCGCACCATACCTCGGTCGGTGGTTAAGCCCACGGACCGACACGATACGATCTGTTTAACATGTTGGACCAAGCGAGCTGTGCTTAAATAGATCCGTGTTGTATCGTGCCGTCCATTTGACCGTCTCTAATTGCAACCGACAAAACCGCACAGCACCCAGCCACACTGTACTTGATGCCAATAGACAACATGCGACGACAAAAGCACGACGCCGAATATTCAGCTCCTTCACGATTCAGCTTGTTCCTGGTTGTCATCTGGACTTCCTCGAGCAGCTGAAACGCACAAAATGGCAAGACAATGTTCAACGTGCCACATAGTAGTTAGCACGTACGTGTGCTACTGTTCTGTTCGAGCAAAGCAAATACCGAACTGATGAGCGAAACAACCGAGAGCTGAAATTTTACGGAGCATACCTGCCAGTTTCCGCTCACGAGCTTTAGCGGCGGCCTCCCTGTTCTTCTCCATCCTCTTCCTTCCTGTGCCGCTCTCTTGTCTCGTCCGCCGCCGCTCGGCCGTGGCCACGACCGCCCACTGCGCCAGCGCCCGACGCCTCCGAGCCGCGCACTGTGCTGAACCCCATCTGCCCTCCGCTCGGCCCAGTGCTGAGCCCACGACGGTAGCCAGCCCACCTTAGTAAACCACACTTCAACCGGCGCCACTCACCAGGCCGGCAGGCGCCACTCGTCCCGATCCCCTCTCCCAGCCCAAGGCCCGGCCCTGGCGAAGCGTTACGCGGCGGAGAGGCGTGGACCGGGCCGTCCAGGACGCCGCGCTCCACGAGGAACTCCTCCAAGGACTTAGGGCGTGTTTGGCATGGCTCCACTCCAAAACTCTAGGGGGGAGTTGGCCAAAACCAGCCAAACACCAAAACTCCATAAATTGATGGAGCAATGCTCTTCGTGGAGTTGGTAGAGCTCTAGTTCATTTGGTGAGCACCTCTTTTCCCACTCTAGGAATCTCGAAATGAATCTGAGACACGGAGTTTCAAGGTAATTACCCACCTTTGCCACTGGTTATAGAGAAAAAACGTTTGAGTTACGGGTGGCGCTTCTGAGTTTTGGAGTGGAGCTGCTCTGCTGTGGAGCAGAGCCATGCCAAACACGCCCTTAGTCCTGCAGTGGCACGGGCAAGAACCGGCTGAACCGCACCCGGTCCGTGCCTCCAGCCGAAAACACCGGCCCACGAGCGCTGACGCGTGGAGGCGGGCGCACGGCAGGAGGAGGCGCCCAGCTCGTGGTGTAGCGGCGGTTGGGCCCAACGGGTGGGGCTCCAGCTGCACCGCTGCCGTTCGGCGCGGCGGCCCATGGATGCGGCAGGAAACGCGCGTCCCGCGGCGCCGGAGGCAACGCCCCGATTTCAACGACGCTGTCGCTCGATTGGACGGGCCGTGGCGCGAGGTGGGATGCGGGGAAAAGCAGGCTGCGGCCAGGTCTTCGCAGCGGCACGGTCCAGCCGAAGGGATGGTTGTTGGGCTGGAAACTCTAGGCCGCCAAGGTGTTTGTCAGAGGGGCCTGACTCGCCCGTGCGCCGGCGTTGGTTGGAGAGGAGGCGATGATGCGGGCAATCGCGGACTCGCGGTCTGCTGGTGCTGGGATGGCTTTTCCCTCGTGTCTGCCATACTTGGTCGGCCCCCGGAGTGCACTGTCGCCCACGCTCTAGCTGCGTGTTTTGGAGGCTGCAAGAAGGGAACAAAATTTTCATTAGCTACGGCATATACGGAGAAACCTATCAAAAAATCCAACCCATAAGAAATCATGATGATCTGTAAGATAAACAAAAAAGCCTTTTTCGATTGGTCAGGCCACCTGGCTGGTCAGAAATTCTGAGTGACTCGAGATTTCACGTGCATCTATTAAAAAAAAACTCTTCTCTCGTTTGCAAACGAGAATTTCATAAGAATCAAGCTATTTCTTGCAAAATTCTTCTGAAGTCAATGACCTAGTGATCTTCGCAACAATCGTAAGCCTTCTCCCATCAATAGAATTCTAAGGTCTTGAGAACGGAATCTCACATGCAAACCTAAAAAACAACTAAAGAGACCGGTTGGACCGCTCACAGAAATCACAACCATCCACTTGAAAGAATAGGGATAGTCCGATAGATCATTAGAACATACCACGTTTTAGAAACCATGTGTTGCTTTCCCGAATCTTAGTCGGCTCTCTTGCGTTGTGTATGCTTCTTTCTGAGGACGGAAATGACGTATAAATAGAAATGTGCCTGTGTGTGTGTTTTAGCACGCGTTCTATGCTGCTAATTAAATCCACTTTTTCGCTAAAAAACACTAAATCCACTTTGTTCGCATGCAAGTAAATGAGTTGAAACGGAGCGGAGGCCACCTCTGAAGGACAACCCTGTCAATTGAAATTAACCATCCGATGGCACAGGTCATACCAATCCAATGGTCGAAGACATATCCTCACATGAAGACAATTCTCAAAGACCCAACCGCCCCCACCAATTAGAGAGTTCATCATTTCATTGACGCCTCTCTAACCTTAGTGATGTTTAAATACACAAATGCCTCTAGATATACAAGAAGCAATTGCTCTCCATGTGACAGGTTTTTAATGGGAATATTTATTCCAACATGTCCAGTTTGCACCCCTAGTTGTAGCAATCAATCCAGAGTGTATCACAGCCATCTTGTTATGTGTCAATTCGTTCTAAAAGCCCTTCCTTTTGAGAGAGAGAGAGAGAGAGAGACGCCCTAAAAGCTCTTAGAGTTCATTTTTCTTTTACCTCTTCAAAATTATCTCTTCACATTTGATCAGTCAACTCATAGTATGTGTTAATTCGGTCTAAAAGCCCTTTTCTTTTGAGGGGAACGCTCTAAAAGCCCTTAGCGTTCATTTTTCTTTTACCTCTTCAAAATTGTCTCTATTCGCATTTGATCAGTCAACTCATAGTACGTTATGCGATGGGGTAAATAGCATCGGCGTTTAACAAACGAAGCATACAATGATCATGGGGGTAAAAGAATGGCTAATAATATAATATAATCAGTGTACATTTATGGACCATACAACAGCCATGAGGCGTCACAAGGGAATACAGAGCATAGCGGCAAGGCAAAGAAAGTTCAGTAAAACGAGCCAGGAGAGGACTGGAGACAAAAACAGGATTATTTCCTGGTCTCTTCGCGTGTTTGCAAAAGTTTTCGCTGCTTTCTTTTCAACATTACAGATACTAGCACGATGCCGCTATTTATTCCCATCAAGTGCCAACAATGGTCATAATTCGGTGGTCATGCCTGCTTGTTGTCCGAGGTAGAAACTTCTGCACTACACATTGGGCATACCTGCACATAGAAGGGCATCTTGTCACCTTCAGGCCAATACAGACTGTTGTGTTTAGCCGTTCACATTATGTTGATATTGAGAAATAAGTTGAGAGTGCTACACGCCAGATGATACATCTAGTATAAGTTACTTCCTAAGCTGGGGATCCACACAATGCGATCTACTGGTAGAGAACTCTGAAATGAAATAACGATATATACGGTAAAGTAAGGTAACAAGAAAACAGCAGATTAATAACCTTACACAAGGAAACCTCAAATTTGACCTTATCACGGACTAAAGTGGTGTACCATCTACCAGAGTATCACAATCATGTCATACGCCATGAATAAATGAAACTTGAATTATTGATGCAATGACAAATTGACAATGAAGTTTCTTGGTTGATGTGCATGCTATCAGTATTTAGTACTGTTCAAATGTGTAGCTCTCCAACTAATGCAAAAGAATATCATTACAAGTACTAACGGTGCTACTACTACTGACTGATTGTTTTTAGCAGTAACTAAAAAAAGGCGTAAATGCTTGGACAGACTGGATTGATTCCCTAAGACCACATTGCCCCCGAACCATTCTTATATAGGTAATAATTAAACAAGCATATAAATGAACTTTCAAATGTAACTAAAGTTATCTCCCATTCTCTCTAACTATGATACAAGCCGTAACGGTACTACTACTACTAACCAATTGTTTTTAGCAGTAACTAAAAAAAAGGCGTAAATGCTTTGGCAGACTGGATTGATTCCCTAAGACCACATTGTCCCTGAACCATTCTTATATAGGTAATAATTAAACAAGCATATAAATGAACTTTCAAATGTAACTAAAGTTATCTCCCATTCTGCATACCAGCTTCCCAGGTTTGAAGATTATCTAAACCTTTCGAATGTAGTGGTTCTATCAAGCAAAAGAATAAAACTTTGTTCACACTACCACAGAAAATTGTTCATACCACAATATATCACTGTCATATCATACCTAAAAAATGTTAGCAAATTTCTAAAGCTAGTAGTGTTTTATGTTTTACCTGTAACTAGTATTTTGTTTCCTAATGGTGAAACAATGGTACATGGTTACAAACCAAAGCTGTAAAACTAGAATAATAAACACAGCATCAAAACATAAACCATGACCCTGTCGAATGGCCTTTAGAATGATTAGGAGTTAGGGCCAACTATCAAATAGACTAATATTGTAGCACCTAGTTGTGATGGATTGATGGAACCCTCCCTCCTACATTCAGGTGCGTGCGCACACTTGCACGTGTGTGTGATAGCCTCATACGCTTCACAGCGGGGAAAAAAATCATATATGGATGAAGGAACAACGGTAAATTTTCCAGCTAATGAAATTGTAAGGTGCATTGTACCTTATTTATTTGAAGCCACTGGTTTATGCACCCAGGATGGTATGAATGCTTGCAGGGAAGTGCAACCAAAGATTCACCTTCCTCGAATTCCACACGACAAATTACACATCTACAAACAATAGTGATACATCACTTTAATATATATGGAACATAGGTTACTGGAAGGCTATGAAACTTAAATTATTTACACATACTGCTCTGTGTTGCCATCTTGCACATCTTGTGTCTTGTAAGTTACTGAAGGTAAAGAAGCAAGTGTATCAGCAGAGAGACCTCTGCTTTCTGTACCAACTACTTCACCCAATGCAACTAATTCCTGAAATCACAACTAGAACCATTAGCATTGCATATCGAAACTTTAGCTGCAGGGCCAGGTACCAAAAGGATAAACAAAAGAAATATAACTTCAACTTGCCTCATAAGAGTATTCATCTGGATCAACCTCCTGCCATGCATCCTGTGTTTTGATAATAACATATCAACGTGTAAATTGTCAGTTATTCAGTCCATAGTAGGCAGATTTCAATGAGTAAGCAAATAAATAGTAGTATACTACCGCTATGTGAACAAAGACATAAATTCTCCATGTAGAGTGGTGGATTCATTGGAGCTAACAATCCCCCAAAGCAAACAGAACAAAAGGGGAATCTGACCACTTATAGCATGGCATTCTAGATTCTAAGTTGCTTAATTCTGGCTTTTACTGCTAAACCGGCAGACGATTCTAGCTTTACCTAAGAATAACAATCCACACATAACTCCAACATCCAGAATACACGAGATTTACTATTGAGGTTCTGGATTGCAAATAGGATGAAAACCAACACGTTAATATGCTTATCATTGAAAGATGAGATAGCAAAAAAGAAGTTCCAGATCTAGCTGAATAGCAAGGAATCAATGTTAAAATTTGATCGAAGGAGAGTATTCCCCAGAAAAGAACTTGGTGCACTTATCAACGAAGTTTTAAATGGTATAGATAACAAATGTTTCATGTCTCCTTGACAACTTCCAATAAAGCATCGGTCTATGCTTTTTATTACTATGAATAATATTAAGTTGACATTTTAATTGCAACATCATTTGTTACAAGTTTACAAACAAAACGAAAATAGCAAGTCATCAAGTTAAAGAAGTAACTCATCCCACATGATTTCTAGCTATCATCTATCATATGCTAAAAGAGCCGGTGTCTATGTTTCAGATAATGAGTGTCGACAATATAAATAATTAAATATGCAGGTATCATGGTATTGACAAAATCCAAATTATTCACTGCATCGATACATTATGGCACCGATCATGTTTGCTTTTACAAAATGGCTGACTTCATCTGTCACCGCATTAACGAAGATAAGCAAGCGCGCCTGTGTACTTCACACACATTAATAAAGTAAGGAGATAGTGTAAGCATTCCTGTCTCTTCAAGGTCATTTCTTCCAAACCCCACTGACTCTCACTTCCAAAGACAAAATAAAGTTTATCAAAGACAAGGAAAAAACGAATCACTACCTGTGGATCATTCACGTGCTCCTCTTCATGCTCCACTGCTCGCCCTACAAACAAAAATCAAAATTATATGTCAGCAACCACCGGAAAATGTGAAGCGAGCTGGAAAAAAAAACATCCATTCATACTCACAATCACTGAGTCCAGCGAGAGCCATGAGCCGCGCGGCAACCTCGCGCTCCTCGGCGTCCTGCAGCGCTCGCGCGTAAGCCTCGTCGTCCTCATACTCCGCAGGGTCTACCTCTGGCTCCGCTTCATCCACCTCCTCATCCTCCTCGAACCCCTCCTCCTCGTACTCGCTCCCCTCAGCGCCCTCTTCCTCACCCTCACCCCCTCTCTCGCCATCACCATCGCCGGCCGGGTGCTCGTGGTGATGGACGCGAAGGTGGTGCTCCAGTTCCTCCTCGTAGTCCTCCTCGGCCTCCTCATCGTACTCGTAGCTCCCGGCCTCCGAGCTCCCGTAGTCGCTGCCCTCGCCGCCGCCTCCGTTCATGCGAAGCATCATATAAGCCCGCTCCTGCATACGATCCAAACCACAGGTTAGTCGCGGGGGTCTCGGAACCCTAGGGACGACCGAAGGCCGCGAGATCTCGCCACTTGCCTGCTCCTGGAGGACGCGGGCGAGGGCGAGGTCGGCGTCGACCTGGCTGAGGGCCGTGAAGGGACGCCGCGCCGCCGCTTCCGCCGCCGCCGCGGCGTCGTCGTCGCCTCCGGCGTCGGCCACGGCGACGGCCGGGGTAGGATTCGGGCTAGGGTTGTGGTCGGCGCTGGGCTTATCGGCGGCGCCCCCGCTCCCCTTCGAATCCTCCATGGCAGCGAGATTAGAGAAGGGCCGAAACGAAAAGGATTAACAACTCGGGTGGCTCATGAGGAGGTGGTGGGGGAATAGCGTGGGGTTTCGATTTAACCCGGGGTCTGGTTAAGCTAATGACGCAGGATACTCCGCACCGACTGCGTGCCCGTTAGCTGTTAGTACATGACATGTGGGTCCTTTGCGTACTAGGTTCACGTGTCAGTGTGAGGTAGGTAAATATATGCAGTACGTAATGTGTTGTCGGATGGGAGAGGTGCCGCGCCGTACAGTCATCGGAGGAGGAGTGGGGCTTCACCCACTCGATCTGTGAGGTTAAGTGTCCCGACGTGTGGGGCGTAGACATGTGGACCCACGTGTCATTGATTTTGGCGAACAGTTGCTCGAGGGATTCGTTAAGAAGAGTTAAATTCTGGTAGAATCTTGAACATTCCTGCTACTTGTTCCGACTTTGTCATCCGTGCAGAGCTCAGGCAAAACTACAGTATTTTGATATTCGTACTGATGCAGATGAACTGTGCATACATCTTGGAACTTCTGCTTCTGAAATTTAATTTGTCGGCGTACAAAAGACTTCGTACCGGGCTAGTAGTTTTCGTGCACGGATTGGTCATGGACCGAGCAGCCACCGTGACAAAACCGAAAATGTCGACAAGTTTTGATCGGGGTACATGGGAGCGTGTGGACAAATGGTAGAGTTTTGCTGTGATGCTGGTAAAAAAACGTGTAAGAAAACCCATTCGTTCGTGGACTAGACGCGCGTGAAACAATTCAAAACACTAGCTGAATGTCAGTGTGTAGCTATGGATAAAAAACATATATTGAAATGTTATACAAATTTGTAAAAGGCATAGTTCATCAATTAGCAGATAGGCAAAATGTTGCACTAGGTGTTGTGTGCTAATTGAAATGTATAATTGTATGAATCATCAAAAAACATAGTATAGTTATGAAAATATAGCAAATACATCATCACATTTTTATATCACTAAGCAAACTTAGTGGTTGAAGGTCTTACTGGCAAACACAGATATTTGAGTCATGTATATCGTTTTCCTCCACCGGTTTGTGTTCAAGGTCTTTTAATTTCATGTGCAGCTCTCAGCTGCCACAAGCGTCATTCAAACTACTCGCACGTATTGTTCCAATAAATATTTAATCAAACGCTTTTAATAGTAAGTAATGTTGCCTTGCTATTATCAAATTTCATGAGTTAATGAATTAATGTTATATTAGCTTTCTATGGTTTCAATCCAAATTGGAAGCAAATGGACAATCATCGCAGGAGCCAGTGAAAATAAAAATTCCTAAATTTTCACAACAAACCTGTTGAGAGCTAACACGACTGAATACGGGCGTACCACATGTCCACGAATAGAAGGTAGAGATGGGGAGGGGGAGTCATATCTCACCGTAAACCTACTAGTTGCGCTGCTTTATCATGTGGCCTTCGGCCGATGAGTGGAATGGAGTTGATGTCTAATTTTGTGCAGGGTGTGTATCTTGCTTTACAGGAAGTATACATATCTGAGATCGATTTATTTGAATTGTGATGCTAGGACCGGTGGTTGGTTAAGCATTACAAACCCCGCTTCGGCACTCGACCGGCCGCGCAATTTCACCTTGCTATGCTACGCCTACCGCTGCTCTGCGTGCACGGCTCTCGCGTGACCTGACGTCGCGCCGCATGTCCTCATCCTCGCCCGCCATCAGACATCGGCGGCCATGCTCGCCCCGCTTTATCGCCACATGCTGCTTTACGCCATTGTGAGAAAGGAGGCGAGCAAGAAGCGCAAATCGTGACGGAGTACCTCACGAGTTCAATTTCACCTGCTATGTTATGCTGTGTGGCCTTCGCCGATGAGTCGCGAGAAATTATGGATCAGGAGGCTGCGGACAAGCTATCTGTGTGAACTTCTCGGACTTTCGCCATTGTGAGAAAGGAGAGCGAGCATAAGGCAAAGCGTGGCGAGTCCATAGCGCAAATGGGGCTTATTATGCTTCGTCATGTGTGGCCTTCGGCTTCGATGAGTCGTGCCTGCGCCGCATGTCCCTCATCCTCGCCCTGCCTACTGTAGACATCGTGCGGCCATGTCGCTCCCGCCTGACTGCCACATGCTTTCTGCCATTGTGAGAAAGGAGAGCGAGAGCAAGATTAGATGTCGAGGAGATATAAAAGTGATCATATAAGAAAATAATGAGCAAGGTATTTCGTCGAGCAACTGGTGGTCAGTAAAATAACGAGTCGTTGGGCCAGACCTCGCGCCATGCTTGCGTCATGTGTGTCCTTTGCTGCCTACTTTGAGTCTGCGTGCTGCACAGGCATGTCCCTCGTCGCCACTACTCATGAACATCGTGCGGCCATGTCGCTGCTATGCTTGCGTCATGTGTGGCCTTCGGCCGATGAGTCGTGCTGCGCCATATGTCCTCATCCTCGCGCCTCCATTTTGCCTATTCGGGTCCTTGGCGTCGATGGATCACGGGCGGTATCGTCGTCTCACTCTCGGCGATTTAGGTCGTGAGCCTAGAACGTGATATCCTCGCCAACTTTATGACGGCAAGGGACGGATGTCGACGATCGATTGTCTTTGGTGCATCGTGGGCGATGCGACGAATTTTGCTCGCCGCCGCTTTTCTGGTGCCGACCGTCGCGCAATTTCACCTTATGCTTATGCTTCGCAGTGGCCTTCGGCCGATGAGTGCTCGCGACACGCCTCTTCCTAGACATCGTGCTCGCCACTGTAGACATCCTTTGACGCCCATGTCGCCCCGCCGATCGCACATGCTTTCGCCATTGAGAAATGGTGGTCGAAAATAACGAGTCGTTGGGTTGATTTAGGTCGTGAGCCTAGAACGCATATCACCCAACTTTATGGCGGTCGTTGGGTTGATTTAGGTCGTGAGCCTAGAACTTCGCATATCCTGCCAACTTTATGGCGGAAGGACGGATGTCGACGATCGAATTGTTGATCTTACGAAATAAAATAGAGGAAAGTGATCATATAAGAAAATAATGAGCAAGGTATTTACGAGCAGGTTGTTTATCTTTCGCTTTTGTTATTATTATCCTTACAAGTTATTTCAATCTTAAAATGAATTGCAAACTTGCCTTTAAACCAGATACCTTATTGCAAATAAAGTTGGCTTTATGCAAATGAAACATATGACCTCCACCAAATAAGCTGCATGTAGCATATGAGCAGTCGCTTAGTTCACACGCTGTCTTGCGGTACAAAGACAATCTTTGTACTCGGTGCTTTGCTTAATGTTTTTGTTGCAGAGGAAGGAGGTGCGCCTCGGGGCCTCACCATGAGTCAGGCCGCGCCGTGGGTGACGACTAGTCTTGGCGGTCCGGTCGAGATGCCTTGTGGGTTGAAGGCACATCGATTGGCTTTGTTTATAGCCATCTTATGGCACTTTGCTTCCTATTTGTCTTTTGTTGTTATTTGTGTATCTTGTGGTGATCGGCCATTGTGCATAATATCTTTACTATTTGTTTATCTTAGTTTGGAAGTGTGGTGTTTGGACTCTATGTGTGGAATGGAGTTGATGCAAAGACTTCTTGGGAGAGAATATCGAGGATCGCTTTCTTTATTGATATGCATTACAAACCAAATAAATGGGGTCCTCACAAAAGACTTCTTGGGAGAGAATATGACTGCTCTTTATTGATATGAACTGGCTATTACAGGAGGTGTCTTTGATAAGGCAATGGACTAACTCTAAGCACACATAGTGTATTGCTTGCTATGCTCTTGAATCAGACTTCAAACATGAATCTAATGTCGATTATGGTACTTCAATCTGATGGAATGCGATTGCACTCTTTCTACCATTCGTAGTCTCCTTTAAGTAGCCGATGAAGTGGTGGTAGTTACTTCCTGAAGAGACGCCTGTTGAAAGTGTCGCCACTAGTCAGAGCGAGTCGTCGGTTATTGAAATACCAATCGTTCGGCGGTTGATATCAGGGACCGACAATAACCACATGAAGGTTATTATCAGTGACTTAGAGTCATGAAACGTCATGTGGTTTGGAGTGATTAGTCACATGTTCTATTTATCACACGGGAGATATATACCTGGAATCAAGTCCAAGTGCCAGTTCATTGCTTCTACGAGCAGTTACTTGGTCGGGTAATTGGTACATGACCTCTCCGACTAAGGTACCCATAATGTAATCTCTAGAGTTCTACGACCATGGGAGTCGTTAGCCTTAGGGGTATGACCGCGAAGTCATGCAGTCTTTAATTTATGTATTAAAATAATATATAGAAGTTTTAATCCTCGTCAACGGAGGAGCTCGAGCTCGTATGTGGAGTACGGGGAGCAACTGTGATGGTACGGGTCGAGGAACGACGTGAGGGTGGTGACTCATGCTTGGTAGAACATGAAAAGTTTAGTATTATATTGCTAGTCTAAATGGGACTAGACCAACTTATAAGATGGAGTTAATCTTACATAGTTGAATCAAGCAAAAGGAGACTACACGAGCACGCTTGCTCGCCATTGCTCGTGCGTGAATGGTGTGGCGATTTCGGATCTGGTTGTGTGCGTAGCAGCTGCTTCTTTTTGCACCTCATAATCCTGCATGATAACATGACATATCTACGTGCAACAAATTGGAAAGGAGAAGAACGATTCGTGGTTTTCCAATTTTGTTGTGCGGTGATTTGACTTCCATCCGAGCTCATCAGTATCTATATGAGGAGACGTATTCTCTATCCAAAGACACACGAGAGAGAAAATAGTAGTCCTAATCCTTTGTGCTTCGCTACCTCGACTACTCCATCCATGTGTCAGTGTGCACCGTCGTAGGGAGAGCAGTGTCTCCGAAGCCCCGACGTCCCTCGTAATCTTGTGCAGGTTGGGGCGAATCGGATTTTTGGGAAGTGTTCGTGCGACTGCTCACGGCTTCCGTCGTTATCTGCTGCAGGTCTTCTTCTTCGCACCAGACTCTACCGTGACCTTTGTCGGGGTGATTTTGTGTAAGTCGCGATATATCTCTTGACATGGCTAAGTCTTACTTCCTAGAAATTAGTCATGAGATGGTGATGTCTTCCACTTCTGTTAGTATTTTTCTTGTTATGGGCTTTGCCCTGTTAGCGTATATATATAAGATAGGTGTATTTGAGATAATAATCATGTTGCTGTTTGTAGTTGCAAATATGCTTAGCATATATGATGTTGTTACATCAATTATTGTTTTAGGAATTAAATAATCCAAAAAATGCACATATATCTAACATGTTCCAAACCGTGGCAATTGGTAATTAAGGTGCACCGGTGAGGTAGCGGTGACGCCGCCAACAATGGTATATCACTAGCTATGGCAGTTTGGGCAATAGTGTGAGTTAGGAGGACATGCTGTGAGGTGTCAATGGTGTTGCCGGTCACAACCTCGCGGGAGGTCATCTATGGAGGGGACGAGGAGGAGATCACTCGGTGGCGGGAGGCGGTGGTAGAAGAGGCAATGGCTGAGACCCACCGTAACAGTTAGGAGCGTGGGCAGTGGCAGAGCTGAAAGATGTTCATGGGGGTCTGAACCTCTAATTTTTTTGCAAGAAAATCCACTATATAATATATACATGTAGAGTAATACATAACTTATACACAAACTCAGAAAGTATCAACTAGGCATCGATTGATGCTCTGTTCCTTTTTGCCTTAGCGGCAATAGCAAGCCACTAAAGTGCACAACAGCTATAGCGGCCAACGGGCAACGCGCCGGCGCGATGAATGAGTGGCAGGAGGTAGCAAGCCAGCAAGAGCGCAAAAGCGCCGCACGGGGTGGCCGGTGGGCGACTCCACGAGGAGGGCATGGCGCGGACACGGTGGGCTTGCCGGCGTGGGCCATTGCGAGCTGATAGCAGGGAGCGGTTGTTGGCGTCGCGCTAGATTAGCCTAAACTTCTATATCTATCTACGGATCTGCCTCTACCTAGTACGTACGCACTGGACCCAGAGGGGAACTCCAGGAGCCGGCACGCTGGCCTGTCGCCCTCGGCTGGGCCGGCCCACGGCGAGCCGCACGCACCCGGCCACATTCTCGCCATGGTATCTCCGCCGCGGCACGGGCGCGGCGTCAACGTGGCAGAATCCACGCCCTATCTGTGGGCCGATAAGGCGCAGGCGGCCATACAAAGCCGTGGCCGCGGACTCGCTCACGGGTCGCTGTCTCGGCTCGCCTGCCCGGCTGCCCGGCTGCCTACCCTCCTCCGGTCCTCCCCGTGCGCCCTGTCCCTGGTTGCTGGCTGCGCGCATCATCCATCAAACTTCGCAAAGGCAGGTTGAGACTCGAGACGCTCCCACCAACCGCAGCGCAGCGCGCGACGCAGAGATTGGATCAGAGATAGAGAGAGAATGGCGGCGCCGTCGTCCCTCGCGTCCTCCCACCTCTCCCGCCTCGCCGACCTCCGCCGCGCCGCCGCCGCCCTCGCCCCCCCGGCGCCGCAGCAGCTCCGCCTCGGCTGCTCCCGCCGCCGCGCGCAGCGCGTCGTCGCCATGGCCGGATCCGGCAAGGTGCGTCCCGTCCTATCGCCTTCTCTAGTTCTCTGACTCTGAAGAAGTGATTGGTCTGCGTGGTTTTTCACACATGCTTTGCTTTGCTTTCTGCCTTGCAGTTCTTCGTCGGAGGCAACTGGAAGTGCGTAAGTATTTGCTCCTCTGCTTCGGCTTTACTTACACGGCTTGAGGTGTCAGTGTACCGACGAGAAACAGGACGATGGATGGAGATTCTGTTGTACCTGCATGATCTCTTGGTCCTGGCCGTATTATGGTTGCCGCCTTGGACATTCCAACGGAAATTGGAATAAGATTTTGTCGTCATTCATACACCGTGATCTACACCGTACCTGGTCGTTTGCTAGAATTGGACTTGCGTTTGTGCTGCCTAGTTTAGGTTGGCTTGTCATGGCATTTTCTTGGGTATATAAAATGGATTGCGTCTTTCATCTTTGCTGTGCATGGGTAGCTTCATTTGGTCATCAAATTTCATGAAGTCGAGATTTTGAGGGCATCTGAAGTTAGGAAGCAGGGAATGTTGTCAGTTCTTGTGCTCCAGGGATAAAGAAGCCACTATGTTTTTTTTTTTTGTATCCTTGGGAGGTCATAGATTAAGCAAGAATGCTGGCTAAGGGGCAGCCATCCGTCAGTGAGGTTACAGCAGCTAGGGTGTTGGCCGTTGCCATGTGAATGTGTTAAAGTTGTGATTAGGGGTGGCTGGTAGAGGGATGGGAGGGAAGTGGAGAAAAATGAGGGATGTTGTCAACTTGTGATGTTATATCAGTAGTGTAGAGAGGCTTTACCAGTCCAAAATAAAGCTGTGAAATCTCCGTAGCTCCATTTTTATGCCATCTTTAGGTCTAGCCAATTTGAACACACATTTTTTCTCGGAGAACCTTCCTAATTTTTATATATGCAGTTGCTTCACATTTGTAGGGAGCTTCTGCTAACTATATTAAGTTATGTTGCTTAATGTTTTTGGTCTGATTTCTTGGAATTTCTGGGATATATATCTTATAAATTATGTTCTTGTTGTCTCTCACTTTAGAATGGAACAAAGGACTCCATTAGCAAGCTTGTAGCTGACTTGAATGCTGCTACACTCGAAAATGATGTGGGTAAGCTCATTTATTTCTCTACATGTATGCTAATATACATTTCGATGTGACCTGCAATAGGTGTGTGCGTTTAATTGGTATATATCATGTATATCTATGGTCCCTGTATCCATGTAGTACGGACATCTTCCTCATTATGTAGCTTCTACCAGCTATGTTTTCGACCTCTGTCACTTATTTACTGCATTTGCTCTGCTATAGTGATATCACCAAAAGTGTAGATCCAGCTATCCCAGCCTGGTTATCTCTTTTACTTAAGTTTTAAAGCCACTGCAAACCCAAATCTGCTAGTTAGTTACTTACTTTTCCGATATGTTTGATGGCCTTGTCTACGAAGAAGTTTAAGGCCCTACATGGTACATGCATCCTGTATGAGCACCAATGCACCATGTTGCATGGAAGAACTCCTTCCATGTTGGTAGCAAGCTCATATGTTGGTTACCAAGTTGGCCAAAAAGGCAGCACCTGAAAAGAGAACTTCTTTCATTAACTTCCACATGTTCCACAAGAGCAACATGTGTGGTTCTTTAGATAGGAATTTTGCACTGTGGACCCCAAATTATCACCAAAAAGCAATTTCTCATGGTGGAAGACACAAGTAGTGTGCATGCACCAATGCAGTAGCTACTTCTATTCAGAGTTTCAGACTACTCTGGTTGCACACTTCTGAGGCTACCTTGTACAGATGATTCTTTAGACAACTTTAAGCTACTTTGCTGTTTTTTTAATTAACTCAGCAAGCATATTAATATGTGGGGCTGTGGCAATACTGCAGATGTTGTGGTAGCACCGCCATTCATTTATATCGATCAGGTCAAGAATTCACTTACTAGTCAAATTGAGGTATCTGCTCAGAATGTGTGGATTGGAAAAGGAGGAGCTTTCACTGGAGAAATCAGGTTGGATACTGAAAGCTAAAACTTGTTAACCTCGTCTCTTCCTACTTCTTAGTATATGCAAGGATATTGCAAATTATGTGTATAGCACTGATGACAAAAACAGCATTTTGTGGGATTTGTTTTACTGGAATGTAGTGTTTATGATAAGTAATAAGGATTAAGAAGTTTCGTGTCTATTTTTTCCCTTCTGGGTTTTCATTCTCAAGTTTTATTGTTCCCTGAAAAAAAAATCTCCAGTGCGGAGCAATTGGTGGACATTGGCTGCAAATGGGTGATTCTTGGGCACTCTGAGCGTAGACATATTATCGGTGAAGATGATCAGGTAATTAATATATACACAAATTCTACCGGATTGGTATTTCTTACTTTTCCATGCCCCGTTGAGATGCATGATTGCCATTGCCATTGTCATCCGGTAGCATACTTTAGGATTTTTATATAACAAGTTTACCCAGTGCAGTTTATTGGGAAGAAGGCTGCATATGCCTTGAGTCAAAATGTTAAGGTTATTGCCTGCATAGGAGAGCTGTTGGAAGAGAGGGAAGCAGGGAAAACTTTTGATGTTTGTTTTAAGCAGATGAAGGAATTTGCAGGTAGAATTTCTTCACCGAGTAAATTAATGATGGGCCTGCTTCGTAAGAAATGAACAGCATTGATGTATCTGCAATATGTGGCTTTCAGATAGTATTACAAACTGGGCAGATGTTGTGGTTGCATACGAGCCTGTTTGGGCTATTGGTACTGGAAAAGTTGCTACACCTGACCAAGCTCAGGAAGTTCATGCTGCTGTTCGTGATTGGTTGAAAACGAACGTATCACCTGAGGTTGCTTCTACTATTCGAATAATTTATGGAGGTTAGTTCCTTATCTTGCATTAGGATCAATGCGTTTCTCCTTTTGTGCCATAAAAACTGATCATTGGAAAACTGAACTTAGAAACCGTAATATATTATCTTGTTAAAGCAGAGTTAAAAAAAGTCATCATGTTCGCTCTCAAGAGTTAGAAATTCTCATGTTAATCAGTGGAAAAAGATAAAAATCTACACCGTCCATCGTAATGGGTCCAGATTATAACGGTCTAGATTGAAATGAACTCTCGTGATGGGTCCATATTATAACAGTCTAAATTGAAAGAAAGAGTTCATGTCAAGTACAATAAAACTAAAACTTAGAATAACAATGAAATAAAATAAGTAATTTCATTTTTATACGAACTCGTAAGTTAAATCGCTAAATAATTATAATTCAGAATTAAAAAATTTTGGCAATTATATTTATATACAAAATCCAACAAAAAAACAAAATTCTGAATAAAAATAAAATAAAATTATCTATTTGATTTCGATACAAATTCCAACAATTATAATTCAGAATAAAAAAATAAACAATAATTGGCAATTAGATTTGTATACAAAATCCAAACAAAAAATAACTGGAATTTGGAATAAAATAAAATAAAATTTGTAATTTGATTTCAATTCAAATTCCAAATTAAAATCCCTAAATAACTGTAATTTGGAATAAAATCAAAGGAAAATTAACAATTGGATTCAAATATGAATTCCAAGAAAAAAAACAACTGAAAGCCACCACATTCGCTCTCAAGGGTTAGAAAAATTTTACGAGTAAAATAAAAGTGAAAATCGAAATAAAAAAATAAAATAAATTCATCAATTTGATTTACATACGAGTTCCTAAGTAAAAAAAGTCCATGTCAAGTATAATTAAACTGAAATTCGGAATAAAAATAAAATAAAATTAGCAATTTGATTTTCATATGAATTCCTATGTAAAATCCCTAAATAATTATGATTCAGAATAGAAAAAGAAAAATTGACAACTAGATTTGTATACGAAATGCAAAAATAATAATAATTGAAATTCAGAATAAAAAAATAAAATTAGCAATCTGATTTCGATACGAATTCTAATTATTATAACTCGGAATAAAAATTAAACAATAATTCGCAATTAGATTTGTATACGAAATCCAACAAAACAATAACTGAAATTCGGAATAAAAATAAAATAAAATTATCAATTTGATTTCAATACGAATTCCAAAGTAAAATCTCTAAATAACTGTAATTTGGAATAAAAATTAAAGAAAAAATAGCAATGGGATTCAGATACGAATTCCAAGAAAAAACAACCGAAAATCGGAATAAAAAATAAAGCAAAATTTGCAATTTGATTTCCATACAAATTCAAAAGTAAAATCCCTAAATAACTAAAATTTGGAATAAATTAAATAAATTTAGCAGTTTGATTTGTATACGGACTCCAATAAAAATAATTTAAATGTTGAATAAAAATAAAAGTTATAACAAGGATGACACGAATGGTGTCGGAGGAGACACAAAAGAAGCCACCATGTTCGCTCTCAAGGTCATGTGTTTTTATTGTTGCTTTATATGGAATAAAAAAATAGCTGAAATTTTGAATAAAAAACACAAGCAATAACGAGGATAGCATAAATGGTGTCGGAGGAGACCATGAAAGAGTGCAATGGCATCGATCTGTCCTGCAAGAAGATATTGACTCACGGGAAAGCGAAGAGTCGAGACGACGACCACGCAGATGATGACAATGTCGTGTTACTCAACTTAGCCGTTCAACGAGGATAATGTTGTGTTGCTTGTCGGAGTTATTGAAGAGAAAGTCTAGTGTTGAAGGAACCAAGAGCCGCAATGACAAGTGGTGAGCTTTGGCATCAGTGAAGAAGTTAGTGGCAAAGAAAATCAATGATGGGGAAGCCCCGGCAGAGAGGAGAAGAAGCTTTGTATTGAAGACGAGCCATGGACAATATGAGGTCATCGGGTAGCTAAGAGCGTGTTATCACTGGTGAGGGACACGTCGGCGGCGGTGATGGCGAAAAGATTCTCTATATCGTTAGACAACGACAAAAGCAAATGTGACGACATCAGTGAAGATGGGAGGTCGCTGCAATTAGTGAAGAAGTCACAACGTTGAGTTAGCCAATGTCGAAGAAGAGTAGCGACCGACACGAGAGAAAAAGACATCAAGCATGTATAACATCATGCATGTGTATGTATATGCATGTATCCGTACGAATAGAAGCACAAGCGTATAGAGGCATAGGAGCAAAAAGCTTAGAGTAGAGATGGCGTAGCTGTAGGGAATATGCTCGGGGTCACCGGAGAGAGCGTGACACGTGTTCTCAGCTGGGATTGGCGACAGTTGCATGTTTAGGCGTGTTGATGTCGCAATCGTTAGCATTAAATAAATTGAGAAGTAGAATATAACTATGTGGTAAAGTATTGCATTAGAAAGGTAACAGCTGAGAGGGATCGATCAAGATTTGGGATTTATGTTGGAGGTTGAAGCAAAAAAGTTGTGACGGTGAGAAGAGATAGAAGACACATGGTTTGGTGGGGCAACCGACGTGTGAAGGAAGATAAGTTCAAGGTAGGTCGTCTATGGTGTATCGATGTATGTGTGAGCAAGGTACTCTAATACCATGTAAACTAATAAGATAATTTGTTGCACACATAATCAACGTATTGATACATAATCAACGTATTGCTTGAGATTAAATAGAAGTACATGTACATACATACAATTTGGAGAAAAAAAACTAGTAGAGTAATAATAAGAGCATACAGCTATTATATGATCTATGCATGATGGAGAGCATTTATTATCTAAAAACCCTAACAACTTATTATGCTCAACGATTTTCTTCCATCAAAGCTCATACTTCAATTACGTTCATCAGATTGTAATTTCCTTCAAGCTTGAAAATCTAAATAGCCTACAAGATACATAAATATATTCTCAAGTATTTATATAAACTTCGAAACAAATCTAGCCACGCAAATGTGATTTGCGCGGGCCGCCCTGCTAGTTTAGTACAAGAGGTAGTAATTCATAAAGTTTCTTAATAGCAACATCTTTGAAGATACACCATTCTGAATTCTAATTATCTCTTATGAAACAGTTGGAAACATATTTTCTTTAAATTCTGTTGTATGTTGAAAATATCTTGAAACCTCATCCTGAGAAGTGAGAAGTTAGGGTGCATTTGGTTCGTCGAATCATTTGGTCTTGAACCGTCCGGTACGGGAAATGAGCTCGTTCAGGTGTTTGGTTAGTTGAATGGAACCAAACCGTTCGGGATGAGATGATTCAAGAAATGAGAATATTCTGTGTTTATGTTTTATCATCCTGTTCGGGAAAAAAAATCCCGAACCACACCGTCACTCGAATTTCAAGGCGCGCACGGAAAAAAAGACATGATTTACGAGTTTCAAATGACCATATTTTCTAAACCGAGTATTCGATTTGCGATCCGATTGAACCGTTGTGTTCCTTGTTATTTAATCAACAAAACAACACCACTCTTGGTATATTTTACTGCAAAAATATTATTCATGTATCATTCTATCCCACCAACCAAACACCATCTTGAACTATTCAGGATCATCCTATCCCACCAACCAAATAAAATCCTATGCCACCAACCAAACACCATATTTGAATCATCTCATCCAGGACGACCCTATCCTATCTGAACCATCCAATCCCATTCAACCTCATCCCACCAACCAAACGCACCCTTAGTTCCTAAGTACCGATTTCTGTATCTGCTAAGGCCCTTATCTTTGGCATTAGAACCAACATTTATTTACAGAATGTTTGAAGCATTTTATTTCAATCGTAACATGTCGTACAGAATCTATGATATGATCCTCGTCATGTGTTTCTGTTGCAGGTTCTGTAAATGCAGCCAATTGTGCAGAGCTAGCAAAGCAAGAAGATATTGATGGCTTCCTTGTTGGTGGTGCCTCTTTGAAGGTACGAGAAACACTGGTGTCAGATCCATTCTTTTACTCAAATGAAACAATGAAGCCGGAAAATTACTTCCTCCTGTGTGCTGTTTTTAGTCGCTGCTACCAGCAGCTCTTAACACATCGGCCTGCAATATTATCATGCTTTCTGTTCTATATTGATCACCATGTGTGGGCATATTGGATATAAAACACCTAAAAAGCAATCATATTCCTGAACCATGAATACCATATTATATTAGCACTAATCTGCGAGCCGATATTTTTGGTGTTCGTAGGGTCCGGACTTCACCACCATTGTCAACTCGGTGACTTCCAAGAAGGTTGCAGCTTGATGGACCCTCTTGATAGAAATAAGTGATCAGAGAGGCAGCTCGGCCACCGTATCATAAATCCTGAGATAGGTGCTGCTCGGTGTGACCGTGTTCAGTCACCGTCTGGTTTTGCTGATTTGTAGCACGAAAGAGAATAATGCGAGACGCAACCATCTTTTTCTCGTGGACCTTTTGCACGGAACGGGAGTTTATTTGTACGTGAGCGAGTAACACACGTGAATTAATATATGCCGGTATATGTGGAAATGTTTTGCCGTACGATCTATTGGCCGTGATTGAAGATTCTACACAATCAAAATGATAACGGAGTTGCTGAAGTGCCACGGGAGGATGGCTTGATGTTAGGTCGAGAGAGAAGAAAAGGCTGGCACCTGGCAGAAACAGCCAAGTCACTGCCAAATGCCAATGCCTCCTCTCTGGTAAGATCATAGCAGAATACAAAAGAACCACGGCCATAGCAATTTGCCTGGATCAGAGCAATGCGAAATTTCCAGTGAACGTTGCCGTGTGGGCGGTGGATGACCTGCGTTGGAGAGCGGATTGCGGCTCGCGCCGCTTACTGACCGTCCCGTGTAGGCGCGTAGTACACGGACAAGCAGGCGAGCGGGCGACCACATCAAACATGCGGACGCGCGCGTCCTGGACTGGACGCCATGGGGGCAAACGGCAAAAACCCCACTGCCGCCCGGGCGGGGGCGCCTATCCGGCGGCGGCAGCTGCGACGGCGCTGCTGCAGCCAAAGTGCCAAGGCAGCCTGCCCGAGCGCAAGCGCGTCCTCCGCTCGTGCGGCAAACCCCACTTCCCCTGTCCGGCGGCGGCTGGGACGAGTGCGTCCTCCACCCGTGCACCACGGTGCCGCCTATCATGAGCTCAGTAACGGCTCAGTGGCTAGGGTATGTATAATGACACAGACAGTTGCTGTCTATAGTAATTCTTTATATCACCTGTAGACAGCATTAAAAATAAATTATACAATGAGTTGTATTTTTATTTATCTTTGTAGATCATACAATCTTTTAATGCTTCTATGGACCTAAGAAATGTAGTTAGATAACCTTTTTGGTTCTAGTGATATAGTCGGCTACAGGATTATAGACAACACATTTCTCTTTCATCTACATCAACTTAAATCCTGCATAGTAAAGATTATAAACAGTGATATAGTCGGCTACAGGATTATAGACAATACATTTCTCTTTCATCTACATCAACTTAAATCCTACATAGTAAAGATTATAGACAGCTAATGTAAATCTATTATACATTAGATAAGGAAGTGCAGTCTCTTTGGGTGAATACCGACAGAGCCATTGACAGTTACATGAACTGAAAAATTTTCTTACAAATTTTGTACAAATCTTGATGCGGACGGACGCGAATCAAGCACATGGTTTCTTGACAAGATTTTATAGAGGGTGCAGTGCAGATTGCTGGACAATTCCATAAAAGGTAGCGCTTCTCCAGAGACAACTTTGCTACCCAGCATTTTAAAAAATGTACGGAATTCGCCATATCTGTATCTGCTTACCATAAACGAGAATTGATTTTGTAACTTAGCTTCGATACAACTTTGTTCTTAACTTCTGATAGGTCCATGTACATAAAATTAGGTGCGACAATACATGGCCCGGTAAAGTCACAACCAAGGACAACATTACTCCTCTCTGACAAATCTAATCTCCAAGTTATGTGACAAAAAAAAGAGGAAAAAAGGGCAACTTCCTATGGCGTGCAGAGATTCTTTAGGTCTTCCTCCTTGGCATAGGTGTTTGGGATGAGCCTTGAAGCATAGGGATGCAGATCCTTGTATGAATTTCTGATGGTGCCTTCTGCCACACCAGTAGCCAAGGAAATATCTGCAACACATCCACCACGTTATTTCACAAAAAATATCAGACGAGAGGTGAGGACAGAGTGGGTGAGCATTTCAAACCTTTAAGAGGCTTCTTATCATCTGAGAGTTGGGTTATCATATAAATGACAGCAGCCGCAATTGAAATAGGGCTCCTCCTGCACATCAGGTTGCCAGGTGTGAACATATCTTTTTAGGTCAAGAATGTGCACTAGAAAATTGACGAATAAGGAAGGCCCGTATCTAAGAGTCATTGACTCACTTGGGCACTTCCAAATATAACACTGAAGTTACACGCATGGCCTGTACCAAATTTATTACTCGCTGTCTATAGGGTATATTCTAATTCCTCTAATAGTCTATGATTCCTTAGGTCATTTACATAAAACTGCCTACACATAAAGCCAAACCCAGTGACTCAGAGGCCAAAACTAGATTGGACCAATGATATTGAAGCTAACTAGACAAAGGACTTTCATAGTTTCATGTCGCGGAATCTCATCTGTTATCAAAATGGAAACAGGATAGGACCAGTCTTGTGTGTAGTGTGTACAAAGTCCCAAAATGCCTAACCTTATATCAAGCTCCTCTGAGCGCTGAACTGCCTCCTGAGCTGCTTTAACAGCTTGATTGTTCATCCCAAGAGTTGAACAGAAACGCCTCTGCAGATTTCCAAGATTATAAGCTACCAACTTCAGATTTTGCAAGTTTACGTGCTAGGTAACAACAAACCAGGAAATCTGCAGCATGGATGGTTCCCATCTCCATAGATTGACCCATCTCAACTTCCAGTTGCTTCACTATGAATTCTTTTGCTCGGCCAATCTCTTTCTTTGTTGCTCCATTGGCAACCGAACATATTTCTGCAACAAGCCAACACAACAAAGAAGAATGACATCAGATGCACGAATGCTGATGAGTTCTACTCTCTACAAAATCGAAATTTTGTTAGAACACTCTGTACCTTTTACAGTTCTAGGCCGATCTTCTTGTCTACAAGCAATATACAGACAAGCAGCTAAAATGGCATCTTGGTTTCTTCCCCTGATAGACTTGAGATCTTCCACCTTCTTATATATTTCATTGGCCCGGTCCTTGAGAAAAATAAAGACAAAAATAACACAATCACTACACAGCGGCGACCAACCAGCATTATGTTACTGTATGGAACACTTGAAATAACTCTTAGGAAGCAACAACGAACGTTAACAATAGGGACATGGACATATTGTCCAACTCACACCAGGTATTCAGCAAAATATTTTATGCATGTCTTTATCTTAAATAAAATAAACAGGTTACACTACATAGCATGGATCCCTGCTCTATTAGCATATACGCTAGGACAAAGTCTGTAAAATGCCCTACAAGCAACCTGATGGATTTAAACATTCATTCAAAGTGAACATACAAAACTGAGATTATATTAAGTTTCAGTATTTTTGGGACAACCCAGCATGTATGATCAGACACCAATTACATGCATTTAATCAAATAGTCAGTGCAATCTTATCACTGCTGCTAGCACTCGCAAGCAAGTATAATTGGAGCAAGTATTTTAGTAGTCAGTTCAATATAATGGACAATAACTGTCAAATTCTTTACCTTGATAGTAGCCACAAGACCCAACCTGCAGAAGAGATATCATGTCAACATATTGTCAAAATTCAGATGTTACAAAGTAAAAGGTCCGAACTGCTTCAGCAGCAAATTGACATACTCATAAAAGTAGCTCTGAGCATTGTGCATCTATTCATCTTGCACTGTTTTTTTATTGTGAAAATTTCCCATTCTAGACCCACTGGTAGAAGAGGAGGTTGTCACAATTGCACATGCTTTATCACAAAAAAGAATTATTCACTAGGTCATCAGCTTGCTTGCTAGGCACCTAAATGGCTAATCACATGCTTCAAGCAACTAGGTGCTAAATGCCATCGCCAACAGTGTTTCAATGCTTTGAATTGAAGTGCATAACACCAAGCATTTGGGGGTGCAACGAGCCTACCTTATCAATTGTACCAAACCTATATTCATTAAAAAAAAAATCTGAGCTTTTACAGTACCCTGTGAGATTCATTGTATTATCCCAAATTCTTGATATACCAGTGATGCTCTGCAATGGAACCTTCCCCCAGATCCAAGCGAAAACCACCCACCACCTAACCCTACGTGCCTGCCCATATAGCACAAGCCCTAGCCCTCCACCGAGCAATCACACACACGTTCCAAATCTACAAAACCGAGACCAAAAATAAATCCATTACACCCAAACCCTTCACACTCCTCGATTCCTAAATCCACCCGCCCCAAACCCAAATCAGGGCAGGGCCAGACACACACACGATCGATCCTATGACATCTGAGAGAAATCAAGCCAAAGTGCATACTTTGATCGAATCGAATCGAACGGATGTGCGAGGAGAGAGAGAGGAAGGAGGACCTGTCCGCCATGTTTGCGATGGTGCGGAAAGCGAGGATGAGGGAGCGGTCGGGGTTGGAGCCACGGTTCTGCCAGCGGCCGAGGGAGGATGAGAGGAAATCTCCCTGGGCGCCGTTGGGCTTGGCGATGACGGTGGAGAGGCCGCCGTCGGTGAGAAGTGGGTTGGTGGGGCCGCCGACGCGGACGGGGTCGTTGTCGTTGGACTCGTTGGCGAAGGTGCGCCACTCGGAGGTCTCGTCCACCGAGTGAGCCTCCAGGACGAGGCCGCACTCGGTGCACATCGTGTCCCCCGCCGAGTGGTCGAACGCCACCTCCGTCTGCTTCTTGCAGTCCGGGCAGAACGTGTCGCCCATCTCGCCCGCCGCCTCCTCCCGCTCGTCCTCCCTCCCGTCGCGGCTCCTCTCTCTCTCTCCCTCTCCCCTCTCCGCTGTGGTGTGGTGTGGTGTGGTGTGGTGTTCGAGGGAAGAGGCGATCTGGGGGTGGGGGAGAAGGAAGGGAAGGGGAACGGAGAAGAAGGGGAGTCGGGGTCGATCGGTTTGGTTTGGGTTGGGCTTTTATTGGGTCGGGTCGAGGTGCTCCTGCGGTGGCGTGGCGTGGCGTGCTTGGGAATGGGAAAGGAGATGGTTGATCTAGCCGCGGCTAGGAGGAACGGAAAGTGGGTAGGGCCCGACCGACTAGTCGGAGTCTGACTCTGACCGCGTTTGTCCTCAGCTAAAATCTCCGTCTCCGCTGCATACGACACGGCACTGTAGTGCAGTAGTTTCGTGCTTTGAGATAGACTCGGCTAACGTTTTCAGCAAGTAGTAGGCGACCGCGTTCTGTTGCACTGGCAGGTCCAGCACCAGAACAGAGCGTCCCTCAAGTTAAAAAGGGAACCAAAAGAGTACTCGATCCTTGCTCGGCATACGGGCGCTGTACTTTTATGATCCCGATCAACGTCTCAGAATACAGTGCACAAATAAGGTTTTCAACTTCCACTTTCGCACATCCTCCCTCGCCCTCGGGGTGGCTGTTTGTTTGGTCAACAAACCCCAAGGATTTGTACACGAAACTGGTGTGAGTTGCAAGCAACGAGGCATGAGGCAACTGCTATCCCTCCTAAATTCAACCGGACAGCAGAGTACTCTCATAGCCTCGTTCGCGGTCAGTAAACCAAGGCGCGCATTATTTTAGCGGGCTAGCGACAACACCAATGTTCCGTGGATACCACTAGATATCTTCATCCCATGCTTCCATGCGTAATTGTCAGTTTCACATCACAAGTTTTGCACAGATTAAAGTCGAGTTACGTGCGGACCACAATATCTTCCAACGCAAACACGAACCATAATCACGAGGGCACCATCATCAGTTCATCAATGCCTTCCCATCTAAAATCACGACAGCCATACAGAAGCTAAATACTTAAATTAGGTATCCGGGAATACACGGCTATAAACAGTCACATCGACAACCTATGTTTTAAGACGACAATTTGGTGCAATTTTGTCACTCATAGTTATAACTCAAAATATCAAGTACTCCCTCTGTTTTTAAATATTTGACGTCGTAGTTGATTGAAGCACTAGAGGACGTCATATAATAAGAAACGGAGGGAGTAAAAAAGGCTCCGGTCTGGCACTTGATAAGAGACGCAGAAGGTTGGGCACTAGAGCATAACTGTTATTAATAGTACATAAAAATGGGTGAACCAACAAGTTTGTATCCTGCTGCAGTTCTTACACCACCCCGGAGGGAAGCCGTAGCACCAGTTGCCCACCAACGAGACTGTACCACCACAAACACCCGTTAGATAATGTTCCGAGTCAAATTCTACTGACTACGCCAGTGATATTGAGTGTACCTCTTCACATAGTAGTAGCAGAAATCTGCAAGGATGAATGTCTGCACGGTTTCTGACAGGAGCACCATAGATGCCCACAAACCATAGCCCAGAGCAGTCAACAAATGGCCACGAGTATGCAAAACCTGCGCAACAAGTTTTGCTGACTTAAATGAGCGGAGCTTCCATACACATGTATAAAATAAGTGTCAGATTCAGCGACATGAATAGACTTTTTTGTTTTCGAAGACTCGTGAACAAACAACTTTCGCATGCACATGTATATAGATTTCCTCAAGATATCCTTAACCATAGAAATTGCACTTGAAGACATGTTTGATCCAACTATACTAGAAAACAAATCAAGGTAAACAAGGGAAGAATCACCACATGACCAGATTGCTCAACAATGATGCCCCTAAAAGTAAATACATCGAGAAAACTAACAGGCCATCATTCATCAAAGTAGAACAGTGTATAAAGTATAAACACAGATGACAGCAATAACAAATGCCTCAACTAAAAAAACATTAAGTTGTACATTTATTGTGTACCAAATGCTATAACAAAGGGAAGTTATGAGATAGTCAATAAACAAGACCACACATATAAAAATATCCTTATGGGTTTGTTTAACAGGCGAACCTGAAGAACCCAGTGGGCACAGCTAAGAAACCTTGCAACTCCCAGTGCAAACACATAGTGAGCTGTGAACGGTTCAACAATCTGCAAAAGATGGAAAACATAGGTCAAAAAACTTTGCCCTGCACAAAAGGGTGCATGCTAGTATATACCTTGGTATTTTGCATCAAACGCAATTGTGGCAGCACTGAAACAGCTTCCAAGTAAACACAGAACGCCCAGCTGATCCGGTTCACAATGTTATGAGATGTCGAAGGATGAATAAGTAGCGCTAGCACAGCACAAGGTACCACCTTCAAAGAAAGAAAGAAAGGAAGAACTAAATAACCAAATTAGTTGGCAACTTAGAATGTCTTACAACTAAGAGATTTGTGAGCATTATAACTGACTCAACAAGTAAAACAATCCAGTATCCCATTACAGGTTCAAACACTTTCTGTTAGTGATACATGGTTTCAATAGCACTTCTACAGAACCATTACTAATAGAAATTTAGATGATTTTACATGGCTTCGGCTGTTCGGCCACCACAAGTCATCCATGGTGAGTTCGTCTTGACTATCCATATTTGTTGTGTATGTGGCATTTCAACCAGAAGAAACTTACAGATGTACTTAATGAGCCACGAAGATCAACATAACACAACACTTACTACTAGATGAAGTGTCAGTATCATTTCATCAATTCAACACCAAAAGTTACCAATCAGAAAGCCTCCAGAAGCAACAAACACATCTACCAATATCCAGAAAATCAAAAGGAAATAGTGATCTAGAGCACTGAGGTAAGAACAGTTCTAGATTAATGTAATCAAATAACAACAAAATTGTGAGCACCGCCACCATACCCAGTTTATGCTTACAAAACTAAATCCCTATATTATTAGCATATTAGTGATAGAAGGGCATGTGTTCTTACCACATAGTACAATGCAAAATTGTCCTTGTCCACCATATAAGTTGACCTCAGTTTGAACCGAATCATGTAGATAACAAAAAGTGTAGCTGCAAGTGTAGCAGTGTCCAGCACAGTATGAATGTCATACTCCATGACAAAGCTGCAGTACAGTCTAACAGCTAGAAACAATGCAGTTAAATCCTGAGACTTGAGGGATAGTCCTGCGAAATATAAAATAGAAGCCTTTAATATTCTTAGTAAATCAGGGCATTAGTACCCCAAAAAAACCCACATAAATCATGCAATAGAATGATGAAGAAACGCTGACAGACTTATACGACTATTTATCTTTACACATACAGTACATGCTAGTCAGTAGTCACTTCTCTGGTTTAAGCAAATAATGTATTCACGAAAATGTACTTTACGATTGCAAACCATGTGAAAAGGCCAAAAAAAACATTAGATGATAAAATATTAGAGCAATTTTCACAGCTTGAACTGGAACAACTATTTGTAAGTTCAGTCAAAATGATAAATAGAATACTCCGCTTAAAAATTTTAAATTATTCCAAGCAGGCATTTTTACAATCAGTCAATCATACCACCCATGAAAAGTAAACTAATACTTTTACATGTCAAAAGAACATGAACATATCTGACAAAAACAATGTTGAGGATAAAAAATATTGTCAAAGAATTGTACATCAATAAAAATTCAGTTCGTATGTTTCTTAAAAAAAAAATGTATAGGAATTCCATTGTGGCAAAACAACTTAACAAGTAGATGTAAAGAAGTATTTGAGGAGCTTTTGACAGAATTTCGGCCAATATGGACCCAGAATGTACCCAGAGCATTACCTACCATCCATGACTCTAGAAGAAGCAAAAGAAAATATGTGCATGCTAATCATTTGTAGACAATTTTAATAATATTGCCTTTTATGGTTCTATGCCAATATGTCTAATTTTAAAGTTCATGTCTAATTTTAAAGTTCAAATGGCTGCCTTTGCGTGCCAAGAACACACCTGAAGTCTAAACATTCGGACTTGGTAGGGATGGTTCACTCCTCTAAGTAATGAAATGATAACAACTTAACCTCTCCACATTCTACACCAAGACAACTTGCTCCAAGCAAGCCACATTGATTTTATGCATGGTTCATCTGTACATCTCTGACATGATAATACCCACGCCCAATTTCTAAACCAGGCCAGGGTAGATATTACCACCAATTTGTACCAAAACCTCTGAATGTATGCTCCTAGAAAGACAAAAGGATGGAGACAAACAGAATTGGATCAAAGCCTATCCAAATTCTCCAACTGGCTTCAGTTAATCCCAACATACCGCACCATGCTCAGCACCGGCACTATTAAGCCTATCCAAATTCGCCCCAGCCAAGTCAAAGCACACATGTAACCATACATCCTCACAATCGTGCAGGTATCGCAACTTTCTAACCTAAAGCAACTTGCAGCTCTAGCAGCATATGCATATCAGATCAGTAATTAGCTACATCTCCCATATCAAAACCCTAAAACAGTGCTACGCGTCTCTCCAGCTCCACAAACAAATCAACTCGCAGGAAACTAGCATTAAACGTGAAACGTCCGACACGAAATAGATCGAATAAATATCCCAACCAGCAGCGCCTGCAGGCTCCTAGATATTCACCGTAATAAACTACCAATTTTCCGAAAAATACAAATTACACCGGAAAAACGCCTTTTGATACGAAACCGGTCGGTAAATTCCTCCAAAAGCCTAGCCCCGAGCGAGACTCGCACAGATCGAGCGATCTCGATGGATCGAGGCGAGCAAGGGAGGGAACATGAGCCAGAGGGCGCGGGGGACGAACCGGCACAGGTCTTCTCCTTGGTGAGCTTGTAGACGAGGACACCTATGCCGAGCGCGTGCGCGGCCTCGGCGGCGACGAAGAGGTGGTCGTGGTCGTGGACGATGAAGCGGATGAATACGAGCGCGGCCATCCCGGTGACCACGGCGAGGAAGGCCTTCACCTTGGGCGGCTGCCGCCGCACCCACGCCGTCACCGCGCCGAGCGGCCGCTTCGTCCCTCTCATCTCGCCCCACCGCCACCTCCGACCGGAACGGGATTTTTTTCTTCTTCTTCTATTTTTAGCTCCCCCTCACCGGAAAATAATTCTATAGGACTTGGTCCACAACTCAATTGATGTGGACCAATTTTATCATGTGATATATGTCTTTTTACGAATTTCAAAGCGTACAGCCTCATAAATTACTGATGCGAATTTTCACGAATTGAATACTGAAAACTATTACATCACGCTTTGAGATTCGCACGAATTGAATACTGAAAACTATTACATCACGCTTTGAGATTCGCAAAAGAACACATGTCATGCAGTGGAGTTGGTCCACATCAATTGAGTTGTAGACCAAGTCCTATAAGATTATTTCCTCCCCACCCTCCTGGTGCGTGCACGTGAGGTTTTTTTGTGTGTGTGGGGTGGGGGGAGACGAAGGAAGGATATATGTGATCGGGCGGATTCATGGCTGGGCTGGTACTTTAGCTCTTTCCCGTTTCGGTGGAATTAATGAGAGGCCTGTGCCATTGGAGACTTTGGGAACCAAAGCCTCTGGCATCAAGGAGGAATGTTACGTGAATAATGTCATGATATTATTTTTCAACCATCGGAAAAAACAATGGATGAGATTGTTGCCTGTCACTGTAGTGTAAACGATGTAGTGGTAGCACTGTTTACAAACATTGTAGCAACACTATTGTAATCGATCTCAACCGTTATTTTCCGATCTAATGGCTCAGATCATGATAATATTGTTGCACTGTTCACCCCGTGACATTCTCATGGAATGTCAAAGGATGTCCATCCGAGATTTTGACCCCTGATTTTAAATTTCTCCTTTTAGTCAGACATGTTTTACCGTTTAGAGTAAGTTTCTTTTCTTTCTCACATAGCCTACTTCAATATCATTTGCACTGTTCTTCTATGATCAAATATGATTTTATAGGAATCGGCATCCTCTGCCATTGCATTGGTAATGGTAGAGGAGCACAGCGCTGTAACATTCAATAGATCTGAGTCATCTGATTCGAAAAGAACGGCTCAGATGAACAGCTGTATCGATGCTACAGTGGTCATGAATAGTGTCAACGCTACATTTTTGCTACAATGAAATCCGTGATCTTCGTCCTTTGCTTTCTGATCCGATACCCGACAGTTGCTACACAACATTATGGTACTGTAGCACTACTGTATTGCTACACAATGTTAGATGATGTGCTTCCTACTTCATTCCATAATCATACCGCTAAAGATGAACAATAGAGATGAATGAGGTGACATAGTACAAACCAACGATCTGCTAGGCTAATCGCTCTATTTGGGACAAAGAAATTGTATAGGAATTATGAGAAAGTTGCACTTAAAATTCATCCATACGAAATCCGAGCTTTTGAAATGCGCTAGGCTTGCTTTCCTCGTTGACGAACAGTGTGGAACCCTTCAGTGCGCAGTGCGCTACTCCAGAACTTGTTACCAATGGTTGGAACTTGAAGCCGTCTTTTCCAGCGAGGACTCCATACAAATGCGCTTCCCTACAAACTTCTGTCCAAGTCCAGAGCGACCACACAGAGCTGCACACAAAAATGTGTTTCAATGTGCCCAGGCGTTTAAGTTACGTCCATGTAAACCGTAAAGAAATTCCCATCTCCTTGTACTCTGTTCTTAATGGATCGATATATACGAGTCTTAAAAATAAAACTGGTCGAGCACGCGGTAGACGACTGACAACCAGTAACCACGTACCGCCGCGAACAAACAAAGCAATTTGCAGCTGGTTTCACGACCCAGCTCGATCTGCAGTCGTTTTGGTACACACTTTAGCGCCGTGCAATCCAGAACACACGTCATGTACAAGTACTTTTTCTCTTGTCTTGTCTACGCCAGACGTCCACGAGTTTTTTGAAATAACAAATTTAGACTCTTCCGGAGATCAAAGCCAAAAATAACATTGTGAACTCGCCGACGGATGATATGTGTCAAGTCCGTACCTCAAGCGGGAGGACTTCCCTCGTCCACACAACTTAGTTGTAACCCCTGGTCTCAACGCCCCTGTTGTAATTAATTTATTCGTAATTATTTACTCATAATTAATTAGTCACAGTTAATTAGTCGTAGTTAAATATTCTTAATTAATTAGTTATAATTAATTTATTCATTATTAATTTAGTCATAATTAATTAGTCGTAGTTACTTAGTCCAAATAAATTAGTCATACATAATTAGTCTGTCGAAAACGAGGAAGAATTGAGCTTCAGGCGACGAGGTTCAACGGCGAGACGAAGGCAAGAGAGAAGAGGGGGGTGAGGGGGAGAGGAGGAGGAGGGGGCGTCTGGTGCTCCCCTTTATAGGGCAAGGGGTGGAGAGAGGGAGAAGATCGATTTGTGCGAGCGTGTGGGCAAGCTCTGGTCGGTGCAGGGCAAGGCGCGGTCGGCGGGATTGGCGACGAGAGAGAGGGAACAGGTGCGGGGACGGACAGCAGAAGGACTGGCATATTCAATGCGCGTTGACGCGGTGGCTCAACGAGTGGTGAGGCGATGGGACGGGAGAGGCGCGCAAACGCGACTCGGCATAGGCTCCCAACGGTAGGAAGACGAAGGTGGCGACGCTGACAGGTGGGGCTCGCTTGTCGGCGAGACGAGGAGAGAGGCGTGGTGCGGGCCGGAGTGCGAGATTGGGCTGGGAATTGGGAATTCGGCCCGAAGCGGAAAAAGGAATTAATATACCTTTTTGAATTACAGAAAAAGAAACAATTTAAAAGGTTTTTAGAAAATAGTAAATAAAGTCAAAAATTCAAAAAAACATCGAAATTCCTTGAGTCATTTGGAACTTAATAAAATTATTTATAACTTAAATTTAGCTTTTGATTTTTGCACATAAATTATTTTAAACTTCAAGAAAATAGAAAATGCCTTTAAACAATCCAGAAAATTCAAGAAAATACTTAAAATACTCTTTTTTTAGTTTAAATCCAATAAAAGAAAAGAAAATTTAAATAAATCAAATTTTGAATTAAATAAAGTTTGACTAACTCATATTAAATTATGTTTATTTTCTAAAAATTCATGTTTAAGCTTTATCAATTCAATAAATCAAATGGTTAATTTTAATTTGAAAATTTCCAAAAAGCCCTAAAAACTGGGATGTTACAAACTTACCCCCCCTTAAGGGAATCTTGACCCCGAGATTCAGGCTTGGGTAGCAAAAAGGTGGGGATACTCGGCCGAGTCTTTTTCGTTCCCAGATGGCTTCTTTCTTCTGAGTGATTACTCTATTGGACTTTGCACGAACGGATGATCTTGCTTCTGGTAATGTGCTCTACGACATCAAGAATCTTGATTGGCTACTCCACATAAGTGAGATCCTCCTGAAGATCAATACTCTCCAGCAGTGTTTGCTCTGTTGGAACTCGAAGACACTTCTTCAATTGTGACACGTGGAAGACGTCATGAACTGCGGATAAAGATGCCGGTAGCTCTAACTGATACGCAACTTAGTCTTTTCTTTCCAAAATCTTGTATGATCCAACAAATCTTGGTACGAGTTTTCCTTTGGTCTGGAATTTTTTTACTCCTCTGAGTGGAGTTACTCTGAGATAGACAAAATCTCCTATTTCAAAGGATAATTCTCTGCGAAATTATCAGCATAACTCTTATGTCAAGCTTGAGCCACTCTCAATCGTTCTCTTATCGTTCTTACTTTACTCCCAGCATCCTTAATCATTTCGGGTCTAAAGAACTGGTCTTCTCCCACTTGATCCCGAAGGAGAGGGGTTCTACACTGTCTGCGGTACAATGCTTCAAATGAAGACTTTTGTAAGCTGGCTTGATGGTTGTTGTTGTTGTATGAGAATTCTGCATAATGAAAATTCTGATCCCAACTCTTCCCATAGTCTATAGCACACGCTCGAAGCATGTCTTCCAAAATCTGGTTTACACGTTGAAAGATCTAGACCCGCCATTATGTGGTAATGGTGTTTTGGTGATTAATGATAAATCTAATTGGGAGACTAACACTTTTATTGATATACATATTGTGTAGTCTTATTTGGATATAAAGGTGAAAATCATGAAGGCATGCAAGTGATTAAGTTATTAATGACAAATGCACTTGTGAGACTAACACTCCTATTGTTATATCAATAAAAGTCTCAGCTTGGATATAAAAGCAAAAATCCAAACAGGTATGTATTCATTAATGACAAATCTATTTGTGAGACTAACAATTCTATTGATTATCTATTGCTTAGTCTCTTTTGGATATAAAGATGAAAATACAAGAGGTATGCATTCTACTTCTTCTTATTATATCTTGTTGCATTCTCTGATCCAAAATATAGGTTAAACTCCACCAAAAGGTTAACTTGGATATGTGCATATGTTTCCATTACACATTTGTGTATGCACACATTTAGGGGAGTTCATTCTATATTTTGTGGTTTCATTAGTATTGATCCATATTCTCTTTCCACATATATTAAGGATCTTTACTTTGAAACATATCTTTGAATATATTTAACTTGTGTAGTTAATATATTCATATGAGAATATGAGAACATATGAAACTTGTGTAGTTCATAGATGTTCATATATCCTTGAATATATTTAACTTCATGTAGTTAATATATTCATATGAGTATATACAACTTGTGTAGTTTGTATACACTCATATTTGGTATATATAACTTGCATAGTTCATATATACTCATGACCTTGTTGTTTCATTAGTATTGATCTTTGTGATCTACTTTGAAACATAACTCTTGAGTATATATATAACTTATGTAGTTTATATATACTCATACCAATTACATTCAATTATCTGTAATTGTGTTGGTTATCATCAATTACCAAAGAGGGAAAGATTTTGGTATCTTGTCCCAATCATTATGAGTTAATGGTATGTTGTGGTAATTAATGATAATCACATTGTGGAACTAACGTTTCTCCTTGAGTTGGATGAATAGGTTATGTTCCAGGTGGTTGAAGACTTTGAATGACATCATGAGTTGATTGTCATCAAGTCGTGATTCTTGAAGAAGAAGTCATCATGTGTTGATGATGTTTAAGAAAAGGATGATCATCATGCGTTTATGATATTAAAGTAAAGAGCTTGAAGTAAAGGATGCATCATGAGTTGATGCGTGTCAAGTTCAAGAAGATGAGATGGTCATTGGTTGATCATCGAGTCAAGTGAAGAGTGCATCATGAGTTGATGTATGTCAAGATTTGAAGCATGGATATGCGTCATCAAGCTTCAAATGGTTGCGCAAGGAAAAGGTATGACTAGCTAGGGCTAAGGATTTGTTCCTAGTCTTTTACCGATCTCGGTGTTTGGTTGAGAGATCGGATTGCTAGAATAGGTTGCCGTACTATTAAGAGGGGTCTTAATTAGTAACTTGAGTTAGTCATGTGTTGATAGCTCATTGTGTTTGCTCTAGCTCAACTTAACATGTTGCCTATATTTGCGAATGCGTTTTGCAAATAGTTGTGGCTCATGGTTAATCCTTGTAGCATGTGACTTGAGTTTGCAAATGTGTTTTGCAAATGGTTTAAGTCCATGTACCTTATTCCTTGTGGCGTTGATTCTAATAGTTGGCAAATGTGTTTTGCAACTTGTTGAGAATCTCGCCTTTATCGTTGTTTGCATCGCTTGTCAACTGTGCAAATGTGTTTTGCAAATTGAGTTGAAGCGAAGTGCAATTTGTGGTGTGATTCTAAAAGTTGGCAAATAAGTTTTGCAACTTGTTAAGAATCTCATTTTGAACCCTTGCTTGCATCACATATCAATTGTCAAATGTGTTTTTAAAATTGGATTTGTTTTGGATGCAAACCGCCGCTCTCTCGAAAAAGCGTAGTATCTGGCGCGTTTACGCGGTATGACCGCAGCGCGATATGACCGGTGGTTCCTTGGCGGAACTACCGCACTTGCTGAGCATGCGTTGCTCGTGGTGGTGCGGTAGTACCGAAGCGTACCACGCGGTATGACCGCGGTACAGAGTACCAGCCGTTGGTTGACGTGACGCTTTTTCCGTAACCATTGCATTTCGTGTGCTTTGGATTCTCGGAGGTGCGGTAGTACCGGCGTTATGTCTGCGGTACTACTGGCTCGCGGTCGCATCGATTTTGTATGACGATGACGTATTTTCCGAGAGCGCATTTTCGGGTTGAGTTGAAAACCTCGCGGCGGTTATCTGCGCTCCTTGAGCGGTATGATCGAGATGCGTAGTACCGCATGATTGGTTGGCGGTCGCATCGCACGGTGCCCAACGGCTAGTTTTCGACCGTTGGATGAGGTGCGTCGCATCGCGAACTTAGTTGGCGGTAGTACCGCATGTGCCGATTTTTCAGTGCAGACTTTGCCTCAACGGCTAGTTTTGTGTGTGGGCTATATATACCCACCTTGGCCATGTGAGGGCAAGGTTGCTGGTGCCCCATTGAGTTTCTTTGAGCTATGAGCAAGCCTCTCATACTCTTGTGTGCATGTGTTGCACTTAGTGAGTGATTGAGAGCAAACCCTAAGTGCATGTGTTGCATTAGGTTGTGGATTGCTTATCCATAGAGCTTTGGCACTTGATTGGTTCAAGTGAAAGTTGAGTCTTGTTACTCTTGGTGTTTGACGACACCTAGACGGCGTGGAGACGTTGTGCGTCGGTGATCTTCTCAAGTGAAGCTTGTGAGAAGACCCGGGCGATTTGTGAGTGGCTTGGTGCTCGCCATCTCCGAGCGGAGTAAGAGCAACCCTAGTGGATTGGGGTGATAAGTTCAAATTGAGTCGGTCCAAGCGGTTGAACTCACTTAGAGGTGTTGGTTCGGTTGGAACCGGTCCAAGTTGTTGGGACTTACCTCGAGGTGTTGCCTCGCGTTTTGGAGCCGATCTAAAAGGTTGAACTTACCTCAACGTGGATTAGGGGAGACCGCAAGTCTTCGATCACCACGGAAAAATATCGCGTGTCAATTTTGGTTTGCTTTCTTGAGCTTTACCTTATTGCAATTTACATTCATTGGATAATTGCTTATTTATTTGATTGCTATCGTATGTGCTTGATTGATCATATCATTAGTTGGAAGCTTACAAGTTCATGCTCTATTGATTATTACCTTTATACTTGTATTGTTGGAGCACTTAGTTGAGACTAGTGATTTTAGGTCTTAATTGTGCAAAACCGTATTAATATTAACTTCCGCTTTAGAAATCGGTTTTAGTGCATAAAAGTATTAAAACGCCTATTCACCCCCCTCTAGTCGGCCTACTCGATCTTACACACGTTCCGTCTGTCCATCTGTTTGGAGATAATATGTTGTACTGAAGTTGAGTCCGGTCCCCAAGGTTTCATGCAGCTCTTCCAAAATCTAGATGTGAACTGCCATCCTCGGTTGGATACTTTCTTTTTGGGTACTCCATGTAGACAAAAGATCCTAGCGATATGCAACTCTGCTAATTTACTACTTTTGTAAGTGGTAGTTATTTTGGGGTAGGAAAATATAGACTAAATAATGTGATCTGTTTATTTGATTGTATATAGTAAAGAACACTGATTTGCTCCTAACATATGCATTGGGTTGTTGTGACTTTAGGTGACATCGAACATGCAAAATTTGCTTATGTTTTTTGGCAACGGTCTCGTACGGGTTAGGTGGGTTAGACATGTCAAGATGCGTTATCAGTGTCTACTTAACAAATATGTTGTAATTCTTAACAATTTGCGCTAATAAATTAACATTTCGGAAAAACCAAAAACTCGTATTTCAAATAGGGCGCATGAAATCGGGTGCACAAAGTCATGTGCTTTCCTTGTATATATGACTTTCTATGTATTATCATATGTAACAAAAAAAATATTATCACATAAAATCATGCGTTGTATTATCACATGCACCATAAATTAGTTACACAGTGAAATCAGGGAGCATGAAATCATGCTGTATTATTAATTTAGTGGTAATTAATTATTAATTTAGAACTAATAATTATGATTTATTTACTAGACTAACTAACTACGACTAATTAATCACAGCTAAATTAACTATAACTAATTAATTAAGAATATTTAACTATGACTAATTAACCGCGACTAATTAATTACGAAAAGTATGACTACTTAGTTATGACTAATTAATTATGAAAAAAATAATTGTGACAATTATGGATAAATTAATCATAACAGAGACATCCGGGCCTAGGGGGGTACAACTAAATTGTATGGATGAGGGAAGTCCCCTCCCGTGTGGCAAGGACTTGACACATATCACCTGCCGGTGAGTCTGTAGTGCTATTTTTGGCTTTGATCTCCGGAGCGAGCTAGATTTGTTATTTCGCGCGCAAACAATGCTTAGTCAAAAACTCGGATAAAGCAACATGTTATTAATGGCTTAATGCTTTATCCCTTGCACCGTTGAGAGATCGAAACACTATTGCACCATGTGTTAGAGTAACGCTCGCCGAGTCGCCACAAGGGCGGCTGTGAATAAACGCCACCGGTCGGCCACCATGCCACAGTTGGTGCGAGCACATGCGCGCCGGTGCACAATGACGTTGTTGCATGCAAATGTTTAGACATGGTACCGTTGACACCGTTGCATGTAGCGGGCACGGCTGGATAAGATGCCTTGCGTGGAAGAATTTCATGCAGAGCCGGTGCTCAAAAATTAAAATCAAACAAATGTGCTATGTTACGACGATGCAACATTTGAAAGAATAGTTACAAGAATTTGCAAACAAAAGATGCAATAAATTTGGACAAATTCGCAAAAAATGGATTTTCTGCAATAAACTACGAACATGGCTTACAACAACATACAAAAGGGGGCTGCAACAAATCAAATCCCCAATTACGACAAAAATCTCTTACTGCAACATTTAGAAAGACAAATTACAACAAATGAAACACGCATGTAACCATTTGCAGAAAGGATAATGCAACGAATTGAGGAAATGCTTGCAACAAACCACCTAGATGAGGAGCGAAGCAGGTGACAACAAAGAGTCAAGCTCGAAAAAGACAGACGAGGTGGCGACCACCGCAAGCTCTGACACCCCAGTCGCGTAGCATGCGGGTGGCCATATGCGCAATGCTCTAGCTCGGTGGCGAATCTAGGATAAAAAATAGAGGGGGAGCTCTATTGTTGAGGCTATAACATAACATAAGCATACCAAAGCTACATCTACTGATCTTTTGTCATTGGAATGCCAAATTCATACATAAATAGAAATATAACAAATTGAAAAGGTACAATACAATAAATTTAATACATCGCTAATAGATAATATGCCCCCAAATGTCCATAAATATGTGAGCATCAATCTGTAGATAAGAAATATCAAATTTAGTGATACAATATTTAATTATGAATATTCATAAACATCGGAAATAAAATGGAAATATACCACTAAGGCACTAAATTAAACAAATTGGCCAATCGCCTAATGGCTATCGTCATATGTTCACTAATAAATTAAACAACAATTTGCATCAATTCATCAATCACAAATTGAACAACAACCACCAATTAAACATTTGTAACAATAATCAATTCATCAATCTTCAAGTCAAGTCTACCTACATTTGCAAGAGACAAGCAAAATGGGGAATTTGGGAGAGAAACAAACTCACTGCCTCGTCTGCCCCTCACTGCCCTGCCTCACTTCACTGAGTCCCCCTGAGTCATCGCGATGTCGCCAGCCGCTAGGCGCCAGCCACCGAGGCCCCCCGTGCGGTCGTGCCCCTGCCCCCACCTACGCCAGCCACCGCGGCCTCGCCCTTGCCCCCGCCTGCGCCAGCGGCCCTTCAAGCCTTGAGGCTTTGACTGTTCAAGGCTTTAAGCCCCGCTGGGCATTGGCCCGTGGCCGTTGCCCTGCTGGATGGCTGCCAAGCGCTGCCCGGCCACCGAGTCGCCTACCACCTCCCCCTCTGCACCGAGTCGCTGAGTCACCGGCCGCCTCCCCCTCCGGCCTCCATGCTGGGCCGTCGAGACACTGACCGCCTCCCCCTTCGCCACGTCGAGCCGCCGACCGCCTCCCCCTCAGTGAGTCGCTCTCCATCTCTGCTCTTGAATCTGGGTGTCAAGCTCACTGACTGAGAGTGAGCTTATTTGTTATCTATCTCTGATTGGGTTTGGCCTGGAAGCCAACTGGGCCTTAAGCCACATGCCTCCATGAATGATGAATCCAACTCCAGTCTCCAAGAACAGCCCACAAGGTTGGGCGTTGGCCCAGCCATGCTTTCTTCAACCTCCGACTCGCCGACTCACTGCACCAGCACCGCCGTCTGCAGACTCGCAGAGCACCTAGCTCTCGTTGGTGCTCAGTGGGTACTAGGGGTCTGGTGGCAGGGGGAGGGGGTGCTCGAGCACCCAAGTGGCTCGCCCTTGCTCTAGCTAGCAGTGGTGATCCCAAATCTGGAGGGGGCTAGGGCAGCATGGTGCCTCGTCGCCGCGGCCTTCCCTTGTGCATCCGCCATCTGATGGTTTTCTCATCGCCGGTCCTGAGAGCAAGAAAAAATGTGGGAATCAGGGGATAGAGAGGGAGGGATGGAAAGAGAGAGGAGCGTGGCTCCAGCAAGGGGCTCTAGTGGTGAGTTTCGGCCACTGGAGGGGGAGGAGGGGGAGGGAAGGCGGCGGTTGGAGAGAGTGGCAAGAAAAGGGATGGGGTTGGATTTGGGAATACAAAGTGTGTAACTAAGGACGAAGCGTCTGATGTGGATGGTTGACTCGGGCACCAGTTTGCTCAGGCATGGACCGAGGGGATCTGATACAAATCGTTTGTATGGGACGTATGAGCCGTATTATTATCCGGTATAGAAACATGGTTTTTGAATGTTTCGGTCATCAATTTGCTGTAACAAATTTCTTGTGCTCTGTACGTCTCGAATTTTGTTTTTGCCTCTTTTGGGTTAATTCTCTCATAAGGCTAAGTTAGCATAGGGCAGCTCTGTTAAGCCATCCATGAAACTTGAACATGATCCAAACAAGATAAATTTGCTCGAACCATTTCCCCAGAGATGAACTGGTAAGGCTTTTGTTTGTTTCGTCAGGCAAATGGGCCAGATCCAGTAAACACAAAGTGGACATGTTGATTGTTGAGTTATCGACCATACGTGGCCTATCTCTGTAGACGACGAGCTTCCAGACCAAGCCCATGCATCTGTGGAATTGTGGGCTCTTTTTCTCTCGTTTTTTTTTTTTGAATCGCATCATCGGCGCATTTCTGACTAGTGCAGATGTTCGGCGCAAGCTGACATGCGGAGCGGCGACCTGGCGAGAGCACGGTGGCGTGGCAGGGTAGCCCAAACACGTGGACGTGGGAGGATTCCTGGATCGAATCACACAAAGCTCCCCACATTTTCTCAGAAGCACTTATCACACCTCGAGCACTAGTCGTCTAGCAATGTTTGCTTGGCATTGCGTAGGAAATTTTGGAAGCAATACTGCGTAGGAATTTTGGATGTTCTTTAAGATATACACAAGATTGCTTACGAAAAATTGGACGTTCTTAGGATCAACACAAGGTTAAGTCGTATATCATATGTATTTGTATTTTGCACGCTGTACAAATACCCAAGGGGACATATTGGGTGAAAACCACCTGCAAATATGTGAAACCATATCTTCAAGTTTAAAAAAATAAAAAGTACTTGCCGGGGAGGGTCCCGCGCTACCTTGAGCTGATGGTAACCTCATAAAGGTATGATATCCCAGATGAATCCACCTCGAACGAGGTCTGTGGACTGACCTTGGACAGGGTCCAGAGATCAACCTTGGACGAGGCCCAGATACCAACCTTGGATAGGGTCCGAGGATCAACCTCAAACGAGGTTCAGAGACCAGCCCTGAGCGGGGTCCAAGGACCAACCTCGACGAGAGGCAACACATCGGTGAACCCACCCTGGACCTGGTTCAGGGTAACCACACAGTAAGGTCCCATTGACACTCGTATATACGTGGTGGGACCTACTTGGCGTGAAGGATCGAAGTACCCCTGGAGCAAGCTAAGCCCCGAGGGCAATGATGTAACTTCATTGATCCCCATCCTCTATAAATAGGGCCTCTTGTAAATAGGGGAGACCATTTTTTAACTTCTACTACACAATACAGATTATGGTGTTTGATTCTTGTTGATGTCTTCCTTGCATTCACGGTGGTCGTCGTATCCGACTGGAGGTGCCTAGTTCACTATCCAATATCACGAGATGTTCGTTAACTATATGAAATTTCAGGATTTTGCAAGATATGAAAACTTTATACCTCAGCCTTGCATTCATTTGTGAGTTTTTCGTGATAGCTATTATAGGCTATCCGGTAACCATTATGTTCATTTCTTTGACACAACCTTCTGCTAGTTCGATTAACTTGTTTCTATCTTTATAAGGAACTTTTTTTTATTAAGTATATCGCATTTATAAGTTGAAACCCATCTCATGATAGTATGTGATTACACAAAAAAAGTTGTTTAGCAACAACGCCTTTTCTATAATTTAAAACATCTTAGACTAAAGAGCACAACCTGAAGTCCATAAAAAAATAGGATGGCAATTAAAGTACCACTTTACATCAAAATGATATCCTATAAGATGAACCTTAACAAAATTTCAAACCAGTTATCACCAAAGGAAAATCAAATAACTCGAAACCACAAGGTCGTAGCCGAAAAATACCCGCTCGTCTTCCCCTCTCCACAATCCCTCCCCTCCTCGAATCCTCCTGCTCATGCTCACCACCGCCACCTCCTCGTCCCCCTCCCCGACCAGGGGCGGAGGGCCCGATAGGGCTAGCTATGGCCCAAGCCATACCTCAAAAAAAATTTTTGCAATGGACCCCCATATACCCCTCTATACAATAGCCCAATAACATAAACCCAAACCCTAGTCTCTCTCCTCAGTCCTCAAAAAAAAATTCCACTGAGAGGCTGAGACTCTGAGAGCGGGCGGCGACGGAGGAACTGGGCTCTGGGAGCGGCGGCGGCGGGCGGCGGCGGCGGGAGGCGGGCGGCGGGACTTCGGCAAGCCACTCGGGTCTCGAGGCGGGCGGCGGCGGCGGCAGGCGGGACTCGGGAGGCCGAGGCGGGCGACGGCCGGCGCCGCAGTGCAGGCGGGCGCGGGCGGGACTCGCCGCCACTCGGCGTCGGAGGCGGAGACCGGCGCGGCGGCGGCGGCGGGACTCGGTAGCCGCGATCGGAGGCGGCGGCAGGCGCCAGCCACTCGGGACTTCGGAGGCGGGCGTGGGCAAGGGCGGGCGGAGGCGCGAGCCACTCGGGAGGGCCGCCCGCAAGAGGCGAGGCGCAGAGGGCCCGAGGCCCGAGGCGCAGGCAGATATTTGTGAAATGTGAATGGATTTGTGATGTGAACGGATTTGTGATTTGTGAATTTTGGTATTAGGCTAAAATAAATTTGTGATTTGTGAATTTTGATTTGAGGCTTGAGCAATGGATAGAAGGGAAAAAGGAAAATCACAGAGAGGTGAGGCATATATTAGAGTGTCATTGATATTTGATAATTGATATTCAGTTTCCATTTGTCAATTTACATATTGCAAATTCATAGGTCAATTTATTTGTCTATTTGTTTTTACGTGTTTAGATTTGAAGAGCTATTTTAATCGGGTTCAAGTGCCACAAACCCAAGCACTCGTGAAAGTGGAAATGTTGAAGTGGAGGTGGGAGAGTCTCATTGGCTGGGCAAGTGGAAGAGGTTATTGAAGAAGAGACAGTGCAAGGTGATCTTATAATCAATTCAACCTGCATTATATTGTTTCGATCCGGCTTCAGATTCCAATTGATAGATTTGCTCGTAATATTAGAGATGAAGTTAGGAGGGCTTTCATAGCTAAGGGCCCAACTCAACCAACCGGTCATAATTTCCCCCCATCAAAGGATAAAAGGTCCTTTCAAAAAAATGGTTTAAACAATATAATTGGTTGGAGTATAGTTTGGAGAAGGATAGGACCTTTTGCTTCTATTGTTATCTTTTTAAACATGATCGAATGGATGATAAATTTGGTTATGATGTCTTTACAAAAGTTGGGTTTCAAAATGGAAGAATGCATACATGTCACTTCGAGTGCATGTTGGTGGGGCTAATAGCATACATAATCAAGCTAGAACAGCTTTTGATGATTTTGATAACCAAAGGTCAAGTGTAAAACATAAGGTTTCAAGCTATAGCAAAGAATCACTTATCAAGTATGAGACTCGTTTGGAAACATCCTTGGGTATTGTGAGTTTTCTGGCTTTGCAAGGTGAACCATTCCGTGGACATGATGAAACTGATAATTCCTTGAATAAAGGAAATTTTTAGAATTGCTTGATTGGTACAAACAAAGGAATGAGGAAGTGAAGAGAGCTTTGATGAGCTATGCCCTAAAAATGCAAAAATGACTTCCGGGACAATTCAAAAGGAGCTTGCAAACTGTTGCGCTGAGGCGGTCACCAAGGCAATAAAGGAAGAAATGAGGGATTGCCTATTCTCTGTTCTTATTGATGAATCTCGTGATGTATCCATCAAAGAACAAATGGCCATAGTTGTGAGGTAAATGTTTCATTAATATCTTACGATGAAAGTTGAAACTATATTAGAGAAATGTTCTTACTCTATTCTTTGTCATTGATTGTGTAGGTTTGTGAACAATAAAGGAGAATTGATAGAAAGATTTTTGGGTATCAAGCATGTCAAAGATACAACATCTGAAGCATTGAAGAGAGCATTGGTTGAGGCACTTAGTGATTATGGTTTAGTTATTGCAAAACTACGGGGCCTGTGGATATGATGGAGCTTCTAATATGAGAGGAGAATTTAATGGTCTTCAGAAACTAATTCGTGATGAGAATCCCTATGCTTTCTACATTCATTGTTTTGCTCATCAATTGCAGTTAGTGGTAGTTGCTGTCTCAAGGTGTTGTTCATTAATTGAGGATTTCTTTGAATATGTGGGGTTGATTGTGAGTAGCACTAGTGCATCATGCAAGAGGAAGGATTTGTTGCTTGATAAGCATCGTCGAAACCTTTTGGCTAAGTTAGAGAGTGGAGAGGTTTTAGGAGGAGAGGAAAACTACAAGAAACATCATTGGCTAGACCTGGAGATACAAGATGGGGATCTCATTACAAGACATTGCTTCAATTGAATCAATGTGGGATTCGTGATACAAGTCCTAGAAATTGTGCAACAAGATGAGCGTAATCCATCAAGGCTGGAGGTTTGGTCCAAATAATGGAATCTTTAGCTTTGTGCTCATCACGAAAATGTCTGCAAATCCTTCGCATTACAAATGACTTATCTCTAATCTTGCAAATGAAGGATCAAAATGTTGTTCAAGCTATATCTTTGGTTGTTGATGTCAAAACACGCTTGATCAATTTGAGAAGTGAAGGTTGGGAGCCATTATTTCAAGAAGCTAAAGCATTTTGTGAGGCAAACAATATTCCCATACCAAATATGGAAGATGCAGCATCAAGATTTGGCCGCTCAAGAAAAGGAGGGAGAAACAATATCACTCAAGATCATTACTTCCGTGTTGATACCTTCTATGTCGCTATAGATGCTATTACCAACGAGTTGGATCATCGCTTAACGAGGTATCTTCGAATTGCTTGTTTGCTTTTCTTGTCTTGATCCAAGAGATTCTTTCTCTAAGTTTGATGTGGATAAGCTTGCTCTGGCTACGGAAATTTATTATGAGGATTTTTCCTTTGATGACCGCAAGGCTATAAAAGATCAACTAAAGACATTTATTATTCATGTAAGAAGGCTTGATGAGTTTAAAGTTTGTCACAATCTTGCAAGTCTAGCCAAAAAACTAGTTGAACTCGAGAGGCATATTGTATTTCCACTTGTCTATCGCCTCATTGAGTTGGCATTGATACTACCGGTGGCGACGACATCGGTTGAAAGAGCTTTCTCAGCAATGAAGATTATCAAGACTGAGTTGCGCAACAAGATGTCCGATGGATGGCTTAATGATTTGATGGTGTGCTACATTGAAAGGGAGATATTTAAAGGACTTGATCTTGAAAAAATTAAAAAGATGTTTCAGAAAAAGAAAGATAGCGGATGCAATTGCCTAAGTCTCCTAGACGCAATTAACAAGATTAATATTGGTATTTCTCATTTGATTCCACTTGTCTCTTTTGTGTTGTCTACACTATACATAACAATATTAACTATGTTTGCTCTTTCTTTGGCAGATTATTTTCATTACTATGCTCTACAAGGTTATATGTTAAATTGGTGATATATTATTGTGATTCTTCAATTTTTAAAGGTACTTTTCAATGTCTTGCAGTATTAAATATCTTTGCACTTGGATTATTATTGATAGGTCTGATTAGTATTATAGCTTGAATGGTATTGCTTTCGATCCGCCCCACTTTTTTTTTTTTTTTTTTTGCGTCCTCCGCCACTGTCCCCGACCACCCATCCCACAACCACCCCTCCGATTCCCTGCCCATGGACGCCACCTCTCCCCCCTCCATCTCCGACGACACCTTCTTCGACGCCCTGGAAACCCTCCCTTCTCCCCCACCTCCCCACACCCCGTCTTCCTCCACCCTCCGGCGGCGCGGGCGCCGCGCCAAAAGTCTTAAGCAGGTCGACTCCATCACCCCCCCTTCCCCTGCGGCTTCTGCTGCCTCCACCGTCACCGCCGTTGATGAACCCGCCAAGCCCGACTCCTCCGAAGCCACCAGCGCCCTCCATCCTCCCCCATCGCCAGAGAAGGAAGACGGGGAGGCGGATGCAGGTTTGGATACGGAGGTCGGACATCCTACGCCGACAACGACACCGAGCATTCTCGAATCCCTCGCCGTGCTCGTCATCAAAGCGGTGGTGTTCCAGGTCAGCGCGCTCATCAGCTGTATCGCGTTCCCGGTTCGGCTGCTGCAATGGTGGTTCCTGTTCGTGACCGACCCGCTCGGCTTGGCGCGTCGAGCGAGGGCGTGGGCGCTCGGGGTGGTGGGGCAGGCCACGGGCGCCGTGTCCGCGCGGATCGGAGGCGGGGAGGGGGTGGGGCGTGTGGCGATGAGGCTGGTATGGGGGTCACTGTGGGCTGTGTACGTCTGTGTGGTTCTGTGTGCGCTTCTGGTTATGGCGTTCCTTGGAGGGGGGTTCTTGGTGGGGAAAGTCGTGGAGGAGCCTGTTCAGGTCACGGAGACTCTGAATTTTGATTACACCAAGCCGAGCCCGGTGGCATTTGTGCCCGTACGGCGGTTGGTGCCGCCGAATCAGCGGATGCAGCTCGAGTTGTCGCTGACGCTGCCTGAGTCGGATTACAACCGGAGGCTTGGGGTTTTCCAGGTACGTTTCCCGCTGGTCCTTGTCAAAGTTGTTTGCCATATAATTCCCTTATAAAACATTCGTAGCTGTCAAAGTAAAAAAAAATTGTTTGATTGAAGTTTTGTCAAATGTACTGATGTTGACAATGTAGATAGGGGCCTGTTTCCGCCTTTTAATGACATAGTTTCAGAGCATACTTGATAAATGAGAAGATAGCAATAGTGACCTCTGTGGTGCACTGAGATGTTCTATTCAAATGTTTGATGAAAAATTACCAAAATTACAAGGGCTTGTGCTTTGTTCTGTGGACTGGGTTCTCAACCGGACACATTACGTTGTGTTTTGCACTGTTTACACCCACTGTTAAATTTCATCCTGAACTATGCTGCTCTATACAATTACGATTTTATCTTGCTGTCGAATAATACAATCTTGTGATATTTTGGTTATTTTGTCAGGCTTTATAGATCTAAATATTCATATGAATGCGAAAGGACATCTCACTAGTGTCGACCTAGTTGCTATTCCTTTTGCATCAATGATTCTTTACTCGGAAGTGCATTTTGTTCATCCCTGTTGCTCTCCTTCAGTCCTTGGAAAGAATTGCTGGCTTAGTGAGAATTTGGAGTACTACTAAGAAAATGCCACTTCTGATGTTCTACAATGTAGTGAATGAATGTTGATGTTTTCCTTTTATTGTTTACGTACCATTGTAACCATCAAGGCATGCTTAGTTCTTCAGGACAAGATAACAAATGCAATAACAACAAGTAGTGTCTAAACTGCTATGTTAATCCAAAAGTACTGATTTCTAGAGACCAGAAAAATATAAACAAATTATACTACAAACATACATCGATCTCATTTCAAGTGCAATTAAATTTGAAGGAACCTGATGGACATATGATATCAGCTGAGATTAGAAAGTAGATCTTTGACATGAAAACGGTGTCGGATAGACGAATTTGTAGCATGATAGGTGGGATAGAATGTTGTGCGTGTAGTATCAGGCTATCGATGTTAATGGTTTGGCACAGCTATGAAGTTGAATTAATGATTGCTTTTTTTTGTTAATTATCATGACTAATAGAACATTGGTACATAAAATTTGTCTGTGCATATATGTGTTAAGAGCAAGGTTTTAAATAGCAGGTAGCGGAAGCGTAGCGGTGGACTATTTTTTATAGTTGATAGCGTATATCGGAGATATAGCGGGTGCTACATGCTCAACTATGAAGCATTCGGAATATAAAGATACTTAATCTTAAACTACAAAGTCTTAGGCATAATTTGCATAAAGCATCCAAAATATCAAATCCCACATGTCTATATCTAAGATGAACATCAAAATCATAAAAGCCACATAGTGTTTTGTTAATCAATCTTCATCCTCTGACGAAGAAAATGGGAAATCAACATCCCTGTCACTCCTTCTTTTCTATCCACGTGGAGAATCTGTGCTTGATGCTTGTTCTCTTTCTCCTTTGATAACATGGGCTTGCTAAGAGATGGTATGTTATTAACTAGCACAACTGGGATTTGTGGGAATATGAAGGTTAATTAATTGGATTAGGTATTTAGGTGGGAATATGGAAGCCCAACCAACGGATTGGCCGATATTAATGGATATTACCAAATCAAGAGGCGCACCCCTATGTCAGAGGTAGTTTGAACGTTCTTGGGCGGTAGCGCTGATATAGCTTATAGTGGATAGCGTGTGTATCGGCCCGATATATCGGCAATATTGCACTAAACCGCAACAACAACTGATATGTAGCGCTGGGGGTACCTTGACCGCTATAGCGCGATATTTAAAACAATGGTTAAGAATCTTGTACATATTAGTAGTCTATCTCTTGGCCCATGTAGCCCATGAGGCCTAACTAATCATGTCTAGATATATTATCTCAATAATGAATAAGATGTACAGTTATGAATAGCAAAAATATTTCCTCTCCTAAATCTAACATGATATCAGAGCAAGGTTAGAGTTAGGGTTCCCACCTCTCCCACCGCTGCTGCCAGGATCGCTGCTGGTGTGCTCCGATGATCCGCCGTCTTCGTCGATTTGGACGTGCCAAGCTTATACCTGTCGCCGCGACCTCCTCTGCTCAAGCTAGTGTGACACCGCGGCCTCCACAACAAGCGTGCCGTGGCCTCTGCTTAAGCCACCGAAGTTGGCCTTCGCTCGATTCTGGCACCGATAGCTTGCCACATTCGCTGCCGGGACCAGATCCGTTCGATTCCGGTGCCGCCAGTTCGCCACCTTCTCTACCAGGGTTGAATCCTTCGTCATCGCCCATCGCCCTACATCTGTGCCTCCTCCCCATTACTCATCTGATACCACCGTTACTCACCTCCCGGCCAAAACCCTCCCACCCCTCCCGCTTCCCCAGTGTTGGCTTTGCGTGCTTCTCAAAGACCAAAGCTTTGATGTAGTCGGAGGCTCGGAGCCCTTCGTTGCCCGCACGGACAATGACTTGGCCCCAGTGCGGCAAAACCTTGCTTTAGCAGGGAGGCTGGCGTGAGGCGGAGAGGGCGACACATGAGCGCGGCGCCGGTGTGGGCGGAGATTTAAGCTTGTTGTGTTGCTGCTCGGGCGAGGTGGAGGGTGGCGAGGTCCCGCCGCCGCCTCCATCACCATCGTTGTTTGGTTCCCGGAGTTTCCCTTGGTGATCTGTGTGCAACTGAGCAGTGAGGACTAGAACATCATCCAACGTTTTCCCTTGCTGCTCAGCTTCGGGTGCTTCGTCGCTAGTCGTCTTTTTCGTCACCGGTATCCTCCTCTGCTGCTACTGCGTTGTCGCCAGATCATGGCATTCGAAGGTATCCTTGGTCCTAGTCCTATCTGGAGTCAGTTTGTTTGTTCTCGTTTCAAGAGACATGACCATTTAGCAGATTGGTGTTTTGAGTTGAACCTCGAGCTGAGGTTACCATCATGTGTTTCGCTCATCGAGGTGATGCTACTATTGCTTCTTCTGTTATTGCCAATGCTTTGGAGTCTTGTACAACTCAGTTTGGTCAGATACAGGATCAGATGAGTAACCTTCAAGCTCAGTCGTGTCAGCTGTAGACACCTTCTGGTGGATCCACCGGTTTTATTGCACCATCATGTTTTGTGTCGGGTGGTTCACTCCCATGGTTGTTGGATTCAAGGGCGTCTTTCGATATGACATCTGATGCATCTCAGCTCATATCATGTCGTTCTGCTGCAAAAGGTATCAACAACTGATGGAACACCATGCACGATCACTCATCAGGGGACTCTTTCCACCTCCCACTTCATAGTTTCAGATGTCTCACTTGACCCTATGCTCTCCATGGATCTCATCTCTGTCAGGCAGCTCACAGATATGAACTACTTTGTTGGGTTTGATGATAGCTCTTGCTTTGTGCAAGATCGTCGAACAAGAGTTGTCATCGGTACAGGTCATCGTAAGAGGGGTTTTGCAAGGCTCTATGTTCTTGATCGTCTAAGTCTCCCTTTATCCCCCTATTTCTGGTGCTGCTCCTGCTTCTATTCCTTTATCCTGTGTTGTTGGTCCATCTACTCTTTGCCCTTCTGCATCTATGTTTGTTTGCAAGTCTTTTCCTCAATGGCATCATCGCTTGGGGCACTTGTGTGGCTCACGTCTCTATCTTGATTCATTAAGGTGTTCTTGGACATGTTTTTGTTGACACCAATTTTCCGTGCAAGGGTTGTAGACTTGGCAAGCAAGTACAACTCTTATATTCTTCCAGCTTTTCTAGATCTAATCGTCCCTTTGATATGGTGCATTCGAATGTTTGGGGTCCTCCATTTGCTTCGAAGGGTGGTTACAGTTACTATGTCGTCTTCATTGATGACCACACTCAATACACTTGGATCTATTCCATGAAACACTATTCGTAGTTGATTTCTATCTATTAGTCTTTTACTCAGATGGTTCATACTCAGTTCTCCTCTGCCATTCGTGTTTTTCGTTTGGACTCTAGAGGAGAGTATCTTTCATCAGCTTTTCGTTAGTTCCTTTCTTCTGAGGGTACTCTTTCTCAGCTCTCGTGTCCTGGTGCTCATGCACAGGATAATGTTACTGAGCGCAAGCACCGTCACATCATTTAGACTGCTTGTACTCTTTTCATTCCCCCTTTGTCCCTCTCACTTCTAGGGAAGCGGTCTCTATGACAGTCTTTCTCATCAACCATCACCTTTTTCCAAGCTTCATGGCAAGTGTCCTGGTGAGGTCCTGTATAGAGCACCTATTCGCTATGCTCATCTTTGTATGTTTGGCTATGTCTGCTGTGTCCTTCTAGCACCTCATGAGCGTACAAAGCCGAGCGCTCAGTCGGTTGAGTGTGTCTTCCTAGGTTGTAGTCTTGAGCATAAGGGCTATCATCGCTATGATCATTCAGCACGTCACATTTGCATCTCTCGTGATGTGACATTTGATAAGTGTCGACCCTTTTTTTATCATCCTTCTACACATCCCACTCCTTCCACAAATTCCACCTTATTTATTTGTCTACTTTCCATTCCTTCACCAGACTCGCCTTCTCCATATACACTTTCTCCACCAGTTTCACCTTCTAGTGTGTCTTCTCTACTAGTTCCACCAGTTTCTGATTCTGAAACTTCCACTTTTCCCTTTCACTATAGTTGTCGACAGAGAATTCCTTCTTATCCTCAAACTTCCATTCCTCTTGAACCTTCTGGTCCTCAATCCCCCTCTACTCCACTTGACCCTCCAGCCAATACCATGGACTCCGACGATCGTTCTACTACATCACGGTATGCCCTACGTGATCGTTTCTCTATTCAGGCACTAGATAGATGGGGTTTTTCTCGTGCATGTGTAATATCCGAGCCGAGTATCTATCAAGAGGCAACCAGTATACCTGAGTGGCAGTTGGCTATGACCGAGGAGCTTACAACATTAGTGTACATGCACTTGTGATCTTGTTCTGCTACCATCTGGAGCTGTTCCTATAACTTACAAGTGGGTGTACAAAGTAAAGACTCGTCTTGTTGCAAGATGTTTTCAGCAGGCTTATGTCCGAGATTATGATGAGACTTTTGCTCGAGTTGCTCATATGACTACAATCCGTACTCTCATTGCTGTTGCAGCGGTACGCTTATGGACTATATCTCAGATGGATGTCAAGAATGCTTTTCTTGACGGTGATCTACATAAGGTCTATATGTAGCCACCCCCAAGTGTTGAGGCTCCTACATGCTATGTTTGTCATATTAAGTGTGCTCTATATGGTCTCAAGTAGACTCCTCTGTTGGTTCGAGCCTTTCAGTTTTGTAATTCGAGCTGGTTTCACTCCAAATGAGCATGACCCTGCCTTGTTTATTCACACTTCTCAGCAGGGTTGTATTTTGTTTCTACTATATGTAGATGATATGTTGATCACATGAGATGGCATGGACTATGTGGTTTTTGTCAAGAAGAAATCGAGTGGATAGTTTATGATGTCAGATTTGGGACCATTGTGCTATTTTCTGGGGATTGAGGTTCATTCTGATGGCGATGGTTACTACATTTCTCGGCATAGCTATGTTTAGGATCTGCTTGCTCGCTCTGGTACGACTGATACTCGCAATGCTGCCACACCTATGAGCTCCACCTGCAGCTTCGTCCTACAGACGGTGTCCACTGACAAATCCTTCCCGCTATCGTTAGCTCGTTGGGAGTCTTGTTTATCTTACTGTCACCAGGCCAGATATTGCTCATGTTTTTCATGTGCTCAGCCAGTTTGCCAGTACTCCCACCTCAGTTCACTATGGTCATATTCTTCGGTGCTGAGATACTTGAGGGGGACTGTGTCTACGCGTCTGTTCTATGCCAGTTCAAATCAACTCCAGCTCCATGCTTAGCCTGACTCCACTTGGACGAGTAACCTTATTAATCGCCGATCTATCATTGGCTACTACATCTCTCTTGGTATTTCGCTCATTGCCTGGAAGTCCAAGAAGCAGCCTGCGGTATCACGCTCTAGTGTAGAGGCTGAGCTTCGATCCCTTGCCGCTACCCCCTCAGAGATTATTTGGCTTCAATGGCTTTTGGCTGATCTTGGTGTTCTTTGTGATAATCATACACCTTTGTTTTGTGACAAATACAAGTGCCATTCAGATTGATAGTGATCCTATCAAGTATGAGTTGATAAAGCATATTTGTGTTGATACATCATTCACACAGTCTTATTATCAACAATCGACCATCAATCTCCAGTATGTACCCTCAGAGTTTGAAGTTGCAGATTTCTCACTAAGGCTCAGAATCGAGAACATCGGCTTAATCTACTCAAACTCAGTGCATCAAATCCTTCTAATCCATCTTGAGTTTGAAGGGGATGTTAAGAGTCTTGTACATATTAGTAGTCTCTCGCTCTTGGCCCATGTGGCCCATGTAGCTCATGAGGCCTAACTAATCCTGTATATATATGTCCTCTCAATAATAAATACGATGCACATGTATGAATAGCAAAAATATCTCCTCTTGCTGTCAAATAATACAATCTTGTGATATTTTGGTTATTTTGTCAGGCTTTATAGATCTAAATATTCATATGAATGTGAAAGGACATCTCACTAGTGTCGACCTAGTTGCTATTCCTTTTGCATCAACGATTCTGCACTCGGAAGGCATTTTGTGCATCCTTGTTGCTCTCCTTCAGTCCTTTGGAAAGAATTGCCGGCTTAGTGAGAATTTGGAGTACTACTAAGAAAATGCCACTTCTGATGTTCTACAATGTAGTGAAAGAATGTTGATGTTTTCCTTTTGTTGTTTAGGTACCATTGTAACTATCAAGGCATGCTTAGTTCTTCAGGACAAGACAAGTAGTGTCTGAACTCTGAACTGCCATGTTAATCCAAAAGCACTGTATTTCGAGAGACCAGAAAAATAAAAAAATACTACAAAGATACATCAATCTCATTTCTAGTACGATTAAATTTGAAGGAACCTGATGGACATATGATATCAGCGGAGATTAGAAAGTAGATCTTTGACATGAAAAACGGTGTCGGATAGATGAATCTGTAATATGATAGGTGGGATAGAATGTTGTGCGTGTGGTATCAGGCTACCGATGTTAATGGTTTGGCTCAGCTATGAAGTTGAATTAATGATTGTTTTTTTGTTAATTATCATGACCAATAAAACATTGGTACATAAAATTTGTCTGTTTATATATGATCATGCAGCCAGACAGACAATATGGTTATCAATAAGAGAGCTAACTTTCCTTGTTTGCCTTGAGGGTCCAATTTCATGACGAAATGTATGTTTTCTCAAACTTATTGTGCTATACTTTTGGAGAATGTTAAGACAGAATAAGCCCATTTCACGTTTTCGTTAATTTATATGAGCTGAGAGCTCATGGTATGTAGGCACAATATAGATAGTGTCAGTCTTCCAGAGCTCTTCATTTTTAGTTGTTTCTATAGAACATTATATGCCCTGCATTGGTTACACTAATGCTTATCTCCATTTGATTTCTTCCACTGAGTTCAGGTGAGGGCTGAGTTTCTATCTGCAGATGGCAAAGTGATCTCTACTTCAAGTCAGCCATGCATGCTTAAGTTCAAGAGTGTTCATATGCACTTCATAGAAACTTTTCTCCAAAGTGTTTCTCTCTTGTCTGGCTATTCCTCAGAATCTCAGGTTATCAGACTAAAAATGAGGGGTATTACGAAAGCTTTTGAACCAATAACAGGAGTAAGGATAATTCTTGAACAACGAGCTGAGTTTAGTCCTGGTGCAGGCATCCCAGAAATCTATGCCGCATCATTAAAGCTTGAGGCTGAACTTCCTCTGCTCAAGAGAATACTCTGGAACTGGAGATGGACCCTTTTTGTTTGGAGTAGTATGGGGTTCTTCGTTTTTGAATTGTTGCTCACCCTTATTTGCTGTAGACCTTGTATATTTCCCAGGAGTGGACACAACGCTGCAGCTCCTTAGACTAACTCATGTAATGTACACTTCAAAATAAATGCAAAGGGGATGTTAATGTGGCACAATAGACTACTAACATACTGATGCTGCTACATTTGATGTTTTGCCATCTGCTGGTAGCATTTACAGCGTATACATGGTGTTTGATATCCAAGTCTTTTTGCCACATTATTATCAGGTATGTCATTAACTGATGGAAACATGTTCAATCATTCATCGTGCTGAACTTGACAGATGATCTGAGTAAATTCTCAGGCTACATCTTATATTTTTCTTTATGTTGAAAAAAAAGAGTACGTGAATACCATGTTTTTTCTTTACATCTGTGTCATGATGGTCATAAAGATAAAAAAAATGTATGTGCATGCATCTTGGTTGCCAGAATATAATGATTTTAAGAATGGCAATTAGGAGAGCGGATCTGATGGGATTTCTCTTAACAAATGTTATGTGACATAGTCTAAAATGAAAGAAGTTTAGCATTGTTCCTTTTGTTCACTAAAGCTAGCTTGAAATCCGATCCAACCTCTTATTCTTGCTTCAACTAGGCATTCTCAGTCTAGTTTTAGCTGATAGGTTCTACTTGTACCATAATTTAAATCTTTTGTTTCCAGAATTGACACTCTTCCAAACCTATGTTTTTGTTATTTTTGTAAACCACAGGAGGTATAAAGCATAGGTTAACATTGGTTTGTTAGTGCTTGCTAAAGTTCTTCTTGACGAGTTCCAATGTGCATTCTTCATTCAACTTTTTTTTTGTGTGGAAACAAGTAGGGGAGAGCCCTACCGAAATTCATTCTTCATTCAATTAACAATTTAAATCTTTGAGATAATCCCTTACCAATAGCACAGTAGTCATTCAAGGTTGGCTAATGAAAATGTTAAAGGTACTAGAACCTGAGTTGCCCTGTCACTTGGATTTTGTTGCGGTTTATTATTTGGTTTTATCATACTTCTGTGGCATCAGTGCAACAATGGCTTTTCTGCATTGTACACAGTTACTCGTGCTTCTTACTGCTTTGTCTAGACTAGCATGTTCATGGAGTTTCTGTGATGGCGATAATTTCATTAGGTTATAAGCATGTTCCATTCTATTGGATTTCACTATCTGTTCTGTAATTTGCAAATGTAACAGTTTTTCTGCTCAAAATATATTCCCGCAGAGTGCAGACTAATTACATTTTCTAAAAAATGTTAAAAATGTTTCCAAATTGGTTATACGGCCTCTGTCATGAAACTTATCCTTGGACAAAGCCATGGTAGTGTCTAGTAAAAAAGATGTAGCCTGAAACTTATTGCTGTGGTTGTTGCTAGCTCCATGCGGATGAACTATACATGCAGTTGCACAGTATCACAGTACCAGTTTATTTTGATCTATTGATGCATGCTGAACTGATGTTTTTTTTGCTGTGACATGGATGGAGACTTATGTGGTGGGTAGCACTGGAAGGATTCTTTTGGACCGGATTATCTCTCCCTTCTATTGTTTATTTTACTAAAATGCTGACATGGAGATAATCAAGCCCTCTGGAAGATTAAAAGTTGGGTTTTGCTGATTAATTGGGCCTTCTACAGGATATCATTGATTGGTTGCTGAGCTAAGTTGTGAGATTTTTATTGTCAGTGCTTCTGTAGTTCTGTCCCTTTTAACTTCTACTTCTGAATTCTGATCATATTTTTTTGGTTGATTTCGCAGTGAGATGCTGAAAACATGCTTCAACTGGACCATGACAACGCAATGCACTCATTTACTGCAGTGCGACACGCTAATATTCCTACTCTTCAATTGAGTGTTGAATGGAATATTTGGATCCTTTTCTCTTGTCGGTATATATATACCACTTCTGAGCTAGCAGTACCTCTCTATATTATGATGTGAATGATGACATTCAGGTAGCAGGTTGTGGCTGGAGGTGCAGTCGTGCAGGAAGTCAGGAACAGGTAATAAGCAGTTGGACACTAGTGACTAGTGCATAAATGCATACAGATTAATCATAATCTCCTGGAGCCATACAATTGACCTGGTATCCTCCTTGTTATGTACGTAATGCATATGTCAAATATTCTTGGTTTGATTATCAGTAGTACCAGTCCACGTGCAACAATCAGCAAAGGCAAGCTACGGTGGCGTCCAGAGTCCAGACTAACTACCACGAGGTCAGATATCAATGTTCCTTTACCTGCATCATCAAGAAAAAAGAATACCAACCTCTTTCTGCCCAACTGTGTTGATATTGCAATAATTGTTCTGCACTGTGCAGGGGAAATGAGTTTGACATCATTGAATGGTGCTCCTGGTCTTGTCGTCAGCGGCAGTGGCAGCAAGCAGCAGATACGGCGGTTGCCTGTATGGATCCAAATTACCAATGATCAGTTTCAAAAGCGTGCGCGTGCCAAGAGATGAACAAATAAATTGGCAACAAATTCGTAATCTTCAGAAGAGTCAAGCTCTCTTATGATGTCAAATGGTGATCTGTTGCTTTCTACGCAGCTCCTCTCGATATAGCATGCCAAATGGTGATCTGTTGCTTTCTGCAGAGCTATGGTAACTTCAGAAGAGTCAGGGTGTTCCAGTGATATGCAGTTCTGCGCGAATAATCTACAACGTCAAGCTCTCTTATGCTCCATTTGTGCAAAGGTGTGCGTGTCATCGTGTTGAGTCACCCTTCGGGTTTGCAGCTGTGTATTCTTCAGAAGAGTGTTTACTAGCATCAGTGACACGTAGTATTTATCACTACTAATAAAAGAAAAGATGTTTACTGCGCGCAGCGGGACATGGTCCATTTCCACCGCTACCCCGCAAGAAAAAATCGTTCCTCCTTTTGAGCTCTAACGTGTGGGCCTCCCTTCTCTCCATCGATCGAGTACAAATCGCCTCGCCCAAACGACGACAAAGGCACTACTCAGTCCGGCCCCCAAAGCTTCCCTCACAAATACCGTCTCTCGCTCCCAATCTGGCCCGCCATCCCGCCCACGCCGCCACAGGCGTACTCCTTCGTCCCTTACCCGCGCGCCCAGGTCAACCACCCCTGAGGACCGAGCGTAGCTGGTTGGCTCGCCTAGTCGTTGAGCGGCCAGCCCGCCTGGTATCAATCCCGGGTTGCCTCACCGAAATCCATTTCGGTGCGTATATGTGGATGTATTCAATAGTTAAAGTATGTGTCTGCTCTTTACGAGATTCATCACAAGATATGTGTTAAAAACGCATCCCCATATATGTATGTGAATGTGCATGTAGTGTGTGTGCACGTGAGTGAGTGATGTCCCGCACGTCCTTAAAAGGATGCCAACCACCCCCGCTAATTTGGCTTGGCACCGGCCATCTCCATATCTCCTCTTCCACCTAGACATCGGTGGCGACGAACCACTAAACAATTCCCCCGAGCCTCGCACCCACCACCGCTCGCTACATGCCGACTATGACGGCAACGACACACTCACGCCGTCACGACCGCGCCCGCGCCCGGATCAGAGTCGTCGCCTCCAGTTCTTCAGATCAGGCTGGTGGGGGCTCTAGACGATGCCAGGTGCGCGCCGCTAACTCCATCCACCCGTCTGAGGAGTGCAAGAAGCAGCTCTAGGATTCAGCCTTCATCGAGCAAGGATCTGCACCATCTACATGCCATCGTGTGACGAGACGGCTCAGTGGCGTGTGAGTTTCGTTAGTCAGTTTCCTGATCAAGATCGGAAATTGGACAAGTAATCTTCTATTTGTTCTCTATAACAATTTTACTTCAGCAAGGTTTTAAGTTTTGACACACAAATGATTGTGATATCAGCCAAGGATGTTGTCCCAAACGACCTCTGTACCGTCTGCACACACATACCTGAAATGTCTAGAGGTGCAGAAGGCTTTCCATGCCAATGTCATGGGGCTTAGAGTGTGGGCGTAAAACTTAGACTAATCATGATCTCGACATAAACCCTAGCTCTAAACTCATGAACACCTACAAAAACTTAGATGCGGAAGCATTAGATTGACATACCCGAACCTGAGGAGGCCATTAGAGAGGAAGATGAGTCGGGGTTGATGAAGATGCCGTCGGGATGAAGTAGCAGTCGTGGTCGGTGGTGTCACGGTGACGACGGGGCTTGGGTCTTCGTCCACCTTAGCACCCGTGAGCGATCGGGATTGTGTGAGGATTAGATGGCCAAGAACAACTCATGTGCGAAGCCTGCCGAACCTCCTCTCTTTTTTGTATGGCGCTAGGTGACCGGGACCCAAACCAAAAAGGCAGTTGGTCACGCCTCCGATCAAGGCGCGGTGGAGACATGGTCTCCCGTGGATCTAGGAAACGGTTAGCCGAAGATCATCCCAACATTCTTCCCTTTGATCGTAAGGCTAACATCATAAGCCCATTCTCAATAAAACAGCACACCAAGATAATGTGTCACATGACCAATGAAGTGCCATACAACCTCAGTACCTATAGTGTACTATGTCATCTTAAAATGGATATACATTATACTTAATGGGAGTTGGTTTACTTTAGGGTCCTTTTATCCAGAATCAGAGGCTTTCCAATAAACCCATGCCGGCAACATGATCACGAAAAATATTGAGTGGTAAGCCTTTAGTAAGCGGATCCGTAAGCATTGACTTAGTACTAATATGCTTGATGCTAATAATTTGATTCTGGATTCTATCTTTCACAACATGATACTTAATGTCAATGTGTTTGGCAACACCACTTGACTTGTTGTTACTTGCATAAAAGACTGCAGGTTCGTTATCGCAGTATAAGGTGAGTGGTTTAGAGATGCTGTCTACCACTCTAAGTCCCGGGATAAAGTTCTTAAGCCATACAGCCTGCCCGGTGGCCTTATAACATGCCACAAACTCAGCTTGCATCGTTGAAGATGCCGTAAGGGTTTGTTTGGAGCTTTTCCACGAGATAGCTCCTCCAGCGAGTGTGAAGATATAACCTGACGTGGATTTCTTAGTATCAACACATCCCGCAAAATCTGAATCAATAACCAACAACTTCAAGGTTATCGAATTCTTATATGTGAGCATGAAATTCTTAGTAGCTCGCATATAGCGCAAGACTTTCTTAACGGCCTTCGATGGTCCGGTCCCGGATTTGACCGATATCGCCAAGCATCCGGTTACAAAAGCTAAATCAGGACGCGTGCATACTTGAGCATACATAATGCTTTCGACAGATGAAGCATAAGGAACCGACTTCATCTGATCGGTTTCATATTGGTTCATTGGACATTGAAATGTCCCAAACTTATCGCCTTAACAATAGGAGCAAAGCGAGCGAGCACTTATGCATATTGTATTTCTTGAAGCTCTGTCAACGTATGCCTTCGAGATAAACCTAATATTCCTTTGGACCTATCTCGGTGAATCTCAATGCCAAGAACGTAAGAGGCATCACCAAGATCCTTCATATCAAAATTAGATGAAAGAAATCTCTTGGTCTCAAACAAAGATATCCTTATCATCACGCCAACAGATATCATCCACATAAAGCACTAAGATGGTGAATTTACTCCCCTTAAACTTAACATATATGCAATTATCAACTTCATTTTCCTTAAAACCAAAATTCCTTATAATCTTATCGAATTTGAGATACCACTGCCTCGACGCTTGTTTCAAGCCATAAATTGATTTCTTAAGTCGACATCCCATATGCTCCTTGCCTTCTATGACAAAACCTTCCGGCTGAGCCATGTAAACATTTTCTTGCAAGTCGCAATTAAGAAATGTCGTCTTAACATCCATCTGATGCAGCTCTAAATCATAATGAGCTACAAGTGCCATAACTATTCTGAATGAATCTTTAGTTGAGACCGGAGAAAAAGTGTCATTATAGTCAATCCCCTCTCTTTGTGAGAAGCCTTTTGCTACAAGCCTTGCTTTGAACCTTTCGATATTTTCCTTAGAGTCATGCTTGGTTTTGTAGACCCATTTACAACCTACTGTTTTGACTCCGTCAGGAATTTCTACTAAGTCCCACACATCATTAGTGCTCATAGACTTTAGTTCATCCTTCGTGGCATCAAGCCACTTAGGAGAATGTTCACTCATCATAGCCTCCTTATAAGAGGTGGGATCATCTACCTTCCCTATATCATTAATATCCTCATTCATATATACAACATAATCATTTGGGATAGCAGATCTTCTCTCCCGCTGTGATCTTCTAATAGGTTCATTTGCTATGACAGAGACTGCTGAGGCTCGTCATTAGGTACAACATTAGGAATTTCAGAGACCTCAACAGCAGGTGCAACAACAGTATTTTCTACTGGAGGCGCAACCACCTGAGACACAGGAATAAAGGTCTCTGGGATGAGCGGTGAAGGAACATAAACCCGCTTCTCCTCAAGATCTATTTCCCTGGGCTCCAGCTCCTCATTATTCTCTAAGAACACAGCGTGCCTTGTTTCTACAAACTTAGTTGTCCTATCAGGACAGTAAAAACGATACCCTTTGGATCTTTCAGGATATCCAATAAAATGACAACTTATTGTTTTAGGGTCTAATTTCCCAATATGTGGATTAAATATCTTAGCTTCAGCATGACAACCCCACACTCGTAAATATTTCATACTCGGTTTCCTCCCAGTCCATAATTCATAAGGTGTCTTAGGTACTGATTTACTGGGAACCCGATTAAGAATATGTGCAACTGTCTTTAGTGCTTCCATCCACAAACTAATTGGTAAACTAGAGTGGCTGAGCATACTCCGTACCATATCCATAAGTGTACGGTTGCGTCTCTCAGCTACTCCATTCTGCTGAGGTTCACCTGGCATAGAATACTGGGCAACAATGTCATTTTCTTGAAGAAACTTAGCAAAAGGGTCAGAAATTTGTCCATAAGAGGCATGTCTTCCATAATATTCTCCCTCACGATCCGATCTTACCACTTTAATCCTTACGTTGTGCTGATTTTCAACTTCAGCCTTAAATATCTTAAATTTGTCAAGTGACTCAGATCGGTCTTTAATGGGAAAGATATAACCATAACGGGAGAAATCATCAGTGAATGTGATAAAAGACTCAAAACCATCCACTGATGTCACAGGAAAAGGACCACAAATATCAGTATGAATTAATTCTAAGAGTCCTGTGCTGCGAGTAGCTCCCTTCTTTATTTGTTTCACGTATTTTCCTTTAATGCAATCAATGCAGTGGTCTGAGTCAGAGAAATTTAATGGGTGGAGAATCTCTTCTTTAATGAGACGCTCCATTCTCCCCTTCGAAATGTGGCCTAAACGACAGTACCACAATTTCGAAGAAGTCTCATTATTCTTTTTACCCTTAGCATCACACACATTCAAGGATACAGGAGATTCATTAAGGGAAAGCATATAGAGTTTGTCTCGTCTAAAAGCAAGACCAATATCATTAGAATCAAACGTAATAATACATTTATTATCACCAAAAATACACTTAAAACCTTCATCGTCCAACAAAGAAACTGAAATCAAATTCCTCCTAATAGAAGGAACATAAACTACATTATTGAGACGAAGCGTGAAGCCGTTGTCTAAGACTAATGTAATTGATCCTATTGATTCCACTTCGGCTTCCTTTCCATCCGCGACTCTAAGGCTTCGCTCCCCCTTTCTTAGGGTTCTCGCGGTATGTAATCCCTGTAAAGAATTAGTAATGTGCACAGTTGCACCTGAGTCATTCCACCAGGAATTAATGGAAAAATTAGCATAAAGTGTTTCATCAACAAAAGTTATTGTATCATTACCCTTCTTTGCGAGCCACTTTAGGAATCCGACACAGTCCTTCTGAAAGTGCCCTGGCTGCTTACAGAAATGACATTCACCCCCTTTAGGTGCTCCAGCGGGAGCCACATGAGGCTTAGGTGCAGTGTGCACTTTAGACCTCGACTTATCAGCATTGAAGGAGAACGCCAACTTCTTCTTAGATTTGAAGTCCCCTTGGAACTTTCTTTTATTGGAGCCACCAACTTGAAGTGCAAGATCCTCTTTTCCGTCCTTATTCTTTCCTCCTCCTGAACACACATGGCGATTAAATCGCTCATGTTCCACTTTTCTTTCTGAGTATTATAGTTGATCTTGAAAGTCAGATACTCGTAAGGGAGAGAGGTCATAATGAAATGGACTAGGAAACCATCAGAAATCTCCATGTCTATTCCCTTAAGTTTTTCGGCCATATTAGTCATCATCATTATGTGTTCTCTAATACTGCCGGAACCATCATACTTAGTTGTCAAGAGCCTCTGAATTAGAGTACTGGCATAAACTTTTGTGGAGCCTTTAAATTTTTCTTCAACTGATGCCAGATACTCTGTAGCTTTTTCAGAATCGGGGATTGCTCCCCTGATCCCAACTGAAATGGAGGTCTTCATAATCATAAGTGATAGACGGTTTGACCGCTCCCATTTCTCAGCATTAGTTTCATAAACTTTCTTTTTGTCATCATAATTTTCTTCACCCTCGGAGGGGGGAATGGGAGCTGGCACCCTTAAAGCATAATCGAGATCTAATACCCCAAGGACAACATGGATCCTTTCCTTCCAGGAGGGAAAATTGCTCCTAGTAAGCTGTTCAATGTTGTCGATTGTGGCAGCAATATTTGATGCATTTATTGCTGAATACCAAAATACAGGGCATAAATTAGAATTAACATAAGAATATATTGCATGTAATTAATCCTACGTTGGTCTGATTAATAACACACACAAACTATAGTTCTAATTCACATCACCGTTGGACAGAAAATGAAAAGAACTAAAACAATTAATATGGCTATAAACATGATTATAATCAACGTTGGTCAGAATATAATCATATGCATATACATAATGCCAAAATAAACTATTAAATCTCCAACTAAAATATCTCGTTGGTTCAATTTTAATTAGAGATAATACACAAGAATTGGGTAATAATACTTTATTATTGGGCAATAAAACATCATTCATGACATATCATAATTGGGCAATCATAACAATAATTAAAACAGTGCATTAGGACTTAATCATAAAAGAAGTGCACTGAAAATAAACAAAAAATAAAATAGAAAAGACACTATTTGGCCCGAAACTCATGGCCGGCCCAAAACTCACGCGCCCGGCCTAGCACATGCGCGCGGCCCGAAAAGCACCGGCAGCCCTTGATCGACGAACACCGTCCGATCAAAACGGACGGCTGGGAAACAGCCGGCCCAAAAACTTTCCGCCGGCCCGGGAAAAAACGATCGTTGGATCTCATCGGACGGCTGATGTGCGTTACGGGCGAGATAAAACTCCCGAAAACCTAACCCTAACCTCATTCCCCCTTTCTCCTCGCGAAAAACGCGGAGCGACGCAGCGGCGCACACGCGCGAGGCGGATCTCGCGATGCGGCATCGGCGGCATCGCGGTTCGAGGCATGAGCGCGGGGCGGCGGAAACGCGAGCGAGCGGGGAGCATCAGCGGCAGCGGCGGAGGTGGCGCCTCCTCAGCCCTCCTCGCCGGCGCGTGCGTGCAACCGAGGTTGCGCGCGCGGCCGTCGAGTGGAGCTGCGGTGGTGCCCAAGAGATGGAAGCCGAAGAGACTCCGGCGACTCAAAAGGTAAGCTCCCGCCGCATCTAAAGAGTTCTTTAAGGTTTCTGATTTTGGGGATTTGGGGATTTTGCTCGGGATCTCATTAGGGTTCCATAAAATTTGAAATCCTCTCCTTCTAATTGCTAAACTAAGCCGTAGAAATTAGGTCTGGCCATTAAAATTTAGATCCGAGCCTAAGAACCTTAGATCTAAACCTTTAATCACTGAATTTAGGCAAAAACAAGTTCGGTTCTTGGCCGATTAGGGTTCAAGATGAGCTAGGTTAGGCTCTGATACCAAATGTGGGCGTGAAACTTAGACTAATCATGATCTCGACATAAACCCTAGCTCTAAACTCATGAACACCTACAAAAACTTAGATGCGGAAGCATTAGATTGACAAACCCGAACCTGAGGAGGCCATTAGAGAGGAAGATGAGTCGGGGTTGATGAAGATGCCGTCGGGATGAAGTAGCAGTCGTGGTCGGTGGTGTCACGGTGACGACGGGGCTTGGGTCTTCGTCCACCTTAGCACCCGTGAGCGATCGGGATTGTGTGAGGATTAGATGGCCAAGAACAACTCATGTGCGAAGCCTGCCGAGCCTCCTCTCTTTTTTGTATGGCGCTAGGTGACCGGGACCCAAACCAAAAAGGCAGTTGGTCACGCCTCCGATCAAGGCGTGGTGGAGACATGGTCTCCCCATAGAGTACCCCATGGATCTCGCCCCATAGCGGTTAGCCCTTTGCATTAGAATTCCAAATTTAAGATCATCCCAACATAGAGTACCCCCATGAATGGGCTGCAAGTTTGTCTCCCATGTACTTAACATATGCTGATTTTACTGAATGATTGGCACCGGTGTTATCGCAGAAAGTTCAGAAACAAAAAACGGAAGGAGCCATGCACATTCAAGAAGCTTAGCTCGCATGTGATGCTAATTTTAAAGGTATTTCCATTTTGCACAGAATTATGTATTTTATATGAATATAATTGAAATAGCTTGCGAGTTACCTCACAAATAAATTGGCAACAAATTCGTAGTCTTGAATTTCCTATTTGTATATGATGTGTGACACTATGGTGCTAATAACAATTTGCTTTGGCATCAAGCTGCTTAACAAAATACTTTGACTTCTGAGTGGTGACAACCATGGTGAGAGTTCTCTATTTAGTCTTTATTCATCTCACTGTAGTCATGGTCCTCATGGAAAGAAGTACGACTATGGTTAGCATGTTGATGACAAAGTGAGTGCGTGGATCAAGCACCATCACTCTGACCTACTACATGCGCAGCTGGCGTTCTTTTATTTGGTCATGTCATTTGTTTCAACTTTCAACGAGTCACAGCTTACATAAGTTCTGGATATGGCTTATCTTGAATCCATGAAGGTGTTCTTTTGTCTCAAAAAAACATAGGCATTTTTTCTGATGATTTCAGGAAGTACGCCAAAATCCTTGTTAGCTCGCATGCTCTTCCTCCTGAGGGCAAGCTGAAGGCAGTGTACAGAAAAAGTACTCCAATGAGCAGTTTGGAGTTTGGACGTGTTGGTCTGCAACCATCGGCAGCTATTCCAGGCCATGACTAGGATTTTCCTACTTTGGTTTTGCTTCAGAATATGATGGAAGATCTCACTCCGACTAGGACTTGTTTGGGCTGGCTTGCCAGAATCCAGAAGCTTTACAGCTGAATTCTTTTTGTGGATATTTTTGTTCTCATAAGTATGATCTGATAGTTAGCTATTTTCCGGCTTTGATGCACCTTGGTCTGACAAATCTTCATAAGTATGAAGTGAGCTAGAGGTTTTTTTAACTTGTATTTCATATTTTCTGCAATTTCACTTGCACAAATGGTATGGAAAGTGCTTACAAAGAGAACGATGATGACGATGCTATATATGCTTTTACAATCTTGTCTGTATTGATCACTTCTCTGAACTTTAAGAATGTATCACAACATGGTCACTAAAATCACAATGTCGCTGCGAAGTGTTGAAATTTTGGTTAGATTATTTGAATAATTTAAAATATTCTGTTCTTTCCTAAAAAATACAATATTTACAATTACTAAATTGCACCAAAAGATTGCTTCGTATACTATTATGCAACATTGTTTTTGTATAACATGGAAAATATTTGATTCAAAGTTTGGGTTTCTGTTGAAACGCGCGGGCACTTGACTATCTTATCTTAGCTAATAAAAGAAGAAGTTTACCCCCGCGCAACGAGAAGACCATCCTTTCTCCCGTGTGCGTGGTCCACCCCTCCCTAATTCCTCGTCGAGGCGCACCAACATGTGGACTCAACTTGACATAGACAAGGTCTCGCCCTGCCATCCCTCTGTGACTCGCGAACACATCTATACCCCACTTCTTCCGCAACCACCTAAATCGCCACTGCACAACTTCTTATCCCATGTACACATCGAAATTCGTCGCCATCCAACTCCTTGTCTCGCACCCTGTCCCGTCACGCCACGACTCACCACCTACGCCCGTCCGGCATTCGCTTTGTGCCGTCAAGACAGAGACGAAGGCGTCGTTCCCTTGTCGTGCCGATTTCTTGAGTTCACCACACCGCGTCCTTTTCATCATAATCCTCTCCTGCTCTGCGTCGGCCAAGGAAGCATAGCCTCCTCCTCGCTTACCACCGCGACATCGCCACCGCCGCCTCCTCACCGCGATGTGCCTGGTGAGGGCTATAGAGGTCAATGACCGTGAGAACCGAGCCGCGGCTTGGATTCAGGGTGGAAGAAGATGGTCGTTGACGCATATCTCTCTTCCTTGCCAGCTAGCAAGTGCTGGAAATAGGCCGTGCGTCGGGGAGGAAAGTTTGCATCAACATTAACTTCTAAAGGTAAACAATCCATGAGTTCAAAATTTTAATTTTCGGGTAATAGTAGTATTAACGGGTGATGCAATAGACGAAGTTAATATTTCTGTTTATTTATGTGTGAAAGAAATTTGATATTTATTATACAATTTATGATCCCATCAACTGATATGAATCACTTTCTTTTGCTCTTCTGTTGCCAGGAACGAACGCTAGTCTTTTCTAAAATTTGTCGGTGCTCCATTTTTCCCGATTAGTGCAGTCTGCGATGAGACAATGACTACATATGGCGGAAACTTGTCGGTCGCAACTTGCAAGTAGACTGGACTCTGACGGACGGTCGTCAGTCGTCACTCGTCATGCTCATCTCGATGTTGAATCGGCTTTAATTGGCAACTAGATTTGAAAGGTCAGCTTAGGCTTAATTAAGATGCTGGATTAGATCATACTACTATACTCTGGTCAAGCGGGAAAATAATATTACTGCCGTCCACTTAAGTAAAACGTTTTGATGCTACGCAACCATTTTAGTCTCCATGACCATGAGAGATTCCAACTTCAGGCACACCTGGAGATCCCCTAATAATCTCGTAATTCATTGGGATCGTCTCTCCTCTAGTCTCGGTCCAAAATTACATGTGTATCGTTATCCAGCACAAATAATTCGAACATAAATTTTTCTTTGGGTCGTCTCAACCAGACAGGCACCATCATATTCATACCTATCCCCATCGCCTGTTCATTGCTAACTATACTGGATTGGATTGGGCCCAAACGATTATAGGAACGAGTGCAACAACTTATCCAACTCAGTAATCACACCACACGAGCCACCTCAACTCGCAATCATGTATCTGTGACATATATGATCTAGTTAATGCATTTAGAATCGGGGCAAATGAGGAGCGAGCACGCTCGGTCAGGCTTGCAGCTGGGCAAGCGGCCGGTCTGGTTCGACTCAGGGTCTCATCGAGACTGTATGAGGTACAGTGAAAGACTATGTGAAGATACAGAAACAAAAGAGAGTTTTAGTTTTTTAATCCATCAGTTCGAACACTACTCCTGTAAACGTCTCGTGGATTAGGGTGCTAGCCGGATGAGGAACGGGGCAAATTGTTTTTTTTAGTGCAATTTACTCCATTGATGTACGGTTAGGTGTACACCCAAATACAGAGGGGACTCGCTCACAGACGATCCAGCGCCGGCCCCACCCGCCCGTCCCTCCCTTGTCGGTGCTCGACTCCGCCATTCGCCAGTTGCCACCCCACGCGTTGCGTCCGAGCGAGCCCCCATCACACGACCCTCCCACTGCCAGTTGGGACCCATACCACCGATCGGCCCACCGACAGAGGCCCAGGCTCCCACCGCGCCCCTACGCGGCCGTGCACCCAACAATTCCCTACTACTCCGTCCCGTCCGCCACACCAACCAGCCCATCCGCCGCGCGGCGAGCGAGCTCAGCTGCAGTAGAAAAAAGCTCCCCTCTCTCGCAGACGCCGAGCCGAGCAGCCGAAACGCCGCCTCGGCAGCAGCAGCGCGCGCGCAGCGGAGGAAGTCCTAGGAGTAGGGGTGACGCCTGGGCGGCGAATGCGATAGGAGAGGGGAGAGATGGTGTCCAAGACGCGGGGGTGCTGCGGGTGGATGGTCGTGGCGCTGGTGGCGGTGCTGGTGGCCACGGCGGCGGCGTTCGCCATCATGAAGAGGAAGCCCGGGGGCCGCCACATCAAGCCGCTCCCCGTGCCGGGCCCGCCCGGGGCCATCGACTCCAAGTACGGCGACGCGCTCGGGGTCGCGCTCCAGTTCTTCCAGGTCCAGAAGTGTGAGTACCACACTACCACGCCACTCGCTTGCCAAACTACCTAGCCATTCAATATTCTCCAGATTCGATGCTCTTGGCTTCAAAGATTGCTCCATTTTGGCGCCGAGCTTGGAAGTTTTGGTGGGATTGCTCACTCATTTGCGGTGTTTTGGTGGACTCCATTTCTGGATGCTAAAAGAATTTTGCCAACGATTGGTCGTTAGGGAAATTGATGTGCGGGTAGATTTTTCGCTAATCCAGTGACCATTTTCTGATGGTTTTGACTTCTGAGTGGAAAATTTCTCCACTTACCCCAAAAGTTGTACCTTTCTGTGGTTCTTCTGATGTTGTTGGCAATGTGGGCTCACAGATTCCACTCAAATTTTCTCGTCGAGCTGTGAAATTGGCTGCTCCTTTGACCTTTAGCCATGGAGATTGGTGCTTTGGTGATTCCAGTTTCTAAGCTATGTTTAGGATGTTGCATGAACAAAATCCCCAATCTTTGCTGCTTCTTTAGCTCAGGAATAGTATCCATTTAAGAAAATGTTGGTAATTTCTGTTCCTTTGTGCAGCGGGGAAGTTGGAGAACAACCAGATCCCGTGGCGGGGGGACTCGGCGCTGGACGATGGGAAAGAAGCGGGGCTGGATCTTTCCAAGGGAATGTACGATGCTGGGGATCATATGAAGTTCAGTTTCCCAATGGCTTTCACGGCAACGGTGCTCGCGTGGTCTGTGCTTGAGTATGGGGATCAGATGAGCGCTGCGAAGCAGCTGGATCCTACGCTAGATGCGCTTCGGTGGATCACGGATTTCCTTGTCAATGCACATCCTTCTGACAATGTGTTCTATATTCAGGTTAGAGCTGTTGCTTCTTTACATACATGTAAAATGTTTGGTGTGTACTTTAGGAATTAGGAGGAAGATTTGGTTAAAGGGAATGATTTCATCTTGTCTCGCATCGTAATAATGTTTGAGTAATGTGGGTTTGCTTTAATTGTGGGTTTATTGGGGGCTAATGGCAGTTCAGTAGAGGGGAAAGTTTGGTTGGTAGGGAAGCAAGACTGCAAGAGCCCAGGTCAGATGTCATGACGAGGACACCTAGTAGTTAGGAGCTACTACGTTGTCTGCTTGATATGTTTAAACTGACAAATTTGTTGTGATCCTTCGCTAGTGATTGGACAAGGGCAAATCCAATGTCCCTTTTCCTTTTTTTTGTCTTTACAGCTACATTCCTTTCATATTATCTGATACCCCAAGGGAAATGTATGTATGGGAATTGGGGATGGTAGTCCTATACTTAAGTCGGAGTTGGACTGGTATACAGTTATACACCCTTATGCCCATTTTGTAAATGTTAGTTAACCCTTGATGGTAGGGGATCCGAGTGTTTCAGTTAACACAGTTTAGTCTGGCATACTGGGTAGGGTGTGAAGCACATGTAATACCGAAGCATAGAATACAATGCACATAAACAACAATATTTATCCCTAGAATAATGTGCTGTAGCCTAGTGAATCATCCAGTTTAAGCTGCATTTTGGTGAAATCAGATCTAAGCATTAGTTAATTAGGCAAGTGAATCACTTTATTGTTGTTTGTCTATCTAACAAAGAACTATAATTTGGGTGGCCAAGTTCAGCTTCAGACCCTTGAAAACATTCTACATTTCTGTAGAACAACGTGACACAAGAGATGCACCATTGTTATTTTGTTTGATCACTGGTACTAACACTTGATAAAAAAATGTTACCTTGTAGGTTGGTGATCCTGATCTAGATCACAACTGCTGGGAAAGGCCAGAAACAATGACTGAAAAAAGGCCCCTCACACAGATTAACAAGAAGTCTCCTGGATCAGATGTCGCTGCTGAGGCAGCAGCAGCCATGGCGGCAGCATCAATGGTTTTCAAATCCAGTGATACCACATATTCTGATTCACTTCTTCAACATGCCCAGAAGCTATTTACTTTCGCTGATACTTGTAGAGGCATCTCCAGTGACAGCTATCCAAAGCTCCAGAACTACTATAATTCCACTGGTTATGTTGATGAACTCCTGTGGGCAGCTAGTTGGCTCTATCATGCCACAGGAGATCAGACATATCTCAGTTATGTGACTGTACAGAATGGAAATGCTTATGCTGATTGGGGAAGGCCAACATGGTTCAGTTGGGATGACAAACTCGCAGGGACACAGGTTTGCATGAACTAAACCGAGTGAATTTCCTTAGCAGGTTATCTTTAGATTGCTCTGTTTTTACAAGGATTAACTTGAACTGCACTTTGTCTATTCTGTGCAGGTCCTCTTGTCAAGAATAAATTTCTTTGGATCCAAACAGGCATCTAATGCTGAAAATATGGGACTCAAAAAGTACAGAGACACTGCTGAAGCTGTCATTTGTGGGCTGCTACCAGATTCTCCATCAGCCACTGCTAGTAGGACTGGCGGTATGTTGAAATTCTTCTGTTGTTTGATCTGGTATTACGATTCGATACAAGGACACTTTCTGCATTATCGGTGTCTTTCATGTTCCCTGTTTGAATTATACAATATACTGGAGAATTTCATAGATTTGTTTTGTTGAAACTTGGATATATAGAACATGTATTACAATTGTGTGCAGTTTCACCATATGATTGTAATTTTAATGCAGGAGGATTGGTGTGGATAAGTCCATGGAATTCTCTCCAGCACGCCACAAATGCAGCATTCCTTGCTGTTGTTTACAGCGACTACATGCTCACATCACGGACAGCGGCGGTGCAGTGCAGTGGAAAGTCCTATAGTCCAACAGATATACGCAATTTTGCTATATCACAGGTGAATTATGTAAAACCTTACAAGCTACTAAACGTTCCAGCTAGCCATGTAGCTTGGGCACTGAATTTTGCTATATCTGAATTTCCTATGTTTTACCAAGCAACACAGTAAAACTGTCCTCCTGTTGACATGAGCCATGGGCACATTTGGGAAGCAGCGTTTGCCTTTTGTTGCTTGACTACGAACCTATGACTATTTTGGTCGTCATGACTCTGCATGCTATTTCTGTTCTCTTGATAGCTTAAGATGGAAAGGTGTAAGTTTCTAATTTGTTTTGTGTGTTATGTGTCAGGCTAATTACATCTTGGGTGACAACCCAATGAAGCTTAGCTACCTTGTTGGATATGGGAGCAGCTATCCACAGCAAGTGCACCACAGAGGGGCATCAATTCCTGCAGATGCGAAAACAGGCTGCAAGGGGTTCCAATATCTTCATTCATCCAGTCCGAACCCAAATGTTGCCATGGGAGCTCTTGTGGGTGGTCCATTTCAGAATGACTCTTTCATTGACTCTCGTGACAATGCCCTGCAGACAGAGTCCAGCACTTACAACAGTGGCACCCTTGTCGGTCTGCTTTCTGGCCTGGTCACCATTTCTTCCGTCGCACAGTCATTCACCTAGAGCTCTCTCTCAAGTCTGGGCGATGGCTTTGTCAATCTGGGGGACGCATGTACAATCAGAGATTTTTTGGCGTGGCCGATGATAATGTGCAATCAGTGAAACCCCTTGCAGCTTTCTTCATTTGCCATCAGTTTAGATGGGTGGTTAGCATTAGTTGTTAGTGCCATATTTCTGATGTGGTATAATTGATATTACTGCTGCTGTGGCTATAATTTTCGCTCTGTGGTCCTATCTGGTTTGCTGGTGTACCTGTAACTATGAGTATTGTATTTGTAGGACAGACAGATTTCATTCGTTGATTCTGAGGTGGTTCTTGGTTAGCTTGTACTGAAGATTTGTAATGCCTTTCCAATGAAACGTGCATTGGGCATGCAAATTCACATATAGGGAGGGCAGGGGCATGCATTCGTCAAGTTTTTACAGTATGTTTCATAATTCATACATAGAAGACACCTTGCAAGTGTGTAGGGAAAAGAAGCATGGTTCATCATGGCCTGCTAATCCATGATTGTTAGCATGTGGGTTTATGTTTTGTGGTGGAAAAGCAACGTGGTCCACAGCGAAGCGTAATGAGAAGAAATGCTTGTGTCCCAAAGAAAGATCACATGCTTGGTCGTCCAACTACTGGTTTAGATTTGGGGAGCCACAAGTCCATGTTATACTGTTGAAATATATTTTCAACGGTACAGCAGTTTTGTGAAGTCTTAATTGCTTGAATTTTTCAGATTTTGAGTTTAAAGTTTCGAATAGGTTTCAACTCGTTTTAGATTTTTAGAAGTTTTTAGAAGATTCTAAAAGGTTTCAAGCATAAGTTTTAGATTTAGATAAGTTTCTGTGTTTGATTATTCTCTATATCTACAACTTGGTTATATGCAAAAAGTTTTATGAAGTTTCAAGGAGTCTCGTGAAAGCATTTTAAAAGTTTATGGTTTCAGTGAGTTTCACGTATGTGAGGACCCCAATTTATTTGGCTTGTAATGCTTAGCCAACCACCTGGCCCTCGCATCACAAATCAAATAAACCGAGCCTCGAGATATGTATACTTCCCAGAAAGCAGTATACATACCTCACCACAAAATTATGCATCAACTCCATTCCAAACATAGAGTCCAAAAATTACACTACTAAGCAGAAAGTAACAAGAGATTAAATGCACTGTACAGGCCGCCAGGCCAAAAGATACACAAATAATGTAAGAACGCAATGAAGCAAAGTGCCATAAGATGACTATAAACAAAGCCAATCAGCGTGCCTTCACCCACAAGGCATCTGACCGGACCGCCAAGCCTAGTCGTCACACACGAAGCGGCAGCACAACTCACAGAAGTGAGGCCCTTGGGGCACACCTTCTTCCTCTGCAACAAAAACATTAAGCAAAGCACTGAGTACAAAGATTGTCTTTGTACCCTTAAGACCGACGTGTGAACTAGCGGCACTGTTCATAAGCTACATGCGGGCTTATCGGTGGAGGTCATATGTTTCATTTGCACAAAGCCAACTTTATTTGCAATAATGTAATACATTTAAAGGCAAGTTTGCAATTCATTTTTTGTTGAAATAATCAAATAAAGATAGATACAAGTAACCACCTAGAAGTGACTATCCCAATAGTCACCACAACATAACACGAATCCCAGTTCGTACCACCCCGCAAGTTTTAATTTAAAAGGTTGTAGTCTAACTCTTGAAAGGCTTACCCAAGCGTGTCCATCACCTAGGACGAGGCTATTCGAATAGTTTTAACCTGCAGGGTGTACCACTGCACCCACACTTCATCGCCTTTAAGCCAAAGCACACTACCGAAGGTATGCAAGCCTGACTAAGTCCTACGAGACTTTTTCCAATATTGTGTATTAACTACGAGCCGCTCGTATGGATAGAAATCCATACGCTTACATGGTAAAGCCGAAAAGACAACTACCCACTCGGGATAAAGCTTTTGGACAACTACCATGCTCCCAACACCATCCTCCTGCGACCTCCTGCGACCCGGAGCCAATACACGCCAAAGTACCAGGTCAAGAGAGGTCCCATATACTCCAAATGTGGTTAGCACGAAATGCCGGATAAAAATTCACTCACAAGATGTTCGGTCCTTAATTGACGGGCACCTTTCGATCACACCCAACAGATCACACCCATCTTACCATTGTGCCCGCTTCTAAATCATTTTTGGTTTTCAATTTTAGTTTTGCAATTAACATAACACAAGATGGATCATAAGAACAGTAATAATTTTATGTGATCAGGATCATCGACTAAGTCGATGATCGCTCAAGTCTACCGGAAACTAAGCATGGCTAAGCAACCGAACTCGTAATCTACTAAGTGATAAGAGTTCATCCAACGAACTCTAATCACAATGAGTAACCTAGGCTCGGTAGTAGAGATCAATATTTCACCTACGGGATATGCAACTACTGATTTAACTAATCAATTTAACACAAATTAAGCAATGCATACATACAGTTGAAACAAAATATTAGACTTTAAAATACTGGAATAAACATGATCAAACTGCTTGCCTGGCTGCTGTTGCTCAGAATGCTCAACCTGTTGCAGAGGATCGCTCTCAGGGTTACCGCAAATGTCGTAGCTTAACGATAGAACAAATAACAGCGAATAAGAACGAATAACACCGACAAAACTCAAACATACACAACATCAAAACATTCCAAGCTTTACACAGCAGCATAACCATGTTCTAACACATTCTTAGAAACAGGGAAATAATTATTTGAAGTGGTGATGAATTTCTAGCAATTTCCTAAGCTAACATACACATTAAAGCACTAGTTAATTACTTAACAAATTTTCATGAACAGAAACAGTCCTAAAACCCATCCTGACAATTAGTACACTAAAAATGAAAATTTACAAAGTAGGATTTACTGTATTTGGACAAATATTGAGATAGAAATGAATTTTCTAATTTGGAAAATACAAAATACACCATTTAATCAATTACCAGATTTTTGCTAACAGAGACATGGTTGAACTAATTTTAGTAAATAGCACATTTAAAAAGAAAATTAACAGCACTGGTTTCATGCGATTTGGAGAAAAATTGAATTAGTTAAGCATTTTCTAAGTTTAAAAGAATTAACAGTGCATCAGAAATCTATTTCAGAAAAACTAAAACATTTAATCCTTTTCCTCTGGCGCATGACTAGCCACGACCACGCACGCATATGCGGGCCGCGAGAAACGGCGACCAGGTCAAACTTGACCCAGCCGCGCCAACGGCGACGTCGAAGGCGTATTCTAAGAATACGTCTTCGGCTTATCGAAATGTAATCCTAACAAATACGCATAGAGAAATACGTTTCCCGACAGAGAAAACGTATCACCAGAGTTACACAACCACTAACTGACAGCATGGACCCACATGGCAGCGACTCAGAGCAAAAACTTAACGGCTGGGTTAAAGTTTCCTAAGCGCGATTAACCCGAGAGGGGTCCACCGGGCAGCGACACAACTAAAACAGGATTAGCACTAAACTAATGACACCGACGGCTCACCGGCGTTCACGAGGACGGCGGCGCGGGCGCACAATTGATCTCGCGAACCAGAAGGTCTCAGGGTGAGTGATTTATACCTTCAGGTTCACCACGACCTCGCGAACTCGATGACGGCGACGCGGACCCTCGAGGATGCCGGCGGCGAGCTGGCGGCGAACGGAGGCGGAGAAGAAGATGCGTCTCCCACGGCGAGGACGCTACATGCTTCTAGGAGACTCCGGAAAGTGCGCCTCAGCTCCGCCTTGATCCCAGGAGCAGAAAGCATAAGACGATGGCGACGAAGGAGGTCTGAGGCGGCCGGAATCGCCGCGGCGGCGAATCACCGAGCTTGGAGAAGAATCGGTCGCACGCCCGCAACGATGCACCAAAGATGAAAATGAAGCCACCGTTAAACTCGGTGGATCGGGCGATCCTAAAGGATCGGACATTGAGGTAAGAGACTCACCGAGCACAAACGAGCTCGCGGGGCGCGACAGCCGGAGTTGGAGACGAAGAAGTGGCTCCGGACGATTCACTGGATGCCACGAGCTCGGGATGGGAAAAATGGATGCGGCGAGGAACAAGGAAGGCGGCGAGAGGGTTGCGGGAGCACAAGCGGCAACGAGGTGGTGGCGCTGTCCTCTCCTTCTTCTCCGGCGGCGAGAAGTGGGCGGAGAGAGCAACAGAGCGGGGAAAACGAGATGTGAGTGATCGCGGTGAGGTAATGAAGGTCTCGCGACACTTCGGAGAAGGACACGCGTCCACGACGTGGCAGCGACGAGCTGCGTGGCACGCATGCGATTTGTGCCGAACTCGCGAGCCGCGAGAAGACGAGGACGACATCGACAAGGAGGGCCCACTCGTCGCTGATATCGCCAAGCGCGCGAGCCGGAGTTTGCGCGCGGTGCGATTAGGTGGTTTGACTCGACCAAGACTATGCCGACCGCTTGATCGAAAATAGACGGCCGAGATTTGTGTATGCATTCGGACGGTCGACGAGACAAGCAATGTGGACCGGCGATCTCCATCGGACGGTGATAGCCATCGGCTCATAGCAGAAGCTAGGCGGTGCGACCGAGTCACAAGGTGCGGTCGGATTCGAGCTCGAGTTGGGTTCGAGCCCGATAAATGATGATTTCAGATTTGATTTGAAAGGCTGAGCGGGTTTGGGGAATTTTAGAGATAGCTCCTGAGCTCCAAAATTTCGAAATTTTTATGGTAGCTACTTGGAACAGAGGACAACCTTGTGTAATTTTTCCAGGAGTTTTCATGCACTAGATTTCTCCCAATAAAATTCACAAGCTGCTGCCTAAGGGTTTGACCAGAATTTGGAAAAGCTTGACTTGCTCTTTTGAAATAGCAAACAAAATCTAAAAATTGTGAAATTTTTCAGGGAGGTAGATAGGCTGATCAAGATGATAGGAAAAATATTTGAAATACAAACCCTAACTTAGGGCTGTTACAACGTATTTCTATAAGTTTTTAAAAGATTCTAAGAATGCTTCGAGCCCAAGTTTCAACAAGATTCAGACAAAAGAGTTTTAAGAAGATTCGGCAAGTTTCCTAAAGTTTTAAGAAGTCACATGAAAATATTTTAAAAGTTTCAAGTTTCATTGAGTTTTGTATATTTCTAAAAGTTTCTAGAAGAATCTAAGAAAGTTTCAAGCCCAAATTTCAGATTTTGGAACTCAAATTTCAACAAGTTTCAGACAAAAGAGTTTCAAAAAGTTTCAGCAAGTTTCAAATTTTAGAACTCAAGTTTTAACAAGTTTCAGACAAAAAATTTGGCAAATTTCAACAAGTTTCATAAAAAAAAAAAGAGCAAAAAATTCCAACGTGCTCACCTGCAGCCGCCATGCAAGCACTGCAGCGTCTCGCCTCCGCCAACTTGATGTTGCTCCCCCCGCAGGTGCTAGGCGTCTAAAACCTTCAGATGCACTGGTGACGAAACCGGCATGGACTCGAGTCGGTTCAATGGCCGAGCTTAACTGTGATGGTGTCGTCAGATCCGACAGAGAGTGGCGGCGGTGCATCGATCTGGCATCGGGGGAGCGCGGAGGCAGAAGAGGTCTCCGACAACGAGCACAGCGGCCAACCATCGAGAGAGAGAGAGAGAGAGAGAGAGAGAGAGGAGGGTGGGGGAATTGAAATGGGAGTTGTCAATTGAGAGGGGAGCAGAGTTTTTTTGTCTCATGGATGTGGGGATCGATCGGGTGTTAGAGTCGTTCGTTTGATGGTTCCGATTTAATGGGAAGAAGCTATACCGTCCGATTCGAAAAAAAACGGTATTACCGTTTTGTAGATTTTCTCTTATATTTGAGACCCTTCCGACTCTTGGAAATCGACCTCTTCCTGTGCTTCCTGAAATGATTAGGGCTAGTTTCTCTGGCTCTCACGTAATAACAAGCAGCCTTTATTACCACTATGCCTTTTGGACATTATTCCATGTCAAAATCTACCTTGGAGAGACGAATTAATCTTATGAATTTTTTGGGGTTTTGCTAATTACCAAACTCCTTGTATATTCTTTTAAAAGTAAGTCGAATTCTGGCTATCCGATGTGCTTGAACATGTGTGCTTCAGCTGTTAGCTGTATACTCAAGGGGAAGCAATCATTACCAAATGTGGCTTAAGCCATGCTGCCCATCTCTATAATAGATGGTCTATTTGTTGCTACCGTTATAACCGTTTTGGGTGCCCAATGGCGCGAAAGGACATGGCGGTTGGATGCTCATTCGCATCCCACCCAACGTAACCGCTCCCCTGCATATTTAAACTATGCGCCCTTTCGGTTTCAGTTCATCCCTACCCGCGAATCTGATCATCTGATCAATCCTATTGCAAAGAGATAATCAGAAGTTAATTTTCACAGGTAATGCCTCCGTATTGCGCAATGCAATCCATGATAATTCGTTGCTTTTTCAGCGATCCTATAATTGCCTTTCCTATCAAACCCTGATGAAGTTTTTGGTACCTTCTTGGAGTAGTTCCTACCAAAGAACTTCATTATATTTTCCCCTTGCTCATGATCCTTAGTACATCATATGAATCCAGCACTGCGTTGTTTACATACGCTTCTTTTCACAACATGAATGATAAATCTCTGAACATTCTCTTACAGATTTTTTGTGCTTTCCGATTACTGAAGATGGCAGTATCATTCATCACTAGACTTCTAATGTAAGTAATACCGCAAAACTAGTCCTTTTGCTCAGGTCGTGGAAGACATCAGAAATCCACTCTAATTTCCTATTCTTGCAGCCTGGCTCTAGGATACGTTTACCCGGTGTATAACTGCTACAAGACGCTGGAACTGAACAAACCGCAAATCGACCAGTTGCGTTTCGGGTTTCAGTATTGGTAAGCATTAGCATACAAATTTGCAGGCACATATCATGCTGTGATTTCTTCTCCTTCTGAAGAATCTGAACCATAGTTTCTGCTGTTCAGGGTTCTTCTCGCGTTTCGGGCGGTTTTCGAGAGGATCACGGACTGCACTGTCTAATGGCTGCCGGTGTACGGCGAGGCAAAGTTGGCGTTCGTACTTTACCTCTGGTATCCCAAGACACGCGTAAGTGTTGATTTGTGATCCAAATTCTATACATCAATTAGGCCAGCTTCTCGACGGAGCGTAGCGGAGGTCCGTCGCCGGAGGCTTAGGGCCGGAGCGGAGCGGAGTCCTGAAGCGGCCTAAGGCCCGTGCACCCAGGGACGCCTGGGGGGTGCGGGGGGGCGAAGGCCCCCCGCGGTATGGATCCTAGTCGAATTAGGGTTTCCCTGATATATATATTTCCTGTAAGCCGCTGTTTGGGATATTGAATTAGAGTAAGGTAAATCCCCAGCGTTGTAACCTCACCCCGATATAGTGAAGATTGTTGCTGACTGGCGTCCGTGGTTTTTTCTCTCGCATTGAGAGGGTTTTACACGTTAAATCTCGTGTCTCTCTACGATTGATCTTGTTTACTTCGTCGTTCCTCCGCCGTCGCGTATAACAGTAAGCAGGCACCCAAGCCTGAACATTCAACGCTGAATTCAGAGTTAATCTTCAGTGCCACACTTGCCAGGCTGCCAGTAGTATGTGACACAAGTCTGAATCTGAATCATTTCCAGGGCGCGAAACACGTATTACGACAGCTACCTCCAGCCGCTGCTGGCGAGGCACGAGGCGGACATCGACCGCAAACTGCTGGAGCTGAGGGCCAGGGCCAAGGACGTGACGGCGTCGCATCTCAAGGTGGCCGTGGCCTTCGGGCAGACGTGGTTCCTGGAGATCATCCGCTGCAGGCCGCGAGAGGCCGCGCAGGGCAGGTACAGTGATCATCTGAAAGATTACTGTTCACATCACTGAATTTTGGAATCTAAAAGTAGTCGTAGACTAGTACTGCTAATTGGAGCTTAGTTTGCAAGAATTGCTTGCCCTTGGCTGAGTATGAGCACGCTTGTCTCGTCTGTTTAGCGTTTACTCCCAGTCTTCACGTAGCAGCTACAAGACTGAAAGCACATCGCAGTTGATGTTTACTTGGTAAAAATTGACAAAAGAAACAACACTTCAGGTTTTATCATTAGGAACGCGGAAATGAGTTTTTTTTCCTTCCAGAACACGCAAAAGACTTGTAGGACATTGTATTAATAGGAGAAGAGAAAGTCCAACCGTTCTACTAAAACATGGGAAGAGTATTTATGGCACCCGCCAAATCAAAATAAAAAACACCGAAAACATAATGGAAATACAACCAAATCTAGGCTAAGGGAGTCAGCAACGCAGGACGGATAGTCTCCAAAACTTCCTGAGTAGAGCTGTACTTTATGCTGAAAACATGTGCATTCCTTTCCTTTCACAACTACTAAATCATCAAAATGACCAAAGTATCAAATCACCGCTTCCGGTTTTTTGAGATAGCACTCCCAGCCATAGTCCAGCATTCCACCATTTGAGCTGAATCACTTGGCATAAGAGCTTCATGATTCGTAGTAGATAAAATAGCATACCAAACTTATCTGCCCCGGATGACTAGGGCGGCACCCCGCCCTCCACGCCGCACCTGGCACTCGACGACCCGATCCCAGATGGGTTCTCGCCAGGCTTCACTGTCTTGGAGCCCTCAGGGACCCGGGGACAAGGTGGCCTCCAACCGACAGCGGAATGGCTGCCATCTTAAGATGATGCTCAGGAGACCGGGGACTCCACGCCAAGGTCGCAGGTGCCCGAGGAGCAGCGGACGATGCTGGTCTACTCTCAGCGCCGCCCGGATTCCGTTTTCGGGCCACCTCCGCAGCTCCAGAGGTTCCCTCTCAACATGTCGCAGTTCACGCCTAGCAGCAAAGAAGGCCACTTCCCGGGGGTGTTTGGTCAGACCAGCAGGTGCTCTGGCGGCACGGCCAGGGATCGGCTGGCTGCCATCTTTGCGCAGCCTTTACAGCCAGAGGTCATCCAGGCCTACAAGGCGCTGGCCGACGTTGATGGCAAGGCTCAGCTGAACCTTCCAGCTCTGGGCCTCAATGCGGAGGACCTGGCCACGCTGTCCAAGGAGGTCACGGCTGCCTAAGGCAAGGTGAAGGCGGTAGTATAGGGATGGTTAGTGTAATGTTGTCCTATTTTGGGTTTTGGGTTGCCAGAATGCGGTGGGTTTCTGCTATGGACCCTATGGTTGTTGAACAGTTTGTGCGCTCGCCGGGCGGCAGTATCGGTGTAAGCCCGGCCGGCTGCTATCGCAGGTTACTTGTATCGCTCAGAAGCTTGGTAATGAAGGCAGGATCTCAGCTCCAAGTCTGGTGCATGCAGGTTGGGTAGCTTGGTTTGTGGTTTTTTTTCGTGCAAAATAGTAAGCTGGAATGTTAGAGGGCTTAATACGCCGGCCAGAAAGTAAACAGTAAAAGAGCTGGTTGCGGATACCTCCTGTACCATTCTTTGCTTACAGGAGACAAAACTGGTGGCCATAGACAGCAGTGTGATGAATGAAATAGCGGGAGGGCCAATGCGTGGAGCTTTTCACAAACCGACAGCTGGTACCCGGGGGGGGGGGGAATCATGATGATTTGGGATGAAGATCGTGTCCAAATCGACAGCCCGACAATTCTAGAACACTCCGTCACGACAAAAGTTACGCCATGCACCGACAGGCCTCCTGGGATGTTAACAACGGTCTATGGACCCACCTAGACCAGCACAAGCCGGCATTCTTAGAGGAGATGAAGCAAATCTTCACTGTAATTCAGGACCCTTGGCTAATCCTAGGAAGGCGTGCGACAAAAAGAACCAGAATATAAACAGAGGGCTGATGGCGCAGTTTCGATCAGCCTTAAATCAGTCTGAATTAAAGGAGTTACATCTGCAGGAACGTGAAACAATCAGTGTGAATTAAAGGAGTTACATATGCAGGAACGTCGTTTCACGTGGTCAAATGAGCAAGCTAGCCCGATGATAGAGCAGATTGACAGAGCTTTTGGCAACCCAGCTTGGGATCATCTTTTCTCGGACTACCTATTGCACCCACTCTCTTCCTTGATCACAGATCACCGCCCTTTGATGTTGTCGACGGAAGAAAGGGGCAAGCCGCCCAGGCGCTTTCGTTTCCAAAACTTTTGGCCTTTTTTGTACAGCTACAAGGATGTGGTCATAGAAGCATGGTCACAGCAGGTGGCTATAGTCGACTCAGTAAAGATCCTGCTGTGCAAAATGCAAAACATGGCAAGAGCTTTGACAGCTTGGAGCAGCTCCAACATTGGAAATACCAAACTACATATGCGCTTAGCTCATGAAATTCTTTTCCAGCTGGACCATGCCAAGGAGTTTAAACAGCTGTCCCTTTTAGAAAAAGAGTTACGCTCGAGCCTAAAAACAAGAATTCTAGGATTAGCGGCAATACAAAGAATAGCCTAGAGGTAGCGATCACAGATAACGTGCCTGAAGTTAGGCGATGCAAATACAAAATTTTTCCACTCCAAAGCAACATCAAGGAAGAGGAAAAACTTCATCCGGGTACTGTCAGATTTGGCCGACACATATGTCCTGCAAGCAGAGAAGGAGCAGGCGTTGTTTCAGCACTACTCCCGCATCATTGATACGACGTAGCTGGCGACCAGCGCCTTCGACTGGGATCGCATTAGGCCCGGTCAGGACAACCGGATATGCTAAGCCAACTCGAACAACCGTTCTCAGAATATGAAATCATCGCTGCACTGCACAAAATGCCACGGGACAAGGTCCCAGGGCCAGACGGATTCAAGGGTTTTTTTTCATGGAGACATGGGATATCATCAGGCAGGACATCTTGGCGGTTTTCACAAAATTCTACAATCTAAACAAGATGGATTTTGCAAAAAATCAACACGGCAGACATAGTCATGCTGCTTAATAAGGAACAACCCATTGACATGACGGAATTCAGGCTGATAAGCTTGATTCATAGCATGGCCAAATTAATATCCAAGGTTCTTTCCTTAAGGCTGTCCAAGCACATGGACAAACTAGTCTCTAAGAACCAAAGCGCCTTCATCAACACGCGCTGCATACAAGACAAGTTCCTCTATGTGCAGAACCTGGCCCGCAGTTATTACCGCTCCAGGATACCGACTCTCATGATCAAATTATATATCTCAAAGGCCTTCGACTCAGTATCTTGGCCATACATGCTTGACACTCTACACCAATGTGGCTTCGGACCTTGATGGAGAGAATGGATTTTAGATCCTATTTGGTACATCAAACTCAGTAATTATTCTAAACAGGGTCCAGGGATCTAGGATCTAGCATCAATGTGGAGTGAGACAGGGGGACCCCCTATCCACATATCTATTCATTTTGGTAATTGACGCTCTGCAAGGTCTATTGAACTCAGCCACATCAGAAAGGTGGCTATCTCCCCTCAGTGGGAGGACGATCAAGGCGAGTCTGTCTTTCTATACGCGGACGACGCGATGTTTTTTATGCCACCAATCAAAGAAGACATAGATAACTTAAAAGTGCTCCCAAGCATCTTCTAAGAGATGACGGGATTAAAAACAAATCTAAGCAAAAACGCTATCATACCAATCCAATGCCAAGGCCTAGATTTGGACACCATTCTACATGACTTTCCGGCCAACAGGAGATGCATGTCGTGCACATACCTAGGCCTCCCACTTTATCTACGTGTTGAGGAAGGTACACAATTATAGACAAGATTGACGCAAGACTGGCGGGCTATAAAAAGAAAATGCTATACAGAGCCGGAAGACTTACAACGCTCAAGGCGGTTCTCACTTTCTTACCCATCTACCACATGACTCTGGCGGACCTTCCGGCATGGACGCGGAAACAAATTAATAAGTGTCGCAGAGCTTGGTTCTGGAGCGGAACCGACACATACACAGGAAGAGGGGGAAATGTTGGGTCAATTGGAACACGGTGTGTCACCCAAAAAAGTTCAGCGGCCTTGGAGTTCGCTACCTAGCCTTGTTCGGCAGGGCCCTTCACCTTCACTGGCTGTGGTGCCAATGGAAAGAGCATGAGAAATAATGGAATGGTATGCAACTGCCAATTGATGAGAAGGACCAGGAACTGTTCCACGTCTCAACAAAAATCGTTCTGGGAAGTAGAAACAAGGTAAGTTTCTGGAAGGATGCTTGGATGGGGCGCATACCTCTGAAATATATGGCCCCAAGCCTATTTGCCATTGCGGCCAGAAAGAATAGGACGGTGCGTGAGGCGCTTGAGGATAATACTTGGATCGCATACCTTAGAAGAAAGATCACATAGCATCACCTTGTGGAGTTTGTACACCTGTACAACAGGATCGCACAGGTGGTGCTCACACCGGAATTACCTGATGATATCTCATGGAAGTGGACATCGACAGGGACATACACGACCAAGTCGACATATGATGCACAATTTTTGGGATCGATTGACAAACCCTACGTCGGTCTTATATGGGATTCTTGGGTGCAACAAAAATGCAATTTTTTTTTATAGATGGCGGTCCAAGAACGACTACCAACAACAGACATTCTAGCAAGAAGACATGCGCCAAATGATTTTTGGTGCCCGCTCTGTATAAACAACCTTATAACAGCCCCCCATCTGTTTTTCAATTGTGCCTACACAAAAAGGGTTTGGAACGCTATGGCAACATGGGCACAGCACAGCAGCATACTGCCGACACAAGGAGATGCACATGTGGCGATCCTGGGCTAGTGGCTAGCAATATCACAGAGAAGTGGCCACGAATAGAAAGGGTAAAAGCTCATTAGTCATCCCGACACTGTGGCAACCCTGAAAAGAAATGAATAGAATGATTTTCTAGTACCAACGAATCGATGCGTTGGGGGCAATAGCGATCATCAAAGAAAAAGCTAAGGTCTGAATATTAAGCGAGGCAAAAAAAATTAGCGGCCTATCTTCCGGTGCAAAACGATTGCTTCCCTAAACCCCAATCCACCCCCACCCCGGCTATCTTTGTTTTTTTCTTTTCTTCTAGTTTTGTGTCGATTTATATTTGGTTTTGGTTTTGGTTTTGGTTTTGTAACTTGTCAGCAACACCTTTAATGCATTAAATTCTCTTGCCCCCAAAAAAAAAAACTTATCTGGCTACTACACAGTTGAATAGAAGATGTGGTTGCTCGACGCTGATGCATCACGGTAATGCAGACCGTGCCCGTGCTGTCTGGAAGTTCTCGTCAGCGAAAACGATCTGCGAAACAAGAAAAGAACTGTGTTGACTGCATATAGCAGTGGAACTGTAGAAATATAGTGACCATCATAATTCCATGTAGATAGCTAGCTAAATATGCATTTAACACTTGAAAGTGAAGGTGAAATAAATCTGGACCCGGTGAGTTCAGAGGTAGCTGTTTGCCTGTATCGTCTGTCCTTATAAGATGGACTAGAATTCTCTGGTCAAGGTGGTGATGTGCCGTGACATTTAAGAGACGCGGAATAGCGGGCTAGAAGCTTGCAACGCGCCAACGCCAATTAAACCGCACCAAACTCGTCTTAACGGGATCAAATCCCATCGCAGTGTTCAAGAGGGGATGGGGAAAATGGTCATGAGCCTGCACTGTCAATATGCATTTTGGTTTGGTTAAGTAGTTAGTGGAGTCAACGTCCTTTTGCGTCACCTGTTGCAACAGATTGTTCTTCCCATATGGTACGCTCCCCTCCGATCTAGATCGATAGGTACGTCTCTCCAAACACATTCAATGCATTCAGATGTGTTCATATAAGGTTTACATGTCAATCACTGCTCACTAGCATTATGTTCCAATTTACTTCATATTGACCTTGATTTGCGTGGCTGCTGCGACCAGAGCAAGGGGACGAAAGCCGGAAGAAAGATCAGGAGGCGAGTCGCAAGTCGAGATGATGAGAACGGCGGCGAGGGCGATCTGACTTGGACGTCAACTTCGCACTTGATCCATCGTGTGATTTTGATCAAAACCGTGACGCATCGCGTGTTCAAAAGTTCACCGATCTGACCGAAGCCGTGGAAAGCGCAGGGGCTAGCATGCAAACTTTTTCAACGTTATCATCGAGGTATTGCGAATTGCGATTGTCAGCTTACATAAGCTAGCCAGCAATGCCAGCTGATCAGGCACCACCTCGGTTACCAATATATGTTTAGACACCGCTGCCATTTCTGACGTCGTTTTGACTCCACGCACACGCGCATACCGTTTAATAATCAGTTCAACGCTGCACAGGATCTGCGTCGAGGGTCCATGGTCGCCATGGTTGGGGAAGAACCCTCCACCCCCAGAATTGCCATGGCATCTCCAACATCTCAAGGCTTCCACGTCCGTACCCGTACCTAACTGCGTGACTTGGTCTATACTTTTCCTTTGGCTCGTGCAATCCAGATCATCGCTGGTCGGCACAGGGTTCAGAGAGCAAACAACCAAACAGCACGTCGTTAGGCCAGTCGCGTCGCCGTCAAGACGTGGACCGGCACGGGCTGACAGCCGGGTCCCACGTATATACGTGGCCTTGAATTGAACGGGGCTCTCATCTCCTTCCAACCGTTCCATCGTGCGTGTTGACCGGTACGACCTGTTCAGAGGTGTCAGCATCGTCGTCCTCTCCGAGACAAGAGAGTACAGTAAAGCAGGTGCGTGCAGCCTTTTTCTCTGCCATTCTAGTTCACTCCAGTCATGATTTTTTGAAACGTGCAATGCATTCCTGATGGGAAGTCAATTCAGCCAACATATTGTGGGTGGCTCCCTTTGATCTTGCTCCACTCAGGTCCGGTTACATCTCCACTTGCAAAACCATTTCTAGGACTGCTTATTGTATTGTTTACACTTGACAAACTTCTTTAGATATCTCAAAGAGTCATGGACATGAACAGTGAATTCGCCTACCATTTTTCCCGTTTTTTCTTCCGAGTTTCAAATATCCGACTTGGACTCTTGGAGCAGATAACTCCTGCAATAGTTGAAGAAATATCTAGATTGTTGAAATAGATTCATCTGTGATATTTAATGTTTTCTGGGCCCAACCCTAATACGCAACAAATCATGCTCCCTATGCAAACGAAATCAAATGTCGTTAAAGAAACATAGAAATATTGAGGATTTTATTTTTTTAAAAAAATAATATTATTTTAAAAGATAATTACAAAATTAAATAGTCAGATTTTTTTTTTACAGAAGTAGGTGAATGACGACAGACTCCTATCACCATTCCAATTGGTGATATGGACCTATTAACTGCTCCGTCGTCAGTCCACCTTCATATTGCTATTTCAACTAGCGAGTGGCAGTGAACAATGTTCCTATCATCAGTTGAAATGGCGACGGAAAACCGCGGGTTCCTGTCGCCAGCTCAATTGACGACAAGATCCACCTATTTAAACCCTAAAAATCGGTGGAAATCTCATTTTAATTCTAGAAAAAAAAAAGAAGGGAAGGAAAAGAGAGAGGAGGAGAGGGGGGAGAAGAGACGTAGCGAACACTGCCAGTTCGTAGCGGAGGAGTGAGAGATGGAGCAACAGATCTGGTCGTCCATTTCGCAGGTAAATGTTCTTGCAACTTTGTACATTAATTCGAAACCTTGTAAGTTAGCCAATAAAAATAGCGATATAGAATTCAATAGATTAGATAATTTTAGTTGTTTTATGTAGTACACCATTTTAGCTATGTATAGTTTAGTTCATAGTGCAGATATTATTTATATTGCAGTACTTGAACGATTTAGAATAAATCTGCAAAAGTAGAAAGACACCTCGGAGAATAGCATGACACATATTAAAACCCTGTAAAATTTGCTGGGTAACTAAGTAGGGTAGGTAGAGCTTCATCAATATAATCCCAGGTTAATTTTGGTTTCTATTTGTGCACAATAATTTTCTTGTTTATGACTAAAATAGTTTTTAAACTAGGTAATAAACAAGATACCTATTAAAATTATAAAAAAATATCCACAGTTGCTATATAGGTTACGTAGAGCTTAATTAAAATATTGTGATATTTTTTTTTATTTGCATTTGCACACAATAAATATTAAAAAAATGATGGAGACACTATTTAATCAAGGAAAGTAGCAAGGTACCTACTAAAAATCTGTAAAAATTATAGAGTTGCCTAGCAGGGTTTGTAGAGCCTAATCGAAATAATGCAAACATGATTTTGATTTCCATTTATGCACAATAATTATTCTATTAGTGCCAAAAATATTTTTGTTGGACCGAAACGGCGACCAGAGAGAGGGGGTGAATAGGAGCTATGCCTATTTTTCACCTTGGTCGGATTCAACAAGATTTTTCTCCAATAGCCATAAAAGCTATGAATATCAATAAACAAGTATAGCGGAAGACTTGTATTTAATCCAATTCAAACCCCCCAAGCACAACAACAAAAAACGCGCTGATAACAGAATCCGTGAACAATGCTCATAATGAACAGTGCTCGAAATGAACAGTACTTAATGCGCAGTGCTCAGACTGAACAGTGCTCTAGATGAACAATAAAACATCACGAGGGACAGGGGAATCAGCCCAAAGCCAAAATAAAAAATTGGTATAACTTTTGATCCACAACTCTAAACTTTATGAAACTTGAACATACCTTCTCTAGGATGTCAGGAACCTATTTCAATCAAAGATCGTGAAAAATCATTACCAAAGTTCTGACCTTTTCTTGTTTGAGTGAAGGTTGCTCCAAAACCGGGCTAGATACAAAAATGGTGATTGAGAGGATTTTGTGAGAGGAATCAATCCAAGATGACTAAGAATGGTCTCTCATACAACCTAGCACCCTCAATCACAAGAAGAATCAAGCCAAAAGCCCCCAAGAGCAAAACCTCTAAAATCACCATTTCTTTCACCACAACTAGGCAAAATCAAACTTAGATCAAAAACCTTGCTCGTGGGTAGATGATGATCAAGATAACCTTAGATCATATCCCACACGTTCCAACAAGCAAGATCCCAAGTAAAAACCTAAGAAACACCAAAAAATTCAAAGGCATCAAAGAGAGAGCAAAACCAAGATAGAACTTATTTCAAGGCAAATTTTGTATAGATTGATTTGAGAGATCGTATCTTTACAGCTACTCCACCATAGAGGACAAAATCTCAACACGTGAGCACTTAATAATTCCAACTCTCATGAACCCTAGCCTCTCCACTTTCCTCTCCTACCCCTAAACCACAAATTAGGGTTTTCAAAATGCAAGGGTTGGAGAGTGCATAGCCAGCATCCTCCCTTATTTATAGTGGCAGCTAGCCCTAGAGAGACATCCCAAATAGGCACTCGTTAAGCCCACACACAAATGAGTTTCACTCACATAAGCTTCTCAAAGCGCCGTGTCTTTATCTTTCTCTTGACCTAGACCGGTTCTGCTTGCGCCGTCTTGCGCTGCGGCTTCTTCAAGGCCAAGAAGGTGGTTTCGCACACCACCACTTACCACTTTTTCGGTATAGGGAAATTTTCCAAAATGCCCCTCTACCGACCTTTGGCGATTCGCTCGCCTCGAAGCATCTCTCATGCTCCGTCATCATCCATGTGGGCCCAATGACTTCTTGCCAAGTCTCTCACGCATCCAGATCCCACCAAAACATCCTCGCTTGTAACTGGGACCAAGTCACTTGGCACACTGCAAGTCTCACCATAACTGCCACACCGCTTTATGTAACACATCGCACCGAACTGTCGCGCTCGGTCATGTTCATCATTGGTAGCTTCCGCTCTAGTTCCTTATCTTCTCGGCCTGTAACCACCCCGCTAGTCTCAGTCATCTTCCAGTACCACCTTAATCGTTCTGGACCTCAATTCTCCTAACCTAGTCCCGATCTAGTCCGCCTGATCATGACCTAACTCTGGTGTCCTACAACCATCACAAATAAGAAAATCGTCACGTAGCACCACACGATATACAGAATCATCAATTCACATAATTGATGAGGCATGAGCACATACGTTCACAAAGGCCTTTGCTCAAACTTCGCCTTCTATGGTTCTTGTCCATCTTGCACCTTGCTTGAGTATAACCATCTTGCACCGTTCTGGACCTTGGTTCTCCAAACTAAGTCCCGGTCCTCCTCGTCGTTGACCATAGTTGACCCTAAGCCACCTGCACAACAATAGACCAAGCAACCATTTTTGGACATAAGTTCTTCACAACTTGACCCATGTTAGCCAAAACACGTATCACACCCTCATCTATCAAGAAACACGAACCAGATCACCCACAATGTCCACAAACAGTTCCAAGAGGTCCACGACCAGCTCCAAGAAGTCCACGACCAGTTCCATAAGGTCTACAACCAGTTCCATTAGGTCTACGACCAGTTTCACAAGGTCCACGATCAGATACTGTAACTTCGACTAGTCATTGTAGCTTTTGACCATCGACCAAACACTGTAGCTTTCGACCAGTCACTGTAGCTTCAAAAATTGAATAATCCTTTTAGGTCTATCAACTGCAATGGAACATTGTGGTGATTGAAAGATAATATGAACATTATGTATGTTTTTCTCTTTGGCTTATGGTGTAGATCATGAATCAGTAAGATGCTCCACCTGCACGCTTGATTTATGCGGCTTTTCAACGGGAATATGAATAGATGGTTTATCATGCAATATAATAGATTTATCAAAAGTAACACTTATGATAATAACCATCTTTCTAGTTTCAGAATTCCACAATTTTATATCCTTTTACACCAGATTTATAACCAAGAAAAATACAGTTAGCAGCTCTAGACTCCAATTTACCATTGCTAACATGAGCATAAGCAGAACAACCAAATATTATTAAATTTGAATAATCTATTGGAGAATCAGACCATACCTTAATTGGAGTTTTCTTATTAATTGTCAGGATGGGTACCAATTGTTCAAATAACATGTAGCGTACCTTATCCATAGTGGTTCTGCTCATGTATTCGGTCACACCATTTTGCTAAGAAGTAACTGAGACAGCGTAATGTCTTACAATACCCTCTTATCTGCATAAAGCTTCAAATTCTCGAGAACAGAACTCTAAACCATTATCAGTACATGACTTCTTGACATTGACATGCTTGACAGTTTGCTTTTCAACCATAATCTTCCACTCCTTGAATGTGTTGAACACATCCGATTTGTGTTTCATAAAATATGACCAAACTCTTCTTGAATAATCATCAATAATGGTTAACATGTAGCCAATACCTCCAAGGGATGTAACATGGAATTCTCCCCACAAATCAGAGTGAACATAATCTATTAATAACTAGGGAAGAGGTGACAGTTACTCTTGGAGAATGCACCTCTTGAAAATGACGCGACTGGTCGGTGAGGCAGTTTCAGTCCATGAGACAGTAACTGATCGCTAGTTGGTGTTGACAGGAGATAAGATAACGTAATATAGTTATTGTCAGTGATTTAGGACTGTAAACGTCATGTGGTTTGGGGCTGTTAAGACACGTGCTCCATTCATCACACGGAAAGAATATATTTGGAATTGGGTCTAAATACCAGTTCAATGTTTTTACGGGCAATCATTTGGTCGAGCGATGGGTACAGGATCTCCTCCGACCAGGTTACTCGTAGATCAGCCTCTGGGATTCTAACGACCATAAGGGTCGTTAGCCTCGATGGTTTATGACAACATAAGTGTGAAACCAATAATTAGGAATTTAATCTCGTCAAATAGGTTCTTGTATTTGTTACCCCAATAGTACAAATTTGTTGCACATTTTTGTTGCTGATTTAGTATTTGTTGCATCTAGAACAAAGATTTGTTGTAAACTTAAGAACTAATTGTTACACTTCTGGAATTTTTTTGTTGCACCGAATCTCATGCTCAACCATTCACCCACCAAGCTTACGTCTCCCAATCCCCATTCTTCACACCCAGCTCCTCCCTTTCGGTGGCTCGTTAGTCTCTAACGCTAGGAGTTGGCTGCCGTCGCAGTCATGCTCCTCCGGCTCTTCCCTCTTTCTCTTTCCCTCTCTAGACCAGCGATGAGAAGTTGTCGCGGTGGCACGGCCGCTTCCACGGTCTCCTTTTTTCCTTCCAACGTTGCCCTCCTCGAACAAATGGGTTGGAGGAGCGGGATCCGACGATTGGGAGATGGGAGAACCGACGGGTGAAAAGGAGGGTACTCCCATCGTAAGTGCAGTCGCTGGTCCTTCCCGGGAAAAAACTCCTGCAGATGCAGCTGTAGTAGTCGCGTTAACATAAGCGAAACCGGTGGCGAAACGGAACAGGCGATGCGTGCAGAGACGGATAAGATGTTTAGACTTCAAGATCGGCACACGACAGCCGTCCCCATCCGGCCGCTGGCCCTTCCACCCCGCGTGCGCTGGTCAGCAAACCGGACGAATCGCCGAGGCCAGTAAGCGTGCCCCGGTGCCCGCGACCTCAGCGCACTGCACAAAAAGGAAGCAGAGGACGCCACTACACCGGGATCGGGTCACCAGCACGTACGTGCTCTGCTCCTCCCCGGCCGAAACCGTGCGCGGCTTTCCCTCAGCGCATTGCACAAAAAGGAAGCAGAGGACGCCATCTACACCGGGCACCAGGTCACCAGCACGTACGTGCTCTGCTCCTCCCCTGCCGAAACCGTGCGATTCTTCCACGCTCGCCTCTCCTCCTTCCGCGGTTCACACTGCCTGCCTCCCTCCTTCCGTCCGTCCTTCGCTTTTGACCCGGTTGTTCTTCACCTACAAAAGGCTGAGCGCGGCTCCCCTCCCCAGAGACGGCACGGCACCGCACACGATTCGCGTGCCTTCTTTTCCTAGAGCTGCAGCGGCGCAAGAATTGGAGCTCTTCTTTTCGGCGGCAACGTACTAGAGCGCGGGGCGCAGGAGGCAGAAAGTGGGGTTTCTTGTTAGCTTGTGGTACGGGTGATCAAGAAATGAGCTGCTTGGGTTGGTTCAAGAGGAGGTCCAAGGGGAGGCCGGGGGCGGCGGCGTCGGGGCCGGGGGCGGCGGCGTCGGGGCCGGCGACGACAGCGTCGGTGGTGAGCACGAGCCGGTCGGACGACTCGGGGGCGGTGCGGCCGGTGAGCAAGTCGACGGGGTCGGCATCGTCGCAGCGGAGCATCAGCTCGCTGTACGAGGAGCGGGGACACGGCCAGCTGCGGGCGTTCGAGTACGAGGAGCTCCAGGGCGCCACCAACGGCTTCAGCCGCGCGCAGAAGCTCGGGGAGGGCGGCTTCGGCAGCGTCTTCAAAGGCTTCGTCCGCCCGCCCGACGGCAAGGGGGACCGCCTCGCCGTCGCCGTTAAGTGCCTCAACACGCGCGGCCTCCAGGTACGTTCATGCTTTGCTTGATGTCCTCTCGTTTCCATCTCTCTTTCGCTAACCTCTATCTGAGGGCATGCCCGCCCACGACATCTGTGAGTGAATTCTCCATTCCGTTCTTTTCCCCGTGTGATTCTGCGTCGATAATTTCCGGTGCGAGGGAAAAGATTTAGGAATGGAGAGTGCGGTGTAGTTAAAGGTGGGATTTTTATGCACAGTTTTGTCACGGAAGATGAGGGTTGGGAGAAAAGTTTCGTGGGAATTATAATGGGAGAGATCTCAAGAATGTTCTTGAAAGAAAGATACCAAATAATGTCATGTTTGTTCTTCTTGATGTTGCTCAATGGCCGAGATCCTATTGATAATATCAGAAGAATGCGGGCCGAGAGCATTCAGGGAACTCGGCGAGTTTTTCCCCAATGTATTTATGCGCAAGAGTAATGTGTAGTTCTGCCAAATTCGACGAAAGTTATCCATAACAACCACTGAGTCACCGAAGGAGAGGGAAAGAACGATTACGGAGAGTGAGATTCATGGATTTTGTGATTTGGTGTTTGTTGATCTTGAATTTGACTGTAGAAAAATGTTGAAGTATGTGGTTGATCTATAGAAAGTTCAGGCACATAAAGTCTTTTTTTAGCTGGCAGGAAAATTGGAAATGTTCCTGAATTGCAAAATGTTGAAAATGGTATCTATTACTAGTATGCTTGGAAGTTGGAACTTCTCTATATGTAAACGAGTTTGGCAGGAAGAAATAAAAATGAAATGCTGAACTTTCAAGGATCAAATATTGACTATTATAATCTAGGTTGCTTAGATGAATATTATGTTACAATTTTTTTGTAATATGGATTGATAGTTAGTGAAAGCATAACTGGAGTTGATGGGATCCATCTATAAGTGAAATTTACTAAATTTCATCGGAATACTTCAGTTCATTTTCAGTTAGCTATAGAAACTATTGATTTGCAAGTAATTAGTACTAGCTGAGCTGCTGGGAGCACATCATTGTGGTTGAATATAAGACCAATGAGAACACATGCATGATAGTATTTCAGTAATGAAAAAAGCTAAACAGAGGGAAAATACATAATAAAAATTTGAACAATGATAATCTTTCAATTATATAGAAAAGTTTACTTCCACAAACTTGGAAGCTGAATATTCATAGTCATACATAAAACAACTGGCAATAAACATTAGTAGTAGACTATGTCTTTTTTGAACGCTTGACAGGAGAAATATGGTGTCGATGCCAACCAATCTTTCATAGTTTCATTTACATTCAAGATTGCAATATCAAATTTGCCCAATCAAAGGAGACCAACGGATAGAATAAAGTACTTTTATGTTGCTATTCTTAGTTGACTACTATTCACTAGTAGACCAAAGCTTGGTACATCAACCTACAGGAGAAAAGTCAGCTAGAAGCCTACAATTTTCAATGTGCTTCGTACTTGTTTATCCATTGTTAACTTATGGGAAGGATGGGCTCCTGATATACTGAAGACTAAGACTGACTAATCAATAGTAAATATATCATTTTAAGGGAATACAGAAAATACTCTTAGTTTGGAAAAGTACTAGCACTTCTTTTGTTATTTTCTTTGTCTAGAAGTGAATGTTGGGATTTATGAAGGTTAATGAGGCATACCCATCATCTGATCCCTGTGAATGAAGTGTTAATGCCTTTTCAACTGGTAAAGATTTGTTTTTTTTCAAGGAAGCTCATTCTAGCTGCCTCAGTTACAATTCACCTGGCTGGCTGAATTGGACTCGAGAGCAAAGTACCTTGAGCAGAAGCTTCATTTGCTCTAAGTGATGTCTGCTAAAAAAGGCTGTTTTCAGCACTACAGTTTTAGTTTCTTTAATCGAATTAGATATTATTCTACTGACTGAGCTACCACCTCTTCCTAGACCAATTGAAAAGAAGCTTGTTATAAGACTTCATTAGAATTGCTTAGTGTCCTACTGTTTACTTTACATTCTAAAATTACTAGAAAATGTTTAGCGTCCTGCCGTTTTCTTCATTCCTCATAAAACTAGTAATCAGTTATTCTTTCTTTTGTACATCAGTCCTGTTCCTAATAGTTTGCAGTTTCTTTGAATCTTGTTCTACCAGGGACATAAGCAGTGGTTGGCAGAAGTACAGTTCCTCGGGGTTCTTGAGCACCCAAATCTTGTAAAACTTATTGGATATTGTGCTGTTGATGGTGAAAGGGGGCCGCAAAGATTATTGGTCTACGAGTATATGCCTAATAAGAGCTTGGAAGATCACTTGTTCAGCCGAGTTTATCCTCCTCTCTCGTGGAATAGAAGGCTTCAGATAATCTTGGGTGCTGCAGAAGGATTGGCTTACCTGCATGAAGGGTTAGAACTTCAGGTATAATTAAAACATCATTGCTCACCAGCTTTTGAGTTCCTTCTAAAAAAGGATTTATCTTTTTCCCAAAGTGCTCCTTTTGGCGTTTTTTGTGGGAGAAAGTATGACAATCCAAATATATGCTGCTAAAACAGCACCAATGGTCCCAAACAAACTCTACAGGAAAGGAAAAGTGTGTAGTTTCCTGTTTTAATGTAGTGTTCGGAAATGACTTACTGTACTGTTTAAGCTGTGCATCCATTGACCATAGTAATAAGAGGTAGTGCACAAAGACATGCACAACAAATCCAGTGTGATGTCAACCAGGAAATGAAGACCAGAAATTCATGAAGTTTGATAGGGTAAAGCATCCTAGCAAAAGCTATCCCCAGTTCCACACTACGCCTACAAGATTCCAGGCAGCCAATTTCTTACACTTTGTGAAAGCACAATTCAATATTCAAGGCTCCTATATGCAGCCAACGTATCCAATTTCTCATTTGTTTCTTCTTGCATTGCAGTCTAGAAATCGGCCGGTTTTCTCAGCATGAAGTACAATTTGAGTGAATTTCAGCGGAAAAGGACTCTAGAATTTGGTAGTTTTATTGCAGGACATATGAGCTGACTGACTAGGAAGGCTAAAAATTATCACATTAATTTTGTCAGGCCATCACTGGGGTGCGGATCCCCTGGAGTCATTTTTTTGACTCTACCGGGTGAATTTGCCTAAATCCCAGATATCCTTTCTCTTTTATGGCCTTGATTAGACCACGTAACACCTCTATAACTAATTATCTCACTTGAAGGACTTGGAGGGAAATTAACTCTATATACCTTTTTGTGTTCCCTCCAAAAGGCTGATTAATTTTGCCCCAAAACACCGAGCAAAACAGAAATACGTTCTGTTTTTCCAAAGTCCCATGCCTTTCCTTCCTGATAGTAGATCAAATCCAAGCAACGGCGTATCAACACAATTGCTCCACAAAAATGCAGTCAGAGGTGAACGAGGAGCTCACCAGCGTCAACTTGCAGCAGAGCAGCAAAGGGGGTGGCTTTGATGCTAAGGGAGAAGAAAAGGAGAAGTTTTTGGAGGCTGGCGGGGCAGAAGGCGGCGAAGGCCACGGCTTTAGATGGGTAAGAGCAGCAGCGCCGTGATTGCGGCAGCGATTTGGGGGCGACGTTGAGGGCGTGAGGTGGTGGCAGCCGTTGGTAGCTAGCTGGAGAGCGATGGTGCAGTAGTGGTTCCATTCGGCGGCGGAGTCGACTAATAACTCTAGGGGATCCGCTCCCCGTCACTAGTGTTAAGTGTGTCTAGCTTCATACCATGCACTGCAGAACTTCCGGGACTAGCCGTTAGGGAATGGTCCTAATCTGAACTTCTCAATTTTGCTAGGTGATCTACCGGGACTTCAAAGCATCGAACATTCTACTGGACAAAGACTTCAGAGCAAAGCTATCAGACTTCGGGCTAGCGAGGGAGGGACCAACGGAAGGAAACACTCACGTCTCAACCGCGGTATGTCCCCATCTGGCTCAGCTGGGAAACCAACCTTAATTTTCTGCAACTGCATTGCCTGATCCATCAGGCACTGAAAGCAACATACCACTGGCAGATGTTGCGAACTCTAGCTGGTAGGCAGTCCAATGCACCTGCTTGATGTCACTGGCGCCTTCACTTTCTTCCATGCGCACACATGCCGTGCATGTTTTCTTTGACTTTAGTTTCTGGAACAAGTTGCACACTTGCATCACTTGTCATCATGACGCAAAACATAAAGATAACATCATGCTTACTGGTTACTGCTAGTAGAGAATATATCCTGTATGCACGAGAGTAGCCGAAGGCCGAAGGGTGGGAATTACATGCATTTTCCTCCATAAACAATTTGATTTTTTTATAATTATAGCTGTCGCGTGGTACATGTGGTGTCTGTCAGGTTGTCGGGACGCACGGGTACGCGGCGCCGGACTACATCCAGACGGGGCACCTGACGGTGAAGAGCGACGTGTGGAGCTTCGGGGTGGTGCTGTACGAGATCCTGACGGGGCGGCGGACGCTGGACAGGAACCGGCCGCAGGGCGAGCAGAAGCTGCTGGAGTGGGTGAGCCAGTTCTCGCCGGACAGCCGCAACTTCCGGATGATCATGGACCCCAAACTCCGCGGCGAGTACTCGGTGAAGGCAGCCCGGGAGATCGCCAAGCTTGCCGATAGCTGCCTCCTCAAGAACGCCAAGGAGCGGCCCACCATGAGCGAGGTCGTCGAGGTGCTCAGGCGGGCCGAGCAGGCGCAGGCCGAGCCGGCCAGCGGGGACAGGGCTCACGGCGCCGGCAAGGGGAAGAGGGTCGACGTGGCAGCGTCGTCGAGGAGTTGACTGACTGATCGTCACAGCACTCTTTCTGTGCTCATGTTCTGTTTTCCGGCGCAAGCTTTTGTTCATGAGCTGCTCAACAGAGAAGCATGATCCGGAGCCTGAAAAACCTGTAACCGGAGCTTGGCCAAACAGGATGAAAGAGGTCAAAATTGGCAGGACACCAAACTTTTGTGTCGTTGATTGTAAGACACCAAAAAAATCGTGTCTTTACTCTGAAACATTACAATTTTGTGTTACTTTGCTGTGACACATTGGGGCCACTAAAATAATACATCTGGCTAGGTTGGAGAGAGAAGCAACTCAAAATGACTTCAATGCTCCTCTCTTCTTCCTTCTCAAAATGTTGAGAAGTTAGGGTGCGGTTGGTGGCGGCACTGCAGCAACGCGGCACTGCAGCAACGGAGCTCCGGCAAAGATGTGCGCGAGGCGCGTTCCTGGACCCGCCCTCACCCCCACCGGATTGGCGGATTCTTGGTTGAGCTAATTTTTTTGTTTTCCTTTCTTTTGAGGCTCATTTTGATTGAAGAAAGTATGAGAATGCCTTGATTTGATAGAGATTTGATCTCCGTGGCAGTTGTGTACCTACGCTCATCCTTCTTTTTCATATTTTTTGAGATTTTTAATAACTTTTTAGCTTGAATTATCATAATTAACATTGGGTATCATAATCATCGTTTGGTCTAACCGGTGTGGTACCTGTGTTGTCTACCTAGCAAGTTGAAAGCTTGCCTAATTAGAACGTGTTTGGATTGATAGGAATTAGATTCAATCCTTTGGATTTGCGGGTATTTTAGCTGAAATTAGCCGCCAATCCGAACCTACGGTCTTATGGGCCGTAAACTCCAAATTTACAAGGCGCGTGACCCAAGAAAAGTGCGACGTAATGGGCCGTAAGCCCATAGACCCCAGTCTCCAGCCCTGCAGGCTCCATTGCGAAACGAAACGTAAGTCCCGAAAAGCTTGCTCCTCGTGGGCTTTGGCTGTATCGATTTGCGAACGCGGGGAGGAGACGGAGGCAGACGAGAGCGGTGAGGCTGTGGAGTGGAGGCGGCGAGATGATCTACCGGAGCTGGTCACTGCTGTCGTCGACGGTGGTCATCTGGGGGGGAGCCGCCGCGGCAGGGCTCGCCGGCGTCTCCCTCTTCGGCGGCAAGGTGCCTTCTCTCGCCATCGCCTTGTTTTAATCTTAGGGTTAGGGGATGATTGTTTCATCCGATACATCGCTTGCTTATACCTAATCTCTGTCACGACAGCATTTTCATGGAAATGCACAGTCTTAGCAAAGCTGCAGCGCCCGCAGCTAAGAATTTTATTGAAATCGTTGCAAGTTACTGTGAATCAGCCGGTCTCGATCGAATTTGGGGGCAACATAGAGCGACTCTTGCGATTTTTATTTTTTATGTTTGCCATCAAGCAGTTCTTATTAGGCTAGGTGATTGGAAGCATTACAAATTGCATGCAGCATCTTTTGCAAAATGGTGCTTGATCAGTAGGGTTTGGGTTCCTGCCTTGAGGAGGGAATGTTGTTACGGTTCCCGCCTTGAAGAGAGAATGTTGTTAGCTACCGTGTAATGACATTGAGAGAGTTGGAATTGCTATTGATTGAGCAGGTTCGTTCAATCTTTTCAACTGATAGGTATAACTAGCTTGCTTACTAAATTGCAAGGTTTGCTCTGTCAGTGCTATTGCTTAAGCTTTGGAGATGTCAAATCGAAGCTTTGTGGTTGCCCTCCTAGTGTAGTTGCAATGGGAAGCTTTTCAAAAGTTGAGGAGCTAATTGAAAATTGATGAAATTAAAAGAGAAGAAAGCTGAATGGTATGTTTGGAAATGAACAGGAAACAATGGTGGAAGTTTACCTGTAAGTATAGGGATCATATGCATCATTTCAGGAATACATAACTTGATTGCACATTTTCTGATAGTATAGGAACTGCTCCTTCCAGCAAATGGCCCTTTTATGCAATTATTTTAGCTCTTAGGTGTTATTATATGTGCATCAGGTAAATCTTCCCACGATCAAGGTGATATAACCTCAGATAAAGCTTCAAGGAGTAAGGCCCACTGATGGCTATTTGGTAATGAGATTTAGGGGTTAACAAGTACCGTACGATACTATGGTTGAAACCACATGATCTGTCTCATTTCTATATAGTGTTCACAGACAAGATAGAGTTGACAAAAAGGTGACGGTTTGATCACTTGAATCAGTACGAGATCCTGATCTACCTGCAAAACTTAGTATGTCTGTCTTGTAAATCACAGATGTACTTTACCCCTCATTAGTTAATTTCTAATCTTTTAATGTGGGATAAACACACATTTTCCCTCTGCTTTTTATTAGGGCATGTACATTCTCTCTAGCTTACTTTTGTTCCTTATATTTCAAATGGGCCAAATATGTTCCTGTACTTCCAAAATTGGCACACTTCAATCCCTTCATTACGTGTTCTAAACTTCTAATGGCAGATGGCACCTCACCTGGTGATGACAGGACATGACTAGGATCCATGCGGTCTCTGTGGATTAGAGACAGGGAAAAGGAAAGGAGAGTGAACGAGGGAGAGGGCAGCTTCACATGATGCTACGTCTGCTTCTTGCCTCATCCTATCATCGACACTTGTCAATTTCCATAGAAAATTATAAAAAAGGAGTAAGCTGAGATGATACGAAGGTAGAGGGACTTACTTGGCCCGTTTTAAAGCAGAAGGGGTGAAATACACCTAGAATGGAAGTGGAGGGACCAAGAATGTAATTTATCCCCTGATTACTTCTTTATCATCTTTTGGCCCTTAATTATCTATACCGTGAGATAGTGAATGGTGGGCTTAGAGGATTAGCCAAAAAGGGTGTTTTATGAGAATTGCGGAGAGGCTAGCACTTATTATGGGAATATGGAGCCTGAGAGGTTTATGTAGGTAAATAGCAGAAATGATGTACTGATGATTTTTTTTTTTTTTTGGGTTGTGGTGTTGTTGGGAGGGTGCTTACAGATGAATGGACCCATGATTGGTTTACTGCGGTGAATGTTGGAATTTGATGGTGTAGGGCCAGTATTTGATGATTACTGATTCAGGAGTTTTTCTGAGCAGCATGAACAATAAGTTCGTTGTTAAGTAACCTGGATGTGGCTTGAGATTCAGTTTGATGGAGAAGTGATGTGGTGGGCTGCGAAATTCTGTCACACTACAAATGTATTGCTGATCATTTATAAGGACAGTTGGATCTTGGTTATGGCATTGATTAGTTGTTTGGACCATTAGTCTGTTAATTTGGTTTGTGCTATCTTGCTATGTTTGCAATTTTGCATTTCTATTTGATAATTTAAGCCGATTTTTCTCAACTGTTGAACCAAATGATTCAGTTTGATGGAGAAGCGTGATGTGGTGGGCTGCCAAATTCTATCACATTAATGTATTGCTAATCATTTACAAGGACAGTTGGATTTTGGTTATGGCATCGATTAGTTGTTTGGACCATCAGTCTGTTAGTTTGTTTTGTGCCATCTTGCTCTATTCGCAATTTTGCATTTCTATTTGATAGTTTAATCCGAACTTTCTTAACTGTTGAACCAAATGAGAGAAGACCTTATTTGATCATTCTTTTATTAGTGGATGTGGGGAGGCCATCTAGCATTCACGAACTCAAAATTGGGTACCGAAAGCCTAACAATCTCGCATACCATAGTTCTGCTCGTAAAATTAGTTCTAGATCTGCGTTTTCCCCTTGCAGTAGTGATGCTTTAGACTTTAAAGGTTTGTATGGTTTGCAGGAGAAATTTCAGAGGTACCTTAGTGATGCTTTAGACTTTAAAGGTTTGTATGGTTTGCAGGAGAAATTTCAGAGGTACCTGTGCCGCAAAGGCGAGAGGCTCCGGCAGCAGGACAAGGCCATGATGACCACTGCCAATGGACCATGAAAGGCCCTAGAGACAAAGAAATGGTCCTCTCATATGCGTCTACCATGCTTTAAACAGGATATGTTGTGGCGTATTCATCAAATAATTGTTGCTCTGGTAGTCACTTTACTGTACAGCTTGAACTTTGCTTTCCGGCTTGTCAAGTGGCTCGAACCGTCATCTTCAGACACATTTGGATTCTGGATCCCTGTTTCAGAAACGTGAATAAACAGCATGACGTGCATTATTTTCGCCATCATATTCATGACTTTTTGTGGCCAACTTGCCATGTATTCAGATTCAGTTCAATTCTTACACATTTCTCTCCTGAAATCGTAAGGAATTTCCCACCGCGACGAAGATGGCGACATACACACTCAGGGCAGGGATGGAGACAGGGAGGACTAGTGGAAGCCTGGGTCCTCTCATGGTTGATGAAACTCTTTATATAACTCTTAGTTTGCTTATATAGAATAGTAAAATATTTATAGCCTCTGAACTGTTGCATTCTGATCTTAGCTGTGAAGTCTTACAGTTTTGGATAAGCAGGAATGATTGGGCAATTGGATTCGATGGTGCGTTTCCATCAGCCGTGGACTTGCTCAGGTCTTCGTGTAGCCATGCATGCAGCTCGTGCTGTATATTTTAGAGCGGCCGGTCAGGTAGCCTTCGACGTGCAGGGCTGGTACTGATGTGTTGCCATCGAAAGATCATGTGTTTTAATGCTATTTTGGTCTGAACAAATGAACAATTGGCGATATTTCTTGTCGGTTGCTTAACCAGGCGTGTAGTCCGGTGCACGGCTGACACGTGCCAGTCGTGACTTGCGAGTACATCTCCTAGACTCCTGCTAGTTGCTAGTCAACTTGTTCTACGGTGCCAACCTTGCACGTGTGAATACTGAATACGTCGGTAAGCAGTGATCAGTTTGGTATACAAGGTATCTCTATTCATTATTACGGAGAGCTTATTCCCCCATCCTACGCTCCACGCAAAGTCACTAAGAAAAACAAAAAGAATGCTTAACTTTCTGCACCTTGTTTTTGTATATAATTGAAATTGCTTTGTACATTGACAATTGAAATGTTTTTTTTTTTAAATTTTAAAAAGTAGATTGCAACAACATGGAGCCCTAGCTAGTTTGTTGAGAAACAAACGCCACACCGGTTGGACTTGCCACTGGGCACTGGCTATGCATATGCGCCATGTGATTCATCGTCGTCGAGTACGGCGGTGTGAAAAAGCAACCTTTTTCTACTCTTCGGATAGGCATATGAAGATCTAGGCCGCTCGGTGCTAAATTGCCAACCAGTCATTTCATAGTTTGATGGTACGATTACGAAATGGCATGGGAGAATGACTTAGATGCGGTGAATAATTTGTCCACTGCGAAGTACGATCGAGACTGGAGCTGAGCGGTGCAAAGTTTCTACCGTTCGCCTTCCTCTCCTGAAAAATAGGCACCGAAAATGACTGGAATCTTTGGAAAATGCTGCATCGGGATCGGGTACAGCTAATTAAATGAGCCATGGGTTACACATGCTCCGTATTGTTTCGGCGTCTGGCATGTACCTTTTGGACAAAAAGCTTACGCTAATTCTCTTCGATTAAAACTAATCTCAGCTTTAAGAAGTGCGTCACACGATTTAGGTTAAGGTTCGCATAATCTAAGCACCCCAACAGAAGAATTAAGAAAAACGCCTACCGACATGGCTCCACCTCCACCACCGCTAGCTTTTTTTAGTTGAGAACAGACTCATAGTGCCGACGCCACTCGCTAAAAAAAGACTTATTATAACAATCAATAGCTCAATATTAGTTGTCAAACGTAAATCTTCGTACATGTGATTCGAAAATGACCCACCTCACATGTCACACCAATAAACATGACATGATGTTGAAACCGGCGGCAGCACACCACGAGGAGGATGATCACACAAAGAATAAAAGCACACAAAAAACACAATGATTTGTTACGATACCTACGTCCCCAAGAACCAAATCACAACGGCTCCGTCCGTACAAGGAGTTTATTTCTTTTCACGTTTAAAGAATCCGATTGTAAATTTATATCCCGATTACATAGTCCCGCTTTCCCGAATACAGCATGTTCCTTTTACATGGTTTTTATTTACGAGGATTATCTAAGATTTGTGTCGTACTAGGACTTAACGGAAATGCTTAGTACAGGAAGCTGTTTGGACACGACAGTCGTACGAAGCGCGCTCTCCCGCGGGCGCGGCCATTGAGTATTCCCGCGCGATGATCCTCGTTCCCTCAAGCCTGCCGCTCCTCCGTCCAAAACACACGACTACGCTAGGTTCGTTTCGAGCAAATGAATCACAGCACCCAAAAACGAAAGGCAAAACGTAGCCGAAATCGATTAGAAGAAGAATCCAGTCACTTATCGTCGAGCTTGCGGATCCCCTCGTCGATCCGCGCGTATCTCGGCGAGCAGCGCGACGTCCAACGACTCGAACGGCGGCGCCATGTCTCGCGATTCCAGAGATACGGAGGACACAACACTATTACATAAAAATCATCACAGACAGTTTCTAAACCGTCTGGATTTATGTGTCTGTGATAATAGATGGTTTTCAAACCATCTGTAAAAAAGCTATCACACACGGTTCTTGTTGAGAACCGTCTGTGATAGTTTTTTCTATTGAAAAAACAACGGATTTTGAATGTTTCATAAACATCTGCTATTGTATGTCCCGATATTTCAGACACGGTGTTTGTCTTTGCGCTACTTGTTTGATCATATGCAAAAAATACCTGATGTTACATATAAAAATGCAAAAAAATACCTAATGTTACAGATAAAACAAAAAGGAAAGAGAACACATTCAATGAGTTCATGGAATGCTCTCCAAGTACATAAACATTTCTATTTTACCTTAGCAAGGTAGATGATGCGAAGAACTTATAAACAATTGAAGACTCTCCTGCGGTCTAACCAAGAGACTTGGCATCTATCAGCGAAGCCTCAAATTGACCGTCATGTTCAAACCAAAGGCAAGAAAAGGAAACAAACTACCACAGTAAAAACCAACTGCTGAGTTAAAAAGGGAAGGGAGCAGAACGGAGCATGAAAATCATGGAGAAAGAAAACTAACAGTGAGGTCATCACAACCTGCAACATGGTGCACCGATAGACCTGCACAAAATCGAAAAAAAATCATATTAATCAAGGCGTAAATGCAAATCTACATCACGAACGGAGACCGGAGGAGGGATGAAGGGCGGATCGCTAGCTGTGGTAAAATTAGAGGGTAAGAAAAATTTCAAGCAATGGTAAAATTAGAGAGTAAGAAAAATTTAAGTTATGGTAAAATCCAAGTCACAAACAATTTTTAATATAAACCGTCTATGATGTACGGAGCCATCACAAACGGTTCTTATCAAGAACTATCTAATATAGATTCAGATTGGTTGGATTCTAAACAGATATTGTTCAGTATTAGGTAATGGAGACCAATGTACCTTTAAACGAGGTACAAGAAGACCTTGCTGTTTCAGATGAGGATGATTTTTCCATGGAGATTGAAAGTGATACAGATAACCAGCAATTTTTTTTTTACGTAAAACCAGCAAGTTAAAGGGGAACAATTGGTACCCGAAGAGCCAAAGAAAGGCATGATGTTCGACAGTGAGGAAGATGCTCTTGTTTTCTATAAAAGATATGCTAAAAAGAAATGATTTGGTATACTAAGAAGAAGCTCTAGAACTGGTAAAGATGACAAGGTACAATACTTCACGCTTGCTTGTAGCAGACAAGGCAAGGCGCAATACACCTCAAAAAATACATTCAATCCTAATCCCTCGAAAAGGATGCAAAGTCCGGCTAAAATAAATCTCTCTTCGTGGTTCTGAGAAGAAGTTCCGCATGTCTTCTGTTACACTTGGTCACAATCATGCTTTAAGTCCAAGCAAAGCTAGATTTCTCAGATGCCACAAGAAACTTGATTTGCATGCTGAAAGAATACTAGAATTGAATGATCAAGCAGGTATTCGCATAAACAAGAACTTTAGTTCTCTCGTTGCGCAAGCAGGAGGCTACGAAAATCTTCAATTTGGTGAAAAGGAGTGCAGGAACTACTTGCAAGAGGCAAGAAGGCTGAAGCTTGGTGCTGGAGATGCGCATGCAGTTTATCAATATTTCCTCCACATGCAGTCTGAAGATCCAGATTTTTTCTGTCATGGATGTTGATGAGGACTCTCGACTAAAAAAATGTATTCTGGGTTGATGCAAGAAGTAGGGCTGCATATGGATCTTTCTCAGATGTTGTCACATTTGACACCACGTACTTAACAAACAAGTACAACATGCCGTTTGCTCCTTTTGTTGGTGTAAATCATCATGGGGAATCAATTCTTTGGGATGTGGCCTGCTATAAAAAATGAGGACACAGGGACTTTTGTTTGGTTATTCAAGTGGTTAGCTTGTATGTCAAACAAACCACCAAATGCCATAATTATCGATCAGTGCAAAAATGGAAGAAGAAGCAGCCAGAACCAACAAGCAAAAATGGAGTAAAAACAGCAAATGGGAGAAAGGTAAAAGGATCAAATAAAAAAGGTAAAACAGCAAACAAGTCAAAAGATGGACAGGGTGCAAATCTGCAGAACTCATATCAATCAGAGGTAACCTCTTTACTAACAATATCTATTTTCAGTAGAATAGCCTCTATGAACATGTATATGTAATTTCGTCAGGGAATTTTTGATCACTCTTACTTTGGAGGATATGAGGTTGGAAGTATTCGTTCTATCCCAAATAAATCTCAGGTACTTAGTTTTACCTTACCCCACATTTGTTGCATTTTTGTACTCGCAATGGCACTTCGAACATTTGTACTTGGTTCAGGACCTCCAAGCAAATCATCCGGCATCCACATCCTATATCAGCTCTTACGTTGATCTTCTACAGGTCCAAAATCTATGTTATCTGCAATATCTTATCAAATAATATTCACCTACAAGGCCCTAATTTTGTTGTTTCATTTTTGAAGGGAAAAGAGGATGTGATGGACCTTCTGTCTAACACGAACGGATGAAAGGTGTCTAACATGAATGGGTGAAAGAAAGTTGCCCGGAAGTATTTTGGCATGTATTGTTCCTTCCGTCGATGAACAGAATAGGACATCTACTTGTTTGTTTAATTTAGTTGAATGATTGGACACTCTGGGCTTGAACTGAGACTTTAGGAGTGCAACGTTTTTAGTTTGAGAGGAATGAGATTAATGTATGGTGGTGGAGCTAGGTATCAGGCGTTGGGACAATGGCTTCATAATAAAATACTAAAAAATCATTTAAAAAATTATCAAAATATTTGTTCGGTCCAACAGATTTGACTCCGTCCCAGTAATATTTGCTTCTTATGATTGTTGTGCACACACCTTCGTGTATATAGCAGCGTTAATGACTTAAAAGATAAGTAAACTAGCCAATTTTCTTGACAGTACAAGTGGCGACGACCTCCCACCACAGGGAGTCCGCGTCACACACGCAACTACACCACAGGGAGTCCGTACGATCCCAATCACACGGCCGACATGGCAGTGTAGAAATCCCCACGTGGACGACTCGAAGATCAAGATCCACCCCGTCCATCACTCCAATCCCCACAAATCTACGGTTGCGATCTGCCAGAGCCTACCGTTTCCCAACCGTTACGGCGGTCTGAACGAGCCGCACCCCGCGCGCCGTTGACACCAAACACAAAAACAACCCACTCCTCGCCCGCCAGCGTGGCGGATAATCGGTATCCAGCCAATACTGTCTCACCACATTTCCGTACGCTCCCCGCCTCCCTGCAATGGATCCGGCGGCGCCACCCTTATCTCCACCAAAGCGCCGCGTCCACACGCGAGCTCCACCACTCGCCGACGCCCGGGCCCCACAAGTCATTACCCCCGAAACTTACCCGCCACGCGGGCCCACCACCAGCGCCCGCCCGCAAGGGCGCAGCGCAAGCAATCCATCCTTGACTCGCCTCGCCTCGCCTCTACACGGCTCGGCTCCCATAACCAACCATATATCCTCCTCGTCTCCCACCTCTCGCCTTGCTCCCCTCCTGAAAAATCCCTATTCAATTCTTCTATTCGGCCGTACGGAACAGACCAGTGCTCCTCCTCCCCTTCAACACGACTCGCTTGCAGCCGTAGCTGCGGCCATGGCGGACTCGCCGGTGGAGCTGCCGGGCCGGCTCGCCATACTGCCGTTCCGCAACAAGGTGCTCCTCCCCGGCGCCATCGTGCGGATCCGCTGCACCACCCCCAGCAGGTGAGCGCGCGCTGGCACCCTCGAGCGATTCCGCGGCCCCGATTAGCCTGCCGATTTCGAGTTTGGTTTTCTAGGGTGTGATTTGGTGTGCTCTAGGCGGATTGGGCGCGGGGGTTTTGAGTGGATTGGTCCTCGTTAGGTTTTCTCCGCGTAGTAATCGCTAGGCGTGTAGTGTTGGATTAGGTGTTGCCTCAGCTAGCTTGCTCCAAAATCGCGAGGCGTTTTGCTTGAATTTTGGAGTCCCTCTGTGTATTTGTGTGGCTCAAGCAGAATTTGGTCTACCTGCTTCTACTATAGTAGCCATCTCTCTTGTTGTTTTTTTAATAAGATATTTCTATTTTTGATGTGAAAAATTAAAATTTCCGGTGCAATTTGATGCTCTCGTTGAATTCAAGGTGGGGTTTTGAGCGGGTGGGTTGCTTTTACGGTTGACTAATTCAGCTTCCAACCACACACCTTTCGGTTAGTGTTCGAATAATAATAGCGGTTTGGTCACTTGTGGTTCAGCTTAGCTTGGGGTTATTGGAAATTTTCTTGGTGTAGGTGTAGGGTAGCTTACTAGTGTGTGTTGACTCGGTGGGAGGGAATAATTGCTCCGTTGGTTTGGATTTTGACTTGGGTTGTGACTTCATCAATGCGATTGTTTTGGCCTGCAGTGTGAAGCTGGTAGAGCAGGAGCTCTGGCAGCGGGAGGAGAAAGGTCTGATCGGGGTGCTTCCAGTGCGGGACTCAGGGGCTGCAGCTGTTGGTTCACTGCTTTCTCCTGGTGAGATAAAGACCGCAGCTTCTAATTTGGTTATACGATTCATTGTTGGCCATTGTGGATCTGTAGTTTCTTACTATAGTTGCTATTGCTCTTATAGGTGTGGGCGGTGATTCAGGTGAAGGAGGCAGCAAGGCGTCTGGTGGTTCTGGGGGAGAGTCGACAAAGCAGGATGCGAAGAGTGGGAAGGAGCCCATTCACTGGCACAGCCGGTGCGTAACAGTGTTTGCTAATCTAATGCTTATTCATATGCCTGTATTATATTCACAAACCAGGTTCCATAGATAAAAGCCTTCGAATATGTCAGTAATAAAGGGGAAAAATAGTGCTTGACCACTAAAGGGTGTTACGCTAGTCCTATAGTTAGGTGGTTTGACATGGAATGGGCTGTTGGCAAATATAACCATCTGATGCAATATTGCATTCTACATTCTATGAACATGTGAAATATAGATGGAAGCAAATGGTTTCTGCTTTATCTGTTTAGCTGCTTATGCTGTGTGCACTAGTGCAACAATGTATTGGCCTGCAATGGGCTTGGCTGAAGTAAGGAGGCTAAGATAGGTTGATAGTGAGCAAATCTTCTTCGACACAGTAATTGCAGAACTTATTGGCTATTGCACATTTCCTATGAATGAGCTGAGCTAGAGGGTGCATTTTAAATTCTCATACTTGTAGCTCAACACTCAGTTTAACATTATTTTTTGTTCCTTCAAGGTTTTAGATATTTTTCCTTTTGTTGTTTGTTATTCTGTTAGGGCTTCACATATCTGTCATGTGATAGATTAGCATTTAGCTCCATATCTACATGCTTTCCAATTGTGGACTATCTGGAATCAAGATGCTTCAATTGTACTTGTGAGTTGTGACAACTTGCCATCCTCCTAGTTTTCCAATCCTTGCGCGCACTGAATGTACTAGCCGTGTTTTCAAATTATTTTTCAACCTACTATTATCCCCTAGAAAAAAAGGTTAGGTGCGCCATGACCTTTATGATTTCCAGCTATAGCTCTTTTCGACCTATGGTTATTACACAAATTGATGAAATATGAAGGATAGTAGATAACTTAAAAGTTATTCCCTCATGAGTATTGTAGTCTTGTACTGTTTCCCTACCTTGCACATTTTTTTATCCAACTTTGTCTTCACTTTTGTTTTTCCTCCATGTATAGGGGAGTTGCTGCTAGAGCTTTGCACCTTTCAAGAGGGGTGGAGAAACCAAGTGGAAGGGTTACATACATTGTTGTTCTTGAAGGTTTATGTAGGTTTAGTGTTCAAGAACTTAGTGCAAGAGGGTCATATCATGTTGCCCGTGTTTCACGCCTTGACATGACAAAGACTGGTAATGACTTTTTGACTTTTTGTTAAAAAAAATATTATTTTCTCTTTCTCTCACTATTTTCCTACTGGTAATGACTTTTTGTTAAAAAAATATATTCTTTTCTCTTTCTCTCACTATTTTCCTACACAACCATCATCTTTAGTTTGTAGCTGCTGTCACTCCCCCTAGCTGTATCTTTTTCTTTCTGAATTTGTTATCTCATGTCTGATGATTGCCAAAATATGTTTTCATGTTGATGGTTTGGTAGCATAGTATATTTTCTTCTCGTGGCATCCTTTATTAACTGATGACATATCTAATAGATGTTGTTTTCCTTGAGAACTCTGTGATTATTTATCTGCTTTGCGTTTTACTAGTCACTTGATATTAAATTATGACACATTACTAATGCTTCTGCAATTTGCTAGAGTTGGAGCAGGCAGAGCAAGACCCAGATCTCATTGCTCTTTCTAGGCAATTCAAAGCTACTGCCATGGAACTACTTTCCGTTCTTGAGCAGGTAAAGAACACGAGCAAAACTTTATATCTTTTGTTTACTGTTAGATTTCAAGTTTTGGTTGGTTTATGATTGTACCCCGAGCACTAGGAAGATTTATTTCCTTAGTGCCTGCCACCACCGCAAACCGTGTCTTTCTGTGATCCATGATGTTTGCTCTTTATGTTAGTAAAATTACGAGTGAGCTTTGACTTACCATGTTGCTGTTGTTTCTGACTTCAGAAACAGAAAACGGTTGGTAGGACTAAGGTGCTGCTTGAGACGGTTCCTGTATACAGGCTGGCTGATATTTTTGTTGCTAGCTTTGAAATAAGCTTTGAGGAGCAGCTTTCTATGTTGGATTCAGTTGACTTGAAAGTTAGGCTTTCCAAGGCAACTGAACTTGTAGACAGACACCTGCAGGTGAAGAAACATTGTAGTTTGTTAAATTAATATAATTGATGTGTTAAGGTTCCTTTTGCTTTAATAAGTTCATTTTCTATGATTTTAAGCATTTAATAGTTTTTCAATCTGATCTTTTTCTTGTGATGAACAGTCAATTCTTGTAGCCGAGAAAATAACACAAAAGGTTGAGGGTCAGCTGTCAAAGTCCCAAAAAGAATTTCTGTTGCGCCAGCAGGTTTGTTAGTTTGTGTTATTTTCCATGCTTGAAGTTCCATAATTTTTGGGCTGTTGATATATTTGCTAGTTAGAGTTCGCGCTGCTGACCAACTGTAAATTACATTTTGGCATGCTTGTGTTTTTGGATTTGTAAATATGTATAAGATGGAAATATTTCCTGTTGGAGTTAAGCAACTTTGGTTTCCATGACCTTTTTGTGTGGCATATAGTTATGTTTCCAATATGATAATTACCATGTTAACTTTGCAGATGAGGGCTATCAAAGAGGAACTTGGTGATAACGATGATGATGATGATGATGTAGCTGCATTGGAAAGGAAGATGCAGAACGCAGGAATGCCTGCTAATATTTGGAAACATGCTCAAAGGGAGTTGAGGTAACTTATCCTATCATTTCCTTCTATATGTGCATACATGTGATACTGGAGGTTTGTATATCTAGCTAGTCTTGGTTTGCAGGCGCCTAAGAAAGATGCAACCTCAGCAACCTGGATATAGTAGCTCTCGAGCTTATTTGGAGCTTCTTGCTGATCTTCCTTGGCAAAAAGTCAGTGAAGAAAGGGAACTTGACCTTAGAGCTGCAAAGGAGAGTCTTGACCGTGATCATTACGGGCTGACCAAAGTTAAGCAGAGGATTATTGAGTACCTAGCTGTTCGCAAGGTTGGTAATTTGACATGCCGCATAATCTTCTTATGTGCCTATCCTGGTTAATTTATCTTATATCTCATGGAGATGCATTAATTTGCTTGCAGCTCAAACCTGATGCTAGAGGTCCAGTTCTGTGTTTTGTGGGACCACCTGGTGTTGGGAAGACATCATTGGCTTCATCCATAGCAAAGGCCCTAAACAGGAAGTTCATAAGAATCTCTCTTGGTGGTGTAAAGGATGAGGCTGATATTAGGGGCCATCGAAGAACGTACATTGGAAGCATGCCAGGGCGCCTCATTGATGGACTAAAGGTTTAATCCAATTCTATTTCTCATTTCAGGAGTAACTTTTGTTCTGTCTGGGAATATTAATGGGAGAATCAATCGTGCTGTACTTATAATACCTTTTTTCTCCCCTATAAGCTATTTGTTCTTCTAATCTACTTAGTCTTGGATTAATAGTTTTGACAGTTATTACAAAAAATATCCTGCTGTTAACTCCCAGTTATTTTTCTGTTGGATGACCTTGAGTACCATCGATCTAAAATTTTGTAAACCAAGTCATGCTCATGTTCTGTTCATAAAAAATGCAGAGAGTATCTGTCAGTAACCCAGTGATGCTTCTTGACGAAATTGACAAGACTGGTTCTGATGTACGTGGGGATCCAGCATCAGCACTGCTAGAAGTTCTTGACCCTGAGCAGAATAAAGCATTCAATGACCAGTATCCTTTTGTTTTATCTGTCTAATAAGTGCATGTTCTATGATTAACCGGTTGGTGTCTTAATGAAATCAAGTCGCTTTCTCTAAAAAATGTTCGTACGATTAGGCACATATAGGTTATTCAAGGTTGTCTTTTCTGGACATGTTTTTACCACCATGCCTCCTACTGTGAGGATTGCAGATTTAGTTGAATAATTTCAATATGCAGTCTCCTATTGTTTCTAAGAGGCTAAGTTCTGGGGTTACTTATAATTCCGATACACACTATACAATGCTTTGAGAAAGAGATTATGTTGCCTGATCTACTATCTATACTTTCTATATTTAGAATTCCTTAACACATTTTCACCAGCTATTTGAATGTTCCGTTTGACCTGTCAAAGGTCATCTTTGTTACAACTGCCAACAGGATGCAACCTATCCCCCCTCCTCTGTTAGATAGGATGGAAGTCATTGAGCTACCAGGCTACACTCCTGAAGAGAAGCTAAAAATAGCCATGAAACATCTCATACCAAGGGTATTGGAACAGCATGGCTTGAGCTCCACATATCTTCAGATCCCTGAGGTACACAAACACAAGTGCTGTTTTCCGCTGCACCTTTCCTTGTCTGTAAACTATTTCATTTGGGTATCCCATAATAAAAAAAATGCCTAATTTGCTCAATGTGCGTTGCAAGAGTAACAAATGCTCTTGTCAAAATGCATTTGCTATATAATTACTGAGTTTACTAAAAGAAATCTAGACAAGAAGGTGGGTGGTGCATCTATTCTTCCTTGGCAATAAAGCTAAAGGTTTTCATGGCCAAGATAAGGGCTCTTAAAATCATTTTTGTAGCGGCCCTTGCAGTGTACTTATGCTTGAGAGGTGTGCTCTATTCATGGTGATAAATACATTAACAAAAATGCAGTGTATGTTTGGAGACAAGATACAGTTGTGTTTACCATGAAGTGATGTTCTGAGTGTTGTTATATAGTCAATACTGGAAAATCCACTAGTTGATTTTGGGCTGTCGCCATTATTTATTATTTAACAATGAAAAGAGGGAATGACATAAGGTTTTTTAGCTCCTTGATCACAAATTGGAAATTCGGCATTGCTTATCATCCACATTTACCATGCTTGCAGTCGCCAACTGCCCATGTTCTGTTAAATAATAGAATTGATTTCACTATCTGGCTTACAACAGTAGTTACAATGGACTACTTTTATGCCTTGCCATTATATATTGTTGTTTGATTCATTTGAGTAATTACTAAAATTCTTGAACAATTCATCCCTTTTGCTTTGTTCCATTCATTTGTACAGGCTATGGTCAAACTCATCATCGAGAGATACACACGAGAAGCTGGTGTACGTAATCTTGAGCGGAACCTAGCTGCATTGGCCCGTGCAGCTGCTGTCAAGGTTGCAGAGCAAGATAGTACGCTTAGACTTGGCAAGGAAATACAGCCAATAACTACAACTCTACTGGACTCGAGGCTTGCCGATGGTGGTGAAGTTGAAATGGAAGTTATTCCTATGGGACAGGACATTTCAAATGCTTACGAAAATCCATTGCCTATGATTGTTGATGAGGCCATGCTAGAAAAAGTGCTTGGGGTATGCCACTGTCTCTAAACATCAAAGTTTGAGTTTAACTTCATGAGAAGCTACAGAGTCCTGTCTTTCTGTTTGTCAATCTTACAATGTACATTATATCTGTGCGACAGCCTCCTAGATTTGATGATATGGAAGCTGCAGATCGTGTGGCAACCCCAGGGGTGTCAGTTGGGCTTGTTTGGACTTCGTTTGGCGGTGAAGTTTAATTTGTAGAGGCTACAGCCATGGTCGGTAAGGGGGACTTGCATCTGACAGGACAACTTGGTGATGTAATTAAGGAGTCAGCACAATTAGCTCTGACATGGGTAAGCATTTTTCTTTTCTTGTCACCTATCTGCCTTGATGGCATCATATTTTTGTATTCTGTTGGCTGGACCTGATGTTGCCATTTGAAATTGCTCTAAACTATTAATGGAATTCCAACATTATGGTCTTGAGTTTAAATACTAATTAAATTTAGCATGTTGAATCCACTATTTCGTGCTTAGTTTTGTGTATTGGTACATATTAAATCGAATAATATCAGTGTCACTTTTAACTCTTCTTTCTTTGATTTTAACAGGTGAGAGCAAGAGCTGCTGACCTCAATCTGTCACCTACTTCTGATATTAACTTATTGGAGAGCCGTGATGTTCACATACATTTTCCTGCCGGTGCTGTGCCAAAGGATGGTCCTTCTGCAGGAGTGACATTGGTAACATCGCTGGTGTCACTGTTTAGTCATCGCAAAGTCAGAGCAGACACTGCAATGACTGGAGAGATGACTCTTAGAGGCCTAGTGTTGCCAGTAGGTGGTGTTAAGGATAAGGTAATACTATATAGGTTCCTGATATTTTCTTTGTTTCTTGTTTACTTGGAAAAGATGGTAGACCTAACCATTTTCTATGTGGTGCTCTTCTACTCTATTTTAACTCAAATTTTCTCTGGGATTCAGGTTCTTGCAGCACATCGTTATGGCATCAAGAGAGTAATATTGCCAGAAAGAAACTTAAAGGACTTGTCTGAGGTTCCAGCGCCCATTCTCTCTGGCATGGAGGTATGCGATCACATTATTTTTACTTGAGATTTTCTTGGAGCTGCTGTGTTATGTAGTTTGACTGCTGAGGGTATGCTCTGAGGAGCTACTAACACTAACTTGAGACTGCATTTATACCTGCTATTATTAACTCATATGTATGATGTATGAAGTATCCGTCACAGAAAAACTCATGGATAAAGTAGTGGTATAAGTTTTTGATGTCATGTCGAGCGACCTATATAATGTTGAGAATATTATATGCCTAGTGAATGGAATTCTCTTCTGGGTGGAATTTGCCTGTTGAAATGTTTGTTCCTGACTTGTATTTATTTTGCTGCTGGTAGATTCTGCTTGTGAAGCGCATCGAGGAAGTACTTGACCATGCTTTCGAAGGTGGATGCCCTTTGAGACCGCACTCCAAGTTATAGCATTGAGCAATCCCAAATGGCGTTTGATGTGGTATTTTTCTTGCTGGCTATGTACCTGTTTTGGAGATTCATCACCGTTCACGGTCTGGATATCCACGAATGAGCAATTGTGCATTCGGAGCTAATCTCGTGCTAGCGCAATCGCTTCCGCGTCCGACTTGGTTTAGCTAATATTCGGAATCTGTGTGCGGGTATCCACGAAAGCAGTACGGAGATCTGCTCGTATCTTTGTGTCTGTGTTCCCTGCTTATATTTACAGAGAGATGCAGATCTATGCTTAGTTTGGTATACAAGCAGGGATGTCCACCTGTTGTTTTCTCTGTTGTCGATTTGGGTGTATATGTAATCTATTCCAGGGAAATTTCAATGTGTAATATCATACCCATACGCTGTCCATGTTAAAATCAATATTAATAGCATAAGGAATCATCATATAAAGAGCCTTCAAGGCTATTTCTCAATGAGTCAATTTTCTCTTTAAAAAATCAGCCACTTTTGTGCTTAAGTTACACTTATATTCATGTTTTGGTTAGATTTTCAGAGTTCACTAAGTTGCTCAGTATGTTTCGTTGTGTGGATGCCCCGCCCCACCCACCCACCCCCAGACACAAATGGATCTAATGCAGAGAAGCACGGTATTGTGCACTAGGGATGCATCTCAACTGTCCGATTGAGAGCCAACAGTTTGAACCAATAGCTACAACACCATTACTACAGTAGAGATCTCCCCACCCACCCACCCACCCCCAGACACAAATGGATCTAATGCAGAGAAGTACGGTATTGTGCACTAGGGATGCATCTCAACTGTCCGATTGAGAGCCAACAGTTTGAACCAATAGCTACAACACCATTACTACAGTAGAGATCACGAGAGTAATTTCTGAAACAGTAAAAGAAGGGTTGTAGCTACAACGCTTTTGCCTCTTCATTGTGCATTAAAACACTGTAGAATAGTGCACCTTTGCATTACTGTAGAGGATTCAAATCCTCCTAGCTGTGTGGGGGAAGGAATGCAACATGGGGTTGTTTGGTTGGTTGCTGAGATGATATGGAGTAAGCTAAGGCGTGGGGGAAGGAATGCAACATGGGGTTGTTTGGTTGGTTGCTGAGATGATATGGAGTGAGTTGAGACGTTGTTTAGTTGGTGTGATGGGTGATACATGAGATGGAGGTGTACAAAATTTTAGCGAAGCATTTCTTCTTTTGAAATTTTATAGCCCTTATTTTGCTTTATAAACTCTTTTTCTGGAGGAAGCTTTATGCTTTATAGACACTCAATCAACTTAATTACACCAATATCTTTTTTTACAAAAAAAAACATTTGATTTGTATTAATAATATCACGATGTTAAAATACATGGGTATCTAACTTTTACATTGAAGACACTCGGTGAATAATTTGTTATTATCAAGTTCTCGAGTCGATGAACCTGTTGAACTTTTGTCTTTGTTGTCAAAGACTTCAGATTTTACAACAGACATGATTGCCAACCATGAGAGTGGGAAGCATACTGGCGGCACGGACATAACTTGACTGGGGAGGGGACCCAGGCAACGAAACATCTGGAAACCAGGTCGCGTCCCCCTTGGATGTAGCCAGAGCTCGTCGGCTAAATAACTACCATGTGGAAAAGGTGATGTTGCTCTACACCTTGTTACGTTTGAATTTTGATTTGCTCTTTTGCGAAGTGAGTTGGGTGTGTTGCATCCTATGGGCTTATTGTGAGGGGGAGCTTGTGGTTTAACAATTCAGAAGCTTTGTTTATTATACTTGTCAAACAATTCTTCAAGTCCAAGCTATTGAAATCAAATGAGTTGTAGAGCCTTCTTTATCATATTTATTCATGTGCTGTGTAGCTGTGTTCTTGACTGGTTATAATTAATTTGCTACATTAGAACTAAAGCATGACATGGCTAAAAACTTTGACTAGATTGATTATTGTTATCACTTTGTGATGTCCATCGAAAAGGATGAGCTTGTTTGTGATTCTTATTTTAAATCTTGGATTTGAAGCAAGTATGTCTCTCTTTACAATCCTATTATGCTCACTCAATTTGGCATGTTATAATAAAAAAATTTGAGAAAAAAAATAAATTGAAAAGATGTATGCTTCAAGCATGCCATACATGTCTACGTATTCAAAAGAAGAAAAAAAATGCACACAAAAGTGCTCCAACGAAAAGAAGTATGCTTCAAGCATACCATCAGTGAAAAGAAGTATGCTACAAGCATGCCACCCTTGAAAAGAAGTATGCTGCAAGCATGCCACATGCAAAGAAGAATTGAAAGTGGAGCAATAGGTTGTTACATAAGACTGATAGCTGATCTAGATTTAAAGTTTGCCTCATCATCGGACTTTAACTTTTCATGATGATATCTCTTTGTGGTGTTTATAATCTGTTTAGTCATTGTTGAGATGCATGTCATAAATTTAAATTGCTTAATCGTTTTAAAAGACTTGTCTTGACTTTGCTATATGGTATATGATTTTATATGATCCAGATAGCTCTACTAAAAAAGATGGCTTGGTTAATTTATTGAATTAATGCGAAGTGACTTGGATAATCTACAAAGCTTCTTGATTTTTACTCTCATTGTTCCTTCTTAGAATGATTCTTTCTTTGATGCTTCCTGATGATTACATTGCCAAAGGAGGAGAAAAATAAGAGAAATTTGCTTCGCTTCCCTTGTGTTGAGGGGGAGTTTTTCAGCCCCTTGTGTTAAGGGAGCTTTTACGCTTTTGGCTTTTGGTTTGATTCTTCACTTATATCTGTTTTGAAACTTCTCCATTTTCTTATTACTCATTATGCAATCTTGAAATATTGTCAATGTATTCATCAAGGGGGAGATTGTTAGACCATGTGGCCAGGACTAGAATATTTTAGTGATGAATAATTGACAATGTTGGGTACTGATGTTATTTGAGGCGTGTGCGTGTGTGGACTTATGTCGGTCAAGTTGGGACGAACTTGTGCCGGAAAAAGATGGTGTTTTGGTCTTTGCATGTGCAGGTAACTCGGAGGCGATCGTGGTCTACGGCGGTGACCGGGAGGTGGCTTGGTGCGGAGTCATGGTCCAGAAGGTCGAGGATGTTGGAGGAGACGGTCGGGCTTGAGTTGGAGCGCGTGGAGATCAAAGATGGATGATGCGTGTTGGAGCTACGGAGGTGTAGTCTGGAGGCTACGACACGTGATAATTTTGGGGTGTCCAAAATGGGTTTTGTTAATCTGGTGTAAAAACCCATGCATTAGGCCATAGAACTTTAGTGGGCCGTATGTGGGTGTTTAGATGCTAACGCTGGAATGTATAAAGGGCCAGCAGCTTGAGAGATCAGGTGGGCGTGGTCTTATAGGACATTAGGGCCGGCGGCTTGCAGGTTTTTCTAGCTTTGCGCATCAGAGCTATTCGTGGCGGCGGCACTTTTGTTCACATGAAAAGTCGATGTGCGCGCGGCGTGGTGCTAGCGGCGCGCGCGGAACTTCGGCACGAGGAGGTGCTCGCGATTGCACAAGGAGGTACCAGCGACAGGATTGGACGTGCTTCTGTTTTTAATTAGCAAGTGCATGCATGTCTTGAGGTAAGGGATTCTAGTTGGTGTCATTAAGAGCATGCTGTAGATGGCTTGGTGTATGATGGCATCACGAACGTGAAAAGTGAAAAACTCTTTTGGGTTGAGTTAATGAGAAAAGATTGATGTGATTGATGCCTTGGATGTTGGTTGAATTCTCATGAAAATACATCAAGCAGATTTTGATCTAGGAGCTTGCTGCCGTTTGCCGAGCACGACGTGAGGCTTTGGTGGCCGAGGCTTTGTTCGTGTGTCTTTGGTGTTGGCGGCTTGGCGTGTGTTAGTGGCGGCAGGAGAAGCAGTGGTCATTGCACACGGCGACACAATGGTGGTTGGATGAGTTAGACAAAAAGACAGCAGCAGAAGTGAGAAAGAGAGAGTTAGCTCGAAATATTCATCTACAATCATTCACCCCCCCTCTGATTGTCATTAACGATCCTACAGTATTGGAGGTTACGAAGGAAGACATGGAAGACAAGGGGAGAAGATTGTTTAGGTGGTGCTTTGGTGGTTGTGCTAACGGTGGAATTGGTGACGGTCTCAAAGGTAGCGAAGGTGGTCATTGGAGTTGGTGTTGGTATTGGTAGGGGATGTGTTTGTGGTGGTAAGTGTTGGATGACGGTGATGAGCTCGACGATGGTGATGACGAAGCAGGAGCTAGTGGTAGCTTCAGTGGATGCTATGTCGAGCAGTAGTGATGACAAAAGCTGGAGTTGGTGGTAGCTCCAGTGGAGGCTATGTCAGGCGACAGTGATGATATTGGTGTCGTGTGGTGGTGGTGGTATGGATGTTGGAGATAGTGTTTGGAGAGGTCCGGAAGAGGATTGAGACTGAAGTCAGGCTTAATAGTCGGTGATAGAGGTAGAGGTGGTAGAAGCCGAGACTGTGGGTGTGTGGGTAAAGTGGTGGAGGTCGGGGGTGGCTGGGGGCGTGAGGGTATGGGAAGATGAGGTTGAGGTCGGGGCAGCTGGTAGATGGTGGAGATGAGTTTGGTGACTTCCTTGGTAGTATTGGTGGTGAACAACTTTTGATCTTTGTGATGGTATTAGTTATGGAGTTGATGGATGATAGATTTTAGTAGATTGTAGTAATGATATTGCAACATGTAACAAAAAGGACATGATTGTTATCTTATGCCCATCTTGACGGGGAGTATTAGAGATATTTGAGTTTAGATAAGAATCCAAATCGTGTACGAGTCAGACTCAAGTCGTTTACGAATCAGACTGCAATATTTAGCACTATAAATAAAGGGTTTAAGGACACAATTATTCCCAAAATTCTGTCTCAAAGGGCACACATCTGATGTGTGTGGTATGAGATGGTCTCCAGATGGACTGCGGCTTGCCAGTGGTGCAAACGACAATGTTATTTATGTGTGGCATTCTTTAAACTTGGGACTAACTAGGCTCCTTTATTGGTTTACTGAGCACACTGCAGCAGTAAGAGCCCTTGCTTGGTGTCATTTCAAGGCAAATAGGCTTACTTCCGGTGGTGGATCCGCCGATCGTTGCATCGAAATCTGGAACACCGAGATCGGAACATGCACAAAATCGATAGAAACAGGCTATCAGGTAATGCATTTCGGTTCGGTTTACATCACACTATCCACTTACTGCATCCGACAGCAATGTGGTGCTATTCTTTGATACTCTTGCGAAGGTCTGCGCATTGGAGTGGAATCGGCATGAGAATGAGGTTGTGAGTGCTCATGGTTATAACAATAACCAGCTAAGCCTGTGGTCGTACCCTTCCATGGAGAAACTTGTAGATTTAGAACGGCACACTGCCAGAGTTCTTGAGCTTAGTCAGGTAAGCCAAACATACTTTGATTTGGCCTGAAATATCGCTTCTCCACCGAAGATCCTGCTGTGCAGAGCCCCGATGGTTCAACAGTCGCATCGGGTTCAGAAGACGAAACGGTCTGCTTATGGAAAATTTTTGAACCGCGGCCCCCTTCGAAGAAGGTTACTGCTGATGATGACAGTATTCTGTCACTCAAGAGGCTGCACATTAGATGGCATAGTACACTGAAGGTGGGAGAAGTATTCTGCAACGAAGACACTTCAAAGGATTCAAATTGCCAATGTGCAGCTTGGCAATTGATCTTTCCTGTTGACTACCAGCAGGAAGAGAAGCTGAAACTTATCTTGCTAAAAAACTACTCACTTCTCGCCACTTACTGTAGATTTTACATACATGATTCTTTCAGTGGCCTGTCTGCGTCATGATTCCATTCATTTGTAAATAACAAAAATATTAACCAACTATTGTCCGCTGAAGCACTGACCGTATAGTCTGTAATTGCCCTGTAAGTATGTCCTTATAGCACTGGAGACAGAAGAATAAACCCTGTGTAAATGCTGACGTGATCTGTAAGAATATTAACGGCAACATGACACAAATAATTTGTGGATTCTCTTGTTTCGACCTCACAGTTGAAATACCGTGCCAGTAATGAACTTACGAGAGAAAATACAAGCTGCATTGGCATCGTATTCTCATTTTGCTTTGACATTTGACCCATTTGTAAAGAGTGACAATTGAACTGAATTACATTAACTCTATGATTCATTGTTTTCTCGATGGGAAAAAAATACAACTGCAAAAACTTGTGTATACATGTCGTGTACCATCTTTTTGTTCATTTACACAATTACGAATTTTGTAAGATAAATTGGGCATCCAACAGCACACATGATGCATACAGATACGATGCAGCATTCACTGTCCCCATCCTGAACTCAGCTTCCATCAGGATTCTTCCTGCGCCTCCCTGTCAATTGGCAACTCCTAGATAAGTTGTGGTGCCGGAAAAAAAAGTTTTTGCAATCAGGATAATAAATCATATACAGTACAACAGGAAACATCATACTGTACACTTTTTTTATTAGACCTACTCATCCAATTCACTCATACTGTACAGTTACTTAGGTTTGCTTGAATTAGCATCATGCTCATGCATAGCAGCGTATGTGATTGTCTTACCATTGGAGCCTTTGTTCCAGAGAACCTCAGAATCAATTGTTGTGAGATGTTGATCATCAAGCCTCTTCCATGTCTTGATGGACTTCACTCCTCGCCACTCACCGCTCACTGTCTTCTCAAGTTGCACAGACACCACCCTTGCTCTCCTTGACCACCCGGCCTTCCCATACGCATGGTAACCGAATCCACCAGCATAGCACAGCTGAATACCACTGAGCTTCCCGCAGAAGTCATTTATGTGATCATGTCCTATAAAGGCAGCCTTCACATCTCCAGCCTCCACCATGCTGGCAAAGAACCCAGAGTTGATTGACGGTGAGCTGATACCTTCCTGCTTTACTCCTGTGAAATTGGATGCTGTAAAGCTACTGAACTCCGGCAATGGAATGTGGAAGTACACAAGGCCAGGTGCAGGCTCCTTCCGTTTTGGTTGTTCATTCATATGCTTTGTCTGCATTTTAGAAGTTCGGTTATTCATAACATGCAATATGTCCATAGCACCAACACAATGAACTTACCTGTACAGGAATTAGTGTGAACACCTAACATCTTGGTAGTTTTATCTGGCTATATTTAATCCGAATCCGTAAAACATTTAGAAACCAACTGTTTTGGGAAATAGAGTACCAGCGAAAAGAAATGTCATCTGTTTTGAATTAGCAATGAATTTCTTGACTTAAGTATTCATAATAATTAGTGACAACATTTTGCAGAGTTAATATGGTTCAACAGATGATTAATATATTGTTAATGATAGCATCCGCCCAGCAATTTCAGGAACTTTGTAATACAAGGTAGGCTTGGCTTACTTTCAAGTTTCAATTAGTCTTTTTACTCAGTTGAGTGTTTCACTGTGGTATTGCTCCTACATTGATAAGATGGCCCAAAAGAGAAAAAAGAATGGTAAATGCCCAAGCAGAGATCCTGATTTATATTCTGTATGTCAGAGGAAAGTGCATAGTGTATAACGCCAAGATGAATTTTTTGAAGAATATCGCTAACTTATTCACCTGGAGACTCCAAGATGTTTGCTGGAACCAGACTTGCTGCGATGCCTTGATCCAACCATAACCATGGATTGAGGGTACAGTAGAATAGTCACCGCTGTCAAGAAAATAAAGATTGAGCACTGATTTATTAGCCAGCAATGTTCCTTCAACCCCGCCAACTTCCAAATTATAATTTCCGTAACCATCAATTTCTACTCCTTCTGGATTGAATCGGGAAAGGGTGTTCTTCATGCCTACAAGGTGACGCATCACACCCTCACGCGACAGCGTACCCTCTTGGTCATGGTTCCCAATCACAGCAGCCCACGGAAGTTTCATGGCAATAGCTGGAGCAATTGCTGCATCCATAGACTTGGCCGCATCAGTTGCATCCGCGCCATAGATGTTATCACCTGCCCAACAAACAATGTCACGATGGAATTCTCTAATGTTACAGGTCTACTGATATTGGGGTAGTAATTACCAGTATGAGGTATGAACATTGACCATCACTGCAATGCAAACCTTTTTAATAATACAATGTAAAAGCAAATTCATTACGATGCTGTTTTCCCTGGAACAGCATTGGCTGCAAAAGTTGCAGCTTTGGAAACATCAACCAAAATTGCCCGTGAAACAACACGACGAAAACGAGACAGCAACCTTGAGATTATCACAAAGGCGGCTACATTTGTACTGTTCTCTTAGTCTCCATTTGGCGCAGGAAGTGGTTATCACTCTCATGGACGATGGACGAATCCATCATCAGACCAGTTCATTGTAGGACCAATCAATCAACTGGGGAACCTCACTGATTGGGCATGGCATGCCACTCGGGACCACCCCCCAGATCGGAATTCCCGAATCCAATCCGAAGCACGAGCTCCAGCGTCCCGGCCCCCACATCGTTACCACTTTGGAAACCCGTGACATTCTTCTGGTACTTATCAAGGAGTTAGAAACTACACTGATTAAGTTCGCTGAAGACCCCATTATTACCTTATATACTCACTGATTAAATTGTTCCACTTACTGTATGTAACTGCAGTAGCAACCAAATTACTGCGTAATTCAACAAAGCGAGCCACCTTCTAGTTGTCGAGCAATAACCAAAGGAATAAACTTTACCATTCCCACTGACTTCGAGATTGGGAGCAAAAATGACACTGAATTAGTCAATTCAGAGAAGGGAGGAGGAGATTGGTGACCGACCGGTGAAGACGACGAGGTCGGGGTCCTCGGCGCGGAAGACGCGGTAGAGGAAGGCGGTGGTGTTGAGGTCGGAGCAGCCGGCCTCCTGGGCCGGGAGAACGTCCTCGCACCCCGTCCGGCGGCCGTCCGCGTAGTGCATGTCCGCCACCTGCACCACCTTGAACGTCCCGCCGTCGCGCCGGAACCGCAGCCTAGTATTAGCCTTCTCCTTCCCCGCACCGGCGGCCGCCGCGGCTGCGAGGAGGAGCAGCAGCAGCGGCAGCGGCAGCAGGTGGGTGCGGCTCCGGAGGCCGAGGCCCATCTTGGCTGGTGCGGTGCGGTGCGGTGCAGCGTGGAGTGAGAATCCGGGGATTACTACTGGGATGGTTGTGGTTACCCTTTCTTTATAGGAGGGTTTGGACGGTTATGATTTTCCTGTGTGAGTATGTCAATTTTTCTGTGACGTCCTCGGTGGGTTTGACTGCCGATCGGTGAAATGAATGAAGCGGCGGGCGCGCGTGGAACCGTCCTCGTTTTTTTCAAGGAAATGGCGTGCGAAGCGGTGAATCCATGGCGAGATCGATCGAGGTGCCTCCGCCGCCGACGCGGACCCTTGTTTTTAATGGTCCAATGCTCCGGATATATATATCTCAGCTGACACACCGAATTTGACTAGGTATATATACGTGGATTAAGCACTAATCAGTGGTAAATTTGTATGCGAGTAGACTTAACATATTATTTGCTAATCAAAATATCAAACGCGTGACTCATCGTTGCTCGCCTGGTGGTGAACGTTCGATCGAGCAAACAAATGATAACTTGCTCCGTGAGGTAGGACGAGCACGCACAAGGAACCTGAGAGAGATAGAACACCTGAAATTTGCCCAAGGGAGCGAAAGACAGAGTAGAAGTTTTTTTTTTTTTTTTTTTTTTTAAAAAAAAGGGTTTGGGGTGGTCTAGTCACCTCAATGAATTCCTGCCAATCCGAAGAGAAGCTCTTATTCGATTATAAGTGACCCAATAACTATTTTTTCTAGATCCCCTTTGCCAAGGTATAGGTAAAAAACTTCTTGATTGGCCACCAAGAAACCAAGTAACAATAGCAGGCTGGTTAATTTACGGATGTAATTTCCAGCAGCAACGCCTTTTGCATTAGCAAGAAGCGCGGCGAATGCCTGTGGCATATTGGCCTATTCGCATCTGGGACCATTTCTGTCTTACTAATCAACAGCGGAAGGTGGTGGTGTCAGGGGAGCAAATATAATTACGTGTGAGCGTATAATTATATATATATATATATATATATTTATAAATAAATAAATATTATTATATTAAAATCCAGAACCGTACGCTGAAATAGATCAATAATCTTACCTAGCTCTATTGCGGAAGGAATTGCAGCCTCGTTCGCGTTTCCCGGCCGTCCTCGGCCAGACGCGCGCCCCGCGTGGCCTCGCGATTTCCTTGCCGTGCTTGGCCTCGCGCACTCGGCCGTCCGATCGAGCCGGATCGAACGCGCGCCTGCCTCTATGGATCTTCTGCGCCCCACGCCGCTCCAAACGGCGGCGCCATAAGCGCGGGTTCATACTAGTAGCCAGCTTCTACGCACGAAGAAAAAAAACAGTAATCAACACAGTAGATAGTAATAAAAATACGTTTTAGGTTTCTGTGATCCTAGGTGTGGTTCTCCCGGCGGCTCGGCGTTGGCGGCGGCGGCCTTCCAACCCTTCAATTCAAGCGCTCTCTTCTCCCAGTCCGACCACCACCCCCATTCTCCCACTCCCACTGCAGGACGTTTGGAAGAGGCGCGCACAAAGTCGCAGACGCGTCACGCCGTCGCCGTGTGCCGCCTTCTCTTTCCCTCCACCTCTTTGTTGCCTCCTACTCTCCTTGAGGCTGGCTATGTCCCGCCGCGTGACGCATCACCACTTGGAGTTGGAGCGCATTATCCAAAACCGATTCCGCACCGGAGACATTGGCACCGGGGACGCGCTCCGCATGTTCGACGAATTGCTCCAGCAAGCAGGGCCCGCCTCGGTTCGCGCCATCAACCGCCTCCTCACCGTCGTCGCTCGCGATGGCCCCGCGCTCGCCATCTCCCTCTTCAACCGCATCGCCCGAGTCGGCTCCAAGAAGGTGGCTCCCGATATATGCACCTACGGCATCCTCCTCGGCTGCTGCTGCCGAGCGGGCCGCTTGGACCTCTGTTTCGCCTCCTACGGCCTCGTCATTAAGATGGGATGGAGGATGGGCGCCATCGAATTCAATCCTATGCTCATGGGCCTCTGCACTGAGAAGAGGACGAGCGACGCAATGGATATAGCGCTCCGGCGAATGCCTGAGCTCGGCTGCACGCCCGATGTCTTCACCTACAACATTCTTCTCAAGGGGCTCTGCAATGAGGGGAAGAGCCAAGAGGCACTAGAGCTGCTCCACTTGATGGCTGCCGATGGAGGCAGCTGCCCACCTGATGTGGTGTCGTATAACACCGTCATTGATGGCTTCTTTAAAGAGGGTCGTGTGGACAAAGCTTACAGCCTATTTCGTGAAATGCTGGATCGTGGGATTTCACCGAATGTCGTGACTTACAGCCCGATCATTTCTGGACTATGCAAGGCTCAAGCCATGGATAGGGCCGAGGGGGTCCTTCAACAGATGTTTGATAACAGTGTTATGCCGGATAGCACCACATATACTTGTCTGATTCATGGATATTGCTCATCAGGACAATGGAAAGATGCTGTTAGAATTTTGAAAAAAATGTGCAGAGATGGTCTTGAACCGAATGTTGTTACTTATACCTCGTTGATGGACTATCTATGCAAGAATGGAAGATGCACAGAAGCTAGAATGATTTTTGATTCTATGCTCAAGAAGGGCCCAAAACCCAATGTTAATACCTACAGCACTCTGCTTCATGGGTACGCTACTGATGGTGCTCTTGTTGATATGCATGATCTCATTGATTTGATGGTGCGGAATGGTATTCAACCTAATCATCATGTGTTCAACATATTGATATGCGCATATGGTAAACGTGAAATGGTCGATGAGGCAATGCTTATATTTAACAAAATGCGGCAGCAAGGATTGATTCCTGATATAGTCAACTATGGAACGGTAATAGATTCACTTTTCAGGATAGGCAGAGTGGATGATGCTATGTCCCAATTGAATCAGATGATTGAAGAAGGATTGACTCCCAACAACATCATTTACTCTACCCTTATTCATGGTCTGTGTACCTATGGCAAATGGGAGAAGGCTGAGGAATTAGCTTTTGAAATGATGAATGGAGGCATCCGCCCTAACGTCGTGTTCTTCAATGCAATAATGAGCAACCTATGCAAAGAAGGAAGGGTTATAGAATCCCAAAATCTCTTTGACTTGATGGTACATATAGGTGTGAAGCCTGATGTCATCACATACAGTACACTAATAGATGGATATTGCTTAGCTGGTAAGATGGATGAAGCGATGAAGTTACTTTCTGTTATGGTCTCAATTGGCTTGAAGCCTAGTGATGTTACCTATTCCACATTGATTGATGGTTACTGTAAGAATGGAAAGGTAGATGACGCATTAGCTCTTTTCAGAGAAATGGGGAGCAAGGGAGTTAAGCCTGATATAATTACATATAACATTTTGCTGCATGGGTTATGTCAGGCTGGAAGGACTGCTGCTGCGAAGGAACTCTATCACTGGATGGTCAACACTGGAATGAGACCTGATATTATCACGTACCAAACAATCCTTGTAGGACTTTGCAAAAATAACTGTGTTGATGAAGCACTGAGAATATTTCAGACCCTGTGTTCAATGGATTTTCAGCTTGAGATAAGGACTTTTAATACTATGATTGGTGCGTTGCTTAAAGTTGGCAGAACGGATGAAGCCAAGGATTTGTTTGCTGGTATCTCGGCCAAAGGATTAGTGCCGGATGTTGTAACCTACAGCTTAATGATACAAAATCTTATAGAAGAAGGGTTGCTACAGGAGTCCGATGGTCTTTTTCTAACTATGGAGAAGAATGGCTGCGCTGCCAACTCCCATATGCTGAATACTATAGTTAGAAGGTTACTTCACAAGGGGGAGGTACCCAAGGCTGGGGCTTACCTGTCCAAAATTGATGAGAGGAACTTGTCCCTTGAAGCTTCCACAGCTGCCATGCTTATTTCACTTGTTTCTGCGGGGGAATATCTGCAACATCAAAAGTTTCTCCCCGAAAAGTATCGCCCTTTCGTAGAATCAAGGGATAGTTGAAATCTTTTGCAGTTATACAATTCTAACTAGACGTTCTGAACTGCTAATTGAGGTGAAATCTTCTCTTTGTATGTGAAAGTGTAGATTGCGAGGTATGTAGAATCTTTTTTGAGTTACATTATATCTGAATTCAATAGAAGAGGTAAATATCTTACACCTGATTTTTGGAATTTTCCCTTAGGTAAGTTTGATAATGGGTATTTCGATGGGTTGAAGAGTTCCAAGACCCAAGTCGTACTATATTTCACTAAGGTTTTAAAATTCTTTAACTTCGTTATTGAAGGTTCGTATTACATTGCCATCCCTAAGAGGAGCATAAAATTATTTGTCATCTATCCTGATAGAGGCATGGATGGAGGGATCCCTAACTAGAGCTTTGAAAGTTTTGTTCTTGTTTTTGTCTAGTTCATGTTTTCCTATGTTTATTTTAGGGCGTTAAGTTTGTCACAAAATCTAGCAATGTTTCGTGAATATTTAAATATTTCGACCACTTAACTTCTGGGAAACATAAGTTAGTGTGTTTGGCACTAAATCAAGCAATGGCATGAATATTGAGTGTTCTAAAAGGCATCCGCATAGCCTGCCTGGGCGCTAGGCAACACCCTCCCACCTAGCCCCGCCTAGTCGGCGATTAGGCGCTAGGCGCTGGTCTGCCATCCGACTAGCGCCTAGCGTCTTGGTGAACATTGTGAATATCTATATTTATAAGGAATAAGTCCAGTTTACTCCCTCCAACTATCACAAAAGACTAGTTTACCCCCTGAACTTCAAAACCGGTTATTTAACCCTCTGAACTTGCAAAATCCGGTCAATACACCCCTCGGACCGGTTTGCTGGGGTGGTTTTATATGCTCCAAACATCCGGACCGTCCGTCCATGCTTTGAGATGTGTGCAACATTAAATACAAGTACAAATAATGATGCAAATACATAACAATATAAAATACCATCTTCTTCTTTATCTCCTTCTTTCTTTTCCTCACTTGCTCCTATCTCTATTTTTTCTGGAGAACTTTGGCTCCCTGGCGTTCTTGCTCCTGGCCAGACTTGGTCTTGGAGCTCCCTCCGGCCGTCGGCTGCCGGCGCCGCTACCTCCGGCTCCCCTGCGCTGCGCCGACTCGCCGGCCCGCTCCTCTGGCCTCCATGGCGCTCCTCCGGCTCCCATGGTGCCCACGGTGCACTGCCGCTCGGCCCATCACCTGGTCCGCCGCCGGCCTCTGAGTCGTCGCCGTCGGGATCCAGTCGTCGTCTGCATGATCTGCTCCAAGCTCGCCGCGCTGCTCCGGAGGTCCCGCGCGTTCGCCACCACCGCTACCACCGCGTCCGCATCAGCGACAGCCACCGCATCGGCGAACGGAATGGAGGCGGTCGCGGACCGCTGCGCACGCACGTGTGCATCATCGGGAGCGCGCCGGCCGCGCACACGGCGGTCGTCTACGTGGCGTGGGCCGAGCTCAAGCCCGTGCTCTTCGAGGGCTAGGTCGCCAATGACATCGTGGTGGGTGGGCAGCTCACCATCACCACCGACATCGAGAACTTCCCAGGCTTCCCCGAGGGCATGCTCGCGCCGAGCTCATGGGCCGTTGCGCGCGATCCGCGGCGCCGGGACCAAGATCTTCTCGAGACCGTCACCTCCGTCAACTTCGTCCTCCTTCCGCGTCGCCTCGGACAACACCGTCGCCCACGCCGACACGGTCGTGGTCGCCACGCGCCGCCGCCGCGCCCGCTCCACCGCCTCCGACGCGTTCGGAACCTTGGCATCTCGGCGTGCGCCGTCACGACGGCGGCGCGTGCCATCTTCCGGAACAAGCCCATCGTCGTGGTCGGCGGTGGGGACTCCGCCATGGAGGAGGCCAACTTCCTCACCAAGTACGGCTCGCGTGTGTACATCATCCGCCGCCGCAACGCCTTTCGGGCGTCCAAGATCATGCAGGCTCGGACGCTCTCCAACCCCTAGTTCCCCCGTGCGAGCTAGGGAGAGGCGGTAGCGGCGCCATGGAGCCGGGCACGGCAGAGAGGAGGCGGCGGAGGTGGCGCAGGGAGCCAGGGCAAGGCCGGTGGTCACAGGAGGAGGCGCCATAGGGAGCTTCAGCCGGAGGAGGAGGCACCATGGGGACACTTCGGTAGGAGCAAGGAAGCAATGGGGAGGAAGAAGCAAGAATGAACTAGGGGACACCCGGCGTATTGTACATGTGGCTTGTATACTGTATTGTATATGTGTATGTGGCTTGTATACTGTATTGTACAAAACCACTCCAGCAAACCGGCCCGAGGGGTGTATTGACCGGATTTCGCAAGTCAGGGGGTTAAATAACCGGTTTTGAAGTTCAGGGGGTAAACCAGACTTTTGTGATAGTTGGAGGGAGTTAAATGGACTTATTCCTATTTATAATTCAGTTAACTCCAGGGAAGCATAACAGGACCCTCTCTTGAAGAACAGTTGAACCAAACTTTTGCTTTGGTTTGCTTGTAATTAAAATTCTCTTTTAGAGAAGCTTTACAAATCCTTTGCCGAATTTCCAAACAAAGTGCCAATTATCTGACTGTATCCATTTATTTGATGTTTTTATGTCCTTATCTGTTTGCCTCTGTCTATTTAGACAAAATTTAGGTTGGAGAATCGCAGCACTGGTGTCTGAATCATTTTTATCTTGGGTAGGGTAGGTTAGGAACTCTGAGTAGAAATGGAGCTCCTGTTGAACAATACAAGAGATACTTTGATCAGGAAAATTAGACTATTCCCATGAATTATATAGGTTTTTCTGTGTCTTCTAAGAGTTCTCCTGGAGTAATTGGACAGGGCTGTGCTAAGGAATTCTGAGAAATTTTTGCAAGTCGTAAAGAGTTGAGTGGTACTAGGTAGATGAATAATCTGTGTGTGCATCGTTCTTGTGACCCCAACGCTTTCCCTGAATATTAATATTTTTTTTCTTTCAAGGAATGTTTGTGTGGTCATTGGCAATGATGAGTCGAACGAGACTGCCTATTAATACCACTTCTTTGCTTAGAATTTGCATAACTTTCCGATGCATTGAAGAAAAAGAACCAGCAAGGAGGCCTGCAACATCTTCAGTAGTTCAGTGTGAGGGTAGAGCCCTTAATAGCCACAGCATGAGAAGATTTATCTTGTGTCCCTCCCAAGAAAAAGGACTCAGGTTGCTGTGCAATAGTCCCCTGTCGTCCAATAGTGCACATAACCTATTCAGTGGCCCCCTTTACTAGGTAGTAGTATCATCTTTGTGAAGCATAGTGACGGTGGTTTCCATGAGCTCGAGGTGTAATTTTTGTAATCTCAGATTCAGAGTCAGTACTATCTTTTTTCTTTTCTTTACTTGATATTTCCCTTCTAGGTTGGCAAAGAATCTGGAACCTGATCAAAGTACCAGGCTTGGTAAACATGTTGGAACCATCTTACTTAGTTTTGTTGTTGTAGCTGCTGTGTCAAGGCGTCGAACCCCGGCCGCCGCCCGCGCTACGCAGCTCAGAATCGTACCGCCTTCTCGGTGAGGTTATTCTCTACCGCATGAGCTTAATGAGAGAGAGAGATTAGGGATAGGTTGAACGTCTGGCGGGCTACCGACAAACTTCTTGAGAACGCCGACGTGGAACACATTATGAAGGCGAGCGCCGGGAGGAAGCTGTAGCCGCACAGCCACCTCGTTGATGAGCTCCGCCACCTTGTACGGCCCGACATAGCGCGGCTTGAGCTTCCCTGATGCCGAGCGTGGTAAGGATGCTGGTGCCCGCTGCCGGCGGCGGCGCCAATCGCCGACCGAAGGACACCGCTGTGGTCGGGCGCTCGTCGACGCGCTCGACCGACGCGCGGCTCGCTCAAGGCGATGCGCGGATATCATCGAGGAAGCGCGCGCGCTCCTCCATCTCCGGCCACCGCCTGCGGCGAGTCTCGCCGGCTCATAGGACCGGATGGTCGGGGTCCGACCATAGACTACACGAACGGAGTTTCGCGGGCGATGGCGATAGGCGGTGTTGTAGGTGTACTCGCCCATGGCGACCCGGAGCCAGCGCGGGGGCGGTCGCCGTGAAGCGGCGCAAGTACACGACGATGACCGGTTGGCGGCCTCGGTTTGTCCGTCCGTCTGCGGATGAAAGCGGACGACATGTGAGCTTGGTCCCGATGAGCCGCATGAGCTCTTGCGAACGCCGAGGTGAACATCGGATCGCGGTCGAGACGATGGATCGCGGACGCCGCGAAGCGGCGATGTCGCGAAGAAGGCGTGAGCGACGGACTCGGCGGTGTAAAGTGCGCCATGGGAATGAAATGGCGATTTGCTGGCGATCCACGACGAGAGGATGACCGTCTTGCCTTGCACCTTGGGCGGCGCCTCGATGGTCGATGCCGATGTCCGCCCTATCCGACCGCATCGGCAGCGGTGATGCTGCAGCAACCCGGCCGGCCGAGGTGGTCGGACTTGTATCTGGCCGACAGTGACGCAGCCTTCACGAAATCTGCGCACCAAACGGCGATGTTGGGAAATGAAAATCCGCCGAGCTCCGTGGAGGTGCGGTGGATGCCTCATGGCGCGTTGTGGACCGCGCCAAGATCTCCTGCGGCCAGCGGCGGCGAGGGAATGTCTGCGCGCCGTCGGCGATCATGTTGCCCACCGCGCCACGGCGCGGCGGCGGTGCCATCCGGATCTCATCGTGAAGGCGACGGGCGGATCGATGCTTTGGCGTGGCGGGCGCTCGATGAAGTCAGCGGCGCGCGAAATAGCCATCACTTCCGCCGTCATTGTCGCGACGGAGAGGCATCGCGGCGACGTTCGCGGGCGCCCGAGCGGTACTCACCGAAATCAAGCCAGAGCTTGCCTACCCCGGTGGCCGAGGATCGTGGCGAGGCGCCGATCGAGGTACCGCCGTAGTGGTCGGTCTTGACGATGAAGCGCCGCCCCGTGAGATACGGCGCCGTGTCGGACCGCATGGACGAGGCCGATGAGCTCGCGCTTCGTAGGCGGCTAGCGGCGGTGGCGGCGCCACGAACTCTCAAGAAGGCGCACGGATGGCCTCTCCGAACCAGACCGCGCCGGCCGGGCGTCGATCGCGCGCGCTCGGCGGTGAACGACTTGGCGGTCGGGCATGGCGAGGGCGGGCGGGCGGACGGCGGCCTGAGCGCCGTGAATGCCGCGCCGCCGCGTCGCCCCGAGAGAAACCTCCTTCTTGAGTAGGACCGTCGGTGGTGCAAAGAATCGCCGTAGTTGTGGGCGAACTTGCGGTAGTATCCGCGAGGCCGAAAACGCGTGCGGCCGGCGAACGTGGGCCGCCAATCAAGATTGCTGTACCTTGCGTCGTCCATGGCCACACCCGCCGCACGATATGACATGGCGAGGTAGGCGACGGAGAAGCACCAAAAGAGCACTTTGCGCTTGACGAGAGTTAGTGGCGGCGTAGTTCGTCGAGGACGGCCGGATGTGGCGGAGATGATCACCACGTCTTGTCAAATCGAATATCGTCCAAAAATACCGGGACGGCGGCGAGGAGGCAGGCGACGCCATTCATCAAGGCACGGAATGTCGCCGAGCGTTACGCGGCCGAATGCCATCACGGGGAACTCGTGCAAAGCCGTCGTGGGGCGCGAACGCCGTCTTGTGCACGTCTTCGGCGCATGCGCACTTGGTGGTACCCGGACCGAGGTCTAGCGAAGAACCGGCGCCATGGAGCTCGCCGGTAGCTCGTCGACCACCGGATCGAAAGCATCCTTGATCGCGAGGGCGTTGGCGCCCAGAGTCGACGCAGGCGCCACGAACCATCGAGCTTCTTGACGAGGAGGACGGCGGCGACGAATGGCGAAGTCGCTGCGGACGATGCCTTGATCAATCATGGCGCGACTGCTGCGCTCCAACTCGCCTTGTGCGCCGCGGTAATGTGAAGGGCGACGGCACCGGTTGGGTGTCGGCCGAGAATAATGCGTGGTCGTGCGCGCGGCAGGGGCAGGCCGACGGGTCCGCGAAGAGCCCTCAAACGAGCAACAAGTGTTTCCGAGGAATCGCGGCCTCTGCTGTTGCGCCAGGGCGGACAGAAAGGGCCGCCACGCGGTCAGAGAGACGGTGCCCATGGCGCGGAAGGACATGCGCGGCCGCCGAGGTCCCAAACAATGGGCCCTAACCGCCGAGCCACCGGCGCCGGGACGATGTCGCATCCGCCCGTGGCATGACGTAAGTCGGCCGAACGGCTCGCGTCGATGAGCGATGGCGCGTCGCGGATGACGCCGCGCGGTGACCTCTCACCATTGGCGACCAAGGCGTGGCGAGGCGTTGGCGCGGAGAGGTGGCGGGAGCGCGCGCGCCTCCTCCGAGATGAAGTTGTGCGTGCTGCCGGAGTCCAGGAGGGCGACGAGGGACGCAGCGCCGAGTGCCACGGCGATCTGCATGGTGCCCGCTACGGAAATCCCGGCCACGGCCTGCAGGGAAAAACAGGGCGCCTCGGCGTCGTGCTCCACGTCGCGAGCGGCGTCCACGCGGCCTCGATCTCCACACCTTCGAGGAAGAAGATGCGTGGCAGAACACGGCAGGCTACAGGTATATTTTTCATTGCAATTAAAACAGAGACCCAGACGGCGCCGTTCCGCCATCTCGTCCGGGGTGAGGCGCCGCTGGTTGCCCTCGCCGCGACCCTGCTGTGCGGCCATCGGAGGGGGCGGAGCGGCCTTTGCAAATGGCGCCGGATCGTGGCCGGGCGCGGAGCCTGGAAGGAGGCCGCGGGGTGCGCGGAGGCGGCATCGTCCGGCGATCTCCATCAACTCCACTTGCGCGCCAGCTCATGGCGGCGCGAGCGTCTCCGGTTGTGGATGCGACGGCGTGGTGAAGCGCGTAGGAGTCCGCCGGTGAAGAGCCGGACGCGCCGAGCCTCGGCCAGACGACCCGCGCGAGGCGAGAGGGCTCGAAGCGATCGAGTACTCGCCCACGGCCCTGTGACGTCGGCACTCGGCGAGCTCGAGCAATGAGCGAGCGGAGAGGAGGTCCAAACCGCGAGTTCGGGAGCTCCGTGAATCGCCCCACGCGTCGGCGTGCCTTCGTCCTCCCGGAGTTGGATGTACCGAGTTGCGCGACATCCTCCAAATTGTATGAGGCCATCCACACGCCTGCGTGTGTACCATGAGGCGGACAGCAGTGTGTACCATGAGGCGGAAAAGGTTACCTTCTTAGTGGCCTAGATGGTAGGAAACCATGTGATTATCGAAACTGATGCCTCTTAGCATGTGATGCTGCAGATATCCCAGATAGCAACCCTGCGCAAGGGTGAAGGGCCTGCTGTTATTGATGGAGCCCGGCACATATCATCCTCGTTCAGAATGGTGAGTGCGTTCAACATAGACGCTTGTAGCATATACGGTAGCGCAATGCATGCTGAGCATCAACTAGGTAGAGAGGCTCTATGTCTTTAACTGCAACTCTTTTGTGGCCTGATGTACCACCTAGTTGTCTCATTAACCTAATGTTGGATTATGTAATGTTTAAGTAATCAATAAAGGTCTCTTATATATGTTTGAAGTTTACTTCTCAAAGGGGAGGTATGCAGGGCCAGTGCTTACCTCTCCGAAATTGATAAGAACTTCACCCTTGAAGCTTCCTCAGCTGCTTTACTGATATCGCTTTTTTCAGGGAGGAAACATCAGCAACATCAGGATTTTCTCCCTGAAAAATATCACTTTTTTGTGGAATATTGGGTTGGTTAAAACCTTTTGCAGTAAAGCAATTCTAACTAGACATTCTGGACTCATAATTGAGGGGATATATTTCTTTGTATGTGAAGTGTAGATTGTGAGGTATGTAGGTTACTCTGCCAACCTTTTTTTAGTAACATCACGCCTGAATTGCAGAGAAGTGGCTGAATAGTATTCACTAACACTTGTACTTTTGAAGATAATAACTTCATTATTGGAGGTTAGATGTGCATCATTGTCCTCAAAGAGGAATATCAAATTCCTTGTCATCTCTACTGATGGGTATGGAGGGATCTGAAACTAGAACTTTCTATGCTTAAAACTTGTTTGTCTCTAATACATGTTTGCTATGTATGTTTTACAGGTATTTAGTTTGACACTAAATCCAGCATTGCTGCATGAATATTTAAATTGTCAAATCACTTAACTCCTGGGAAACAGAAGTTTGATACTAGATGCAGCAATGCTGCATGAATATTTAAATTTAAAATCATTTGACTCCAGGGAAACATAACAGATCCTTCTCTAGAAGAACAGTCTAACAGAAATTTTGCTTTGTTTTGGTTGTAATTAATCTTCTCTTTTAGACTATGGGTACATTGTGAAAATGCTGGCTGTGTTGGGCTAACATGAAAAATATTTGTTGGAGTGAAATTGCATATTTTCCACTAGTTACTATTAGTCAATGGACATGTAGAATGACATTTCCCTCAATATTTTTGATATTTAGTCCAAAGGTTCATTTCCTTTTGGTGAGCATAATTCTTGGAGCTGGGACAGTTGATCATTAGGGGTGTGAGCTGAATTTTGTTCAGCGTCGAATTGACCGAACTTTATTAGTTTGGATTGGTCCTAGTTGTAAACTTGTAACTGACTTTTTTTTTTCGAATTACAAGTATTTTGAAAATGTTGATTGTGTTTGGCGCACACTAAATATTTGCTTGGAGTCCTGGATTTGAAATTTTTATAGAGATAACTTGAGTGTTTGGACCTGTAATATTATTTTGAAGGAAGCATTACAAATCTTTGTCGTATTTCCCGTTTTCCACACAAGGCATCACTTATTTATCTGACTGCAGGTGCTGTGTTTATTTCCTGTTCTTATGTACATATCTGTTTGGCTCTGTCTATTTAAAGAAAGTTTAGCTTGGAGATTTCCCAACAATGGTGTATGAATCGTTTATATCTTTGGATATGTTTGGTACTTCAGTTAGAGAAAATGGAGCTTCTGTTGATTGGCAAGATATGCTCTAACATTGTGTGCAGAGGAGCTTTCTGTTCTTGATCAGGTAAGTTATTTTGTTCCCATGAATCATAGCTTTTCAGTGTTTGAGATATTTTGAAGAGTTTTTATTTGGTAATGCTGAAGAACTGAAGAGTGGAACGAGACACAACCTATTACAGTGATGTCTGTTTAGCATTGAAGTACTCCCAACTGTGGACAGCTTGAGAAGTTTAACAATAGCACACTAGAAAATAGAAAATAGGAAGACTAACGCCCTTGATACTCTTGCTCTACTGGTGGCATAGGGCCCGCATGCTGCATTACATCCCGTGGGCCGGATGTGCCTGGGTTTTACGTCCTCCTAGACCGGACGGACGTCGCTGGGTATTCTTGCTCCTCTGATTTCTTTCTTCCAGAATGTTGCAAACAGAGAAAAGTCGGGCTTTCGCAAGGGACCAGATGTGGACTTATCCCATACTACAACAACTGTGTACGCTCTCTTACGATCATTCTCTTGGTCAGCAAATCTGTAGCACTGAAAAAGAAAAATAGCAGAGGTATATTTCCTTCATCACGCTTTGTATGTTACTGCTACAATACTTAACATTTCCATCAGTGTACTTAGCCTAATGCGACTGTTATGTCATACTGTTGGCACCAAAGAACCATGTACCACACTTACTTTCACTCGCAAAAGACTTTTCGACACGCTATCTGCTTCCAAACAGGTAAGAAGCGACATGATATTTTTCCTCTCATACTTTGTTACTGATGACGCGATATTTTCATACACATATATCATTTCTTGCAATAACCAAATAAAATGTCCTTTTTGCTGTATTGTAGTACTGCATACAGAAAAATATGTATTGCCTTTTATACTATCTAACTATGGATTACTTACAGGACATTGAAAATGATCCTTGTTTCGAAAGAAATACTTTATCCACCGACAAAAGTGATCTAGCTAATTCTCTTCAGGATATGCTACAGTCAACGTAAGCAGCTGTTTATGCTAAATTACAGTTTATTGTTTGCTACTGATTGCCATTTTCTTCCATCTCACTTAGAGTTCATTGCGATACCTTCATTGCTTTATATTACTCTACTGTAAATTGCAGTTTCATAAGAACCACAGAAGGCTACAAATTAGACTTTGTATTCTTTAAGATCTGTAGCATACTCATCCCTATTAACCATACAAACGCGTTGCCCTTGCGATCTTTTGATGTCTATGATTATATTGTTTGGTTCTACATATTTTACTGCTTTTTGTTGTCCTACTGCAGATTACATTTTAGTAACAGCCACAACAGGCTACGAACTAGATTTTTTGTTCTTTACAATGTATGATATACTCATCTCTATCAAATTACTCATCTCTATTACAAACTATCCTTTATTCACAAACCACGTTGTCACCATGTTATTTAGTTATGCATTTTCTGTTGTTGTCATGTACTATGTATACTCGGTATCCTCATAGACTTTTACTGCCCTGCACATAACTTCATACATATTTACCTATGTTGTTGTGCTGTTGTGATCTGCTATATGTCTCTATTGTCTTTACAGACTATTTTAATGTTCACAGATCGCTTTGTCACCATGCCATTTGTTTATGCAGTTGTGCTACTGCCATGTACTGTATATACCCTTTATCCTTATAGACTATTACTGCCCTACAGTTACGTTGTTCAACTGTCTGATAACCATGTTGTTAGCTAATTCAAAAGCAGACATATATGTCTCCAATATACTACTTAGTTCTATTTTGAATCCATACTATATGCCTACCAATGCACTGCAACTTTGCACTCTGTTTGACCCAACAGATAGCACTTTCTTACATGCTATATTTTCTTTACAGACCATACCACCCAGTACCTGATGACACATCACTCTCTACCGACGTAACAAAAGAGTGTTTGGACAGCAAAGGCAAAAAATAGATCAAAGTACTGTTCACTAACATATTCAATCATTCACATACGTTTCTCATTCTCCAGAAAAAAATACTATTCCATATCCTATTTTTTGGTACAGTTTTCCACCTAACTTGTGTTCTATTTTTCCTACAATAGCGTTTATGAAGAATGACCATATGGCGTAGTGTGTGTTTTGCTTCTCGGCGACATGCTTATGTTAGTCTACGCAAACGTCTGTAGCCTATAGAACCTTAAGTTTCGTTTGTATCAGTCTTATGTACTCTTTATATGTATATTTTTTGTGCTTTCGACTCTAGAACAATATAGATACGCTGTCCTTTTGATACTTTCTGCAATCAATAGGCAACTACGCTGGTAAGTAGCTGAATGTAGAGCATCGACTCTATCTCCTTTATAAAGTTCTTGTTTATCTATTGTAGTTTCCGGTCCGTTGCATATGGTAGGTTGTATGTGTACAGTTTGCCAACTCTGGTAGCCTGCTTGGCAGCGACGGTGAGGCCCGATGCGGAGGGAGGCCTGGGGAGGCAGAGGCCAACTGCGGAAGGGGAAGTGAGGGAAGGCAGAGATCGGTAGCTGGTGGCGGTGAGGTAGAGGATGGTGGCGGCGAGCCGGTGAGGGGGGACGACGCTGATGACTAGCGCTAGGAGGAGCGTAGTGAGGGCGGGGAGGCGCGGTGAAGTGAGCGGAGGTGCGGGGAGCCAGTAGAGGATGGGGTGGAGGGCAACGGCGGCGAGAGCTCCGTCAATGGCGAGGAAGGAGGTGGTGTCGTTAGATGGCTTGGCTCTCCGGTGAGCTGGCTAAAGGTAAGAGAAGGTAAGAGACAGATGGGGAGGGATAAAGATGAGTGACATATGGATCAACAGTTGGAAAAATAAATAAAATAATATTGTATTTCATATCAAAAGATAAATTGTTAGAGTTGTTGTGCCGTAAAGGATGAAATGAAAAGTGTTTGGTTACAACCGTGAAGAAACATAGTTGGAAAACCAACGGCTATATCAACGGCTATCCATCCAATCAATCAATCGTACCACCTGGGCAGCCAAAAAGCAGCAGAACCACCCTTTACACCCCCAGGCCCCCTCGGATTCTCACCACCGTCTCAACGTCTCCCCCTCTGCTACAAGTAACTCCTATCCTATTCTTGGAAAAATATATATAAACAACGACAACCAGATCCAACATTCCATTAGAAAACCAACACAAAAACATAGTCTAACCGCAACATACCACCATTCCTTTGCCAATCAATGGCCACAAGAAGAGCACTATGTTTGGGCCACGTAGTCCTTGTCGCCGCCGCGCTGCTCGCCGCGGCGGCCGCCGGCGACCCGGGTAAGATCGGCATCTGCCACGGCCGCGTTGGGAGCAACCTGCCCCCGCCGGCCGTGGCGGCGGCGTTGCTCAGGCAGAACGGGATCACCAAGGCGCGGCTCTTCCTCCCCGACCCAGCCGTGCTCCCGGCCTTCGCCGCCGCCGGCATCGACCTCATGGTCGGCGTGCCCAACGAGAACCTGACCTTCCTCTCCGCCGCGGGACCCGAGGGCGCGCTCCAGTGGCTGCGGTCCAGCGTCCTCGCCCACGCCCCCGCCAAGCGCGTTCGCTACCTCGCCGTCGGCAACGAGGTGCTGTACAACAACCAGTTCTACGCGCCGCACCTTGTGCCGGCCATGCAGAATCTGCACCGCGCGCTCGTCACCCTCGGCCTCGACGGCAGGGTCAAGGTCTCCTCCGCGCACGCCTCGTCGGTGCTCGCCGCGTCGTACCCGCCCTCGGCCGGCGCGTTCGACGCCGCCTCCATGGACGTCCTGCGCCCCATGCTGCGGTTCCTGGCCGACACCGGCGCGCCCTTCATGGTGAACACCTACCCCTTCATCAGCTACGTGAACGACCCCGCCAACGTCCAGCTCGGCTACGCGCTGTTCGCCGCGGGCGCGCCGCCGGTGCGCGACGGCGCGCTGGTGTACACCAACCTGTTCGATGCGACGGTGGACGCGCTGGTGGCCGCGCTGGAGAGGGAGGGGTTCGGGGGCGTGCCGGTCGCGGTGACGGAGACCGGGTGGCCGACCGCGGGGCACCCGGCCGCGACCCCGCAGAACGCCGCGGCGTACAACGCCAAGATGGTGGAGAGGATCGCGCGCGGCGTCGGCACGCCGCGGCGGCCCGGCGTGCCCGTGGAGGTGTTCCTGTTCGACCTGTACGACGAGGACGGGAAGCCCGGGGCCGAGTTCGAGAGGCACTTCGGCATCTTCAGGGCGGACGGGAGCAAGGCTTATGATATCAACTTTGCGTAGAGCTGATTGTATTGAATTTCATGGGCGCGCTGTTGATTTGTGAATCAACCGGTTGCTGTTTTTCTTACGTTTTGATCGTCTTATTATGGCTGGTTTGCCAACTGTGGATGTATCACCTTACTGGTGTTGTGACTTGTGACTCCTATTGAGTTGATTTGAGCATTGCTGGCTGCAAACAGAAATCATGTTCTCACAAAGGTGAATCGAATCCTCTCTATGCTTTCTGAAAGTATTCTTTAAAACCATTATTATGTTGCAACTCCCTGACACCACAATCTTTGGAAATTTGGTACACTATTTATCACAAACAACCGGCACCTCTCTGCTCTCTAGCGTGTAAGGAGCATTATGGCTTGCATTGATGATCCCCACTGGTTGCAAATCAAGTCAGTTGAATCTGCAAATTGCAGTAAGATGATAAAACTGGTGAGAACAAGTTACTGTTATGTAATCCCAGCCCTATTTTACTAAGACCAATTTTCAATGTCATGTAATACAAACTAAAAGTGATATTACCAGTTCTTTGGTGCTGCTTGCTGCTGTGCTACATTATACCAAATCATCTGTAGTCTCTTCGGCGTTGTTAAGAAACAGGTTCAAATTTACAGATGCAGTCGTATATATTTCCATTAAAAAGCTTTTCTGCCAATCTCTGATTCTTCACCATTGCAAGCTGCACACATAGACATACAGTTCAGTTTGGTAAGGTTGTCAAATACATACAGGATTAAGTGCAACATATCACTGGCGTAATGCTCTTGCTATCTCAAACAAACTGACAGACAAGTAACAAAATTCCGCTGAGCTCAAGCCACAGATGCAAGAACCATTACATATCTTTTTTCTAAGGTTGATTCAATTCAATAATTACAATTTCTAAGGTTGATTCAATTCAATAATTACAATAGAGTTGTTATGCGGGCAGGACCAAGTTTGTAATTGTGCATCAACAAATCAGCTAGGTTTGCAGAAACAAGTACCTTTAGAGCATCACACTTAAAACGGGCATTGAGGTTGGTATGCAGTGATCGTCCCATGCCCTCTAAGATTACCTGCATAACATTAAGAACCAAAACAAACATAGCAAATCACAGAACTTTCCAATTGATTATGCATAAGGAAATTCATCCAGTTCAAAGAGCTACAGCCTTCTTACCAAATCTGCATCCTTTGCAGCGGCTGCAAGCTCTGAGCTAACCTGCCGGAAATCAATACATGGACTGCCACATCCATTCTCAACGACCATTAGGGGCACTGAAACTGGTTCATCCTTGAGATCATCTTGGATGCCAGCCATAGCATCAACTATCAATCCACCAGCTTCTGCAGCTTTCCGAAGGATACCACAGTGCTGTGATACATAATAAGCAACAAAGCAGAACTTAGATATAAGTACAGATGCATTAGTAGATAACACAACTAGGATGGTCAAGGAGCACAAATTTTCATTCACTTGTACCTTTGCAGCTTCAGCTACAATTTCTGGAAGTTCATTAGCCGTAACATCATTCAAAGCAGGCAATGAATTTGCAACCAGAACTACCTGCAGAATCAGTATTTTGTTACCAGCTCAAGTCAACATAAATATCAGTAGATCTATGACAATTGAACATCTAGTAATCATTAAATGGAGTATAACTGAAGGTCTGCTTCACTTCCAGGGTTAGTTCACAACGTTGGTCAAACTGCAAAAGTCATTTTTCTCTCAGTTCTCTTCTGCGTTATCATGGATAAAATGTTGAGTACCACAACATTCACAAATAAGGATCGTTTCCCAATCTGGCATGCAGTCTATATTTTCCATGAAGGAGAACAGAAATGTGAATTGAATACATTATTAGCAATTTTAGCATGTCTTGAAATAGCATCCTGTCTGTTATTTTTAATTCAAACTGTAATGTGCAGCAAACCTAACAAAAAACAATGTTTTTTTAGATTTTCAATTTATACCTCAGTTCCATGGCGTAAAAATTCTCGTGCTAAAGGAAGCATTCCAAGGACCACGTCAGCACCTGAGTTATCAACAAACAGAAGTGCTCTCTTGTATGGTTGATCCTTCTTATCAGTAAGCATTCTCTTTTTGAACATATCAAAGTCATCAATCTGAAAGAAAAGATCAGTATAAATACCATAACACAAATATCTGCACAACTCATAAAAAGTAGTTTGGATAACTCTTGCAATACAACTATAACATTCAAATTTCAGACTTCGAATACTTGCCCGCCAAGGACGTTGCATCTTCTTGCGGCTCATGCGATAAATTTCAATTATAGTTCCCTTGTGATAAAGGTCCACACAAGCTCGAGATCCCCAATCAAATATGTTTGCAGCAAGGACACCTTCAATTAGCGCAAGCAATCTAGCTTCCTAGAAACATCAAGCATCAAAGCAAAACATAAGATGAATTCAGAGTTCTAGAGTTCAAACTGAGGTAGATTGCTGAACTAATGGCCAGCATGGGGCAACCATGGAAGCATGTGGGCAAAAAATTCAACAAAATACCACTTCTGTGACAGTTGCAGATGGGACCACACCAGGTCCATTTGTTAGTGACACAATAGGTGGTATTTTGTGAAAATTGAATTTTTGGCTGTGCTATGAACCAAAATTCCTCATGTTTTTTTTTATCTACATGCTCTGCCAATGAAAAAAGGGCACTGTTGCAAGTAATCTACACCATCATATAAAACCAAATATTTAAAAGAATTCTGTTGAGTGCTGACTTAAGCAGGAAGATAGCCCTGCTGTGATGGGCATGGGCCACCTACTGTCTCGTACCTCATTCATACTATCAAGTTCCATGAGGAGATCGGGTAAAACAGCCAGTGAAGCTTCATTTTCCCTTCATGCAGAAAACACAAAAAGATTAAATAAATAGCCAGAGTAGAGATACTAATTGACAACCATGGAGTGCAAATCGGCAATCGTGCACACATGCTTGTGCGTGCGCGCACACACACAGAGAGATGAACTAACCTTTGCTTGATACTAACATATGCATCAACAAACTGAAATTCTCTCAGACATTCTTCTCTCAACTCCAACAGGTTGGCTAAACCGAACTTACCATAAGCAGCAGGCTCCTCCATCAACCTAAACTGACACAAAAGTAAGGCAACAAAGTGATAGTGTGCAATGCAGTTTACAATTAACAATCTTAACAGATCAAGAGGCTAACAATGCCCAGTAGAACAAGGAAAAAGAAACCGACAAACTAATGCCGTGCAATTGCAATTGTGTACCTTGCCAAATGAGCAGAAAAGGCATGTGCAAACGCATCTCCCCGCCTTTTGGCGTCATCAGTGCCACCTTCACTAGCAACCGCCTACCAAGAATACTATGCAGAAATTAGCAAAAAAATATATACTTATCAAGTTTCCGTATACTCATACAAAGACTAGAGATGGAGATTCTGACAAAACAATTTACTGTAAATTCGTATATTGTTACAATACCAAATTTAATGCGGGATATTACCTGAACTAAAGATCTAGGAGCTAAATAAGCTAAGGAAATAACTACTAACTATAATGTTGAAATCACTTGACAAGAAAGGCAGTTTATTTAAAATGTTTGTGTGGGCGGAGTGCCAGCTTAGGTGGAAACCAATAGTAGTAGGTATCAAATCTTGCAAACTAGTGACATGTAGATGCAGGCCGACAAACGTAGTTATAAGGACCCAACAATAAATTGTTAAGAGATATTGTTATCCTAATATCATGATGTGAAAGAAAATTCAGATCTCTTGCCTCAGAAGTTATACAAGGATATTTGAAAGGAGTGGATCATACCTTGTCCACAAGGTCTGGCAAATGGTCCGATAAAATCGTGAACCAGTACCTAGCATGGTACATCTCAGATATCATCAAATAATTTAATTCCTATAAGATATTTATAAATAAGGGAAATAGAAGAATACTTGAACTCATCCTGGTCAAGATCAATTGTGTTTGGCTCATACCTGCAATATAGATCATATTTTAAAATTTACACACAATATATAGTTGAGCTGCACATGATAGCATTTTTTCTTCCATCACCAAGCTTACATGTATAAGTAGTATAAAATGCTTTAAATAAGTCGTTCCCATTTGAAGAAAAAAAAGGTATAGATAGACTATTATCATTTAATTTGTTTCTCCATTTAAAGGGGGAAAAAAGGTATAGATAGACTATTATCATTTAATTTGGAAAGGACAATAAGAGCTTCTTTAGTGATGTGGTGAAAGAGCACATACTGCTTAACCAGGAGTGAACATAAGGGGGAAAACTCCAACTTGAATTTGTTTAGATCAAGACCCTGTTCGGCTGAGGTTCAGTTCTTTTCTTTTTCTTTTTACCATGGATATGGCAATTTAAAAGGTTTGCTTATATGCTGAAGCATCTCAATTACTTTTGGCCTCATAGTTACAAGAAAAATAGCAGGTGTCCCACGCATTTGTGCGGTTAGATTTGTTTCAAAGTTTGCATAAAATGCTTGATAATATATTTACGTTACAACTTTAGACTTTTAAGATATCCTAAACATTAGAAACGACAATAGAAGCTTGAAAAAAATTACAACTTAATGAACGTAATTGAAATATATGCTTTAATGAAAGAAAATCATTGAGCATAATAAGTTGTTGGGATTCTTAGAAACCAACAACTCTTCATCATGTATAGATTGTTAGGAATAGCAACTTGTATTACCAGAGGGCCAAAGGGGCCAGTATATATACATAAAGTACATATGGTGAATATGCAAATAACCCCTCATAGCTGTTAGACAGCCGTGTATGGTGCATGGGCTCTTTGGGCCTTTATGGTTATTATAGATTGATTGATATTATATTAGGCAAGGAGATCCCACGGTGGTTATGATTCTATAAACCAACCCGGCCCTCTCCTTGCCTATATATGTAACCTGTCTATTGGCCTCCAAATCAATCTACTAATTCCAATTGTCTTCATAGTATCAGACGCCTAGGTTCTTCCGCTACCTTCGCTCATCCGCGCCTCGTGGCTGCGCGCGTCGCGCGCGCGCCCTCGGTGGCTGCGCCGCCGGCGACCTTGCTCGCCTTGCGCGCCATTGCCGCCATGCGCCTCCTCCTTCCGCTCCTCTGCTGGCGATCTCGCGCGCGTGAGGCTGCTGCGACCATGTGAGTTGAGCGCATGGCGAGCGCCGCCGCCAGCAGCGGCTACCCGACGCCGCTCTTGCCGCGCCAGAGGCCGGCGAGCGCGCGCCGCCTAGAGCGCGACGCCGCGCCGCTTCGCGCCGTGACGCTCGCCGCGCCGCCGCGGCGAAGCGGCCGATGCCGCTCACGAAACAGAGGATGATGGTGCCTCGCCGGCGGTGGCTCGCCACCGCTCGGGGCGCTCTCTGCGCGCGAGGCGCGCCATCATCAACCTCCACGCCCAGGCCGTCGCCGTCCAGAACATCCGCGTTCTCATCCCCGCCGTCCTCGACATGGAGAGCAACAACTACACACCGTGGCGCCACGGATGCTCTCGGTGCTTGGGAAATTCTCCTCGGCGCCATGTCTCGACACCACCGTCGCCCACACCTACCCCGATTGGGAGCGTATGGACTGCGTCGTCCTGACATGGCTCCTCGGCACCATCTCTCCCGACCTCGAGGAAATTGTTCGGGACGACCACGCCATCGCCATCGCTCGCTCCGTCGGCTCGCCTCGAGCACGGTTCCTCGGCAATCGCGGCGCGCGCGCTCTACCTCGGCGTCGCCTTCGCAACCGCCCGTGGCGATCTCCATCACCGACTCACGCCGCAAGCTCAAATCCATGGCCGACGCATTGGGTGACCTGGGCGAGGTTGTTACTGATCGTACGCTCGTCCTCAACCTCCTCCGCGGCCTCAACGAGCGCTTCGCCTCCATCGGCATGCACCTCCGGCGCGGGCGACCATTCCCCACCTTCCTGGAGGCACGCAACGACCTCCTGCTTGAAGACCTCAACATGGCTCATCGTTCGGTGACTTCCCCGACCGCCCTCGTCGCCTCTGGTACACCCGATTCTGCTGGTTGCTTCCATCAGCAATCCAGCAAGCCAGCCGCACCCCCACAGCAACCTTACAGCGGCCACTCCAGGAACTCCGGCAAGGGCGACAAGCGTGGCACGCGCAGCGGCAAGGGCAAGGGGCGGCAGTATGGTGCACCCGCCTCTGGTACAGCCCCTTCGGCGCCTCATCAGCAACACACCGCGCAGGCTCCATCAGCCGGACCATGGCCCAGCTTCTACAAGCCATGGTCCGGCTCCATCAGCATGTGGCCCGGCAATCGACCTCACGGCTCCGCTGCCGTTGCTCGGCCTCCCTGTCGGTTCTGCGCACTCGGCCCACGAGGCCTTCGTGGCGGCACCCGGACGATGGATCGCTCCTCCGGCTACCACTACCCCACGGCTGGCATGCCGTACTGGGACGCGCAGGGGCTCGCCTCCTCCTTCAACACCATGTCATTGACACCGCCTCAGCAGCATGACTGGATCTTCGACACCGGCGCCACCTCACACATGACCTCTGACGCCGGTACTCTCTCCCACACTTCTTCCCAGCGATATCCTATTCCATCTTCCATTGTTGTCGGTAATGGTGCTTTACTTCCCGTTACCTCCACTGGCACAGCCCATCTTCCCGGCTCCCTGTCTCTTAATAATGTCCTTGTCTCTCCTGGTCTTATTAAGAATTTAATTTCCGTCACGCGATTCACCGACAATAATTGCTCTGTTGAATTTGACCATTGGTTGCTCTGTGAAGGATCTGCGTCCCGTAAAGTGATCACCAGTGCAATAGCTCCGGGCCGTTGTACCCTCTTCACCCCTCTGGCGCGCCATCCCTTCCTGCAGCTGCACACCTCGCCACTGCCGCATCCACCCTATGGCACCGTCGGCTCGGTCATCCTGGATTTGAGACTCTGTCCAAACTTATGGCTTGTAATAAAAACATTCGACACTCTACATGTCATGCTTGTCAGCTCGGGCGTCATGTTCGCCTTCCTTTTCCTGTGTCAGCATCACGTACATTACATGTTTTGACCTCATACATTGTGATTTATGGACCTCCCCAATTCCTAGTGTCTCGGGGTACAAATACTATTTGATCATTCTCGATGATTGCTCACACTACATGTGGACGTTTCCTTTACGCCTTAAGTCTGACACCTTTCCCACTCTGTCTAATTTCTTTGCTTTCGTGTTCACACAGTTTGGCTTCACCATCAAATCCATCCGGTCGACAACGGGCGCGAGTTTGACAACTCCAGCGCCGCGCCTTCTTCCTCACCCACGGCACTCACCTCCGGATGTCGTGTCCTTATACCTCCGCTCAAAATGGGAAGGCTGAGCGAGCTATCCGCTCTCTCAACAATGTTGTTCGGTCCCTCCTCTTCCAGGCCTGTCTTCCACCTCACTATTGGGTCGAGGCTCTAAACACCGCCACCATTCTACTCAACATCCTGCCAACCAAAACGCTACGCTCCCGCACGCCTCATGAAGCCTTGCTTGGTTCTCCACCAGCGTATGATCATCTGCGTGTTTTCGGTTGTCGATGTTACCCCAACTTGTCGCCACCGCGCCACAAACTTCGCTCCCGCTCCGCTTCGTGTGTGTTTCTTGGCTATTCTGCTCATCATAAAGGATATCGTTGCCTAGACACAGCCTCCAACAAGGTCATCATCTCTCGTCATGTGATCTTCGACGAGTCCTCTTTTCCCTTTTCCGAGCAGAGCACTACACCCACCCCAGTGGACTTCGAGTTCTTGGATACTTTCACTAATCCCGTTTGGTGCCCATAGGCCCGACACGTTTTGCTACCGCGGGATCATCACGGCTACCTCTCTCGCAAACATCTTGACGCCACGCTCGCGATCGCCACGCGCGCGCGGGTCTCCAGCAGCCGCCGCCGCGATCGCCACGCGCGCGTTGTCCCCGTGCTCCTCGACGCCACCGGAGCGGTTGTCGCCGACCACCGCCCGCCACGCGCGGTGCGCTTGGCATCCTCGCACTACCGGTGCCGCTCGGGCCATTACCCAAGTGTACAGCCGGCGTCCTCGCCCAGTGCCTTCGGTGCCTCCAGCCGCTCCACCGATTGCCCCTGCGCCTCTTCCCACAGGCGCTGTCGCCATCCCCCCTGTGGTCAATCAACACCCCATGACCACTCGGGCAAAGAGTGGCTTTCGGCTTCCTGTTACACTTCATACTGCACCACTGTCTCCGGTCCCGAAGACATACCGAGCCGCCCTTGCCGACCCAAATTGGCGAGCGGCCATGCTCAGTGAACATGCTGCCCTTCTCCAGAACAGCACGTGGAATCTTGTTCCGCGACCCCCTGGCGCGAATGTGGTCACTGGCAAGTGGATCTTCAAGCACAAGTTTCAGGCTGACGGTTCACTGGAGCGCTACAAAGCTCGCTGGGTCCTCCGCGGCTTCACACAACGCCCAGGTGTGGATTTTGCAGAAACCTTCAGCCCCGTCGTCAAACCTGCCACCGTACGGACTGTGCTCTCTCTGTCTCTCTCCCGCAACTGGCCGGTTCGGCAACTTGATGTGAAGAATGCCTTCCTCCATGGCACCCTTGATGAGACAGTCTACTGTGTTCAGCCTTCTGGGTTCGAGGATTCCACCCATCCGGATTATGTCTGCCGTCTGAACCGCTCGCTCTATGGTCTCAAACAGCGCCGCATGGCATGATGCGATCGCTGCGTACCTACTTGATCTCTCTCTGATTCATGGAAGCCAAGTCGACACCTCGCTCTTCGTGTTTCGCCGCAGTGCCGACCTCACCTACTTGTCGCTCTACGTTGATGACATCGCCTCATCGCCTCGTTTATCGCACTCTCCATCGCACCATCATCGCCTGCAGCAGAGTTTTCGATGAAGGACTTGGGTGATCTCCATCACTTTCTTGGGATGCGAGTTCACGGCGCCCGATGGTCTCTTCTGTCACAACGCCGACATGCAAGAGATCTCGGCCGCGCAGCATGGCCGAGTGCAAGCCTGCTCCACTCCGGTGGATACCGTTCCAAGGCTTCAAAGATCGGATGGTGTGCTCGTCACTAATGCCTCGATTTCGGAGTTTGGTGGTGCTCTCCAAGACCTCACCTTCACTCGTCCGGACATCTCATACGCTGCTCGGCAGTCCGTCTCACATGCATGATCCTCGGAGCCTCACTCGCCGCTCAAGCGCATCTGCGGTATATTCGTGGCACTCTTCACCTCGGGCTGCTCCTACGACATTCAAAGACAATTGGATCCGTTGTCTACTCCGACGCCGATCGGGTGGTTGTCCCGACACACGCAAGTCCACCTCGGGCTATGCCGTGTTCCTCGGAGATAGCCTCGTCTCCGGTCCTCAAAACGCCGAATCGTCTCTCGTGTCTAGCGCCGGCCGGTATCGAGGTGTCGCTAACGCACGATGGCCGAGGCTTCATGGTCGCGCCAACTTCTATGCGAGCTCCACTCCCGCCCAAAGAAGGCTACCTTGGTGTATCGCGACAACATCGCCGTCTACATGTCCTCCAACCCTGTTCAAGACTAACGCACCAAACACATCGAGATTGATCTCCATTTTGTTGGGAGCGTGTTGCCATTGGTCTTTGTCCGCGTCCTTCATGTACCGACGTCATCCCAATATGCCGACATTTTCACCAAGGGATTGCCTTCCACGGTCTTCCAGGATTTCGGCCCGATCTGAACGTCTCGTGGTGACGCTCCGATCATGAGGTGTTAGACAGCCGTGTATGGTGCATGGGCTCTTTGGGCCTTTATGGTTATTATAGATTGATTGATATTATATTAGGCAAGGAGATCCCACGGTGGTTATGATTCTATAAACCAACCCGGCCCTCTCCTTGCCTATATATGTAACCTGTCTATTGGCCTCCAAATCAATCTACTAATTCCAATTGTCTTCAATAGCAATGGGGAATAACGCACTATATATATATATATATAACACCCCCCTCCCCTCCCTCAAACTCATGGTGGATCAACAACACTGAGTTTGGAAAGGTAGAAGCCATATTGTGCTCGAGTCTGGACCTTCGCGAAGAAATCCGCTATCTGAAACTCTGGAGGCACATACTGAAGAGCAATCACCTGATCATGCACACAAGACCTCATGAAGGAAGCATCAACACCAATATGCTTAGTGACCTCATGCTTCATAGGATCACGGGCAATACTGATAGCACCTGTACTGTCTGACAAGAGAGGAGTCGGTGTATTGACAGAAACACCAAAATCCTCAAGTAACCACCGTAGCCAAGTAATCTCTGCTGTCAAGAGAGCCATAGCTCGCAACTTAACCTCTGCATTCGAACGGGATACTGCAGTCTGTTTCTTCGTCTTCCAGGCAATGAGAGAACCACCAAGAAAAACACAGTAAGCAGAGATAGACCGATGATCAGAGGAATTGCTGGCCAAGTAGCATCCGAATAAGCCTTAAGCTGTAATGAACTGGAGCGTTGAAAAAAGAGACGGCGAGATATAGTCCCACGAAGGTATCGCAGAACTCGAAGGAGGCTGTAGTGGACCTGCGTGGGAGCAGAGACGAACTGACTCAGAATGTGGACTGGATAAGTGATATCTGGACGAGTAACAGCAAGGTAGACAAGACTCCCAACAAGATGACGATAGCGAGTCAGATCAGAAAGAGGCTCACCATCAGAGGGTCGAAGATGAACATTGAGCTCCATAGGAGTCTCAACAGTACGCTGATTAGTGAGAGAGATGCGATCAAGAAGATCCTGAATATACTTCTCTTAGGATATAAAGAAACCATCTGGAGTGGAAGTAACCTCAATCCCAAGGAAGTAACGAAGAGTACCAAGATCCGACATAAGGAACTGCTCACTAAGACAAGCTTTGACAAAGGCAATGTACTCAGAATCATCTCCGGTAATGATCATATCATCAACATACAGAAGAAGAAGAGTCCGACCACGAGACGATGTGTGGACAAAGAGCGCAACATCATGATCACTAGCTGAAAAGCCAGCAGCAGTGACCACAGAGGAGAAGCGCTCAAACCAAGCACGAGAGGCTTGCTTAAGGCCATAGAGAGAGCGACAAATGCGACAGACCATGCCCTCGGGAACAGAATACCCAGGTGGCGGATGCATGTAGACCTCCTCACGCAACTCGCCATTAAGAAAGACATTCTTGACATCAAGTTGAAATGCAGACGATGGCAATGACGCCACCGAAAGAAGAGTGCGGACAATGGTCATGTGGGCCACAGGAGCAAAAGTCTCGTCGTAGTCACGACCATGCTCCTGCTGGAAGCCACGAGCAACAAGACGCGCCTTATAGCGCTCAAGAGAGCCATCAGAGCGAGTCTTAATCTTATAGACCCACTTACACGTGATGGAACGAGAGTGAGATGGAAAAGAAACAAGATTCCAAGTACCAGTACGCTCGATGGCAGCAATCTCCTCGGCCATGGCATGCTGCCACTCAGGGTGAGTAACAGCATCCCGGTAGGAGATAAGCTCATTAGTAGCTGCACTAGCAAAACCAAAACGGTCAGGGGGCCGAATCGACTAACGATCGCGGAGAGCATAGCGAGGAGAAGATGACCCATTAGGGAAGATGGAGCATCGGAAGATGGAGCATCAGGAGAAGATGGCTCATCTGGAAAATTCTCAATACGAGGTCGACGAGTGTAGAAGAGAGGATAAGAAGGTACTGTAGTGGGAGGAGCCTGAGGAGCCGCAGGAGACGAAGCAGGCGGAGATAACAGCGGAGAGGCCATAGGAGGAATATGTGGAGACTCAGTGGGACAAGTAGACGAGGGCAAGACAGATATAGGTGTATCTGGAAAGGTCAAAAAGGACAGAGACTCCACAGAGGAAGCTGAAGGAGAAGCAGGATGTGGGTAGAAGGGACGAGACTCGTCGAAAGTCACATCCCGAGAAATCCGCATCCGTCGACCAACAGGATCCCAGCACCGATAGCCCTTGTGCTCGGCACTGTATCCCAGAAAGACACACTCAACAGACTGAGTAGTCAGTTTGGTGCGTTCTCGAGGGGGGAGGAGAACGTAGCAACGCAGCCAAACAGACAAATGGCAGAGAGTAGTCAGGAAGAAGACCACAGAGACGCTCAACAGGGATCGCACCCTGAAGTGCATAAGAGGGCTGGATGTTGACGAAATAGGTGGCAGTGGAAACAGCCTTGGCCCAAAAGTGAGGTGGAATAGAGGCGGCAATCATCAGTGCACGAGCTGTCTCAAGGAGGTGACGATGCTTGCGCTCAGCGACACCATTCTGAGCATGAGCACCAGGACAAGAGAACTGAGCGAGAGTGCCCAGCTTAGCAAGGAAGCTGCGTAGGTAACGAGAGAGGTACTCGCTAGCAGAGTCAGCACGAAAGACACGAATAGGAGTAGAGAACTGTGTGCGAACCATAGTAGCAAATTGTTTATAGATAGACAAGGCCTCACTATGAGAAGACATGAAATATGTCCAAGTGTGGCGAGAGAAATCATCTATGATGTTAATTACTGACTGCTCGGTCTGTTGAGTGTCTTTCTGAGATACAGTGCCGAGCCCAAGGGCTATCGGTGCAGGGATCCTGTTGGTTGATGGATGCGGATTTCTCGGGATGTGACTTTCAACGAGTCTCGTCCCTTCTACCCACGTCCTGCCTCTCCTTCAGCTTCCTCTGTGGAGTCTTTAACCTTTTTTACCTTTCCAGATACACCTATATCTATCTTGCCCTCGTCCACCCGTCCCACTGAGTCTCCACATATTCCTCCTGTGGCCTCTCCGCCGTTGTCGCCGCTTGCTTCGTCTCCTGCGGCTCCTCAGGCTTCTCCCACTACAGCACCTTCTTACCCTCTCTTCTACACTTGTCGACCTCGTATTGAGGATCTTCCAGATGAGCTATCTTCTCCTGATGCTCCATCTTCCCCTGATGGGTCATCTTCTCCTCGCTACGCTCTCCGCGATCGCCAGTCGATTCGGCTCTCTGACCGTTTTGGTTTTGCTGGTGTAGCTACTCATGAGCCTGTCTCCTATCGGGATGCTGTTACTCACTCTAAGTGGCAGCATACCATGGCCAAGGAGATTGCTTCCCTCGAGCGTACTGATACTTGGGATCTTGTTCCTTTTCCATCTCACTCTCGTCCCATCATGTGAAAGTGGGTCTATAAGATTAAGACTCGCTCTAATAGCTCTCTTGAGCGCTATAAGGCGCGCGCGTCTTGTTGCTCGTGGCTTCTAGCAGGAGCATCGTCGTGACTACAACGAGACTTTTGCTCCTGTGGCCCACATGACCACTGTCCACACTCTTCTTTCGGTGGCGTCTGTTCGCCACTGGTCTGTTTCTCAGCTTGATGTTAAGAATGACTTTCTTAATGGCAAGTTGCGTGAGGAGGTCTACATGCATCCGTCACCTGAGTATTATGTTCCTGAGGGTATGGTCTGTCGCCTTCGTCGCTCTCTCTATGGCCTTAAGCAAGCCCCTCGTGCTTGGTTTGAGCGTTTCTCCTCTGTGGTCACTGCTGCTGGCTTTTCAGCTAGTGATCATGATCCTGCGCTCTTTGTCCACACTTCGTCTCGTGGTCGGACTCTTCTTCTTCTGTATGTTGATGATATGATCATTACCAGAGATGATTCTGAGTACATTGCCTTTGTCAAGGCTCGTCTTAGTGAGCAATTCCTTATGTCGGATCTTAGTCCTCTTCGTTACTTCCTTGGGATTGAGGTTACTTCCACTCCAAATGGTTTCTTTATGTCCCAAGAGAAGTATATTCAGAATCTTCTTGATCGCGCCTCTCCCACTGATCAGCGTACTGTTGAGACTCCTATGGAGCTCAATGTTCACCTCCGACCATCTGATGGCGAGCCTCTTTCTGATCCGACTCGCCATCGTCATCTTGTTGGGAGTCTTGTCTACCTTGCTGTTAGTCACCCGGATATCACTTATCCAGTCCACATTCTGAGTCAGTTCGTCTCTGCTCCCACTCAGGTCCACTACAGCCTCCTTCGAGTTCTGCGATACCTTCGTGGGACTATCTCTCGCCGTCTCTTTTTTCAACACTCCAGTTCCTTACAGCTTCAGGCTTATTCGGATGCTACTTGGTCACGATCCTCTCGATCGCGGTCTATCTCGCCATCGTGTTTTTCTTGGTGGTTCTCTCATTGCCGGAAGACGAAGAAAAGCATCGCAGTGTCCTGCTCGAGCGCAGAGGTGAGTTGCGAGCTATAGCTCTCTTGACAACAGAGATTACTTGGCTACGGTGGTTACTTGAGGATTTTTGTGTTTCTGTCACTACACCGACTCCTCTCTTATCAGACAATACAGGTACTATCAGTATTGCCCGTGATCCTGTGAAGCATGAGCTCACCAAGCATATTGGTGTTGATGCTTCCTTCATGAGCTCTTGTGTGCATGATCAGGTGATTGCTCTTCAGTATGTGCCTTCAGAGCTTCAGATAGCAGATTTCTTTACGAAGACACTGACTCGAGCACAGCACGGCTTCTACCTCTCCAAACTCAGTGTTGTTGATCCACTATGAGTTTGAGGGGGGTGTTAGAGATATATGTATAGTGTATTATTCCTCATTGTTATGAGGGGTTATTTGCATATTCACCACCTGTACTTTGTGTATATATACTGGCCCATTGGCTCCCTGGTAATACAAGTTGCTATTTCTAACAGTGGCTTCCTCACTAACCGTGATGACCTCTCATCTTCACTAATGTTAGCATGTCTGCTTTAGTCGTTGTCTAACGATATGGAGCATCTTTTCGCCAGCGACAACGTGCTCCTCACCAGTGATAGCACACACCTAGCTACCCGATGGCCCCATATCGTTCATAGCTCGTCTTCAATGCAAAACTTCATCTCCTCTCTGCAGGGCTTCTCCATCATCGAGCTTCTTTGGCCACTAACTTTTTCAACAACGCCAACGCTCACCACTTGTAATCGCAGCCATTGGCTCATTCAACACTGGTCTTTCTCTTCAATGGCCCCGGCGAGCAACACGACATTGTCCTCATCTCCGTCGTCACCACCTCGACTCTTCGCTCCCCCGTAGATCAATGTATTCTTGCATGATAGATCGTTGCCATTGCATTCTTTCATGATCTCCTCCAACACCATTCGTGCTATCCTCGTTATAACTTGTATTTTTTAATCAAAATTTCTGTTATTTTTTATTTTTATTACATAGGAAGCAACAATAGAACATGTGACCTTGAAAGCGAACATGGTGGCTTCTTTTGTCTCCTCGGACACCATTCGTATTACTTTTATTTTCATTCAACATTTCTGTTATTTTTGTTAGAGTTCGTATACAAATCAAATTGCTAAATTTATTTAATTTATTCGGAATTTTGTTATTTGGAGATTTTATTTTGGAATACGTATGGAAATCAAATTGTAAATTTTCTTTTATTTTTATTCCGAATTTTAGTTCTTTTCTTGGAATTCGTATCTGAATTCAATTGCTATTTTTCTTTAATTTTATTCCAAATTACAATTATTTATGGTTTTTACTTTGGAATTCGTATTGAATCAAATTGTTAATTTTATTTTATTTTTATCTGGAATTTCAATTATTTTTATTGTATTTCGTATACAAATCTAATTACCAATTGTTGTTTAATTTTTATTCCAAATTATATTTATTGGAATTTGTATCGAAATCAAATTGCTAATTTATTTTATTTTATTCCGAATTTCATTTACTTTTTTATTGGATTCATATACAAATCTAATTTTTATTTTTTTATTCGGAATTATAATTATTTAGGGATTTTACTAAGAAATTTGTATGGAAATCAAATTGCTAATTTTATCTTTTTTATTCCGAATTTTAGTTTTATTGAACCTGATATGGACTCTTTTACTTAGGAATTCGTATGGAAATCAAATTGCTGATTTTCTTTTCGAATTTCAGTTTGATTTTTCTTGACATGGACTCTTTCTTTTAATCTAGACCATTATAATCTGGACCCACCACGATCGACAGTGTAGATTTTTCACTTTTTTCACCGATTAATGTGAGAATTTCTAGCTCTTGAGAGCGAACATGGTAGCTTCTTTTGACTCTGCTTTAATAAGATAATATATGCTTCAAGAAGTGATTAACTTGATGTAATCGGTGAAAAAAGTGAAAAATCTACTCTGCTTTAATAAGATAATATATGTTTTTGGGGTTTTACTCCTATCTTAAACTTAGGCTTTTGGGGCAAAATATGCACCCACAACTTTGGGAGCTTCTAGGGCAACAAAACAGAGCTCCAACTTCTATACTGAAGTTGCTACGATAGTTCAACTTTAATTGGTCTTCTTCAGGTTGAGAAATTGGATCCAACTATCTAGCCGAATGCCCATTGATATCCCAGAATTTCATTCATTTTCATAGACATGATGGAGAGGAGAGCTAAATAGTTATGGCTTACATCTTTGGGTCTTCTAACAACGGAAAGACATCCAATGTGGGTACAAGATGGAGAACGCCAACATTTAGAGCGGCACTTGCATCTGACCGCAAAATGTCACCCTTGGAAGTAGGCCTTTCAAAACCTCCCATACCTGTTGTAGCAGGAGCTCCCATAGGTACAGGGGCCATAATCTGAATACCCTTCTGCACAAACTTCTCCATCCATGATATCTGATAAGTAGAGTTCCACATCAAAATTTATTGAATTTGCAACCCAGACAGAACAACATTTAATAATCAAAATGGTGAATAGGTTACACAGAAATGTTAACCATGAGTCAAGAGTAGAAAATGGTGACAAAAAATGCGACTCATTCCAGCAGCTGTTCCAATAGGAAAAAGTTGTGAGTAGGGTTTTTTGGTGCGTGTGCATGTGTGGCTTTTAGATGGATAGGAGTGATTTCCATTTCAATGTTATAAGTTTGTCAAGCAACAAATTTAATCTCAATAGAGGATGTCATACTCTACAGAACAACCAACATGATCATGAAGTAACCATGATCAAGGATAGATGTCCTTGCCTTCTCATTGAGATCTCCAAGAGGAGGCCCATGAATCTTTCCACCAACATATGGAGCACCCATTGGGAAGCGTTCAACCAAGTGATGTGCCCTCAAGTCATCAAGACCATGCTTCTCATAACTCATAAACGCACCAAGTGCTCCAAGAAAGCCCTCATGACGCAGAAACATGGCTTTTGCATCTCCTTTTGACCTTTCCAAATACACAGTGTACATTGGTTTGAAGAACATACAATTAGAATACAACTTGGGGAGAAAATTATTTTCAAAATTAACTAAACTAGGGTGACACAACATAAAAAATTAAAATGGTTTTGGAACTTTTACCAGAAATGTACTGCAAAAGAAATTGTGTCCATGGTGTAGGCATGACCACGAATGAAGAATCCACCGAAAAATATCCTCTTGAGTCCATATCGAAGTGCATTAAGATAGGAAATCTACAAAAAAGGAAAAATGAATCCATGGCTACAATTTTTTAAAAATGCAACGTGCCTGTACTATCAACAAGAATTGGTACAGGTTTATCGTTAGACTTCAGTGTCGAGTGATAAAACTCAATGTAATTTTGGAGCTTTTAATTAAATGTAATTATTTCAAAAAAAATCTATATTATAAACTTAACCCAGAGTATGAAAGAAGAACTAACACCACCTTTGATGTGTTGGCCTACAACAGCTAATGCAAACCCAAAACAAAAAAAACTGAGTTCGCAAGATGTGCATTTGGGACATTTGGCACTCAATTTAATGGTGAGATAACACCATGAAAAGTGACATTCGTCCTTTGATCACAGAAGAACCTATTTGAATATATTGTTTAGCACTGTCATCTAATATCATCTTTGGCAGTGTTAGCTCATGGACTCATTTTTTTCAAATCCACTAACACTTGATTATTTTATATATATTTTTTACAAAAGGCACTAGATAACAAAAACAAGTTGAAAATTCACCCATTCTGTTGTTTCTTTTTCAGAGAAGAATGCTATTGTTCAGTGTTGGACACTTGAGTTTCTGAATAAATCAAGTTGAAAAAGTTCCAGGTTCAGATAAGCTCCCAAGCTTCACTATTTGGATCACTTGTTCAAAATTTCAAAGTCAACAAAAACAATGTCAAGTGTGAATCTCTATGAAACTCTGATGCAGGCATGCAGCAAAGACCGAGTCATTCGTGTCCAACAGTTCTCCCAATAATTACTCATCATTTCTCTAAGCCGTAGAAAACCTAAACAAGATTGTCATACCTGGCCAATATTATACGAAATCATCCGTAACAGAGAGAGAGAAATATCCTCAGGTTTATAATCTGACAGCTCCTTGTTATCTGAAATTGTCTTCCCAAAACTAGAAGCGATTGTTGATGCCGAAAGGCCAATCTGCCATAGAGCAGAAGCATGCAAGAATTAGTGCATGGGAAAAGAAGAATTACACACTTTAAGAACCTTTGTTCCAAAATTCTCAACACATTGAATGTTATCTACAAATACCACGTCTGACTAGTAGATTTTCCCAATGCTACAAAAGCCAACGTCTACAATAACTTAAGGGATACATCAAAACGATAATAAGATGATTTCCACAAAAATGCTAATAGTTACCTTGGAGTAGTCCAGACCACCATATATATCTCCTACAAGCATGTCAATGGTACTGTTGTCTCCACGCTGGCTCAACTCTAGTAATTCGTCAAAACTGAAACAAATTCATGATTTTAAAAGTACTCAAACTTCTCAATAGAAATGTATCACGTCCATGAACAGACAAAAATAGCACCTCTTGCACTTCGTCATTAACCTCCCCAATCCCCAGTATGTACCACCACCAACATTTGTCCCACTAACTCGTTGAAATTTCCCATGTCCATCAACCTTTGAAAAAGAACAATCAACAAGATCCCGTGAAAGAAAAAAAATCAAACTAAAAGTTACCTTGATTATGCTGACACCAGACCCAACATTAACAAGGAGGAAGGGAAACAGATCATTCTGATCAATCTGAACGTATTCCTTTTGGCCATCCATGTGTGTAAAAGCTTCATGACGTATAGCCTGGCAATAAAATAAAGTCTTGTTAACTTGCACATAATTTCAATTTCTGAATGTTACCACCCTTCAAATGATGTTTAACAACACTTTAAAAGCTTAAGACATTTCCAAAGATCCATTATAAACATCATGTACAATACGAAACTGTATAGTAGGATACAGCCTAAATAGTGATGGTGTAACTGCGAAATAGAGACCTTAAGCAAAAAATTTGCTCCAGCTACAAGACAGTCCATTTCATCTTCCTTTTCAAGACTAACTCCCAATCTTTCCTTGAAGAGATCAGCATACTTGAATGCTCCACCACCTGTTGCCTTTCCAGTTTCCACAAAACAGCATAATCAATAAAAATTCTAATTCTAATGCCACAAATCAAGATAAGGATGAGTAATTTTATGTGCAAACATCAAGTACACAGTCTGATCCTAATAAGTAAGAATAACTCATACAGCAATAAACAGATAAATGTAACAAAAAAAAAGACTTTCCTTCCATAAAGTACAATCATTTGGACGTATTCCCTTTCGAGAGCTAATATTGCGAGAGGAAGCAAATTATCATCATGGTTTACTACAGGTTCGTCTACAGCATTATGTACTAGAACAAATATTCGTCTTATTCACCAAAACCATCGCTAGTAACCATTTCCACTAACAAGGTAGCATTAGGAAGAATGGATTGCTAGCCAAAATGTTCAAGCGTTCTGATAATGAACACTAGCAAACTTTTGCAGGTATATTAAACAAACTTCCCACAAATCTAAAGTATGTTGTCTCATTAGTTGTTACCTTGATTACAATGTTATCAAGTTGAGCTCCTGAGCGCCATGAAGGTGAATCAACTCCTGCAGCATAAAACTGCCACTCAATGCTAAGAAAATACAAGTCGGCCTATTAATAGAAAAATAGAAAACCGTTTGGACCAAAGTGACGAAAGCAATTCAGACATTATACGATTTATTGTTTAACCTTATAACATCATGTAAATACACCTCAAATGTGACATATGGTACACTTCCAAAATGGACAAGAGACAATGAGCAAAGTCAGAGAAAAACATGAAATGCACAAACTCAACCACGTCATCGGAATAAAGATACCGAAGACACAATCCGACAAAACACATAGGCACATCCAATGAAGAAAAACCAGAGGATTGATGAAATGGAGAAGAAACATGCACAAGTCACCCTCGAAATCGGTAGCATATATGCACATGATATAGTAACTTCAACAACTATCTACATATACTATCGACTCTGTTCACAATGTGGTGATTTCTCACTGTTTCCACCAAAACTATTTCTAACTGTTTCAACTTAAACTATCCAGAATCTCAAAATAATGTAAATCTACGAAATATATGGACACTCCAGATCATACAAGATTCCAATTGTTAACAATCCAATGTAGTAACTTGTAAAAAAAATCCAAAGTAGTGTTTGCGTACCACCACGATGTAGTTGTTTGGAATAAATGAAGTCCAAACATTCATTTAGCTTCACAGTCTCGAATTTGACGAAGTGGAGCCTCCCTCCAAGTACTGGGTAACTCCTCCTACCACCGTTAAACATCCCAAGTCTTCTCTTCGTGGATATCTTACGCTTATCCTCCGTGGAGAGCTCCGCATGTCGTGAGAAATATACCAACTTTATAAGAGAACCTAGAGGAAAACATACAGTTCAATGTACAAAATGATAGATTTGACAATCAAGAAAAAAGTGTAGCTCTCATTTCAGACTGATGGCTGAAAACAGAACTTCTGAGGAAAAAAAATCACCAACATGATTTATTTTTCAGGCACATAGCTCATTAGTTCAGAAACCACAAAAGTAATTTCACGACGCATTCAGAAAGCCGCATGCCACGTTTATCATCTCAGCTATGACAGACTATCGATACTACAAAATCCAGGTTATCAATATGGTCAATTAGCAGGATCACGCATAAGGTGGTTCAAAATAATCGGTATTCAGTGCCGAGCGACACTGGCAGTCCTGGACGAGAAGCAACCTAGGAAGGCAACTGCCGTAGCAGTGAGCCGAACTGCTAGCTTCTTAACACCGACATCACAGATAATATTCATCCACCGTTTGGGTCTCATGTTTCATGCACTCCACTAACTATCTCGCCCCTGAAGTTTATACTAAGTTCATACTGATAAAGTGATAAGTAACGGCGATACGATAATGCTAGCAGACGACGTCAGGCGGCGAATTTATTCGCGGGGAAACGGGGAAGCGCTAGCTGCCTGCGTACGTACGTACCGCCGATGTCGAGCGCGAGGTGGGAGATGTCGTCGGACTGGTTGGGCAGCAGGATGGTGGGGTTGCGGTCCTCCAGGGTGCCGTGGATCGCCGCGCCGCTGAGGTCCAGCTGCGGCCGCGAGCCCGACCGGTGCAGCATCGTGGCGCTCGCTTGCGCCGCCGCCCCCTTCTCCTCCACCTCCTCCGCCTCCTCGTGCGTCACGCCTTCGCCTTCGCCTCCTCCTCCCTCCAGTATGGGCTCGCTATTATTGGCCGCCATTTGGACCAGTGAATGGAGTGGAGCCGCCACCAACCACCCACCTGCCGCCCGCGGCGCGCGTGGTGCTTCCGCCTTGGGGAGATCGAAAAAATATGAAAAACGCAAGACACAAACGGGATCGCGGATAATTGCGAGGCGGAGTCGTTGAGCAGCTAGTTCGGTTTTGGGATGGGTTTGCCTTCGCCCCACTGCTCTGTAGGGTGGATTTGTTTCTTTTGGTTTTGGGAGTTTGGGGGAGAATGGAAGATGCTGTGGAAAAGTCAGAAATTGACCTTTTTTCTTGGAAGAAACCTATTTTACCCCTACAAACTATCCGGTTTGTCTAATTTACCCTGAACTAGGCCTGTTCATACCAGCCCGGTCCAATTTTCCATGCTCGGGCCGGGCTGTTTTGGGCCTAGATTTTCGGTCCGTAGGTCCGGTCTAAGGCCCAAAAAAGCCAGACAAAATAACAAATAATATTTTTTAAACCCTAATTAATTAAATAATAAAGCTTTATTCTAAAAGGGTATTAAATAATAATATCTTATTAAGAAAATGGATTTTCGGGTTTCCGGTCGTGTCGGTCTTAGACCGACCTTTCTATATTAAATAATAATAATTTAGGAAGAAAATGGATTTTTGGCCTTCGGATCGTGTCAGTCTTAGACCGAACCTTTCTAGATCTGGTCCGGCCTGGCAAATGAATAGCTTTGGTGACGTGGCAGTTAAGGAAGACATGTTTGATCCCAGGGATAAGTTGGAGGGCATGTCTGCGAAACCATCGTTGGTCCCCTGCTGTAATGTAAACAGTGATCCGTGAGTATGTGAACAGTACCTAGAGTGGTGCTGTAGCAATACTACAGAGAGGGGCAGTGAAAATGTTTACCGTGACTTACTGTAGCAACATTGTGACGATTGATTTAGGCATTTGCTTTTCAATCCGACGGTGCGGATCAATTTTAATGCGTGACATCGTAACACCGCCGCAGCCCGCGGGTGCCTCACGCCGTTCACCCGGTTACAGTGGGGCCTTGCCTCACACCGGCACACAGTGGAGACAGCAGCCTCGGGTGCTCGGTTTCGGTGCCACCACGGTCAAATGTCGTTGGGAAGGAGGTGGAAGCTAGGAATTCCAAATGGGAAGTTCGGAATTTTTTGTGTTGATTTTTTTTAGTTGAAAGTTCTGGAAATTTTGTGTTGCAAGATTCAGGATTTCGAGTCGGAAGGTTGGAAAGATTCGGTTGAAAGTTTGGATCACGAGTTAAAAATTTATATTCCCGAGTTGGTAGTATTGATTTTTCCCGAATTGAAAGTTGATTGATTCCAAATTTGGAAGTCCCGGATATGAACCGGAAGTTTTTTCAAAAAATCTTAATTGAAACTTTACATTCTTCGACTGAAAGTTTCAAACATCTTGTCAAAAATCTTTCAATTTCATGTTTGATGGAAGCTCCCTAACGAGGAATTCCCCGTTGGAAGAAAATTGCCGGGGGAAGTTGTCCGCTAGTGTTCACAGCGGACGCCCACAAACTAGCGACTGAAAATCCTATAGGACTAAGCCTTTTAGCCCATTAATTTGGCTTAGAGCCTCTATCCTATTCACCTTCTCCTTCCCCGTTTCCACTAACAAAACAACACGCAACGACTATTTCACGCATTAGTCAAACCAAAAAAAAAAACAAATTAACGGTGTTCTTCTGCTCGAAACTAATGTCCCGCGATCGATGAAATCAGCTCGTGTGGCAAGGAAAAGGGCTAGTTTCTAACTGACCGGGTATGACCTGCCTTCTTTTCCACAGGGTTTCGAGCACCAAAACTAAGGTGCGTGCCACCGTTTAATTGCCCGAAAAAATTCTGCGTCGACTTGTAGATGCCGTTTTGCTTCATATCGAAATAGAGGAAATTAACCCATGAACTACTTCAAAAGCCAAATTCAAAATATATGGGGAGGGAAGTGGTTCACGAAAATTAGCTCCGGTGGTATGGAAAGCTTATATAATGCTTCGAATGGATTAGGCGCTAGGATATGCCCAATCTACTCGCAAGCTACGGCCGCCAAAGTTATAGCAGTTGAGCTCATCTATGGCGTTCTCTGCGTGCTCTCGGCGCTCGAAGACCACGAAGGCAAAGCCCTTGCACGCTTCAGGTGCATCCACGGCAACATGCCGCATCCTCCGCAGCGGCCCGAACAGGGCGAAGAGTCTGGCGAGATGAACAGGACGGCAGCGTTTCGACAGATTGTTCACGTTTCATCCGTGTTCCTGTCTTCCTGAAGCGCACAAGCAGTAGAGATTTGTGTTGGTCACCAGTTCACGGATCTTGACAATGTATGCATGACAACACTGCGGAGTTATTGTTTTAGACCGAAGGTAGTACCTAGCTTTGTTGAGAAAGCTATAATATAAAAGTGGTTTTGTTGGGGATTCCAGCTTTATAATAGGAGAACAGCAAACATTCAGAGCAGAACAAAAGAACAACTAAGTTTTCGGATAACTGCTCTAAGACATAAAAGGGGGAACTAACTCTGCAGATAAAACTCTACCAACTTAACAAAACATACCACACAAGCAAAGAACATTTGCTAAACCCCACACACTTTTGGTATCAGCCTACTACTCCCTCTCGGTCATCGATCTTCAGCTTCCGCTGTTAAACACTCTGGAGTTATTATACGTACCTTCTCCAGCCTCCAGTTCTTTGATCGGCGCATTAGCCATGTTTTCCCCATTTCCAACCCCTGAAACCACCACAACGAATTGGCGTTCGTGTTGATTGACAATTAATTAGCAGTTCATACAAGGCTTAACAATTATATCGTATGGAGTTGGACTTGTTGGTGACGTACGGATTGGCTTTCCTTCATCACGTGCAAGGAAAGAAAACCAAACAAGCCGTTGACGCAGCGTCTCAACTCTCAACGTCTTGTGCGTCCTACATAACTTTCCCTAATCGCAAATAGCATGGTGTCTCGATAACATATTTACGTATCTTGTAGGCTATTTTGATTTTTAAAATATTCTAAACATTAGAAACAACAATAGAAGCTTGAAACAAATTACAACACAAGGAATATAATTGAAGTACGTGCTTTGATGGAATAAAATCATTGAGCATATAAGTCGTTGAAGTTCTTAGAAACTAACCACTCTTTGTCATGTATAGATCATATAGTTGTATGCTCTTATTCTTACTCTATTAGTTTTTTTTTCAAACTGTCTGCATGCACATGTATCTCTATTTAATATCAAGCAATACGTTGATTGTGTGTGCGGTAAGTTATTTTAGTAGTTTACATGGTATAATGTATTAGAGTACATTGCTCACATATACATTGATGTGCTATGGACGATCTACCTTGAACTTATCTTCCCTCACACGTCGGCTACCCTACCAAACTATGTGGCTTCTACCTCTTCTCGTCGTCATTTTTTTTTTCATTCAACCTCCGACAGTGAGCATAAATCTTGATCGATCCCTCTCAGCTGCTACTGATGAAGACATCAATCCTAAGGATGCAACCCCTACTTCGACTCATTGCATCCTCTACTTCAACCACATCTTCTTCGAAAGGACTTTCAGCTACTGCACTGCTATATTCTCCGGTTGGACCACCGAACTTCGTCTACATACTATGGTGCTACATGTACATTCCATGGTGCTGCATTTGCATACCTTGGTGCTGCGTCACCAATTATTGGCCCACTGGCTTTGCAATGAATGGGCTGATTTGGCCCATATGGCCGGCCACCTAGGGTTTGTGGCACTGTTCACATGGACTATTCATGCATGAATAGTACCCACCGCCGCCCTTCCTTCTCCTATACATAGTGGCTGTTATCCCCTTTAGTTCTTCGGGTTTTGTTAGATTAAAGTTTAGCATTCGCTACTTTATACTTTGTCCTCTTGTTCGGCGAGATCAACAACGACATTGTTCTTCAGAACCCCACTTATCAATACATTAATTTCTATTCGTAATTTTAGATTGTTATTTATCTTGTTCTTGTGTGTTTCTTCGGTGTATGCAGGAATTGATCTTCGTGATCAGGTCATTCGGGTATTTGTGCATGGTTGATAACGACTTGTCGAGCAGTTCAGTGATTGCGTGGTTTCAAACCTTGCGAAGTCGTAGCCAGGATTGTGAAAGTTGAGCGACTACTACCGAACTTACCTTCTCATCGAAAGATCGGGCCAAAATCAGGACCTCCGTGGTTCATCAGCTACCACTTCCAATGCAATACTTTACTATATAGTTATATTCTATATCTCCCTAATTATTACTTAATGCTAACCATTGCGGTATCAACGTGTATACACATGCAACCGTCGTCGATCCCAGCTAGGAACACGTATCACGCTCTCTCCGGTGACCCTGAGCATATTCCCTACGACTGCGCCATCTCTACTCCAAGCTTTTTTCTCATCTGCCTCTGCACGCATGCGCTTCTATTTCTACGTATGCATACATGTATATACATGCATAATGTTATACATGATCAACGTTCTCTTCTTTCGTGTCAACCGCTCCTCTTCTTCGATGTTGGCCAACTCAACTTTATGGCTTCCTCATTAACAGTGGCGACCTCACATCTTCACTAATATTGGTATTTCTGTTTTAGTCGTTGTCTTATGATATGAAGAATCTTTTCTCCATCACTAGCGACAACGTGCCCCTCACCAGTGATGGCACGCTCCTAGCTACCCGATGGTCTCATATCGTCTATAGCTCGTTTTCAATGCAAAGCTTCATCTCCTCTCTGTGAGGGCTTCTCCATTATCGAGTTTCTTTGGTCACTAACTTCTTCAACAATGCCGACACTCACCACTTGTCATCGCAGACATTAGTTCCTTCAACACTGGACTTCTCTTCAATAGCTCCACGTGAGCAACATGATATTGTCCCCATCTTCATCGTCGCCGCCTCGGTTCTTCGCTTCCCTGTGGATCAATGTCTTCTTGTAGGAAAGATCGATGTCATTGCACTCTTTCGTAGTCTTCTCCGATACCATTCGTGCTATCATCATTATAACTTGTATTTTTTATCAAAATTTTAATTATTTTTTTTATTTTTAATCCATAGGAAGTAGCAATAATAGAGACACGTGCCCTTGAAAGCAGACATGGTGGTTTCTTTTGTGTCTTCCTCGATACCATTCATGTCATCTTTGTTATAATTTTTTTATTCAATATTTCAGTTATTTTTATTGGAGTTCGTATACAAATCAAATTGCTCAATTTATTTAATTTATCCAAAATTTTAGTTATTTGGATATTTTATTTTGGAATACGTATGGAAATTAAATTGCAAATTTTATTTAATTTTTTATTCCAAATTTTAGTTCTTTTCTTGGAATTCGTATCTGAATCCAATTGCTAATTTTTCTTTAATTTGTTATTCCGAATTACAGTTATTTAGGGATTTTAATTTGGAATTCATATTGAAATCAAATTGCAAATTTTATTTTATTTTTATTCAAATTTTCATTTATTTATTGGTTGTATTTCGTATACAAATCTAATTACCAATTATTGTTTAATTTTTATTCCAAATTATAATTATTGGAATTCGTATCGAAATCAAATTGCCAATTTTTTTGGGGGGAATTTCAGTTATTTTTTGGTTGGATTTCGTATACACATCTAATTTCCAATTTTTTTTTATTTTGAATTATAATTATTTAGGGATTTTACTTAGTAATTCATGTGGAAATCAAATTGCTAATTTATTTTATTTTTATTTCAAATTTTATTTTTATTGTATTTGACATAGACTCTTTTACTTATAAATTCGTATGGAAATCAAATTTCTGATTTTATTTTATTTTTTGTCCAGAATTTCTGTTTTATGTTACTTGATATGGACTCTTTATTTTAATCTATATTGTTATAATCTAGACCCACCACGATCGACGATGTAGATCTTTTTCTTTTTTCACCGACTAATATGAGAATTTCTAGCCATTGAGCGCGAATATGGTGGTTTCTTTTGCCTCGGCTTTAATAAGATAATAGATTTGGCTGACGCAGTCTGGTCTCGTGTACCACAGCAAACTGGACCACCGTGCCAGGGTGGTCCAGTTTGCTGTGGCTTTCATATTCCAGCTTTTTTAGACCACAATTGCATCTTCCAGAATCTAGATCAATATGGAATTATGCTAAGCAGGGGCGGATCCAGGCCTCGGGCTAGGTGGTCTATAGCCCAAGGCCTGAAAATCTTATCATTGTTAAAGCTTGTGAAAATATCTTGAGAAATCACCGAACATTTGAGTTCGGCCCAAGAACAACTGGTTCAGCCCGAGGCTTAAGCCGTGGCTGGCTCTGCCCTGATGCTAAGTTTGGTTAGAATGTTATAAAATGTTAGTTAGACGAGTAGAACTAGGCTATGTGTACTAGGTGTAGACCACATATTCTCTACCCTCTTGTAGTAATCAGTAAGGAGTAAGGACAACAACAGATTGCCATCACAAGTTACTACAGGCCCCATGGCATTGTCCTGTTGCCACAGAAGACTTTGTAGTGATATGCAACGTCCTACACTAACCTCTTGTGTACTGTAAGTCATAGTATTGGTTAAGATATGTCCGAGGATATGTTCCGGAATTTGGTTCCTAGGTACGGCCTGGTTAGATTTGGATCCTCTGGCTTTAGTTCAAACGGCACGGACGTACTGTTGACAACACAGGGATGGTCTGATTGAAAATGAGCGGGTGAGTTGAGGATAGGTGACATTGCGGTGCATAGCCATCTCTTGGGAAAATCTGAATTTCTTACCCACCTCATTCCCGAGCGTTGATTCCTGATTGCATGGTCCAAGTATTGCGAATGTCACATGCTGTTTGAACTGAAAGGCAAAGGGTACAAATCCAGCTTGGTCTTGCTAGCAATTACTATACTTTAAAGCTGGGAGAAAGAGGCTCCTCCCGAGCCCTCTACGCCGTCTGTCGTCGGATCGCGTAGCCCTCGCCTCGGGCCTGTCCGATCTAAGGTGCTGCGGTCGCTGGGAAGATGTGGCTGCGCGAGCTCCACGTCGACCGGAGGAGCTCGCCCGTCGGATCCTCGCTTACCACTCCACATCGCGTTCAGCTTGGCTGCCTCACGCCCGCCGGCCTTCTGCGGCCCACGTCGGCCTAGCTGACCGGCCCACGCCATCGCGCGGGTGATCTTCTAGTAATGATAATTTCCTAGAACCTTGCGATGTCATAATTGATCTTGTGCACTCCAAGTCTCACTACTCACTGTAGTGACTTTGATACATAGAAGACTTTTAGCAATATGTACTAGGCCCTATACTAACTTGCCACATATCGTAAGCCATAATACTGATTAAGACAGGGCCGAGTAAGGTTTGGGAATTTTATGCGTAATTTTGGCATGGTTGGGGTTGGATCATCTGCCTTAGTTCAAACAACAAGGCACGTCATAGAAACGTAGGAACTGTCTATTCGAGAATCAAATAGTCGAGATGAAGATGATTGACAAATTGCGGACTTTCGGTGCATAGCCCCGCTTGGTCTTGCTAGCAATATCAACGATTTCCTAGAACACTAATATTCTGTGGCTGTGGAATTTACTGGGAATACAATTTATTTCGTATACTGTTGATATTCAATAAGTACGACCTGCAGTAACTAGTTAGGACTAGTAATGATTATTGTAAATTATTACAGGTCCCACAGCTCGTTATCGTATCTTGTTTGCTTTGAAAGACAGCCTAGTTGGATTTGGACCCAGCCTTTTAGTTCAGATGTCACAAATGCATCATTTACCATGCTGGGACCGTATGCTTGTGGATTGCATGGTCAAAATGAAGATTGATGTAACACCTCGGCCCAGAGCCCAAAATGCCACTAAATTACCTCGACTACCAATTTAAATCACCTATTACATTAAATTTCAGCAAGTATATGACAAATAAAATCTCATCCATTGGATAATATATGAAATAAATAAGACATCCGAACTGTTTAATGATCAACACAATAAATGGTAATACTGAATAGGAAATCAAATAGAGGATAAACCAAGCCATTGAATGAATAATCAACTTATAACCATCACCTAAGCTTAATCAATAATTATCAAGTTCTAGAAGGAATTATTCATCACACCAAATAAATGTTCACATGGCCAATTAATTCATTTGAGTGAAGAAAGTGCAATTGTCCATGTGTGCTAGCCATTCTCATGCGAGATCCCGCCAACGACCACCTAAAGCAACAAAATAAACAAGGGTGAGTCCACCACTCAGCAAGCACTAGATACAATAGTAAGAACGCAAGCTCACTAACAATCGATGCATTATCAAAAGTCACATCATTCTCACTCTCATTCTCAACAATATAATTCTCATGTATGCAAATACTATGATGCACCTCTTTCAACTGATTCTGATATAACGAAGTGTTCACCCGTCGGTGACACATTTTCTCCCCGATCTTCTTGAGGGTGGTATCTCTACCTCGGTAGGATTTTAACATGGGGCAAGCCGGATTAGCCATAACCATAGCAGTACTCATCACCCTGACCCTTATGCAAGTGAATGATGCAACAATTCATTAAACATTACCATTCTCACCATGTCATCTCCATGGTAGTTACACCAATATCACAATTGTATCAATGTCACGAGATATCTCTTTTCATCAATATTACCATAGCAAATATTTAAATCACAGTATAAATAAAAATCATGGCAAATAAACCAACATGACAACGACAACCATCCGTTGTTCACCATTATACCAAGCACTTGCCTCTTTACCTTCTAGGAGCCGGATGATGCAAAGGCGGCACGGCGCTTGAGGCAACACTCCTTGGATAATGAATTGACATACATTCAAAAACATGCCAAATACAGTACTAAAACATCACATAATCTGCCCTAGCATGATTACACAAAAATGATCCAAATAACTACCTATCGATATATCGTTGTTCCAGTAGTAAAATAGCTCTAACTTATTCATCCGAACTCTAAATTCAACCATTCAAGACTTTTTAGAATCCTCACGAAAAAACCTACAACTTCCTAGTTATGCCGAACCTCTGATGCTGCCGTTCTCTGCTCCGTTTTTTTCCTCGAAGACCGTCCCAGAATTTGTTAGGACAGTCCGCTTCATAATTTTATATTTTTAATTCTAAAACTTAAAAAATATATGAATGATACAAGTTCTATAAACTACACAAAAATTCTTACATTTTTTTAAGTTGTCACCATATTTTAATTTTGCCATCTACTATATGAAACTGACAAATCTTCACAACGTCTGCCAGCTACTCCGATTCTAACGATCCAAACCTTACTGGAAAGCTAACGAGATTATCTAACTTTTCTCTAATTAGACCGACCTATGAATCCAAGCCTAGATATCCCTAATCACCCCTGTAAGGCTCTGTGTCGCAACCTCACGAATTAGGGTAGAACAACATCTACTTTTTCCATTGATCAAACAACCCACAACTTGAACAACGACTAAACTAGGGCAATCTAAAGGGTTTCAGATCATTACTTTTGGAGATCACGATGAAGATCACAAATTTCCTGTGAAATCTCCTCTTCCTTCCTTCTTACTTTTCCTCCTTCCTTCCCTTTCTTCTTGCTGGCCGGCTCCCTTCTGGCCTTCTGCTTCCTTGGCCGGCAGCGAAGGGGTGCTGTAGGGAGGGAGGAGATGGCGCAGGGGAGAGGGGCGGCTTGGGGGTGGAGGCACAAGGGGGCAGGTGGAGGCGCAGGGGGTGGCAGCTCTAGGGTTTGGGGGTGCTGCTGCCCCCCCTTGGCTCCCACTTAAGGGGCCGGCTGGCCCCCACTTGGGCCACGGTACGATGGGCTGAAGGCCTGAGTTCTAATGCCCCCCTTAATTTCTGATTTTTTTTTCTCATTTCTAATTATATTTAGTTTCAGTACTAATCATTTATTTGTTTTATATTCAAACAAGATATTACAATTGAGGTGCATATATATCCGATTATAAAATTTGAATTTCTTGCATACCGTAATTTCAAGCATTGATCAATGGTTAGAGCATTGTGTACGCCACATGCTGTTTGAACTAGGTTGGAGAGGATACAAGTCCATCTTTGTCTTGCTTGTCATACTGATACTTTATTGAAACAACCATACTCTTGTAATACAATTTACTTTGTATAGTGTTGAGATTGAGCCAAGGTATAGTTTGATACTTTGATCCTTGTTAAATCTACCATTCTTCGTAATTAGTGTTGTGCAACTTATGTCAAATTCCAGACGGACCAGAACAAAGCCCATGAAGGCATGAGAGTAACGCACCAACTTTAATGTTATTTTTTGGTGTGATTGATATTAGTATAAAATCGTCATGCGTAAGTTAATTGAGCTAGATCGGTTGAATTATTCCAATAAAATGCACTCTTTACTGCCTGCCTATCAAATATAACTACCCATGAATACTCAGTAACTTGAGAAGCTGCATTTTCTGGCACTCCATTCAAGTATTGCAATTTTTCAAGTGGTTTTGATAAAGTTTGTGGGGGATGTCTTTCTGAGGGAACCTGAATTCAAGATGCAAAGAAGCTAAAGGGATCAAAAATATATTTGACCTTTTCCTACCTAATTAAATATGCTCTTATAATCAAATCCACATTGGATTACGCGCTTTCTAGCTGGAAGGTTGGTAATCCAGGTTGTTATTCAGTGAATTTAGCTGATGGAATTTGATGATAGAAATATTGTACCTGTTTCAATTACTTTAGTTCAAAATTTCTAATCTGACAGTATGTTCAAAAGGTGGTCATCTCCATAACATGAGCTAGAACCATTAGGTCTGATGTTAACTTGATGCTTTAGAAAATTGAGTACTTAGCTGTAAGTCATTGCACTGTAATCTTGTTGATCTTGTCGGTAAGTGCACAAACACTAGATAGTAATTGCTGTTGTGTGATGTTTTCTATTTCATTGACTGGCTCAACCATTTAGGGATCAAATCCCCGACACTTGAGAGTAGGTAGGTAGGTAATAATATGACTTGAAACTCAAAATATTGGAGTGAAGAGATCATGAGATAATATGGTGCAGCAATTGGTTACATGAAGACACCTGTGCTCTAGCACAGTTCTTCCTGTCAAGTGACCACTGAAATAAGAAAACATCATTGGTTGCTTATTGTCTTGCTTTTATGCAATCAATATAGATGTGGGGTTGCAGGGAACCAAACAGTATTTGAGACGTACACCATTGCTTCTCTCTGTCTTAGATCTTGTGGTATAAGTCTTGGAAGACAGGATGGAATTGACCTACCACCTAGAAGAATCTCATTCTTATAGTGCCATGAGTACTGAAAACTAAAGTTTCCTTTTCCATTATCAATTTTCAGCGTAAAATCAGAAGCACTCTGTAAATTCGATGGTGCACCACATGTACGGATACGATTCCATATATACTGGCTATTTTATGAAACATTTTGTGAATTCGATGGTGCACCACATGTATGGATACAGTTCGATATAGACTGTTTTTTTTGTGAAATATTTGTAAATTCAATAGAGCACCACATGTATGGATACAGTTTGATACAGACCGGCTATTCATGCCCTTAAGTTTGGTGTAGTATTTTTTTTCCCTTTTTCCTTTATGTTAACCTGTTATTGTTAGTTTTTTGTTTTCAAGCTTTTTTATTTTTATATGGGATCACACAGTGTGTTTTCTTCACGAAATGGGTAAGGCAGATGCAAGTATTGATAATCTTAAATTCAAAAGGGAAAGCATAGTTGGATTTCAGCTTTTTTATGCATTGTCTATGTAGATCGCCAGCTCATGAAAGGTTTGCTAATTTCTTAGCTATGTGCAGTTGTTTAGATTGATTAAATGGTGCCTCACACTGTTTCCTATTGCTGTCCCTTAAGGATGGCAGTTCTAGGCACTTCTCCAGATTAGTGGAAAATCTCGTCTCTCTATTTGGTGATTGGTGTGGATTTTTTGAAGCAAAGTTTTTTTTTTCATGTTTGGTATCTTTATGTTTTCACCGTCGGCAAGTTAAATCCTTCAACATGCCGGCTGTCATTCAGTAATTACTGACGTCTTCATGAACCAAATAGCAATGATGGAACCGTTCGTGCAGACTAAGGGACCAATCCCCATGGTGTACGGTGGAACAAGAACACTGCTTCTCCCTTGCTGCTATGAAATCAGTTCAGTCAACTGAAAGCATCTATTTACATGGCTGTGCTTGCAAATAGCATTCTATCCTCTGATTACCATGATTACACAGATTGCTGCCGTTCTATTAGCAGTATCTACATTTTGCTTGCATCCTACACAAGATTACCAAGGCATGTGATTTTCCAAGATATGCTTTAGTTGCAGACCGGGCCAGGACCTGACTCCTGAGCCACATCAGTCGACACGTTTGGCGCAAAAGATTTCCTGAGAGTGGCTTCTCATCTCAATTTTCCAAAACATATAACACCGAATTGACATTATTCTATCGTTACAGCGCGCGCAGTCATTTCGTCCCCTTGTCGGCAGAATCAGATATATACCTGCAGATGGTTACACTGTCTGTTGACGTCATTTCTGAGCAGGAGTGAGCCCCCCCCCCCCCCCACCCCCAAATCTGTTGTTTGGAAAATAGTCTCAGAAAATACATCTTAGTTATAGAATTTGGAGTTCATCACAGTGGGCCGACGTGGTGCATGAGTATGACTGCATTGTGTTCTAGTATATGGAGCTGCTGCTCCGTGTTATGGACTAACCCATTATGCTACAATGGATCATCTTTTTTGTCCCTTGATGGAGTAGCGTAGCTGAGAAGTACTTATTGTTGTGTACAATCTTCCAGGTACCGTCTCTCTGCGCCTAACATCGTTGTATGATATTGACAGATAACACAGGGAAGCCTGCCATTTGGTTGGATTGCCTATTATAAGATGTCAATTAGTTTCTACAGGTCTGAGGAGTGAGGAAGGTGATCGACAGTATGGCTAATTTGTGACCCTGTTTCTTCATGGTTCCTCGCACCTTCCTACTTGCCATGATGTACATATATAAACATAAGCTAGCAAAAGATGAGCATAAAGTAAGCTCCTGCCGACCTATGAAAATACATGGACTCTGGAAGACTGAAACTGGTCAGGAATGAGTTCTACCCTCTGCTCTCTTTTTTTGCCTGTCCTTGGAGAATGTAGCTGAATGATACATTGGTCCTAGAATTTCATTCCTCATTGAGCATAAATACAATTAGAGATTGCCAAATTGTAAGATGGCTGAATTTTTTTTAAGTATAAGTCACATTTTTTATCAATTTGATCAACATCCAATCAAATGACACATTAATCTCTACAGACCCAATAGTCATAAAAATTGACTTAAACTTAAAAAAATTCAGGTGATTTAGAAATAGCAAATCCTATACAATTAAAACTTGGATTTGTTATTGTACATGAGGTGAACATTAAGCTCCATAGGAGTCTCAACGGTGTGCTGATCAGTAAGATAAGCATGATCAAGAAGTTCCTGAATATACTTTTCTTGGGACAGATAGAATCCCTTAGGTGTAGAAATAACCTCAACCCCAAGAAAGTAGCGAAGAGAACCCAGATCAGACATGAGAAACTGCTCATTAAGACGCTCCTTCACAAAGGTGGTGTACTGAGAATCATCTCTAGTAATAATCATATCATTAACATATAGAAAAAAAAGTCTACTTTACAACCCTGAACTTTTTGAAAAGTCCGAAAATCAACCCTAAACTACAAAACCGGACATTTTACACCCTCAACTATCAAAACCGTTTATTTTACCCCCTCAACCAAAACTGGAGTGGTTTTGGGTACACCACGTCAGCACCAGCATCCGCCTGGTCCACCTCACCTCCAACTCCTCATCTCCCACTCCTCACCTTCTTCTCCATGGCTTTCCCATCCCCCAATCCGAAGCTCCTTGCGCCACCTCCACTCCGGTCCGACGCCGCACCCAGCCGCCTGCACGCTGGCGCCGCTACCCCCTGGCCGCCCGCGTCCAGCCGCTCGCGTGCGGTTGTGAGCACCCCCGGAGGAGAGGGAGAGCTGCCTCCGCCTCCGATCTTCCCCCGGCCTCCCCGGCGCGGCATGGTGGCCAGCGTCGCCGCTCGACTCTCCCTCTGGCCTTCCCCCACACCCACCGGGGCTCTCCCCATCCTCAACGCCGCCGCCACAGCGTCCTTGCCATGCCGCCGGAGGCCCACGTCGCCGGAGCATCTCGGCCTCCCTCCGCCTACATGGCCTGCATAGGCGAGTCCCCCACGCCCGGCCAGTTCTCATGTGCGCGCTACTTTCCCCCTTCTCCCCCTCTGGCGTCGCCGCCCGTTTCTCCTCCCCGGCTCCGGCCGCCGCATATAGTTGCCCCGTCGCCACCGGTCACCTTAAGCCGAGCCACCGCCACCCACAGGGCCGCCTCATCGTCGTCGCCAACATCCTCCTCTTCCCGAGGACATGGAGGTGCCGACGGTGCGGCATAGGCGACCCTTGCTCCGACGCCACTCACAACCGCAGCCGCCCCCGACCCCAGCACGCCCACGCCTCCGCCCCCCATCCATCCCCCGTGCAGCTTCTGGCTTCGCCTCGTGGCCGCCAGCTTCACCCCCTCTCGCGGCCACCGCCCATCGTTGTTGTGCCCCCACGGACCCTGCCGTCCGCAGCAAGAGGGCTGCCCCCTCGGACCCGGCCGTCCGCAGCAGGAGGCGGTGGCTAGGACGGAGACGCAAGCGGTGGTGGTGGTCGGAGGCGATGGGATCTGGTGGCTGGCGCAAGAAAAGGAGAGGAGAGTTGAGAGAGAAGAGGGAGATGGAGATGGAGAAGCAGGGCGTGCGAGGAGAAGAAAGAGAGAGGAGGTGATTTGTTTGCTGAGGTGGCAAAGTACGATGACGTGGGTGCTAACGTGGATGCCATAGCAGCGAAACAAGAGTGGTTTAGGGTGGAAGGGGGTAAAGTGAACGGTTTTGAGAGTTGGAGGTTGGCTCGTGTCTGGTTTTGTAGTTTATGGTTAATTTTTGGACTTTTCAAAAAGTTCAGGGTTGTAAAGTAGACTTTTTCCTAACATATAAAAGGAGAAGTGTCCGACCACGAGGCGAAGTGTGAATAAAGAGAGCAGGATCATGAGCACTAGCAGAGAAATGTCAGGACCCTGAGTAATGCAACCCCGAGACCCTCTGTGCATTCCGAACTAGTCTCAAGATCAGTAGCTAGCTCGCACAGTTGCAACATAGATGAAATCATATCCATACAGCAAACCTAAAGATGAAGTAGACAAATTAATATTAATAGCAAAAAGATCTTTCGGTCAAGATTGTTTACAAGGTCTGCCACACAGGGCTACAACAAAGGAAAGCTGCAGTGGAAACAAAACACTCGCGGAGGCTATTCGACGCACCTACAGGCTATCGAGTGGAGGATGTCCCCTAGATCGCTTGGTCCTCGTAGAACTCCTCTTCATAGAGCTCGGAGCTCCCTGGGTCCTCTTTGGTGACTGATTAACCAGAGGGCACAAAACCGTGAGTATTTTGAATGTACTTAGCAAGTCGCAGAAAAATGTTATGCAGCTAATATTCATGTACGGCTTGACAAGGATAGCTTTAGAGTTAATTTGCGAAAAGCAGTATTGATTGATAATACCGTAAGTAGATTGAAAGCACAAGTTGAAAGAGTAATACATAAGTAAGCAAGGTTCTTTAAAACAACTTGTGAGCACCCATGACCACCCATGAGCACTCACGACCACCTCCTAGACCACTGTGGACACCCACGACCACCCGTGAGCGCCCACAAGCAGCCACTCCCACGACCAGGTCGCTGCTCGAAACCAACCACGACATCTTTTTTGGAAAAAAAGCGCCCTCGTATGAAATCACCAGGCATTGTCCATAACTGGGGACATGGCTATTCGAATAGTTTTACACTCTACAGAGGTCATACAACTTTACCCATAAGAGATAATCATCTTATACTATCCGCTCACACACTTCCGAGGTGTGCGACTACGAGATTATCATAAGACCTTTACGAAGCTCTGTTTTGACCCAGTTCTGTTCGCTAAGGTTTCGCCTCCGACTGGTTTTCACAACTCCCAACATCCACCTCACAAAAACCACACCCCAGTCGACCGGCCCCCTCTAGCGCCAAGTGTGAATGTCAATCCCAGGGTTCACACTTCCACCAAAACAGAACCGAACCAAAGTTTTGCTAGTTAGTTGGCCAGGTCCACCTCATCCTGGATATATGGTTGCACGGTTTGGCCCAGATCAATAGCGCACAAAGTTAAGTCCTTAGTGACTACTTAGGCGAGACAACCACATCCCAAAGACATCCCTTTTACTGCATGATCACTCACCTAAGTAAGAAAACAGTTTTTGGTTCAACCCGACCAAATGGCAGTACTTGCCATGACACAACAATTTTTAACAACAGTGGCTGCACCACAATTCCATATATTATTAGTCAAGTTTAACATCAATGTTTCAAGTGATTGAGAGACAATGCATAACTAAAGCATGTCTAAGCATAATATGCACCCAAGTTAGTATAACAATAATGTCTAACTAAGAACACTCATCCTATGGTGATCCAGGGGAACATGTCAACATGTTAAACACAAATATTCAAGGAGTCATACTGCCGAGTAAGTATTTAGCTATCTCCCAAACCATTTCCATACAACTAAACATATATGTTGATATAAAATAATATACTTTTATTAATTGGGTTCAATATGATCAAAGGTCTACGACTTGCCTTCGCTGAAGTGTTGGAATGCTTCGGTCGAGGTCGTCGGGTCCGCAAACTCTTCGGAGAAGTCGGAATCTACACGTGCAAACAAAGCTAAGTAAACAAAACAAGAACACCAAGGCTCCAACGAAAACACCATACTAGAGCCAAGAGAAAAGATACAAAATAAAGAGATTTGGTTTACTCGAATGGAGGAGGCTGCGAGGCCTGAAGCACAGTGAAAAGGGCGAGAGTAAGACAGAGAGAGAGCTTGGGAGCTGAGGGCAAACAAGAGGGCAAGGGGCTCCCTAGTGTTTTGTTTATAGAGGAGGGAGGACGACCGAGTGACAAGATGAAGCACGATATGGCATAGGCACACGAGCGGAGCTCTAGGCTGGCAGGTGTAGGAAAAGATTGGGACAGGTAGGGGAGGAGACCAAAGAGGGGAACGGTCATAACTGAGGCGACATCATTTAATGCGACACAACAACATTTAATACGCAAAGACTTGCACGACAGCAATGACATGATGAGAGGAAGAAGAAGGTGAGTAGAGGGGCGGACAGGTGGGGCCGGTCAAACCAAGAAGGTGGTCATGACTGAAAGGGGAGGTCGTGACCAAAGGGGAGGTCCTGCGGAGGAGATCCTGAGGAGGAGGTCCTAAGGAGGGGGTGGTCTTTGCAAAAATGGGGAGGTCGTGATCAACTGGGTGGTCAAGACCGAGAGGGTGGTCTTTGCAAAAGAGGAGGCCGTGACCAACTGGGTGGTCAAGACCGAGGAGGGTAGTCTTTGCAAAAGAGGAAGTCGTGACCAACTGGGTGGTCAAGACCGAGAGGATGATCTTTGCAAAAAAAAGGAGGTTGTGAACGGTCCTGATGGATCCAGGGGAGGTAACGGCTACGCCCCAGGAGGAAAGAAGGTCCAAAAAGAGAAGAGGGCCAGAACTAGAAAGGAGGAATTCAAACCTGAAATTGAGTTACGAACAACAAGGATATTTGAAACACAAACCCGAGCTTAAGAAGAGCTAGAAGGTTTGGAACTAGAGATAAAAAGACAAACGGAAGAGACCGAAGACTAGAATAGCAAAAGCTAATAGACGGATAGAGAAGGGGATTTAAAGGCCAGAAAACTCCAACAACTCGAGATAAACCAACTTGAATTAGTTGAAGTTTGATTAATTGATATTAAATCTCTTTCAACTTTTAAAATTTTAAGTTAAGATTTGGAAATTCTACAAAACCGAATGGATGTTATAAGAAACCAGCTGCAGTGACAACAGAAGATAAACGATCAAACCAGGCACGAGGAGCTTGCCACTGAGCAAAAGACGTAGTAGAGGATGCAGCAGAAGCGGCAGCGACGGTGGAGGCGACAAGACTGGCAGGGGCAACAGAAGGAAGATGAATCCAGTCAAGCTCCCAGAGACACTGTGAGTCACGACGGTGAGGGTAGTACTGACCAGAGTCCCCGTGCGTCGATCCTGAACACAACAGGAATCAGAATCAAGAATAACACGACAACCATGATGTCGAGACCACCTCGGGATGTACTAGGAAAGGCCTCCCAGGACCTCTTAGGGAGGTCCGACAGGACCACCCGGAGGTCTTGCAAGCCCTTCGGGGACATCCCAAGAGGAGGTCCTCCGGGACCTCCCAAGAGATCACAAAGACCTCCCGAAGGTTTTGGATATGTGCACTGAGTTAGTCCTAGGAACCGAAGCTAACTCGCACAAATCAACATTGGTGAGATCACAACCAAAAAGTCCACAACGGATACAATAGATAGAGAAGAACTTATATTAAACAAGGGCCTTATGGCTAAGATTGTTTACAGCGGGTACCACAAGGGTTTGCAAAATCCGACAACAGAGTTGCACAACGGAACCACCAAAAACGCTAGAGGCCATCCGGCAAGCCCACAGGCTGTTGAGTGGAGGACGTCCCCTAGAAGGTTGGGTCATCAAAGCACTCCTCCTCGAAGAGGTCTAAGCCACCTTAAACTGGATCTTCTTCGGCCACTGTTCAAACAGAGGGCTTAAAGCCATGAGTACGTTGAATGTACTCAGCAAATCGCAGGGAACAATTATGCAATTAATATTTATGCATTGGCTTTGACAATGGAGAGCTGCAGGGTTAGTTTGCAGAAAGTGATACTTGACAGGAAATAGCATATATAGATTTGTAAGGCTCGAGTTAAAAGGAGTAACACACAAGTGCAAGGTTTAAAAAGGAGGTCGTGAACACCAACTCACTCCCAAAACCACTCGTGGGAGGTCTTGGCCGCACCCACGTCCAGGACCACCCCCACGACCACCCTGAAGCACCAACTCTGGAGCACTTTGGACCGCCCTAGGGTGCACAAGAGCTCTTTTGAAAAGCTACCCCTTGCGCAAAATCACCAGGCAATGCCCATAACCAAGGACTTGGCTATTCGAATAGATTTTTACACTCTGTAGAGGTGTACAACTTTACCCACAATTCACGACCTCTCTAGCGGGACGGGTTCCCATCGACACCCTTGCTTATTTCCAAGGATGAACAGTCTAGAGAGCGCGACAAGGCCTTTACAAAGATTGGAACTGGCTCAGAGCTGCCGCTAAGGTTTCGCTTCTAACGGGCCTCACACCATGTCAGATTCATGCCCCCTCTTGCGCCAGCGAATCATACGCTCAACCACAATAGAACCAAGCCAGCTCCTTGCTAATTATTTGGCCCAGACCACCCCCATAAAATGGTCTTGTGGTTGCACGATAAAACCCGGATCATTGGAACACAAAGTTAAGTCCTTAGTTGTTGCTCAAGCGAGACCATCCACATCCCGAAGTACGCACATCGCCCACTACTCACTCCTGGCCTTCTTGCCCGAGCATAAAACAGTTTTGGGTTCAACCAAGTCAAAGGACCACCAAGTCCAGGCACACAAGTTTTAACAAAGACGGTATCATACCACAATCGATACAACTATGGCAACCCACCACAGCTGCACAACAGTGGCCTCACACCACAGGTTCCATAGTTTATTAGTCAAGATTATTAAAAAGGAAACAAGGTTCTCAAAAGCCGCGGTTCTAAGTAAGGCTAAGCATAATTACAGTCCTAAGTTGGCAAAATCAAAGAGTGCCAACAAAACCTACCCAACTAAGGTATCCAAGGGAAATCATGTTAACATGATGAGTACAAATATATAAGGAGGTATAGTGTCAAGTAGGTAAAGCTACTGCCCAAAACCTTTGTTATAAAAAGTAGCCATGCATGATAAAGTAAAACAACATATATTTGAAATGATAGGTTCAACATGATCAAAGGATTGCGACTTGCCTTCGTTGAGGAATGGCGAGGCTTCTATAGAGGTTGCTGGATCAAATAAATCCTCTTCAAACCCGGGACCTACATGTTTGCGAAGAACCAAATAAGCAAGACAAACTCGAGCCAAAGAACTTAAAAGATTCAAAAGAACTTAGACAAAAGCAACTCAAAACTAGAGGAGCAGGGGGTCCTGACGAAAGGGGAGGTTCAACCCAAAGGAGCGCGAAACTCCAGACACAAGCACAAAGAGGTCTTAGGCGAGAGCGAGGAAGATAGAAATGAGGAAGAAGGTGATGAAGGGAGGCACTCTCAGACTACAAATAGATGGAGATGGTGGAGAAAACACTGGGCTCAGGGCAACGTGTCAAGGGTAGGTGAAAAACAGGACAAGGATAAGACAAGGCATGCCATCAAAAGGAGGGAACAAGGTACCTAGATGTGACCACATTTAATGTGCCGCAACAACATTAAATATTCAGAGACTTTCTGCTGCAAGCGTGCAGAAAGGAGAAAGAGGATATGGTTGTCTCAAACAAAGAGGTTGGTCAAAGCAACACGAGAAAGTCGTGACCAAATGATAGGTCCAACGACGGGGTGGTCCTAGGAGGAGGACCTGCGGAGGAGGTCCTGAGAAGGTTTCGCAGAAGACAAAGGAGGTCCTGTTTCACCAGGGTGGTCTTTGCAAAAAGACCAGAGATCATGACCACATAGGGTGGTCGTGACAAAAGAGGTGGTCTTTGCAAAAAGACCACGGGGAGGTCCAAAAGATAAGGAAGTCCTGAGGAAAGGAGGGATGTCCAAAAGATAAAGGAAAAGACGCAACGAACCAGGGCCACACGATGGTGATCGGGTGGTCCAAAGGGGAAAGGAACGTTCGGAGCACGCAAACACACACTTACATCGGGCCACACAAACTCAATCAGACGCACCACAATGCAAGGGTACGTTCAGACCACACAAACGCTCCCTCTCAATCGGGCCATCCAAGCAAGATCAAATGAACCTAGGAAGGGGAAAGCGCGTGCAGGATCTGGACTTAAGGGAGGTCCAGATATAAAAGAGTTTCAACGGTCAAGATACTAAAGGGAAAAAGATCTAACAAGAGGAGGTCCTGGCGGCCAAGATCTAACAAGAGAAGGTCCTGACGGCCAAGATCTAACAAGAGGAGGTCCTGAAGAGGTAGAAGGAGAGGAGGTCAAACGAGAGGAAGGTCTAGAAAGGGGAAACTCAACTCAAATCGAATTTCAGGAATCAAAGGGGTTTGAAACACAAACCCAAGATTAGAACAACTCGAGGGTGGTTACGACCTAAGGGAAGGTCGGAACCCAAGGGAGGTCCTAACAAGGAAGAGGTCCAAACGCAAAGGAGGCATAAACCAAAGAGATAACACCGAGGAGGTCTAGACCATAGAAAGGAGGTCTGAACTTAGAAGAGATCCTAACCAAAGGGAGATCAGGATCAAGAGGAGGTCCAAGAGAGGGAAAACTAGGCTAAGGGATACACAAGGCAAACAAAGAAAGAGGGCTAGAAACCAAAGAACACCAGAGGACTCCAGCACGAACAAAGAACTAATTGACATTAATTGAAGTTAGGTTAGTTCAATTTAAACCTCCAATATTTTCAATGTTCCAGGTTAAGCTTGAGCAAGCCAATAAACCGAATGGTTCCTTTTTTGTTTTAAAATCTGGCAAGAACTCTAAGACAAACGAGACGTTACACATGATCAATGAGTTGACCAACAGAGTTGAGCTGCATAGTTAGTTTGAGAACATAAGAAACAGGAGGAACATGAAAAGAGGAATTCGAAAGAGTGCCTCGTCCTGCAACTGAGAGAGAGGTATCATCGGCTGTCTGGATAGTGATAGGATCAGCTAAAGGACCAATGGAAGTGAAACTGGTGGAATCAGATGTCATGTGAAAAGAAGCACCAGAGTCAAGAATCCAAGGTGATATACCTGAGGAAGGAGTAGAAGGTGGTCTCTCATTAGAAGACTATGCAGCAGAACCAGCACAACCAGATGGTGCAAAGGCAGCAATGCAACGTAGTAGTGTGAGAAACTCCTGAGAATCAGAAGCACTAGAGTTCCTCTGAGAGGAGGAACCGCTAGTGCCCTTTGGAGGATGGCCACCACGACGTAAATCCTTCTTCTTCTTGTAGCAGAACTGTGCCGGATGTCCATCCTTCTGGCAATAGGTGCAGTGTACCCTACCAATAGCAGTTGTCACTAGTGAAGGCACCATTGGTGAAGGAGGAGCTGGAGACGTAGCGGGTGTAGAAGCTGAAGGAGCCGTCAGAATCAAAGGAAACGACGGTGATGGCAGTAGACCAGCAACACGAAGGCGAATCTCCTTAGCACGAACAGAGGCAAGGGTCTCCAACAGGGTCACACGAGGGTGGCATGCCAGCAACTGAGCATGAGTCTGCTTATACTCAACCCGAAGACAGGTCAAGAAGTCATAGATACGACGAAGCTCCAGGTGAGACTGCTGACGCTGATAGTACTGACACGTGTGGCAAATATTTGGTCCTAAAGAGTCAATCTGACGCCATACCACAGACAATTGGGCATAGAACTTATCCACAGTGGCATCTCCCTGCTGCAGCGACTGCTCCTGACGCACAATAGAAAGATACAACGAATCACCAGATGGCTCGTAACGGTTGCGCAGATGAGTCCACATCAACTGTGCTGAAGCCAAACCAACCACATCCCAGTGAATTGCACCTTCATGCTAGCAACCAGAATAGCAGAGGCATGAGCATCCTCATCGATCCACATCTTGTAGGTAGCATACTGAGTCTGAAAAGTCTCCATGGCATCCTCAAAAACCTCAGATGCCTTTGTACGAGCGTCTTCGGAAGCATCCTTTGGGTGTACAGGCTCAGCAGACGGAGTAGGGCGAGACGGACAAGGCAACTAGCCAGTAAGAAGCTCCCAAAGGCGTTGACCAAATATGTGGAGGCGCATATGCTGAAACCAGTCCCGATAGTTGAGACCATTGAAGATCACCAGGCAGCGAGGAACGAAAAATAGTGCCCATTAGTAGGCGACGCTGGACGGTGCGGCAACCAAGACAACGAAGTCTAATAGGCAGTGCTAGAAGGTGCGGCGGTTAGAACGACGTACTGAGGTTTTTTTTTCCTTTTTTCTTACCGGGCTGGCTCAATTAAAAGGCACTCGGGCCGCACGAGCCAAAGGCCCGCACCATAGGAGAGCACCACGCACGGGGGGGGGGGGGGACTAGGGTTCCCCCTGGCGCCGGCGGCCCCAGCGATAGCAGCGACCCGGCGGCTCCCGACGACGCGAAGAACTCCCCCGATCCCGGCGGTGTTGGGTGACCAAGCGGCGACACGATGGCTCCCTGACGGCGACGCGAAGAACTTCCCCGATCCCGGCGGTGTTCGGGCGACCAAGCGGCGGCGCGATGGCTCCAGAGCATCGGCGGCTCCCTGGCGGCGACGCGAAGAACTCCCACCCGACCCCTACTGTGTCTACGCAACCGAGTGGCGGCGCGACAGCTTTGGAGCGACTACGGCGTCCCAGATGGAGTAGCGGCATCAGAGAAGATGAAGACACCTGCGGCGGTTGAAGAAAGAACCAACGGCGGCGGTGACAAGAGCAGGGTGGTGGCAGAGGACACGGGAAGGGCGGCGGCGGTGGCCAGCAAAGAGACCGGCGGCGGCAATTGTAAAACCTTAATTCTAACCTCGTTCTGATACCATATTATGAATATCGTTTGTATTCATCATGAGGCCAATAGGCCAATATATATATAAGTACAGGTGTGACATATATGCAAAAAATCCCTTATACAATGGGAAAATACGCAGCCAAGAATATACATCTAACAGGTGGTAGGAGTTTCATTGCCATTGAACATAAATACATAGACACAATGGAGAACTGGATTTGTGCTTGTACGTCCGTAGTAGCTAGAGTGGCCTTGTAATAGTTTGTTGCAGACAACCAACCAGTTGCTCTGCATCCAGCCAGTCATCTTTTTCATCCTTGGATGTAACAGCATAGCTGAAACAGTGAAATACAAGAGTAGTTGTCTACAGTTCCCATATTTGATCGTCTGATTGCTGTTGTGTCGAATCTTACATCGTTTCTTGACACTGACGCAGGAACAAGGGGCCGTCCAGGCTCGGTTGGTTGTCTGCCTTGCCTGTTACAGGAAGTCAATTAGTAACTACAGGTTCGAGGAAGGCGACGGACGGTATGGCTGACATGGGACCCTGTCCAGCTCGGTGGTTCGTCGCGTCTTCCTGAGTCGCCATCGCGCGAACATACCGCCCCGGCCGGCTGATGAAGAAGCCACACGGGCGGAGCTCCTACCGACGTCGGGCCAAAGATTCAGCGACGCCCCCCGCGGTTTCAGCGAGCTCCTCCTCCCTGCGGCTAAAGATGGATACAGATTGCAGCGTATGGCTGTAAGGGAGTTTTAAGCGACTTGTGGGCAAAGGCATGGTTACCTACCTTGCGGTCTGCGCCCCCACGTGGCGGGCGAGGGCTCGTGTGGCTGACGGAATGGTTGATGGAATCCTTGCGTAAGGGCGCAACCAAGGCAGACTGCAGACATGGCCCCGTGGGAAACGGAAGTGGCAAAGCCTTCAAGCGCACCAAACTGTAGCTTTTGTGTGTGGTGGGGGTTATTTGTTGATGTTACACGTACCCCTACAGAAACTTTCTAGCACAGCAGCTGAAACAGCCGTAAATCCTGCGCAACTGTTATATTTTGTAGCACATATCTAGCTTTGTATTTGAGTGTAGTTGTATGAACATATATGCGACTGTAATATCTATAACCGACTAATCCACAATCTACATCTGATAAATATTTTTTTTTCTTATGGTTCCCCCCAAAAATCTCCTGTTTAATGTTGACATCTTCTAGCTCCCAAGGGAACGGTGTGCCTCCACTTATTTTTGCCAAACAAGAGATCGTCCATGAAAGTCTCTATCTTAAGAGTGAAGAGGGGTAAAGCTGGAATTATTGAGCAACATTTTGGGGGGTACAACACACGCACTGAGCAGATATGCCTCTTTTGTGCAAGTAGGAGCAAGATCGACCAACGGACCAAGATGCACAGCTAGCCTCCCTCACCGTCGCCATCACCGCAGATAAAAAGAGCTTTTAAGGAGCTATATATACGCTCGCGCGCGCACGCTCCCGTTGCAGTTGCGAGGCACTTGTCACGGCCCTTTCGTTCGACGCATGCTTAGTTAACTCGCCTGCCCTGCCCTGTGCGCACACACACGCCACGCAGGCTCACCCGTGCCGTGGAATTTAATTTTTAAACAGGAGTTGCGCGTGAGCTCGTGGGCTTTCGCTCGCTTTCTCGCAGCCGGGCGCCGGGCAGGCACCGCACATATAGCGCATCGATAGTTGGCCGTCCGGCCGGCGGCGGCGCGCGCGCGCTCACGGGTACATAAGTGGTTTCGATCGATGGGGCGGCAGCCATGCTGTGACAAGTTGGGGGTGAAGCGGGGGCCATGGACGGCGGAGGAAGACAAGAAACTCATCAGCTTCATCCTCACCAACGGCCATTGCTGCTGGCGCGCCGTGCCCAAGCTCGCCGGCCTGCTGCGCTGCGGGAAGAGCTGCCGCCTCCGGTGGACCAACTACCTCCGCCCCGACCTCAAGAGGGGGCTCCTCACCGACGCCGAGGAGCAGGTCGTCATCGACCTCCACGCCAAGCTCGGCAACAGGTGCGCCATATATGCTGCGGGCCCCATCATCCATCGATCATGTACACCGTATACATACAAATGCATGCATGTTGGACACGTATCATATACTCATATATACACCGATGTTCGTGCCTACTCTCCAACCGCTCTATCGCTATAGTGCGATGATAATCAAGTCCACACTTTATGCGAGGATCCTCGCACTTTATGTGAGGACTACTATCACGTACAAATAATTTCTAGATCACATCTTAGACCGCAGTAGAAGATAAACAATATTGATGCACGGGAAAGGAATTTTACTGAGAGTCTCACCGTGAGACCACTCCCAACAGCCGTCAACCTCCGAATATCACCTTAGATGGACGGTGCATGAGACAGAGCTCGTCCGAGGCCCTCCCCTACCGAATTTTTTTCCCCACGCACGGTTGGTTAACGAGCACTCAAACAAAATAGTTCTAGCAAACATTAACTTTGTCTGTACGCATAGATAGCAGTAGCTAGCGCCTCACCGTACGATAAGGTCCAAGAAACAGTGTCTATTCATTACACTTCACATAGACTTATGTACGTACAATTAATGCGAGGTCGATCGCCAAAGCCCACCAAATTACTTGACAACGAGGTGATGATCGCTGGTGTGAGCAATAAGGATTACATACATGTACATGACATCATAGGTACGTAGGTAAATCTTCATCACTGCTACTTACTGGCACACGCACGCAAGCTTAATTTTATTCCTGTGTGCGTCGCCAAGAAAGTAAATATATATAGATTGATTGACCAATTCATGACTGAGACACTGGTGGATAGTGCGGTATAGTACCTATCGTTTTAAATGAGCTGATTAAACTCGTGGACTCTCAATTAAACGTACGAACTTCTGCCCACTGATTGGTAAAAACCATGGCAGAAATTCCCCAACTGTATCCATATCACAAGCAGCCAAATTAAGAGTGGTGACTGGCTCTCGTGCACTCGATGTCGTTGTCAGGGCGTGAAAACACTTGGTTTGTTGCTCTTGAACGAGACAAAAACTAGCTAGAAACAGCACGTACTTGCTTGAGAAATCAATTAAGAAGAAGCAAGGTTTCCAACATTGGTTAAGGCCAATCAAAGTCTATTAACCTTCGCCAGCCACGTAGATATAGCGTGCAGAAGCAAACACTTCTTTGCTTGAACGACAGCATTTTCCATTCAATTTTACTACTATTTTTCTTCTTTCCTTTTTTTTTTTTTATTATTCTAGACCATACTGAAAGTTGTTCGTATGCATTTTATTGTAGTTGTCTTATAGGAGTTTAAAATTCATTATATGCTCCTCAAGAAAAAGAAATGTGCAGAATGACCATAATATTGTAATTGCTGAACCATTGACCTAGAGCTTGCTCTTATTAGTTCGACCACAGAACATCATTTTAAGCACAGTAATTAAGAAATAGGAGTGGCTTTTCCACTATGTTTAGAATTCATTTATAATTTAGATTATTTCTTAAGAGGAATCTGTGTCGTCAGATAGAGCTTATTTCGTCTCTGAATTGTGCAGTAAATTATATGTGTTTGAACATCCCTTTATTTTGCAACTAGTAAGACCTGTAGCTACTTTAATTATAAACAAATTATCTAGTGATCGAAGTGCTTCGATTCTATCTATGCGTGCTCTCAAGAAAAAATAAGGATTTCTTCAAGCAAATTAAACGGCAACGTACTGCTAGAGTAATTTCTTAGGAATAAATATCACAAATGATTTAGGATTTGTATGATTCTATTTTTTTAAAAGATAGCATTGCACTGATGTTAATTAGATCGAAGAAGCCTGGCATACTGGTGACCTATTGCCATATCGTACGAGGAAACAGAAAACACATGTGTATTAATTACTAGCTTTAACCTACTCAGATCAGTACAGTACTCAATGATGGAGTAAGTTGAACTGTACAAGATTAGCGAAAGTATGAACACGTTTCTTTGTGGTCGTTGGTGTGGTCGTGTATTAATTAAGCGTCGTCGTAGTAGTTTTTTACTTTTGGAAGAAGATAATTAGTGTTGCTCAACCACTATCGTACGAACTGATGTAGATATCTTGAAAATTTTGTAGAAGAAACAAATGGATGGTACTACATGATAACAGTCCACAAGAAAAGAACTTCATATTCCACATTTTAGACATTAAAAAATGTTCTTTGATAAATATTTTCAAAAACCTTAGCTTTTATATATCTTCTAAGTTAGGGTTATATGTGTAACCAGTGCAAACATACAGTTGATCTTTCGATGACATCCAATAAACGTGGTAAAAACCATGTTTATTAGATATACCTCTTGGAACCGCTGGCAATAACAGTTTCACACACATATTGATCGAATAGCTCGCAAGTCGATCGCAATGGAGTTTTTTTTTTAATGTTTACACTTACTGAATTAATTAGGGGTTTACAGTAGATGTACCTCCTTACAATAATGACCTTCTTGGATTCTAGTTCTTATATATCAAGTTCCTAATTCTGAGTGTTCTGTGGTGCTCCAGTGGCCTAGAATGTCAGCCGTAGAAAATTTCACCAATGGCCATTGCAAATTTCTTGTATCACTTTCTTGATGTGTAACCTAGAGCAGCAGCCACTAGCTTGACTACTTGTGTGGCTAAGGAAACCCTACACGTTGGATTCAGAAAATGGAAAGCATCGCGCTTAGGCCACGTTGCCTCATTGCAAAATGGAAGGAGCTATAGCATTTTTTAAAAGCCAATCTACCAACCACTTTGTTATTCTGTCACTCTTATAAAAGGCTACTACTCACATAGCTTAAAGAAACATATGAGATCGATGGATCGTGATGATCTTTAATTCTTGTCGCACTTCAAATCAGCAAAACATTTGCTGATGACGAAAGTGATCACTAGTTTTCACAGCTAGGTAGAACATGCGTAGGCAGTATATATTAGGCAGTAAAATATGGAGAGGCAGGTCATTTTCACACTTTCACGCCTCTCTCAAACTCCCATGATGATTGAGTAATGGATCGAGCAGTAGTATTTAGTTGCATACTGTAAATATGTTAATTCTCTTTTGCCTCATTAGCAAGCCCATTGCACCTGTGAAAATGATTGACAGGGGGGGGGGGGGGGGGGCGGCGGTAAAGAAATACAGTTAAAAGGGAGTTTGTTTTCATTCTCACTCTTAGGCATGCAGGTATGCATGATGTATCTATGAGAATTAACACAGTAATTGTCATCAATAACATGTGTTTGCTATTAATTAATTGTGTCCATGCAGATGGTCCAAGATTGCTGCCAAGTTACCGGGCAGGACGGACAACGAGATCAAGAACCACTGGAACACGCACATCAAGAAGAAGCTCATCAAGACGGGCATCGACCCGGTCACGCACAAGCCTCTCGACCGGAAGCAGCAGCAGGCGAGCCCGGCCACCACCTCGCAGTCCACCGTCACGACCGAATCCAAGTCCGACGAGGCGACCAGGCAGCAGCGTTCGCAGCAGGACGACGTCAGGGACGTGTCGGCCGGCGACTCCAGCCCGCCGGAGTCGAGCACGAACACCGCCAGCACCGGTGGCAGCAGCAGCAGCCAGCATGACCAGGACCAGCTGGTGAAGTGGCTGCTGGAAGAGGACCTGCCCACTGGCGACGAGCCGTGGTTCAACTTCACGTCCGGCAACGAAGTCGACGAGTTCAGCAGCATCGCCGCCGCAGCGCCGCCGCTGCCGCCGTGGGACGTCGGCGCGATGGACTGGCTGCTCGACTACCAAGATTTTGGGATATGGGACTCGAGCTTGCTGGTCGACGCCTCCATGGTCAACAGCTCAAACAGATCAAACTTCTAGCTTAGCTAGCTGCAGCTGAAGATGTCAGCAGCTTGTGTTGCCATCCGTGTAGATAGGTGGAGCGATTAATAAAAGCATCAAGATCGTGAAAGGAGGGCATGGCCAGATCGATCGTAGGGTGATCACAATTCAAGACCTTGCTCTTCTGAACCCTATCAATGGCTGGGATTATTTGCTGCATTTGAGAGAGGTGTAGATTAGTGTGCTTGCTGTCTATTTTCCCCTTGAGGTTAAGGGGTTTGTGACATTAGAAATTATTAAGCTGTGTTTCTTCTCAAAGAGAGAGGTTGTAGAACTCTTTGTTGGTGTACATGTTTCCAATACAAAATGTGTGGGTGGGTAATGTACATTAGTTAGGGTATGCAGTGTATTTGTGTATGTGCTGTTAAGTTGTGGTGTCTCCTGTAGGGCATTCTTATGTACAAATTGCATGCACATGTGGTGCTTTACTAAGTAGTGAGCAAAGAAAATTTTTAGACGATATTTCTCTCTCTCTGCAAAGTTGGTGAGGTTCATTAATGTATTTATATTTTAAGTTTATAATTAGTTATATGTGATAGTATTAACGATTGAGTAGGTAGGAATTCCCAATTCAACGGTGCAGTTGAGTTGGAAAAAACAGTTGCTTATATACATGGCACTAGTTGATAAAGACACCATTTTGTATCCAAAAGTTTTGACAATTTAATGGACGGGAAAGAATGAAAGGGATAAACGACAAGGAAAGACAAGGAAGCAAAGAACGGAAAGTGAAAAGTAAAAAAGAAAAAGATTCGGACGGATGTGAAATGTAAAAAGTCTCAGAGATGTGATGGATTTTTACCGGAGATGTGAGAGAACTGAAAAGATAACAGAGGAGACGCACGACAGTGAGATGGGCTTCTCTAGAGGGTGTTTTGACACCATGAAACAACGTGTACGTGTATATCTATGGTTTGGAAATGCGGATATCACGAGGAAATTTTAGTGTGCTGAATAATTGATAATAGCGTTGGGACGTTTAAAGGAATCATCGTTTTCGGGAAAGTTTCAGACTATGTCAAGTTGAGGAGGTCTGATAGGTCATGGGTGGCAGTCAGATAAGCCGAGGGCACAACGGTCAAACCGGCCACTTGGTGGTGGTTTGACCAACCAACAGTTCAAAATGTGAAATTTGGAAATCATCCAAAAATCACGTATGGAGGAATATGGGAGGATGTGTTTGCGCTTGGTCTCATTGGAATTAGAGTTTTAAGCCGAAACTAGATAGAGTTAGAAAATTTCAGAGAGGGTGTAAGTCTAGGACCTGAGTTTTCCCTAAGTCCCAGGGGGTCTAACCAATCGTTGGTTAGCAGTTAGACCGGTAGCCAGTATGACCGGCCAGCTCTGGTTCATACGCCAGGAAGGTGGTGAACTTCGTGGGTTTGACCAAAATCATGAGTTTGCATATATGTTGCATAATGCATGGTTTGGCTAACGTGGATCAAATTGGGAAGAACTTGTGTCCGAAAATGATTTCTTGATCTATTGTTATGCAGGTGACTTGGAGTCAACGACGGTCAACGGTGAGGATGATCGGGACTATGCTAAGAGAGCTAAGATCCAGAACAATCAATGATGTCGGGTGAAGTCATTGGACTCAAGCATGGCGCAAGATGAACAAGGATGATCAAATGGGAAGTTCAGTGAGATGGGTTGAATCAAGTGGCGCGGGGGTTGATGCAAGTACCATGGTGGTTTCAATGAGAGCCGAACGGGAGAGACTTGCTGACATAAAGAGAGTCATTGATCAACCTACACGTGGTGAAGTATGAGATTGGTTCACGACGATTGGACTCGGATTTCGAAGAAGGATTGAGAGGGGTATTTTTGGTATATTCACCAAAATACCGTGTTGGTGAGCTTTGGAGAAACCGCGGTGCAAGATGGCGCAAAGAGAGACGATTTAGGTATAGGGAAGATAAAGATCACAAAGAGATGGATTTGGAAGCCCGGTTTGTTATCCGCTTTGAGAAACGTGCATGAGTGTAAACTCGTTTGTATGTGGGCTTAACGGTTGCCCGATAAGGTTTTATCTCTCGACTAGCCTCCACTATAAAAGGAAGGGGTACAAGATTTGCACCCCTTGAGCCTTCCCAAGTAGAAACCCTAACTTGTGATTTGAAGAAAGTGGACTAGAGGTGGCTGGGGTTTGAGGGAAATGGATTGATTGAGTCCTCAAGTATTGAGATTTTGTCCTCTATGGTGGAATAACTGTAAACTAACAATCTTTTGACCAATTCAAACAAGATTTGTCTAAGATGAATTCTCTTTTGTTTTTGCTCTCTCTTTGATGCTTTTAAGATTTTATATATTCCTTTTGTTTTATTGGGTCTTTTGCTATGATCTACCTTGCTAGGACGTGTGGGAATCCATCTAATGTTATCTTGATCACCATCCACTTACGAGCAAATTTTTGAATCAAGGTTTTAATTTCCACAATCCTTGCGTCTTCTTGATCTTATCCAAGAAATTCGTAAAACCTTGGCTTCGATCACCCTGATCGTCAATTGGAATAGGTTCCTGAGCTTGTTGATGAGCTACAGCTAAAATTTCAGGGGATTTGGATCATGGAGTAGAAAGTTAGGTCGATATGTGATCTTCACAGGCTGCTGCCCAGGTGTCAGTGGTCAGACCGACCGTGGCTTGGTCAGACCGGGCAGGTCAAGTGGTTAGATCACATCTGTGCCGTGTGGAGGTATTTTATTTAGAGGATTCTCGGGTTCACAACAAGACTTCTACTATGCTTGTGTTTCTGATCTTCGTAACTTCTATAGCTACCGAGATAAAGAAGAAGTTATACACCGTTGGGTTTCAAAAAGAGTAGTGCTCCTATTCACCCTTCTAGTCGTCGTTTCGGTTCAACCAGAACATAAAAAATTTCAACGGGAACATAAAAAATTTACAAAACGCATGTTAACTTTTTGAAATTTCCAAAGGATTCCCGTGTTCGAAACGAGGCTTAAACTAGCTGTGAGTGCAGCGGCACACTTCAGGAACTGCACATGCACAGGATAACAATGCGACACGATGACTGACGAGCATATTACTAGCATCAACACGCAGCTTAAACTTGTGGATACTATCCAATTAATTCGTTAGCTTTTTGTGTAAGGAACAAAAAAACAAATATGCAAATGTATGCTGCAAACTAGATCCACGGCATGCATGCAACGTGCATATGCAGCAAATCGACGTGTTATCTGAAGTTAAGTTAGCTGTCCAGCTGAAGTTGGCATCAAGCCTTTTGCATGCAAGAAAAATGGCTTGTTAGATAGCTTCTTTCATATCTCTCAATTGGATGGCTACAATGCAAATATCTCTTTTCTGCTACTCCTAGCTTGATCCAATGAAAGAGATGAAAAAATTTTGGAGTCCGATCCAATCAGTAATAATTCCAGTGATGATTGTAAGAAGGTTCTCCAGAAAGAAACTTTAATTTCTAGTCAGCGTCTTTCGTAAGTGTTATGCCTTTAAGAAACAACAAACATTTCCTGGTAATTGTTAATCAGTAATAACTCTTGTACGATATTGTCATGCCACACTCGATTCATAAACATATATCTCTTTACTGGAGAATCTATCTATCTATCTATCTATCTATCTATCTATCTATTATAGGCTAGAAATTCCTACGTTAATCGGTGGAAAAAGAGAAATATCTACACCGTTGATTATGGTGGGTTCAGATTATAACGATCTAGATTAACGAAAGAGTCCATGTCAAATACAATATAGAAATAAGAGTCCATCTCAAGTACAATGCAAAAATAACTGAAATTCGTAATAAAAAATAAAATAAATATATCAATTCAATTTTGATACAAATTTCTAAGTAAAATCACTATATAAAAATAATTTAAAATAAAAATTTTAAAAATAGTAATTGGATTAGTATATGAATTCCAACAAAAAATAACCGGAATTCGGAATAATAAAATAAAATAAAATTAGCAAATTAATTTTGACACGAATTCCAAAGTAAAATCACCAATAACTATAATTCTTAATATATATATACACACACACACATACTAAAAAAAATAGTAATTGAATCAGTATACGAATTCTAATAAAAATTAATTAAAAATCAGGATTAAAATAAAATAAAATTTGTAATTTGATTTTCATATGAATTCCAAAGTAAAATACTTAAATAAATAAAATCCAGAAACAAAAAAAAAACATCATCAAGTTGATTTCCATACAAATTCCTAAGTAAAATCATAAATAAATATAATTCGGAATAAAAATTAAACAAAAAATGTCAATCGGGTTAGTATATGAATTTCAACAAAAAAAATTGAATTTGGAATAAAAATAAAATAAAATTAGCATCTTGATTTCGATACGATTTCCGAAGTAAAATCTATAAATAATTGTAATTTGGCATAAAAATAAAATAAAAATTAACAATTGGATTAGTTTACTAATTACAACAAAACATAATTGAAATTAGGGACAACAAATAAAAGAAAATTTACAATTTGATTTCTATATGAATTTCAAAGTATAATCTGTTAATAACTAAAATTTTGAATAAATTAAATATAAGTTATAATAAGCACGAGATGGTGTCAGAAGAGACCACGAAAAAGTGCAATCGATCTATCCTACAAGAAAACATTGATCCACAAGAAAGCGAATAGCCGAGGCAGCAGAGACAAAAATGAGAACAATTCCATGCTACTCACCTTAGCTGTTCAACAGAGGCAATGCTGTGCTACTCACTGGAGCCGTTGAAGAGAAAAACCAGAGTCAAATGAGCTAAATGTTGTGATGATGAATAGTGAGTATCGGCGTTGTTCAAGAAGTTAATGGCAAAAAAACTCGATAATGAGGAAGATGTAGTAGAGAGGAGATGAAGCTTTGGATTAAAGACGAGTTATCGACGATATGTGATCATCGAGTAGCTAGGAGCATACCATCGTTGGTGAGTGACATGACGTCATCAGCGATAATGAGAACATTCTCCCTATCGTTAAACAACGACTAAGGTAGACATACCGACATCAGTGAAGATGGGAGGTCATCGTAGTTAATGAGGAAGCCACATCGTTGAGTTAGACAACGTCGAAGAAGAGGAGCGGCCGACACAGGAGAAGAAGATACATGTGTGCATGTGTATATACATACATGCATCCTACGAATAGAGGCATTGGCCTACAAAAACAAATGAGCAAAGAGCTTGGAGTAGAGATAGCACAATGGTAAGGAATAGGCTTAGGGCCACTCGAGAGAGCGCGACAGGTGTCCCAGCAGGGATCGACGATATTTGCACACATATACGTGTAGACGTCACAATGGTAATCATTAAGCGATAATTGAAGAGAAGTAGAAGAAAACTATGTGGTAGAGTATTGCATTGGAAGGGGTAGCAGCTGAGAGATATCAATCAAGAATTGGGTTTGCTCTAGGAGGTTGAAGCAGAAAGATTGTGACGGGGAGAAGAGATAGAAGATACACAGTTTGGTGGGGCAAGCGATGTAAAGGAAGATAAGTTCAAAATAGGTTACCCATGGTGTATTGGTGTATACGCGTGCAAGGTACTCCAATACCATGTAAATTAATAAAATAATTTTGTTGCACACATAATCAATGTATTGTTTGAGAGTATCAGAGGTACATGTGCATACAAACATTTTGAAAAAGAGTTAATGGCATGCAGCTACATGATGCATAGATAATGGAGAGTGGTTAACTTATTATACTTATGATTTTCTTCTATCAAAGCTCATACTTTAATTACGTTACTCAAGTTTTATTTTCCTTCAATCTTCTATTGTTATTTTCTAATGATCATGATATCTTAAAAATCTAAATAGCTACAAGATACATAAATATATTCTGAAGTATATAGATTATATCATTTGTCACTACAAACTTTAAAACAAATTTAATCGTGTAAATGCGCAGGCCACCCTGCTAGTTAACTAAGAAGTGTCGAAAACTTGCAGCTCTACCAAATCATTGCGACAGTTACAATTTCAAGAGCAAAAACTAGTTTATTAAACCATCTGGATTTTAGCTGGATCTTTAGAAAAAATTCTCAAGCTTCACTTGCTAATTAAACAGATGAAAAATGGGATGCAAGATTGGGAACAAGAGGTACCTTGATTCGTACGCCCAGTTGCACTCATCAAGTCAATTTTCTAACCAAATGGCACTTTCGACTTCCGAACATTCAATGGTCATATGGACTACTACGCTTTCGTACATTTCCCGGCCTCGACAGAGATATCGAAGGTTTCACCATTTCTTTACCTCATTATCAAAGGACGATTAGCAACAGTTGCATTCTTACCAACTTCGCAAGCGACACTCTTTTTTAACTTGTTCCACGTAACACTAAATAACACTGAATAGTAAAGGCCGGTTGATCTCTACGTGATCTTCTCGCCTACTTGCCAGTATCTTTTGCACAGCAAGACATAAGATATAATCATGCCAAAACGATACATTGACCTGTGTCTTAATCTAGGCTCTAGTCTAGTGCTTGTCTGAATTCTGAAACATCAACGTCAGCAAAAACAAGCACCAAGCCATGCCCTGCTAAAACCCCCCAGAAATTTCACCATCCGACAGTGCGTTTGCCCGGATCCTGTCCTCCGATTTGCGCAAACACACGTCGAAACGCGAGGAGTTAGCGTGAGAACTGGCCAAGAAATCTAGTAGCGAGGGGGGAGAGAGCACGCACGAGGGCGCACTCGATCGACTTGAAGCTGACAGCAAGAATGCAGCAGCAGCAGCAGCTGGTGGCCCATGAGCAATAGCTTGCAAACATCATGTGCGATTTGACCAACGGGACACCGGCGAAAAGAACAGAATCATTAACAAATCCGAGGAGGCTTGTAGAGAGAGCAACTGCAAGCAAGATGGAGTAGTAGTGCCAATACTAGTGGTGGCCATGGAGAAGTACTTACGTGCCTTTCTCTTGTGCAAAATGACCCTTGGGCCTATCATTTGGGGTAGGAATTGGAGAAGGGATGATCAGTAGCTTGTCAAAAGGAATTGGTCATCTGCAACCAACTTGACATCTTTTGGAAGCCATGGATTGGCTTGTGTCACTGTCAGATTTGGTGAGCTCAAGACAAGGCCCCGGTGAAAGCTTGCGCATAGATAAGGTGGGTTGGTTGGGTGATCCTAATCGCAGCTTTGTTTTATGGCCTCGCTGATGGGAGCTCTGCCTAAAGTAAAGAATTCCAGATGGCCACCAACTAAAGCATACATAATGTGATAATGAGCAGGATACCAAGCGCTGATGCTGGTCCTAAGTACAGACTGCTTTGCTATGCAAAGCACTGAAGCATCAAAGCAGGAGGGGGGGGGGGGTAATAACATGTATGACGATGAATGACTGTCATGACATGATATCACTCTGGAGAACAGGGGAGGGTTGCTGTCCTGGAGTGCCAATGCTCAAGTTCCTTTTTAGGGGAGAAGGTGACCAAACTGACAAGGCCGCGTCATGATCTTCCAAAGGATGCAAGCGCCAGTGATTGGTGGATTGCGTTGAGTGGAGCTTAAATGCAGTACTGATGTAATGCATACTCAGGATGATGAAACCATGATCCAGTGTCAAGGAAGATGCCTTGTATAGCAAACAAGGATTGCCAAGTATGGCAACAGACTGTAAGCACGGACTTACAGGCTTCAATCATAAAAGAATTTCTACACAACATAAGAAGGAAAAGAAAAGGATGGATTTGAAAAATACCAAAACTCATTGGCTAGAAGTCCACGAGGTTTCAAAATCCTACAATTTCACAACATAATACAAGCCAAAACGGGCAGTATACTCAAATTTCTCCATTGAACTTGGTTTTGCTACATGCAATTCGAGCCTTTTGATTACTACAATCAACTTCGACACCAAGCGAATCTCTAGTCGGCACGGCACCATTAAGAACACATCCTAGTCAATCCATTCAATAAAATGTTCAGTAATTCATTTTACTGGAGAATAGTTAGGTGAGGTGATTACGATTGGCTTCACTAAGAATTTGGAAGAAAAGGACGAAATAATGCATCCAATTGGCATGAAATATTCACGAAGTGTATACTTCTACGCCGCGCCAAATAAAACAAGTGGAGTACAAATAAGTACGTACGTAGCATTAGACATTACTTGCTCAATGGGGTCAAAAGCACATATGATTAGATTAGACATTACTTGTAATGTAGGGTTCAAGGTTGATTTGGGGCCAGATCTATCCTACAATCAAAAGCAACTTTAGGAACCACTAGTAAGTTCGCCCTGCAAGTGCAAATTGCATCTCGCATTCTGCCAACTTGCTGTGAAACCTGCTCGGATGCCAGAAAATGGTACGAAGCTTAAAAGTGCTATATATATATACAATTTTGTACAGCGTTAAAAACTATGCTCTTTTTGGAATTTTTTTAATAATATTAATTTAAAAGATAATTACAAAAACAAATAGTTGAAAAGATTACAAAAATAGACCACCATCGCCATTTGAAATAGTGATAGGATGACATTACCGCCAGTCGCCGTTCCACTTGCCTATCGTCATTTGGACTGGCGATTTGCTTATAAAAATGTGCAAATCGTCAGTTCAACTGACGACAAAGGCTGACTATATAAACCCCAACAATCGGATGAAAAATCACTTTAATTCCAGAAAAAGAGGAGTGTCGGTGTTTTAAAACCGATCTTACGTAAAGATTGTTTGATTCGGGGGGTCTCCACAATTGATCACGCAGACGAAGGAGACACGGGGATTTTTATACAGGTTCGGGCCTTCTCGGATGAGAATAATAACCCTACTCCCATGTATCTTGTATTTGCCCTCTGGATTACAATCGACTGAAGGTTTTCCTAACTGTCTTCCAGGAAAGGCTCTCTCTGTCCCCAAAAAGGATCCTCCCTCTACTATCTCTAAAAGACACCTATTTATACTAAGCAGTGGTGGACGTCGTCATTCCAGGCTAATTAGTCGCTCATTATTGCGCAACAATGAGAGTAATTACCGGAGTAGTAACCTCCACATGCTATCAAACGGTTATCAGTCAGAGATAGTGGGGAATTATCAGCAGTTATGTCAAAATATAACTGTGTATTTTGACTGTTTGGATCCTCACTATTTAGTGAATCTTCTGACGGGTGGGTCCAGTAAATCGTGAGGAATCTGTAGCAGAGCTAGTCGTAGAAAGACTTACGACCAGACGTAGTCGTAACGATTATACCATAGTCGTTGAAGAACTTACGACTAGGGGGTAGTCGTAACGATTATACCATAGTCGTAGAAGAGCTTACGACTAAGGGGTAGTCGTAGGATAACCTACGACTTCCTGACTCGTTCTTCCCTTATAATATTCAAGGGGTATGCTTTGTGACGTCATATTTCCTGATTAATAAATGAGGATTATTTAGATCCTCGTCAAGGAGAGAGGAGAAGTGACGTAGAGAAGCCCTGCAGGTTCGTGGCAGAGAAGAGAGAGAGAGGGAGGGAGGGAGGGAGGGAGAAGTATATCTGGTCACCTATTTTGCAGGTAAATGTTCTTATAACTTTGTACATAAATTCGAAACCTAGTAGTTAACAAATAAAAATAATGACATAGAATTAAATGGATTAGATAACTTTAGTTGTATTACAGTTTGATGTAGTACATCATTTTAGCTGTGTATAGTTTAGTTCATCGTATAGATACTATTTATGGTATAGTACTCGAATGATCTAGAATAACTCCACAAAAATACTAAGAAAACTTTGTAGGTTTTCATTTACACACGGTAAATATTATGTTAATGCCGAAAATACTTTTTAAACTAGGAAAATAGCAAGACACCGAAAATGCTATATAGGGTATGTAGAGCTAAACTAAAATATTGTTAACTTAATTTTCAATAATTTTTGTTCCATTTGTACACGGTAAATATTTTGTAAATGTTGGAAACACTTTTCAAACAAGGAAAGTAACACGATACCTATAAAAAATATATAAAAATGCAGAGTAGCTAAATAGGGTATGTAGACCTTAATCAAAATAATCATAACTTAATTTTGGTTTCCATTTGTACACGGTAAATATTCTGTTAATACCGAAAACATGGTTATTAAGGCGTCCATAAGGCGTCGCGTCGCCTTGCCGCGCATGCATATGGCGTCCGCCTCAGGTGCAAGGCGTTTCTAAGGCGTCGCTCAAGCGAAGAAAGGCGTAAGGAAGGCCTAAGGTGACGCCTTGGACTATTGGTTGTGCTAGGCTGCTGGACCCGATCCAAGCCCGCGAGAGCGAAGGGGAAAGAGGAGAGGGTGAAGACCGAAGAGCCGAAGACTCACCCTGAAGCCTAAGCGGCGGCGGCGGCGCCTCCATCTCGGTGTCGTCCTCTCCAGTCCATCTCCGTCGCCTGGAACCGCAGCGGAGAGGGAGGGAGAAGCGAGGAGGCGAGAGGGAGAGGGAAGCCGGGTTGCCGCTGGGAGGGGTTGTGGGGAGGGAGCTCGAGCCAGGAGGGGGAAGTCGGGTCGCCGCCGGGAGGGAGAGGGGAGGGGGAGGGGGAGCCCGAGCCGAGTGGGGGAGGGGTTGTGCGCCTGTGCCGAACTCTGATGATAAGCACAGGCGAGGGCAGGCGGGATCCGCTGTGGCCAGAGAATCAGAGCTGCCTGCTGCTGTCGGGATCTTCTGTGGCCGCTCTGCACTGTAAGGCGTCGCCTCGCCTTAGAATGCATAAGGCGTCGCCTCGCCTCGCGCTTTACCGCTTCAAAGGTGTGAGGGGAGTGGGTCGCCTCACCTCGCCTTACCACCTTAATAACCATAGCCGAAAATACTTTTCAAACTAAGAAAATAGCAATACACCTTTAAAAATTGTTAAAAAAAAATCTAAAGTTGCTACACAGGGTATGTAGAGCTGAACTAAAATATTGTCAACTTAATTTTTATTTTCATTTGTACACGGTAAATATTTGTAAATGCTGGAGACACTTTTCAAACAAGGAAAGTAGCACAATACCTATAAAAAATCTATAAAAATTTGTAGAGTAGCTAAATAGGGTATGTTTAATCAAAATAATCCCAACATAATTTTGGTTTCCATTTGTGCACGGTAAATATTCTGTAAACAAGGAAAATAGCAAGATATCTATAAAAATTCTATGAAAATTCCAAGGTAACTAAATTGGGTATGTAGACCATAATAAAAATATTGTCAACTTAATTTTTGTTTCCATTTGTACACGGTAAATATTTTGTTAATGTCGAAAAAACATTTCAAACTAGGAAAATAGGAAGACACCTCTAAAAATTCTATAAAAAATCCAGAGTAGCTAAATAGGGTATGTAGACGTTAATTAAAATATTAGGAACTTAATTTTACTTTCCATCTGTACATGGCAAGATACTTCTAAAATTTTATACATTGATACAGTTGTGTGCAGATCAGTTTCATATGTGTCACCTATCGTGCAATAATTGAATTAATAATTGTAACATCCCATTTGTCTTAGAGTTCTTGCCAATTTTCAAAATAAAAAAAGAACCGTCCGGTTTATTGGGTTGCTCAAGCTTAACTTGGAATTTTGGAAAGATTGGAGGTTTAACTTGAACTAACTTAACTTCAACTAAGTCAAACCAGCTCTTTGTTCGTTGTTGGAGTTCTCGGGTATTCTTTGGCCTTTAGTTTTCCTTCTTTGCTTGTTGTGTGTGTGTCCCTCCACCTAGTTTTCCCTCCCTTGGACCTCCCCTTGTCCAGACCTCTTGTGGTTTTAAACCTCCTCTGTTGGGTTTAGACCACCCTTCTGGCCTAGACCTACCTTTGGTTATGACCTCCCCTTGTTAGATCTTAACCGCCAGGACCCCCCTTATTAGATCTTGACCGTCAGGACCTCCCCTTGTTAGATCTTGGCCGTCAGGACCTCCCCTTGTTAGATCTTGGCCGCCAGGACCTCCCCTTGTTAGATCTTGACCGCCAGGACCTCCCCTTGTTAGATATTGACCATCAGGACCTCCCCTTGTTAGATCTTAGCTGTTGAGACCTCCTCTGGTCTCATCTTAACCGTCGGGATCTCCTTTGGTTCCATCCTAACAGTTAGGACCTCCTTGGACCTTTTTCCTTGGATCTCCTCCGTCAGATCTTTTCTCCTTTTGTATCTTATCCGTTGAAACCTCTCTTTGTCTAAACCTCCTTTAAGTCCAGACTCAGTGCACGCCTTCCCCTCTTCAGGGCCGTTAGATCGTGTTTGGATGGTCCGATCGTGAGGAAGCGTTCGGATGGTCCGAACATTCCCTTGCATTGCGGTGCGACCGATTGAGTTTGGGCGGCCTCGATGTAAGTGCGCGTTCGTGTGATCCGAACGTTCCTATCTCATTGAACCACCCGATCAAGATCGTATGGCTCTAGTTCGTTGCGTCTTTTCCTTAGTCCTTTGAACCTCCTCCTCGCGATCCTCTGGCCTTTTTGCAAAGACCACCTCCTTGGTCACGACCACCCTATGTAGTCACGACCTTTGGTCTTTTTGCAAAGACCACCTCTTTTGTCACGACCACCCCATGTGGTCATGACCTCTGGTCTTTTTGCAAAGACCACCTTTGCAGGTTAAGACCACCTCGTGGTCAAGACCCCTGGTCTTTTTGCAAAGAAAACCTTTGTGGGTTGAGACCACTGGTCAAGACCTCTGATCTTTTTGCAAATACCACATTTGCGGGTTGAGACCACCCCTTTGACTGGTTTGTTCTCTTGAGTTTGACTGGCCGCATTTGTCAGTCATGTTCACTTTCTGAATTCCCCTGCCTTAAAAGCCTGTGTGCATTTAATGGCTGTTGCATCACATTAAATGCGGTCACATCTGAGGTACTTCGTTTCCTCCTTTTGATGGCATGCCTTGTCTTATCTTTGTCCTGTCGTTCACCTACCCTTGACACGTATGCCCTGAGCCCCTCAGTGTTTTCTCCGCCATCTCTAGCTATAAGTGGCCCGAGCATGCCAGCCCAGAGCTCCGCTCATGCGCCCCGCCCATTGATCTCTCTCTCCTCCTCCTCGGCTGCTAAATAGAGCACCTAGGAGCCCTCGCCCTCCTCTTGTTTTCCCCTCAACTCTTTCTCCTTTGATTCTTCAGGAGGCCCATGATTCGCCTTTGTCCATCCATCCCGGGGCCACTAAAATGTACCAAGATCTGCGTCAGAGATTCTGGTGGACTCGCATGAAGCGAGATTGCTGTGTTCGTTGCCGATGCGACGATGTTGTCGCGTGAAGGCCGAGCATCGGCGTCAGTGAGTCTTCTTCACCCTTGCCCATACCGGAGTGGAAGTGGGATTCCGTTGGTATGGACTTCATCACCGGTCTACCCGCACTTCTTGTGGAAGGATGCTATCCGGTTGTTATCGATCGATTGACGAAGGTAGCGCATTTTCTGCCAGTGTGTACCGCCCTCAGCGTCAGTAAATTGGCAGACCTCTACATATCCCGCATTGTGAGTTTGCATGGTGTGCCACGAACGATTGTGTCAGATCGTGGCTCTCTTTTCACTTCTCGGCTATGGCACGATTTACAGAAGCCATGGGGACCGTCTTTCTTTCATTTCCACCTATCATCCTCGGGATCGATGGTCGACGAGCGGTCAACCAAGTTCTTGAAGATATGCTCCGTGCTTGTGTTCTTTCCTATGGAAAGAATTGGGAGAAGTGCCTACCGCTTGCCGAATTCTCCTACAACAACAGCTTCCAGGCCAGTCTCGGTATGGCACCGTTTGAGGCTTTGTATGGGAGGCGTGAGAACCCCATTGAACCGGTCGAGGCGGGGAGAGCAGTTCTTTGGCCCGATTCCATCAATGAGGCCGAAAGTCAAGTGCGATTGATTCGTGAGCACTTGCGCGTGGCTCACCCAGCGTAAGAGCTATGCGGATCGGCGTCGCCGTGAGTTGAGTTTCACCAATGACTTTGTGTATCTCAAAGTCTCACCCGAAGGACATCGTCGTTTGGTGTCAAGGGCAACCGCTCCTCGATATGTCGGCCGTGTCGCATCATCAAGAAAGTGGAGCCGTTGCATACAAGTTGGGAGTTGGCTACACTCGAAGGGTGCATGATGTTTTTCATGTGTCACGCTTAAAGAAGTGCCTCGTGTTCCAGTTGAGGAAACACCATTGGAAAATATCGATGTGCAGAAGATCGTCTTATCGTGAGCGTCGTTCGTATCCTCGAAGAAGTTGAACGCAGAGCGAGGAACCGTGTGATCAAGTTCCTCAAAGTTCGGTGGTCGAACCACTCCGAGGATGAAGCCACTTGGGAGCGGGAAGATCGCCTCGAGCAGATTACCCATCCTTCTTCTCGGTGATCGAATCTCTGGGTGAGATTCCTGTAGTGGGAGATTTGTAATGACCTAACTTAGGGTTTGTATTTCAAATGTAAAATTTTGAGGAGAAATAAAACTTTTGTTGTCTCTTCAAATCATTTGAAAGTTTCTACAATTTTCCTAGCAATTTCAATTTGTAGAATTTAATTCTTGTGATTGGAAATTGTTGTTATCGATTCTTAGCCTTCAAACTTGTGATCATCCTCTGAAACTATTTTTCCTAGCATCTTGATCATCCTATCTACCTCCTGAATTATTTCACAATTTTTAGATTTTGTTTGCTATTTCAAATGGCCAAGTCAAACTAGTTGAAAATCTGGTCAAACTCCTCTAAAGAGCTTGTGAATTTTCTCTAGAACAATGCAGTGCATAAAAGTTCGGAAAATTTATGCAATGTTGTTCTCTGTCTCTAGTAGCTACCATAAAATTTCGAAATTTTTGGAGGTCGAAGCTACCTCTAAAAATTCCCAAACCTTCTCGTCTTTTAAATCAAATTCTAAAAATCGTTCCTCGCCCAACCCAACCTCGTGCTCGAGTCCGACTCGCACACTTGACTTGGCCGCACCGCCTAGCCGCACTGCTTGCGAGCCCGATGGTATCCACCGTCCGATGAAGATCGAACGATCCACGCCGCGTATGCAACCGACTGTCCGAATGCATACATCGATCTCGACCGTCCATCTCGGATCCAACGGTCAAGATCTTCCGATCGAGTAGAACCTCGCTCGCACCGCTTTGCTCTCATCATCGACATGTGGGTCCCACTGCCAAGATCAACCTCGTCTTCTCCGCACCACCGGAGCTCGCGCGCGTGCGTGCATGTTTGCCACGCACTCGCCGCCGCCACCTTTGTGCCCTCGTGTCGGTGGGAGGCATCGCCGTGACTTCATAAAAGCCCCGAGCTCATCCACTTCTTCTCCTTTGCGTTCTCGTGCTATCTCCGCCCGATTTCTTGTTTGGCCGGAAGGGAAACGAAGGTAGCACCGCCGCTGGAGAAGCCCTTGAGCCCGCAACCTCACCATCGTGAACCACACTCGGTCGCATCCATTTTTCCCATCCCGAGCTCGTGGCATCCGGTGAATCGTCCGAGCCACTTCTTCGCCCCAACTCCGCTGGTCTCGCTCTGCAAGCTTGCTAGTGCTCGTGAGTTTCAGCCGACACTTGGTCCTTCGGATCGCATTGATGCAAAGTTAATGATGGCTTCATTTTTGTCTTTGGTGCATCGTTGAGGCCGCGCGACCCTTTCTTCTCCAATCACGGTGTTCGCCGTGGCAATTCGGCCGCCTCGGACCTTCTTCTTCGACGTTATCTTGTGCTTATTGCTCCCGGAGTCGAGGCGATTCCGTGGCGCACCTTCCCAAGCTTCTCGAAGTCCGTAGCATCTTCTCCGCGAGCACCGCACTTTCTTCTCCGCCTCCGCCGCCGTGAGCTCATCTCGTCGACCATTGGACTCGCGCCACCGCACCGGTTCGTGAGGTCTTTGCGAACCTTGAGGTACCACTCACTCGCCTTGAAACTCATTGGTTTGCTAGATCACCGTGCGGCGCGCCGTCCCGTCGCGCGTGCGGTGAGCGCCGTGGCTTAGTTAGCGCTAACCCCCGTTCTAGCCGAGTCACCGATTGGTGGGCCCTCTTGGTTAATCGCGTTTAGAAATCCTTTAATCCACCCGTTATTTATTCTCGAGTCACCGCCATGTGGGCCCATGCCGCCGCTAGGGTTGTGTAGCTCGTAATGCGTTTCTCCGCTGAGAAGCATATTTCATCGTGAGAGTGTTTTGGGTTTGCACTTCATGAGCCAAGACGATTCTTTGAATACGCCGACGCCACTTTAGGCGCGCGCTTGTCCCGTCGACTTTCGCGCGGTCCCGCTTTGTCGATGTCTAGGCTAGATAGCCGTGGGTAGAAAAAGGGTTTAATGTTTTAGTATTTCGTAATATGTTTTCATGTTGCAATCGTTAATTCATTTAAACTTAGAAAATGCATAACTAATTCAATTTTTATCCAAATTGTATGAAACCAGTCTTTGTTAATTTTCATTTTAAGTGTGCTATTTGATAAAATTAACTTCACCCATGTCTCTGTAGCAAAAATCTGTTAGCTAATAAAATGATGTCTTATGTATCTTCTAAATTAGAAAATGCATATCTCTTCCAATAATTGTCCAAATTAAATGAACCCAATTCAGAAAATTTCATTTTCAAAGATACTAATTATCGTGTTAGGTTTTAGACGCTAGTTCTGTTCATGAAAATTTGTTAAGTAATTAACTAGTGACTTGTTGTGTTTTTAGCTTAGAAAATTCATAGAAAATTGCTAATAACTTAAAATGATTTGTTCTCTGCTTCTAAAATTTGTTATTTCATGCTTAGGTCGTGTGTGAGTTTTGGCTTGTTTTGATGTTGTTGTATGTTTGAGTTTTGTCGGTGTTATTCGCTCTTATTTGTCGTTATGTTCGATCGTTAGGATTCGATATTTGCGGCAACCACGAGGACGATCCTCCGCACCATATTGAGCAACAAAGCCGGGCAAGCGATTTGATCATGATAATCCCAAAGATTTTAAAGTCTAATATTTTGTTTCAAATTGTATGTATGCATTGCTTAATTTGTGTTAAATCGATTAGTTAAATCCGTAGTCGCATATCCTGTAGACAAAATATTGATCTCTACTACCTAAGCCTAGGTTATTTATGTGATTAGAGATCGCTGGATGATCTCTTGTCACTTAGTAGATCCGGTCAACTTGCTTAGACATGCTTAGCTATCAGTAGAACTAGGCGGTTATCGATTTTAGTCGGTAACCTTGATCACACAAAATTTACTACAACTTTATGTTTCAAAGATTTCGCTATGTTTAATTGCAAAACTAAAAATGAAAACAAAATGATTTAGACGCGCACAATGGTAAGATTGGTGTGATCTATTGGGTGTGATCGAAAGGTGCCCGGTCAATTAAGGACCGAACATCTTGTGAGTTTTTGTTATCCGCATTTCGCGTGCTAACCACACTAGAGGGTATGGGACCTCTCTTGACCTAGTACTTTGGCGTGTATTGGCCCGGTCGCAGGAGGTCGCAGGAGGATGGAGGTGGGAGCATGGTAGTTGTCCAAAAGCTTTATCCCGAGCGGTAGTTGTCTTTTCGGCTTTACCATGTAAGCGTATGGGTTTCTATCCATACGAGCGCTCGTAGTTAATACACAATATTGGAAAAAGTCTCGAGGACTTAGTCTGTGCCAAAGATACCTTCTAAGTGTGCTTTGGCTTAAAGGCGATGCCAAGTGTGGGTGCAGTGGTACACCCTGCAGGGTTAAAACTATTCGAATAGCCTCGCCCTAGGTGATGGACACGCTGGGTAAGCTTATCGAGAGTTAGACTACAACATTTAAATTAAAACTTGATGGGTGGTACGAATCGGGATTCGTGTTATTGTTGTGGTGACTATTGGGATAGTCACTTCTAGGTTGTTTATCTTTCGCTTTTGTTATTATTATCCTTCATCGTTATTTCAATCTTAAAAATGAATTGCAAACTTGCCTTTAAAATCAGATACCTTATTGCAAATGAAAATTGGCTTTATGCAAATGAAACATATGGCCTCCACTGCACAAGCTCGCATGTAGCATATGAACAGTCCGCTAGTTCACACGTCGGTCTTGCGGGTACAAAGACAATCTTTGTACTGTGTGCTTTGCTTAATGTTTTTGTTGCAGAGGAAGAAGGTGAGCCTCGTGGTCCTCACTACGTGAGTTTGGCTTTGTCGCCGTGGGTGACGACTAGTCTTGGCGGTCGGGCCGATGCCTTGTGGGTTGAAGGCACACCGATTGGCTTTGTTTATAGCCATCTTATGGCACTTTTGCTTCATTATCGTTCTTGTTATTTGTGTATCTTTGGGCGGTTACTGTGTGCGTAATAACCTCTTCTATTTGTTTATCTCCGTTTGGTAGTGTGGTGTTTGGACTCTATGTGTGGAATGGAGTTGATGTCTAATTTTGTACCGAGGTGTGTATATCGCTCGGGAAGTATACATATCTCGAGGGTCGATTATTTGATTTGTGATGCTAGGGCTGTGGTTGGTTAAGCATTACAAACCAAATAAACTGGGTCCTCACAAAGTTGGTATCGAGCCATTCGACCGTAGTAACCCAAGCATAGTCGTCCTTAGGGTATTTTGAAAGTCTTATTTTCAAATTATAAAAGGTTTATGAAAACTTAGCGTGTTCTCGATTTTACTCCTTACCTATCTTAGCCTTCTACTCTCATCTTACTCTAATTTGAGTTTAAAACTTGGTTTCTCTCTTTCCTTTCAAAAGATAGTTACTACCTGGTAGAATCACCTTTGGGAGAACCATAGATAATTAGTCTAATTAAAATTTGTGGGAGCATAAGGGTAAGATATGTATGAGTTTGCTAAGTGTCCGATTTTTGTCGATTGGTTTTGTAACTTCAAAGTCTTGTGCTTGTTTTGTGTTAGCAAGTTATTTGCAGTGGGTCATCAACTTCATGTTTTAGGCTATTGTTAACTTGTCTTAGTGAAACAGATGGCCGGAGAACGCGTGGCGATCGCCAGTGGTCATGATGAGGAGCTTCCCCTCCTCCGACCATGGTGAGGTGCTCGCCGATCGAGCGAAACCGCATGGACCGACGCGAATCTTGGAGGTTATTGCTAGGAATACCTCCACTCCCGCCGGTGGTGGCGCCACCGACTCGCGGGGACTTGCAGAGTTCCTCCGCACGCACCACCGACTTTCTCCCGCCCGAGGACCTCTCGATGCGGATGATTGGTCGCGCATGGTTGAGCGGAAGCTCAACATAGCTCGATGCCGTGCACAGATAAGGCACTCTTCGCGCCCCACCGCCTGAGGGCGCGCACTCTCATGGTGGGAGAACTATCTCGCCATGCGGCCGCGCGCCATGTGGTCGCGGAGGAGTTCGATCGCTTTTCGTCGGGCCCACATCCCGCATGGCCCGATGAAGCCGAAAAAGAAAGAATTCCTCGCGCTCAAGCAAGGGCGCAAATCGTGACTGAGTACCGCACGCAGTTCAATCATCCGCTCGTTATGCTCCGTGAGGTGGCCTCGATGAGGCTACAGAGAAATTTATGGATGGCTTGTCCGAGGAGCCGCAGACAAGCTATCCATTGTGGACTTCTCGCACTTTCGTGCCTTGGTAGATAAGGCCATTGTTGCGAGCATAAGGCAAAGGCGCTGGCGAGTCCCGCAAGCGCAAATGGGAGGCACATCGCCTACTCACACCGCCTCGGCCGTCCTCGGCCGGGCGGCACGATGGCCCGCTCTTTTGCTCCACCAAAGACCGAGGCCATCCGCACCGCCTCCCGCCCACCGCAGCCGTGAGCCACCACGTGCGCCGCGATTCAAGACAGAGCGGCCTCCGCAATCCGGCGCCGAGGTGACTTGTTTTCGTTGCCACAACAAGGGCCATTATGCGAATGCTCGCCTCGAGTGTTGCAGCGCAGCCTCGTCCTAATGGAGGACGCGGCGAGGAGCGGTCACCCGCTCGACCAAAAGATGATCCGAAGCCCGTGGTGCGGCGTGGTCGAGTCAACCACCTTTCGGTGAGGAGGCTCGGGAGGCGCCGGATGTCGTGATTGGTACACTTCTTGTTAACTCCCGCCCCGCTGCAGTATTATTTGATTCTCGAGCATCGCATTCTTTATTTCAAGATCATTTGTCGCCGTTAGTGGTCTTTGTGTTCCTTTGGGAGTTCCTTTGCTCATCCGCTCTCGGGTCGGAAATGAGAGCCGATTTCTGATGTCGGGATGTTCCTATCATAGTCAAAGGTGGGATTTTTGGCAAATCTTATTCTCGATTCAATGAGCCCGGATGTGATTCTTGGCATGGATTGGTTGTCCCAACACTTGGGGCAAATCGATTGTGCCGGGAAGATTGTTTATCTTACCACTCTTCAAAGTAGCAGGTCGGATTTTCGCGCGGCTTTCGTGGTCCGCATCTTTGTGCATTAGAAGCAAAGCCACCTTGCAAATTCAAGATGTTCCCATAGTATCGACTTTGTGGATGTCTTTCCAAGATTTGCCAGGATGCCTCGGCTCGAGATCCGAGTTTGTCATCGAAGTTGTCGCTCGTACCGCCCGATTTGAAGGCGCCGACGGATGCCTCCCAATGAGCTAGAAGAATTGAAGAAGCGGCTTGGTGAGCTCCAAGCAAAGGGTTTCATCCGTCCCGCCATCTCCTTGGGTTGTCCGGTGATCTTTGTGAAGAAGAAGGACAAGACTTTGCGTATGTGTGTTGACTACCGTCCTCTCAATGAAGTGACGGTGAAGAACAAATATCCTCCGCCCGCATTGATGATCTTTTGACGGCTTGTCCGGAGCTCGTGTTCTCCAAGATTGATCCGAGATCGGGCTATCATCAAGTCCGGATCGTACGAGGATATTCAAGACGGCCACTACTCGTTATGGCTCAGACGCAGTACACCGTCATGTCTTTCGGTTTGACCAATGCTCCAGCGTTGTTCATGAACCTTATGAATTCGTATTCATGGAATATTTGGACAAATTTGTGGTGGTTTTTATTGATGACATTCTTATCTATTCCAAGATCAAGCGAGCATGCCTTGAGCATCCAAGATTGTTTTGGGCAAATTATGGAGCATCATTTGTATCTGAAGTTCAAAGAAATGTGAGTTCGTTGAAGGAAGTGGCATTTTGGGCCATGTTCTTTCGGTGGAGGAATAGTCAGAGATCCCAAAGAAAGTCGATGATGTTCTATCTTGGGGCCACCAAGTCGGCCATCGATGTGCGGAGTTTTCTTGGTTTAGCGGGCTACTATCGCCGCTTTATCGAGAACTTCTCCAAGATCGCAGCCGATGACCGAATTGCTTAAGAAGGACAAGAAGTTTGTATGGTCCTCTGCTTGTGATGAGAGCTTTCGGGAGCTCAAACAACGATTGACTTCACTCCAGTCCTTACTCTTCCCGATATCCACAAGAGCTTCGATATTTATTGCGATGCCTCTCGTCGGGACTCTGATGTGTTCTTATGCAGAAGGCAAGGCGTTGCCTATGCATCCGAGCAATTGAGGCCTCATGAGCTCAACTATCCCACCCATGATTTAGAGCTTGTCGCAGAGTTCATGCACTCAAGATTTGGCGGCATTATTTGATCTGAAACCCGTGAGGTGTATTCCACCACAAGAGTTTGAAATACTTGTTCACTCGGCAGATCCGAACCTCGAGCAGAGGAGATGGCTAGAATTGATCAAAGATTATGACATGGGTATTCAAGATCATCTGGCAAAGCCAATGTGGTTGCCGATGCACTTAGCGAAAAGTGTATTGCAATACTGATGATCCAAGAGCAAAGAACTCGCATCGCTATGCAATTTCGCGTCTCAACTTGGGTTTGATTGAACATGGTTCCTTTGTGCGCCTTGGTTGTGCAACCAACCTTGGTGGATCAAATCAAGGCGACCTGACAATCGATGATGGTGTGGGTAAAATCAGCGTAATATCAAGGGTGGATCACCAAGTGTTTCACGAGAAGATGAGCACGGTGTTGTATGGTTTGGGCGCGCCTTGTGGTCCCAAAGGTCCCGGAGTTATGGATTTGATTCTTCAGAGGCCCATGATTCGCCTTTGTCCATCCATCCCGGCCACTAAAATGTACCAAGATCTGCGTCGAGATTTCGTGGACTCGCATGAAGCGCGAGATTGCTGTGTTCGTTGCGATCGCGACGATGTTGTCGCGTGAAGGCCGAGCATCGGCGTCAGCCAGTCTTCTTCACCCTTGCCCATACCGGAGTGGAAGTGGATTCGTTGGTATGGACTTCATCACCGGTCTACCGCACTTCTTCGTGGAAGGATGCTATCCGGGTTGTTATCGATCGATTGACGAAGGTAGCGCATTTTACGCCAAAGTGTGTACCGCCTCGCCGTCGAGAAATTGGCGCACTCTACATATCCCGCATTGTGAGTTTGCATGGTGTGCCACGAACGATTGTGTCGATCGTGGCTCTCTTTTCACTTCTCGGCTATGGCACGCTTCTGTGAAGCCATGGGGACCGTCTTTCTTTCATTTCACCTATCATCCTCGTGATCGATGGTCGACGGAGCGGTCAACCAAGTTCTTGAAGATATGCTCGTGCTTGTGTTCTTTCCTATGGAAAGAATTGGGAGAAGTGCCTACCGCTTGCCGAATTCTCCTACAACAACGACTTCCAGCCGCGGTCTCGGTATGGCACCGCTTGAGGCTTTGTATGGGAGGCGATGCGAACCCCATTGAGCGGTCGAGACCGGGAGAGCAGTTCTTTGGCCCGATTCCATCAATGAGGCCGAAAGTCAAGTGCGCTTGATTCGTGAGCACTTGCGCGTGGCTCACCCGTGCGTAAGAGCTATGCGGTCGGCGCCGCCGTGAGTTGAGTTTCCACCAATGACTTTGTGTATCTCAAAGTCTCACTCTCGAAGGACATCGTCGTTTCGTGTCAAGGGCAACCGGCTCCTCGATATGCTCCGCCGTACGCATCATCAAGAAAGTGGGAGCCGTTGCATACAAGTTGGAGTTGCCGCTACACTCGAAGGGTGCATGATGTTTTTCATGTGTCACGCTTAAAGAAGTGCCTCCGTGTTCGATTGAGGAAACACCATTGGAAAATATCGATGCGCGGGAAGATCTGTCTTATCGTGAGCGTCCGCTCGTATCCTCGAAGAAGTTGAACGCGAACGAGGAACCGTGTGATCAAGTTCTCAAAGTTCGGTGGTCGAACCACTCGAGGATGAAGCCACTTGGGAGCGGGAAGATCGCCTCCGAGCGATTACCCATCCTTCTTCTCCGGTGATCGTAATCTCTAAGCGAGATTCTGTAAGGTGAGATTTGTAAACACCCTAACTTAGGGTTTGTATTTCAAATGTAAAATTTTGAGGAGAAATAAAACTTTTGTTGTCTCTTCAAATCATTTGAAAGTTTCTACAATTTTCCTAGCAATTTCCAATTTGTAGAATTTAATTCTTGTGATTGGAAATTGTTGTTATCGATTCTTAGCCTTCAAACTTGTGATCATCCTCTCAAACTATTTTTCCTAGCATCTTGATCATCCTATCTACCTCCTGAATTATTTCACAATTTTTAGATTTTGTTTGCTATTTCAAATGGCCAAGTCAAACTAGTTGAAAATCTGGTCAAACTCCTCAGATAAAGAGCTTGTGAATTTTCTCTAGAACAATGCAAGTGCATAAAAGTTCTGGAAAATTTATGCAATGTTGTTCTCTGTCTCTAGTAGCTACCATAAAAATTTCGAAATTTTGGAGGTCGGCTACCTCTAAAAATTCCCCAAACCTTCTCTGTCTTTTAAATCAAATTCTAAAAGTATCTTGTTCCTCTGCCCAACCCAACCTCGTGCTCGAGTCCGACTCGCACACTTGACTCGGCCGCACCGCCTAGCCGCACCGCTGTGAGCCCGATGGTCGTCACCGTCCGATGAAGATCGAACGATCCACGCCGCGTATGCAACCGACCGTCCGAATGCATACATCGATCTCGACCGCCCATCTCGGATCCAACGGTCAAGATCTTTCCGATCGAGTAGAACCTCTCGCTCGCACCGCTTTGCTCTCATCATCGACATGTGGGTCCCACTGTCAAGATCAACCTCGTCTTCTCCGCACTCACCGGAGCTCGCGGCGCGCGTGCATGTTTGCCACGCACTCGCCGCCGCCACCTTTGTGCCCTCGTGTCCTTGGGAGGCATCGCCGTGACTTCATAAAAGCCCCGAGCTCATCCACTTCTTCTCCTTTGCGCTCTCGTGCTATCTCCGCCCGATTTCTTGTTTCGCCGGAAGGGAAACGAAGGTAGCACCGCCGTTGGAGAAGCCCTTGAGCCCGCAACCTCACCATCGTGAACCACACTCGCGTCGCATCCATTTTTCCCATCCCGAGCTCGTGGCATCCGGTGAATCGTCCGAGCCACTTCTTCGCCCCCAACTCCGCTGGTCTCGGCTCTGCAAGCTTGCTAGTGCTCGTGAGTTTCGGCCGACACTTGGTCCTTCGGATCGCATTGATGCATCGGGTTAATGATGGCTTCATTTTTGTCTTTGGTGCATCGCTGAGGTCGCGCGACCCTTTCTTCTCCAATCACGGTGTTCGCCGCGGCAATTCCGCCGCCTCGGACCTTCTTCTTCGACGTTATCTTGTGCTTATTGCTCCCGAGTCGAGGCGATTCCGTGGCGCACCTTCCCGGCTTCTCAAGTGCGAGCATCTTCTCCGCGAGCACCGTACTTTCTTCTCCGCCTCCGCCGTCGTGAGCTCATCTCCGTCGACCATTGACTCGCGTCACCGGCACCGGTTCGTGAGGTCTTTGCGAACCTTGAGGTACCACTCACTCGCCTTGAAACTCATTGGTTTGCTAGATCACTGTGCGGCGCCGCGCCGCCCCCGCGCGTGCGGTGAGCCGCCACGGCTTAGTTAGCGCTAACCTGTTCTAGCCGAGTCACCGATTGGTGGGCCTCTTTGGTTAATCGCGTTTAGAAATCCTTTAATCCACCGTTATTTATTCTCTCGAGTCAACGCCATGTGGGCCCATGCCGCCGATTAGGGTTGTGTAGCTCGTAATGCGTTTTCTCGCTGAGAAGCATATTTCATCGTGAGAGTGTTTTGGGTTTGCACCTTCATGAGCCAAGACGTATTCTTTGAATACGCCGACGCCACTTTAGGCGTGCGCCGTCCTGTCGACGCCGCGCGGTCCCTTTGTCGCTGTCTAGGCTAGATAGTGGGTAGAAAAAGGGTTTAATGTTTTAGTATTTCGTAATATGTTTTCATTGTAATCGTTAATTCATTTAAACTTAGAAAATGCATAACTAATTCAATTTTTATCCAAATTGTATGAAACCAGTCTTTGTTAATTTTCATTTTAAGTGTGCTATTTGATAAAATTAACTTCACCCATGTCTCTGTAGCAAAAATCTGTTAGCTAATAAAATGATGTCTTATGTATCTTCTAAATTAGAAAATGCATATCTCTTCCAATAATTGTCCAAATTAAATGAACCCAATTCTGTAAAATTTCATTTTCAGTATACTAATTATCAGGTTAGGTTTTAGACGCTAGTTCTGTTCATGAAAATTTGTTAAGTAATTAACTAGTGACTTGTTGTGTTTTTAGCTTAGAAAATTCATAGAAAATTGCTAATAACTTAAAATGATTTGTTCTCTGCTTCTAAAATTGTTATTTCATGCTTAGGTCTTTGTGTGAGTTTTGGCTTGTTTTGATGTTGTTGTATGTTTGAGTTTTGTCTGTTATTCGCTTATTTGTCGTTATGTTCGATCGTTAGGATTCGATATTTGCGCAACCCCGAGGACGATCCTCCGCACCATATTGAGCAACGCTGACCGTGCAAGCGATTTGATCATGATAATCCCAGATTTTAAAGTCTAATATTTTGTTTCAATTGTATGTATGCATTGCTTAATTTGTGTTAAATCGATTAGTTAAATCCAGAGTGCATATCCTGTAGACAAAATATTGATCTCTACTACCTAAGCCTAGGTTATTTGCGGTGATTAGAGATCATTGGATGATCTCTTGTCACTTAGTAGATCCGGTCAACTTGCTTAGACATGCTTAGCTATCGGTAGAACTAGGCGGTTATCGATTTTAGTCAGAACCTTGATCACACAAAATTTACTACAACTTTATGTTTCAAAGATTTGCTATGTTTAATTGCAAAACTAAAAATGAAAACAAAAATGATTTAGACGCGCACAATGGTAAGATTGGTGTGATCTATTGGGTGTGATCGAAAGGTGCCCGGTCAATTAAGGACCGAACATCTTGTGAGTTTTTGTTATCCAGCATTTCGGCGTGCATAACCACACTAGAGGGTATGGGACCTCTCTTGACCTAGTACTTTGGCGTGTATTGGCTCCGGTCGCAGGAGGTCGCGGGAGGATGGAGGTGGGAGCATGGTAGTTGTCCAAAAGCTTTATCCTGAGCGGTAGTTGTCTTTCGGCTTTACCATGTAAGCGTATGAGTTTCTATCCATACGAGCGGCTCGTAGTTAATACACAATATTGGAAAAAGTCTCATAGGACTTAGTTGTGCAAAGATACCTTCTAAGTGTGCTTTGGCTTAAAGGCGATCCAAGTGTGGCATGATGGTACACCCCTGCAGGTTAAAAACTATTCGAATAGCCTCGCCCTAGGTGATGGACACGCTTGGGTAAGCTTATCGAGAGTTAGACTACAACATTTAAATTAAAACTTGATGGGTGGTACGAACGGGATTCGTGCTATTGTTTGTGGTGACTATTGGGATAGTCACTTCTAGGTTGTTTATCTTTCGCTTTTGTTATTATTATCCTTATCTGTTATTTCAATCTTAAAAATGAATTGCAAACTTGCCTTTAAAAGCGTATTACCTTATTGCAAATGAAAATTGGCTTTATGCAAATGAAACATATGGCCTCCACCGACAAGCCTCGCATGTAGCATATGAACAGTCCGCTAGTTCACACGTCGGTCTTGCGGGTACAAAGACAATCTTTGTACTCGTGTGCTTTGCTTAATGTTTTTGTTGCAGAGGAAGAAGGTGAGCCTCGTGGTCCTCACTTCGTGAGTCGTGGCTTTGCCGCCGTGGGTGACGACTAGTCTTGGCGGTCCGGGCCGATGCCTTGTGGGTTGAAGGCACACCGATTGGCTTTGTTTATAGCCATCTTATGGCACTTTTGCTTCATTGTCGTTCTTGTTATTTGTGTATCTTTTGGGCGGTCTTACTGTGTCCGTAATAACCTCTTCTATTTGTTTATCTCCCGTTTGGTAGTGTGGTGTTTGGACTCTATGTGTGGAATGGAGTTGATGTCTAATTTTGTACCGAGGTGTGTATACTGCTTTCTGGGAAGTATACATATCTCGAGGGTCAGTTTATTTGATTTGTGATGCTAGGGCCAGGTGGTTGGTTAAGCATTACAAACCAAATAAACTGGGGTCCTCACAGCTGTCATTTGGTCAGGTTGAACCAAAAATGATTTCATACTCAGGCGAATGATCGTGCAGTAAGGGGGGTGCTGGAAGCACATTGGGATGATGATGTTTCGCCTGAGTAGCCACTAAGGACTTAACATTGTGCGTCATTGATCTGGACCTTACCGTGCAACTACAAGTCCATTTATGGGGTGGATCTGGTCGAATAACTAGTAATGCTTTGATTCGATTCTGTTTTGGTGGAAGTGTGAACTCTGGGATTGACATTCACACTTGGCGCAAGAAGGGGTCGGTCGACTGGGGTGTTGTTTTGTAAGGTGAATGTTGGGAGTTGTGGAGCTAGTCGGAGGCGAAACCTTAGCGAACAGAACCAGGTCAAAACAAAGCTTCGTAAAGGCCTTGCGATAATCTCTTAGTCGCACACCTCGGAAGTGTGTGAGCAGACAGTATAAGATGATTATCTCTTGTGGGTCAAGCTGTACAACTTCTGCAGAGTGTAAAACTATTCGAATAGCCGTGTCCCGGTTATGAACAATGCTTGGTGATTTCACACGAAGGGTAGATTTTTCTTAAAAAGGTGGTCGTAGTTGGTTCCGAGTACCACGTCCTGGTCGTGGGAGTAGTCTGGGAAGTGAACGGGTGTTCACGAGCTATTTCAAAGAAACTGTTTACTTATGTATTAATCTTTCAACTTGCGCTTTCAATCTACTTACTGCATTTCCAGTCAATACTGCTTTCTGCAAATTAATCATAAAGCTATCCTTGTCAAGCCCTGCATGAATACTATTTGCATACATTTCTGTACGACTTGCTGAGTACATTCAAAGTACTCATGGCTTTATGCCTCTGGTCGATCAGTCGCCGAAGAGGACCCAGGGAGCTCAGAGTTCTATAAAGAGGAGTACTTTGAAGATTGTGCGATCTAGAGGACGTCCTCCACTTGATAGCCTGTGCGCGTGTCGAATGGCTTCCACTACTTGTTTTAGATCCGCTGCAAGTGCTTTTTCGTTGTAAGCCCTGTGCGACAGACCTTGTAAGACTTGACCATAAGATCTTTTGCTTCTATAAATATTAATTTGTTTGCTTCGTCTTTAGTTTGTTGTATGGATATGATTTTATCTATGTTGCAACTGTGCGAGCTAGTTACTGATCATGGGATTAGTTCGGAATGCATAGAGGGTCTCGAGGTTGCCATTCGGGGTCCCGACACATGTGCACCTCGAGGCCTGTCGAGCCTATGCATGCGAGACAACACGTACTGGTACACGCGGAGGAGCTTGGTACACAATGTCTTCGTGGAGGAGTACCACATGCACCAGGTGATGCGCTAGTTCGGTCTGCGACAGGAGGTCCCAGTCCCCAGCAGGCAGCGGCTGCCGCCGAATGTCCATGGGTAAGTTCACGTTTTATTTCTATCGTAGCACTAGCCTTACATTTTCAGACTGAAAAGACCACACTCCGCTACGCCACCTTTTCAGACCAGAAAGACCCCTTATAAAAGGAGGGAGAAGAAAACTGGAGGAGAAGAGAGCTAGAGGAGAATACACCACCACACCTAATACTTCACCAAAACTTGGTTCACACAACAGAGAGGAAGGAGATGTCGAACTCATCGGTAAACTTCTACGCGAAGATGCTGCGAAAGCGCAAGTGGCTTGCCGAGAGGGCTAAACCCTACCCGGATTGTTCTATAAAGGATGCGTCGGTACTACTAGAGTTCCCACGCTCGCAATGTGTGTGCGAAGAACCGGCTAAGATCATCCAGTCCATACACCCGGCGACCGTCGCTCGGGCATACTACACATGCGGGAACATTCTCGTAAGCGAATCTTACATACACATACATTTTTCACATCTTACGTTCCAATCCACATATCCCTAACTACATCTGCTCATAATGGCAGCCAGAGATGAGATGCAACTTCTTCAAATGGATCGACGGTCCAAACATGTACAATAGGACGTTCACCGAGCAGAAGTACAAGTTGAACTATACGATGCATGCCAATACCTTTAAACGCTAGAAACCTTATATACCCCGACCCCATTGAAAAGGCACCGAATAAGCCCAGAAAACTAGGGTGGTGGTGGATGTCCCCCGAACAGGAAGCTAAGTACGACAAGCTAAGCGCGCGGTGAGCAAGGGGAAGGCTCCTGCTAGTGAGACCGGTGGCCGTCCTAGCGCTCCCCGTCGCCCAGGCGCAGTCCAGATCAAAGAGGTAAGTTATGTTCAATGTGCATACTGATTATTAATTTAGCCATGCATTGTACTATCCTAACATCATTCAATTGTCCAGCATGTCTCGTAGAACATGGCTGACTTCGAGACTGACTGCCACCGTGGACAGTCCAGAGACAAGGGGAAGGGATTGATGGACCGCTAGGACTAGTCGATTTCGTTCCAATCAACCTTTTTTCCAATTCCAAAAAGGGGCACATGTGTCGTAGGTGTACTAGTCAATTTCGTTCCAATCAAACTTTTTTTCCAATTCTAAAAAAGCGCACATGTATCGTAGGTGTATTTCGATTTGTTGATTCGTGTATATTGGCGTTTTTAATGTACGTAACCAAACTCAGCGCGCCATGTAATCCGCAATTAAATGATGAAGTCTTTCAAACTTACATGTCTTTGGACAAATATTTCGATTATTAAATATGACGAGATCTTTTCCCGAATATATCGGTTCCACAAACAATACAATCCGAACAACAGTGCGCATGGTAACCATAAACCCAAATATATATTTTTTTCATTTTGCTCCTAAGGGGGTTGTTTGTGTTATTGAACCGCCGAACTCGCATTCCAAATTACGCCGCCGATCTCGCATTCTCTAGTTCACATTTCGTTATCTTCTCCAATTTCGGATTCCAAACTACGCGGACACTTCAAGGGATTACCAACAAACTTCGTGAAATACACTAAATCTTTAGGGTGAATTCTCCACACATAAATTTTTTAAAAAATAAATAAATAAAGAACAATTTCACCATTTCAATTGGTAATAGGTTCCTGGCGCCAATTGAACTAGCGACAGATTCCTGTTGCCAACTGAAATGACGAAATTGTCCTATCACCATTTCAATTGACGATAGAACCCTATGGGCATTGTTCCTATTAGCGAGAGTGGCCTATTTTTGTTAAAAAAAAAAAACTTGGCTATTTATTTTTGTAATTATCTTTTAAATTAATATTTTTTAAAAAAAATCTTCTTTTTTGTCACCAAAGAGGTAAACCATATTTGTGAAGTAAATTTTTGTACAGAATTGCTGCCGGGTACAGTGGGATCAAGTTGTTACCAAACGACTTCTGAAGATCATGTTATACAATCAGCCAATGGATAGGGTGCCCTGAATTCTAAATGTTACCTAAATGGCCTTGGACTTGTCCAAGGCTGGCTTAACTTCGGTCTCTTTCATTTTCATCCATTCACACAGTAAGGAATTTACTTCATCCGGAACTTCATCATGTGGAGCATGACCTGGTATATTTTACTATGAGAAAACAAACCCAAACACGAACTACGGAACCCCTTGACCAGGAAACGGATGAAATAAAAAAGATAAAATGTGTGCACGCGTGTGCACGCACAGGGTGAGAGAGAGAGTCACCTGCATTTAACTCTCTAATATGGACCTTGCTGCAATGCTCTCTAAGCATGGAAACAAACAACTCGGATTTTGTAAGCGGATCTTTCATTCCCTTGTTTCAGAAGAAGCAAGTAAAGATAAAGTTAGCCTCATGTCAACAGTCACTAAATTAGGTACTAGTGTCACAGATATTAGGCGCATACCTGAATAACTAAGATTTTTCCTCCAAAAGAATCAAATAAAAAATTAAGAGGAATTGAAAGATTGAAGTTGAATATGCTCTCAATAACCGTTGCTGCACCAGGATCATATGACTGCATTTGTTTGTTAAAGAAAAAAATTTGCAGACTATGCTGCACAAATTGAGAACAAAGTGCATGCCAAATATATATACTGTGCGATCTGAGGATACAGCTCGTATAATCTCATCTAAGAGTGCCTTGTCAACCCGTTCAGTTCTCTACAAATGAAAAGGTTGGTATTGCTCAGTAACAAATAGGTACTGTTTAAATATTTAAAAACACAACACATTTCAAGATACACATACGGTAGGATAGTATTCCTTAAGAATGCCTCCTGCCCTTGACCTCAAGAAGAGCAGAAGGAGGCGTGCCTGAAACCTTGAAAGCCATGAAGTTTGTCCTTCCTGTATGTATTTGCATTTAGCAGCATTAAATTTAATTTGTAAAAGTAATATAGCTCAGATACTAAAAAGTTCAATATCAATGATTATGAGTTTTTTACAGCTTCCAGATTATAATTTCCACGAAATATTGGAACATAAAAATTCTAGCCTTACCTATACTTCTCTTCAGAGTTATGAATGCTTTCATAATTCCAACAAACTAGAAACAAACACAAAGATCGCATCTGAAACTTTTAATCTATTTTCATAATAGAGCTTTTAAACCTAATCATAGGTGATCTTTTATATAAAAAGGCATCGATATGGAACAAACAGTATTACCAAGTTCTATTTGTAATGCAAATGTTTTTAATCTTATTGTAAGCCAACAGAAACATGACAATGTTTGAGAGACACCCACAAGTAGACATTCATTATCTCAGCCAATTAATATGATAAATATTTGCCCTCGACTTTAATAAAAAAACATATGGTATCCAATGCCATTTTAACTGATGCAAATATCACTTCACATCTTTGACCTATCAATATCACACAGCAGGGAATCAGCAAACATAATTGAAATGGAAATAATTCTAGTGAATGCCGGTTGACTTACTCCACTTAATGGGATGAAGGAGTAACTTGGAACGACTGAACCAGCAGAGTTTAAGAGAACCAAAGACTTTGCAAGAGAAGGCCATAAGCCAGCAGTAATAGCACATATATAACCTGAGAATGTTATACAGCAAGAGAATGACTTCATTAAGATTGTTTCGAACAAAGGAGTTAAGCCCATCATCTGAGCGATGTTGGAAGATTAATACATCAAAATATACCTCCAATAGAGTTACCAACAAGATGAACAGGTTCCCTCACAACATCAATAATAAAGTCCCGCAGTAGTTCTGACCACAGAAGTTCTGTATAGTTGACATTTGGTTTCTCAGATTTCCCAAAGCCAAGAAGGGTAATTGCCCAAACTCGGTGTCCCTCATCAGCAATGCTGCCTATATTATCACGAAAGTGCTGCAGGGAAGCTCCAAAGCCATGCACAAGAAGAGCTGCAGTACCTTCATGGCCAACAGAAGTATACTGCCAATAAAGCTTTAAATGAGGAATTTCCGGTAGCCAATCTAAATAAAATTGTGTACATTGATAAATTTAGTTGCATAAGCACAACAGGAAGCAGAAAACAAGTATGTTGAATGTGCATAATATGTTGTAGCATAAAATGCAGAATCTAATAAATTTGAAAATTAAAGAATATGAACTTATCAGAAACAGGATCTTTGCCAGCAAGTTATGAGTTGAGTTTATTGATAACACCATGCAACAAACTTACAAAAAACAACTCTGTTAAGTATATAGAACACATAATTCTAATAATGATATTCAATTCATACAAAGTAGGGCTTCATCAAGGCTCTGCAATCAGATAAAGCAAAAGATGGGAACCGAAAGATGAGTTTTTCTTAGCTTTCTAAAGAAAAATTGTGGATTTGAAAGAAGAGGCACTTCCCTGATGAATGGAAACTTTAACATGACATGCTTCATTTAAAAGCCTGGTTAGTGTCAGTGATGCTAATTTGGGATATGAAAAGAGTAATTGCCTACCTACATAGGGGTCCATATCTGGTAGGAGCTACCCTTGAAAAAGTTACAGGACAATAAGAACTCAAATCTCAACAGCTAGATCAAACTTGAATGGTATATAGATCAAGATGAGTTGCCCATGTCACTAGAAGGTGGAAGGATACAGGTGCAAAGTGGAATAACTCAGGGGGTCCTTTGAAAAATTTGGTGGCTTCTAGTTGTTGATTGAGTCATCTAGATTCAGTCTAATGACTAAGATTGATAGTTGTCATTATCCTATTTGAAGACTAGTTATCATTTGATATGCTTCCCAGTTCCCACATACATAGAAAAGGTAACACAACCCAAAAATTGGTATTTAGTAATGGGCGCTGATGCATTGGAAGCAGAGTACACCATCTTATGTACAAGAGAGCACGGAACTTGAAGATAGACCACATACCTGTATAAGATAACCCTTCCATCTCCAAATTTTTACAGGATAATTTCCCTCAATGCATACTTGGGATTTCAAGGCCAAGAGCCAGTACCACTTCCATGTGAACAAATAGATTGTTAGGGGAAAATAAAATCATGTCTGATGTTCTTAACAAGTGAGTTCAAAAGAGGAGGAAAAGACATGCCACTGAAAACAGAACAGGGGAGGTATCAAATTAAAGTACCTCCATTGAACAGATAGCATCTACTGCTGCTGTCACTGTAGGTGTTGAGTATCCAAATGGTGATAGAAAGCCAGCATTGCGGTCTCTCTCATATTGAATAGTTTCATGGTAAACTCTCCTCCTGGATATGACTCCAAGCTGAAGTGCAGTACCAAACAAGGTGTAAAACGAAGCACCATCCCTGGTTTCAGCTAAGCGCACTTTATCATGCAACCTGGACACAGAATTTAAATCAGACCTGTTATAAAAAAATCACTAGTGATTCATATAACATCTGAGACTGCATTGCATAATTAACAGAACGAAACGACAATCCATTCCATTGGAAGCTAGGCAGCATTTCCAAATACAAGCACACCAATGATGTGGATAAGTATATACTCTGTAGTTTTGGATTTGAGTGGACAAACCATCTGACAAGAATCTGATTAAAGGAAAACAATAGGTGGTGACACATACTCCTGCCAATTAGCTTTTCCTGTGCCTTCTAGGTATTTCAGGTAAGCAGCTAAAGCATCCAAAGTAATATCTGTTCCACCTCTAACTTCAAGTGAACTTTCTGATGCAAACATTGAATCCATAATTCTCCTCCCTGATGCACCAGCATTTGCAGTGATATCTTCTATGTTTCCTCCATTGCCGACACTTAATGTACCAGTACTTTTAACCTTTCTCTGGTTGAGGGTATTTTGTAGAATAGATCTTGCTGATGTGCTCTTGAGAGGAACACAGTTATCTTCTGGTGTCCTACTGCCTTTCAGGAATCCTTTTAGTTCTTTGAGTGTGGGTAGAGAACCTGAACAGGAAATTGTTGTAGTATCTAAATGGACACACCAAGATGTTCAAGGATAGAATAGAATTTAAGTGCACCTGTGTCTAACTCCACATTTAGAGCAGGCAAAGTTGGGGCAGCAAGAGGTGTGGTCATTGATATTTTTTCCTTCAAAAATTGGTTGTGTGATGTTGACAATTCCCTCAAACTCTGGTGGAATGATTACTTCAGCATGCCGTACATAAACAAGAGAGGTTGACAACTTGGAAAGAGATACCACATTACCTTATAGTCATACAATGGGGCACCCCACACCACTATCTCAGGAGGACTTCCCCATGTGAACGATCCATTAGACAAAGATGATTCAACATTGGCCAGAACACTGCGCACACTGGATTCAACTTCCTCTTCTGTAAAAATGAGGCCCGCTTGTACCTGTTATGCTCCACCAATGCATGCAATCAGGTGACCTGGATATGTTAAGAACGTATGCGTAAACTCTTAAGCTCAATTCTCAAAATAAACCTTGAATAGCGACCTCATTTACAAGTTTCAGAACAACATCTTCAGCATTTCCCAAGCCTATGAGCAGGTCAGACTCTTGAGACTTCAATACCAACTTAAGATCTTCCAAAGCAAAAAGCAGCAGTTCCATCATTGTATCTGAATAACCTGTAAATGATAAAAAGGTAAATATTAATGTGAATTGTCAATGTGTATTTGAAACTAAGCCGGCAGAACTGCCTGCTTAGTTCCATTAGATGTCAACTGTCATCAATGTGATTTACTGATTTAAGAGTGTTCATTCAGAGGTATATCATTCTAGCATTGCATAAGCAGAAGCAGGATTGCTGTATAACACCCCAGTCTCATTCTTTAAACCTTACTGATCTGGCAGGCAACAAATGGATGAGTTGCAGGCTGTGCTGTACAACTTGGCGGCAGCAACTTACATGTGGGGATTCGGGCGGAGCTACATTGTCCTGAGAAGCAGCAAGTGCAATGCAGTACAAAACAGAACTGGTTTCTCCATTTAATAGTGTCTATTGCAAGGCAAACGGTAATTTTTGCCAGTAAATTTATAAATTAGCGGCAACTATCAGCCCACGCTAATGCCAACCCAGACCCACACCAAACAGTTTGATTTGACAACGGGCACCTTGCCCAGTGTTTGGCTTCAGTTTACTATGCATTTTTACAAAACCAACAAACCAAGCAGCGAAGGCACAAGCTTTTGCAGCAATGTGTCAAGAGCACAACGGTCCAACCCCAGCCCACGCCACGCTTGAGGCGCGAGAGAGAGTACATAATTTGCACCGGCACACAAGCATCCGATCAACCACGGCCACGAACCCTAAGGCATTGTATCGAACACATCGCGCGCACCTCCCACTGCCGTGGCACTCCTAAAGCAGTGACACATAGAGCTGCATCGTAACTCACCGGAGAGGATGCGGCGGTCGAAGACGTAGAGCGGCACGACGGGGCGGCTCCGCCCGGCGGCGGCGGCGAGGCCCGGGTGGTCGTCGACGCGAAGGTCATGCTTGAACCACACCACCGCGGCGGCGCCCCCGTCGCGCGCGGCCTTCACGGGGGCGGCACTGGAGGATACGACGAGTCTACTGCGGCGGTGGCGGTGGCGGCGGCGGGGCGAGGCGGGGATGAGGTGGCACAGGCGGAGCGCGAGGAGAGCCATGGGAGGAGAGCGGCAGCGGCCATAGGTGGGGCGGGGATAAGAAGGGCGGGGCTAGCGCGCGCCCATGGCGAAAGTTGTGGCGGAGGACGGCTGCTGCTCGGAGATCTGTGGAGGCCGCGTGTGAAATTTTTGTGGCGACGGTGCTCTCGCGCCGTGGCCGGTGGGCCTCCCCGCAACAGAGCGCAGGAGAAACGCGCGAAGGATAAACGGCGGGTCTTCGTTTGTCAGGCCGCTGAGAAGATTGGCGGGAAACCACGCATGTCTTCTCGAGGTACAAGGTATACGCACTCACACAACCACACACATGCGCGTCCTCTTTACTCACGCTGGTAATTTTAGGAATGCACGAGGTTTCACAAAATGTGGACACGTGCTTTTCTACTGAACGTACGTGTATGTGTGCACTATCAATTTATTATCTTACTAAAACACACTCAAAAGAAGACATCACATTCGCTCTCAATGGCAAAAAAAATTCCCACATTAATTACTGAAAAAAATAGAAAGATCTACACCGTCGATCATAGTGAGTTTAGATTATAACAGTTTAAATTAAAAGAAATAATTTATATCAAGTAAAATAAAACAAGAAATCGGAATAAAAAGGAAACAAAATAAGCAATTTGATTTCCACAAGAATTTCTAAGTAAAATTTCTAAATAATTATAATTTAGAAAAAAAAATAAAAAAAATAGACATTAGATTTGTATACAAAATCGAATCAAAAAATAACTGAAATTCAGAATAAAAATAAAATAAAATAAGCAATTTGATTTCGATACAAATTCAAGTAATTATAATTCAGAATAAAAATCAAACAATAGCTTGTAATTAGATTTGTATACGAAATACAACAAAAAAAATTAAAATTTTGAATAAAATGAAATAAAATTAGCAATTTAATTCCAATTCGGATTCCAAAGTAAAATCCCTGAATAAATTCGAAGAAAAACGAACTCAAATTAGGAATAAAAAAATAAAGAAAATTTACAATTTGATTTCCATACGTATTCCAAAATAAAATCCCCAAATAACTAAAACTCCAAATAAATTAAATAAATTTAGCAATCTGATTTGTATACGAACTCCAATAAAAATAACTAAAATATTGAATAAAAATAAATTTTATAACGAGGATGACACGAATGGTATCCGAGAAAACACAACAGAAGCCACCACGTTCGCTCTCATGGTCACGTGTTTCTGTTGTTGCTTCCTATGAAATAAAAAAATGATTTTTTGAGTAAAAATTATAAGTTATAACAAGGATGCAAGAATGGTGTCGTAGAAGACCACGAAAGAGTGCAATGGTGCCGATCTGTCCTACAACTAGACATTGATCTACGGGGAAGCGAAGTACCGAGGCAACGGTGGCGGAGATGGGGATAATATCATGATGCTCACTGGAGCCATTGAAAAGAAAGTCTAGTGTTGAAGGAGTCAGGGGCCACGATGACAAGTAGTGAGCGTCGGCGTTATTGAAGAAGTTAATTGCCAAAGAAACTCGGTGATAGGAAAGCCCTAGCAAAGAGAAGATGAAGTTTTGCATTGAGGATGAGCTATGGACGATATGGGGTCATTGGGTAGCTAGAAATGTGTCATCACTAGTGAGGAGCACATTGTCGCCGACGATGGCGAAAAGATTCTCTATATCGTTAGACAACGACTAAAGCAGATATACCAACATTAGTGAAGATGAAAGGTCGTCATAGTTAGTGAGGAAGCCACAACATTGAGTTGACCAACACCGAAGAAGATGAGCAACTAACAAGAGAGAAGAGGACGTCGAACATGTATAACATCATGTATGCATATGTACATGCATCCATTCGTATGAATATAAGTGCAGACGTACAGAGGCGGATGAGCAAAAAGCTTGGAGTAGAGATTGTGTAGTCGTAAGGAATATGCTCGGGGTCACCAGAGAGATCGTGACACAAGTCCCTAGTTGGGATCGACAATGATTGCATGTGTATGCGCGTTGATGTCACAATGGTTAGCATTAAATAATTAAGGAGAAGTAGAAGATAACTACGTAGTAAAGTATTGCATTAGAATGAGTAGCAGCTAAGAGGGATCGATCAAAATATGAACTTACTATTGGAGATTGAAGCAAAAAAATTATGACGATGAGAAGAGATAGAAGCTACACGGTTTGGTGAGGTAGCCGGCGTGTGAGGGAAGATAAGTTCAAGATATGTTATCCATAGTGCATCGGTGTATGCGTGAGCAATGTACTATAATACATTATACCATGTAAACTGATAAGATAATTTGTCGTACATATAATCAACGTATTGCTTGAGATTAAATAGAGGTGCATATGTATGCATACAATTTGAAAAAAAAACTAACATGGTAAGAATATGGGCATGCAACTACATGATCTAGGCATGATGAAGAATGGTTAGTTTATAAGAACCCCCAATAACTTATCATGCCCAATGATTTTCTTCCATCAAAGCACATGCTTCAATTACGTTCCTCATGTTGTAATTTCTTTTAAGCTTCTACCGTAGGTCGGCAACACTTGGAGAGTGCTAACTTACCAGGGGTCTAAAAAATATTGCTAAATTAAAATATGCTAACAATTAGAGTAACTAACTTATGTACACGTATATCACTCAAAATCAACTAAGTATTTTATTATGTATTATTATCCACTCCGTCACGTAATTGCAGCAGACGAACCAGCGCCGACAGGAGTAGTTGATACGAAGTTCTTTCGTCGATGAATTTTTCTACAGTTCTGAAGGCAAGCTTATTTCTTTAACATCGATATAGTTACATTAAATATAAAAGTTACATTCTACGCTATTATACATATTGCATAAAAACTATGTCTCAAAATCAAATCGGGTAAATTAAAGAAGAAGAAGATGAAAGAGGCAAGAAAAGAGGATATTATGGTTGGTAAAGGGGGACCAGGCAGGGGAACACGATGACGACGACGATGAGGCAAGAGGTGGGACCCCTTTACATATGGTTAATATATAAGAACCAACAAAACTCTTACTCGGTCAGATGTCGTATTTAAGTGCCAACCATTTTCTCGTTTCGACGGACAGAAAATGCTACCTTGTTACGTACTTATGTTCTCCACAGCAGGTTACATTGGAGTATTGGGCACAGAAGAGAGCCGCCCCAAGGTGAAGCGTTGGGCACAGAGGAGAGCCGCTCCAACCAACATTACTAGAACTCGATGGATGACAAGGTCAGCAACGTGATTAGATCAGCACCGACGGAAAGTAATAGGTGGAGACTTAATCACGTAACCTAGAAAACGTTTTGTATTCTGAACTCAAAGTCGCATCAAAAGAAATACAATGGACCTAGCTCATAATATCTATGGGTAAAGCGGTACAAGCTTGTAACAGCCAAAAAATTTAGTCTATTTTTTTAGTTTTTTTAAAAATAACTATTTGGATTTTTCTGCTAAAGTAAAGCTTAATCTGAATTTTTTGAAATCAAAAACAATTTAATATGATTAATGTCAACATTGACTATTATCAAAACTATTTTATTTTGGTTCTATGTGCTTGGATATATTTTCTAGAATTTTTCCGAGTGTATTTGCTATTTGTCTTTTCTGTTATTTTCTAAAAAGAAAAACTAAATTAAATCTCTAATTAATTATTTGGGCCGATTCTTCCGCCTCAACCCGCTACAATTCCTTGGCCCAAACCACCAGCCCGCTTTGCCATTTCTTTCCTTGCCTTGGTCGAAGCCCATCTCCTCGCTTGGCCCACGTTCCTTTTTCCTTCGTGCGTGTATGCCCAGCCGAGCCGCAGCTTCCCTTCACTCCATTCTCTGCCGTGTGGGCCCGTGCCATAGCGCATGTGCGCTTCTTCTTCTTTTGTTCCTAAGGACTATTGAGTCTGTTTTGCTCACGACAGTAGCGCCGCCGTATCCTCTTGGGACTCTCCTCTCCAGCAATTTATTTTGGCGCCCCAACCGTGTCAAGCCTTCGTGCCACCATCCTTCCCCCAAACCCTAAGCTCCTGGTTCCGATCTCGTCATCACTTTGTCAGATTTGGTCGAAGAACCGAGCGTCGTCAAGCTACTTCTTCATCAAAATTCTTCACCGTCTGATCATCTTGAGCTGAGCTTCCACCTCCAATGGGTTCACATTAGAGAGTGCTACACCTTGATGCGGTCTTCATCGCCCGAGGATCTTCGCATCACTGTTGTCGTCTTTGTCTGAAAAATCGGCCGCCGCCGTCATCTTCTTCTATCTACACCTTGGTGAGCCCCTTTGTCTTTTGTCTGTGTAATCTTGTGCGCATTGGTATTCTCAATCGATCCCTTCTTCTTCCTCTCTCTCTCTTGATCACGAAGTCGCTGCCACCAGCCTTCTCCTTGCTCTCTATCCATCTTGTTCCCCGCCGCCAAAACCGCCGCTGTTGTCACCTCGTCGAGCCACCATCACCCAGGAGCACTGCCTGATACCGAGAGTCCATTTTGTGGCTCATTGGACTCGCCGCCTGGCCATTGTCACGACAAGCTCCGATCGCCACCATGGTCGCTCTTTGGTCTCTCTATGCTGAGTTAGCTACCACATAACCCCTTTTGGTCTACATGGCATCCAGCCATCAGCCACATGGAGTCCTTGTGGCGGTCCAAATCTCTACCTGAACCAAAAAGGTCCATGGATCCAGTTCACCATGCACCAACTCATTGACAGTGGGCCCACTTGTCATATTCAATTTCCTTTATTTTGTTTCGGCCAAAAATCCATTGCTGATGTCAGTTGACGTCATAATTGTCTTTTCCTTTAGAAAGATAATTCAATAAATTCATAAATCTGATTTTTCATGATTTTATGTGATTTCAATCTTCCAGAGCCCATATCTTTTGCATCCGAACTCCGTTTGAGTCCATTAAAATTTTTAAGTTTATCTAAATTTGAGATCTATTTATCTCGGATTTTTATTTAATTTTTGGAGTTTGTTTTCTCTCTGTTTTGTATTTATTTAGTTTATTTGCTTGTTTGCGAGTAGACGTTGATACTTCGGAAAGTTTTGAGCAAGGAAGAGTTCACCAGGATCAAGATCAATCCCAGGATTTATTCCAAGGCAAGTCATGGTCCTTTGATCATATTGAACCTATGATTTCAAAAGTATATTATTTTATACAACTGCATGTTATCTTTTTATATAAATTATTTTGGGTTTAGATATTACTTGTTGTCGTTATGCCTCCATTGATGATTTGAATGCCTTGAATCCTTTGTCACCTTAGCATGGATAATTTTAGTTAGACATGTTCATATTACCAACATAGGTATCGTATTGATGCTTAGTTCAGTTTAGTTACGATTGGGTTCATTACCACATGTGTCATAATGATTAATCTTGACTTAATGATATGTGGAATCGTGGTGGTTCGCCACTGTTGTTAAAATTTATGTACCATGACTGAGTGTGTCATTGGTCTTGGTTAAACTAAATGGTTTTCGCTCAAGCAAGTGGATGGTGGATTTGGAGAGTGCGATGAGTACACTGTGGGTTTGTGGTAGTCTTGCCTGAGTAACTTGTCAAGGACTTAATCTTATACGCCATTGAACTAGACCTTAACTGTACAACCACATGCTTGATATGGGATGAGCCTAACTTAGTAAGTCTTGGAGTTTGGAGTTTTGGCTTTTGATATCTTAGGTAGTTTGTGGGTGGAGGTGTGTATCCTTTTCTAAGGTCATATCGCGGAACGGTTCGTCACTTCCCTGTCCAATGTTGTGCGTCAACCACGATGAGGTTTTGGGTGGTTGTAGGCACAACGGGAGAGTTAATTGCTGAGATGAAACTTTCGAAAGGTTTTGTGATAATCTCTTAGTCGCACACCTATGGAAGTGTGTGAGCGGACATTATGATTTGATTATCTCTTGCGAGTCAAGCTGTACAACCTCTGTAGAGTGTAAAATCATTCGAATACTCGTGTCTGCGGTTATGGACGAGCCTGGGGATTTCTTACAGGAGATAGAGTCTCTTATAAAATGAGTCGAGGTGTGAATGAGAAGTTCACTTATAATGTTTGTTTGGTGAACTGGTAATTCAATTGGTGGTTTGTCTTGGGAAGTGGATGGGTACTTCACTGGTTATTTTAAAGAAATTGTTTACTTTATGTATTTACTATTGTTTTCAATTCAGCATTTCAATCTATTTATTATATTTATCGTCAATACTACTTTATGCAAAAGAACCATACAGCTAACCTTTGTTCAAGGCCTGCATAAATGTTATTTGCATACATTTTTCCATGACTTATTGAGTATTTTATGTACTCACGGCTTCAATTTCTGCAATCCAGTTGAAGAGTACCAAGCTGCTTAAGAGTTCTTTCAGAAGGAGGACTATAAAGGTTTTGTGGATTAGGATGCGTTCTTTACTCGATTGCTTGTGGGCATGTTGATTGGTCATTTCAAGAGTTTCGTTCCGCTACAAGAGTTTGAAAGATCTAGACCCGTCATTATGTGGTAATGGAGTTTTGGTGATTAATGATAAATCTAATTGGGAGACTAACACTTTTATTGATATACATATTGTGTAGTCTTATTTGGATATAAAGGTGAAAATCATGAAGGCATGCAAGTGATTAAGTGATTAATGACAAATGCACTTTCTCGTTTGGATATAAAGATGAAAAATACAAGAGGTATGCATTCTACTTCCTCTTATTATATCTTGTTGTATTCATCGGATCCAAAATATAGGTTAAACTCCACCAAAAAGGTTAACTTGGATATGTGCATACGTTTCCATTACACATTTGTGTATGCACACAGTTAGGGGGAGTTTATTCTATATTTTGATGTTTCATTAGTATTGATCCATATTCTCTTTCCACATATATTAAGGATCTTTACTTTGAAACTATAACATCCCAAAGTGCTGTTACCAAAATAAAAATAAAAAAAGTTAATATTTTATTGAATTTTTTTTTCTGAGAATTTGCCATAGTTTAATTGCTTTAATTAAATATTTGAAATTTTGAAAGTCAAATTTAAAATTTATTTGAAGTTATTGAAGTTTTATTGGATTTAAATTGAAAAATAAAAATCTACTAAATTTCTGGAATTTTCTGAGATTTTAAAAGCTTTTTCTTAAATATTTTAAGGCCAAAATAATTTATTTGCAAAAACTATAGCCAACATAAAGTTGGAACTATTTTTATTTAAGTCCAAAATAACTCTAGGAATTTCGTGAATTTTCTAGAATTTTTGGATGTATTTTGCTATTTTCTAAAGCCCTTTTTAACTTTTGGAATTAAATCAATTAAGAAAACAATTTAAAATTCCTAAATTCCTTTTGGGCCGAAACCTCCGCAGCCCACTCCTATTTTCCCACCGCCGGCCCATTCTCGGCGCCGGCCCATCTTCACCGCCGCGCCTCCTCTCTCTCGCCTCGCATCCCCACCGCCCGTCGCCATCCGACGGCCACCATTACCCCACGCTTCCGCTTTCTCCGCACCGTTGGATGCAGATCCAACGGGCGCGACTCGTCTTCCCCGCGCCTCTCCTTCTTCCTCCGGTAGCGCCTCGCGCCCGCCATTACCGCGTCCCGGAAGCTTCTCCTCCGGCCGTTTCTTTTCCCCGCTTTCCTCGCCATCAAGGGCATTAACACCCCCACGTCTTGCCGCCTCCACTCCGCCCATGATCTTCTTTTATTCGCGTCGGTTTTGCCGTTTTCGCCCGCGAGCACTAATCGCCGCCGCCGCACCACCCGCAAGACGAACTCCGACCTCCGGCCTCCTGTTCCCTATAAAGCACGCCAGCGCATCGCCTCCTCATCCCAACACCGCCACTCTCTTCTCCTCTCGCGCCATCTCGCCGGATTACAAGTTTTTGTCGCCGGCGGCCGCATGCACTCCGCCGCCTCTAACTCCGCCACCAGTGCCGCCGCGTCCACTCCGACCACGTCACCGGCATCGCCACGCCGCGCCTACCCGATGCTCGCCTCTGCCGCCGAGCACCACCGAGCCGTCGCCGCCGTTGAACTCAAACACGCCGCCGCTTAACACGCCGCCGTCGGCGAACCTTCGTTCGGCGTCGCGGTGGTAAGCCCCGAGACCTCGCGATCTCCTCTCTCTTTTGGTGCCTTTGCTTGGATGCCGCGCGCCAAACGCCGCGAGCCGCGGACCGAACATCGCCGGACTCGTCGGCCGGCGTGGCCCGACCACATGGCGCCACATCACGCCACCGTGATGCCACCTCGGTGCCACGTCGCCAACCGTCACGTGGCGCCACACACGCACGCACCGCCACCTCACCCGACCACGGTCACATCAACCGTGGACTTAGTCCATGTGAGAGTGAGACCGACATGTGGGTCCCACATGTCGGAATTTCTTTTAATTCTTTAAAATTCTGAAAATCACTCGCTGACGTCATGCTGACGCAATAAAGCCTATTTCCTTTAGAAAAATAATTCGGAAAAATCAATAAAATCTGATTTTAGTGTTTAATTAGATTTAAAACTTCCCGGGGTTCGTTCTCCCTCATACGAACTCCGATTTCGTCCATTCAAATTTCTATATTCCTATAAAATCAAGATCTAGCCATCTAAACCAAAATCATTTGATTTTGGGTTCATTTGACCTGCAATTCCTTTAAACCCTAGTTTATCATTCCATGTATTCCCAATCTTCTAAAATTCATATCTTTTGCATCCAAACTCCGATTTGGGTGATTCAAGTTGCAAAATCTTTATAAAATTATAATCTAGCCATTTACACTAAAATTTTTCAATTTGGAGTTCATTTGAATTGTTATTTGAATTTAGTTTGAATTTGGCTTATTTTCACGTTAGATTTCGACGACTTCGGAGAATCAGATTTCGACACTGACTGAAGAGCAACATAAGAGGATTGATTTTGATTGTGTGATCATCAACGACTTTGAGAATCAGATTTATTGAAGAGCAACATAAGAGGATTGATTTTGATTGTATGATCATCGTGATCGTACACTTGGACTACCTAAAGATAGTACTTGTGAGTACTAGGTGACTGTTAAGAAAACAACGTCACCTCAACACGAAGTTCTTAAGGTGATCTGTTAAGAAAACAACGTCACCTCATCAAGCGAGGCAAGTTATACCCTTGATCATATTCATCCTACTATTTTAAATTATTTATATTCTGTTTTAAATCATTCTGCATGCTTATTTATATTCAATAATTTAAATCCTGTTTTAAATTCATAGTTATACCTAAAATCCTTTGCATGGCCAATGTTGATATGGAATCAAACACATTGTCACCCTAGATCAAACCTGGTTGATACGATAGTATAAACTAGGATCATTTAAACGTATTGCTTAGCCATGCTTTTAGACTAAACTTGTTTTTGGAGAATTTCAACCATCAATCAATTATTGATTAAATTGTACCCTTGGCATTTGTGTGTCATGGGAGTTTTACAAATGACTTGGAAAACAAAATAAAATGATGGTTTGGACTTGGGCATAATGGATGATTGGTGGAGTGCGAGTTCATGCGGGCTTAATTTGGTCGAGTTAAGTCCCATGGGTGTTATTGGAAAGTTGCTCGTCGATTAAGGACCGGTCTTGAGCGCATGATGCTACGCCTAACCGTACCACCACATGTCTCGTATGGGCGGGACTTGGCTAAATAATTTATGACGTCTTAGTGTCGTTTGTGCTATGTTGTTGGTATGGGTGTTGGTCGACAGAGACCCATCCGCGCAAGAGGGCTTCGGAGGATGGCGACCCAATGGTAGCGAAACCTTAGCGGGCATAAATGCATTAAGACAGAACATTGTAAAGGCCTCGACACGTGCTCTAGACCGCTTACCAAAGGTAGTGAGCAGTGGCATAGATATATGCCGGACAAACTAGAGAAGTCTTGTCATGTGGGTAAAGCTGTACAACCTCTGCAGAGTGTAAAACTATTCGAATAGCCGTGTCCGCGGTTATGGACATGCTAGCATAACTACTCAAAGTTAGACTTTGGTTTTGTTTGAAAACAAACTTCTTCAAAACTGGTTTATCCAATTGGGAATTAGGCAAACAGTCATGTGATAGGAGGATATCCTTCACCATTCATGTGTGAACGTTATCTGACCATAAAATTGAGAATTTTATAAACTTTCGTTATAGAATAACTCCTTTAGAATCTAGTACCAGTATTCAAAGAAAATGCTGCTTTATGCAAATAACTTTATAAGTCATCCCTTGTTACATCCATATATGCATGTCATTTTGTTACTTGACGGGTGTAACTTGCGAGCACGGAAGTTGTGCTCATTCTTGCTTATGCAAACAAATTTCAGAGGAGAAGGACTTTGCTACCGATGTGGATCTCGACGACTAGGCCGCTTCCCCAATCGATTGCCTGTGGCAGATTAACTGGACCCTACTACTTCTTCGTCTTCCGCTGTGTTTATTTTATTGTGGGCCTGTAAACCCCCCCTTTGTAATCAACTCTGTTGTTATTTATTAATAAAGTTATGATATGAATTTGTTATCATTTTGTTTACTGTGTGGACTAGCTACTGATCATGGGACTAGTTCAGAAATGCACAGAGAATCTGGGTGTATTAATACCCGGGTCTGACAAAGTGGTATCAGAGCCATATCGACTGTAGGTCGTGACCTAGTTAGAATGGCCGTTAGTAGAATACTTCAAAACTTATTTTATATAATAAGAAAAATAAGTTGTTCTCTTCTCATCTTGGTCATCTATCTATAGGTTCCTCATAGAGATTCTTTCTCTCCTAATTCTTTCTTCACCATTTTATAAGATAAATGGATCATCTTTTCCTTGAAAATTTCTATAGATGGTCAACACGTCCTTCCCATCGCGTTCAAGACTACAAGACATGGAACCTTCCATAAAGCATCGCCATGTAAGATATACCGAAGATCGTTTTAACAGCCAAGCCATATAGCTTAAGTTTGTCCAGACTCATTCTGTGTACTGAGTCGCTTCACTAGATTAAGAATCTCGATCGATAGAACGTTTTGCAAAGTTGTTCTGAAAAGCTTTTTCAGTTGGTTCTTTCGTTTGAGAGTTTTGTTTCGCTCTATTCCCTTAGTTCCTCATATTTGTCTCTTCCCTATCCTTTGTTCTCCTTTTCTAAATCTTTGGAATAACCGGCAGATGAAGAACACCCGTCGTTCGGAAGATGATAGTAACACCAGCAAGGATATCCCTGCTGAAGGCAACCCGCAACTAATAGCAGAAACCCTTCGGAATATGAACAAGTTTTTCATCACCCAGACTCAATTAATGCAACAGTTGATGCAACAAATGAGAAGCAACAATGTCGCCTCAGCCATTACTCCTACAACACAAGAACAACGTGACTGCACCAAGTGTTCCAAGAGGAAGATGGTGGATCAAGAACAACATGATGCAAGAAACCTCAAGGCTCGTGTGATTCAACCCCAACCCAACCAAGCACCAACGACGACCGTATCCAAAACTCCAGGATCGGCACCACATCCACCAATGCAGACGTTCCGCAACATCAAGGATGACCAATTTCAGCAGAACAAAACATCAAAGGCAGGAATACAATGCTTTGCTTGTCAGGATATGGGATATTATGTCAATCAATGCCTAAAAGGACGCTTAGCACTCACCCCTGACAGCATTCCAGAAGCCGTTCTGATCGCAACAATAACACCGGCAGCAGGAAGAAAAGCCAACGCGAGAATTATGTCGCAAGTACAAGAGTACAGAAGTTGGGCTTACCAATACCCCAAAATGAAGCAGTGAACCATCAAGCTAGCCCTAGCACCTCCAAGTTATCTGCTCAAGGGCAATCTCAGAAGAAGTTTCTTTCTATTGCAAATGTCACTTGTTTTCACTGCCAAGAGAAAGGACATTATGCCCACAACTGTCCAAAGAAGCAGCAAGCAGCAACTCCGAAGCTCAAAAGGGAAATCATTCAATCAAACAAGAAGCGCAAAATTCGGACAAGGATATCCGTACAAGGTCACAATTGCAATCGGATGATGAGTAGGATGCACAACAACAAATCCAGTTGAAAACTTTGTATCCCAGTTTTCTTTCTAGCCACTCCGAATCTCGGGGACGAGATTCCTTTTAAGGGGGGTAGTTTGTAACATCCCAAAGTGCTGTTACCAAAATAAAAATAAAAAAAGTTAATATTTTATTGAATTTTTTTCTGAGAATTTGCCAGAGTTTAATTGCTTTAATTGAATATTTGAAATTTTGAAAGTCAAATTTAAAATTTATTTGAAGTTATTGAAGTTTTATTGGATTTAAATTGAAAAATAAAAATCTACTAAATTTCTGGAATTTTCTGAGATTTTAAAAGCTTTTTCTTAAATATTTTAAGGCCAAAATAATTTATTTGCAAAAACTATAGCCAACATAAAGTTGGAACTATTTTTATTTAAGTCCAAAATAACTCTAGGAATTTCTGTGAATTTTTCTAGAATTTTTGGATGTATTTTGCTATTTTCTAAAGCCCTTTTTAATTTTTGGAATTAAATCAATTAAGAAAACAATTTAAAATTCCTAAATTCCTTTTGGGCCGAAACCTCCGCAGCCCACTCCTATTTTCCCACCGCCGGCCCATTCTCCAGCGCCCCGGCCCATCTTCACCGCCCGCGCCTCCCTCTCTCCTCGCCTCGCATCCCCACCGCCCGATCGCCATCCGACGGCCACCATTACCCCACGCCTTCCGTTTTCTCCGCACCGTTGGATGCAGATCCAACGGGCCGCGACTCGTCTTCCCCGCGCCTCTCCTTCTTCCTCCAGCCGCGCCTCGCGCCCCGCCATTACCGCGTCCCGGAAGCTTCTCTCCGCCGTTTTTTTCCCACTTTCCTCGCCATCAAGGGCATTAACACCCCCACGTCTTGCCGCCTCCACTCCGCCCATGATCTTCTTTTATTCGCGTCGGTTTTGCCGTTTTCGCCCGCGAGCACTAATCGCCGCCGCCGCACCACCCGCGCACGAACTCCGACCTCCGGCCTCCCTGTTCCCCTATAAAAGCACGCCTCAGGTGCGCACTGTCCTCCTCATCCCAACACCGCCACTCTCTTCTCCCCTCTCGCCGCCATCTCGCCGGATTACAAGTTTTTGTCGCCGGCGGCCGCATGCACTCCGCCGCCTCTAACTCCGCCACCAGTGCCGCCGCGTCCACTCCGACCACGTCACCGGCATCGCCACGCCGCCGCCTACCCGATGCTCGCCTCTACTTCGCCCGAGCACCACCGGAGCCCCGTCGCCGCCGTTGAACTCAAACACGCCGCCGCCTAACACGTCGCCGTCGGCGAACCCTTCGTTCCCGAGCGTCGCGGTGGTAAGCCCTGAGACCCTCGCGATCTCCTCTCTCTTTTGGTGCCTTTGCCGGATGCCGCCGCCGCTAAACGCCGCGCGAGCCGGGACCGAACACCGCCGGACTCGGCCGACGTGGCTCGACCACATGGTCGCCACATCACGCCACCGTGATGCCACCTCGGTGCCACGTCGCCAACCGTCACGTGGCGCCACACACGCACGCACTCCGCCACCTCGCCTGACCACGGTCCATCAACCGTGGACTTAGTCCATGTGAGCCGTGAGACCGACATGTGGGTCCCACATGTCGGAATTTCTTTTAATTCTTTAAAATTCTGAAAATCACTCGCTGACGTCATGCTGACGCAATAAAGCCTATTTCCTTTAGAAAAATAATTCGGAAAAATCAATAAAATCTGATTTTAGTGTTTAATTAGATTTAAAACTTCCCGGGGTTCGTTCTCCCTCATACGAACTCCGATTTCGTCCATTCAAATTTCTATATTCCTATAAAATCAAGATCTAGCCATCTAAACCAAAATCATTTGATTTTGGGTTCATTTGACCTGCAATTCCTTTAAACCCTAGTTTATCATTCCATGTATTCCCAATCTTCTAAAATTCATATCTTTTGCATCCAAACTCCGATTTGGGTGATTCAAGTTGCAAAATCTTTATAAAATTATAATCTAGCCATTTACACTAAAATTTTTCAATTTGGAGTTCATTTGAATTGTTATTTGAATTTAGTTTGAATTTGGCTTATTTTCACGTTAGATTTCGACGACTTCGGAGAATCAGATTTCGACACTGACTGAAGAGCAACATAAGAGGATTGATTTTGACTGTGTGATCATCAACGACTTGAGAATCGATTTCATGAAGAGCAACATAAGAGGATTGATTTTGACTGTATGATCATCGTGATCGTACACTTGGACTACCTAAAGATAGTACTTGTGAGTACTAGGTGACCTGTTAAGAAAAACAACGTCACCTCAACACCAGAAGTTCTGTTAAGGTGATCTGTTAAGAAAAACAACGTCACCTCATCAAGCGAGGCAAGTTATACCCTTGATCATATTCATCCTACTATTTTAAATTATTTATATTCTGTTTTAAATCATTCTTGCATGCTTATTTATATTCAATAATTTAAATCCTGTTTTAAATTCATAGTTATACCTAAAATCCTTTGCATGGCCAATGTTGATATGGAATCAAACACATTGTCACCTAGATCAAACACGGTTGATACGATAGTATAAACTAGGATCATTTAAACGTATTGCTTAGCCATGCTTTTAGACTAAACTTGTTTTTGGAGAATTTCAACCATCAATCAATTATTGATTAAATTGTACCCTTGGCATTTGTGTGTCATGGGAGTTTTACAAATGACTTGAAAAACAAAATAAAATGATGGTTTGGACTTGGGCATAATGGATGATTGGTGGAGTGCGAGTTCATGCAGGCTTAATTTGGTCAGAGTTAAGTCCCATGGGTGTTATTGGAAAGTTGCTCAAGTCAGTTAAGGACCGGTCTTCGAGCGCATGATGCTACGCCTAACCGTACCACCACATGTCTCGTATGGGCGGGACTTGGCTAAATAATTTATGACGTCTTAGTGTCGTTTGTGCTATGTTGTTGGTATGGGTGTTGGTCAGACAGTAGACCCATCTGGCGCAAGAGGGCTTCGGAGGATGGCGACCCAATGGTAGCGAAACCTTAGCGGGCATAAATGCATTAAGACAGAACATTGTAAAGGCCTCGACACGTGCTCTAGACCGCTTACCAAAGGTAGTGAGCGATGGCATAGATATATGCTTAGGACAAACTAGAGAAGTCTTGTCATGTGGGTAAAGCCGCACAACCTCTGCGAGTGTAAAACTATTCGAATAGCCGTGTCCGCGGTTATGGACATGCTAGCATAACTACTCAAAGTTAGACTTTGGTTTTGTTTGAAAACAAACTTCTTCAAAACTGGTTTATCCAATTGGGAATTAGGCAAACAGTCATGTGATAGGAGGATATCCTTCACCATTCATGTGTGAACGTTATCTGACCATAAAATTGAGAATTTTATAAACTTTCGTTATAGAATAACTCCTTTGGAATCTAGTACCAGTATTCAAAGAAAATGCTGCTTTATGCAAATAACTTTATAAGCCATCCCTTGTTACATCCATATATGCATGTCATTCTGTTACTTGACGGGTGTAACTTGCGAGCACGGAAGTTGTGCTCATTCTTGCTTATGCAAACAAATTTCAGAGGAGAAGGACTTTGCTACCGATGTGGATCTCGACGACTAGGCCGCTTCCCCAATCGATTGCCTGTGGCAGATTAACTGGACCCTACTACTTCTTCGTCTTCCGCTGTGTTTATTTTATTGTGGGCCTGTAAACCCCCCCTTTGTAATCAACTCTGTTGTTATTTATTAATAAAGTTATGATATGAATTTGTTATCATTTTGTTTACTGTGTGGACTAGCTACTGATCATGAGACTAGTTCAGAAATGCACAGAGGATCTGGGTGTATTAATACCCGGGTCTGACAGAAACATATCCTTGAATATATTTAACTTGTGTAGTTAGTATATTCATATGAGTATATGAGAACATATGAAACTTGTGTAGTTCATGGATGTTCATATATCCTTGAATATATTTAACTTGCGTAGTTAATATATTCATATGAGTATATACAACTTGTGTAGTTTGTATACACTCATATTTGGTATATATAACTTGTGTAGTTCATATATACTTGTATGTGAGCATATGAGACTTGTGTAGTTCATATATGCTCATATATCCTTGAGTATATCTAACTTGTGTAGTTAATATATTCATGTGAGTATATACAACTTGTGTAGTTTGTATACACTCATATTTAGTATATACAACTTGTGTAGTTCGTATATACTTGTAGTATATATAACTTGTGTAGTTTATATATACTCATGGCCTTGTTGTTTCATTAGTATTGATCCTTGTGATCTACTTTGAAACATAACTCTTGAGTACATATATAACCGTGTTTATATATACTCATACCAATTACATTCAATTATTTGAAATTGTGTTGTGGGACTAACATGTGTGCTAAGATGTTTCAAGGCTTAGTCCCGGAGTTTGAGTGATGACATAAAAAGGAAATGCAAAGGTGATAAAAGATCGACATGACTCAAGACAAAGGAGTCATGCACTGCATTTCGAAAAGCTTCTGGAAGAAGTTCAGTGGAAATCGGTATGACCGCATTTGGTAGCGGTACTACCGATGTGCGGTAGTACCGAGTTCATGTGGCGGAACTACGGCACAGAGCGAGATGACCGCAAATATGTTGGCGGAACTACCGCAACCCGGTTGTTCCGTTTGTTATGTGGCGGTATGTAAATTCCAGAGAAGGTGTTTTTCTGTATTTCTCGAGCCTCTGGAAATCGGTAGTACCGCATCTGAGAAATGGTACTACCGGATAGCGGTATTACCGGATGCTAGTTGGCGGTAATACCGCACCTTCAGTAATGGCTTGTTCAAAAGCATTTATGCAGGTATATCTTGGTAATTAATGTTAATGACATTGTGGGACTAACATTTTCCATGAGTTGGATGAATAGGTTATGTTCCAGGGTGATGAAGACTTCGGATGACATCATGAGTTGATCGTCATCAAGTCAAGATTCAAGAAGAGGATGCATCATGTGTTGATGCATATCAAGATCTCGAAGAAGAGATGATCATGAGTTGATCATCAAGTCAAGAGAAGACTCATCATATGTTGATTGAGGTCAAGTAAAGGATGCATCATGGGTTGATGCATATCAAGACGATGACCCGGACTTGAAGTGAAGATGTGTGTCATCAACCTCCAAGAAGATGCTCAAGGCAAAGGTATGACTAGCTAGGGCTAAGGATGTGTTCCTAGTCTTTTACCGGTCTTGGTGTTTGGTTGGAAGACCGGATTGCTAGTATAGGTTGCCGTTCTATTAAGAGGGGTCTTGTCTAGTAGCTTGAGTCTCATCATGTGTTGATAGCTCAATCTTGCTTGCTCTAGCTCATCGTGGCATGATGCTATTATTTGCGAATGTGTTTTGCAAATAGCCGAAGCTCGTGCATTTAATCCTTGTAACATGTGACTATGCTTTGCAAATGTGTTTTGCAAATGATTGAAGTCCATGTACCTACTCTTTGTGGCATGATCTAAGTTTACAAATGTGTTTTGCAAATGGTTAAGATTCATGTGTATTCCCTTGACATGGTCTAAGATTGCGTGTTGCTATTTTTTTGGACTTAGACCATGGTAGTGACTCTTTTGAGTTGTGCTTTTTGATTTGATCAAATGTGTTTGAGATCAAATCAAATAGGTGGGTTGTGTAGCCCACTGAATAAGCTTTCAATAGAGTCCAAGATCACTCAATTCCGACATCGGAGTCAAAAGTTATGACATTTTTACCGAGTGTCGTCTGTGCTGAAAATCGGGCTGCGGTAGTACCGCCCGTATAACTGCGGTAGTACCGCCCTTATAACAGCGGTAGTACCGCAGAACGGTAGTACCGCCCTTTGTGAGTGCGGTACGACCGCAAAAGGCTGTAACGGCTAGTTTTTGGCTGTTTCGTCTCCAAATGGCTAGTTTTTGGTTTGGGGGCTATAAATACCCCCTTGGCCGGTTGAGATGCAACCTTTGGCATCCTATTGAGTTCCTTTGAGCTAAGAGCAAGCCCTCTACTCCCATTTGTGCATGTGTTGCACTTAGTGAGGTTTGAGAGGCAAATCCTATTGCATGTGTTGCATTAAGTAGTGGATTTAGTATCCACGAGAGCTTTGACACTTGATTGGTTCAAGTGAAAGTTGGAGACTTGTTACTCTTGGTGTTTGCCAACACCTAGACGGCGTGGAGGCGTCGTGGTCCGGTGATCTTCTCAAGTGAAGCTTGTGAGAAGGCCCGGTGTTTGTGAGTGGCTTGGTGCTCGCCATCTCCGGAGTGGAGTAAGAGCAACCCTAGTGGAGCGAGGTGTTGATACCTCGGAGGAAGGCTTAATTCGTGGAGCCGGCCCAATTGGTTTGGGTTTCCCTCAACGTGGATTATGGGAGACCGGCAAGTCTCCGACCACCACGGTAAAACATCATTGTGTCCCATGTGCTTTTTATGATTAGCTTTCATATGCTTTATATTGTGCAATTTATATACCTTGTATTAAATTGCTTATTCATTGTGTATGATTGCAATAGTATCATTTACATTGCTTAAATTGAATTGCTTACAAGTCAATGCTTGATTGATTATTATCAATAGACTTGTATTGTTGGTGCACTTAGTTGAACCTAGTTGATTTAGGCTTTAATTGTGCAAAACCGTATTTGTATTAGCTTCCGCATTAGAAATCGGTTTTAGCGCATAGAAGTTTTTAAAACGCCTATTCACCCCCCCTCTAGTCGGCCTCCTCGATCTTACAGAGTTTATTTGTTTCTTTAGTCCTGCATGGTAAGTTAAGTAAACGTCGACCATAAGGTCCAGTTATTATTATTATTTGTTAGTTTGAGAACTTTTTAGTTAAATCGAATAAATGGATAGTATTTCTTCGTTGTTTCTTGTGTGAGCGAGCTACTGATCTGGGACTAGTTCAGAATACAGAGATGGTTCCTGAGATGCATTTTTGGGTCCCGACAGAGGTGGTACCAGAGCCATATCGACTGTAGAACGCAACCTTAGTTAGCGTAGTCATTTAAGCTGAAAGCTTCAAAACTTATTTTATAAATCAAATCAACTTAATTTTATTTAATTGATTGTTCTTCTCTCATCTGTTCTGATTCTTTTCTCATCTCAGTCTATTCTATTCCTATCCTAGTCTATTCTATTCTTATCCTAGTCTATTTTTTTTCTTATCTTTTTCTAGAAATCTTGTTCCTCGTCTTTGCTGAGTTTTGTTTTATAATCTTAAATTGACTTTCTTGCCTCGTTAATTTCTCTAGTTCGGAAGAAAGAAGTCAAATCACCGGCAATCGTCAGAAGTATCTTCGTCACTTCGTTCAAGTTGTTTTTGAAGAACCTTCGTTTTCTAGTTTAAATTTGAAGCCGTCTTATTAGATTTTAGTAACGTTTTTAGATCATTATCGCATATGTCTTTATTTGGATTGTGTGTAAGTGAGAGTAGCAGTTTTGCTATTAAGAATTATGTTGCAGTCACACCAAGGCTTTAATTTGAAGAGTTTAATTATTTTTTATAGCGTTCCAGCTATGTCATCTTCGTTTTTTGTCTTTTGGTATAATCTGTTTCCCCTAATTAAGTTGTTCTATCTTTTTCAGCCTGCTCTATCTCGTCTATTGTGCTATTTCCTCTCATTTACATTGCTATTCTATCTTACCTACTAAACTAGTGGAGAATCATCGCAGATGGTTGACACTCGCAATACCTCGAGTCGCACTCAGTCAGATGATGCCAATGCCAACGTCAATGCTAGTGGTCAGTCACCAGTCCCTAGAACCACAGATCCAAGCATGGCACAACTTCTAGTAGCTCAGACTTAATTCATGAGTGCAATGATGCAGAATATAAGCAATATGATGACTCAACAAAGCCAGACCGTTGCGGCAATAGTCAATTTGTTGAACCAGAATAGTTAGAATAATCAAGCAGCAGTCGTTCCGCCGCCAGCTCACCATCACTCCAAGTTATCAGAGTATATGAGGACCCGTCCGTCTACGTTTTCTCATTCATCGGAACTTTTGGACGCAGAAGATTAGCTTTGTTCAGTTGAGAAAAAGCTCGCCATTACCCAATGCAATGATCATGAGAAAGTTCTTTATGCTTCACATCAGTTGGAATATACAGTCGCAGAATGGTGGGAGAACTACACCACAACTCATGAGAATCCGCAAGCCATTACTTGGGAGGAATTTTCAATAGCTTTTCGTCAAGCACATGTTCCTGATGGTATAGTGAAAATGAAGAAGAATGAATTTCGTGAACTATAGCAAGGAAACATATCTTTGGATGAATATCTCAACAAGTTAACTCAACTTTCTCGCTATGCCCCAGAAGATGTTGCTACAGATATCGCACGTCAGAAGCGATTCAAGCGTGGACTTAACCCCAATTTAAAGTTGCAAGTTGTCGGAAATAATTATGTGGATTTTCAGCATATAGTGGATAAAGTCGTACTCATAGAAGATTCTCGTCATGAGTTGGATGAATCTGGCAAAAGGAAGATGATACAACATGGAGTTCATCAGAATCAGCTACAAAGAGCCAGAACTAATGCTCAGCAGCCTTTTTGTTCTAGTAATTCATCTGCTGGATTCAGAACCCCTGCACCCGTGTCTCATACAGGAAACACAGGCATTCCCAGTGTTAATAACAGCAACAATAATCACCCTCAGAGAACCAACGACCGTGCCGCAGGCATTCAATGTTACAACTACCGCGAGACAGGTCATTATGCTAACAAGTGTCCGCAGAAGCAAGGGTCCACACCAATTCCTTTCAATTTGGGAGCTACACCAGCTAGGACTTCTTTGCTAGGAGCAGGAAGAGGAATGCCTTAGACTCCAAATCAAGCTACCAGGACTCCAACAACTACCACGAGAGAAAGGCTAAACCACGTCATTGCAGAAGAAGTTCAACCAGTTCAGAACGTCGCTTCGGGTAAGTCTTTGAGTTAGACCTGCGACAGAACCTAATCTTTGGTCAGCCTGAATCTCGGGGATGAGATTCCCTTTTAAGGTGGGGGGGGGGTAGGTTTGTAACATCTCAAAAATTTAGTCTGTTTTTGAAGTTTCAAAAATAAAAAGAACTATTTGGATGCTTAATCTAAATTTTCTGAAATAAAAAATAATTTAATATGATTAATGTCAACATCAACTATTATCAAAACTATTTTATTTGGGTTCTATGTGTTTGGATATATTTTCTAGAATTTTTTCGAGTGCATTTGCTATTTTCTATTTGCTATTTGTGTTTTATGCTATTTTCTAAAAATAAAAACTAAATTAAATCTCAGATTAATTCTTCAGTCCGATTCTTCCGCCTCAGCCCGCTGCAATTCCTTGGCCCAAACTACCAGCCCACTTCGGCATTTATTTCCTTGCCTCGGCCGAAGCCCATCTCCTCGCTTGGCCCACGTTCCTTTTTCGTTCGTGCGTGTAAGCCCAGCCGAGCCGGAGCCTCCCTTCGCTCCATTCTCTGTCGTGTAGGCCCGTGCTGTAGCACACGTGCGCTTCTTCTTCTTTCGTTCCTGAGCAGGACTCTTGACTCCGTTTTGCTCATGACAGCAGCGCCGCCGTATCCTATTGGGACTCTCCTCTCCAGCCCTTTATAAGGCGTCCCAACTGTGTCAAGCCTTCGTGCCACCATCCTTCCCCCAAACCCTAAGCTCCCGGTTCCGATCTCGTCATCACTTTGTCGGATTTGGTTGAAGAACCGAGTGTCATCAAGCTGCTTCTTCATCAAAATCTTCATCATCTGATCATCTTGAGCTGAGCTTCCACCTCCGATGGGTTCGCATTAGAGCGTGCTACACCTTGACGCGGTCTTCATCGCCGGAGGATCTTCGCATCACCGTTGTTGTCTTCGTCCGAAAAACCGACCGCCACCGTCATCTTCTTCAATCTACACCTTGGTGAGCCCCTTTGTCTTTTGTCTGCGTAATCTTGTGCGCATTGGTATTCTCAACCGATCCCTTCTTCTTCCTCTCTCTCTTGATCATGAAGTCGCTGCCACCAGCCTTCTCCTTGCTCTCCGACCATCTTGTTCCCTGCTGCCAAAACCACCGCTGTTGTCACCTCGCCGAGCCACCATCACCTAGGAGCACCGCCTGATACCCGAGAGTCCGTTTTGTGGGTCGGCTGGACCTGCCCCGTTCTAGTTCGCTGTCGCCGACAAGCTCCAGTCGCCGGCCATGGCTGCTCTTTGATCTCTCTATGCCGAGTCAGCTACCACATCACCCCCTTTTGGTCTACATGGCATCCAGTCATCAGCCACGTGGAGTCCTTGTGGCACTCCAAATCTCTACCCGAACCAAAAAGGTCCATGGATCTAGTTCACCATGCACCAACTCATTGATAGTGGGCCCACTTGTCATATTCAATTTCCTTTATTTTGTTTCGGCCAAAAATCCATTGCTGACGTCAGCTGACGTCATAATTGTCTTTTCCTTTAGAAAGATAATTCAGTAAATCCATAAATATGATTTTCATGATTTTATGTGATTTCAATCTTCCAGAGCCCATATCTTTTGCATCCAAACTCCGTTTGAGTCCATTCAAAATTCTAAATTCATATAAATTCGAAATATATTTATATAAGTTTTTTATTTAATTTTTGGAGTTTTTTTTCTCTGTTTTGTATTTATTTGCTTGTTTGCGAGTAGACGTTGATACTTCAGAAAATTTTGAGCAAGGAAGAGTTCACCAAGATCAGGATCAATCCCAGGATTTATTCCAAGGCAAGTTGTGGTCATTTAATCATATTGAACCTATGATTCCAAAAGTATATTGTTTTATACAAATGCATGCTATCTTTATATATAAATTGTTTTGGGTTTAGATATTACATGTTGTCGTTATGCCTCCATTCATTATTTGAATACCATGAATCCTTTGTCACCTTAGCATGGATATTTTTTGTCGGACATATTCATATTACCAACATGGGTATCGTATTGATGCTTAATTCAGCTTAGTTATGATTGGGTTCATTAACACATGTGTCATAATGATTAATCTTAACTTAATGATATATGGAATCGTGGTGGTTTGCCACTGTTATTAAAATTTGTGTACCATGACAGGGTGTGTCATTGGTCTTGGTTAAACAAAATAGTTTTCGCTCAGGCGAGTGGATGGTGGATTTGGAGGGTACGATGGGTACACTGTGGGTTTGTAGTAGTCTTGCGTGAGTAACTTGTCAAGGACATAATCTTGTGCGCCATTGAATTGAACCTTAACCATACAACCATATGCCTGGTATGGGACGGGCCTAAGTTAGTAAGTTGTGGAGTTTTGGCTTTTGATATCTCAGGTAGTTTGTGGGTGGAGGTGTGTATCATTTTCTAAGGTCACATCGCGGGACGGTTCGCCACTTCCTTGTCTAACAGTGTGCATCAACCACGATGAGGTTTTGGGTGGCTATAGGCACAACGGGAGAGTCAATTGCTGAGATAAAACTTCTGAAAAGTTTTGTGATAATCTCTTAGTCGCACACCTACGAAATTATATGAGCGAACATTATAATTTGATTATCCCTTATGGGTCAAGCTGTACAACCTCTGCAGAGTGAGTAGTTTGTCTTGCCATCCCGCAAGCCTCCCCCAACTTCCCCCAACTTTGTCTAATAGGGGCTAATAATCTACCCTCCTAAGCCTTTCGTAGGTAAGTGGCAGACCCAAATATTTGATTGGGAAATTTTCACGGGTGGCCGCAAAAATCTTGGAGTAATGTGTCGATGTTTAGATGCCTGCACCCTATTGGGACCACCGTGCTTTTATGAAAGTTTGTGTGTAACCCCGAGACGTTTCCGAAGTTTTGAAGTATCGTTGTTGTTGCTTTGATGTCTCGCTTTGTTGGGGAGATGAAAATTGTTGCATCATTGGTGTAAAGCAAAGTCATGAGGGTGTCAAATCGGCCACGATGGCGGTCTAAATATCTGTGGTCTGTTGCCTTTGTGAACAATATTTGCAGTGGGTCGATCACCAAAATGAAAAGGAAGGGGGGGTGGATCTCCTTACCTCAGACCCCTTTCGTGGTTGATGCTGCTGCCCGGGATGCCATTGAGTAGGATTCTAGAGGAGGCCAAAGACCATAGGGTTGTAATCCAAACTCTTCTCCTCGAATTTGCTTTTAAATGGAAGAATTTTGTGTTGGCGTCGCCCTCTTTTAGATTCCTTATGCGGGAGCTCTGTCTTTTCCTTGAGCGTTCAATCACGGCCAACCCCATCACCCTTTTCCTTAACCCTGCTCTTAGCCCCCTCTCTGACATCGAGAGTTGCCTATTCTCCTGGGCTATGTCCAGCCTCAGTATTACTTCCAGGGCCATGTGGAGTTCCAGTTTCGCTTGGGAGAAGAGGTTTCTGCTCCATACCTGGAGCTTTTTTGCCGTTGCGATCAGTTTGTGGTTCAATCGGTGGAATGGTTTCATGTGTAGATTGTGTGTGGACCACGCGTTTAGTACTACTTCCATGAAACCTAGCATCCTTACCCACAAATTCTCGAAGCGGAAACAAGCCGGTCTTCTCGGGCCCATGCAATTTGAGAGGAGGAGGGGCAGTGGTCTGAAAGGGACATAGGGACGTGATTGTCAAAATGAACATCCCAAGCTTGATTGCAAAAGACTCTGTCTAGCTTCACTAACGTTAGATTTTCTCGTTCGTTGCTCTAATTGTACTTTCTGTTCTGGAGGGGGATTTCTCTAAGTTCGCATTCATTTAGAGTATTCCTAAATTGGCCCATGTGAGCGTGGTTAATGTTTCTATTATTTTTATCAATGCCGTTATAGCCTCCTGGGACATAGGGCCATCGAACAAGCTAGTCCTCAAGGCTACTTCGTCGAGTCTGGACTCTTTGCAGGCGTCCAATGGCTTCCCTTCGCGCCACATTCAGCAGCACGGCGGCGTACTGGCGTATGCCAGCGGGTCGGGCGGCAGGTAAGCGCGTGTGCAGCATTTTCGTCGAGCGGGGTAGTGGCAGAGGGGCCAGAGAGACAGGTCGACTGATGATGAGGCAAGTGTCGGCGTCAGGGATACGTGGAGGGAACGGGGTTGGAGAGGGGGGACGGCAAGGTGGGCCGTTGCCCGTACAAAATGTCTCCAACTCGAGGCGGGCCCATATCTGCTCGAGCATTCCAGGCCCGTAGTGGTATCACAAGCACACACTTTCCATCCACAGGAAACCTTTACCCCAGGAGAGCTGTTCCTAAATCCTAACGTCAAAATCACCTAATGTACTATCAGATCGGATTTGATGCTTTAAGATCTGGGATGCGGATGACAAAAATCAAAGTTTCGCAAGACCACACAGCCAGATCGGATGTATCAATTTCTCGTTAACTTGTTGCCTAGGCCATCTGGCTCTGAATTTAAAGGCCGGTTTCTACATGAATCACATCATAGAAGTACTCCATAACAGTACATGTTCTAACCCCCCAAAAAATGTTCTTGTTCTACACCAGAATTCCAGGAGGTTGGCATCCGGTGAGGCTAGTAGCTGCTAGCTTGCCAACCATGCACAAGAGCGACACTGTAAGAAACGAGGGTCACTGATCCTGAAATCATTTTTGCTAGCTCAGCCAAGTGGGCAGGTGCCAGTGTGCAGTAGGGTAGCCCTGTGCCGAATATCTAGGAAATTGTCGACCTAGAAAAGATATTTCCCCGTGAATTCGCTGTATATCTACGACTTTTCAACGGGAGCCACTACATAACTGACAAGATATTTTCCCCTCTCGCTGCGTTTGCGTACTTGCCGACTTGCGTATCCCCAAAGAAAGATTCGGTGGACTACCAGCTCGCCTGGCTTAATCAAATCTTCCTGTCCACGTTTCCTCCCATTGGACAGAATGGATCTGGAGCTAGTGGCCGACGCAGCTCCACCTCTCGTTCTACTTGCTTTTTTTGATTTATTTCCCGCTGGATCGATCGGTCGGCTAGCTACCTAGCTCCTTTCGCTGACCTGCACCTGGGTCTCCTTTTCGTTAGGCTCATTTGAGAATGTTCGATATTCGCACGGCACAGCACGCCGCGCTGGCAACCTGCGGATCGATCAAACGCGAGATGGAGACGTCTCGTACGAGCCTGGCCATGGAATGGAAAGCAACCTCCTCGATCCAGAAACGCCTCGCTACTCGCTCAGCCGCGCGCTGACGAACACTTGTGCGTGACGACCGACGGGCTGTCGATCGAAGCACTCGCCGTGCCGGGAAAGGCAGAAAAACGGCGATTTTTTTCCCCTAAATAAACCATTTTTTAATGGTTTCACAGAAATAACATATGTTTATTTTGGTGCCAGAGGACACTAATCATGTGATTTTTCAGTGTGTTGGCGAAATTCGTTTGGCTTTGTATCAAAGAGATTCTTCTTTGGGACAATGTTCCTATCTCTATTGATGACCTTCATTTGAATTAGCTAAGCAAGAGGGGTGCTAACGACTATCACGTTGATTTATTTAGTTTTGCAACTATGGTCTAGATTCTTTGGAACGTCATGAACAAAGAGGTTGTTGAGAGGATTTTTCTTAAACATCTTACTGAAGTCATTTTCAAACTTGTATCTTGTTTGCAGCGATGGCAAATCCTACTCACAGAATCTGACCGAAGGAAAATTGCAAGTTTCATAAAGATGGCGGAGGACTGGATGAAAGCTTTTTTGCTTCAAGACAGATTGCGATGCTAGTCTCAGTATTGGGTGTTTTGTCTATTGTTTGCTGTTTCTGGAATGGACTATTGGGGTTAGTAGTAAGGGTTATCCTCTTTTGGTCTCATGTCCGTGGAATGTAAGCTGGTATTCCCAGCCCTTTTCAGTGTTCCTGTTTGTTTCACTTAGTTTGTAAAACTGCTTATTAGCTTTCTATAAAAGCTGAGTTTATTCCCTTTAAAAAAAACATATGTTTTAAATTTTTTACAAAAAGTAACACTTAGTCGCCGGTCCACCAGGCAACTAGGCCAAGTTGCACGTTGGGCCAACAATTTGAGGCATGTCGACACTTAGTCGCTTGACGAGCAGACGATGTTGAGCCACGTCGCCCAATCACGTGAGGGATTAGACCGAATGGAAGAGAGGAAGCGCCAGTGGGAGAAGAAGAGAGGGGATGAGAGCGCCCACAGCAGAGAAGAAGAGAGGGGAGGGGAGGAGAGGAGGAGAGGAGAGTGGAGGAGACCCTGCCCTCAGCTTGGTGCGTCACTGTATACTTGTATTTTTGCGGTGAGTTTGTCCTGCTCATGCAATTTGTTGGCTAGTTCAATAAAAACATGTTGAGTTAGCAACAATACACATAGTTTAATGGTAGAACTATAGTTTGTATATGTAGATCGACAATGTTAAGTTAGGGTTAATGCCGCGTATAGTGTTACAATTTAGGATGTTTATGTATTTATTATAGTGTAAAAATGTTATGGTACCTCCATTATTAGATCAATTAGTGCAAGACCTAGGATGCTTGGGTTTAGATCCGCAAGACCTAGAGATACCTTTTTATGTTATGGCGGGTCAGGATGGTGTCAGCGCTTGCCCGTACGGCCTTTTGAACCGCGGGCTAGACGGTTGGCACCACAGTCGGCTACTACTTCACTTTCGCCAGAGGGACACGTTCCCAATGAGCTAGCAATGCTGTCGACTCACACTCCGTTGAAGTATTGCAGGCTGGACAGGCATTGGTTCTCCAGGTAAGACACTTGTTATTTGTTCCATCCAACAATTACTAATGTTTACGTACTTACATCCATCTCTCTGATGATGCACTGCAAGTTGTGAGCTGTCGAACTCCTTCCTCTCGCTTGGATGTTGCAGGTCACTCAGGAGGACGACGTTGAGCGTGATGTTGCCTCGGGGCGGACGTTGAGCTGTCCCAGCACCTCCCTTTCGACCGCTCACTCCTCGTCGCTCTCGTGAACCGTTGGCGGTCAGAGAAGGACACTTTTCCACCTGTCGTCAAGGTAGTTAGAGTCGAGATCCTAAGTTGGATTGATTTGCCTCCGGTAGAATCGAATCATAGAATTGGCGATTCTACGAAATTATAAAAATACACATATTTAATATCTATATTATAAGTTTGTATGATTCTTATATGGTTTACCACTTATAACCGAAAAAAGGACAACACACTTTTTATCGCACAACAGAAAAGCATAATAGTACTGACATGATGGGTGATATAGTTCTGAACTACAGGAGAACAACCAATGATCATGACTAGTTGACTACAATTACATGAGAAATGTTCACAACTTTTGTAAACCAATATTTAATTGCAACGCTTGTATGTTCCTTAAAAGCAGCTAGACATACTCTAGGAATAAAAATAGCTTATCATTATCAAGCTCAAGATTGCTCATGTCATAATATAGCTATTGGTACCAGTATTACCACACTGATATAATATTTTGCATGCTTCTTGTTTATTTATAGTTTTATTCTCTGAAATTAATATCAACAAAATTTGCTCTAAAATAAAATATCAGCAAAGCCTGATCTCTAAAAAAAAATTGCAACAAAAATTACAATTTTTTTGCTCTAACGACTCTACCACGGCTAAGTACCTACAGTCGATGACAGGGGATCTATACACGGCTAAGTACACTGATTGTATTTTTTAGGATAATTTCCCAGCATTAGGGGAGATAAGTACCACTCTAAAGAATATCGAGAAATAGATTGTAATGTCACTGGCATTCAGTCCATAGATCCACGCACTAAATACTCAGAACTGGAAGTTCGGAGAATAATTGATTTACAACAACTAGCTAACAGCCTGCCAAATACCTTCACTAATCTTAAAGGAGTGACAAAATCACAAATACTTGCAGGAAATACACCAGAGAGAGTGGAAGTACCCCAGAAGGATACTGAATCCACACATGCCCCTCATGCAAAGAAGAAGGGGGACACCTTTGGGTGCACGGGACTTAATTCCGCGGAGACATTCGCAGAAACAAAGGACCGAACAAGACAAATCACTCCATGAGACAGTTGAAAAACCTCAACTTGATGGTAAGAAGATCCCTAAAGTGATCCATCCCGAGGATGGTAACCCCAGTGAAATTTGCATGCACAATCTTATGCTGTGAGATCGGAACACCTAAACTCCACCGTTGTGGGAAATCACGAGGAGCTAGAAGAAATAAATAAATAAATTTCCACAAATGAACTCAGGAAAGTCATATAAAAGAAAGACTACAACTCTTGATATATTCTTTGCCTCTAAAATTGCTAAAACTTTTGAACTGGATCCAGAACCAAAGTCCATGGAAGAGTTCCACAAGCGCTCAGATTGGGTCAAATGGAAAGAAACAATTGAGGCAGAATTACACTCGCTAAATAAAAGTAAAGTATTCGGTCATGTCGCCCAAACACCTCCTAAAGTGTTCCATATGGGATCCAAATGGGTTTTCATCCGGAAGAGAAATGAGAACAACTAGGTGGTGAGATAAAAAACGGGGCTTGTAGCACAAGAGTTCACACGGAGATCCGACATCGATTACGATGAGACCTACTCACCTGTGATGAGTGGAACCACGTTTCGATACTTAATATCAATGGCAACTTGCATGAATTTAACAATTTAACAACTTAATATTTATATGGGTCATTGGATACATATATCTATATAAGAGTCCCTGAAGGAATCAAAACACTGGATCCTAATAATACTAATAGCAATATGTATAGCGTCAAACTGCAAAGGTCGTTGTACGGATTAAAACAGTTGGGAAGAATGCGATACAACAGAGTAAGTGATTTTCTCCTGAAGAAGGGTTACTCAAGTAATGATGATTGTCCCTGCGTATTTATAAAGAAGTCCCATAATGGATTTTATATCATCTCAGTTTATATCGGTGATCTGAATATCATCGGAACTACAGAGGACATAAATGAAGCAAGTTTTACCTTGTGACAAAGTTTGAGATGAAAGACTTAGGTAAAACCAGGTATTGCTTAGGCCTGCAGCTGGAGCACTTCCCTGAAGGAATACTCGTACACCAGTCTACCTATACCAAGAAGGTATTGGAGAAATTTAACATTGATAAATCTCATCCTTCGAAGACCCTATGGTGGTAAGATCCGTAGATGTGGATAAAGACCTTTTCAAACCGAGGATGAAAAACGAGAAAGTTTTAGGACCAGAAGTTCCATACTTAAGCGCCATAGGAGCATGGATGTACCTTGCGAATTGCACCAGGCCTGATATTGCATTCGTAATTAATTTATTGGTTAGACACACTGCAGCTCCAACTAGAAAGCATTGGACTAGCATTAAGACTCTTCTCAGATACCTCCAAGGTACACAAGATATTAGCTTGTTTTTCCGGAAGAACCAAGACTTGACCATGATAGGATATATAGATGCTGGCTATTTGTCTGATTCCTACGATTACTAGCTCTTCAACAGTTGCATCCACCGACGAGAAGGGTTGAAACAAATGACTGGCGTCCAAGTGGAAGCTGAAACTTCCGACTATAAACTGGCAAAAGTTGGCCTAGCTATAGATCTTGATTAACACAAGCTAGCTAGCCAGTGAAAAGGTCGTTGCTTATTGAGAAGAAGGAAAAGATTGCCGCACAGAACAATCTTCTGTTTGCCTTGCCGAAGATGATGCCTTCTGAACAACTAGCAAAGGGCAGGCCCCAAGAATATAGGTGGCCAAATGGGGCGTGCATGTCGGGCCAGCCCGAGGCACAGTACTGTTGGCCCGGCCAGATACGACACGACCTGACACGCCATGGTGTGCTTGGCTCTCGACCTTGGCTCGGCTGGCACGACCAGCGCACGACGGAGGCGGCGGTGCGAGGCACAATCTTTTATCTAGATGGGTTACACAGTTTTACCCCTGGCCCGTCGAGCAAATGGTGCCTGAGCCAACACAACACGGTTTGTGAGTTCGCCGTGTCATGCCTAGGTCGACGATCAAGCCCACAGACCAGCATGACACAACCTGTTTAGCTAGCGTAGCAATCAGACCGTCAGACTGGGCTGTCCATTTGACCACCCCTACCCAACAATAAGCAACATGGTGGCACGCACACAGGTAGCTAAGCAAAGCAAGCCATCTGCAATTAGGTCGACAGGTTTACGCCGAGCCATGCCGCACCAAGTGAAGGCACCCCCATCTGCCCATTGATCATACGACGACACCTCAATTCGGCCGATAGGCACCTGCAAATTAACTCGCTGAGTCAAGATTCTCCACGATATGGACTATAAAATTCCCATCTCGAATTCTTGATCCATCCATTGGCCGTTCCCTCTGCAACTTGCAGCACTTGCACCGGTCCCGTTACGCAGTGGCGGAACTACCGCCGGGGCAAACCGGGGCGGCTGCCTCAGGTCTCTTGGACGGAAGAACCCCCCTTCCCTGCGCCAGCACCCTTGACCAAGCCGCCGCCATAGCCATGAGATGATGAGCGAGCTGCACTCTAGCGCGCTACGTGGGCCGTGGCCGTGGTCGAGTCGAGACGCGGCGAGTTAAGCGACCCAAGGCCCAAGCCAAATAGACACCAACATCCGATTCGGTGAGCACAACCCTAATTCCGAATTCCCATCGGCATCGGCGGCATCGACCATTCATCGTCCATTCCCATTCCTCTTGGTTCTTCTTCCTCCCCGTTGCCACGCGCGCGACACGCGGGCTGCTGCAGCGTCGCGGCAAGGCATGGCGTGGCGCTGCCGTCTGCCGTCTCGATAAAGAACCGTCTGGCGTGAGGCATCCACCGAGGTCCGAGGCGACCAGCGGTAGGTCACACCGTCGAAGCCTCGTAGTCGTGGTTAGGGCTGATTCCTAAGCATTCGGTGTGTCTAAGGTTCTTCTGATTTTGCCGTGTCTTTCTTCTCCCTCTTCTTGTTTCATCCATGTCCTTTCTTTTGTAGCTTCGACCACATAGCCCAAGACTCATGGCGCATTGGTACGGTTTGCAGGCGGCGCTGGCCTCGAGATCCCAAAAAGGTACCCCAAATGCCCTCTATGTTGGTAACTAGTTTTATGATTGGCCAAATCTGCTTGAGAAATTGAAGATTATTGAGTGCATTTGATGCATATTAACATCTTGCCAAGAGGCTCAAGAGCGATTCAGATGCATTCCTATTGTTGGGTCACTGTCTAGTGTCCACTGAGTGTCTGAGCCTTGACCCTTAGCATTATTTTTAATTTTGATTTCCTAGAGTACAAATGTACAATATTAGTAAATTTTGATTTCCTTGTAGGAATTCTATGCTTGTTTGGTTGTATCAGTTAGATCTATGTTTGTCTGGTTATATCGGTTAGATCTTGACAATTTGAATGTATTTGACATTATTAGTTATATTGATTATTGAATCACATTGTGCCTCGGTATTTTTACACTACTGATTCGCCCTGGGTCTTTCTAATTCTTGGTTCCGCCACTGCCGTTACGGCTCTGAAAGGAAGATATTAGTGTGCCACGTAGGACGCCCGTGATACCTTGGAGACTCAGAAACAAGGAGAGGAGTCAGAGGACACAGCAACCAATCCAATTTGACCTTGAGTGCTTCCGGATTGAGACCTCACGGGCCCACGGCATGGCTCCTCCTCCAGGTCTGAGTGGATGTTTTCGTCTCGCCCACAAGGCCACGAAGCGCCTACTGGCCACTGGATTATCCACCGCCTCCCGCCATTTGTCTTGGCTGCCGGTGTACGTGCTCAAGAGAAAATATCTAGCTGCTTGATCGAGTGATTAGTGTGTAGTAATTACGAGTGGACTGCAGCTATTTGCATGGTTCTTCATGGAGCTCGTGGTGCAGACTGCTTGCCTGAGGCGGAATTTTTTTTAATCGATATTATAGAAATACTGTTCGGCTTGTCCGAAAGTATCGTCGTTTTCTATTCCTTTCCTGTGTCGACGCATGGCGAGCACAGGAAGCTGATGCATGTAGGCCACGAGATGGATGGGCCTCGTCCATTTAGCATGTGTCACTTCGTATTCGTAATGCCGTCTCTACCTTCGCAAATTATGAAGAAAATGGCATACTTTATTCTAAGACATGTTTGGAACTGCATGCTTTATCGTGATTTCAGGTACTAAACTAATGTTATACTGGCTACCTTAAACCGTCTACAATATACGCGCGATTCACTTCAGCGCCATGCATCTTGAGAAGCTCGTGCCACTTTTTCATTAGACCTATGAACCAAGCTGGTACATTATTCCGGCATGGTTGCTGGTTCATGTCAGTTTCAGTCGCACTGCGCATGCTATATTCTTCAGAATATCTCGCTAAACTTTCACATACACCCTTGCAAAAAAAAAATGTTTGCTTTAATATATGCCCGTACAAGAATTAAGATGACAAGGCTTCTATGAGAAAAGGCCACAATTACCAATCAATCCTCGAAGGGACAATTTTGCAAATTCCACGTTTAGAATGGGCAGGAGAGCGAACAGAGCCACAATTCCACCCATAAAATATCCCGTTGCCACATCCTTCCCGATCACGGCTCTCCAAACGGGCTAAGCAGATATTTCCGATCCACCAAGATCAGTTTACCGACACAGCCATAGTTAATCCGGAAGATTAACATCCACCACGAGTCCAGAGATATTATCGTGGCCGAACGAAACGCCAACCACTAGTGTGCCCGACGCCCCGCCAAAAAAATAAAAAGAAATCCGCACCAGAGTCCCGGGCCCACCCGCCCCCCGTCCTCCGCCACCACAGCCGCACGATTTAACAAAGCAAAAGCCGGCACGCCCATCCACGGCCACTCGACCGCCTCCCGAGTCCCGACCCACCACGTGTCGCTCTCGCCAGCCGTAGATCGGGCCCCTTTTGCTCCGGGCCTACCACGTGTCCCGCCCGCGCGAGAAAATATCGGGCCGGCCTCTGGTCCGGCTCGCCCCAGTACCCCACGCGGGGGGAAATGAAATATCCCAACCACTGACCCAGCGACCGCCACGTCACGGGGGGCCCACGGGCCCGCCGGCCCAATCCCGCGCGGGCTACGTATTGCGTGATGTGGCGGCCGCGCCCACCGGTCGAGTGGCCGCAGATATTTCCTTTCCCCCGGACGAGACCACCACCCCCGTGCCGTCTCACGTGCCCACCTGACACCGCCCACACGGGCAGCCCACCGAATACGTGGCCGCAATTGGATGTGGCCCACGTGTCTGTCGCATGGATCGGGTATATAGTATATACCCCCGCGACGCATCGGCTCTGTCGTGTCCCCTCGCACTGGCATTTGATTTCGCGACCCACCAATTCCGATTTCCAAGTGGCGAGTGCGAGGAGGAGAGAGAGGTGGGTTGGCAGTAGAGGTTAGCGACTCCGGCGAGGAGGAGAGGGCGGGCGTAATGGGGGGAAGAGTGGAGGAGAGGAAGGTGGTGGACGTGGAGGACGGGGAGGGGGAGGAAGCGGAGGAGGCGGCGGGGTGGAGCAGGGAGACGCGGATGCTGCCGAGGATGCCGGTGCGGGTGCTGCTCGCCGAGGGCGACGACTCCACGCGCCACATCATCTCCGCGCTGCTCCGCAAGTGTGGCTACCAAGGTGCGCACCACCGCGGCGCGCAGCAGTTGTTTGTTTGACCCTGGCGAATTGCTTGCTCGAATCCGGTTGGTGGTTTAGTTAGGTTAATTAGGGGTTAAGAGCGGCTAATTACACGAGCATGGTAAGAATCGTATGCGGAATGGAGTGGTGTTGCTGGTTTGTACTTTGTAGAGATGGAATTGTTGTGCTGTTTGGTGCGCGGTGAAAAAAAGCTGCCAGCTTTGGGGGGCGCCGATGTTTCTGGCCTCTGGGCGGTATAATTGGGAGGTAGCTGCCGAATTTACTGAGCCCATGCTGGTCTGCGGAATATGGCGTGGTAGAATACTTACTGTGGCGTGATGGCTCGTGATCTACCTTCCATACGATACGTTTGTTAGATATTTTGATTTCGATTTGGCAGTGGTGGTGTTGATAGTTACTTAGGTCTCTTCCTCTCTGTTTTTTTTATGTCCAAGTAGTGTTGCCAGAGCTGCTGCAGTGGATGAGAACATTTCTATGTAGCCACCTAGTTCTCTTCCTCTCCGTTTTTTCATGTCCAAGTAGTGTTGCCAGAGCTGCTGCAGTGGATGAGAACATTTCTATGTAGCCACCTATACCGATGAGATTTGGCGTAGTTCTGCCTGCTCTTTTAGGAATACTCAATTTAACGCTCGCATGTGCTGAATATCAACTAGAACTAGAGTTTAAAAATATACTCCATGGCATTTTGGGGGCATCTGGTGTTAAATTATACTCATGAGTGATTGGAACTGAATATGTCAAAATTGTACTCTAGTAGTTTGTTTTGAGCATAGTTAGAAATATCCTGAAAATGCAACAAAAAAAACTAGAAGGATGCAAAGTATATGAATCCTTTATGTTTGGCCTCTTGAGTTTGTTCTCCTAGTTTTCTTAAACTTGAGGAAATGGCATTTTTCATCAGCCTTACGCACCATATTTGTTCTTGCAGTTGCTGCAGCCTCTGATGGCGTGAAGGCATGGGACATACTAATGGAAAAATCTTTCAATATAGACCTTGTTTTAACTGAAGTTGAACTTCCTTTGATGTCTGGGTTCCTGCTGCTCTCCACGATCATGGAACATGACGCATGCAAGAATATCCCTGTCATAAGTATGTCTTAAAATTGAGTCATGCCAGTCTATCTCATGTTTTTAGTTTTTAATGCCACTACTTAGTCTAATGCTTTTTTGGGGCCATGCAGTGATGTCTTCACATGATTCAGTTAGCATGGTTTTCAAATGCATGCTGAAGGGCGCAGCAGATTTCCTTGTTAAGCCGATACGGAAGAATGAGCTAGGGAACTTGTGGCAGCACGTTTGGAGAAAACAATTAGTGAGACCACATTCTTGCATTTATTTCAGCATGACTATGTTTTTTTTAATCAATTAAAACATAGATTCTGCAATTTTCACAAGACTTAAGTATCACTAAACTTCGCTTACACTATTTTACAGGCAAACGGTGGGCCTGATGTGCAGCATACTCAACAAGAAGATAGTCTTACAGAAAGACACGGGCAGAAGACTGGAGTGAAAAAAGCTGAACATGTAATTCAAATTGTGGCCCACAAAATTAGGGAATGCAGCGAACAAGAAAGTGATGCTCAAGTAAGTTTTAGAATCAGTAAACATAATGTTGTTTAGTTGCTCTTCCTTCTTCCTACTTATTGTAGCCCAGATTTTACAATCTGACATGTCAAATGCTATTGTGAGTGTGGCATTTGTGCTTGATCATTTTACTTTGCCCAGTCAGGATCAAACAGTAATTCTTCCATATCCTGATGTTTGGTCCAAAGGCAGTTTCATTACCCACACAACAAAACTAAAACTAAATCATGTCAGAAGTTATTTGACCATTTGGATCTAAATCAAGTCAGGTGGGTAATGGAACTGTTGTTGAATGATAGTAGTATTTCTCGTTGGTGAAGTGTCACAGTTCGGCCCACTTGGGCATGGTAAAATGAAGTGCATCTGTCAAAGTATTTTTTTGGCTGCTCGCAGGATTAGAATTTGGTACATATGAACAGTTTGGTAAAGGATACGTCTTAGTTTTGAAGTACTGATTACTAAATATTCGATGTTACATTGATTCAGTAATGTGCTATTGTCGACATCATTCTGCATAGTCTTGAAATACCTGGTTGTTGGTAGTAGGGACTGTGGTTCTCTATGCCGAATTCAGATATCTTCACTGCTGTTCTGCATGGATTGAATTTGAGATCACCTCGTGCAGAGTTCTTGTACAAGGTCAGAACTGGAGGCTGAGAGTAAGCACACCAACAACTTCCTGGAGTATAAGCAGCAGACCACAGGAAGGCATTTCTCTCCTCCTGGCCACAAGAGTGCTGAGAAAAATGGAGATACTAAAATTCAAAGTAATAATATTTTTAAATGCTTTTACTTTCTACATATCATTTGTTTGCAGATATTTTACTAATTTTACTTGTTTATGATGTGCAGCAACTAAAGATAGTAATTTGATTCCGAGGAGAGAAGGGGATTTATCGCCAAGGAGGACACACTCGAATGATAATAACTGTGAGAAAGCTACGAGAAATATTGAGCTAGTTCATATTACAGATAATCAGCAGAAGCATAACACACAGAGGGAAGTGGATATTATGAGAACTACTTATCAAGGAAATGATGGTGAGTGCTTCTCCATCCCAGCACACCAGTTGGAGCTTTCTCTCAGAAGATCTGACTACAGCAGATTGGAGAACCAGGAGAAAAATGAAAGGAAAACGCTGAACCACTCAACTTCATCCGCATTTTCCTTGTAAGTGTACCTTCTTTTCACTCGTTATAGTAACGGTGCTTTTGTCATTCCTAAGACTGCTGTAAACTATGTTGAAGTTTTTGTTTCTGTTGTAGTATATCCGAATATTTTCTGGTCCCTCAAGATTGCATCATTTATTACCTAGCATGGTGAGGGGACTAGTGTTTGTTTACTTTAGTTTGCCACGATATGTCCTTGCAAGTATGAAAGAAAAAAACAAATAATATGGTCATACCACAAACTTTGGCATGTAATTTCTTGTGGCGCCTTTATTACTGTAATCTCCTGCACAATTTGTTTGTTTTCTCAGTTTCACAAGAATCAACATATGAGACCTTACAGATGTTGACCTAAAAAAGATCTGACAGTTGGAGTTATTTCTCATTCACAGGTACAACTGCAGGACTACATCCTCTTTTGGTAACGCTGGTGATGCTCAGACATGCAGCACCTCAGCAACACATGCGGATCTGGAAAACAAAAATGGAGATTCGGCAGCTCCCTCTCAAGGCAAGACAGAAACAAATCGCCCTCTTATTAGAGTTGTACCATTTCCTGTTCCTGTTGGAGGCCTCACATTTGATGGGCAGCCATTCTGGAATGGTGCACCTGCCTCTCAAGACAAGACAGAAACAAATCGCCCTCTTATTAGACCATCTCCTGTTCCTGTTGGAGGCCTCACATTTGATGGGCAGCCATTCTGGAATGGTGCACCTGTGGCATCCCTTTTCTATCCACATTCAGCTCCTCCCATCAAAACATCCATGTGGCAAGAAGCACCCACACAAGCAACTTCATCGCAGCAGAAGTCACAACAGAATGATACAAAAGATATGGATTCTAAGCAGGTTGAAAACACAGAGGAACAAACGGTCATAAGTCCTAATGCAAATGGAAAACATCTGCGTATTGAAATTCATACAGATGAGCCGCGGCATGTTTCTCCTAGGACCTGTGAAAGCGGAAGCAGTACTGTGCTGGACAGTGCCAGAAATACTCTCAGAGGCAGTGGCTGTGACAGCTCTTCTGACCTGATCACCGCCCCTACTGAATCATCCAATACATTCAAGGGTGTTCCTGAAAATCCAAGCACCGAGGGCTTAGGCCACCTGAGCCAACGTGAGGCTGCACTGAACAAGTTCCGGCTTAAGAGGAAAGAAAGGTGTTTTGAGAAGAAGGTAGGCACAACAGCTAATTTTACCTTTTCATTTCAATCCATATCTTGTTATCACCTACTAGGAACTGGGGTTTACATTTTGACATTCTTGCACAGGTGCGGTATCAAAGCAGGAAATTACTTGCAGAGCAGCGTCCGCGGGTTAAGGGTCAGTTTGTTCGGCAAGATCATAGCATACAAGGAAGCTAGGGGTGATCACGCCACAGGTGACAGGCGATTGTTGCGCTGCAAGTATCCTGGTGATCAGTGTCAGATTTTGTTTAAAGTGTGAAGTTAATTACACTGACATTTCAGTATCCACTGTATGCTTAAGATTTGTACTATATATATAGGCCAACTTCTTTCTCGTAGGCTAGGCCCTGGACCTCGTACATTGTAGATTTTGTCAGTAGGCATTAGTGAACACATTGGCATATTTTGTTTCAGGTGAAGATTAGATATCTGTATTCTGTAGCACCCGTGCTATTAAACCTTGTAACTAGCCGGCCTGTTTGCTGTTTTCGATAGACATACACTTTCTGTGGATGTAAGGTGTCAAGTGTGTCCAAAGACATGTTCTTGTGCAGTTTCTTACACTGAATCTTCGTCGTAGTTTATGTTGTACGTTTCAGTAAAACAATGTCTCTTTAGCCGTGAGTTCTTGTGTGGAATTGAGGGATGCTTCTGTAAATAGATCCATGTTTTGAAGAGTTATATCTGTAAAGTTCGGTCCAATTTGGTTGGAATTCATGTTCCTGCACCAATTTTCCTTCGAAATTACTGTCAGTTTGAAGTCCTAGTGGGCTAGTACTCCTTCGGTTTGTTTAGGGGCCTCGCGGAAGACGGCAGACGTCGCTTGCGAATTGGCATGGGCAACTGCCTTGCATATATTTAGTTATTTACCCCAAACGTCACACCGTCACATGGCCATATTCACGCACACCTTCGCAAACGCCCGGGGGACGTGCCTGTCCGCACGCTCCAGTGAAATCACGCTTCCGCCACATTACCGTGGTAGGCATCCTTCGTCCGCCCCGCCCGCAGAGGTACACGCAGCCGTCGCGCGTTGCGTTGCCTCTGCCGCTGCCTGCGCACCGCATGCGTCCGGTTGCTAACACAACGGCCATAGCATGATGGGCACTCGCACGCGCGCGCGTGGCGACATGCCGTTGTCACGCTCGCCCTTGGCCCAGCGCCCAGGCCGGCAGGCTACCGGTGCCCCGCCAGCCACCACATGCCGCTAGCAGGTTGGCAGCCACGCTGCCGCCCGCGTACACGCGGCCCGGCGCCCCGGTCGCGCAATGCCTCTACCGCTGTTTTGGGCACCTGCTGCGCTCGCTGGGCGCTCGCGTTCGCGGTGGCGGCACCATGCACGCTTGCTGCTAGACCTTCCCGCGCCGATTGAGAATTTGAGAGGAGATGATTTTGGTGTGGTTGTGCAGCCGTGTGCTGGTGGGGCGGGCTTGCCGGCTGGGCCGAGCTGATACCTGGGCAGATAGGCCTTGGAGGCCTTGAGGAACAAATTCGGGCCATATGAGTCGAACATTCCTTCATGTTTTGGAGGCCGGGATGGCCAGGTGAGCTGGGATAGGTCGGACCGTAGGATTCTGATGGCAGACAACTGATTACTACAAGATATTACGGCCCGTGCGCTTAAATAGCAGTCTCAAAGAGAGAGAAAAAAGTCCATATGACCTGAAATATGGATGTGTGGCCACTTAACCCTATAACATAAAAACCGGCTATTTAACTATCTCACATTGCAAAACCAAGTTAAACATCATGACTGTTTTGCTTACGTGACACTGGATTTGAATGTTTCGCCACATAAGTGGTTGAGCTCACGCACACGCCGATGCAGACGGTCTCTAGCGTCGAGTTCCAATCGTTGTGGCTCACAAAGTCGCCCACCACCATGTCGTGGCTGGACGCGTGCTCCTCGTTTTGGTCCGCTCCCTCAGCCGGCGCGGCACCGGGATCACCCAGAGGAATGGCTAGTCGGAATCGCGAAGATTGGCGACCAGCTCTCTAAGCTGGCTCGACCCTAGCCCGCATGTGCTCCCGAAGCAGTCGTACACCAGCGACCCAGCTAGCTCTTTGGGCATCGAGCCACTGCAGGGTGGGGTCCTGCTCAGTGTCGTCGCCGCGTGCGACGGGGGAAGCGGCTGCGCGTGTGGGACCAACGAGGAACATCTTTTTTGGGGAGAGTCACCCAGGCCCCTATAGTACTCGCCAAATGATGAGGACATCAATCATCTGGATATAACCGCTACTCCACGTCCCAACCGCTACTCCACGTCCCACGCAAGAGTTCAAGCTGAGCACGTTCTAGAATTCACTTCGGCCTCCGAAAACAGCACTGACTTCAAACATACATAACTTTCACATACGAAGTCCGTTGGAGGTCCATAAGTATTTGATGGAAATCTTATCTCGTCCTCTTTCCAACGGATTTGACCCTACCTCCAAATTCCTTTTGAACGCCTTGCAATCATCAAAACGAGGTGTTGTAACACCTTTATTTTGGGCCATGGGCCTTGTAATGCTTGGGCCCAAGGGGAAGGCACCACCATAGGCAACATGTACTGTTCACATATGAACAGTACTATAAATAGTATCACCCCTTATTTTCTTAGCTATGTGTGGCTCCCCCCTGCTATTTAAGGTGGCCACACCCCTCTAGTTTTCTTTAGAATTCGTTTATATTTAGTTTGCCTTCGTTGCAACTTGTATCTTCTGCGTGTGTCGACTAGACCATTCGATCAAGATCCTTATTCGGAATTTCACCTTATCAATATTTAATCAAATATTTGTAATTCAGATTGTGTTTTACCTTGTTCTTACGTGCTTCTTCGGTGTATGCAGGAATTGATCTTCATGATCAGGTCATCTAGGTATTCGTGCACGGTTGATAACGACTTGTTGAGTAGTTCAGCGATTGCGTGGTTTCGAGTCTTACGAGTTCGTTGGCAGGATCGTGAGAGTTGAACGACTTCTACCGAATTTACTTTCTCATCAAAAGATCGGACCAAATCAGAACCTCCGAGGCTCATCACCAAAGTCGGCCTCGAGCACCGAGAAGCTATTAAAGATGATGACGTAGCTCTCGAACTCAGCAATGCGAAAGAGGGGGAGGTGCGCCAGGGCCTCCTTGTTGACCTGGACCCTTCGGAGCTTCACGTGGTGCGAGAAGCCGCTAGGGACGGCGAATGGGCCCGAGAAGACCTCGGGGCGAAGCAGGTGCACCGTGACCATGGCAGACACGACGAAGGCACCAATAGTGTGCAATGTCACGTACTGGACGCTGCACTCACATGCAACGAGCGGATCCCAGTGGAGCATGGCGTCCTAGATGACTGCTGCGGTGACGTTGCAGGCATGGACGGCCGCTGCGAGCGTCGACACCAGGGCAGCCTCCGCGCCACTTTCCCCGTTCCTTTGCCAGCTCAGCCGTCCGTGTGGCAAAACCAGCTAAACTCAGTGCCACATAAGCAAAACCACCGAGCAAAATAGTTATAGTGGTTAAATAACTTGGTTTTACAACGTGATAGGGTTAAATAGCAAGTTTTTAGATCATAGAGTTATGGCCTCACATCAATGCTTAAGGGGTCATTTGTACTTCCAAAAACGAAACGTTACTGCACACCAGCAAGTAAAGCACTTCGACAACGTACCACGGCATGCGTGATTCATGCATGCGCTCGTCAGTCCTTGTGTCTTACGTAGCTTGCACCGATGAAAGCAAAAAAAAAAACCGGAACAGCGTGCCAAAACAACTTCCCGGCCAAAAGCAAAAGCAGAAACGGATCCACAGCCGAACCCGCGATTTCTTCTTCGACAAAAAGGAGGCAACCAAGTCGAGCCGCCCACGCCGCGCGCACCGAAGTATTGCGGCCGCGGTTTGTCTCCGAGCGCTACGTATAGGCAGCAGCACTGCTTCCATGCATGCATGCAAACAAAACGCACGACGAAATATGAACCACGTACACTTTTGTCCGAGCTCGCTTTTCCAGCTCGACCGCAATCCATAGATCTCTCGGACTCTCGGAGTACGTCTTGCATGCAACTGCACATGTCTATCTCGCCATCCTCTCCTACGGCCGATCAGACTGCAATGCTGTGTACGAAACACCAAAGCTAGCAGAACAGAGCGATATGCCAAAACGCCATAAAACTCCGAACAAGAAGCCAAGCATTGGTGCAACAACAATGGAGACCTCCAAGAGGCAGCTCTGCGAGGTCCACAGCGCGCGCCGCCGCGGCAGGCGCCTCCTGGCCACCACCCTCCTCGTCACCGCCATCGCCGGCGTCGTCGCGCTCGTGCTCTTCCTCATCTACCGCCCGCTGAAGCCGCAGGCCTCCGTGGCACGCGCCGCGGTGTACCGCCTCGCCAACGCCGGTAATTCGTCCTCGGCGCTGCCGTACGCGCTCTCTGCTAGCATGCAGTTCACGCTGCTGCTGCACAACCCCAGCGACCGCGCCGCCGTGCTCTACGACGGGCTTGTCGGCTACGTGACCTACCGCGGGGAGCTGGTGACGCCGCCCGCGCAGCTCCCGACTGTGGTTCAGGACCGCGGCGCGGACGTGGCGCTGTCGCCGCTGCTTGGCGGCGCCGCCGTGCCGGTGTCGCCGGACACGGTGGGCGCGCTGGCCGCGGACTGCGCGGCGCGGCGCGTGCAGCTCCGGCTCGTCGTCATGGGCCGGCTCAGGTACAAGACCGGGCCTTTCAGTAGCGGGTGGCGCGACCTGTACGTGAGGTGCGACGTCGCCGTCGGGCTAAGCATGGAAGCCGCCGCAGGCGGCGGTGGCGGCGGGGATGTGCCGCTGCTCGAGTTCCCCAAATGTGCAGTGGACGCTTGAATTGGCTATCGCTTTGATCAATTGTGGCGGCAACTGGCAAATAAGGGATTGCGCAAAGAATAATGTTGTCTTGGAAACCAGATGTTCAATTTTTGCCCAAAAAATAACTTGTTTACTTCACAATTTCACATAACTCATAATTAGGTCTGTACGCAATCTGACAGGTGCGCAGCACAAAATAGGAACCGGATAAAATTCCTATATCGAAACGACTTCTGGCATCAACGGAGTGATCGGGATCACATTCATTGGCCGACAATTTTTCTAGATAGGTCAAACTGTTGGAAGCAAAAGGAAAAGGCACACCAAGTGGAATCAAAGAACTAGCTCATAATGCTGATGACATGCTGGGAATTGTGGAAGGAGCGCAACTGTAGAGTTTTTCAACACAAATCTTTGATATCTAACGGAGTCGCGGCGATCAACGATCAAGGGGGGACACAGGCGGGTGTGTTGAAGCTCTCAAGCTTTTTAAAAGTGGCGAGTAGAGGTCGGTTAGTTTCGTTGGAACTTAAGTTCTCTGTGCTCTGTTTTAAGTAGCGCCCCCTGCTGTCATGTTTCGTTCAGGAACACCGAACACATGGCGCAGCCGCTCTTTTAGTGTAGCATGTAAGCAAACATATTTGGTTGCGGATTCTCCATTCTCTTCTTCTTTCAATACATTGCAATTGGCAGCCCTCCTGCTGTTTTGTTACTTTCGTTAAAAAAACGTGATAAAATTGACTACACGACATCCAACTTGTGACATTTGCTCGAGGCACTAGCTTTTTTGTATTTGTTGAAAAATACTAAACTTTTGTGGCTCTTTGCCGTATGACATTTTACTCATTAAAATATAATATCTGACTGAGAGAGGAGAGAGAATATAGATGAAAAAGTATGTTTTGTTTCTAACCTTTTGATTATTCTTTTTTGGGCTGCACGGAAACTCACCATCAACGGTAGCAACGCGAGAGGAGCTCGAGGCCCAACATGAGAAGAGGAGGGGGAAGAAGGGGTCCGAGGCAAAATAGACTTTTCACCCATCTTTTCTATTCTCTTTTAACCGGATATTATATTTTAATATACTAAGTGTTCTACCGCAAAGAGTCATCAAAATTTAATGTCTTTCAACAAAGACATAAAAAAAGATAGTATCCGAAAGGAAAAAAGTATACTTTACAACCTTGAACTATTCGAAAAGTCTGGATTTCAACCCTAAACTACAAAACCGGACATCCTACACCCTCAACTATTGAAACCGCTCATTTCACCACCCTCAACCCAAACAGGAGTGGTTTTGGGTGATGTGGCGCTGACGTGTCAATGGTTTTGACATGTAAAATTCTTTTCGATGACATGGCAGCCACTTAGCAAATAAAACAAAAAAAATCTATTTACAGGGCCCACATGTCATCCTCTCATCCTCTCATTCCCCATTGCTTCATCTCCTCGTGGCGCCTCCTCCTGCCCGGCTTGGTCCCGACGCTGCTCCCGACCACCGGCTGCCGGCGCCACCGCCTTGGCTCGGCCTCCCCCTCTCGCTCCCTACTAGCATGCACTGCGCCCGGCCCGTGCTACGCCCCCGGTTTTCCCTTCCCCTCCCCTCTGTCCATCTTTCTCCACCGAGTTCTAGGAGCCCTAGAGCAACGCCGTTTGGACGCACAAGCCGCCACGCACCACCTAGTCTTCCCGCCGCTCCGACGAGCTCCGCCGCCGGACGACCACGTCACGCCGCGCCACCCGACTCCGCGAACAAGAACCCCATACTAATTGGAAGGTCCGTCCACCGGAGCGCCGCGCCGACCGCATCTTCCCAATTCCCGTCCAATTCCGCCGCCGATGCCTCCGTGCCCTATACGGTGAGCCTCTACCCAATTAAACCCGGCGGTACCATCTCCGTATCTCCCCTCACCTTTCCCCGCCATCCATTCGAGCTCTCCCTCCCCGCAGCACCACCCCCACGGCGCCCTCACCATGTCGCCGACCGGCTTGTGTCGCCGAGCCATCCCGGCCTTTCTTCATCGCCGGCAACTGCACCGGGAGGTTCCCCACACCCCGCCGGAGCCCATGCGCATGCTAACTCCCCTCCTCCCACACCTGAGCGCCACCGCCTCTTATCTCTCCCACGGCTGGCCGCCTAGCTCCGTCGCACGGGCTATCACCGACCCTTTTGAGCTACGCCGCCTCCACCCCTGAAGTCGCCTCACCTAGCCGGTTCCATTTTTGCCTTCGGTGGCCGTCGTCGACCTTCCAACTGCAAGGAGGGAGGAGGAGGCTGTAACATCCCAAAGTGTTGTTACCAAAATAAAATAAATAAAAGTTATTGTTTTATTGAAATTTCTGAAATTTGAAAGAGTTTGATTGCCTTATTTGAATTTATGAAGTTTTAAAAATCAAAAATTTAAAATTTATTTGAAGTTCTTGAAGTTTCAGTTGGTTTGATCTGAAAAATAAAATTTAAATTAATTTCTAGAATTTTCTGAGTTTTTAAAAAGCTTTTTCCTAAGTAATTTAAAGCCAAAACAATTTATTTTGCAAAAATTAATAGCCAATTATAAGTTGGAACCATTTTAATTAAAGTTCAAAATAACTCCAGCAATTTATGAGAATTTTTCTAGAATGTTTAGGTGTTATTTGGTATTTTCTAAAGCTATTTCGAATTTCTGGAATTAAATTAATTAAGAAATCAATTAAAAACCCAAAAACCTTCTTTGGGCCGAATCTCCCCAGCCCACTCCTATTTCCCCCACACCCCGGCCCAAGCCAGCTCGCTCCATCCGACCTCCTCACTCTCCCTCATCCCGACCGTCCGATTGAATCGGACGGCATCCACGTCCCCACGCCACCCCGCCTCCTTCGCGCCATCGGATCCCCATCCAGCAGCCCACACCCTCTCTTCCCCGCGCCTTCTTCTTCCCCAAACCACCTACACGCCGCCGCCATTAGCGCGCCACGGGAGCTAGTCAACGCCGCCAATCCGCCCACTTTCTCCGCTCGGACGTGCGCACCAGAACCCTCGCATCACGCCGCCGCTTCTCCCGCCCGTTACCCCCTCCATTTTGCACGAAATCGCTGGAACTCCGCAACCCCTCCGCGATCCCCGCCGGCATCCCGCACGCGATCTCGCTCCCCTCTCCTCCCCGAGCCCTATTTAAGCGAGCAACGGGAGCCCTCTTCCTCCCTCATTCCATCCCCAGCACTCACTGCTCCTCTTTCCTCTCCATTTCGCCGGAATTCGAATTCTTTCGCCGCCGGCCATCGTTCCTTTCGCCGCCCCTAGCGCCGCCATGGTACCTCTCCGGCCGCCCTCACCTCCACCGCCGGCATCACCTTGTCGCGGCGCACCTTGTGCGCCCGTCACCTTCGCCGGAGCACCGCCCTATTCACCGCGCCGCCCCCGACCCAATCTCGCCGCCGCCGTCAACCTCGCCGCCGCCGTTCCGATCACGCCCCCGAACCACCAAGGTGAGCATCGCAATCAGCGAAGTCTCCTCTTCCTCTTAGTACCCCTCGCCGCCGGTGGGACTCCGCCGTGCTGCGTTGTCGCCGGCGTCCGAAAGTTCATCGGGAGGGTGACGTCATCAGATGACGTGTCCGTCCAGCTCAGCCTCCACCCAAGCATCCTTGCCTCCGTGTCGCTCACGTGGCACACGCGTGGCGTCCCGATCACTGCCGGGTCAGCGCCGTGTGGCCGGTCCACCGCACCAGCTCCCCCTTGGCTCGGTGGAACTCGTCCACCGTGAGCCGTGTCTATGACACGTGGGACCCACGTGTCGGAAATCCTTTTAATTCATTTAAATTACGAAAATCAGTCGCTGATGTCAGCATTGCGCAATAAAAGGCTTTTTCTTTAGAAAAATAATTCAAGAAATTCTGTTAAAATCAGATTTAGGGTTTTTAATAGATTTAAACTTCAAAAATTCATATCTTTTGAATCCCAGCTCCAAATTGGGTGATTCAAATTGCAAAACTTGTATAAAATTATTATCTAGCCAACTAAACCAAAATTATTTAAATTGGAGCTCATTTGACCAGTAATCCTTTTAACCCTAAATCTATCATTTTACGTATTTCTAATCTTCCGAAGCTCATATCTTTCGCACCCAAACTCCGATTGAGCCCATTCAAATTTCTAAAATTGTCTAAATTCAAGATCTAGCTAACCAAACCAAAATTATTTGATTTGGAGTTCATTTGAATTATTATTTGAATTTTATTTGAATTTGGCTTATTTCGCGATTAGATTTTGACGACTTCGAAGAGTCAGATTTCGACGCCGTTTGAAGAGCAACCTAAGAGGATTGATTTTGACTGTATGATCATCGTGATTGTACACTTGGACTACCTGAAGAAAGTACTTGTGAGTACTAGGTGACCTGTTAAGAAAAACAACATCACCTCAAGCAAGGCAAGTTATACCCTTGATCATATTGATCCTATTATTTTAAATTATTTATATTCTATTTTAAATTATTACTGTATGCATATATTTATGCAATTATTTTAATTCCCTGTTTTAATTGCCTAGTTATTCCAATTTCCCTTGTATAGCCAATTTGATCACTGAACGTGAATACCTTGTCGCCATTAGGCAAAATGATACGAAATTAACCATATGCTTAGCCAATGCTTAGATAGATTTTTGTATTTGGGTAATTTTAGCCAAATCTTCCAAATTTGATTTAAATTGGTTATGTGGTATTGTTTTACCATAGAAGGTTTATAAAATGCTGTTCTTCGAAAAATAAAATAAAAACTGGTTTGGACTCGAGCATAATGGATGTTTGGTGGGTGCATGTTCATGCACGGGCTTAATCTGGTTAGGGTTAAGGCACAGGGTTAGTCTGGAAAGTTGCCCAAGTCAGTTAAGGACCGGTCTTCGAGCGCATGATGCTACGCCTTACCGTACTACCACAAGGCTGGTGTGGGATAGACTTGGCTAAATAATTTATGATGTCTTAGTGCCATTTGTGCTACATTGTTGGTGTGGGTGTTGGACAGACAGTAGTCCCACCTGGCGCAAGAGGGGACTCCCGGAGGATGGTTAGTCCAATGGTAGCGAAACCTTAGCGGGCATAAATACATTAAAGCAGAATATTGTAAAGGCCTCGTGATAATCACTTAGTCGCACACCTTCGGAAGTGTGTCAGACGGACATTAAAAGTTGATCATCTCTTATGGGTAAAGCTGTACAACCTCTGCAGAGTGTAAAACTATTCGAATAGCCGTGTCCACGGTTACGGACATGCTAGCAGAACTACTCAAAGTTATACTTTGGTTTTGTTTTCAAATAACTTTATAAAATGATTTGGATTTATATCCAATCGGGAATTTGGGCAGGAAGCCATGTGATAGGAGTGTATCATTCATCATTCATGTGTGAATGTTATCTGACTAAAAAAAACTGAGAATTTATAAAATGATTTGTAGTATAAAATATCTGCTTTGGAACTTAGTACAAGTATTTAAAGAAAATGTTGTTTTATGCAAATCAACCAATAAGCCATCCATTGTTACATCCATATATGCATGTCATTTTGTTATTTGACGGGTGTAACTTGCGAGCACGGAAGTTGTGCTCATACTTGCTTTATGCAAATAAAATTTCAGAGGAGAAGGACTTCACTACAAGTGTGGATCGTGACGACTAGACCGCTACCCCAGTCGATTGCCTGTGGCAGATTAACTGGACCCTACTACATCTTCGTCTTCCGCTGTGTTCTTTATTGTTGGCTGTAAGCTTTTTTTGTAATAAATTATGTTGATTATTAATAAAGTCGTGATATGAATTTGTTATCATATTTGTTTACTGTGTGAACTAACTACTGATCATAGGACTAGTTCAGAAATGCACAGAGGATCTGGGATGTTAATCCCGGGTTCTGACAGGGGCGGTGGTGGGCGGAGCGGTGGAGAGCGGGAGGAGGTGGCAGGGGCGGTTTGAGGGAGGCATGGAGAGGGAGGGAGGTGGAGGCATGTAGAGGGGGGCAGAGGAGGCGGCTCGGGGGGGGCATGTAGAGGGGGGGGCAGAGGAGGCGACGGAGGGTGACGCGGTGGAGAGGGAGACAGGGAGGGAGGGGGCGGCGTTGTGGAGGCACGGAGAGGGGAGAGAGAGTAAAGGAGGAAGAAAGGAAAAATATGACTGAGATGTGGGCCCCACCTTACCCAGCAAAAACCGCCTCCACGTCAGCGAAAACCGGAATGGGAAGGGGCGAAGGTTGAAGACAGAATGGTTTTGAGAGTTAGAGGTTGCGTTGTATCCGGTTTTGGAGTTGGAGGTTGATTTTTGGACTTTTCGAAAAGTTTAGGGTTGTAAAATAGACCTTATCCTATCCGAAAGGAAATGTAAGAAAGTAGGTGTCATGTAGTCAATTTCTTTTGGGGGGGGGACATAGGTGCGCAACGTCTATATCACCTGGTCACATGGTTAAAGTTTTCACAATAGTACTACCCACCATATCACATCACCATCACCGTACCGGTCCACTACAATCACTACACGGTAGCCTAGCAACCGATTAGTTGGCCCAATGTCACGCCCCAAACATGGGCCTACGGACAACCGCCTCATAATTGTAGATTAAAACTAATTGATTGACCCAATAGCCCGTAACGCAGAGGAACACAACATCAGGCGTTTGGGCGTATCAATAAGATCTCTCTAGATATCAAATACGTGATGTTTCATAATTTTTTTGTGTGCATATTTTCGACCATTTGACAGCATCGAGATTTGTGCAATTCTATAATCCTAAAATCTCGAACTCGTACCGCAACCGCTCCCTCAGTCCCTCGCTTACTTTCGCCACCGCCAGCCCTCCCCAACCTTGCTTGCCTTTGCGCCCCCCTACCAGTACTCGCCCCTCCCCTTTTCCTGTCTCCAACATCCAGCCACCACCATAGCTGCCTTCCCTAACCACCTTTCGTCATCTCACACCAAAACCTAACTCGTCTCATGTCACCGTTGCCCTTCGCGGACCTTGCCCACCGCCACCTTGCTGCATTTTCGTCTTCGCTATCCACCAAAATCTAACGTGGGAGTTCAGTGAACCCTGATCATAAACAACCACGAAGCTCATTAGGGAAGCAGTCGCTGCCAGAGCACGGCTGTCGAAGATGCATCTGGCGATGCGAAATGTGCATGGCAACAGAGAATATAACATATATATAAACTTATACCTGACTGATATTAGCAATTCCGTTGTCAATATCCATTCTTGCAGTAAGCATTATCTATTAGCAAAATATCTCAAGATATCTGTCTATATTTACGGATATTGTTACTATTTACAAACCGACAACATCTCTTGTAATCTTTTGTATAGATAGAATATATCTCTTGTAATCTTTATGTACAGATAGAATATATCTCTTGTAATCAACATATTGTAATATATATATGAGATCAATGCATTGCGCCTCCTTGAGGCTTCATCCAAAATCCTGACATGGTATCGACGTCGTTGAGGTCCCTTGACTCGCCATCTTGCCATCCACCTTCTCCCGTGTGCGCTACAGCTCTCGGCTGCACGCGCCTGTTCTTACGCTGCTCTCATGTGTGCGTCACCATCTTCCACACGCCATCAACTCCTACTCCCGTGTGCACCACCCCATCTGCTCACCCCGCCCGTGTGCCTCTTCTACCAACCGTGCGTCCATCATGACTGAAGACCACCCCGTTGCCACCATCACCACACTGGCTCCTCATGCGCACTTCTGGGCACAAGCCGTCAGTGTCAGCAACATCAAGTCTCTCATCTTGGTGACCCTCGAGCTTTTCGCCTCCAACTATGCGAAGTGGCGCACTCTTTTTGAGGTTGTGGTCACCAAATTCGTACTCGAGGAACATATCCAAGGAACCGGCACCTCCACCAACATTGATGCCGACTGGAAGCGTCGGGACTCCACTGTGTTGTCTTGGATCTACGGATCCATCTCTCTATAGATTCTCAACATCGTCATGGCTCCATCTACCACAGTTGTCGCTGTTTGGACCACGATTGAGAATCTCTTCCGAGATAACAAGGCCACCCATCCATCTACATCCAGGTTGAATTTAGCAATTTGGCGCAAGGCAGTACATCGGCCACCGACTATTGTCTCAAGCTGAAGACTCTCTATGATGCTCTCCGCAACGTTCGTTGGATCGTCAATGATCAAAGCTTAGTGCTTACCATGATCAAGGGCATGAATCCAAAATATCGGAATCTCTCTACCCTTCTTCCGATGATGTAGCCCTTCCCGACTTTCATCCAAGCTCGGTCTCTACTCCTTCTCGAGGAATTGAAGGATGCGCATGGTGAACAACTCGCATAGGTTATGGCTCTCCTCGCCGACTCGTCGACAGGCCACACCACCCATTCCATCGGCGCCAACCCTAGGGGCATTGCCTCCCACGGTGCCACCTCATAGCCCCCTCCCGCCAATGGCTACACTGGTGGTCATCCTGCCGGCGGCTACTCCAACCAAGGCAGCGGCAAACGTGACAAAGGCAAGGGGAAGGGCAACAAGGGTGGACCTCAGATGTCGACCTTCTACAATCCATGGACCTGAGCTATTCAACTTTGGCCCACGACTAACATCCTTTGTCCTCGCCCAGGTGGCCCACTGCACCACCTGCCGCAGGTAGCACGCCATAGGGACTCCTCACCTTGTCGTATCCCGCCCCTACTGCACCGTCTGACTACGCGACTGCGCTAGTGAGCTATCTATCGGTAGCTCCACACGGCTACCAGCCGACCACACCACACAGCTACCACCTGGCGCGGCTAGCTACCGCACCATCATGGGACTCCCCCGGCCTCATCAACACCTTCAATACCATGATGTTGCAGCCCCCACCGGTGATTTGTACATGGACACCGATGCTACCACTCACATGTCCTCCGGTTTCGATAACCTCACCCATCTCTCTCCTTTCCCTCCTCCTTCCTCCCACATTGTGGCCGGCGATGGTAGTCACCTTCCTGTCACCCACGCTGGCCATTGCATTCTTCCCACATTCACCCGCCCACTCCACCTCCAAAACGTTCTTATCACACCTCGTTTAATCAAAAACCTTGTGTCCATTCGTAAATTTATAATTGACAATCATTGTGCTATCGAATTTGACCCTCGTGGTTTCTCTGTGAAGGAATCCTCAAGTGCAACAGTTCGAGCGAGCTCTACCCTGTCCATCCTACTATGCCTCACGCTTTTGTCACCTCCACCGACAGCACCTTGTGGCACCGTCGACTCGGCCATCCCGATCGGTCGGCCATCCATCATCTCGTCAGAATCTCCGTTATTTTATGTCCTCCGCAAATAAATGACAGCAGCTTGTGCCATGCTTGTCAATTAGGTCATCATATTAGAGTTACTTTTTCCAATTCTTCGAGTCGCACAACTCACCCTTTTGAATTAATTTATTGTGATCTTTGGACATCTCCAATGTTGAGTGTTTCGTGTTACAAATATTTTCCTGTGATATTGGATGATTTGACCCACTATTTGTGGACTTTTCCACTTCATCTCAAACCCGACACTTTTTCAAATTTATCAAACTTTCGCTCTTACATTGCTACTCAATTCTCCACCGTTCTCCGTGCCATCCAATACGATAACGGTGGCGAGTTTGACAACAATACTCTTCGTTTCTTCTATCCTCATACTTCCTAATAGAACGACAAGTCTGAACGCATCATTTGCACCGTAAACGATATCGTTCGGTCGCTCCTTTTTCAAGCTCGCATGCCACTATCTTTCTGGGTTGAATCCCTCTATACGGCTACCTACCTCCTAAACTGCCTACCCACAAAAACTCTCGAGTTTTCCATTCCATGTCAAGCCTTGTTTCAGACTCTACCGTACTACTCTCATCTTCGTGTGTTCGACTGTCTTAGTTACCTGGACACTGCCGCCACCATGCCACACAAATTAGCTCCCCGCTCGGTCCCCTGTGTTTTTCTTGAATACCCTCCAAATCACAAGGGTTACCGCTGTATGGACCTCACTACCCATCAGATCATCATTTCTCGTCATGTAACATTTGATGAAATCGTCTTTCCCTTTGCTCTCTCTTTTCCGAGCTCCTCATCGAATTATGATTTTCTTGATGTCCTTCCTCCCCTGTCATCTCCCACGGTAGATATCCCCATTGAGGAGGATCTTCCGCTCTCTGTCACTGCAACTCCTGATGTGACAACCAATTTCGCCCCTACCACCGCAGCCCCTGCAGCCGATCCCCTAGCGCCTGCCGAGGCAACCCCGAATGTTGTCTATCCTCTTATCGCAGCACATTTCTTGCCTACCACTGCAGACTTCATGCCTGTCAGGGCAACTCCTGCCGCTTTAGCCCCTGCCGTTGCAACTTTCCCTCCTGTCGCGGCAGCCCCAGCCGTCATTGCGCCTACCGCAGTAGCGCCTCCTCCTACCGCGACACCTCTTCCACCTACCATGACACCCTCTGCCCTTAGCCCTTGTCACTCCTACGGTACTCGTCTTCGTTTCAGCATTCACGTCCCACCACGTGAGAAGCATAATCTCTATGCCTCCACTTCATCTTCTATTTCTAGTCTTTCGAAATCCATCTACGTTGCTCTCAAAGACTCAAGTTGGCATTCTGCCACGATGGATGAATTTCATGCTATTCTCTCTAACCATACATGAGATCTTGTGCTTCCACCTCCTAATGCCAACATTATTTTTGGCAAATGGATTTTGCAGCATAAGTTTCACTTGGATGGTACTCTTGCTCGCTATAAGGCTCGTTGGATTTTACATGGTTTTAGCCAACAGCCTGGCGTTGATTTTGATGAAACTTTCAGTCAAATCGTCAATCCTGCTGCCATTCGGATCGTCCTCTCCTATTGGGACCCGAACTTACAAATTCGGACCCTCTGTGTATTCTACACTAGTCCAGGATCACGCTAGTACATACAATGGCCCTCGTCGATTTTGGATTTGACTCTTTTGGTGGGGAGTTGGTATTGCATGGTTGCGATGATAACTCTTTATTTTCAGTTGTCTCTTTTTGTAAAAGTTTGTGTCTAAAGCAAGTCCTGTTGTGTGTCCCTGGTTAAGGTGAAGAGATCGATTTAGAGATGGAACAAGAATTTTGTGTGTTATGTGCATGTTGTGTGGTTTGGTACCAATAGAGAAGTTGGCCTAAGGTATATTGGTTTGATTTCGATAGTTGCGGGGATTCAAAAGTTGATGTATTGCTAAGACCGTCTCGGGTCCACACGTGGGGTACACAACGTCTTGTATGCTCCGGTGCTGAGTGAGTACTTGAGATATCCGAAGCTTGAGGTCTTGTTATAGCCTTTGACCAATGAGTAAACCGTACCTTCGAGTCCCGTCCGATATGAATTCTAGGGAGATCGGAGTGAGTGCTAAGGCACAAAATGTTGGCATACGTCGTGGTGTTGTGTTCACGTCAATCGGAGAGAGAGGCGACTTAGTAGTTGAAGTCTCGCATGCGCGAGTGTTGTCCAGAGCTGTTCACATCGGAGACGTGTTAACTGTTGTTTATTTTAGTTTTGGTGTTCTTTCGAGTAGAATGGTGAGAGTAGAATTCAGGGTCGAATTCTTTTAAGGTGGGTAGAATGTAATATCCCGACTATCATTAATGAGTGCAATAAGGTTAGAGATGGAATTAAGGGAAAGAAAAGAGAAAAAGGAATTTAGAATTTGAGGTTTCGGAAGGGTTTGTTTGCTAAAGTAAGAGAACCTAGTCCATGGGCTTTCGACCCACGACATTTGGCCCATTAGGGGCCAGTTTTAGGGAGAGGGGCAACCAACCCAAGCTCCCTCTCCCCTCCCTTGCACCCCTCCCCTTCTTCCCCAACCCTAGCCGCCACCCCCCATCTCCCTGGCTGCCACCCGCAATCCAGCGCTTCCCCTCCTATGCAGTCTTGATCAAGTCGTCGATCAGAACATCAAACGTCATCCGATCGGGCTCAAACTTGGTCAGTGTGTTCTTGACTTGTTGCTCTTTGATTTGTATGGTTGGATTGAGAATTAGTTGAGAGGAGCATATGTTTTGAGAGGGTTTTTGTCAGCCTGGACTACTGCAGTTTTAGCACAAAGCAGTGTTGGTAGGTGATCTGTTTGAGTGATGAAACAATCATGGCTTGGGTTGAAATTTTTACAACTTGTAGAGAACTCGTGTAACTATATTCCTACCAATTTTCATGCAATACTTAGCAATGGTTGTGAGATTTGATTTAATAACCGAGAGGGATAGAACTATAGTTTCGGGTAGCAGACCGGTTTTCTGCTGATCGTATTGCACTATAGTTTTGGGTTTTGTAATGGAGAAATTTGGATTTATCATCTCCTAGAGATAAGTAGAAAATTCAAATAGTTTTCCACAGAGTTCTTGTGCATGATAATTGGATAGGTAGATAATTAGTTGTGATTTTTACAATCCGACTGTCTGTTCAATTCCTTGGTTTCGGGCAGTATGCATGGTTATATAAATTAAAATTAAAAAAGGACAAATTTGGACTTTTGATCTGCAAGAAATAGATAGATGACTTTATAATGATTCCAGAAAGTCCAAAAACACATTTTTTGGACAAGTATAATAGGAGTTATGGAATTTTGAATTATACAATTCAGTTCTGACTTTCTGTTAGAAACAGTTGGGGGGGGAATGTTAAGTTAGCGAAACTTTGTTGCAGAATAGAAAATTTTGCTTAAATTTATTATAGTAGCTAATTCCATGTGGATTCCAGAATGTCTTACATCATTGTTTTTTGATGAAACAATTAAAAGTTATAGAATTTCTAAGTTGATGTTACCGAAGATGACAGATCTGTTTTCGAAGTTAAAACAAGGCTTTAGACGAAATAATCTGAACTTTTGATCACCTGAGGAATTATAGGTATATGTGTGTAGATTCCAGAAAATGATTGTTCAGTTTTGGAGCTATAGATTTATATGAGATCAATTCATTGCGCCTCCTCAAGGCTTCATCCAAAATCCTGACATTATCCATTGATCCGTCAGCGATAAATGCCAACGACATCCAGCTCCCCCTCAGCGATCCACTAGCCATGTGCCCATGGGTGTTCACCGCAGTATACAGGAGTATATCAGTATATGTCTTTGGTAAATGCTCAGCAGGCGGTAGTAGAAATGTAGAACCGTAGCAATTAATATCGCCTTTAAAACTATTTTGCAAACTCTAGGATTAATTCGTAAGGAGAGAGAACGTTTCAAAGTCTCTAACTTCTTTGGATCGAGTGCTTCGCCAGCGTCCGAAATTGCGGGACACGTACGTTACGTCCAGCTCCATCGTACCTTGGTTTCAACGTTCAAACGCTGCCCGCAGGCACGAATTAAAGAAACGTGTTAGATGCTTCGTTCAACGTTTGAGAGCATAGTTGTTATAAATTCGACGGATTGTCATTAATTTGTCAACTAAGATAACTTCAAATTTGACGGCGCCTGCAGCTTACTGTCAAAACAAAATATCCTGCTTAGGAAGCTTCTAAGTTGCTTCAAGTTTTTTAGAAGCATATACAGCCACCTAAACGAAGGTCCAAGCTGGGTGTTTACTTGGCCTGTTTGACGGTAGTACTATGTACCGTCGGTGGCGGACCAAACAGGGCGCCAAGGAGGCAGAGCATCCATGTGGTCGGTCGGACCATGAGTAACCCTCTAGCACCTTATATCCATCGTCCGTCATGGGTCATGGTTCAAAGCTTAGTTGCTCTGAGGTAGAAGAGAAACAAGTAAATAATTTGGATCAAAATTGCCTTGTATGGGTTGCGTAAAGCCAAGTGTTGGTTATTGTTGTCCTGGGCCAACTAGCCAAGCCCACCAAACTCGTCTGACGAGAATTCTTGATCAGGTCTATCTTTTCGGTCGAAGTCAGAGTATCTGTCAAAACAGACCCACATATCAAAAGCCCCACTCTATAACAATTATGAACATACGACTAGTGTTTAAAGGAAGTATAATACCTTTTGTTACGGCCCAACTGGTCGCAGTCCAGTTTGAGTCATGAAATGATTGTCATGGACACTACACGATCAGCTATACGGTTTTGGATCATCCCCAATCAGCAAACTAGTTGGGAGACATGACAATTTCCCATGTGACTAACGTGAGAACGACTATTAGTGCATCTGGCAACTTACGACAATTGGTTAAGAGACGTGACGGTTCAAGACTCAACAGAGAAACGTGCGTAAAGATAAGAGACACATTTAGCGGCATTAACTACCACCCTTTCAATAGTTATAAAAGGGGTAGCTCACATATTCTATAACAACAACTTCATAATGCTACGATCATTCGATCAATTCACCATTCTATTATGTAACATTCCTATTGTATTCTCATATATACACTCTTTGTGTCCACGACAATAAAGGGTCTTCGTTTAGATTGTGCTCTCATATTATTTTTTCAGATAAGCTCGATCGTGGATCCCGATCATCGATACCATCTATCTCACTCTCTCTGCTCTCTCTTCCCACTAGACATCGAGTCACTCAAATCCCTAACCAATTCTCTAATTCCCATCATGGCGAACCCTAACGACTAGCGCCGCTGTCGGTGTACGGGCGTGGGCTTGGGCGTGCTGGGCGGCTCGCGCAAGCATGAGGTGCGACGACAACTGGGCAGCGCTATGTGGCACAAACCTGTGTGCAGCGTGACAATCGGGCAGGACAGGTAGACAACACTAGCAATCAGGCAAGCGGGCAGCGCACGGTCGGGTAGGCAGACATCAGCAAGCTATTAGCACCCCTAAATTTTAGTCATGAGTCCGGCACTACGTACTGGACCACCAAAAATCCAAGATAAAGCTAGCCTCTCAAGAGGGGGATCCAAATTAAGGCCTCGTTTAGAACCAATGAATTGAACCTTCAATTCTCGTATAAATTAGGGATTTTTTTTCAAGTTCCAAACGGACGCAGATCCTCTGTGACAGAGGTGCAGAGTACATGAGAATTAGGGCTCATCTAGACCGTCCAATCGCCAATGAACCGTCTAGATCAATAGTGTACAATACCTCACTACCATGGTGAACAGTAAATTGCTGCAATGGTTCTTGTTCGCAATAAAATCACCGCTCTTCCTACATTGTTTTTTAACAGTACCGCTGCAGACTACTGTAGCACCAGGCTCAAACTATTGTAGCTACATTGTTTATCTGTAGTACTATAGAGGATCCAGATCCGTTCCAAATAGGGTCTAAGGATATATGGCTCTGCATGCCTGGGAGTTTCCAATTAAAAGCCTGTTTGGAATGGCTTCGACTTTTCGCTCGAAAAAGCCGAAAGTCGTTCCAAACGCCTAGCTTTTCTTCCCACTTTTCCCCGATGTCGCTTCATGTTACAACGTGCGGAAGCCAAAAGCCGCCCGCGAGGAGCTTTCGCGGCTTCCCGCAACCCCTATTCCACATTTACCCCCGAAGTTTGGGGTAATTACCCGCCATTTGCCACTGAATAAAAGCCCACAACGAAACCCTAGTGTTGCTTGCCCCCCTCCTTGACCGCTCAGCCCCGCCTGCCCACCCCCTCCCCGGCTCCCTCCTCCCATGGCGCCCACCTCCTCCTTCCCCGCCGCCCTCCTCCCTCCCAGACCGGATCTGCCGCCGCCTTCCTCCCTCCAGCGGCCGGATTTGCCGCCTCCCTCCTCCTTCCCCCCGCCAGATCTACTACCCTGCGCCACCGCCTCCCTCTCTCCTCCTCCCTCGGCACCTTCGCCCATCCGCGCCACCATCTCCCTCCTCCTCTCTTGGCCCCGACTAGATCTACCGCCATCCTCCTCCCTCTCCCTCTCTCCCCGTCGGAGTTGCTACCCCGAGTCGCCGCCTCCCTCTCTCCTCCTTGGCGCCTTCACCCGCGCCACCGTCACCCGCCTTCGGCTCTGAGCGCCTCCTCCCTCTCCTCCTCCGGCTCCGACTGGGCCCGAGCGCCTCCTCCTTCCCTCTTCCCCTCCTCCTCCCGCCACCGTCACCACCTGCAAGAGCCCTCTAGTTTTTTTTTATTTGTTTCATTTTTCTTTTTCTTTTCTATTGTAAATGAATTATTTATGTAGTTATTATTTATTGCAATTATTTTTGTAATAATTGATTGATGTAATGATTATTTATTTATTGTATTTATTTATGTAATAATTATTTATTGTAATAATTGATGTTAATTACATTAATTGTGGTTTGTTGCGTCGATTGTCATTAATTGTGGTATATTGCGTTAATGGCTTCGTTAAATGAGATAATTACATTAGTCATCGTTAATTGCAGTTAATTGTATTAATCGTTGTTAATTGTGGTATCCGTCGTTAATTGCAATTAATTATCGTTCATTGCGGTAGTTATCGTTAATTACCATCGATTGTCGTCAATTGTGTTAATTGTCGTTAAATAACATCAAACAAATCATTACTGTCCTCAAAGGTATTTCAGACATTTCCTATCTCAGAAGCTGTAATTAGACTATCTAAAAACTAGACAGTCAAATATCATAACTCTTCAGCTTCCGTTTAGCCCCGCAACCGTTCAACTCTGCAGTCCAGCGGCCGTCACGAGGAGGCTCTAACTTTACTGAAACTTACGAAACAGTGACTTCACCCACACAAACTTTTTACTTCTTCGGACAAAACTGGCGATGTACTAATTAAGTGGAGTTCGTCGTATATAATAATATAAAACCAACATACCAGTTGCACGGTAGATGAGCTAGACCGAACTCTTTCAAGTTCTATCAGGAACCTATATCTACCCCTCTCCTGGAATTTGGATGAACCTGCATGCGTACGAACTCGTTGAAACTGTTACTGTTTCGACCGCGACCGCGACCGCCCGCCCGGAGTTTCCCAGAAGCGCCCGCGCGGCTTGGCGAGACGCCAGGGGCTAAACACGTGTTACCCGCGTGCCGGGACGAGAGCGAGCTACGCCGTAACGTGCGTGTCGACGAGAGCTGGATCGCGCGCCATCGCCATCGCCATCGCGTGGCGAGGCAGCGTGCGCACCAGACGTATGTACGTGGACCAACACCTCACTCAAAAGCGCGCGCCGGAAGACCGGCCGAGCGGCCAAGCCTCAAGTTGTTGTGCCTTCTAAGCATCACAAGAACGTAACTTCACACGCTCATCCACGTTTGCCGATTCGCGCAGCCCCGGAAGCCATTGCTGCCTCCTGACACCGACAGGTACCGGGCCAAAATTTGCTGCATTCGTAGTATCCTTTTTTTTCTTCTGAAAAATTATCCTTGCAACGATGTAATAGATAAGTGCTCTCTTGGAGTCTCATGTGTAAATTTTGCAGAAGTTTTTTTTTCGTTTTTCACAGAGAAATAAAATGGAGAAAGTTGGAGCTCGCTGAATTTATCTACAGCTCAGCTCATCTGTCGACGATACGAAGGAAGCAGAATAGCAGATAACACACGAGTCTTTTACTCCTATCTTCCGACCTGCGTGGCCGTATATGGCCGGGTTAGTGTGATGAATGTTCCTTCTTTAATCTTTAGTCAGAGAGAGAGAGAGAGAGAGAGAGATTCTACAGCATTGCTTGCGTTTTATACGAACTCGTAGTAGTGCACGGATTCAGTCAATATATGACTAACTTCTATTAAGCAACAGTACCGTGCAGTATCCTTACACCATGTACCACTGGAGTCGTGTATGGAACGATAACTTCACTGAAAATATCTTGAAAACTATGTCAACGCGTCACTCCAATCAATCAGAATACTGCGCTGCAAATGGAAGCCCGAGCATAATTAAGGCAGGACATGTACACAGAGCGTGCGACATGGGATTGGATTCGTGTTGGCAACAAAACAGTTGAAACCAGCTTGTAATCAACTAATTGTTTCCAAGTCTGATTAACAACTTAGCAACTGAAAATTAAACGGCTACGCCATCCAATGACTTTGATTTATCTGCTGTTTTAGCTGGCCTTTTGTCTTGTCATGTGCTTCAGAGTAACCAACCATTAGGAGATAAGATGACGACGGTTAAAACGGAGGAGCAAAGTAAAACGGTTATACCTCACCACCGAACAGACGCCACCTGCCAGCACGGCGAGGTAGCCAAGCGTTTCCCCCGCCCACGTCCACGGCACACACCTGACCAAGAGTCCAAGACCAAACCACCGTAGATCACGAGTGAAAAATAGATACAAATTATCTATATTATTCGACTATCGTATTCAATATGATATGAATAATATATATTTTCTCATTTGTTTAATAATTTCTCTCCTATTTGTATTCGAATTTGCAAAAAAAAGGTACAAATATGGTATGAATTTTCACGTCCAAATTGTTATTTTATCCGAACTATTCGGATTCGGATTCGATGAAGCAATATAAATGTTTTATTGCAATATACCTAATTAGTTGGACACGTTTTTTAATTCAATATGAATTCATGTTCCTTTAGTTGAAATAAATAAATTAGAATGATTAACTATGACTATACAACGATAAAACATCAATGATATCTTCATATTACATAAGTTAGAAGGATGTCTGGATTCGATCAAATTGAGTACATATTTGATTCGAATTCGTATTCGAGCATATTCAAATTCATATTTATAATTCATTTAAAAATATAAATACAAATATAATTTAGCTACTATCTAATTCATATTCCATCCGTTTTCGCCCTGCCCGCGACGACTCTCATTTCTTCCCACTCCCACACGCCATAATTTGCCGCCTTTTCCCTCTTTCTCTGCTCCGCGCCGCGCCGAGCCGACCCGAGAGGACAGGAGAGAATCTGGAGAGCTTGCCCGCCCGCGCACACAACCGTGACGTTTCCCGACCCCTCACTCCACCACCACCACCACCTGCAGTGCACACCTTTTCCATGTCCCCTACCGCTCTCTTATAAGTGGAGCGGAGCGCCAAGCTGACCATGAAGCCAATCAGTCGGTAGAGCCACACGGGACCAAACGTACGCGCCTACCTGCCTTTCCTAGGCAGCTAATTAAATTTGATCGTTTCGTCCGGTTGAGGCGTGAAAGATTTTGTCCTGCTTTGCCGAGGATTAATTAGCAGGCGAACGATCGAGCGAGCTCCTGCTTCTGCGGGAAGTTTGCAGCTAGCTTTCCTTTCTTGGTCCTGATCTACCCGGCTGCTAGTTTTGGTTGGTTCCAAGGTGAAGGGAAGCAAACATGGCGACTGCTACCACTTCCGCTGCTGCTTCTGCCATGTCCCTGCTTCCGATCTCCCAGCTCAAGCAGCGGCGGCGGCACGCCGCCGGATCGGTGGTCGTGTTCGGGCGGCGGCCCAAGGACGCGCCGCGGCGGCGATACGTCGCGCCGGTAAATTAACCGTCCATTCCTGTACATCTCTTGTACGAATTTTTTTTGGCCGTGCGTGGTGAGCTGACGAGTTGGTACGGGTGCATGCTCTGTTTTTTTTCCTTCATAAAGACGGCGAGGCTGTTCGGGCCGGCGATCTTCGAGGCGTCGAAGCTGAAGGTTCTGTTCCTGGGGGTGGACGAGGAGAAGCACCCGGGGAAGCTGCCGCGGACGTACACGCTGACGCACAGCGACGTGACGGCGAAGCTGACGCTGGCCGTGTCGCACACCATCAACCGCGCGCAGCTGCAGGGGTGGTACAACAAGCTGCAGCGCGACGAGGTGGTGGCCGAGTGGAAGAAGGTACAGGACAGGATGTCGCTGCACGTCCACTGCCACATCTCCGGCGGCCACTTCCTCCTCGACCTCATCGCCGGCCTCCGCTACTACATCTTTCGCAAGGAGCTCCCCGTGGTACGTGTGTACGTACATATCACACACACATATTAGCAAGCCCTTTAAGCCTTGGACCACAACTTTTCTTTTTTCTTTTAAAAAAAGAATTTTGGACCACAACTCGATGGATAATCGTTTTGATACTAGCATCATTAACAGTAACACGGTTTGCATCTCGTGATCAAACAGAATCATTGTGTCGGTGTCACCGTTATTTGTTTCTCCCACAATGAAAACATGTTAGCTGGCTGTAGAGCTGGGACCTTCAATTATTAGGGATCAGTTACTCAATACTAGTCACTAGTCAATTACTACATGATCAGAAGTGCTATGCTTTTGTCTTAACTTTGGGCAGATGTTCCTAAGTTAACTTTACCGTGAATTAAACCTTCTAGCTGTAGGAGAACTGAATTAAGTCGAACGGAAGCCTTGTCGCAATTACGCAATTCCATATAAAATGACCAGAGTTTCCGAAATAGTTCTAAAAGTTCAATATGTTAACAGCAGAATAAAATAATTCAAGGTTTTTTGTGCAGTCACTAGATATTGAAGTGTAGTGATCACTAGCCTGCACTGCAGTTTCTTAGACGTGTGTTCCAATCTTCTTCTTTTTGTGAGACGATGTGTATGCCATTCTATCCTAAGTTCTAGCCTCTAACTGCTTCTGGCCGGCCAGGTTCTGAAGGCGTTCGTGCACGGCGACGGCAACCTGTTCAGCAGGCACCCGGAGCTGGAGGAGGCCACGGTGTGGGTCTACTTCCACTCCAACCTCCCCCGCTTCAACCGCGTCGACTGCTGGGGCCCGCTCCGCGACGCCGCCGCGCCGGCCGAGGACGACGACACCGCTGCCGACGCGGAGGAGCAGATGCCCGCGGGCGAGTGGCCGCAGCGGTGCCCCGGGCAGTGCGACTGCTGCTTCCCACCCTACAGCCTCATCCCCTGGCCGCACGAGCACGGCATGGCGGCCGCCGACGCCCCCTCCGCCGGCCGGGCGCAGCAGTGACAGACGCCGACACGCCGCTACATGGTTCGTAGATTAGCGAATTGTTTAGTCGCCAAGGTATATATGCAATGCACGCATGCAGTGGTGCCAAAGACCATGCATGCCTGCGTTATTCTTTAATTGGTAGCTTAGCTCAGCTCGGCTCAGCTGTTAGTGCGCACATGCTTAATTAGCTTAGTTAATTAAGGCGATGGGTTGTGGTGATCTTGTAAATAGAACACTAGATGGCAAGCAAATATGGCTCCTGCAAAGATAAGATCGATGTAGATGTTGCTGCAAGATGGCAAGATTAAGGGCATACACATTTCATTTGTACAATTCACACTTGAACTGGACTGGAATTGTGTACTGAAATAATACATGTAAAGTGAAATGGTTAATTATGCGACTAGGCTCAATTCGGTATGGCAAATCATGTCGCGATCAGAAGATGTCAAGATGGCTCGGGAGTCTGGAGACGGGAGGAGAAGTGGTTGCTAGTTTGGTGATTGTGTGCCCTGAAAGGTCCTCTGCTGGTAATACGACATTAGAAGTGATTCTTATCGTACGATCGAAAACCAAATGTCTATATTAATTACTACAGTGTTCTGCGACAGTATTTTCTCCACTGCAGTATTTACTATAGTACCACATCATAGCACTGTTTACCCGCTTAGAAAAAACTGTTCGTTGCGTGTTAGAGGATCTGGGTCCATTGTCGGTAGCTGTCAGGGTTGCGTACCGGTTTGAGGAAACTGGCTCTGGAACTTTCTCTCGAGTTGATCTATTCCTGGGTTGACGGATTGTTCAAGGTGAAAGATAATTTCGATTTTGCGTCATTGCTGGAATCCGCAAATTCGTCCGTATCCGTGATTTGGAGTTAGGCCGGGCTTGATGCGTATCTGCTTTGCCTTCCTTCTACAGCTAAAACGACTCACTTCTCTCTGTCAACTCAAATTTCTTTAAAATTGTCAATACAATACTCGAAAACTATATATAAAAGAAATCAACTTTTAACTCAAAATTTCCCACTCCCACATCAATAATGTTAAATTTCAACTAAAAAAATCCCACTTCCGCATCAATAATGTGAAATTTCAACTCAAAGCACCATGTTACCACCTAAAAAAATGTTAAATATTCATGTACGGCTTCATGGGAAAATAACTTGACTTAGACCCTTTATGCTTGATATTGTTGATCTTGAGAAGTTGGTCTCTATAGTAACTCCTAGATACTGATTATGGCTCGCGCTCGCTCTATTTCTTAACTCCTAGATACTGATTATGGCTCGATCAATTTCTTACTTCTACTTTTCCAAATCCAATGGATACATGAGAGGGTTACTTTTCTTTTGTTTGTTATGCTATCTTCTCCTAAAAGGCCAAACTCTTCTTTGATGGTCAACGGAAACTATTAGATGAGTGTAAATTACTAATTTTAGCATACAATATACAGATTAGTAAAATTAGTCAAAGCCATTGATATCTCGCAATACACAATATACAAATTACTCAAATTAGCATACAATATACGCGAGAGACTTGAATGATTAGTATACTTTTAAGCCTTTTGGCTACTACTAGCTACATGCACGGGCGTTGGTACGGAGAAAAAACATATTACTTTAGCATGTTGAGTTGTTGTTGTCCGTCTTTGGACTTAGCCTACACTAGTCTATCTACTCTCGTTGGGGTGTCACGGTGAGGTTCGCCCTGGCCTACTTCGCACCTTCGCTACCATGTTTGGTACTTACGATAAAACTTCGATGCGGCCCGCGTAGCACATCCGCCGTTGTGCTTGCGTTGCACCTTCGACTCTGTCGCCATGCGCTACGCCCGCTCCACCGCACTGTAGTGAACACATCAGACCTGCGGCCCAACCACGTGGCCAATGCCTCCCTAGCCGCGTCGCCGATGTCCAGATCACCAGCCTCGGCCTTTCAACGGACAATGAAAACATGTATATGTGACTGAAACACGTACGCATAATAGAAAATTAGCATATGCAATCAACATACAAATAACACTTTCAAAACAATCCACCACCGAGCGACAGCTTGGCAGAGGCACAACAGGCAGGCAGAAGGACATGCGCATGCGTGTGCACATATGCACCAGCGAGCGCCACCATGGACAGACCGACAGCATGGGCATCCTCCGGAGCACGCAGAGCTTGCAGGGCGAGGTGGAGGAGATGCGTGTTGTGCTTCTCCAGGGGACCACGGTCGGATAGCGTCAGTCGGTAACCCAACCTCAAGCGCCGAACTTCCAAGGTCGTAGCCATGCAGTATGGTTACACCACGCTCATGCATTCTTGATCTCGGCTTGGTCACTACTACGTTTGGCGTGTCTCCTCCAAGTTCTGTTAGGATTTGTTTGTTGAGATTGGAGCGATTTACACGGAGGTAGGTGCCGTGTGGCTTATTGACACGAAAGCGTTTTTGTAGTTGGAAGCCAAAGGGGGTCGGGGAAAGGGAGGTGGAATCGATCGAGTAGGAGAGGCCCCACATGTTGACGATTGGAGCGAGTAGTGGAACAATCGAGAGAACGTAGAACGCATCACTCACCACCACTATATTCTTTTTAAGTAGTAAAGATAAAGATAAAACCACGAAGAGTTAGTAGTTTACAGAACATATTTTTCTTGCCAATCTACATCTACAACAACATGCCTATATATCTAAGCCTGTTCGATCCAGTCAGTGGCGGATTTAGGAATAAAAGTTCGATCCACCATGACTCCACGAGCTTGGGTTAGATTACTTAGATAATAGAGTATTGTGGTGGGCTGGGTGCAGCACAACGGTAGCAGCCCAAGAAGCTTGCCATCTCTCCCGCCACGGCAGCAGTGCCCTACCTTCTTCCTCTCGAGATAGCGACGGAGCTCCGATGCTAGGCCATGTTGGAAGAGGGGGGGTCCGACCAGCGGGGCACCGCGGGCGACCACCTAGGCTCGTCCGATTGCTGAGTCCGCCCCTGGATCAGTCATCATGCATGTAAAAAACGGTATCTGCATACAGAATCAAGGGCTTTGGCCGCGGGCACGTTTTCAGCCGGAGTCTTGTGATCGTGCATGCATCGTCAATTGGCCGTTAGGCTGGGCAAGCATGTGCCCGATGACACGCTTCAGCGCTTCGGAAGAGCCGGCTTGCCGCAACGTGTCCGTTGAGCATGCGAAGTGCGGTGCACGGAAGGCGGCGGAGCTCCGGCGAGCGGCGGCGGGATACCGAGGCTGCGACCTGCAAGGGGCCCCGTTTCTTGCTGTATCCATACCGATCTGTTCCGTTGGATTCCTATGAACCGTTAGATCGAATTTACTCGGTCCAGATTAAGGCGGATAGGAGGCACTAGGTGAAATATGCCGTCGTTGGCCCACCAAAGTTCGGCCCATTTTTGCTTGGCTGCTGACGAATGATCAGGCCCAAATGAGCTCGCGGTCCAAAATTCCAAACTAGGCCCTTCCGTTCCACTAAATGGGCTTTGAATGGCATAAACAAAGTGCGGGCCAGATGCGACAACACCAAACGTCTAAACCACGCGAGATACACACGAAGACACGTCCCTTGGATTCGGCTTTGGGTTTGTTGCCTTCTTCCCTTCCGTTCCTGTCTTCCTCACGCGGTCACGCCAGTCTTCCAATCCCCACTCTCGGAGCTAGGCGATCGAGAGGGAAGTGAAGCGTGCGTGCTCTACCGCCCTCCGGCGAGCCCGTCGCCGCCGCCATCCGGATCGGCTCGGATCCGGAGCCCGCCCTCGCCTCACCGGAGATGCCGACCCCGAAGCGGCTCCCGTACTCCACCGCCGGCGGAGGAGGGAGGCGCGCGGCGTCCGGCTCCGGCGTGCTGCCGCCGGTGGTGGTCCTCGTATTCCTCTTCGTGCTCGCTCCGTCGCTCTTCTTTGTCGCGCGCAATGGCGGCCACGTCCACGTCGCTTCCGGTCCGGTTCGCCTCCCTTTGCCCTGATATGTGGCGCCATCGATTCTTAATTTCGGGTTCCGTTGCATGATTAGCACCTAGATTGGGTGGTTCTCCTATGGATTTGTCCCGGCGTTAGTTTGACGAGGGTTATTGCGAGAATGGAATCAGATTTGAGTGGTATTGCTGTTGAGCAATTCATGTGTTGTGGCTACTGGCTAGGGTTGGATGGGAATTGTATAACTGCAGCTTGACGCTCTATTGTAAAAACAAAAGGTAATAGATGGAATTGTGAAGAGATCATGAGCTCTGTCAGCGTTGCATTATGCCGTTGCTAAGTTGGATGTGCGACAGAGGGGAAACAGGCTGCTGTTAGGAGAACCCAAGCGCATACAAATGGCATTGTACTAGTGCTATAACAAATCAAACATACATTTATCTGTGTAAACTAAACATTAAGGGAAAGAAGGATAAGTTTGTCATACACACAATGAGCTCTCTAGGGCATTATCATTGGCCAAAACTATATTTACATTTTGTTGTTGTTAGCTACTAGGAATGTTGTTATACTATTTGGATACACTGTTATGCTAATTTGAGATAATTAAGTGATGGCGTCTTTTGTTTACCTGCAGATCCCAAGGGTACGGATGGCAATCAGGTATTTATCCATTCTGAAAGGGGTCAAATGCTTTACTAGCCTAATTTTTTAGGATTCATATTACTTTAAAGCCTGCCTTGTAGGAAACAGATTGGCGAGATCAACTGGCAACGAATAACCTGAAATCCATTTTGTCTAAGGAGGTCAGAACATCTTGCCGTCAGTGATATAATTTCCGGTATTTGTTATTTAGTTATGTGGCAATGGATCAGTGTGCATGCTTGTCTTCAGTGCTATACTTTTATTTTTCATAATGTCACGCTTAGATTGGATTGCCTTGGATGCTCATTTAGTGACTTCTCCCATGCCCCCTTACCCTTCTTGCACCTGCCTCTTGGGAGTATTATTCAGTCTGTAATTATGTATATGGATGTTGCGGTTTTTAAATAACCATGGCTTGTGATGCTGTTCACATAGGAAACAGTCTTGAATGTTTTGAAGTTTCTTCAATTCGCTGTACTTATATTCTTATACATTTTTTTGGGGTCTTCAGGTGATCGATGCTATAGCTGCTAGTCAACAAGAAGAGGGCACTTTGAGTCTTGATTTTTTCAGGAATCATGCATCTCCCTCTTGGAAAACTGATGATCCAGTCAATGACAAGAGCAATGCTAGTTTGGATGTTGATGACAAGGCTAAAGCTGAAAACAGTTCTGCAGAACATGATTTACCTCTGACAGATAAAGCACCCAAGGATGATCCTGGTATAAAAATAAATGTGATGTGATTTTCGAAAGCACTTTTTACATAACCTGATTAGGTACACCAGAAAATAAAGTTCTTTTCTATGCAGATGAACATCAAGTTGACACAGCAGCAAAAATGACTCGAAGGGTAAGTAATCGACCTTCTTGTATATATATTGCTATATTCTTGTCTATATTGATATGCATTTCTCTGGTATGACCTCTTACTTCTCTTGGTACTGTTTGGTTGTTATAGAAATTAAGGGAGAAAAGGCGGGAAAAGAGGGCAATGGATTTGGTTCGGAAAGATGATGAAGCGCGTGTTAAGCTGGAGAATGCGGCTATTGAGCGATCAAAGGCTGTTGATTCTGCTGTCCTTGGGAAATACAGCATATGGAGAAAAGAGAGTGAGAATGAGAACTCAGACTCCACAGTAAGGTTGATGAGGGACCAAATTATCATGGCACGTGTTTATTCTGTGCTTGCGAAATCAAAGAACAAACATGATCTTTATCAAGAACTACAGACCCGAATCAAGGAAAGCCAGCGGGCTGTTGGAGAGGCTAATGCTGATGCTGACCTCCATCACAGGTGTGCATCAATTTTATTTTTTCTCACCTTATTCTCCTTTTTCACAAATAATCTACCGTGCAGTGCACCTGAGAAAATCAGAGTGATGGGTCAAGTTTTATCTAAGGCTAGAGAAGAAGTGTATGATTGCAAGGCGATAACTCAGAGACTAAGAGCGATGCTTCAGTCAGCAGATGAACAGGTCAGGAGCTTGAAGAAGCAGAGTACATTTCTCAGCCAGTTGGCTGCAAAGACAATTCCAAACAGCATTCACTGCTTGTCTATGCGCTTAACAATAGATTACTATCTCCTCCCTCTGGAGAAACGAAAGTTCCCAAGGAGTGAGAACTTGGAAAATCCAGAGCTCTACCACTACGCACTTTTCTCAGACAATGTCTTGGCTGCCTCTGTTGTTGTGAGCTCAACCATCATGAATGCCAAGGTAACTTTCATGATTTTTTTTAATCAATGCACCTGTAGTATGCTAGCTGTTTCTAACGATGATGCTTAATATAACTTTTTCAGGAGCCGGAGAAACATGTTTTCCATCTTGTGACTGATAAGTTGAACTTTGGAGCCATGAACATGTGGTTTTTGCAGAACCCACCTGGCAAGGCCACCATCCATGTTGAGAATGTGGATGAGTTCAAGTGGTTGAACTCATCATACTGTCCTGTTTTACGGCAACTCGAGTCTGCTGCCATGAAAGAGTATTATTTCAAGGCTGATCGCCCCACCACTCTCTCGGCAGGTTCTTCGAACCTAAAGTATCGTAACCCCAAGTACCTCTCCATGCTGAACCACTTGAGATTTTATCTCCCACAGGTCTATCCAAAGTTGGATAAGATACTTTTCCTTGATGATGACATAGTTGTGCAGAAAGATTTGACAGGATTATGGGATGTTGATCTTAAAGGAAAGGTCAATGGTGCAGTGGAGACCTGTGGAGAGAGCTTCCACCGTTTTGACAAGTATCTTAATTTTTCAAATCCACATATTGCTCGGAACTTTGATCCTAATGCGTGTGGCTGGGCTTATGGGATGAACATCTTTGATCTGAAGGAGTGGAAGAAGAAAGATATTACCGGGATCTACCACAAGTGGCAAAACATGGTGAGGTTACTACTATCATTGTTGGATTGCATTGATTTTTATAAGAAACTATTTGCAAATCAGTATGTTTTAGTTCAAACGCGTCATATCATATCTCACATTATCTTACTGTTTTCTTCTGTTAGAACGAAGACAGGGTTCTTTGGAAGCTTGGGACACTTCCACCTGGCCTCTTGACGTTCTACAAGTTGACACATCCCCTTGACAAATCGTGGCACGTCCTTGGATTAGGATACAACCCAAGCATAGACCGCTCAGAGATAGATAATGCTGCTGTCGTTCATTACAATGGGAACATGAAGCCATGGTTGGAGTTAGCAATGACCAAGTACCGACCATATTGGACAAAGTATATAAAGTATGATCACCCTTACATCCATGGATGCAACTTGAGTGAGTAGATACAATGTAAAGCTGCCGGAGAGGATCACCCAGCTGGAACAGAAGTGACCCTTCTCCTAGCGGTACGTGCTTCGACTACGCAAAGTAGTAGTAGCTGGAGCTATTGATTGCCTGCTCTCTTGAAAAATTTCTGATAGGATGTTCTCACGAACGATCGATGTATTATAGGCTCACAGTTCTTTTGTTCAATTGATGTGCAATTTTGTTTCACCATCAAAATTGTCAGGAGAAAAACCTGTTAAATGTGTTGGCGTGTTGCTTTAGCAGTATATTTAGAGCAATGGGTATTGTTGGCATTACATTGCCTTTGCTGTGAATCAGATGGTTTAAGTGGCAATCCAAAGTCAAAATTATGAATCAGGTGGATCAATGGATAATAATAGCAATAGGAATTGATTAGGTAATATAAAACAATTTCTCAATATTCTAATAAAAGGTGATTTCTGCTGAGATGAATCATGAAACTATCAATCTAATTATATGATCGATGTGGGCATGCCCTAGTCTAAAGGCAAGAAGGTCTCGTATGATTTATTTCACCCTGTTCGCGTGGGACTCGTCCTACTACGGGATCCTCAACATCGCTCCAATCAACGCCCGCCGGCTGCTTTCCTCACCGGCGGCCATGGTGAAACGGGATCGGCAAAACTGTCCTGACCGGAGCGAACAATCCTCGCCCGTTGTAGCCGGGCGTCCGGTCACCGCGCTGGCTGCTCGACAAGTTCTCGGCCGGCTCCTTGTCCATCTCAACCAGTAGCTTACCCCGGCCAAGATCAAGACTCGCCGCAGTACCACTCATCCTCATCCTGGTCCTCGTCGTGCAGCAGCAGGTGCCCCCGTTGCAGGGCGTGCGGCTGCGGTAGGCGCCGCCCGCGAGGCAGCTTCACGGCGTGGCTGCGCACCCAGCGACCGCCCTCTCCGAGGCACCACGCCTCCAACTCGCCGGACCACGCGATGGTGGCCACGCACAGCCGCGCGTCGGACTCCATCAGCCGGCAGAAGAGCATTCACCCATCGGGAATTGGGGAAATAATTCGCGCGCGTCTCACTCAGTTTTTTTTTCAGTTGCGCGCCTCGCTCAGTTTTTTTTCAGCTGTGCGCGCCCAAAGATGACTTAGTTGACATTTTCTAGGGAAGTTATAATGTAGCTAACAGTAAAACATTACCGACAGATAAACTGTTCGAGAAAACAATTATTTCTGGCAGATAATGGGACCCTTAATCTCTTGGATATTGTCGGCAGATGTTTTGCCACTAATCCAATTTTTCCCAGCAGATAATTTCCCTTAATACTGTGACATGGTGTAGTGACATTGCTCTCCTCTTTTTTGCTCAATAATCTCGCATTGAATTGAACATAGACTAGATGGTTGAGGTGTTTTACATCTAGCCTATTTATTCCCTTTGAATGTATCTACGAATTGAAAAGTGAGGCGTAGTAAGTTAGATAGTTGACATCTTGAGAATGAGATAGTTCATAGTTCAAGTTGAGAGTTGAGACTTACCGCATCAAAAGTGCTTCAATTTTTTTCACATCCGGATTAATTTAATGTAAAAGAGGGGATTCTTATGGTCATTTTTTGCAAAGTAGGAACTTGATATTCAAAAGTAGACCACCAAGTAGCTAGATATTAGGAATAGTAGAAGGATATTAGTTTAGACAAATTGTCAAATATGCACGCATTGAGTTGATGAGAGCTGAGCAGAGTGGGCGAGAGCAGAGTGGGGACGGCGACATACCTTGAGGACTGCAGAGAGCAGAGCGGGGACAACGTGATTTGATGGCGGCAACCTCGATTCAATGGTGTTGAGGTCAATTCGACGGCTAGTGACGGGAGAGGCAAGATCGATCGACGGTGGGGATGGCCGGAACCCCACCAGCGAGCTCGATTTGATGGTGGGGGATGGGGTCCCTGAACCCTAGTGTGAACTCGTTGGGATCGGACTTTCAATTTCTTATGTACCTCCAGCACCATGCCTCGCCCCGCACCTCGGCGGTTGCCTCATCACCGCCTCAGACCGCCTCGCCGAGCGCCGCCCAAGCCGCCTTGGACCGGTTAGCCGATCCTAGGCGGTCCGCCTGCCTAGCATGCCGACTTCATCGAAGTCGCGGCAAAAGGGCACCACCGAGCGCCTAGGCGGCTCCTAGGCCCTATCTTTGGATAAAATTACGTCAATTTGTTTGTTGTCATGTCTTATTACATGCCTTTCATGTTTTTTTTTGCGAGGGTTTTCCTTGTGTTTACTGACCAATGTAGGTGACAGCTTCATCTATTAACAAATGGAAGAGGCACCCGTCACTAGCTGATTAGGTAGGAATTCCTCTGTTTTAATCCGGGAGCCTGAGCTCGATGGCTTCACTTGATCTACTCGGAAAAGAAGAAACGGCCGACTTATTCAAGATAGTATATTAGCCAAATGCATTAGGCCACTTGATAAAACAACGAAATCTAGGTGCACTTTGAACAGATCATCACATGAATCATGATGCCGTACTACTGCTCTGTCAAAAGGAATGGAGCTCTAAGTCTAACTGAAACTGAGTCCATCTCTGACCTGGTCGCCAGCACGCACGAGTCATGCGCAGTGTAATCAATTAATCTGACATTCTGAAGAGAATTAGTGTGGTTGTTAGCCATACAAAATGGGCACCATGTGATCGACCGTTATCTGATCTAGTACAGTCAACATGGTCTACTAATCTTACATTGCTTATGTTAATTTCCACTCTGCTAACTTGTATGTAGGCACTGTTGTTATTCTGCGGCAAGCTAAGGCCCTACTTGGACACTAGAATTTTCGAAGATTCATGAGGGAATTGGACCGTTTCCTGTGAAATTATGTCACTATATGTTCCAAAAAAAAACCCTAACTTAGCTATAAGCCTACGACACAACATGCATATATACAATATTTTTTTAACATACGTAACGGAAACTTTTTAAACAACTCTTTTCGAGGAAATTTAAACGACTTGGGGTGGGGGATAACAACTTGCTAAGAGCATGCAGAATGCAGGTGCTTAGAGAGGTGTTTAACAAAAAAAAAACTGATTTTTCTTGCCATGTAGGATAAATGAGGTGTTTATTTTGTAGTATTGATGCTTGATTAAGCACCGGTGCTTAAGAGGTGCTTATGTATATAACTATAGATAATTAATAGATAATACAATTATCTAAGCACCTACAAAACAGATGCTTGCATTGGAGGAAATGACTTTTACATAGGTGCTTGATGATATTGCTACATTTTCTTTCTTTAAGCACTCGTTTATAAGTATCTCGCATTATACATGCCTTAAGATGCCATTATGAAAATCAAAGGTACTCAAACAATTGGTTTCTGTCTAATTATATTCCTGAATTGACCACTGAATTTCCTTTCTTTCTTGGCAAACGGCATTGGACCGTCTCCTCTATCTCTTCCTCAACTAAAGACTTAGCATCACAGCATGACCTTTTCCCTTTCTAACTAGAGACTGCACACTTACATCACTTTGAAATCTTCAAGCCAGCAATTTTCAGTCCCAGTACACCTGCCAATAATTTGTGCTTATAAAAAGCCCTTCTAGAGGTCACACCACATGTACACCAGGCAGGGGTCTGTCACTACAGGTGGGAGTGAAGTCTCCAAAGAGAAGCAAACACGAGGAGGCCAATTTTGTACCGAGAGAAACAAACAACAAGCAAGCCCTGAAAACATTCCCCTCCAGCTTCCGTCCACACTTGGTTTCTCAGCTGCATCCACATCCACACCCAAATCGATTGTCGTCGTCTCCATCTTGCGGATCGAGTACTCTTGTACGTACCGTTGCTCCACCGGCCGGCCGGTGCACGATCCATCAACCGGTCCGAAGAAATGATCAACCGGTGCTTCTGCTGCGTCACCGGAGACTCCGAGCCGGAGCCGGCCGCCAGTCGTCGGAGGTACATACATATATGAATCATGCATGCGTCGTCAATTCTTGATATATAGCCTGCGGCCATGCATGCACGGGTGTGTTTCTGAAGAGATCAATTGAATTGGGCTGAGTTTTTGGTGTAACGTTGTTTTGGATGGGAATGAAGAACGAATCCGTCGAGGGCGTCCAAGAACAGGAGCGCGGAGTACCCGTGGGAGATGTACACGCTCAAGGAGCTCCTGCAGGCGACCAACAACTTCAACGAGAGCAACAAGCTGGGCGAGGGCGGCTTCGGCACCGTCTACTGGGGCCGCACCTCCAAAGGCGTCGAGGTGATCCATTATTTGTTGCTTCGTTTGTCGTCGCCGCCGTCGGCCGGCGAGGGGCGTGCGGTTGGCTAGCTGCTAGCTAGGTTTCCTACGTATACATCCTGGAATTAAAGTTGAACATCGATCGACGTTGTACGTTCAGATCGCGGTGAAGCGGCTGAAGGCGATGACCGCCAAGGCGGAGATGGAGTTCGCCATTGAGGTGGAGATACTCGGCCGTGTTCGCCACAGGAACCTGCTCAGCCTCCGTGGCTTCTACGCCGGCGGCGACGAGAGGCTCATCGTCTACGACTACATGCCCAACCACAGCCTCCTCACCCACCTCCACCCCCACCGCGGCGCCCCCGCCTCCCAGCAGCATGTCCCCCTCGACTGGCCCCGGCGCGTCGCCATCGCCGTCGGAGCCGCCGAAGGCCTCGCGTGAGTCATCACGTACATCACCCAAAGATTATCTTGCACGATGCCATCTTACTAAGAATCAATGTCTCTGACGTGCGTTTATTTACAGGTACTTGCACCACGAGGCGAACCCGCACATAATTCACCGGGACATCAAGGCGAGCAACGTGCTGCTAGACGAGGAGTTCGTGCCCAAGGTGGCGGACTTCGGGTTCGCGAAGCTGATCCCGGACGGGGTGTCGCACCTGACGACGCGGGTGAAGGGGACGCTCGGCTACCTGGCGCCGGAGTACGCCATGTGGGGGAAGGTCTCAGAGAGCTGCGACGTCTACAGCTTCGGTGTGCTGCTCCTGGAGCTCGTCAGCGCGCGCCGCCCGCTCGAGAAGCTTCCGGGGGGCGTCAAGCGCGAAATCGTGCAGTGGGCTGCGCCGCTCGTGGAGCGCCGCAAGTGGGAGCGCCTCGCTGACCCAAGGCTTACCGGACGGTTCGACGCCGCGCAGCTCCGGTCCATGGTCGAGGCGGCCATGCTGTGCACGCAGAGCAACGCCGAGAGCCGGCCGACCATGGCCGAGGTCGTCGAGATGCTCAAGTTCGGCGGCGAGCGGCGGACCAAGGAGATCGTGCAGGTGGTGGCCGCCAGCAGCGAGGAGATCAGGAAGACCGATCAGGACGACGTCACCGGCAGCAGCGAGCCGCTGGACAGGCGGAGCTGGAAGCTGACTAAGCTGAGGTGATGTGATCCTCCATGGATGCATCACCAGATCGCGCGAGCGTATTATCGCATGCAATGAAGACGCAAATTAAATTAATGGGTAGTAGTCATTAGATTGCATGGTTAATTAATTAGCGTATGCAATTGGTGGTGAGTGGTGTTTGGTGATAGAAATCATCAAGAGTTGTTAATCTTCTCGGCCTGCAAAGTTTTGTTTGCTTGCATTGGGTTCTTGCGTATGCTTGCTCTATTCTTGTTCGATAATATATGTAAGCTAGTCAGATAGTAGATGTGCAGAAACGATGAAGGGTATAATCTGCGTGCTACTTGGTTATTTGTGATGCCGGCAGGAGTTTGAAAGTGTTAGCATCAGATACACTGAGGCAGTGTACATGCAATTGCTGCTTGCATGCATGGTTAATTTTTAATTTGGAACCGTCAAATTAAATTATACTACAACGGTGCATACATTTGGTTGCTCGGTTATTAAGTTGGTGATGTCTGCAGCCACTGTCAAATGAGTGAGGTTGGTTTGTTATCTGTATGTCTCGATGCACATGTGAATATGTGATGTTTGAACTTTGAACTTGTCATCCTCAGGGGTGGATGTTCATCAGTCATTCAGCACCCCAACCGTAAATTTGTTGTGGTAAACATACAGGGACGGGCATTTGAATTTTTTTTTGGTTAGAATTGCTTATCGGTGCACGTGTTCTTTTGCATTTTGTCCCGGTTGAATCATCCGAAATTTGGTCCTCAAGTACACCTGACAGCAATCGTCTTGTAGAACAAATTTGCAGATAATTAAGGATTTTTTTAGTGTAGCTAGTAGTATAACTCAATAGAGGCGGCTTGATTCCAACAATGATCAGCAGTTCAGTACACGTCGAGACTTGTTCGAAGGTGTCCACATGGCAAGCTCCAGGAAAGTGAGCAAATGTTTATGTGACTTTTTTAAGTTGAAAGCCCGGAATTTAGCACCTTCTGCGCCAAGACGGCATCGTATATATTGTTGTTATTGACCATAACCAATAGGTGGGTCCATGGGCTTTGCTATATCATATATACCGACGGTGAGGCCCGTTAACGCCCGTAACGGGCCTAGCTAGCTCTATCAGAGTCCATAGAGTTTAGACTTCTCCTGACGTTGGGAAAAAGAGCCCAAGCTTTAGCGGAGTGCATACAAAAATACACACTGCTTCCACTAAAAAAAGAGCAAAGACGCGCTCTTGCTTGTCTAAAAAAAACACGAAGATACACTACATACTTGCCTGACATAGTGCTACCAACAAAAAGGGAAAAGAGCACTAACCCTGCTTAATAACTAACAAAGAACAATTAAGCTAATGCTACTCCAATAATAGGAGGCAGGGAGACACCATCACAGCGGTACGTGCGACAGGTTCCCGTCGTGATCAGCAAAGGTAGAGCCCACAATTAACCAGATATAATTAAGATAAGCGACCGGTCGACTCGACTGCACAACACATATATCGATCATATATGTGATCTCGCTTTATGCACTTTCGGTGTCAACGATCGAGATATCGATTCCTTCGTCGCGTCCCTGTCATGCACTGATACTATACTGGCTCGTCCTAGGCGTCATTCATTTCATTCGTGGTCGATGTAGTATGCACATACCATGTCTCGTCTTTGGGACTATGAGTTGATCGCTGCACTTGACTTTCTCGCTTGCTTGGAATAAGTAGGCAGGATACGGCCGGGTGCAGTGCTATATGCCAAGTCATAGCTAGATTTATCAGTCAATTAAAAAGATCTGTGGAGTGCTAGTAATGGCCAGCGAAATCATTGGCGATTAACAGTCGGCTAAGTAGGTTTGGTACCTATGGCTTAATTTGGCTCCTCTAAGGTATTGTCATATCTTGATAGCGTCTCCTATGAAGGGTTGCACCAATAAAATCCATGCGTGCCGCCGTGGCATGCTCCGGTCAGATATATTATCGGCCAAAGCTTCAAGAAAGAAGACGCCTTCAGCTATCCTTCGAGGAATTTTTTTTTCGGGAAACAGAAGCATCATTTCATTACTCAGAAAAAGTACTGTACTGTCCTGTACTAATAAGAGAAGTGGAAAAAAAACAAGGGTAAAATTTCTGGACGTACATGTAAGCCCTCTTCCTTTTACTGTAGGTATCATGATTCATGCTGTACTGACACGCATGCACAGCAAGGTTTTTTTTTTTTTTGAAGCGCATGCAATTGCACGCCATGAACTAACCAGGAGCAATGATCACGCATACCACTTCAGTGGAAACATGAAACTTCATCTGGAAAAAGAAAAAGGGAAACAGGAGAAATACACAACTATCTGCTCTACTAAACCACATGCTGGCCACACGTACCTGGCATGCTGGAACAGTAAGTACATCTGCTCTCCCTTTTGTTTGTTTTCCTGTTATCTCAGACAACGTTGTTTGATCAAGGGGATCCTTACTCCAGACATGACCCGTCATATGTAGTATAAGCCTACCAGTACAGTTTCTGCCCTAGAGTACTTAATTATGTTAAACCATTCACATGTACAAGCTAGATGCCAAAACGAGTTATGTTTGCACTTGGAGGGAGTATGATACTCCATTAGTTGAGTACTACTACGAAAATAAATGATCTTCTCTGTTACGAGACTTGTTTTTGCCAAGTGGTGCCATCAATTCTTTCCACCAACTACCGTATATCACTGGAACTACCTGCGAGGCCGCGATACACTCCATCTGCAACCATCAACCAACAAACTCATACGCGCGTAGTCCATCAATCAAACACCATCTGGTTACGTAATTTAAAAAACCTTCTTGATGTCATGTCAAACAGTTAAAGCCACACACACCAAGTCACCAACAGTACCGCGCTACCCTGCGTCGATGAACCAAAAATGTTCGCCACAAAATCGTTGCCAGCCTCCTCCGCACTGCAAGGACGGCGAGACCGTGAGAGTTTGCTTACCCCGTGAACCCTGCCGCGTCTTCCGAGGGAGGGTGCGGCGTACGAATGCCGCCGCACGCCGCACGCCTGTGTCTCCCCCGTTCCTCCCCACGCGCGCGCGCTTGCTTTCCGTCCGCACGTCGTCAGTTCGTTACGCGTCGGGATCGGCGCGTGCAGCGCGCCGGATTCGGGGGAAGAGAAAAAAACGAAGCGGAATCCCGTGGCGCCGGCCGCTGCGTACTGTTCCCTCCGTGTCCGCGCGCGCATCCCCGCGCTGCGGTGCGGCCCGCCGCTAGGATGGGACGTGGGCACGGCGTGCGGCGGGCGCAGGCGCAGGTGCGCTCCGCGCGGGGGCCCACCGACAGAAAGAGACCATACCCGAGGCGGCAGACGTACAGCAGCGGCGCACGGCTCGAGGCGAGGCGCGCAGACCGCTTCCAGCTTCGCTTCATTATTGGGGGCCCGGACTTTATCAGCAGTCACCCGCTGCAGCGGCGCCCTTCGGATCTTGTTCCTGTTCCCCCCAGACTTTTCCCTCGCCTTTCCCTTTTATCGCTACAGGATCTCGTAAGAATCGCTGCATGCCAAGGTTGCCAGTGCCAGGCCTCGTCATGCATGGCGATGCAGTTGTTCGTGTGAATTCTGCCGGTGGATGATGGATCTCTCCGGTTTCTGTCTAGGAGACGGTCTCCATGATCTTTTTTCATGACGGTAAAGATGGCACGCCAGCAACAACTATTAGCTGGATTTTGACCTTGACACGCGGTAAAAACTGACACGCCACCAACAGATATTAGCTGACCTTGACACGGTAAACATGACTTGCCGCCAGCATTTACTCCCTTGCCCAGAACAACATACTCCTATTTCGGGGGTCACAGCTACCACCATTGATTTTTCGAGAGAGCTTGTAGGGTACAGGCCGTTAATGCTACAAAGACGGAGAAAAAGCTAAAACAACACAAACAGGGCATTGAAACGTGCCAGACTTTGGCACATGTCCGATCTGCAGAGCAAGCATCTGCGGTGCGGCAGCAGCAGCCAGTGCACCGTACGCGCGCGGCCGATCGAGCTGGCATAGAGATGGCAACGGCCCTGTACCCATTCCCCGCCCCGGAATTCAACTATTAGGGTCGGGTCGGGTCGGGTCATAGCTATTTCTGTATGTACAGGTGCTGTCAGAAAAACTTGTTCAACGTTAGAAGAGGTAGGGAAAGTGTCATTCCCCGACCTTGTCCGTGTTACCCGCATGGGGCGGGGCCTAGAGAACCCTATGACATATGGGTCCATTGCATATGATATATATACCAAACACTAATACACTAACCCTATAACAATCATTCCACCCCAACAGTCGACGCAAACCTCCTCCCCAACAGTCGGCACCAGCCTCCTCCACCTGCACCGCTTAGTCAACTACTCATCCACTTATCCTCCTCTCCAAATTCCAAAACAACAGATCTAAAACATCTAGATATAGAGTACTCTAGCATTGAATATCTTACCTTATAGTCATGCCACCATTGCAAAAATTCGAAGCACTCTTTCTAGTAATCAACGGTATCATTGTCTAGATAGGTGGATAGTTCCTCATTGCTATGCTGGGCGTTGTGTCTTGGTTCAGAACTTAATGTTGTAGAAACTGGTTTCCTTGAGGAAGAACCTGCACCACCCAATTTGCCCCCCATGCAGTTGTCTTCTTACCTGTGGTGGGTGACATTGGAGGTCGTTGCAAGCGAACTCCCTGAAACTTTAGTTCGTACTTTTGATAAACATCAGAAAAAATTACTACGAGCATTTGAAAAATAGTTAGAATAATATATGATTGTAGCATCACTCAAAAGTTGGAGAACATTAACAAAGCCTCGAAGTTTAGCTCTAAAATCTAAAATAAATGCAAATGCATATAGGAATAGGACTTCTTTCCAATATTTCAAATATTTAGATTTCATAGTACCAATAACTGCTCGTAACACTATTTTTTTCATGAACCTTTAAGTGATCAACAATTTCAAGAATATTATGTACAATTACAGGAGATGTTGGATAATACACATCGAATAAAGCAACAGTGAACTCATAAAAAAAATCATAAAAACGATAGTAACTTCTTAACAACAAACCAATGCTGCTAAGTCAAACAAAAAAAATATGCTCTTATATGGTAAAAGGTTCTTAAGCATAATGTAAGTACAGTTTCATCTTACTAGCATATTCAAATCAATTTTTTTTTTGGGGGGGGGGGGGGTGCGTATATTCATTGCAATGCAAAAGTTATTATATGTTGTTATTCGTTGGTTAAAATGATTTAAGAAAGATATAGCAAAAAAAATATTTGTAAGACCGAAATCTTCCACAATTTTGATACTACAGTCTGCAATATTCTCACCCGTATGTGCTACATCAATTAATTTAAATCATATTTTTTTTTTCTATTTCCTAGTTGTCCGTACCATAATGAACAACTAAACTAAGATAATCCTCTATAGCCTGATCACTCCATATGTCTGAGGTGGAAGTCACCGAAAATGTACAGGTACTAAAGAGTTCTTTTAATTTAGCGTGACATTCATTATAGTATTCAATTAGATCTCTCGTTGTTGTCTCTCTAGAAACAATAGGAATTATAGTATTATGCGTAGTCCTAATGTATTTTTTTAATGCTTTAGACTCACCAAAGTTTAGAGGTAAATCCTATGAAGCAATTAAACGATAAAAAGATTGACGGGTTGCCTCAGTACTATAATCCTAGCTATGTACTGTACCATGAGGCATCGGGAGTGTATTGTAGTTGTATCTGCCTCCACTACTACAAAATAGGTCTTCACAGACGGTTCAAAAACGTCATGACATACGGTTTCGTGAGCCGTCTGAGTTTATGGTTCAGTGATGACATGAGGTCATCACGAGCGATTTTCAAACCGCTCATGATGATGCACTATCACGACGGTTTGAAAACTCGTAACCGCTCGTGATAGGATCAATCACAGACGGTTTGTAGCTGAAACCGTCTGTGATGATTCATATCACAAACGATTTGTAGTTGAAACCGTCTGTGATGACTTTTCTTTGTAAAGTCTCCAAGCAGTGGTTGCTTGTACTTTTAAAACCGGCATCATATTATGTGTGTGTGTGTGTGTGTGTGTATTGTTCGTAGTCCCTCAGCCACTTTTGGGGGTCGTCCATGCAGCATGGGGGGAAGGACAGTATCTACGGACAACTTCATCGAGCCCCTACAAATTCAAAAGGCATGGCTGCCAGGAGAGCGTCAGGACATGCAATTACCTCGATGTCGTCGATAGGTAATTGGACGTCGCTATGTTCAGAAAGTGACGTGGACACGCAGGTACTCCGACTGGCAAGCTGCTTCATGTATCAGCTACCAACCATTCCTTGGTCTTATGTCACCGTAGAACTTAGATCAAGGAATGGTTGGTAGCTGATACATGAAGCCACTTCCTAGTCGGAGTACCTAGGTGTCCACGTCACTTTCTGAACATCGCGACGTCCAATTACCTATCGATGACATCTAGATAATTGGATGTCCTGACGCACTCCTGGCAGCCATGCCTTTTGAATTTACAGAGGCTCGATGAAATTGCATGTGGCTCTGTCCCTTCCCCCTCATGCTGCGCGGACGAGCCCTCGAAAGTGGCTGAGAGACTACGAACAATATATATATATATATATATATATATATATATATATATATATATATATAATACCGATTTTAAAAGCACAAGCAGCCACTGCTTAGAGACTTTATAGAGAAGAGATCAGGAATGGAATGGTAGAGCGTACCTGGCAAAGGTGAAATGAATGGCAATAGGCTAGTTGATTACGCATACAAAGGTAAGATTAAGAAGATTGATTATTGCTCACAGAAGGCTAATTGCACAAGATTAAAACTTGCTAATATATTCAGACTTGTTCAAGCAAATCAACCAAAATTAACTTATTACACAGGAACAAAATCTATCAAGATACTATCAACTGTGATGTAGGACAACAAGTATACCAGAATGTATAAATTGCATGCTCGAAACTGTGGATATTATGGGGATATGCTCATGATCTTAGAATGATGAGATAATTGGCAATGACGTTGAAGGTTTGCGGAAACACGCGTGCCGGCAAGTTGTTGTTCTTTATCGCTTCAGCGGTCGACCGCCACCTCGCGGTCCGACCGGTTTTGTTGCGGGCGTAAGGACTGGCGGTCAGACCGGCCAATGGTTGGCGGTCAGACCGGCCAATGGTTGGCGGTCAGACCGGTCAGGGGCGGTCCGACCGGTCATGGTGGAGGTCTGACCGGTTTTGACTTAAGTCGCTGGCCTTCCTGGCAGCGATGTATTGGTTGTTAGGTCAATCTCATGGATGTTAGTGCATATGTGTTGCATGATGCATGTTTTGACTAACGTGGGTCAAGTTGTGAAGAACTTGTTCCCGGATTCGATTAGGTTATCTATTGTTGTGCAGGTTGTTTGGTGGTCAACGACGGTCAACGACGAGGATGATCGGGACTAGGCTTGGAGAGCTGAGGTTCAGAACGATCGACGATGCCGGGGGAGGTCAATGGACTCAAGCATGGCGCAAAAGGGACAAAGGTAACCGAACGGGCAGCTCGGTGCGACTTGTTGGATCAAGCGGCGCGGGGGTCAGTGCAAGTGCCATGGTGGTTTCGGTGGGAGCCGGATGGGAGAGACTTGCCGACATGATGAGAGCTGCTGGATCAACCTACACGTGGCGAAGCATGAAAGTGCTTCACGAAGATTGGACTCGGTCTTCGAAAAAGATCGAGAAGGGATATTTTGGTAATCATACCAAATACTGCTTTGGTTACCTTTTGCCAACCCGCGGCGCAAGATGGTGCATGAAGAAGCAGATTAGGTCAAGAGGAGATGAAGACGACGCTTTAAAATACGTGCGTGTGTGACCCGTTTGTGTTGGGCCTTAACGGGGAGCCTATTAGGGTTACTCTTTTAGAAGCTCTAAGCCTCCACTATAAATAGACGAGGGAGGTGGCTGCACCCCTTCAACCCTTCATATTTGAAAACCCTAATTTTTGCTTTTGTGCTTAGGGAAAAGATAGCTGGAGATTAGGGTTCTAGAGAGTTTTGATTTGATTTCGTGCTCATGTCTTAAGGTTTGTCCTCCATTGATGGAGTGGCTGTAAACCAATACCATATCAAATCAATCCAAAGAAAGTTCTCTCAAAGATGAGTCTATTTGCTTTCTTTCTCTCTATTTGATGATTTTGAGTCTTTCTTTGATCCGTGAGTTTTTGGTTGGTTTCTTATTGTGATCTAACTTGCTGCGACATGTGGGAACCCATCTAGGGTCATCTTGATCATCAATCACCCACGAGCAAGTCTCTAGATCATATTTCGATTTTGGCTCGGTTTTGGAGCAAACTTCGTTCAAATTGAAAAAGATAGGAACTTTAGCATAGATCTCTGTGATCTTTGATTGTAATAGGTTCCTAATATCTTAGAGAAGGTGTCTCAAATTTCGTGGATTTTGGCCTAACGGATCAAAAGTTACGTTGATTTTCGATTTCGTTTTTTAGGTTGTTTACTATTTATTCGTCTAATTTTACTGTTCATCGGTCTGACCGCTGGTACTGTTCACCGGTCTGACCGTTGGTACTATTCATCAGCGTGTTGTTTTGTGTTTTTTGGTCGTTTCTCTTGAGGGTTTTGTAGTGGATTCAATATAAGTCTTCCGCTATGCTTGTGTACTGATCTTCATAGCTTTCATAGCTATTGGAGTGGAATTCTTATTGAATCCGATCTAAGTGAAAAAGTGAGTGTGCTCCTATTCACCCCCTCTAGTCGCCTTTTCGGTCCAACAGGTATATCAGAACACCACTCAATGCTACTCAAGGGCTCATGCCACACTAGTAGTATCAAGATACTATCAATTGTGATGTAGGACAACAAATATATCAGAATGCATAAATTGCATGCTCGAAACAATACAAGTATATCAGAACACCACTCAATGCTACTCAAGGGCTCATGCCACACTAGCAATATCAAGATACTATCAACTGTGATCTAGAACAACAGATATATCAGAATGTATAAATAGCATGCTCGAAACAATACAAGTATATTAAAGCACCACTCAATGCTACTCAAGGGATCATGCCACACTCGCAGTATCAAGATACTATCAATTGTGATGTAGAACAACAAGTATATCATAACGTATAAATTGCATGCTCGAAACCATACAAGTATATCAGAACAACACTCAGTGCTACTCAAGGGCTCAGGTGCTACTCAAGGGCTCATGCCACACTAGCATTATCATCCATACCATCACCAACAGCATCACAGAACAAAGGGAAGGGAACGGGATAGAGAATAAAGAGTAGTAGTTTACCTCAGTGCGACGCGACAACAGAGGTAAACACCACCACCAGTATAGTTGACATCCATCTCTCCACTATGCATAAATTAACCAAACATCAGAATACCACTCAATGCTCAAACATAAACATGAAATCATAGGAGAGGCAACCGGGGGAGAGAGAGAGCTCCATGCACAAACCTCAGCCAAAGCAAGCAACCACCAGGAGGGAAGGTCGGCGGTGCAGGGGGAGTAGAGACGGGAGGTCGACGGTACGCGAGCAGAGGGGAGCGGCGTACCTCGATTCGATGGCGTAGATGGCGGGGCGAGCTCGATTCGACGGGGGAGATGGCGGCAAGGTCCATTCGGCGGGGCGAGGTCGAATCGGCGGTGGGGGAGGCGCAATGCGGGAGCCCAATGTCCCGAACCCTAGCACGTGATGGGGAGGGGAACGGGCGAGAGTAAGGGCGCTGGGGAGTGACGAGTTAGGGCATAAACCCTAGCGCGGGGGCTATTATTAATAAAGGGATATCACATACGATTCTACAATGGAACCGTCAGTGACACTTATCACAGATGGTTCCATAATAAAATCGTTGTCGATATGGTCTCATATCACTGACGGTTCTATAATGAACCGTCAAAGATACAAGATCATATCACTGACGGTTCTATTATGGAATCGTCTGTGAACTGCTGAAAATTTGCTTTAACTATGATACATATCACAGACGGATATTTGTTCCACTAAACCGTTTGTGATATATATATATATATATATATATATATATATAGACACATACACACACATATATAGTTCAACATATAATATATAGTAATTTGATCACCTCCAAACTATATTTTTTATTCGAAATTTACATATGGCCAAACAGTGTGGCCACTCGCTTCTTACAAAGATTTTAAAAAATGGAAACCTAAATAAATATTTTTTTTCTAGTGGCGGAGGTAGGCTGCTATCTCCGTCTTCGAAACTTCGTAGGCGGCGGCGTCAGTGTTGGACGGTTCATGAGCGAACGAAGCCCGAAATATGTCCACCCACTGACGCGCTCGTTCGAGTGTCTCCCGAAGACCCTCGGACTGCTGAATCAAGAAGAATTGAGTTCATAGGCTCTCTTCCTTTGCTTGAGGGTCTTGGCATTGTTGACTCGGTCGCCCGCCGCCTTATTTAAGCAGTCCAAGTGACAGTGAACCTCCTGGAGACGTACAACGTCGTTGTAGAGGACCATGTCGATGACGCGGTAAACTCATCGGAAGTGGGAGATCACTCGGAAGACGCGACAGAGGAGGATGTCAAGACGGCGAAAGGTGGCCACCACCTTCTCCGGCAAATCCTCAGACAGAGGAGTGAGGACACTGTTGATCAAACAGTGTCCTTCCACCACATCGGCCAACGTACGGTCGGAGAGGTGCTCATACAGTATGGTCAGGTGGACGATCAATGATCGGATGATGATCATCTTCGATGGCGGATGATCCTTTTTATAAAGCAAGGAATAAATTCGGCGCGTGAGACGAAGAGACGCATTAGGGAGCCGAAGCGTCATTGATGCGACGAAGAGACGTATCGGCGACGACGGCAACGAAGAAACTCATCGGGCGACGAAAAAACTCACTGGGGAGCTGAAGGGATATTATCACATACAGTTATAATTAAAAACCGTCTGTGAAATCTACAATTATCACAGACGGTCCGTGTTTAGAACCGTGTGTGAAGTATCACAGACAGTTGTTTGTTGAAAACCATCTATGATTTTTCTAAATATCACAGACGGTTATTGTTAAGAACCATCTATGATATTTCATAGACGGTTTCATCATCAATCATCTATGATATTACCTCTTCACATACGGGTCTTTGCGCAACCAGCAACATAGACTATCTCTAAACCAAAACCGTCTCTGATTGCTTGTAATACACACGGTTTTAGTCAACCGTTTGTGATGAGCATGGTAGTTAGGATCGTGATCCTACTCTTAGAGTCTTACGATTCTACGAACCCACGATAGCCTGTCGATCCGAGTCTCACTGTCGATCCGATCCTACTTAAGGTAGTTAGGATCGCGATCCTACTCTTAGAGTCTTACGGTTCTACAAACCCACGACAGCTTATCGATCCTACTCGTAGAGACTTATGGCAATTTTTTTTAGAGGCCGGGCTTTGCTGATATTTTGTTTTAGAGCAAAATTTGTTGATATTAATTTCTGAGAATGAAACTATAAATAAACAAGGAGCATGCAAAATATTATATCAATGTGGTAATGCTGTTCTCCTGTAGTTCAGAACTATATCACCCATCATGTGAGAACCATTATGCTTTTCTGTTGTGTGATAAGAAGTGTTTTGCCCCTTTTTTGGTAATAAGTAAGTGGTAAAGCTTATAAGAATCATACAAACTTATAGTATAGATGGTAAATATGTGTATTTTTACAAATCCGTAGAATCACCGATTCTACGATTCGATACTACGATTCGATCCTACCGGAGGCAAATCGATCCGACTCGGGATCTCGACTTTGACTACCTTGGTGATGAGGCGTTTAGTATTAGCATTTTTGTAGTAGTGCTTGTGATCAATCATTGTCTTGCTTTACATCTTGCAGCATGTCTAATCAAATGCTCTGTTCCACCTGAAGACTTTGCAAATAATTCATAATGATAAATTTTACAAACAATATACCTTACCTGAACTCTATTTTCATGTGGCTTGGATGTATTGTCGAAATCTGCTCATACTCCCGATGTACTCGACCTGTATCTCTTTGCTCCGGTGCTTGCAAACACAAAGGTGCTCATAGAGCCTGATGATCGTATTGCTTGCTCTTCCATTTGAGTTGAGGGTGCAACATCCTCCCGTGAAATTTCGAAATCAACAATAGGAGAATTATCATAATTTTTAATCACGAAATGTGCAAATAAAAAATTACGGTATTATTTATTTCACCTTAGTATAACAAAAAACAATAAAAATATACAAAAGTCAGTATTATACCTCGTTTTCTTACTGCAGATGGATTTCAAAATTTTGAATAATTGGTGAAAATACTTCAATTTTTGCTAAATTATCACAAAATGGGATCTAAAATTTTAATACATTTAAGAGAAGATAGTGAGTGTTGGATGGTGGCTGAATCAGGAGTGGGGGTATGTTGCCTATTTATTGGAATAAAATTAGATTTTTTTGTGTATTTTTTAGTTATTAACAACAAAAAAAATACAAACATTCGACTGTTAGTGTGCCTAACGATGCTAAACAGACATAATCATGTCGTGTCGTGCCTAGCAGGCTAACTGGGCTGGGCTAGGTTCAGGACCCAAGCACGACATGTCAAGCGCGGCCGTGTCCGGACTAGACAAACGATGAGAGTCGGCCAAATGGGTCGTCTTGGTCGGCCGATCGAGGTGCGACATGGGTCGATCTTGTTCATGGGCATTGCACGACACAACAATTTGGGCTATGCCTGGGCCGCCGCCCCAGCATAGCACGACACGAATAGTGTCGGACCCGTTAATTGTTTATATATATATATATATATATATATATATATATATATATATATGTGTGTGTGTGTGTGTGTGTGTGTGTGTGTGTGTGTGTGTGTGTGTGTGTGTGTGTGTGATTTTATTTTCATTTCTTAACATTTATATTATATTATTTTCAATTTTCAATACTTATATTGTTTTATTTTGTAGTTTTTAAATTTTACATAGTTCATTTTATATGTATATATAAATTTATTTTGGTTTTTGAAATATATATCTTTCTAGGATTTTTTTTTACATTTTTTTTTATTTTTTCATGTCTTATGGGATAAATGGCAAAGGTTTTAACGAGGGAGCCATTTTAATATTTTAAAAAATGATTTATTATATTCTCAATATGCTTATATTTTTTAAAATATAATTTTCATATGTGTTTGTAATCCTACACATTTTTTTGTTTTTTCCTGATTTTTTTTGAATTCCTGGGCCTAACGATCCTAAGTTGGCCGGACTTGGCCTGTCGAGCTAAACGGTCTCGACCCGGCCCAGTCAGCCCGAAAGCCCATCGTGCGGGCCGTGCCTGTTTTGCCTAACCGGCACGGGGGACGGCACAGTATGACCCATTTAGTTTGCGGGTCAGAATGGGACACGCCTAAATGGGTCGTACCGGCACGAGCCCATGCCGGGCCGAGCTGCCTATTTGGCTAGCTCTAACCGACAGTATCGTGGTTCGGGTCAGCCCGGCAGGCCCGGCCCACTTGGCCGCCTCTGAGCCAGCGTCACGGACTGCCAACGACGTGGGCCGGGCGGGGACGCTGCATGCGCGCATGTGCCGCGAAATGTGCGTGTAAAGCGTGGTTTGGACAAATTTTGGGTTTTCCATACACCTCAGGAGCCTGAAGTAACAGCCCGGCCGGGCCCTTTGGTTATGTTGGCGTGTGTTTGTTTTACGCTGCCTAACGAGTACCTAGCAGTCTCGCACCGTACTGCTTTTTCTGACTCGAGAATGAAGTGGATCTGATTCAGGTCAAGGTACTAATAAATGGAGTGCGTCCACCCGGACGTGGAGTACGTACGTACGTACTCCAGCCTTCAATGCACGCTTGTCGTTTGATGCATGCAATTGTCTCCAGTAGTACCAGTACTGATACACGAGTATTAATTTCTTCCGGCTGCATGCATGTATGCCATTCACACTAGCAAGAGGCCGGAGATCCCAACAGCGATCGGATCCGACCTGGCCTCCACGGACTTGAACAGTGTTCGGTCGGGACCAGAACAGTGGGCGGAAACTCAGGATCGTTATTGAGATTTTGGTACAGTGAATAACGTGGCCTCCGTCTTTAGTTCTTCGTCAGGAAGATTACTATAGCAGTAGTGGTAGAATTTGAACTTCTGTAGTCCTTTTCTGCTACAAATATTTCGGTCTGTTTCGAATATTTACAACAGCAACACCGCAAGGTGCAACAAAACAAGCACTAGATGTGGGAACATGGATGCCACTCTGTCTTCATGCTCGATTCTATTCTTCATGACACGCCCTGTGAAACAATTAGTAATATTAGTAATGTACTGTTACAACAATGTTAAAAAAAGTTAGAAGATAAAGGGCACAAAGAGAAAAGAAAAGGACTAGTTATGGACTAGCCTATGGATGTGTTTTGCTCCAGCTTGGCCCCGAAGCTTGATTGTTTCCTGAACTTCGCTGATGATGGTGGCGGCCGTTTTTTCTTGCTGTTGAAAAAATCTTGCATTTCTTTCTCCAAATTATCGCCATGACTACCGAGTTAATTCCTTTCTTTGAGTCCGTCTGGCTTTTCACATCGATGTCCTCTATCGACCTGGCTATCATCTTCTCTTGTGACCAAGAAGATGGCCGCAGCTGTGCTGCGTTTAGGCAGCCAGCGGTGCTGTCCCATACCTGCCGCGAATAACCGCAATGGAGTAGCAGATGGTCTGCTGTCTCAAGGTTTCGGTAACACAATGGACAGAAGCAGTTGTTTGGCCATCCACGTGCGAGAAGTTGTCCGCCGTTAGGATTCTCTCTTGGATGGCAAGCCAAGCGAAGAATTTGCATTTTGCGGGTGCCGAAGCTTCCCAGATCAACGCTCTGTAGTGGGTTGTTGCCGCGCCGATTGGAGTACGTTTTTTTCGGAACTCGATTGTATCTTCTGTCTTACACAAACGCGCAACAGTAATTGAGGTTAGTCGAGCTACCCAACCTGAAACGTTTTGTGCTTATCGGTGGCTATGTATTCCTGACTCAACCAACAGCTGGCTCAAGTCTTCATAACAATGAGCTAGACACACTCGCGTATGGTTTAAAATTAAGGCCAATCCCCAGCCTTCCTCTGAAGTAGACCTAACCTGAGCAAATGCAGGCAGCTTAGTTGCTTGGTCTACTTTTTCCCGTGGTCAAGCTTTGACAATTGATCAGGCTTGATAGTTCAGTCAGCATGGAACTTTGTCAGCTCGATTGTATCTAAAAACTTACTGCTACACATTAATGCACAATATGGCATGGCTGACATTGACAAGGCCTGCGAACCTTGTAGCAGTGGGTAACACAGGTTTCCCAGAATCAAGAGTCCATATCCAGACTTATGTGACGTCCCTTGATCATTATTCAGTACTACCTGCAAACCGGGATGGACTGGACCACTGCACCCGTTGCTTCCACTAGAAACTAACGGAGCAATCAGACCCAACAAGACATGGATTTCAATTACGTCGCGCGTATCTCCCACTAGATATATCACCCACATGGCCGCCCACCTCTCTTATTCTACCCCAAGGACCAAATCCAAAGCTGATCGAGGACCCTCTCATTTGGCGACTAAACTAAACACCGCGATGAGACAGCGACATCGAGTGTACGAACGAAGAACGCGTTAATGGAGTGCCACCGCCCCATCACATGCGACGCATCCACGAGATTGTCGAGACTGCGCGCGCATTGGTGGAGTTGGACTGGCCGCCGGCGTCTTCTTCTGAACGCGTTCCGTTCCGTTCCGTTGCGTGCGTTCCATACGGCGGCAGACGCGAGTGGAAGAAAAAAAGGGAAGGGAGGCAAGGAAATTAAGGATGCCGCATGACCACGACCATGAACCCCCCGAAATAAGGCAAAGTTGAATTGAAAGCTGTCTGCGTCCTGTGAACACGTACGCACGGCAAGAAAAAGCGGCAGCTCCCGTGTTTTCCGGCCTTGACCACGCAGCGCGCCGTCCATGGACGATCCAACGGTGTCGGTGCAGGCAAAGGCTAGAAACAAACAAACAAACAAACAAACGCAAGACCAGCTTGGTGCAACTTTACGTGTATACCAATGCGTGAAAGAATTCGCAAACAGAATCAGGACCCAGTTTTTCTTTGCTTGTGCAGAAAAGGATACTACTGTTCCTGTAATGTGTATGTGTATCTGCCTGACGCTTTGAATATTGCATGGACTCGAGCGGAGACACATACAAACAAGGGACAATGGAGTAACTGAATTCTGGAGCACGCCATCATACGGCAACATTTACTCGTACATTCCATCCATCAACCATATTCAGAGAGAGGAAGCCATCGGATCTCGCCTTGCCCCATATAATTATTCTATTGGGCTTGGGCAATTCTGCCCTCACCTTTTCCCCCCCTCTCTCTCTCTCGCAACAACACTAGCGGCAGCGGCAGCCGCACAGCCGCGTTGCCTTGTTGGTGGCTACTCACTCCCTCCCTCGCCCACTCGGTGTGCAAACTGCAAAGAAAGCGAGAGGTGGAGAGAGAAAGGCAAGAGAGAGGAGGAGGCAGGCAATAAATGGCAGTTTAGGTGAGCGCAGGCTCCAGCCTCCATGGCGGCGTGGCAGGCCCTCTCTGTCGCCTCCCCGTCTTAACTCCTCTCCTCCACTCCGCCCCTACTTCACTTGTGCTACACATAGTAGGAGTACAAGCAAGAGAGAGCAGCTCGAGCGCGCCACGAGCGTATGGTCGGGGCGCCCGCGACGAGTACGAGCCAGCTGTAGAGAAGGATCGGCACGGCCGCCTATGGATTTGGGCGCATGGCGGGGTTCCCTCTAGGCGGAGGAAGCAGCCGCGAACACCCGGCACCGTCTGTCCCGCCCGTGCACCCCTCCGACGCGTCCTCCTTCCTCTACGCCACGCGCGGCAGCAGCTTCCAGCTATGGCAGCAGCAGGAGCAGCAGCCGTTCTACGCCTCCAACATCATCCGCTTCGCCGATGACGCGCCTGCCGCGCCGTCGCTCGCGGGCGCGTCCTCGTCGTCGTCCCGCGGGATACCGGCAGGGGGTGGAGGAGGCGGCGGCGTGAGCTGCCAGGACTGCGGCAACCAGGCCAAGAAGGACTGCACGCACCTGCGCTGCCGCACCTGCTGCAAGAGCCGCGGCTTCCCCTGCGCCACCCACGTCAAGTCCACCTGGGTCCCCGCCTCCAAGCGCCGCGAGCGCCAGCAGCACCTCGCCGCGCTCGCCGCCTCCGCCGCGGCCACAGCCGCCGCCGGGCCCTCCCGCGACCCGACCAAGCGCCCCCGCGCGCGTCCCTCCACCACCACCTCCTCAGGTATATAGCTATCCTGCACCTTACCATCTCGCGCGCGCTTCGGCTTCAGGATCTAACGCTAACTCTTGTCTTGTGCTGCTGCTGCTGTTGCGTGTGTAGGGGATCAGCAGATGGTGACGGTGGCGGAGAGGTTCCCGCGGGAGGTGAGCTCCGAGGCGGTGTTCCGCTGCGTGCGCCTGGGGCCGGTCGACCAGGCCGAGGCGGAGGTCGCGTACCAGACCGCCGTCAGCATCGGCGGCCACGTGTTCAAGGGCATCCTGCACGACGTCGGTCCGGCCGCCCTGGCAGCCGCGGGCGGCGGCGGCGGCGGCGGCGGCGGCGACGACTACCACTTCCGCCATGCCGGCGATGGGTCCTCGCCTAGCACGGCCGCCGCGGGCGAAGCAGGCGGCGGCGGTGCCGGGAGCAATATCATCGTGTCATCGGCTGTGGTGATGGACCCGTACCCGACGCCGGGGCCGTACGGCGCGTTCCCGGCCGGCGCGCCGTTCTTCCACGGCCACCCGAGACCGTGACAGGCACCTCCCTCCCTCTCCGGCCGTGTCGCCATAAAGCCACGCCGCCATCTCTCGCTCGATCTGTCAATTGCGTTAGCTTCTGAATTCTTAGCTTTTTATTGATGCATAAATTGATGTTTCTTCTAGAGCCTAGCTAGTTTAATTAGTCGCCGTAACTTAGACTCTCGCTTCTTGGGAGCATTTGAGGTGATCATCGGTAATATACTCCGTCGGAGCAAATGATTAAAAATCTGACAGTTAGAAGCTTGGGAAGCATGATTTCTTGCATTCTTATAGCTAGCTTGTTCTTCCCGGTGCTTGATTGAATTGGCAGTGTTGGTAATTCTTGGTACTCCGTTGCTGTGATTTTTCTTAAGTACTAGTAATAATCTAAGGCTAAGGTTTCTTTACTTTTGCCATGTAGCTTCTATCTGTCTTCCATAAGGTGCGACCCCTTCGCTTTACTACTAGTTTACCTTTGCTCTTCAAAAGCTGAGCCCTAGAAACCTAGCTGGCTTTAATTGGTAGCTCGTGGATCCTAGATATCGCGTCGTGTTAATTAATTGGTGCGTTTGTGTTTGTTTATGCATAATTAGATGAGACAGGGAGGGGTTGAGTCATCATATGCATGCTCATGGGAGAGAGAAAGAGAGAGAGAGGGACAAAGGAAGGGACTAGCAAATGATCAGCTGACTGGGAGCTGTGAACGATCCAGCCATGCGCCGATCCCTTGCTTGATTTGAGAGTTTTCTTTTATGTTTCCGAGTTTAGCAATTGTAAGGAGATGATGACTGATCGGTCACACATTCTCGTGTTCTTCATCTCTGACGCATAAACTTTGTCTCGTTGATCCCATCACATCCCGTCCCAAATATATATCATATTTTTATGGCTTTTGTCCATCATCCTAGATTGCTAGTGTGCGTGCGTCCCCTGAGTTTGGCAACTATTGTTGTACAGGGAATTACCCTATTCATGCATAACTTTTTTCCCCTTCTACAAGGCATTGGTCTTCTCACAAGAAATGAGCTTTTTCACCTCTATCTCTCACAAGAATTGAGCTAGATTTTTAACTTCTATCTCACAAGAAATGATATCCTGTGGTGCTAGCTAGACTACCAGTACTTTACTTTCATTTTGCTAAATCTGCCTTGACCAAATTAATATACATTTGCTTGGAAAGAAAATATTTCACAAAAGATTACTTTTTCTTAGTAAGCAGCTCAAGCTTAAATTTCTTGTGTAAGAAAGATAAAATGCATGTGCGCACGTGTACGTGTATATTGTTAACTATATGGGTAGAAACTTAATAAGAGGACCCAGTTTTGATTGTGATGTTAATCAATGAGGTTATGGTTTAAAGTACTTTGTAAACTTTGGAGATGGCACATGCATGGTACCATGTCCTATGTATTAATTTGCTTAAAACCTTTAGTACTATTTGAGGGAATTTGGTGAAATATTTTTTAGTATTGTTGTCGTGATACCGGTAGTGCCTAAGATATTGCCATCTCTCAACTTAGTCGGTTTTCAGATTGGGTGTAACCTGTATATAGTCCGTTGTATGCTTTACATAATTACATTGATTAAATGATGATACTATCATAACTCCCTTACAGCGTGCATTCATTTATCAGATAAATACTAGTACTTAAGCAAATGATATTGACACACCATTTACCTTATTCCTGTATATTGTCCGTTGTATGCTTTACATAGTTACATGGATTAAATGATGATACTATCATAACTCCCTTACAGCGTGCATTCATTTATCAGATAAATACTAGTACTTAAGCAAATGATATTGACACACCATTTACCTTATTCTTGTGACCTATATATATTTTCCCTGTTATGATATAGTACGCAAAAGCAAATTCTGATTAAATAATGTCAAGGCGCCCATTATAACCACTTGGTTAGTCTGCCCTTGCCTATATATAAGCGGTAATTTTCCTCTGATATCGTATTTCTGGAATGTGGACTGCAATTTTGGAGTCCTTTTGTCAAGTATGATATGCTTAAATAATGTGGATATTGTATGATACGGTATAATCTCCAGCTTGTTCGCCACCAGTGCTGACTACATATTGTCTGTTCTAGTCTTCTAGTTCTATATATGAATTGTATGGTTACCAGGTGGATTTCGCTTCTCGGTATCCTTGTAAAGGGTTTGGCAGACGTAATGGCTTCAAATTTTAAAATTAAATGAAATGCATGCATCTCCGATTTTTATTTTGCTCGTTGTGCTTATTAAAGTCAATGTAGTTATTAACTTCTTCTGTTTAATGTGTTTTGGTTGTATTTGTTACTCTCTCTCCCTCGGTCACAAATCGGTCATAAAAGAATGTTGTTGCATCCAAACTTTCTAAGCCCTAGTTATCGGTATATTTTTTAATATTTAGATTAAACACATGAAAATGATATGTATACATTTATCTCTAAAAAAGCTTTCATAATAATTTTATTAGGTTTTATTAATCAATTACAATATAAATAAGTGGTCAAGTCTTGTTTTAGGGATCATGGCGATGTCTCAAATGGTATTCTTCTGTGATTGGAGAGAGTAACTCTTCTGTGATTGAGAGAGTAACAAGTGTTGAGTTCCATGCACCGAACAACATCAAGGAAAGATGGTAGTAACTCTTAACAACAATCTGCCTTACAAATTTGAACTATGGAATGCGGAAGGAACCAGTCAACAAATTTTTACATGCTTGTTTATCCGTTCACTATGATTTATTTACTGCCTATATCAATGACCACAACGTGATCCTTGTGAAACGTGGAAGCTAGCAATGGGCATGTCATACTCCTAGCGTTATACATATCTTAGCTTTGGGCAAATCCCAAGTTATTAATTAATTAATGATATGTTCTCTTTGCACTCGATCGAGGCATCTCTTCGTCATTCCTCCGTCTCTTTCGATCTTTTTCTGCGCCCTTTAGGGGACAAATTCGCGCTTTCATTTCGCATTCCCGATCTCTTGACGGTTTTACTTCAGAAAAGATAACCGAATGCTCTCTAGATCTCATGGACCACTAGTGGTAGCTGCAGTGCATAACTTGCGAGGAGATGACGCCAAAATACGCGTGCCCTCAGGGTATCCTGATTGAGTCAAAGTCTAATAAGATGGGGTTGTGCAGGCCTAGATGGAAGAAAGTGTTGTCGTCGAAGCGTATACAGTTGGAACGTGGGAATTTAGTGGGAATTTTGAATGATGTATGATGTTCCTTATAAAACTTAACGTGGGATTTTAGCAGGAATTTTGGATGATATACGACGCTTATAAATTTGTTGTGGAGTTTCTGTGGTCGAAACGTGCTATGAGAATTTATATGAGCGGTCTTGCTATTTTTAAATCGTCTGAAATTTTTTAAAATTTAAGTCACTTGTTGTGACTATTTGATTTGTGTAGAGATTGATGTGTCATATAATTGGATATTGATCCAATGGATAAAAAAGTTACTTATATTTAAGAAAATTTCAATCATCGTATAAATAGACAGTTCTTAAATGAGATGGTTGGCGCGTGTTGTGAATCAACAAAAGAAAACAAGAAATTATGACGATTGCCGGTAATGGCTGCAGGCACCTCTCAGGGGACTGAAAGTGGGCTCTGGGACAAAGTGAATAGTGTGCAAAGACGAAAGAACAGGGTGCTACCTATCTGCTGGCACTTTTAATTTGCTCTAGTCTCCCAAGGAAAGGATGAGAATTCTTGCAAATGATTACATTCATTGTTGATACTTCAGGAAATAGGAAAACATGAGACATGACAGATTCTAAAGCAATGTACCACCTCTCATCTTCTTTTCCTTGGCCATAGTAGCACAGTAACTACTAGTAAGGGTGTCTCCTTTTGTTTCTTTCTCTACACCCATTACATGGTGAACATCTTAGTAACACCGGAAAGCTAGCTAGCTACCCCACTTCCAAGATAGAAAATCATTGTCAACACATGCAGGATAGCACATGAAAAAACAGTGCACTACCACCCTTTTCTGCCCTAGCCATAGTGTTCACCACTGCTCTCCTCTTTCCTCTGTCCTGTTAATGTTCTAGCTCTCATGATAGGTGAGAAAGGAAAAAGAAAAGAGAGGGGGAAAACTTGTCATGGATGGATGGTGCAGGCTAAGACCAGTAGGGCTCTTCAAGGGGAATCCTTAGGCGCTGTTAGAGTGGGGAAGACGAGAGAGGGCATGGTCCCATGAAGTACGTGCATTGCGTTGTTGGTGAGAGGGGTCACCGGTCACGTGCCTCTCATCACCCCCAGCAAAATGCCAAATTATACAGAACCGTTAGGCTCCAAGCTCCAACACATACAAAAGCGTGAGCTATCTCACTGCTCATCAGCTCGGTGCTCAGACCAGACCAGGGAGGTTTGTGCAGTGTGATGTGGTACTAGTGCACAGTGCATGAGACTTTTCGTTGCCAAGATAATCACAGCTTAATTGCTGCGAGTACCTCCATTTATGCATTCTAAAACTATGTACCTACATGTTTTAAGTGTTTAACAATATTGACAGAAGGCTAAGCTTTTCAGCAGAAAAGACTTAGGTGCATGGTTGGCTAGTCTCGTAAACTAATTAAGTTAGGATGACCTTGGAATTTATACGGATTTAAACATCTTGTTTACCGTGCTATCTTAATCTGATAGCATTAGGGGTGCCCTGGTGCACCAGCACCCAAAAAAAACTGCAATTTTTTTACCTATGTATCATTAGTATCATAGTATGGATGCGTATTAATAAGAGTCAAAACAAACAAATGATGGTCATTTTAGAATGAAAGTGTATCTTGACATCAAGAGCTTGAGTTTGACGAGGTTAATATGGAGTTGCTTATTTGCATGTCAGCTTTAAATCATATAAATTCATTTGCTTCTTATGATAAGGATAAAGTACTTAGCCTTGCTAACTTTTATCCTAATGATTTTTCAAGCACATATTTAATGAGACTTTCTTTCCAACTTAATAAGTTCATTGATGATATGCGAAGCGATGATAGATTTAAAGGCCTAAAGAATCTCGGTGAGCTTTCTACTAAGCTTATTGAAACAAGAAAGCATGACATTTGCAAGTTGGTGTGCTTGCTTCTCAAATTGGTATTGCTTTTACCAGTGGCAATGGCGAGCGTTGAAAGAGTATTTTCGGCGATGAATCTTGTGAAGAACAAGTTGAGAAATAGTATGGGCGATCAAGTGTTGAATAATTGTTTAGTCACCTTTATAGAGTGAGATATCTTCTCGAAGGTTTGTGATAATGATATAATCAAGTGTTTCTAAGGAATGAGATCGCGTCGTGTGGTATTGTGATTTTCATTAGCTATTTAGGACTCTTTTATTCATGTAAGATTTTATTTGAACTATTTGTATTGCACTATTAACTAATTTTGAACTCTTTTGTGTAATTATGTTGGACTTGTGAAATTAATTGTGTGTCGTACAAGTTTTTTTTTCTATACTTAAAGTGTACACTACCATTGCTAAATTCCTAGCTCCTTCACTGTATCTTATAATATTGTCATTATTATATCTGATCACTGCACCATTATAATCTGGACCTATTAAATAAAGGGCATAGATCTTGCTCTTTTTCTTACGATTAATATATGTGAAAATTTCTATCCTCTCAAATTAAGAGAATGTGCTAGCTCCTTTTAACATCTTTAGTTGCACCCTCTGTCTCGGAGAGTTTCAACTCAGTGCGGCTTTTAAGCTAAACTCTCTCGATGCACAAACCGTTCTACGTTAGAACTCCTACCAGATTTAGATTTTTGCAAAGTACAGTACAATGTTTGGCGAGTCCACATGGCTAACATCGACTAGCTAGCCCTAGGTAGCTAAGCATAGCAGGGACAAGCAAAAATTTCGGACAGCCTGGTACAGCGCGCCGGAAGGTGCATGAGATGCATGTACAATTATTGGCACTTGTCACTGCCATGTCACACACGTCACAGATAAACAATTCACCCATCTTGGCTCCACAACAAAACTAGCTAGTGATCAGTAATTCCTTTGCATGGAAGAAAAGCCCAAATGATCAGATCGATGAACTCATGATCGTCGATCGAATGGCCGGGCCCATGCATGATGCATCAATCCTTGGAGCAGTTAGAATGTTGGATCATATCCTTCTCCATTGCACAAGCTAACATTGTTCTGCTGCTATATGTGTTTATTTTGAGTGGCCATTGGGGCCAATGATCTTTATGCAGCAGCATCAGCATTCTAATCTTTTCTTTGTATGAGCTAGATAGATAGAGCATCCACTTTCTGAGTACTCTTTTCTCTCTCTGTGAAAGGGAGAAAGAAAAGGTTATTGGCTTAGGCCTTAGGGCTCCTTTAATTTGTTCTTGCTTCCATACAAAGGCCCATGGGACATGCACCTTGGTTAGCTCTCACCTGGGCAACTTTTCTTCCCATTTATATGCGACAAGTAGCTCGATCGCCCGTATCTTTAGGGCTCGAGGGCTCCATTGCTCACTCACTTCGTTCAGGAGAAAAGCTTGGTTTCTCTTTATCCTTGGCTTTGTTTTGACAGAAAGGAACAAAGTTGATATGATCTGATGTACTACTACTACAACTGCTACTACATGTTTCCCCTTGTACAACTACGCGCAAAGCATGCATGGCTAGCTCTAGCTTGGTTGTTCAGTACTCGATCATGCTTGCGTGCATGCAAGCTTCCCGGACACACGCCTCATTTTAAGTCGACGTCACCTTTGCTTTTCTTTCTGCAGGCTACCTAGTGATTGCCAAAGAAGAAAAAAGTTTGTCCATGTCTTTCTTTTTAAACGAAAGTATGTCCGTGTCAACAAATATATAAATGATAATATACACTCTGAAGTCAAATTTCTATGTAGCTACCTGCGGGCAGCAAGTTCGTCACTCAGTGCCCGAAAAAAAGGACAACAAAGGAGTAGATACAGTGACAGCAGAGTTGACCTGAATTCTGGATTAGCCAGCCTGTGTATGTGCAAGGCTGTTGAGAAGTCCGAGGTGTTTGCTAGCTAGTAGGAGTCGGTCGGCCCCAGCGGTTAGGGAACTTTTGTTGATCTCTTCCTTTTTCTCAGGCCAACTCAACTCGTACAAGAAGAACATATTCGATGCATGCGTCCTTTGTTCTGTACATGTAGCAGGAATCATCCTCCTTTCCCCCATGCAGCTACTACTCTTCTACGTAATTAACACTTCTTCCCTCTCACAGGTCAGAGCTTCCATCTTCCAGTAAGTTTTTTCTTTCTTTCTTCAGAGTTCAGACCACTCGATCGATCACTGCCTTTTTTTAGGCTTTTACTAATTGCGGAGTTCAGTAGTTGCTAAGTAAAAGAGCTCAAGATATATTCATCGCCATCTCCAAGGAATCATGCCTCCATGTTCCGATGGCCATGCATGCCATTGTGTTGTGACATCACGGATCATGATATATGGAGCAAATATGCCTCGCGAGTAAGTGCCAACAGCCTTGATACAAAAGCTTCGAGCTAAAGGAAAGAGGAGAGAAGGGATAAATATACTACTCATGATGTCGCCCTATGATGTCAGCTTTTGCCCCTCCCCTTGTATGATTGTATCATCTGACCGACCTAACCCGGCTAGCTCACTCACTCTCCTTTATTTTCCCTGTATGAACTTGCCGTAAAAATGAAGTAGTACTCCGTACCACCAAAGCAAGCAGCCTGACGGTGTTGTCACTTGTCACTATGGTGAAACTGCATAAAACAGCTAAGCTTCACCGTCAGATTGTGATCATAATTATTGTGATCAGACGTAGGATATGTTAATAAGATTATATCGTAGGTGACCATCAAGAGTTCGGAATATGACATGGTCGTGGGAAGGATAAGAAAGGCAACCCAAAAAAAGCTGAAAGCCTGAAGCGACATGAAAGCATTGAGAGAAGGAAAGGCAGTGAAGGAATGAATACAAGAGGAGTCTCAGACTCCAGAGACGACAGGTAACAGGTTGCATGCAATCTTGGGCAAAACAGATTTGGGCAGTTGGGCTTTACCGCCCACCGACTGCAAGGCCCAGATTTGCTTACCCTGAGATTCGACAAAAACTATCGGCCTGGGCCTTCATGGCCCATCAGTGGAATCTATTCATAACAGTAACCCCCAGTTTTTGCTTATCTCCTTGAGATCAGTCGTATGCTCGGCCCATTTCACAGATATGGACCCCCTAGTTGTTGACCCAAGACTGAGGCAAGTTGCACCCACAAAACGAGCACGGCAGGTCGGACATTCTCTGTCAAGGATACCAAGCAGGCAGCAGGCAAGAGACAGTGAAAAAACAAAGGAGCGCGGTTCTGAAATTATACTCTTAATCCTTCTGTAAGCAAGCGATGTTTTCAAATGCATGCAGCCAAGCTAATGTCAATAGATTTATCATATAAACACTTTTGCGACGTCACAATTTTTTTACAAATTCTAGTAACAAAATTGGGTAGTCCAAAAGGCGGAGTACTTGGATCACTGTCAAAATCTAAAGCGGCATGTCACAGAGTTCAGAGAAGCAAATACGGGAGCAGGAGTGCAGTAGCAAAGCCCTAGTGGACCGGCCCACAAATGCTGCAGAACGCAAGATCTCTCAACCGGCCGAAAGAGAAGCGGAAGGGCGGAAGCACGAGAGAATCCCCGCTCTTGCCGCTCGGTGCCCTCCTCTAATCCACATCTCACGTCTGTCCCAGTCCATCTTTGCGAGCCAAAACAAAAAACTTCTGCTCACTGTATATGAGAAATTAACCCATGCTGCCTACATCGACACCTCCGTCTCGTGTCTCATCCTAGTCTGGTTAATTTGCTAGTGACGATCACTAGCAACGTAGTGACTAGTGAGTCAAAAAAATTTCGTACTGCTAGTCTGGTTAATTTGCTACCGGCCGGCGGCCGGGCCTGCATGACCTGCGTGCCAGAGTCAGGCTTCGAGGGAGGTTTTTTTCTCCATAAATGTCACTATTGCCACGTTTCATACTAAAAATAATAGCTCGGTCTCACACATATTGTCCGGACACGCGGTGTGTCGACACGTAGCCACATCTGTATAGCCACCACTGAACCGAGTCCGCACGACCACGAACCGGACAAGCCTCCCCCTAATAAGCCGCCTCCGTATGGCAAACACCCCCCCCCCCGGGCGCGCGCCCGACCAAACCTTTAACACACAAGTATCGCCTGGTCGCTGTCGTCCCCCCTAACCCGGAGTGTCGCGGCTCGACAGCGCCTATGGATTTTCCGCCACCAGCGCGACGCCTTGGCGCGGCTATAAATATCGGACTCTCGCTCTTGGTCATCTCAATTGTATTTTTATTCACGTTCTCACGCTCGTTACTGAGAACACATAAAACATAATTAAAAAAAATGGAGATTAAAGTTCGGAGCAGTTGTTAGTACCGTAACAGTTTTGAACGGTTCCCCCAAAGGGCAGATATTTTTTTGTCCACCGCATTTGTAGTTATTACCTTAGTCATAATTAATTAGTCTTACTCAGCTAGTCCTAATTAATGTAGCTTGTAGTCTTAATTAAATAGTCTTTAATAATTTAGCCGTAGCTTATTACTGTTAATAATTTAGTCATAGCTAATAAATCGGTAATTTATTAGTGCTTAATAATGAGTGGTAATTAATTAGTCGTTATTAATTAGGCTTTATTATTTTAGTATGGATTAGTTAGTGGTTAAAAATTAGTGAAAATTAAATAGTCGTAATTAATTTAGTGGTATTTAATCAGTCATAATTAGTTTAGTGATAATCAGTTCGGCATAATTAATTTATTAGAAACTAATTGGTTGTAATCATCTTAGTGGTAATTAATCAGTCATAATTAGTTTAATGGCGATTAGTTAGGCATGATTAATTTGGTGGAAATTAAATAGTCGTAATTAATTAGTCGTGATTGATTTAGTGGTACTAAATCAATGGTAATTAATAAATCATGTTTGTTTGAATCGTAGTTTATTAGTGGTAATTACACTGTAATGAATTATTTGTACGTAATTTTTTGACAAGTAATCAATTTGTTGCTAATTAATTAATTATTCATATTTCATTACTCGTATCTAATCAATTAGTTGCATCCAATTTATCGTGATTATTTTGTCCTATGGGTAATTATTGACGAATAAATTAGTTGTCATTAAATAGTGTTAATTAATTCAGTCATATTAAATTTATGGTAACTACATGCTATGATTATTATATCACGTACCGAGGGTCGGGTCATTGTGGCTTTAGGTAATTTTGAACATGCAAGACTTGATAGTGTTTTATTACGACGATCTCGTACGGACCAGACTCAATGGGTCGGACCTGTCGAGATGCGAGTACAAGGTGGTCCGGCGCGGAGGGGCCCGATACGATGAATATTCACGAGCTTCGGAGTTGTATTCGGAGGGAGTTCGACACGGAGCCAATGACAAAGGAACTTATCATCAAAGAGATCACCTGCACGAATAGGGGATGAGAGGGCGTATGGGAGCTAGTTAAAGGTGAATGGAAAGGTAACATGGGGCCAGTACATGTAGATTGTCTCCCACCCTGAGGGAGCGATATACGGGAAGCCGGTTGATGAGGGCATCTCTATGACATCTTCTCCTCCACCTAATGCTCAAGATATACGTCTCGAGTTGCTGACAGGACCAATAACAAGAGCACGTGCCAAGGAACTACAAGCTTCGGTGAACTTACTCCTTAATGAACATATCATTAATTTTAATGAGAATTTTATACTACCTAAAATAGTGTTTTGTTTGTGCTCAGATTTCAAGATTCAACGATGGACGGATATCAAGGATATACGGCTGACATCCAAAGAAGGCTATCAAATGAGAAGGCCAAGGCGCTGGCTTACGGCCCATTTGGCCAAGGAGAAGAGGGCCAAGGTCCATACGACCAAGTGAGGGATCAAGGCCCATGCGGAGAAGCACAAAGCCCATGTGGAGGAACCCGGAACGAAGCCCAAGTCCACATCGTGAACAGTAACCGGTGCATGAACAGTAGTCGACGTGCAAATAGTACCGTCATGAACAGTGATACCGAATAGTCCCAAGGCCGAGACTATATATTGAGGGGTAGACCCCCCATTGTAAGAGGAGACTAGATATTATGAGATTAAAAACATATTACTTGTGTTCTTCTTGATGGCCGATGGCATCAATGGGAAAAATTGAGAGTTCTTGCTAATCGAGATCGTTCAACCTTTCCGCTGGGAATTGGGAGCGCGATAGGGCTTCGCTTGGTGGTCGTGAAGTTCGGCGCGTGTGTTCTCGTGAATTAAAGAGTGTTCGTTCTTGCATTGGCAACGGAGGATCACTACGATTCGAGAGGCTACACGTGAGTATCTTGATCCTACGTCGAGAAGATCGGGCGACCCCGCATCAACAATGGTATACGTAAATTTGGTACGCAAGGGCGCCAGGGAACCTTGATGATGTCGGGGCTTGGCAAGCAGGCAACCTCAAGCAGAGCTTGAAAATGGTAGCACAAAATATGTTGTTTCAGAGGGAAGATTTGCGTGTAATTTTATGCAAAATGAGGGGGCAGAACTGTGATAGTCGGCCCGTATTGTCTGCCAAAGTATCTACCGGACCAGCCTCTTGGGTAAGAGCCCACCGGATGGTAGTGAGGAGGACGCACACCGGGCTGCTGGTCCAACGGGGGAACTTGTGTCATCGAAGGTGTCTTATGTGGCATCGAGACTTGATGATATTGCTATGCGTTCACTCGTACTGTCGCAAGAAGAATGGTCTCAGTGGGGGTTTGATGCCGACACCCTCTTAGTTGGGCAACACTTTCCTAACAAAGACCCCTGTCCAATAAACTATACCATGGTACGCTTTGTCCATCAGCCATGTGTACCGGGTGTACCGGTCTAACCTTGGACATTACGCAGTGAAGTGCGTAGTGGAAGGCTATCCTGGCAAGATCAGCACTCACCGAGCAAAGTTCTTCGACTCAGTCTTGACGGTCAAGGCGGGGACCAAACACACTTGCAAGGTGAGCGAGCCCCTGCGGCAACATCAGAACGTGACTTTCGCATATGTGTCAAGCCTCACCAGCCACCTAGATGTGGAGAACGTGTCCGTCTTCCGTAGTTAGGAACTTATGAAGATATTCAAGGCGTTGTGCCTACAGAACCAAAGGCGGAAGTTTTAGTCTATCTAGACAGACCGACATATCTCGAATATCAGACTACGAGACATATAAGAGAGTCCCCTCTAGAGGCACAGGAGGGATAGTAGGTCGCAAACGGGCAATCCAAGAGCAACATATCTTTCTGCATGCTCCTGAGTTGATGAAATGGTCCCTACTCTATAACACAAACAATGTGAGGTACGAAATTATGATGACTAACATGTCCGAGATGTACAACTACATGCTCAAATGTTTACGGTGCGTCCCTATCAGTGCGATAGTTGAGGAGATATGGACTCACACGATCGGTTACTTCGTCAATACAGCCATTGTAGTAAGACGATAACTGTAAGAAGGGAAGCAGTGGTATGAGAATATACTGAGATATATGGACCAAAAGATGGAGAAGGTCTGAATGCATGACATTCGGGTGATCAATGCCTCAGGAGGAAATACGAGATCACGCTGTGGCAAAAATATGTCAACAATCATGCTAGGGGGATGAAAAACATGCATGCACCCCGGGTGATGTGGCTACATGCACCTGTAACAAAGCCGAAGCTGCTGCATAAGACATGATCGCATGTGTAAAAGGTGTGTAGGCAAATGAGGCAGAGGTCTACGTCGTATATCTCCGACTACTACGACATGCATCACCTATTCGGTACATGGAGTGTAGAGTAGCACCTCGTCGGTCTGTTATTGGCCCAACGTAGCAGGGTAACAGTTCACCAGTAGCCCATAGTGGGCCCGTCTATCGAGTTGTGCAACTCGAGATACGGATGCACTACTTTCTCGAAGGAGGGCTATTCATCAGGGAATGGCTCCCAACTATACAGCTACATGAGCACGTAGCAGATGACAAGGCTTGATTTCACACAAGTGTCGTGCCTCGAAGCGTCACACAACTCTCTATATGTGGTGAAAAGGGCGGTTGATGCACAACTGTACTGAGGCATTGCCCTAGCCTCTGCGTCAGCCAAAGACTCGGCGATGCGGGCGAAACTAGGGTACATCCAATCGCCCTATGTTGTGGAAAACAGGACCGAACCAAAGAGATGGAGAGTAAGCGACTAGGTGCGTCCTAACAACTTCGTGAGGTGCATCCTTCGGGCATTGACTGAAATGCCCCAACCAAGTCCGAAGGACATCACAGGCACTGTCCGGGATAGGTATGTCAAACCGATGGCCCAACCTGGTTTTCCAACCCGTCGACGAACGACCTGGAACAAGTGGCTCACCCCGGATCGGAAGACTAGTCAAGAATGAGACATCCTGAAGACTGACCGCCATCTCACGCACCGAAAGTTGGAAGGTGTACGTCTCGGGACTCCACTAGTTGATAAGCGCCGACAGTAGACTGCCGTCCAAAGTGAAGTGATGTCCAACGAAGAGCAACCCTTTGGGCAACATGTCCGTGTCCCGAAGGATTGGGACGTGACGAGCGTCCAGCTGCCAGTAATCCCTTCCAGACCGAAGCACCAGGGGTGGAGGGCCATCTGCGTCCCCAGCGATCCACGACTTGCACCAGTGATTCTCGTCGTAGAAAGATTCTAGAAGCTCCGGTAGAGATTGATAATAACGATAAATTACTAGAAATTAAAAATTACAACTAAATATAGATTAAAAATATATATATATACTAATTAAGTACGACCAAATTAATTACGACTAATTAAGTACTATAAAATTAGTTGTGACTAAATTAATTATGACCAATTAATTACCACAAATAAACATGTGTTACATAATGACAACTATAGTATTCACGATTAAATTAATTACGATGAACTAAGTAGCAATAAAATAATTATGACTAATTTATTACCACAGATTAATAACAAAAATTAATTACAGCTTACTACGGACATTAAATTAATTATGACTAATTAATGATGGTTAATTAATTGAGACTTAATTTCAACTAATTATTTATGACTAATTAATTAAGTAACACTAACTAATTATGGTTAATTAATTGGTAACTAATTAACTATGCCTAAATAATTATAACTAATTAATTACGTAAAATTAATTTAACTACGACTAATAAACTCACACAAATTATATTACAAAAAATTGAAATCGACTAAATTAATTACGCGTGCATAAATATGACTAATTAACTATGAACATTTCGCTACGACTAATTTACTAACCACAAAATTAATATAGAAATTACGTACAAGAAAAATTACTTGCTAATATGACGGCTAATGACGGCCGTAAACAATGCTTAATCGTCTGTGGAAACGAAATCGATAGAACGAACAAGAATGACAAATGAAATCACTATCGCATCTGAATTTATAGCCGTTGCTGGAGGAATCGGATACCCTTCTATGCACGACGCTTGCATGCATCTGAATGCAAGAATAAAGGGTAAAGGTGATGATGGATGGTGATGGGAAAGTGATGGATGGTGGCAGGCGCGCGTGGGTAAGGTCCGGGCGAGGAGGGACGTGCGTGGGTGGGTGACACGTCACTAATCCAGGTGGTGCTCGTGCGTAGCAGGCGGTGGTCGGGCAAAGGGGGCGCGTCCGAGCGGGGGCCGTGCGGACGCGTCGTGTTCGAACGGTGGCTATGTGGACGCCATGATGTCCGAACAGTGGCCGTGCGGATACGATTACGTGTCGGCACGCCGTGTATCTATGACCGTGCGATTGAGTTGGCATTTTTATCAAAACGTCACGAAAAACGCTACTTAAGTAAAAAACACCCGCAAAAGTTACGTTTAGGCCAAAAGCTCGGCTTCTGGGTACGCGACTACGCGTGCTTCAGATTTTGCGCTGTTGATGCCTCAAATCTTAAAGATTTGGACGTACGAGTAAAAAAGCCTGAAGGAGCAATCAGCCACAATGATAGGATCGGGCTGCCTCGGTCGCAGAAAAAAAGGAGATACTGCGGCCGCAGGGCAGTAGGATACTACTACAGGTCGATCAAAATTCAAAAATGGCGCAACAAGAAGCAACTAAAGCATGCGTGTTGGGATCACAAATCACAAGGCGATAACGAAAAGACCGTGCCCGATATCACTTCGATCTTCCAATCGAAAGCTGCTCTGTTTTCTTTTCTGGCTTCTTCAGGCGGTGAACACGCCTTCTCTTTTTTGTTGCAAACTCAGCCCCGCGAGAGTACATCACCTACCTTCTTTTGGTTGGCACGGACTATTATTTTTTAGGATACTACCAGCTACGGCCGTGCGACATGATTGCGTATGGCGTGGCTTCATTTCTGGATGTCATTCGGGCCATCAATAGTCAATGGACAGTAGAAAGCGTGGATACAGCAGCACGTTTGATCGGTCTCATGGTTGCTGTGCTGTGCATCTTTTGGGACAGGGGAGTAGGGGTTACGTGTGCAGTGTGCTGGGCTAAGAGAGAGACACACAGTGAATGAGAGAGAGAGAGAATGGGGAAGATATGTAAAGAGAGTGGTTGCAAGAAAGGCAGACAGGAACAAGCGCACAAACATCCTTCAAGCCAAACCAACTGTATGTGCAACCATTTCTGCCCAGAGCCTTCACCCAAATCTGGTAGCAAAGCCAATCAGTCCTCTAAAGACTTGGCAAGCAGTTGCCAGTACTCTATTGCCAAGCCTCATTAGCAGCAAGAAGAGCTAGTGCAGCACTTAGGTCATGTACAAAGGCTTACATCAGTTGTTTGTAGTTTCGTCACGTAGAATTTAAGCTGATGTGGATAAAAGAGAATAAAAAGAGATAAATATATTGTCTACAATCACGTATCCAGCCGACTGTATCATCAGAAACAAAAAAGAAATGTCTTAGGGCATGTACAATGGTACAAACAAGTGTTGTTTATGGCAACTCTCCATATCACTTGTAGACAGCACGAAAGACAACTCATAAAATGGTTATGGTGGTACAGTCGACTATAAAATTGTGGATAACACATAAATTTTTAATATTTTTCTTGTTTCTGGTGCTACAGTCGACTACAGGATTGTAGACAACATCTTTCTCTATCTTCATTCTCTTTCATCCACGTCAGAAAAATCCTACGTGGTAGAGGCTATAGACAGCTGATATAAGCCTATTATACATGCTCTTAGACCATCTCAAATGTTATATTTTAGCCGATTCAAATGAGGGGAGAGAGTATTGAATCGATTCAATACATTTGAGTGATCGATTACAAAAAAAAAATTGCATGAAACCGAACCCTACTTAGGAGTCAATTCAAACCATTAAATAGCTCATATGAACATTAAACAACTGTATAGGAGAGAGTACGGTTGAGAGAGAATATTATTTTTTTGTGGTTTTTTTAATTTAACGTTGGTCCCAGTTATTAAGTAGGAATCGGTTTAATACATTGGAGAAAAATATGCTCACTTTCTAGAATACTTACGTGGCGTGATTTTGAATCGACATCGGTTCAATACACTAAAAATGCTCTTAGTCTATGAAATAATTAAAAGATTGTGTAATCTATAAAGACAAGTGAAAACACAACCTGTTATATAAACTATCTATAGCTTTGTCTATAGGTAATATAAAGATATAATAAGTCAAACACAAAATAGAGACAAAGAAAAAAAGGTACTAGTACTAGTACTTCGCACACGTTTGTGTACTTGTATTAGATGTCACTAGCGTGCCTTGCTACCGGCCGGAGTATTGTACGCACACACTCCTAGAAGCTCGAGAAACGGCTGCGCGGACGCGGCGGCCTTGTGCGGATGGATCGCACGCACGGCGGCACGGGCCCAAACGCGATCAGATTCGGTGCGTACTTGCTGTCGCCTTCTTTCGTCGGTGGTCCCGTCCGCCCCGGGAGAAAGTTGCCATCCATCCGTCGTGAACTCTGTGAGACGGGCATGCGTTTTGTCGTGGTTGCTCTGCTCCAGCTCTTTCGGCCGGGTCCGCGCGACGCTTCTCTGCTGCTCCACACGCAGCGCGCGCGCGACAGCACGTTGAGACGTGCAGCTAGCTATGCATTGCACGGGGTTTGTGTATCAGCGTATGGTGCCCAGATCGTATGGATATCTGATTTCGACTCGAATTAGCATTCGGTCGCCTAATGAAAATATGACTAGTAAGGAAACTAGCTACCACTAATTTAAGTTGCGCCTTAAATAGTAATGTGTTAAACTGGCATATCTTTCCATACCGAAACATTGCACTCTTTTTAAAATAATCGATATCACCCTATAGTTCTTCATGTCTGATCAAATCACACCGTATGATCACATGTGTCTTGCACAAACTTGGTTCAAATACATGCAAAAGATCAAAATTTGTAGAAGCTATGTTTTTTGGTACTCCAGACTAATCCCAAATTTAAAACGATATGTATTTTTTTTAAATAGTATTTGAAATGATTTTGTTGTCGCAGATTAAATTAAAATATCAAGTTCGGTTCCCAAATTAACAAGAATATAAAATTTATCGAAAATTTCAGAAAAACAACAATTTGAGATTAATGTTAAAATTAAATTTGCAACACATTTCATTTCAAACAAAACAATTTGAATTCAATTCTTTTTGTTGCGACCCCAGCTAGTGTACCATGCACGCATGATTACATATTGGTGACGATTAGTGCTGACGCGAATAGTTGAAAGGACGTTTTTTTGCCAAGGGAGAAATGGCGGTATTGATTGTAATGGATTCCTTTCCTTCTGAAAATTTTTCTTTCCAAATGATTATTTCCTTTGAAGGAGAAGTGATACTGTGTAAAAACAATATTAACCTTTGGAAGGTCATAAACGGGCTCTTACCCTACACAAGGTAAGAGATCACTCTATGGAATAATAGCCATTAGATCAAAGCAAATCAACGATCCTCGTAACAAGTGGTGCACCGCAAAAGTATCCTTCAAATAAAGCTAGCCACCAGACGTGTTTGTCGTCTATAGGAGTACTCACTATCGCTGCCCATCTTGTTTGTGCTAGCTAGTCAACCGAACAAAAGTACACGCTACCTGTCAGCTTTCACTGTTGATTTGCAAAAGAACTAATAATTCATGCTGGTTGGATAGGCACGCCTGGTCCCATGTCCCGTTAAGTCGATCTTGTGCTAGAACTCTGCGTGCACTTGCAGCTTCGTGGCCTGATTTGCTATAGCGATCAGGCCATCTGCTACTATGCTATGCTAGTACGAGTACTCTGCTAGTACCAGTAGTAGCCGGCAGGGCTTTGCGTCTCCGTCTCCGTCTCCTGCGCCTGAGCCAAGCAGCTTCCCCATGCACGCGCGTGCTCAAGATTTTCCGGAGCTGATGCCTCAAGTCCTCTCGCTCCTTGTGGAAGAGTCTGCACCAACCGGGCACAACGATACTGCCGCGGCCAATGCGAATTGGATAAAGCAACTCTACTCCAAAATGGTGCAACAAGAAGCATGTTAGGATCAGTCCATCAGAGCCCACGAGCCACGAATCACAAGGCGATGATCGATCCCACGTCGATCTCCCCTGGCCAGTGATGACGAGAAGAAGAGCCGTCTCAAAGGAAGACGACGAGAGGAAAAGGAAGCATCAACAAAAAGAGGAGTGTACCGAGATCTTTGAGATGCGGTGAAGCTGTCAAGACTCGAGACGCCTAAAGGCGAAAGGCCGGCAGGATGACAAGAGAGGATGTTGCCTTTCCCATCGTGAAGAACAGTATCAGCGAAATCTGTTGTAGAATCCTGCGGCTAGAACGAGCAGTAGAATTTTTTGCAACAAAGTCAGAGTAAACATTTACAATATACTTCCACCAGATTTTTTTTTCCCACTTGAATTCTTATGCTCAAAACAGGCTCTACTCCAAACACGGAGTAACTAGTTACGCGTACAAAACTGCGGGCAACCTGCCGCGCCATTTATGTTGGATCACCCTATCGATATCGGAGGCGGCTCCGGTGCAGCTGCTAGGTTGCACTACACTGCTGGATCCGAAATCAAGGGCTACGATCCACCTCGGTACTGTGTCTGCCGTTCTTAGCCGTTAGATCTGAGAAATGGGGGCTGAGATTACGTGCATTCCTTACCGTGCAGTCGCTGTTAGGACTGCAGGTGATCTCCTTCCATCGATTTCTTATCCCCTTCGACGTCTTTTATCCTTCTGCAGGGGATTGTTCCCGTGCCAGACGCAGGGTTTGCCTTTCTTTTGACTTGTGGGAGCCTCTGCTCGATCTGCAGGAACAATGATGACACAGCCAGATAATTAAAGGAGGATCCCCTGGCGCCGCGGCAGAGAGAAACCCCCGTTCTGCCCTCCGTCCATTTCGCCGGTTCGTAGATGGCCGGACCCATTCGCCGATATGGCAAAAAAAGAGAGGAAAAAAACGATTTGCCTGGCGCCCGTTGCTGTACTCTGTCTATCGCCGGCAGCTCTCTTTATTTGTTAGAAGTAGTAGTAAATGCATGGCGCATAGTACTTCTCCATGTAGATACAGTAGCTCCGGCTGTACGATTTGTGGATAATGTACTGGTTGTTTTTCTTGGAGTCGTTCATGTCATCCATCCAAATGGACACCACGGAGCGCGGCAACGATACCACGTACTATGTTTGATCGATCTCATGGCTGCCTTATGTGCTGCTGCCCAGTATTTACCCGGAGAAATTTTCGGTGCGAGTAAATGCTTCCAGTCGAAAAAAAATTGGCCGCATTAGCAACTTTTGGTTTCAGAAATAACCGTCCGCGACTTTTCTTTTTTAAAATATAATCCTTTGCCGCACGGCCACGCACATCCGTCGTTGCCCACATGCCACGCGCTCCTATCCGCACGGCTGTATTCGGATGTTTATTGGCCTAATATCCGGTATTTATATAAAATAGTAAGAAAAATTCTGAACAAATAAAATTATGATAAATTTACAGAAGCAAGTGCAATGTGTCGGGAGACTTCACATAAAATTGCATAATTTTTTAAACTTATTTGTATATTTAAAAATTTGTACAAACAACCAAACCATAAATCCTAATATGATATTACCCTAATTTAACCCAGAAATTAGGGACACATGGCGTGAGCTGGGCACTACCGCACGACGGTCGTGCGGATAAGGGCACGTGACGCATGGACAAAGGCGGCCACACGACAGCCGTCTGAAAAAGGGCCAATTTTTTTAAATACGAAGGATTATTTATGTAAATACGAAAACAAAAAGTGCTAATACGGCGAATTCCTCCCCAGCCGAAGCAATTTGGTTCACAGCACTGTGGTATAGTATCCGTGACAGGCGACAGTTTGGTTGCTGACATGAAGCTAAAGGTCGCAGTCAGCACTCGTCATGCCGGAGCTGTATCTTTTTGAAGCCAGGAAAAGGTTGGAGATTGTGCATCCAATCAATCGATCAGTCAAACTGGTGTCATGTTTCAGTAAATCAAAACAAATCAAAAAGACTTGTACAAACGAGCTAGCGAGGCTATCATTATGTATGCAAATAGGATATAGCTCATCCTTGCTAAGCATCTCTATTAGTTCCATTTAGCTGAATTTTAGGTAGTGGTGTAAATGGACCGTATAATTCTCGATCGATCGTCCGTCCAAATTAATATAGGCAAAATTCGGAGTATTTTTTTGGATATTTGATTTTTCTGGATTCAGATACGGATTCGGTTCTTTCCCTGTCGGATTCGGATTCAGTGAGCACATGTTCGATGGAATCGGATCTAACCATTGACTATCCGAATCCTCGAGCACCAAAAATCCACCCATTCATCTGGCTCCCGCACACTGCATAGAGCGCGGTCCTCCAGTCTCGCGCCCAGCTCCCAAATCCCCTAGACCCCCTCCCTCACCGCCGTCGCCTCCCTTCCCCTCTCTCGCCGACCACAGCTATCCCTCCCGCGCCCAGCTCCCAAATCCCCTAGACTCCCTCCCTCACCGCCGCTGCGTGCCTCCTCCCTCGCCGCTGCCTCCGCCTCCCCTCCCGCGGTTCCTCCTCACTTCGTCAAATCCTCGGTCACAATCAAACAATCCTCATCTTCATCGACCCTTCCCCCTCTGCCTCCCACCTCCCTCGCCGCCGCCGTCGCCTCCCTCCTCCCTCGCAGCCACCGCCGCCTCCCCTCCCTCCTCATCTCTACCTCCCCACCCGGCCTCCCCGCTGCGCGCGCAACTTTCCTCCGCCTCCCCCACCGCCCGAGCCCACCGACCACTGGCTCGCGTCACAGTACGTCGACGCGTCGGCTCCGTGGGCACGCGTCAAGCTTCTGTATGTTTTTGTTTCCTTGAATCCGTTTGTGCGAGAACCAGTCTTGTTTTTTGTTTTGCTCAGTGTTCGATTCGTGGTTTTATTGATTTAATCTTACATGTATCCTCCTCTCAGAGGCAGAGGCAGAGCTCCCCACCCATGTGCGCGCGCGCGCGAGTCCCGCTCTCCCCTCGCCATGGCGTTCCCCCACGGCTGCGCCCTCTTCTTCCTTGTGGTGTCTCTTGTGTTCTTGTGGCGTGCCGAGGCGGCCATCAAGGAGCTGAAGGTCGGGTACTACGCCGAGACGTGCCCCAAGGCGGAGGAGATCGTGCTGGAGGCGCGCAGCGTCGCCTCCGTCATGCGCCTCTAGTTCCACGACTGCTTCGTCAACGTGAGCGATCTCCGCATACGCAACCTCGTCTTGCTACGGTGATGCGTGATTTCTGATTGATTTGTAGCGATTTGTGTTTCTTGTTCGTCGTCGTGAAGGGATGCGACGGGTCGGTGCTGATGGACGACACACCAACGATGCTCGGGGAGAAGGAGGCACTGTCCAACATCAACTCCCTGCGGTCGTTTGAGGTCATCGACAAGGTCAAGGAGGCGCTGGATGAGCACTGCCCTGGCGTCGTCTCCTGCGCCAACATCGTCATCATGGTCGCCCACGACACCGTCGTCCTGGTACGTGCGTTTCTCTCACGCGCGTAATGAGAGCTGTAAGATTTTGTTTGATCCCTTTTTAATCTTCTTTTGCTGATTGTTGCAGCATAAAGTGGGGAGAGGAAGCTGCGACAATGTGCAGGCGAACTGTTGTTCATGACCATAACTAAAGTTACCGTGAGGCCGTGTTATGATCTGTTTTTTTTTTTTTTTTTGCTTCTTTACTTAATTGGAAACGATTTCTCCCTTCTCCTGTTCCAATTTTTTGACTTCTGATTTCATGAAGCATCTTGTTATGTTGCCAGAACCTCATGCCGATATGATCATGGTGGAGGGCATATCTCAGCTTTGCATTGATCTGCTGGTAAGGAACATTTATTTTATCTTCCAATCTCCATTCGATATTTACTCATTTGATTTCCATCTGCAGCCATGTCTAGTGAATACTTAGTTAGTTAGCAATTTACCATATATTTACTTCTATATTGGATAATGACTCTCCTTCATGTCATTAGCTGCAGCTATTATTATTGGTATTTTTTTTGTTCCAAGTGTTGTGGTTTGTCTCATTGACGAGGAAGAGATGAAATTTACTTGACATTATGTTGTTTACTTTTGACCAAGGATAACCCTTTATATCTCTGATATGGTGCTGGTGTTTCAATCGATTGGGCAGCTTTCTTCTTAATTTGTCTCATATAATTTAGATGGTACTTTTTCTGTTTTTCTTATATATGTTTATTTTTGCAGGCTGGGGGAAATTCTATTGTTATCGATGCTACTGCTACATCGCAGTTGCTCAATCAGGGGCTTGCCAGCACAGATGATAGCCTGAAGTTCCAGCACAAGGTTAGACGATTTGTTAGATTCCTTTTACTTGTGGTTTTTCTATATTACACTTTTATTAGGTATAGTTGCTTCCAATATTCAATGTAGTAAATTTACCTGGCTGTTAGCTTCTGGCTGTTTTGCATTTTTCAAATTTTGAACTATGGTTAAACACTTAGATATTGATTATGGTCTACTTAACTTAAAAACATTTTTCAGGAACATGAAAGTGTGGTGAAGGCTATCTATACTGACTCATAGTACATAGCCACTGCATCTGGTGATGAGGACGTTGGTCTTGTATTGGAAAGTACAAGCTTCTATGCAGAACAGGGTGGTCAGGTACAAGTTCCTTGTTGTCGATGTAATGTTGATATAGTTGAAATCCGATATCCTGTGTTGTTTGTTGTGTAGTTGTGCTTCATCCCAATAATCTACAGTAGTCCTGATAGTTCTAATTTTGTTATGTACATAATTTCACCATTTCAAACGCCAAGTTGGTGTTGTATCCAATCTCCTGAGATTAGAAGCATAATATGGGTTGCTCATACAACATAGTGAAAGCTTCTATATTTTCAATTAAATTTCTACAGGTGGATGTCTCTATATAACAGCAATAAACAATGCAATTTACATTGAAAGATTGTTTATTTACTAGTCATTGTTGTGCCATACCTTCTATGATTCTTTTTGCCTGACGTATGAATTTTTCGACATCAGATATATGACATTGGGAGTATTGAATGGTCATTCGGATCTTGCACTACGAACAATGTCCAAGTATTTGCTGGCTTTGTTCTTCATATGGGTTCATTTACAAAAGGTTCCTTGTCTGTTGGTGATAAAGTGACATGAAAGGTAACATTCTTTACATTCTTTACTAACATATTTTTTATACTGAATTAGTTCATCTGTGATATTTGCTAAATCATATTTGAATAATCATGTTACCGTTGGTAGGTTGATTACGTCCGGCATGCTTTGATCGCTGCAAGGCATACGTGTATGGTGTACCCATATGCTGAACTTTGCTCTAAGGGTATGTTTCTACTCTAAAATTTATACAGATGCTCTTTTGCACTCTTGATGATTACGCCATTATCAATGCAGGAAGTACTTGGTGGTCATGTCGACCAGAAAGATTCCATTGTTCTCCCATAAAAGCTAAGATTTGATTTCTCCCATGGTATGATATGGTTCTTTTCAGATTCATCCACATGATGTATTTCCTTGCTTGTCAACTCAACTGTTAGTTCATAACAGGGAAGCCTCTTCAGCCTGAAGATTTGAGAAAAATTGAGTCTATAGTAAACCAACAAATAAAGGACAAGTTGGAGGTATTTGCACATGAAATAAAATTAGTTGATGCGAAGCACATAAATGGTCTACGAGCTGTGTTTGGCGAAGTAAGTTTTCTTAGCTTAACATACCATATATGGTGCAGCCCACTTATACTATCTCCTCAGTCCTCACATCTCTCGTACTCTTTCATTTAAGCCTACGCTTGGGCTCAGACTTGTCATTTAGACCTAGGCTTGAATTGACTAAGCTGCAACTTGGTCAGATACTATTCCATTGTGTTAATTCCCATTAGTGGCATTGGTTAACTGGTCGATGTTCTCGATTGAAGTTCCAATGTGTATCTATAAAGCATTTATGAATTAATCATATTTACCCGCTTGTCTTTATGATCCATAATTCCCTAAACAGAATATTCAATTCAAGGTAATTTTATGTAAGCAATCTCACCTGCTTTATAGACCGTGTGAGGTGTGAGTTGTGATTTGTGAACTTGTGATTTGCTAGTTAGTAGTTATACTTGCTTACTTAGCCTCTGTCATGTACTTGCTAGTTAGTAGTTAGTAGTTACTACTACTTGCATAAATAGCCTATGTTATCGTGTGATATATTTAAATTTGTTTGTTAAACCAGTAATCTAGTTGTATTTTGGACATGTAGTATGGTTGATTGATCTTTATTTGTGTGATATATATGGTTTATGTTTTCGCGCAATATCCGAATAAGTATTCGTGACCGAAACAATCCATATTCAGCTCGGCATGTATTCGCTCCGTATTCGTGGCCGAGACTATCCGCATTCGTATTCGTATTCGGCACTGTGCGTGTTCGATTTCGAATCCGACAAAAAATATGGAAAAGGATACGGGATCAGCGATATTTGTCCGTATCCGCTCCGTTTGCACCCCTAATCTTAGGGCATCCACAGTTTCAGAGGAATCGAATTCGTCACCTCACGGCTATATCTATAGTCCAATTTTTCCCGGTGTTTAACGACTCTTTTTTATCTCCGGTGAGACCCACCATATAATAAAGTTTCTTAAATAATTAAATTATTTATCTGTAATTATTATTATAGATAGTAGTATCTTTATGTTATGGAAAAGTCTATTTTACAACCCTGATCTGATGACGAGGAGCACCCTTGCCGCGCCGTCGAAGGTCCACGTCGTCGGAGCGTCTCGGCCTCCCTCCACCTACATGGCCTGCACATGGCCGGTTATCATGCGCACGCTACTTTCCCCTTCGCCCCCTTCGGGGCCACCTCCTGTTTCTCCTCCTCGGCTCCGACCGCCGCTTATAGTCGCCCCGCCGCCACTGGTCGCCTTAAGCCGAGACACCACCACCCACAAGGCCACCTCCCCCTCGGCAACCTGTTTTTAGGGTCTCTGCCACCTCACCACCTTACCCTCTCCGCCGATGAGGCATGCCCGAGCCGCCACGTGTCCTCCTCTACTTCTCCTCCTTGTGATTCCCCCACTGCTCTCTGTTGATGCGATTGTGCGAATGGCAGGTGGGGCCCTCGGCTCAGCTCCTCTATGCATATATCCACATACACCACGTAAGATAAAACTGATTTTGAATGGCTTGCGTGGCTAATTTGTCCGGTTTTGACACTTGAGGGAGGTCAAACATCCGATTTTGAAGTTGAAGGTTGAAACTTACACTTTCGCAAGAGTTCAGATGTGTCAAATTGACCTTTTCCTTATGTTATTAGTAATGATATCACTTTATCATTCGTAAGGGAGAAACTTAGTCAAGTAGTCATAAATCATTTTACGACCATCTAGGATGACAATTGGGCGCGGCGGGCACGGGTTGTGCTCTCCTATACCCATGTCTGTCACCCTATTTTTCGTCCATATGCATGCCCACGAAGAACGACGGACAGAGAACCTCGTCCATGCCCATCACCCACGAGTACCCGTCGCCCGCGGGCATGCCCGTGTACCTGCCACACGCGTTACATTGCTTACTCGCTACTTTTACAACACTATTATTTCCCTTAATCTTTCACTACTACACAAGAGACTACCAACAACAACGAAGCATCGAAAATGACCAACTAGTATTTAAATCCTAATTTTCTCAAAATAATAAGGATTTACATCCACAATTCATCCCAAGAACAAATGATGAGGATGCATTCAGAAGAGAACAATACCTTAGCCTTAGTGACGACGTCGCACTCCCCCTAGGAGTCGTGGGGCTTGTTGATGTGGGGCTGGAAGGCAGCGGCTATGGCGTCTAGCGACGAGCCTGCTCGGCTCATATCGGGCCAAGAGGATGGCACATCCGCTTGCGGTCATGGTCCATCACCCAACTCGCCGGATCAAAGTCCTGCTCCTACTAGAGCTATGTTGAGCAAGTCGACCGGTAGTGAACTATGTTGAGTAGGGCAACACGCTGCCGCACCAACGCATGTGTTGATGGAGCCCGTCAGGGGTAGCAACGCCGAGGTTAGCTCCTCAAGGTCGTTGGTTGCTGCAACAACGCCCGCATGGGAACTGGAGGGGACAAATGATGCGTCGCACACCTTACGATCAGAGAGCCATGATGGGGCGACATGGGAGGTAGGGAGGGCGACGACACCGCCATCCTTCTTCCACATTTGCAGATCTGGGAGTAGGGGTAGAGGAGCTAGATCTGGGAGAAGCGAAGGCAGATGGAGTATGAGGCTAAGCGTGCAACTTGGGCGGGGGGGGCGAACGGGAGCTAAGGATGGGTGAGGGACCGGTGGCGACGGGCGAATGGAGGCGGCGGCGGCGATGGACGGTGGCTGAAGCTAGGTGGTGGACAGGGGGCGGCAGCGATGCAGGAGTCGAGATTGGGGATTTCTCATTGGTAACAGCTTGGACTGGTTTTGACGAGAAGAGATCGAGAGAGTGAGATGTGGCAGAAGAGGCGAGTGGCGGCTAGTCTTGTGGATGAGGACTGAGGAGGGGAGGCGAGGGGCGGTTCGGGGTTTATCAACTGTGGGCCCACCTGTTTGTAGGAGATGGCAGATAATTGGGTGGAACGAGTACGGGTGGAGCTCCCTCGTATTCATGCCTGTTTGCCCGTCGGGCAGAGTTTGCCACCCACGAACATTCTTGTGGGCAATAAAGAAATAACATACCAATATGTATTAGGGCTTTTGCCCGCGGTCCCGCGGTTAATCGGGCAAGATTGCGATCCCTACGACAACCCACTATAGATGTAGAAGTACTTACGACTACCTAGTCGTCGTAAGATTTCTTATGACCATCTCATGGTCGTAAGATTTCTTATGACCATCTCATGGTCGTAAGCCTTACTGCGATCACCTCATGATCGTAAATTTTACTGCGACCGATTCAACTACTGTCATCCTATATTCAACAAAGCCTACATACATATGGGTCTAATCGACAATGAACACTTATACGCTGCATTTAATACACACAATAGTTGATATATGTTGTCATTCTCCGGGATCACTGCACGTATTAAGCCTGTGTCTCTAACATAACTACAAGACGATGTGCAATGTTTATTCTCTGAAAATAACTATCACCAGAACATGTGCATTTGAACAAGCAATAAGACACCTCTTGACATGGACAACTATAACCCCTTCATACACTATATAAGGAGTAAAGTCAGTGGACAAAGGAAGAGGATAAGAAGCGAATCGGTCAGAAGCGACAGAATCAACAAGTAGAAGTCATTAAGCACTATATTTGGTGATTTCTTCGCTGTTGTAAAATATAGTCAATACAGTAACACATGAGTAGCATTATTATTCTCTTATTGTTATTCTCTTATAAGAAGATCCAAACCTGTGTAAATTATCTGTATCTTTTTCTATGTGGATCTAACTCATAGAGAACCTCCTATATTCAGAATTTTGGACACTGTTGGCCCCTAGACCGCCATAATTTCAAATATAGCTCCTTTACCATCGAAATTCAATTTCTAGCTCCCTGAGCCCGCCATCGTGCTCTCGCACGCAAAGAAGTCGCTCTTCTGCGCTACCGCATCGCACAATCAGCCACCGCCGCACTCCCCACCAAGGCCAGTGGGGCACTCTAGCGTTGTAGCAGGTTCTTCTCCTAAATACATTTAAGAATATTTTTTGGAGTAATTTGTAAATATAAAAAAATAGCTTAAAAAATTATGGATTTTTTTTGTGGAACCTCCCAGCATAGTGTACTTGGTAGTGTAATTTTTCCAAAATTTTATCCATTCTGATTTTTTCTCGAAAATTCATTTAACTATACTATTTGTAGAAATTTTCTAATATAGAAAATAGGTCCAAACATTATGAATTTTTTCCAGGCTCGTTATACAGTGAATTTGATTGTGTAATTTTTATAGTATTTTATATGCTCTAAAATTTTCTCGACAAATTAAGGGTTCACGTCTAAAAAATTAGGACGAAAGGTTTCAAAAATTAGGGTTTTATGATTTTATGTGACTTGGAATGTGGGAAGTTTAGTACCATATGACTACTCCAGATAAGAAACACTACCTCCTTCACACATCGAAAAAAATCATAATTTTCGAGACCCAAATCTTTAATTTGTCGAGTCTATTTAGAGTATATAAAATTATATAAAAATTACACAATCAAGCTCATTGTATAAAGAACTTGGAAAAAAACCATAATGTTTGGACCTCATTTTCTATATTAGAAAAATGCTATAAATAGTGTACTTAAATGAATTTTTGAGAAAAAATCAGAACGGATAAAATTTTGAAAAAATTACTCTAAAAAATATTCTTAAATGAATTTTAGAGAAAAACCTGCTATAGTGCTACAAAGATTGCCTTCGACTGCCATCGCTGGGAGGGAGGAGCAGACTTCTTCTTCATGGTTGGGAGCGATGCAATGGATTTTAGAGAAAAACCTGATATAGCGTTATAGTGTTACAGTGCCCCCGACCTGCTGCTGCTAGGGAAAGGAGGGCAGCAGCTTGCTGCTACGGTTGGGGAGCGCAGCAGGCGATTGCTACGGTATGGGTGGCTTGCTGCGGTGCAAGAGCGAGTAGACGGACTAAGGGCGTTAGAAGTATAATTTCAATGATAAAAAAGACTATATTTAGAATTGTAGTGGTTTGGGGCAAACATCGAAAATTCCTGTATTCATTCGTAGTATTGACATTAGACCTTCGGCAAAATAAAGTAAAAACAACTCTCTCCACGCCGATCCCCTCCTCTCTCCCTCACTCCCCTCCCCAGCCTCACAGGTGCCGATCGAGTAGGAGATCCCGCATGCACGTTGTTCCAGTGGGACCCAACGAATGCTTATCAAGTGGTCCTCTCCTTTGTAGCTGGAGTAAATGAAGCCCATTGCGACTACAGTTATCGACATGATTGCCGAAGCTAGCGAAATCAAAAGAGGAGAGATACTACCAGTACCTGAAGTGCACAGCACCTCTATCTTCTCCGGCTACAGATGTTGTCCTCACACGAATAATAATCGCAAGCCATCTAAAAACAATAATCGCAAGCCAAGCAGTGCATCGAACAAACACTATTAGTTCGAGTAATATTGCTACAATGCATCTCATAGCATCTACAACCGTCAATGTCAGTTGTTATTAAGGGTTTGTCACATCAACATGCATCATACAACACATATGTAATGATCAACAAGAATTTGACCTAACCCAAAACAAACTCTTCAAGAAATTTGACAACCAGGTTAATTCATTCCACAAGTGGTACTACCGCCATATATCCACCGGTATTACCGCAACACGATCATACCGTTCCAACAACAACGGTACTACCGCTCTTTGGATAAATCCAAAAATCTCCCAAAACAACTCCTCTGAAAAATCTATACCGTTCACAAGCGGTCATACCATCATGCGGTCGCAACCGCCAACCTTCAAGCGGTTCAACTGAGCTGCGGTACAACCGCTTCACACATGCGGTACAACCGCTCCACAAAATACGCGCAAAGCCCTCAGAAGCACACGCCCTGTCACGTGGACGCTCCAGATCAACTCGGCCGATCAGACCTCGTGTTATAGCCGTCGGATTTGAGCACTATTTGGCGGCCCGAACGTCTCACATGTTTTGCGCCGTTCGATTTCAATCGGACGCCTCACAAAGCTCTTCACGTTCGGACGGTCCGAACGTCCGAACGTTCACCGCAATCTAGGCTGTCCGATTTCAATCGGACATCTCAAGGAATCCTACGGTTAAAGTGACATGCGGTAGTTCCGCTCCACTCTTGCGGGTATACCGCCCAGCGGTAGTACCGCGACCACAATACTGGTACTATCGCAAAATCTGACACTTGCTGATTTTCACATAATTCAACAAACTCTCAATACAATTGCCAATTGTTTCATCATCCTAAGATTATGAGCATATCCCCATAGCAACCACAATGTCCTCATGACATCCACAATCTCCCCCTTGATGAACACATTGACAATTTCCCAAAAAATATAAGTTTAAGGTTTTAAAATAAAAATACTTGACATTTTCACGCAAAGAGTGGTCTAGGTCATCCAAAACTCTCTCTGAGTTCATTCTTAGTGCAATGACAAGCTGTCTCATGAGAAAGAATTGCTGAGATCAGTTTGTTCGCACAAAAAAGATCATTTTTCATTGATTAACAGAGCAATTTTAGATTTTTAAAAGAACAAGACACTCCATAAATGTTCAATTCTAGATCCAGGAGTAAATAAGATAATTTCGATCAGGCCAATGTCACAAAAGAATCACTAATTGTGCAACTAGCTAAAAGATCTACAAATTACAATTTTCAGTTCAAGTTGTCTTAAAGTGCTAGCTCAATTAGCAATGACATTGCTGCACATGTAAGAGCATGATAATTCTAACAAGTCAAAAAACTAGACACATTATTGAGCAAGAATTGAAATACTAAAGCTCAACAGGGTAATAAGTAAAGCTTCATCAATTAAAAGACGGAAGCAGTAAAGCTTATATTACAATACATCTTTTTGTGATTTTCATATGTATGTAATATGATACAATGAGATGCACAAAAGACTTAAAAGCCTAACAAGATCAAAAAGATCAAAAAAAAATCCGAAGAAGATACCACTTGAAAAAGGTATAAAAAAAGATACACAAAAGATCCAATAAACGAGGAAAGCTCAAATGAAAAAGAAAGTTCAAATGGACAAAGAAAGTTCAGAAAAGAACCAACTCCCCCTCAAACCAACCCATAGGGGTAAATTACCCATAACTCACATATCAAGGTGACAAACCCTGTTAAGCCTAAAGGCTTGGTGAGGAGATCTGCCAATTGTGTCTTAACTGCACAAAAACTAACACAAAGACTTCAAACTCTACAAGATCTCTAAGGAAAATAACTCGAAAAGCTAGGGAGCAAAACACCAACAATAAAAATCTTACAGGCAACTCAAAACCTGCTAAGACTAGTGATTGGGAGACAAGCTCGACCTAAGCAGTGAGAAGAGTACATCCTAACAAACCATAGGATAAGAAGAGTGCCTAAAAAGAACACGTGCTAGAACAGAGCCTCCTATCTACCATGAACTCAACAAGCCTGACACTTGACACGAACCAGTTGCTATGCAAGATAGACTAGGGATACCATACACAAATGTAAGGTATAGAAGCTCGAACCTGAGTCACACTGCTTGGCAGTGAGATATAGGGCTGGAAAAATAGCTCGAAGCTTGTGAGCCTGCTCGGACTCGTTTTGGCTCGGCTCAGCTCGACTCTAGCTCGTGAATTTTCGAGCCGAGCCGAGCCTCCTCTCCAGCTCGCAGACCAAACGAGTCGAGCTCGAGCTGGCTCGCGAGCCGCTCGAGCGGCTCGTTTGGCTTGGCCCAACAAGGCCCAGTTAAATTCCTAACCCTAGGCGCCGCTGTCTCCACTCTCCAGCTCCATCCAGTCCCGATCCCTTTCTTCTCCACCCGCCGCCTCGCCTCCCCCTCACGGCCTCCCCGTCGCCTCCTAACTCCTGAGCTCCTCCACCTCACAGCCTCCCTCTCGCCGCCTCTAGTTCCCCTCGCCTCCTCGCCCCGCCGCCTCTAGTCCCCCTCGCCGCCTCCCCCTCACGGCATCCCCTCGCCTCCTCCCCCCACCACCTCCAGTCCACCTCGCCGCCTCCCCCTCGCCTCCTTCCCTCGCCCGCCGGCCACCGCCTCCAGTCCACCTCGTCGCCTCCACCTCGCCTCCTCCACCTGCCACCTCCACCTTGCCTCCTCAACCCGCCGCCTCCAGCTCGCTTCTACTACCTCGTCGCCTCCCGTGCTTCCCCCGCCCCCGTGCTTCCGACCGCCCCCGCCCCCCGTGCTCCGCCTCCACCCTCCCATTCCCCCACTGCCGCCGTCGCTGCCGGAGGCCATCGAGGCGAGGCGGTCGTCACTGTCGCCCCTTCCTCCGCGTCGCCGTCCTCCAAGCTCCAGCCTGCCACCGCCACCCCTTCCAGGCTTCCATTGCGCCGCCATCCAGGCCGCCGGCGCCGGTACCAGGAGGACCAGGGATTCAGGATGGAGGAGATCAAGGAGCTTGAATGTTCAGTTGTTTGTTCTTGCAATTTGCTTGATTGTTGTGATGAATGCTTGAGTGGATGATGGAGGAGATCTATGAATGGATGATGGAGATCTGTGAATGGATGAATCGATGCTGCCATGCGGATGAATCGATGTTGCCGAAGTGTAGAACGAACTGGTGCAGTGGTGCTGCCGAAGTGCAGAACGAACTGGTGCTGCTTGGCTCGCGAGCCGCTCGAGCCAGCTCGAGCTCCATTCCGAGCCCGAGCCGAGCCTCTCTCTTGGCTCTTTTCCGAAATGAGCCGAGCCGAGCCGAGCTTACTGTTCATCCGCGCCAGAACGAGCCTGGCTCGAGCCGGCTCGGCTCGGCTCGTTTCCACCCCTAGTGAGATATACTCATAACGAGTAAAAGCTCTTGAGGCCGTCAGGTAGAGGAGGAAGCCGATCATACTGCGGTACTCATGTTGACCCACGGCTTCTCCTTCCTCATTTGGATCCAAAACAGTCGATGTCGCCAAGCGAGTGGCGATCGACTTGCAGTCACCCATCTCGAAGCACTTGAGCAGATCCTTAGTGAGCTTCGTTCTTCTCAAATTCCTTCACCTCCAAGAAGTAATAGCCAACATCGAATGCACATATGAAGAAGAACCAACAGCTGGAGTCATGAACCACATGTTCTTCTTCTTAGCTGAAAAGACTACACCAAAGAGACAGAAGAAGTCTATGCCTTGATACTGGGTTAGTGAGACATTATCTAGGGAAACAGTACCAAGACATACGACTAACAAGGATAGCAGCAAATGATCTAAAGCTCATAAAAGCATATAATCAATAATTCAGAACATGAGCATAGAGATAGGCAAATCAATCACAGCACATGCTATCCAAGATATGTCAAAACTCAAACTATCCTTAATCCACAATAAGGCATAGGAGCAAGCACATAGCATATCACACAACATACATCAAATCAAGAGTAAAGCATGCTAGTGAAGCTATGGCAAGGCTCATGTATCCACAATTAACAATAAGGCACCATAACCATGTAAGCATAAAGCATGTTACAGAACAAAACAGGGCTAAAGTATGCTAACATTGATATCAAGTAAGCATGTAAATACATAAAACAAAAATCAATAAGAGTAAGATAATAAAAGTATCAAACCAGTACAAGCTCTTGATGACAAAACGACGCTCATACACCCATGGAAACAAAGAACAATAATATGATACATGGATATATAAGCAAGGTAAAGGCATGATGAAAGATATCAAGAGTAATACATGCCAAATATGGTACAAGTGAGCACAAAACAAGCACAACATGCCAAGATTGAATAATCATGAAGGTAAATGCATGAAGGTATAAGATTGCTCACAAAACATGTGAAGACACCGATGATGAAAGCACATGCCTCTTAGAGGCTATCATTGGGGTGGAGAACCATCAAGTATCCCGATCACGTGATGAAGCAAAAGACAAGAGCCTCTTAAGTCCATGTTCTCCGACACGCGTTCCCGGTACCTACACATGAGAAAGGCAAGATGTCCAAGTTTTGGATCTCGAAGGGTTAGAGATCAAATACTTGGGAACCCAAACCTTGGACACACCACCACTAGAGGCAGTCGAATCATTATGTGAGATAGCATGATGCGAATGATGGTCCATGCAAGAAGATCCAACATCATCCTTGAAGGCATGCCGCGAGTGGACAACTCGATATGGAAAACGAGGTCTATCTCTAGAAAAGCGACGATGGCCTTACTTGAAAGCACCGTGATGAGAATCAACAGAAGCTTCAAAAGAAACTCACACAACCTCGCCGTGGGTGTGTACCTCGATGAACAAACCACGGTCCACCTCTTGAAAAACGGCGAAAATCCTGCCTCGGGGCAACTCGTGGGACAAAACCAAAGCCATGGAAGCCAAGTCCACGATGCTGTCCAACACCACTAGAAAATGTGTCAAAAAGCCATCATCAAAGTGAGTCTTCGTGCTAGGCTCTTTAGTGTGCATGTCATGAGAAAGACTATACTCACTAGTAGACTTAGAAGCATGAGCTCGATGCAAATGTTTTGCATGCCGAAAGTATAAATCCACAAGATGTCCATTATTCCCATAAAATGAGCAATGGTGTAAAGGTCTACTAGTAAACATGATCCGAGAGGACAAAGCACCATTGTCGATAAAAGAAGAAGTCTTGGAAGAACCAACATCATGAATCGTCCTCGTATCGGCATTAGACTGACACATGCCATGAGAAAGACTATATGTGTTCCTAGAGGTACGACGACGCACTCAATGCTCATATTTCAGACGGCGAAAGCAAAACTCAAAAATGTGTTCATTCTTCTCACAAAAGGTGCAATGATACTTCTTTTTTAAAGATGTAGTATCATTTAAGAAAGAAGCACCTTTGTCTTTAGAAATTCCTTGGACAACACAAGAAGAGTCCAAAAGAGTCACACTTCCCAAGGAATAGCTATCCAAAGCGATGTCACAAAAAACAACATCAAATGACTCACATTTAAAACGAAAAGACTTCAACTCCAAATGCAAAAAGGCAAGAGAGATCTTGAGACTCATCAATCATGGAGTGAAGGCAAATAAAAGAGTCACATGACTTGACGCTCATATCATCGTGCAATTTCTTCAATGACTCAATCTCGCTCTTCAAATCAATGCAAGATGTGCAAGAATTTAATGATGCTTTTGTATTAAGCATACAATTAAGGTCATCAATTTTAATTTCTAAACGAGCACAATTCTTGCAAAAGATTAAACCGTTCTTAAGCAATTTTTCATATTCTAAGCACATGTTAGAAGGCCTAGCTTTGATATCAATAATTTCAGCCCTAGCATTCTCTAGTTGCTCAAGATGAAAGGAATTAGTCAATTTAAGTTTTTCAAAATCAGCAAGCATGCCTACACAAGAATCACAATCATTTCTAGCCATAGATCTAAGATTGCATATTTCTAACTTAGCCTTATCAAGCTCATGATGTAAGGTAATACAAGAATCACATGACATAGAAGCATTTGATTTCAACAATCCATTTTCAGATTTTAGGCATGCAAAAGAATTATTCAAGTTTTCCATATCTACAAGCAATGAATCATAAGCATTCATGGAGATTTTCAATTTGGCGAGCTCATGAGACAGATCACCATTTTCTCTTTCTAGCAATTTCATTTTCTTTCTAAGAGCATGCAATTTGTACTCATATGAAATCAAGCCATCAATGAGTTTTTCTTTGCTCATCTTGCTTGGTTTGAGTTGGAGATCGTCCTCGAGAGAGTCATCACTATCATCCTCAAAAGTTACTATGCGTATGCCAATTGGCTTATTCTCCTCTAGCTCTAAATGTAACTTATCCCTGAAACTAGGACAATCAAAACAAAAGAGATCGTCACAAATATCGCAGGTGAATTGCTCCTCAATTGACAACATAAAAATCGTATGTTCAAGCCTCTTGTCACGACGGACATCAACGACAAAATAACCACGACAAGATGCAAAGAAGCGCTCAAAAGTCCTCAAATCAGTCGCCATACTCAAAGATCGGTGAAGATCACAAAAGAGCAAACGAGGCTTTGATATCACTTGTAGGACTGAAACGACGCCTAGAGGGGAGGTGAATAGGAGCATAATCTATTTTTCGCTTTGATCGGATTCAAATATGACATTGACTCCAATAGTTATGAGAACTATGAAGATCAATATATATAAGCGTAGCAGAAGACTTGTACTGAATCCCCTTCAAACCCCTAAAAAACGGCCAAAAACACCGATAAATGCGATCGATGAACAATGCGGTTGTACGGATGAACGATGCGGACGCACGAAAATTCGAAACAACCGGATGAACAGTGCCGGTCAAACCGCAGTGAACAGTAAAAATGTGCCAATGAATAGTAAACAGCGTGAAAAAGAATAAAAAAAAATGATGTAACTTTTTATATGCAACTCCAAACTTCATGAAACTTGAAACACACATTTCTAAGGATGTCATGAACCTATTCCATGCGACGATCGTGAAGATCCTTGGCAAAGTTTCTATCTTTTTCTGTTTGAACGAATGGTGCCAGACTTGCTCGTGGGTGATTGATGATCAAGATGATCCTAGATGTGTTCCTACATGTCACAGCAAGCTAGATCAAGAAAAAAAATCAAGCAAAAACTCGCGGATCAAAGAAAGCCCCAAAATTATCAAATAGAGAGGATGAATACAAAGAGACTCATCTCATGAAATCTTATTGGATTTATTTGATACGGATGATTGTTGGTTTACAACCACTCCAACATAGAAGACAAAGCTCTATCCAAAAGCACAAACTCAATCCAATCCTTAGAAATCCTAGGTCTCCTCCTTTCTTTCCAAAACCCTAAAACACAAAATAGGGTTATCAAAATGGCCAAAGGGCTTCACAGTGCAACCAGCACTTAGCCCTATTTATAGTGGAGGCTAGCATCTAGGGAATATTCCATTAGGACAGACATTAAACCCTGACACACAATGGGTTAACACACGCACACATCTTAAAGCGCCATCATCATCATCGATTGACCTAAACCACTTCACCATGCTCCGACCTGCGCTGCGGTTTAGCCAAAAGGTCACCAAGATAGTATTTGGTGAGATTACCAAAATACCCCTTCTCGATCTTTCTCCAAAAGACTGAGTCCGCATATCGTGAAGCAATCCCATGCTTCGTCACGTGTAGGTTGATCAACGGCTCCATGTCGACAAGTTTGTCCCGTCCGGATCCCACCGGCACCACCGAGGCACTTGCACCGACTCCCGCGCCGCTTGATCCAACCAGTCGCACCGAACCTCCCATTGGGTCATCTATGTCCATTCTGTGCCCCGCTTGAGTCCTCTGACCTCACCCGGCATCCTTGATCGTTCTGTACCTCAGCTCTCCAAACTTAGTCCCGATCCACCTCACCGTTGACCGTTATAGACCTGCAAACCATCTGCGCAGCAATAGACCAAGAAACCATCTTCGGGAACAAGTTCTTCACAACTTTGCCCACGTTAGCCAAAACATGCATCATGCAACACATATGCAATGATCAACAAAAACTTGACATAACCCAAAACAATTTCTCCAAAAAATTTGACAATCAGGTCAATTCATTCCACAAGTAGTACTATCGCCACATATCCACCGGTATTACCGCAACGCGGTCATATCGTCCCAACAACAGCGGTACTAACGCTCTTCGGAGAAATCCAAAAATCTCCCAAAACAACTCATCTAGAAATTCCATACCGTTCACAAGCGGTCATACCTTCATGTGGTCGCAACTACCAACCTTCAAGCGGTTCAACGGAGCTGCGGTACTACCGATTCACACATGCAGTACTACCGTTCCACAAAAAACGCGCAAAGCCCTCAGAAGCACACGCCCTCTCACGTGGACGCTCCAGATCAACTCGGCCGATCAGACCCCGTGTTATAGCTGTCGGATTTGAGCACTATTTGGCGGTCCGAACGTCTCACATGTTCTGCACCGTTCGATTTCAATCGGACTCCTCACAAAGCTCTTCACATTCGAATTGTCCGAACGTTCACCGCAATCTGGGACATCCGATTTCAATCGGACGTCTCAAGGAATCCTACGGTCAAAGTGCTATGCGGTAGTTCCGCTCCACTCTTGCGGTTATACCGCCCGACGGTAGTAACGCGGCCACAATGCCGGTACTACTGCAAAACCTAATACATGTAGATCACAAAGTTGTACTTCATTATTGATCATCAAGAATCATGCACACTTGTAATAATTAAAATCTTAGACACAAGTTCAACAAACAATCTATTGAAAAACAACATGCACACTTGTACTATCCTTCTTTTAGTAACAAACTAAAAAAATAATCTATTGTAGTATATGCTCGACTGGTTTTGCATTTATGAAAATCCTCGAGAGCCAATCACGAAATACGCTAGCGTTCGCACCGAAACCTCTATACACCTTCGTGCTGCTTTTGCACGATCCACCTTTGCATCGAACTAGGTGAGACGAGGAGACCGAGGGAGACACGATGCCCAAAGGGGATAGAGAGAGAGAGAGAGGGTGCCGTAAGCATGGCAAGGCGCCCAAACAATCCTCTTGGAAAAGACACTTCACCCTTGCGGACTAGCTGCGCCTGCTGTGTTGCCTGTGTATGCCTTCTGTAGAGTATGTATATAGTACATCCAAATCTTATGCATTAAATGAGGTTGGATACTGCTAATCATTCGCCCCCTATACTAATGCTATTGGCCTGGCCTGGCCTGTGCTACCACTACTACTGCAGTAGGAGTATAGTGAAACAACAGAACCCCGGCCGCAAGCGTAATCCACCGTATACGTACGTACGAACGTACGTGGACCATGTTGTACGCCTGCTACTGGTTGCTTCTCTTGTCGTGCCGCTTCATACTCCCCTAGTTCTACATACTCGGTATTCAGGCCTGTATCGCTCAGATGAATGAACCATGCGCATTATATAAGAGAATTTTTGGCGAATACGGTCGGTTTACAAACCGTATTTACATTTTTGACCATACACAAACCGTATTTGCAGAAATGGCAACGCGCGCACGGTCACCCGCGCCCAGCGTTGCCGCGCCGCCACATCGCCGCGGGCGCACGCCCACCGCGCCGCCGCCGCCACCGCCGCCACGCCGCGTGGCGCACGCCACCTCGCGCCGCGCTTTTTCAATTTTTCTTTTTCTTATTTTTTCAATTTTTTAAGACGTAAAAATATTTAAAAAAACATACAGTGTGGGCGCACGCCACCCTGCGCCACACTGTAGCAAAAATTTTGTTTTTGTTTTTGTTTTTTAAAAAGCATTTATGTTTATTTTTTGTAAGAATTTTTAAATATAGTAAATAGGGTCCAAAATTATGAAATTTTTATGGAGCCTTCGACACCGTAATTACTTGTGTGATATTTTCAAAATTTTATCCATTATGAATTTTTCTCGAAAATTCATTTAAGTATATTGTAAATAGGGTTTCATCATTTCATGTGACTTAGAATGTATAAAAACGCTGCATAAAATACGCTGCATTTCAACTCCATTGGAGATATCTCAAGGAAGGAAGAATAATTGTCACTCGTGTACAACATCCCAAATGCAATCCAATATCATCACTACATTGGATGATATTCTTTAATATCGTATCCAATATCATCACTTGCAATGGATGATATTATTTAATAATGTATTGTACCATAGGCTAGATAAACTTGTACATGAACCAACGAGGAAATGCGTGGCATGCGGATCATATAACGATGTACCGTAACCTCCACTCGGTGTGCGTTTCAAGGCTACGGTACATCGCTATATGATCTACACGCCACGTATTTTGCCTATTTGGTTTATGTACAAGCCTATCGAGCTTCAGAAAAGCGATGCAAGATAAAGAATAGCATCTACATTAGGTTTCATCTTGCATCCCGAGCTTGTCCGGCTCTCTCTACCGTGAAGTGGTAGGGTCCGTCTCCTCGTAGATGGCTCTTCGAGTAGACGGTGATCTTGACGCGCTTACATTTCTTGCCGCATTTGTTGATAGTGAAGTCATGATACTGGTCGGTGGACGAGCCCAAACCACAAGTATGCACCACAACTCGCACGAAACCTCCCCTTCTCGCCAGCAGTGTTCATGAAACACATCTAAAAATTTTGAAATTAAGAAAAGATAAGTATCCAATTTAAGCCATAACATTTTCTTACATGTGACTAACAACGCTAATTACCACTAAACTAATTCACTATTACTAAACTAATTCATTACTAGTCAACTAACTAATTACGACTAATTAATTACCCCTAAACTATCTAATTATGACTAGCTGACTAAGACTGACTAATTATAACTACGATAATAACGGCAAAAGCATAGCACAAATTACCTGCCCTTCGGAGGAAGTAATCAATCAGTCATTCGGGGGAAGTAATCAATCAAGGTCAAGCGACGAGTGAGTGCCAGAGTTCGGTATTTATAGCCGAGCGGAGAATGAGTCGCGGCGTTGGCGCCGGAATTCGTAAGATTTGGTGCCGAACTTCGGACGAGGCGATGAGATGTGCGGATGAGGGATGAGGGACGGTGGGATAATGGACAAATTTCATGAAATCATTCCAAGTCACATGAAATGATGAAACTCTATTTACAATATACTTAAATGAATTTTTGAGAAAATTCATAATGGATAAAATTTTGAAAATATTACACAAGTAAGTACACGGTGTCGAAGGTTCCATAAAAATTTCATAATTTTTGGACCATATTTACTATATTTAAAAATTCTTACAAAATAAACATAAATGATTTTAAAAAAAAAAAAAAACAAAAAAATTGCTACGGTAGGCGCAGGTGAGCGTGCGCTCATCATCGTAGCAATTTAACAAAAAAATTACGTCTAAAAAATTGAAAAAGAAGAAAAAGCGCGGCGCGGGGTGGGCGTGGGCGCCCACGCGACGTGGCGGCCGTGCACACGTGGCGCAGGTGGCGCGTGCGCCGACGCGATGGCACGGCAGCGTAAGGCGCAGGGTGACCGCGCGCCCGCGTTGCTATTTCTGCAAATACACTTTGCGCATGGTCAAAAATGTAAATTCGGTTTGCAAACCGACCGTATCCGCCAAAAACTCTTATATAAGACAGACAGTACATGATCCCTGTATCTGTATCCTTATGGTATATATAATGGTACAGATAGCTGCTGTCTATAGCAATTCTTCATATCACCTATAGACAACACTAAAAACAACTCATACAATAGCTTATGGTGATACAATTGGCTACAACATTATAGACAATACACAATATTTTAATGCTTTTGTTGGTTCTAGTACTACAATCGGCTACAGGATTCTAGATAACAATTTTCTCTCTCTTTATTCTCTTTAATCTACATCAGATTAAATCTTACATAGCAGAGGTTATAGACAGCTGATGTAAGTCCATTATATATAACCTTAGTATGTTTATTTCAGCTCATAATTTGCTCTTTCCTATTTCTAACATTTTTTTGTGTTCCCTCCTATTTCTAACCCTTTTAAAATAAACATACGCACATGTTTAAATCTTTTCGAATAACTAAAACAATAACCATGCCCTTCTGTCGATATGGAGACACAAGTCCCCTACTGAGCTTACCAGAAAAATAATATTTCAGAACACAATATATATCAACACTAGTCTCCTATTGAGCTTACCGGAAAAATAATATGTAAGAACACAATGTAGACGGAGACCTTTATTGCCATAGACACAATGTGTATGAAAAATATAATAAGAATGAGAATATTGAGATTATTCAGTTATGTTACAGAATGCGCAAGCTACCCCTTTATAGCCATTGAATGAGTGACAGTTAATGCGCTAAAGATACCTTATAGCTTCACGCACATTCCTATATCGAGTTTTGAATCGTCATGTCTCTTATTCAACTGTCGTAAGTTGTCAGATGCACCAATAACCACTTACACGTGAGTCGTGTGGGACTGTAGTGTCTTCCGACCGTGTAGTGTTCATGACCGACTGTCTCATGACTCAAACTGGTGGCTGTATAAAAAGAGATTGGACTTCCTTTTAATACTAGTTGTAGTTTAGTTCTCATAACCTTAATAAAGCGAACCGCTAATATGTGGGTCTGTTTTTTACAAGCTCTTAAGTCTTAACCACCCCTTGCCCTCCCACCGAACCCTTCATTCTATTAAAAAAAGAGTGGAAGAGTGCATCAAAACAAAAAAAAAATCAAGAAAAAACTCTACAACTTACGCTCTCATTACAGTGGCACCTGTTACAGTGGCAAGTAGTCTGATCATTTTTAATACATAACCAAACCAAGTAGTGTGATCATCCTTGCCTGTCCCCCTCTTGTGTCAACCGTTGAAAGACCATAGCCTAGGAATGAACCATATGGATCCAAGGTTGCTAGGAAAGAAGAAAGATAAACCAGACCATAGGAATCTTCTGATTGACTGATAATATTGATTCAATCAAAAATCCTAGCAAGCTAACCCTAAGGCTTAAAAAATAAAAAATATTTACTTAATGCTTTATTGACTTGAACATGAAGGGAGAATATTTTTCTCAAGTGCAACCATTGCAGATATTTGATGAGAATATGGGAGAGAGAAAATTATTCATGTTTTTTAGAAAATTGTATAACAAAGTTACAGTAAGTGAGTGAATGGTGAATGGTTTACGGTAAAAATATTTCTTTTTCATATTCAGTTTTACCTTATTCTCATGGTAGTCTCTGTTTCAATCCTTGCGCCTTTGAACTCTCCGGCTCCTGCTCTTTCCTCTAGTTTAGCTGTAATAAAAGAGATAGGAAATCCTTTTGATTTCAGTCGTATTTTCGTAAGTGTGCCTCTAATACGTGTGTGTGTTTTTAAGATACTTTGGATTTAAACGAAAATATTGAGCCGTTCAAGATTCATAGTCTTCGTTATCACCTTCATTTTTATTGCCATAGAAAAATAATAATACTCCAGAACAACCGGATGGAACTTGACACCGTTGATGAACCTTGACACGAGTCCATCGGCGAGCGACACTCGTAGACAAGCGTAGAATCGTAAGAACAATGCATGAACAACAAGAATGAATAAGAGATAGAACACAGAGATGTAGGGGACTTCTTGCTTCTCTTTATTCCTTCATCCATCGATCAATCTTTTACAATGAATAGCACCCCTATTTATAGGCTACGACTCGCTAGGGTTTGGGATGAGGAGCCCACCTTGGCCTGACTCCGGTCCCGGCCCGGCTTCCTAACACTCCCCTTGGGCACTCATCCTTCATGTCCATGTCTCATCAAAACTCCATAAAAACCAAATGGGGAAAAATTTGGAGAAAGAGTACATTAATCATGTTCGCTATGTCGCACTAATTGCCTCATTAAAAACCTTAGCCGAGAAACTTCAGAAAACTCGTCAAGGGAAAAAGAGTACAATCCACCCAATTTCATTTAATCTCCGTGATTTACCTTTTGGGTACTCGGTCTTCGTGATCAAGCTTTAGTAATGAGTTCGTGAAGGTTCTCCCCCTGGATTCTGCACTTCTCTAAGTCTCATCATTCCAATTCCACATATGCATCTTTCAAAGCTAGACGCTGGAAGTGACTTAGTGAATAAATCTGCAAGATTCTCACATGACCTAGTATGGAGTACTTTGATTACGTTCATCTTTTGCAATTCATGAGCATAGAAGAACTTGGGGTTGATATGCTTTGTAAGAGGATTCTTCACAATAACCCATATGCACTTGTGCAACACAAGCTACATTATCTTCATAGATAATAGTGGGAGTTTGTGCGGTATTCAATCCACATAATCGCTGGATGTAGTGAATCATCCGCCGAAGCCAAGCACATTCTCGTGAGGCCTCGTGTAGTGCTATTGTTTCCGAGTGGTTCGTCGAAATCGGTACAAGACACTGCTTAGACGATTTTATGGAATTACGGTTCCACCACATAGGAATACATAGCCTGTTTGTTATTTGGCTGTATGCGGGTCCTACAAGTACCGTTATCCTGCATTGCCATTCATAGTTAAGTCTTTGTCCTTTCAGAGAAATGTACCAAGTTCTTTGCTTCCTTAGAGGTATCGGAGATGTCCTTCATTCCCTGTCAATGCCTTTGGTAGGTTCCAGACTATACCTTACTAATAGGTTCACGGCAAATGCAATGCCCGGTCTAGTACGATTTATTCAATACATGAGTGTTTCTATCACACTTAAATATGGGAATTCGGTCCCAGACTTCCTCCCCTCTTTTCTAGGTTTGTACGGGTCTTTGTCTTGTCGCAAAGCTCTCCGACCATTGGCACCTTCAAAGGGTATGCCTTTCCAAAGCCGAACCTTTCCAACACCTTCGATCGTAGGTTGGTGATGTACTAAAATTCCTTCAGGCATGCCCAAGCCGCAAGCCTAGGCAATATTTGATTTTCACCCAAATCTTTCATTTCAACTCGACTTTGGTAAAGCTACTTTCTTAATACCTTCGTGGTTCCGATGATATTCAGATCATTTTCATACACCGAGATTATACAAAATTCATTATGGAATCATCGTATAAATACACGTGGTTTATTCTCATTGTTCGTAACCTTTCTTGCATAGAAAGTCGCCTGCGATTATACCACATTCGCCTGATTGCTTAAGTTCGTATAATGACTTTCTCGAAGTTTCACACTGTACATATTTCCATTTGCTCTATCTTGGTTCGGGACATTAATACATTCGTGTATCTTCAATGTCCGAATCCAATATTTCATAAAGGTATCTTTGTACCCCATCCATCAATTTCAATTCTAACTTCAAGTTCACCGCCATTGAGATAAATGTCTAAAGGGGTTCGCCCATGATCGGGAATAGGTTTCTTCATAATCTTCTCCGGATGTTCAATGAAACCTTATGCAACGAGCCTTGCTTCTTTTATTTCTCTTTTGAACAAATATCCACTTATGACTTACGGGGTGCACAAAGGAGGCGACTTACATGTGCCCAAACGCCTTCTTTTATTCGGAGAGAATAATTCAGCCATCGCCTTCTTTCAATCGATCTTTTCTTTCATTCAACGAGCGATCTGAGCTCAATCAAGATTGATGATTGTGGCAAGTTTCTTTGCAAAGTATATGTCGACATTGTCGTTGTCATATTCAAAGATTCTCCGAGGTCATAAATTTTATAGCTATTTCTTCAAGAGGCGATTCTTCTAATGCTTCTACTTGCTCACCGCCGCTTCCAATTGCGGGCAAGTCCTTTAGTTTTTCAACGATGTGTGCGCACACATCCATGCCGATGTCTCCTTCATGGGGATGTTCACTGCACGCTTTTTCGAAGGTTCCATACCGGTGCCAGTCTCAACCGCTCTCTTCGTTCTGGGCACTTGGTGATCGGGTGTGTCAAGTCCTTCTTATCCTTTCCACCAGCGCCCCCGTTACTTCGGATTCGAGGACCGGAGTTCTCGCCCTTTCTCGAGGCCTCCGGACGGGATTAGGGATACCTTCATTAGTATTTCAACCCTCTCCGTGCATTGCGCATGTGCAAATGCTACTTGGTCACGCTCTTCAAATCACTAAAGTGGTCCGACGCTTAATTTGCTAATATTTGCAAATCTATTATCTTCGGACTTCAATTGTCTTCTAGACTTCAATTCAATTATCTTACGACTGTAATTATCTTACGGACTTCTCTATTTGCTTCACTAGTGCGCGGTCATATGCATAGATTTTAATTATCTTCTGATTTCAATTGTCTTCTAGACTTCAATTATTTCCGACATTATTATCAAGGGTTGATTTCTCCCCTAATGACGGAAACTAATCTCATCCGATATACTATCAACGAATCGGGCATTATGCAAATCTCGGTCATAGGGTCCAAACACTTGATTATGGTTGTTGTTTCATAACCAATGTATATCCCGCACTTTCTGAGAAGACCCATTGCGATTCACTGCGGTGATGGTATAGGTACATAAACCTACGACCAAACTCGCGAAGATGAGTAGTTTTTGTCCGACTCTTGCGCTAGTTGCATAGGTGGACGGATGTTATGTCGGCAGCCTAAAATTGATGAGAGATGTTTGCGGCGGGATCGCACGCCCCAACATGTAGTTGGTAAATTACAATTCTTCAAAGTTTCGTTAGTCCATTCTCGGGTGTGGACATGCGATGCAGAATGCTCAACTTTCAATTCCCATTTTCATGCAATAATCATCAAATGCTTTCGAGTAAGTTCTCGGCGTTGTCCATTCATGTGGACTTCTCATGATGATGAGGGAAAATGTTTCTAATTTAATTATCTCATGAGATTTAGCTATACAAAAGCATGATCTCTCAGAGACAATAAACATACGTGCGACTATTCGAAGAAGCATTGATGAGCACTATAAATACCTAAAATGACCCTTACGGGGGCTATATAGGACCGCAAAAGGTCTCCCTGGATACGGTCCAGGAATGCAAGGACTTCATCCTTCGCTTTCAGAGCAAAAGGTCTAGTAATTAATTTCTCGGTGGCACATGCGGGGCACACAAAATCTTCCTGATTCGAGAAATTCTTAACATTCATATCATGTCCCTGTGAATTGTTAATTATATCTCTCATCATCCTAAGACTTAGACGACACAATCTATCATGCCAGAGATAGAAAAGTTCAGAGCTTTTAAATACGGTTTTCAAGGCAGTATAGGCTGCAGGTGCCTTAATATTAATGTAGTATAGCCCAATTTCATATGAAGGAAGACATTCTAATGCTATTTTTTACTTTCTTCACGCTTTGTAATGAGCAGGTATTCTGCACCATACTCTTCTTGATCTCTACATGAAAAGCATTAGCGCAAATATCCTTGAGAGTTCTAGTCGATTCTGGTACAACAAGTCTTCTTCAATGACCAAAGTTGTGCTCGTTGGGAGTATAATTATGGCCCTTCCGAGCCTATTATACAAGTATCACGTCATGATCGTCAGAAGACTACCAACATTCTTGCCGATCGATCGAAAATTTCTATTTCTCTCGAATGGTATTCGCAGCCGCTACATGCTAAGAACACTTCCTCCATAGGGCGCCACACGCGTTCTAATATAATGTACTTCATTAATATGTAGCGAAAGCAAGCAACACATAAATAAAATACTTGAGATATCGAACATAACTTGCTATTATAAAAACGGGAAAATAAGTCTTGCAGACTCATAATAAGAATTTAATGCTTTGCTCTCCCGCAGCTTCCAACCATTATTCAATAATTCAAAATTCGCTTCAATTACAAAGCGCAAGTTTCTATAAAGGTCCGAGTGCAATCGTGCCTTTGGATCTAATAGGCGAAGTATTCAGAACTTCCGCCTAAATCGCTCCATGCGCGATCTTCTCCTCTTGGCACACACTACGTGGTGGCGTGTGATGTCCAAAGGAGGGATGATGGGGTCACATCGGGCTGTTCACATTCATAAGTGCAGTAATGGATGTGAATCCTCTGCGCTCGCAATGGCGAGGTATGCCTCATGCTATCATTTGCCCTTCTTCTTAGACCGAAAACATCAATAATATGCGACGCCTTACGACCTTACCCTTCTTGTTTCTCTCATTCGTGAGAGGCTTCATCACCTTGTAGCCGCTAGCGATGGCTTCATGGCCAACATTGCTACTAGGTGGTTGCGAGATGAAGTTCTTTCTTAGAATATCATCCGAGTTTCGCAACTTGCATGACGCCAATTAATTCGGCATACTTCATGTAGCCGTCTTGACAATAGTTGCTTGCGGATTGCACCGCTCGGTGAAAGGTAGAGGGTCTTCTGGTCTTCGCTCATCCGTGATTATATTACCACGAATTGAAGATCGTTATAAATTATGTACAAATTCTCGACCATACTAGGTCGGTTCTCCAATTCGATTCGTGATGCCGTCATCTTCATATTCATGCAAAGTTCAAAGGATTACTGTAATCTGCATAAAATGGTTGCAAAATTCTCACAATGCTCTTCAACTCTGTGTTCGTGTTCCGTATTTTTCTATGCATTTTTCATGATTTAATGCTATTTTCGTGATTAAAAGCAATATAAACAATCACGATAATCAAAACAGAAATGCGGTAAATAAATCGCATAGAAATAATAATAACAAAGTTAAACATGCTTCAAGTTCAAAAGTATCCAAAAAAATGGATTCTCGGTTCTTTCTCATTGAAAAAATGATTTTTTCTACGAAATCGCAATTTCGGCGGCCACGGGAGCGCTGGCGCGAGCGCCATACTACGGCGCGCGCCGGTGAGTGGGGCGCTACGAGCGGCGGCGAAGCGGTGGCCATTGCGGAGCGCGGCGGCGCGGTCTTGTCGCGGCCTTGCGGGCGGAGATGTCGCTGCGCGGCGACGGCGCGGCGATCGGTGGCCGGCGCAGCCCGGCTTTGCGCGGGCGCGCCGGCACGGATGTCGATCGCGGGCGGTAGCGGTTCGACGGTGCCGGTGCGGCCTTGGCGCGTACGGCCATGTGCGCACGACGGCCGGGCGCGATTCGACGGCGTGCGCGGCCGAGCCTTCTTCCTCCTTCCTTACTTCATGCCATGGCGCAGATGCGGCCGGCGCGGTGCAAGGTGGCTACAGGCCATGGACGGCGCACGCAGCAGCGACCAGAGGGCGACGGTACCTTTACGGGAGGTGGCCCACCGCCGCTCCGGCAGGCGCACGGCTTCGGGCCGACATCACACGGCGCATGCGCGCCGCGAGATTTTTTCAGATCGCTCATATGTAATCACCTGTTCATATGTGATCACCGCTCATCCGCGACATCGCTCATCCGCGACATCGTTTCACGCGGCGATCACAGCTTCACGCGCGACGCATCGCTTATCCGCAAATATCGTTCATGCGAGATCACCGTTCACGCGAGATTACCGCTCACCCGCGCCATCGCTCATCCGCAAATACATCGTTCATGCGAGATTACTGTTCATCCGCGCTATTGTTCATCCGCAAATACTGTTCATGCGAGATTACTGTTCACGCGAGATTACTGTTCATCCGCGCTACTGTTCATCCGCAAATACTGTTCATGCGAGATTACTGTTCATCCGCGCTATTGTTCATCCGCACGGTACTGTTCATGCGGTGCATCGCTCATCCCGCGGTATCGTTTCACCACGGCGTACATCGTTCATCGATCGCGGTGCTTTTTTACGCGGGGCGCAAGCGCCGCCGGCCTCGTGCCCGTGCGTGGCGTGGCGGTGCCATCTTCAGTGGCGGGTGTGACACCAAAATCGGCGGACGACGCGGCTCTGTGGTGTCGGCCGCCCTTTTTGTTATTGTTCATGTATGCGATACAATATAATGTATTATGAGATTGCAACAGAGGCGCGCTTCATGCCGACATGTGCGTGCTTGCCGCGTGCTAGCGGGTGGTCTGTCGTTGCCTCCGTGGCGATACGTGATGGCGGACTATGCCGACGTAACGTGTCGCGAGGTAGTGATACCGCTGCGGCGTGCCGCGTGCACATGATGCCTTTCATGCGATCGCATATACAACCTACGGTACAATCATCATCTACTCTTTCATGCAACCCACCGATCGGCTTGGCGCGCGACTTCAAGTCGGCTCGCGGTAGATTAGAGCGGATTTGCACCGTGAAAACCAATCTAGAAAGCCAAATTTGCAATTGAAAGCAATCTAGAAAAACGATTCAATCTACGAGTGTCGCTCATCGACGGTTACCTTTCGATCGAGGAGAGTCGATTGTCCGATAACGTGTTGAGGAACCGTCGTCGCCGCGAGTCCAATCCGAGCGATTACCTGCGTAGACAAGCGTAGAATCGTAAGAACAATGCATGAACAACAAGAACGAGAATAAGAGATAGAACACGAGATGTAGGGGACTTCTTGCTTCTCTTTATTCCTTCATCCATCGATCAATCTTTTACAATGAATAGCACCCCTATTTATAGTGCTACGACCGCAGGGTTTGGGATGAGAGCCCACCTCGGGCGGACTCCTGTCCGGGCGGTTTCTAACAGACACGACCCTACACGAGTCCAGCAGGCACCGTTCTTCGGAACAAGAGGCTAGGGCAACACAAACACTCGTCCTGACCCGGTGGAGTCGCCTCCGTGGGGCCCACAGTCAGAGACACGCACAAGCTACATTCACCTTCCGGTAAGCGCGTCGCTTATCCGCCCCCTCCTCTCCCCGCTTTATAAACACCCACGCACAAGCTGCGGCCGCCTGCTCTCCTCGCCCATCCCCTCTCCACAGAGAGAGAGAGAGAGAGAAGTAGAGCAATGAATACCTACTCCGTCTCCGACCTTAACCCCGCCGCGCCGCCGTTCAGTCCGGTGGCCCTTGTCCCCGCACGGTACATCGGCCCTCATCCCAACGCCCTGCCGCCGGCTGGTTTCCTCCCGCCGCAGTGCCTTTACCCGCCGCCTCCTCCGCCGCCGCCGTGCTGGGGTCTCGTCGCTTGCGGGTGCAGGTGCGCTGCGGGGTTCGCCTCCAAGGGCTGCACCTGCGCGCCGTTCGTGTGGGACGGGGTGCCCGCGTTCCCGCACCCGGCATGGGTGCACCCTCCGTCGCCCCGGCCGGTGGCGCCGGTGACGGTGTATTACTGCCCAGCGCCGCTGCGACCGACACCGCCAGCAGCGAACTGTTGCCGCATCGAGGAGATCGACGGAGGCTCTGACGAGGCCGTCAACGCAGAGGCGTGCGACGTGCCATCCCTTCGCTCGGTGTTTTCTAGGTTGCCCACCTCGCTGCTCCCGAGGCGGCGAGCGGCGCTTCCGCCTACATCGGCGCCTTCGCCCCCGCCGCGTCCGGCTTTCAAGGCCAAGTCGCGCCACGGCCGGAAGCCACACCTCGCCTTCGATCCTAATGGCGATGTTACGTCTCTGATGATCCGTAACATACCTAACAAGTTCATGTACGTGCCGCTATTAATTTCCCATCTACAAGTCTCTGCAACTAGAACTTACTGCTCGATTAATCTCTGCCTTGTTGATGAAAAATCGCTTCTCTTCTGGGCGCAGGAAGGGGCGTTTCATGGCTATCCTTGACCAGCATTGCGCCGAGGAGAACGCCAAGCTCCCATCCGTGAAGTCGGAGTATGATTTCCTCTACGTTCCGGTCGATTTCGGGTACGTACTATTTTCTTTCGCTCCGAGCTGTACTAATCATACCGCTGTTATTTAGATTGATGTTAAAAGAAAGTTCTATGTTTGCTCCGAGGGGTTAGAAACCGACAATTAATGATATCTAGGAGTTAAGTTGGCCTCATACGAGCTCGATTGGAGTAATACTACTGCTATTAGTATATAGGGTTTTTGGTTGTCTGACTCGATTCGTGGTCTCGATGTGTTTGCCCAGGTCCAAGTGCAACAAGGGCTACGCGTTCGTCAACATGACGACGGCAACGGCGGCGCGTCGGCTTCACGCATTCCTCCGGGGCCATCGCTGGGAGGCTGCAGGTTCTAGGAAGATATGCGACGTCGTGCACGCCCGCATCGGGGTAGTACGCTGCTGCCATCTTTGCAACTCCGCAGTTCGGGGTCGTTGATATTTTGATTTAACGTTCGTTGCTTGTAATTCGTAGGGGCTTGACGCTTTCGTGGAGCACTTCTCTGGGTCGCAGTTCCCATGCGACACCAAAGAGTTCCTGCCAGTGCGCTTTCAGCCGCCGCGGGATGGCGTCCGGCGGACGGAGGAGCATGTGGTCGGCCGTCTGGTCAGCTGTGAGGATTAGATTAGACTTTTGTTTCTCATACTGGTTGAGATGTCCATCTATCTTGCATTCTATCTGTTCTGGCTATGGATGGATAGAACGGGAGATAGATTTAGGTTGGCTTATTCCAGATCATTTGTGTGTTTTCGTTGTAAGCATGTGCCGTTGAAGCTCCATTTGCCCTTTTATGCTGTATAATATATGCGGGGCTGTATTAGTTGAATATATGCGGGGCTATATTAGATGAGTTAAGTGATCTAAGTGAGTCTGAATTTTCGTTTTACTTATTGTAAACTTCGGCTTGTAATTCTTGCGCAGCAGGGTATTTAAGCAGCTTTATTATTATTTGCGTATGGGTATTTAAGTAGCTTTATTATTATTTGCATTAAATTGTTCGGATTATTCACACGCCATTCTCGATATTAAGCCCACTAGTTACTGGTAAACTTGTATCATGCTGTTGTGCCACTCGGTTTGAAGCTTACTTTATTTATTTCTGTGTTAAATTATACGGAATATTCACATGCCAACCTCGGTATTTAGCTCATTTTAGTCATTCTTTGCATTAAATTAATCTGGTTATTCATGGTTACCACTTTGATGCTTTTCACGTTTTATTGTACGTTCGTATTAGTATAATCAGATTCACATCCGTAAGTTTATTAGTTATGGTTGTCTTAATTAGTTTCGGTTGGAATTTTAGTACAAAATTAGGATATTCTCGTTTTACGATTGGGCCTTTTATGAGCTGTTTTTAAAGCATTAGTCCTGTTTAGTACCAGTTCTCTAAGTATATTTGACAGAGCTCTTAATTATGCTTTGCAGATAAATTTTAGTGAAAGATTTCTTTTCCAGATTCTATGCTAGAATAGAAATGAAAATATCATCCTATACACGGTTTCTAACAAGTTGGACGTACACAAGAGTCTTTACAAGAATTTTATACAGACTCTTTGCTACAATTAATATAGAAAGTTTTTCGTATTCCGAATTTATAAATCCAAATAATCTAGTTCTTTGAAAATAATTGTATACATTTCATACTGATGATATTTACAATGTAAAGCGTAGGATTTGCTTGGTTCCACGTAGATAATTTCCCTTATGGCCCAAAGGAACAACAAAATAAACTTTTATTAATATTCTCATGAAATTCTTATGGACCAATTTACATAAATTTTCGAAGGATTTTTTATACGAGGTTGTACTGGAAAAAAATCCTGTTTTTTTTTATGGCCCCTCTTTTTAAGTATCTGCAAATTTCAGGTAGAGCATCCAAAGATCTTTCAAAAACAATTTCTCTGTCTTGCATTCCTACTGTACGATGTTTAGCTAAAATATCACTATTTATACGAGAAAAATAGCAAATCTAACATTATCTAAATATTAAAGTAAAAAATATGACATCACTGGAGACATGTCCACGCCTCAGGGGATCGGAGTCTCCTCGTCCATGGCCCTCAGGCCGTAGCCACCTCACCTCATTTTGCCTCTGGGTGTCGGGTCTTTGTCCTCCGCGCGCCATAGGGCCCGGACCCATCTTGTCCGTACGCGAGGCCCCTGGTCCGTGCCCTTGGTCGCACGGACGCCTCCCGGTCACCACATCATCAAACTATTTAATTTCTCAATCCTATAACAGACTGAAAAAAATAAGATGACTAGAACATTATATACAAGATAAATGGTTGATCTCATTGATGACACTATCGCATAAACTCGGAGGTATATGATTATCAGAAGATGCAAAATGTTCTGTTACCTACTCGTTTGTCAAAGACCTGCTGGGATTGCTCGAGTAAATAGCTGCTCCAGGACCATGCTACAAATAGAACTGCAGAATGCTTCGTTGAAATGAAATATGCGGAAACTAATTTCTTGTGTAAAGGAAATAAAGTGCCATTTGAACATGAAATTGGAAATTTCAGGATATATATTAAATGAAAGGAACATTGTATCCTCAATTCCTCATGATTTTAAGCACAATGCATCCTAGATGCGCCTAGCACGCTTCGTCACAAGCAACATTGTAGTATAAGCCTACCTCACTCAGAGAAAGTACAGAAGAACGTAACCAAGAGATTTCAAATCATCCTGTTGACTTTGTTCTGCTAGTAAATTCAATAACATGCTAAAATCAAATCCAAGTGATGATTTGACAGATAATCAATGTGTTATAATTGACCAATTCCAAGGCAAGTGTAGGCAAGTGTTGCAACTTGCATACCGTGTAGTGTCGGTTAAGTTTTTATTTTCTCTCAGTAAATCAGCGGACAGCGGACAGCGGACGAGGTGTCTGTGGCCTGGAGGCACCGGGGCCTCGTGCAGTCGTGCACAGACGAAATGAGATCCGGGCCTTGTGGCATGGACGACGAGATAGGGCCTCTAACGGCGCGGACGAGGTGACTCGCTTCTGGGGCACGGATAAGACTCTTCGTGCTGTTATTTTTGGTTATGATGCGTAGAGAAGGCTAAATTTGTTATTCTGAATCTAAAACTTCAGAACTGCAGTGTTATTCCTGTACAATTTCTATTTTTTTTCTCATTATTTACGTTCCAAAAGAGGTTTGATTGAACGGATACACGAGCTTTTAGATGATTTGCTATGCCTTTCAATTTCACGTGGAATTTTAACAGTCAAAACACACTCAATAAGTACGAATGGTCCCTTTTGTTTTAGATGAACCGATGTTTTCTTGCGTAAATTCTGTTCGTTTACGCTGATGGTTAAAGCCAAAACACTAATTTTCAATTTCAACGAGCCGATGGTTAATGCTGAAGCAAAGGCCCTTTCAATTTACTGTATAGCTGACATGTGGGCCCGTGCGCGATGGGACAACGCTGAGGTGATGCTTATGCCCTTGCCATTAATGGGACGTGAAGCTCGGGAAATAAACGAGAAAAGACGACGCCTTCCCCTCACCTCTTTTCTGTCTCCATGCCCGTCTTTTCCATCCCTAGTAGAGTGTGCGGGCGCGACAGAGAGAGGGAGGGCGGTGGCTGGAGTGGTTGAGATGTCGCTGTGCATTCCCTCGATCCGTACCACGACTGGCGGGGTAGCTAGAGCCGGCCGGGGCGGGTGATGCAACATGCAAGAGAGAGGCTGCACGCTGCCACGTTGCTGTAGTCGCAGCCATCTAGTCCTCGGGATTATGCACGCTGGGCACAGCCAACACACTGCAAACAGTGGGGAATGCATCGGAAAATGGCGCCGTCTGCTGCCATACTCGATCGCACCGGGGAAAAACGGGAGTTGGGCGCGCGTGCATGGTACAGCGCGACCCACGACTAAAATTTAGATAGGATTGTCTAAACAGAATGCGATAGTTTTTTTTTCGAAAAACATGTTATATTTCAAAAGTTTATTTATAATTTTATTGTATATAAATTATAATAAATTATTTATATAATTTTAGTTTTTTTTTGTCACTGTAATTATTCTTGAGTGTCTTAATAACTTATATTTTCATCACATGATTCAAAAATAAAGACAAAAAATTTATATACCAATAAAATACGGTAATACGGTGAATCCACTATGTTCTTCACATGTACTTTAAGAGGTTGAGAAAAACAAAGATAAAAAATTATATATCAACAAAATACGATAATATGATGAACCCATTATATTCTTCATATTCGTCGATATCGACGGCACAAGCAAGCCGCCGACCGAAGCAAACACCCTAATGCTTGCAATTGTTACTAAGTCATTTCTGAATTTGACAGTCTCATGCTAGAGGGGCCGTGGTCTCCTCTTTCGATGCCATGATGTGCAGCAAAAGAAAGCATGCCCGAGGCTTGATGAAGCAAGCGATGCATTTGGCTAATGACCACGACGACGATAATAATGCACAGACTCTAACTGCACTGCACATGGGGGCTTTGTGAACTTGTGAATCGCGATCATACGTGCATCAAGCATAGTTCACGCACAGTGCAGGATCTCACACATAAAGAGAAGTGACAGTTTTTTTAATGAAAAAACTGTCACAAATTAATTAGCAATTCCCATTTTAGATAGGATGTCGTTGCAAACGAGAACCAAAAATTTATCTAAACAAAAAGAATCAGTATATAAATTATATTGTAATCGCACTAGTAAAAGCATACGACACAAGATAAAATCCACTAGCCTTGTCGGCTCGACGCATGCCTGAGCCCTTGCCGCCGCGTGCCCTCGTGGCTTCGCCATAGGCCTTGGCTGCTATGCGCCCAGTCGGCTAGCCACGCGCCTGACGGTTAGAGCACTTGCCGCGGCGCACCCTCGCAGCCTCGTTGCGTACCGCGATTCACCTCGCCCGTCGCCGCTGGCTGCTTGCTTAGGGTTGGAGGAGGATTGAGGAGTCGTGAGTGTCGAGTGCGTGAGGACTGTAGAGGTCATGAGCTCATGTCTATTAAGCGTCTGCCTTCGTCTAATGGGTCGGCTGGTCGGCCATATCAGGTCAGACCTAATTAAATAAAGCCCACGAGACCGCTCGGCAGCCAACCTCCTCGTCGGACGCTGGTGCCGTGGATGCTACGGGGCTGGCCTAGAGTCTGTCATGTAGGAGAGAGAGGATGGTCCGACCGTAGGGGAGAGCTCGGCTGCCCGCCCGAGCATGGCCAGAGGGAAGTTCCGCCCCTAAATTGCCTGCCGCGTAGGGAGTCGCTTGCTGCTGCTCCTCTCCTTCCTAGCTCCTACTAGTGCCCACTGCTAGAGCACTAGTATTTAATTGTTACTTTTGTTTTTTTAAACAAGCGTACTACTAGTAGTATGTCTTGCCTGCTATACGGAGCATGGATATCTTCCTTGTCACTAAGCAACTGCAGAGCATTTTTTTTAATTAATTAACTATTTTATTAGTATGAAAAAATAAATAGTATACTCTATTGCCTAATGAAATAACGATAGAGCTTTTGTTGCCAAATAAGATGACGACATATTGAGAATTCACCTTCAGTAACCATTTGAAATGACGACAGTCTGTCACTAAATGAATTTATTTTTATAATATTAATAAAAACGTATTATTAAAAAAACTCTATGGGAAAAGTAATTAATTCAGTACCTTTTACTCTTATTTTATGTTGCTTCTTTTGGAGGGTTTGGTTGATGCATGTCTGTGGTTGTGTACTCTACTGAGTACCGACGTAAAGGAGAGAGGGAGAATAGTGAGAAGTCGAGTGTAATGAGAGTGGATGAGCACTGCATGCGTATGCATACAGTCGTGAATAGTGGGATGTGGGTTAGTAGTACGGGCGATGGGTTCTGGCACGCGCCCCCACGGCCGACTGGGATGCGAGAGGTTTGGTCTCTGTCCCACTTTCTGCAGGTGGACACTTGGTTGGGCCGTTTTGGTATACACCAGTTTTACCTCTGGCTTGATCCCTTGCGGTTAGAATGCACTGGTGAGTTAATTGGTGACTGGGGTTTTATAAATCGGTAACGTTTGCTTCGAGCTGTGGAGTCTCTTAGGTATCTTTAACCGTTACAGATAATTTTGTTTTTAGCATATGTTATATTTTTTTAGAGATAATATCTTTAATAGATAGTCTTTAGTACACTTTTCAATATTTATAGATTATAATTTTTTTTGAAATAGGTATACATGTCAAATAGAGTAGATTAATGTATCATATCTTGTTTCGCGTGCACGACAGTCTCTTCAGGAAGAGACGACGTGTACTCTCTCCTCCCTCTCTCTCATCTACGTCGGATTTTATTGACGTGACATAGCTAAGAGACGACAATAAATACACTATTGAAAATACCTTAATTGCAGTGCACGCTCAGGCGGTAGCTAGCTGCCTAGCTCAATGGTTTAGTGTACATGAAATAACGGTAGGCGTCGCTGCATATTCTTTTTGTGCACTCAGTTGATATCATCTGATCATTTGGGCCCAAAGTATTGAACTTAAGAAAACACTCACTATAGTGATGCTTTATGGATGTCTGGGGATAGATTCCATGTAGTAGCATGTTATTTACTCCGACTTATTTCTGTCATGACCTGATTGCACATATATAGGACGTTCGACGAAGAACGGGCTTCCTGGAGCCCAGCGATTGCTGCTTGCTATCTGACGTTTCATATCTGCGCAGATTTGTCGGGCCGCCGCGGCGGCCGGCGCTGCTCCTTGAATCCCCGAGATCTGTTGCATTGTCTGTTTGTATACTACTGCAGATACTCGTAGTACGTTTTTGGCCCTCTTAAATTGTGAAGTGACGGCCGGATGGAGTATCATGTGCGAAACTGCGGATTACTACGGGTAGCCTGCGGATTACTACTCGTTCTAGTCGCCAACACGTGAGCTTCCGCTACTCGATTGATTCCGCTTCCCTTCCTCCGATCCCTCTTGGCTTCCAGCTACAAAAACACATTTGTATCGATAAGCCAACCGACACCTGTCTCCGCGTAAATCTCTCCGATTCCAATCTCAACAAATAAATCCTATAAGAACTTGGAGGAGGCACGCCAAGTGCGGTAGTGACCATGCTGAGATCAAGAAGTCGTGCGCGTTGTGTAACCACAATGCATGATCACGACCTCGGCAGCTTGACGCTTGAGGTTAGGTTGTCGAAGATGAAACTGGGAAGCACAAGGGAAAAGAAAATCGCCTCAACATCTCGGCGTTGGGTGTGTGCTCCACGTCGGCGTCAGCAGACTAGCACTACTCGCCTATGGTCCCTTGGAGCAGCACGACACGCATCTCCTCCACCTCGCCCCGCATGCTTTGCGTGCTCCGAAGGACGCCCATGTTGTCGGGCTGTCCATGGCGACGCTCATTGGTGCATATGTGCACACGCATGCACATGTCCTTCCGCTTGCCTGTTGCGCTCCCGCCAGGCTGCCACTCGGTGGTAGAGTGCTTTGAAAGTGTTATTTGTATGTTGATTCCAGATGCTATTTTTCTATTATGCATATGTGTTTCATTCACATATACATTTTGATTGCATCACAACGACATGCGGTCAGGTGGCTAGACCACCATCATCATGTTTTCCTTGTCCGTTGAAAGGCTGAGGCTGGTGATCTAGACATCGGCGACATGGCTAGGGAGGCATTGGCCACGTTGTTAGGCTGCCAGTTTGATGTGTTCACTATAGTGCGGTGGAGTTGGCATAGCACATGATGGCGGAGTCGAAGGTACAGTGCAAGCACAACGGCGGAGGTGATACGCGTGCCCAACACAGTAACAACAGCACGAAGTAGGCTAGAGCGAACCTCACCGTGACACCCCAACGAGAGGAGATAGACCTGCATAGATTAAGACCAACGATGACCAACATCAGCTCAACATGCTGGGATAATATATATTTTTCTCACAGCAACGTACGTGCATGTAGCTAGTTTAGTTTGGTACGATATCGGTAAATACATTTGCACCAAATTAGCATGAAATAACACGCCAAGTTTCATTTCCCGATTTTTACTAGTAAACATGTTTTTTCAGATATACTAATCAACTTTTACATTTGATAGCAGAAATGACGTGTTGCTTTGGGCATCACCCGGCGTCAGTACAACCGGCCATAACCACACATGCAAACCGTGCATTTCGCCCAAATAAAAGATACACATCTGTTTGCATTCGGCCCAAACAGAAGATACCCAGCTCGAGCAAATCCAGCCCAACTTTTATCGCAACTCCGGCCCAAATGAAAACTTGATCCCACCGTCGTTTACAGTTGAATTTTTTTTAAATAATATTATTTTTAAAGATATTTACAAAAATAAATAGCCGTTTAAAAAAATTACAAAAATGTGCCTCTGTCGCTTGATTGGCGATTCAATCGCGGCGAGGAACTGTCACCACTCGCGGCCGAGCGACTTCTGTCGCCATTCAATCGGCGGCAGAAGTGCAGAATTTCTGTCGCGATTGAAGCTGGCGATAGGTTCCTGTCGCCAGTTCAACTGGCGACAGAGGACAGACTATAAAATCCCCAAAAAATCAATTCAGAATTCATTTTAATTCCAGAAAAAAAAACAAGAGAGGTTGGAGAGGAGAGAAGATATTGCGCGAAGCCCTGCCGGTTCGTGGCGGTGAGAGAGATTGATAGACCATCGGTTTGATCGATCATCTTGTGTTGCGGTAAATTTTTCAAATGTGTATGTTACGCCCAAACTTTGTAGGTTAGCAAAGCGACAATAGCGACATAGAATTGAGTAGGTCGGATACATGTAGTCGAACTCGTAGTACATATTTTGAGTTGATTAGCGGCGTAGAATTGCGACTATAGCGACATAGAATTGAGTAGGTTACATAAATTTAGTCGAACATGTGCGAGTACATATTTTGAGTTGTGTAGCGACATAGAAATGCGACAATAGCGATATAGAATCGAGTAGGTTACATAAATGTAGCGAACTGTAGTACATATTTTGAGTTGGACATAGAATTGCGACAATAGCGACATAGAATTGAGTATGTTGGTTGACCATTGTAGTAACATAATTGATGCACGATACATTTTTGTTTTGTGAGAAAACATGAGTAGTGTTTAGGTCTAAAAACAATGAGAATATTTGTGTGCGGTTATTAGTTGTGTTAGCGCGGTCAATATCTGTTAGTCTGTTGTTATTAGTTGTATTAGTGCGCGGTCAATTTCGTAGTTGCTACATAGGCTATGTAAAGATGCATGGAAAAATATGAACTTTCTATCTTGCTGCATTTTCAGGTATGGCCGACGCGAGTGAGTACGAGTTGCTTGACCCAGTGATTGACCAGCGTCACCGTAGCGCCTCGATCGTGCTCCTCTAGAGAGGCGAGGCGCCGATAGAGCTAGGGCGCCGCCACGCACCCCATCGAGGGCATGGAGGTCGCACCGAGATCGGATTCCGAGGTGCGTGAAGTTGTGTCCTTCATGCACTCAATGACGGTCTGATTATTTTGCGTTGACTCCTGTTTATGCTTAATCGTTTGGACGCAGGTTGAGAGCGGCAGGCCTCCTCCCACTCGCGAGGATGGTGGAGGCGACGGTGGAGGACGATCAGGACCAGCGTGCTGGTCGTACGTCTAGGCGTTTTCCGTACGACCGGGCCCTACTGACGACGGTTGGTTGGCCGAGGCCGAGACCCACACGTTCCATCTCCCGTGTGGGGAGATGACACCGACGCTACAGGATGTGAGCTACCTCACCGGGTTGCCCTGCGCAGGCGCTCCGATGGTGGCGCACGACGTCCCCGCCACGTGGCGCACGGACCTCTTAGCCGAGTTCGCGATATCCTCGCCGCCAGGCAATAGCAGACGTTGAGTTCGCAGAACACCGCACGCCCACGCTGAAGTGGATCGCGATTCACGTAAGTGTTTTCCTAACTATTTTTTCGTAACAATTCGTTTGTGAACCTGCCGACGTTTACGTGTCTTCTTGCGGCCGGCGTATGGTCGCGACGCGCGGCGCCATCATCAACATACGAGGCGCCGAGGCCTACTGCGTGGTTGTTCGGGTGGGTGATGTTCCGAGCTCCCACGGCGGCAGCGTGGACAAGCACTACATCCGTACGCGCGGAGGTGGCGAGTCACCAATCGAGCGGATCCCGAGACGCGTGGGGTCCGGCCGTCTTTGTCGGCGCGACGCATCACCGCGCCTTGCGCGCGCGTGCCCGGCGTTAGCGTGTGGCGCCATCCTCCCGGATGCCCGCTCCTCTGCACCGTGGTCGTTGGAGCGTTTCGGATCGGACGACCACATGTGGACTTGAGAGCGTCTGAGGGACGGCTTGTACGTCCGCAGGGGCGACTGGACCGCCGACCATGGGCACTTTGTGGTGCCGCCGACGGGTTAGTTTCGTAATCATTTGTTATTTTCATTTTGCAGTCGTTATTCTCGTGTGCTATGTTTGCAGTGTTGTATTGCACAGGTCACCTTCACGCCGATCACCTCGTAGGGCTCCTACCTGGAGTACGTTGCGATGTTCGATCAGCTGACCGACGACCGCGTCATCTGGACCCCGTCTGATGGACGCCGGGTCATGGCGCGCGCCCCAGCAATGCAGCCGGTCTTGTGCACGCGAGACTACGTGTACTGGTACACGCGGATTGCCTTGGTGCACGACATCTTCGTGGAGGAGTACCGATACGCTGGGTCATGCGCGATTCGATGCGGCAGAGGTCCCAGCCCTTGGGAGGCGGTGCCGGGCACGCGTACACGCGTAAGTTCACTATGTGTTACAATATGTGTTACAATATGTGTTACATCGCAACTAAATATTTTTCTTGCCGTCCACAGGTACACTAGGAAGGGAGTTCGTGGCACGATGTCCTGGTCGGACAGGATGGCCCCTTGGGTGGCCGATTGGAGTGCCGCACACGAGACCCTCGTCGAGGTTACGGACGAGGCCTACGACCCCGAGACGTACGAGCACTACATGGAGTGGTACTCAGCTCGGACGAGGCTACATTGCGTCCGGGTCGTGGTCGACCCTGCTCGACATGTGGCCGTGACGTCCGACACGTACCCCACCCAGCCGGACTCCGCTTTCCACCGCAGCGTACGTACTCAATATTACATATTTCATATTTAATTTGACATACTTACGTGTACAACTTCATGATTACCTGTGCAGGTGGATCTTCACCGGGAGGTCGTCGAGATGGTAGACTCCGCGCAGCACATGACAATGTCGGGGGAGATCAGAGGGCTCTTGCACAGGATCAGGGAGGCAGCAGTACGCGGAGTGCGGACCGCGACTGGTCGCACGCCGACCGACCCGGTGGACCGAGCAGTCCGAGGACGAGGGGTCAGCCGAGGTGGTAGGACACAACCTCCTGATCCGCACGTGGCGGGCACGTCGGCGTGGCAGGGCGGGGGGAGCACCTCCGGACATGCGGGAGGTGAGTTCGACACGGTGACGTCGCTTCTTCATTTCATTTCGAACCTCATAAGTTTGTAACGACGATCTTCTGTTACAGGTCCTCAGCTCCACCCGTACGTGGGCCAGGACTATGCCGCGTCGTCCGAGCACATCTTTGGGCCAACAGGTAAGTTCCGTTTGCTTGCGTAACGTACTTTTAGTCATGACTATGTTCGTAACCTCATTCTTCGCAGGAACGGATTGGGAGGACGATACATTCTCCGCCGGCGATGCAGACCTATCGGCACCCATCGATGACTTCTTCAGGGATCCGCGTGACACGCAGTTCTCTTTGGAGGCTTCGCGGTATGCGGGCGCCGAGTATGACCAGTGGACGCAGATCACCGACGCAGACCACCGACGCAGATCACCGACGCAGAGCAGCCTCGCTACACCACCGCGGACTTCTCGCGCGGGTCGGGTACTCAGCAGCGGCTCGACGCATGGCGTACTTCGCGACGGCAGAGGCCCGGGACGACACGCGGGGTGCAGGCTAAGAGGGGACGCCATTAGATTTTCCTTTATATATTTTTTCTTCATTATGCCAACTGTAGTTATGAAATCTTTTGAATATCAGTAATATGGCTTTCTTTGACGATCCAACTGTTCGCAACGACGCGATAAAACGAGCTAGGTTTTTTGGGCGATGCGACAACACGGGCGCTGACAGAGTCCTTAAAGGCTGCTCCGTTTTGTAGCATCCCCCTTAAAAGTTAGCCAGAGTAGACACCTTTTCAGGACGATGTGACCACACCGGCTAGTTTTTCAGGACGATGGCACCAGAGTAGACCGCTTTTCAGAACGATGTGACCAGGCGGACCACCTTTTCGGGACGATGTGACCACACGGGCTTGCTTTTCAGGACGATGTGACTACACGGGCTAGCTTTTCAGGACGATGTGACCTGACGGGCTTGCTTTCCAGGACGATGTGACTACACGGACTACCTTTTCAGGACGATGTGACCAGGCGGGCCAGCTTTTGTGGACGACTTACCAAGACGAGAAGCCCGGCAACGGCTCCATCCACTCGGCTATAAATACAACAGAACTTTCGTCCAACTAGTCCACAACAGCACCACCAAGTAGAAAACATGGACAAGGAGAAGGAATGGGAGAAAATCCGCAAGCTTTTGAAGGACTGGGTGTCTCCCCATGAAACCACCGCTCGCTATCATGCCGCTAGTCAGGAGCCTTTCACCCACCAAACCTTTCCGGAACTGGTGGATCTTAGGAAGCTGCCTCGTAGCACGCCCAACTATTCTGGGACCAGCCGCGACCCCCCTCCTATGCCTGCGGAACGCCCTCCGGAAGGACCCCCGATAAGGGTGGCACCCCCCTATGCTGGTGTAGGGACGCTTGCAAGTGTGTGAAATCAACCGATGAGTGGACCATTGGGCAGCGCTATTGGTGCTGCCCAAACTACGCCGTTGGATCGCAACAATGAGCATCCGTAATGAAACCCTATTTCATGGTACAATACTTTTTCATTCCGAATACGGGTAACGAACTCTCTTTACCCACCGCGATCTCCGCCACCACTATGCGACTTCCGGCGGTGGATCGACGACAAGATCCACCCCTACGACATGTGGTCGTTCTTTGAGACGGAAGAGGCTGGGCAGAGCACATCGAGACCCGTGAAAGGCCTCAAAGAGTTGAAAGTCGAGCGCACCGAGCAAGGTAGGCGGGACAGCGCGCGAGGAGCAGGAGGCGTGAGCATGCGAGGCGACGGAGGCGAGAGGAGCGAAAGAGGGCCATCGCGCGAGAGCCAAGGCGCAAGGCGAGGAGTACAACGCCGAGCTGGCCCGTAAGGGTAAATGGCCACGTTCGACTCAGTAGTTCTACCGTATTCCTCCACATGTCCCATGTATTTTGTTTTCCCTAAAGGCATGCGTGTACCGTGCTCGGTTCGTTGTCCTGCGTGCCATGTAATCCCCTTGTCGGATGAAATGTCGTGTTGTTATCGTTGAGTCATTCCAACGCATTTTAGTATCGCTTTGCCTTGGTACGCATTTAATCATTAATCCTCAATCATCCTCCAAAACTCTTCCAACATTGCACAACAACAAATAGCGATCGGCGACAAGACGGTATCGCCGATTCAATCGGCGACAGAAGGTATCGCCAGTTCAACTGGCGACAGGAAGGTATCGCCGATTAAACTGGCGACAGGGCCTGACCTCTACAAAATCCTCTTGCAACCGTCGAAATTCCACACAGGACTCAGTCTTACTCAACCAAAAGCGAAGGACACAGAGAGAGGAGGACGAAAAAGCTAGCGGCGGCTGTTAAATCTGTTGCCCACCCCTCGGGTAATTTTCTTAACAGAACGGATTACATGATTCTTGATGTGCTGTTACGTAGTGAAGTCTATTTTACATAGTTTTTTGGTGGGATATTTAGTTGCACATACGTAGTTCATGGTGTAAATGTTCTTCACACTGCAGTACGTCAAATATGTCCGACGTCGTCAATTTCAAAATTTACTACGGCCGAGGGACTATTATGGAGGGTCCCGAGGGAATTGATTTGAGTTATTTCCAATCCGCGGACGTGCCCCTACCAAGACCTGAGCAACGTACATTCGGCGCTGTGATGCGGTGGTTGTTCCACACGTTCAAAGTGGACCGTGATGTCTACGATCTGACATTGAGTTGCCTCGCCCCCCGGGCAGGACAACCCACGTATTGGGAGTTAGTGCAACTAAAGGGAACAAATTCATGGCGGTCGTATGTACGCATGGCGAGGGAGAGGGGGTGGAAATTGGTCCTTCTGGTCCAGACGTTTGCAAAATCCACTCCTGCATCTGCGTCAGAACAAGTAGGAGTTGCTGACACCGAGGAAGAAATAGGTGACTCCAGCGCGCCGCACACACTGGTAGAAGGGCAAGAGGTTGCTGATGTCGCCGAGTTACCTCGTTCAGTGAGACAGGCTAGTGGGCTTGCTGACGAGGGAGAGGAGCTGGAAGACCTGGTGGAAATGATGGAGCTCGAAGACCAAGACTACATGGCATTGTCCGAAGATGAAGGTTCCGATGACGACGATGATGCGGACCAGCAGGCGGTTCCATCCGAGTGGAACACATACCAGTTCGAGAACCTCGTGGTCAACGAAGGCTCCCATGTACCATGGGAGTACGACCAGAGCGAGGTCAGACTAGGAGCTACGTACAAATGCAAGGAGGCCGTGCAAGATGCGGTCAAATTCTGGGCATTGTCGGTTCGACGCACATTCACCGTCGTCAAGTCTACCCCAAGATGCTACGACGTGAAGTGCGGCATTGAGGGATGCCCTTGGCGCGTGCACGCTTTTCAGCCCAAGTGGGATACCTACTGGAAGTGCTCCATAGTGGTCCCTCACACATGCGTCGTCGCTGAGTCAGCGCAGTCCCACCGGAACTTGTCATCAGGCTTCATTGCCAATCTCATGTACGGTGAGATCGTGGACAACCTAGATTTCGAGCCACGATCCATCATTCGGGCCATTGAGGCAAGGTTCCAGTACACTATCAGCTATGCCAAGGCTTGGAGGGCAAAACAGAAGGCATTGGAATCAAGGTTCGACACGCTCGAGGATTCCTACCACAACCTCCTGGGCAACTCGAGTCATACAAGACAGAATCCCGCACTCATGTCGACATTCAAGACGCCACTCATCCGGTGGCCTAATAAGAGGGTACTACGCGAGCATTCTTCGCGTTTGGTCCATGCATCAATGCATTCAAGATCTTTGTCGTCCAATCTTGTGTATCGATGGCACATTCTCGATGGCGGTACAAGGGCGGATCATCGACCGCAATAGCGACGGACGGAAACAATCAAGTTCTTCTGTGGCATTCGCTTTCGTTGGCGAGAACACGAATAGTGGTGTGGTTCTTGAAGAATGTGAGGATTTACATTGTGCGCAGACCGTCCCAACGTATGCCTCATACATGACCGCACGCGGGCTGCTGCGTGCAATAACACGGCTACTGGCGAGGAGAGAACGTTCCACTTCCATGGCCGGATCTACGAGCGGGTGGTGCATGAGGCACTTGGGTGCAAACTTCTATAAGCGATTCGCAACAAGGACTTGATGAACATGTTCAAACGCCTGTGCAACCAGAACCAGCAGCGTAAGTTCGACACACTCTGGAAGATTCTGGACGACCGGACAAAAACCCACAGAAGGGAGGCATCGACACGGGCCGCCCCAAGCGCCGACCAGGCCCCCCAAGCATTGCCACAGCTACCCACGGACGCTCCTAGTGTCACGAGGAAGACTGGGGCACAGGTCAAAAGCTTCTCAGACTGGATTGAGCACGAGCCTAAGGAGAAGTGGTCGCTGCTGCATGACAGGGGTGGTGCTCGATACGGTATCATGACAACCAACCTAGCTGAGGTCTACAACTGGGTCATGCGCGGCGCCAGGTGCCTCCCTTTGGTTGGTATTGTGGAGGCAATTTTCCGCGGTACCACAAACTACTTTGTTAACAGATGCAGCAATGCGTCGCTCACCATGACAAATGACAGAGTACTCTACTCCGCCATGATCACCGCATACATGGAGGAGAAGAGCAAGAAGGGTGAGATGCACCGGGCATTCAAGATGGGCACGAGGGAGCTTCGCTTCGAGATAATGTGCAGGGATAAAGGGCGTTGCGGAACTAACCGCGAGAGGATCACTCATGAGTGCACGCTACGCCGCGATAGCTGCGTTTGCACTTGTAACAAACCCCTTCTTCTGCATAGGCCCTGCTCCCATGTCATGGCGCTGTTCGACGGTGGCGCAAAGATCCCGGTCGATACTCTCTCACTATTTCACCAAGGAGGCGGTGATGCAAACATGGAGTGGAGAGATGTATGGTTACGCCGTTGTTGGCCATTTCACCGCCATCCATCACGGGAGCAACTAATGCGGGCGCGGACATTGGTAGGATCAAGGAAAGGTTGGCGGCGGCAGTGCACGACGCATCGTGAACGATATGGACGAGGCGGGCGGACGTCGCACGAAGAAGTGCTCCATTTGCGTGGAGTCCGCCACACCTTCAAGACATGCCCCACGCGAAATACTCGGGACCAAGGAGACATCGGCATTCGGACGTCACCACGGGGACCTCGTCAGGTGTCCCGACTAGAGGCGATCCACATGGGAGACGTTGACGCCGCGACCACGACAAAAATATTATTATCAATGTTGTCAATTATCATTTTAGTTAAGTGTTATGGCGTTCTTACGCAAGTTACGTAATATCGAGTGCGAATTCCGATCGAATGGCAATATCACTTATCTTCCTTTTACGAATCGCTCATACCTCAAACTTCTCGCTAAATTCTCGAAAATTAACCGTAGTAGAACAACATACGATGATGATAAAATGTTATTACGAGTCTAACAGATTTCGCATCGTTTAAAATTTATGAAAATCACAAACCGCCTAAGTGAAATAGGAAAATAAGGGTTGGGAATGGCAATATCACTTATCTTCCTTTTTGAATCGTTCATACCTCAAACGTCCTCACTAAATTCTCCAAAATTAACCGTAGTAGAACAACATACGATGATGATAAAATGTTATTACGAGTCCAATGATTCGCATCGTTTAAAATGTATGAAAATCACAAACCGCCTAAGTGAAATAGGGAAAATAAAAAGCGGCTAGGGTTGGGAATGAATCGCGATTCAAGCGGCGATAGTTCTGCCGCCGATTCAATGGCGATTCATTCTGCCGCCGATTGAATCGCGATTCATTCCCGCAATCGCGGCGGCGGGGGGAGAGTTCCAATCGCCGATTGAACCGCGACAGAATGAATCGCCGATTCAATCAAGCGACAGAGGCACATTTTTGTAATTTTTTTAAACGGCTATTTATTTTTGTAAATATCTTTAAAAATAATATTATTTTTTTAAAAAATTCGTTTACAGTTTACTACTTCCAAGATCCTAGACGCGTCAGCCGTTGGTGCGTGAAGGTGGAAATCCCAACTCTTTCCTCCTCCGTGTCTGTGGAGCACACTTACGCGCACACTCCCCTCGCTCCCCTCCGCCCTCCCGCTCCGCTCCCGCCACTGGCCGGCGAAGGCAACAACCTCCGCCGCCGCATGCACGTCACCCCGACCGCCGTCTCCATCCCCGCCTCGCCTTGCGGTTGCACTCTTCGCTATGCTTATCTCGCCTTTTCCCCCCTTTGAACAATTTCATGGCCTTTTCACCGTTCGCCTCCTCTAATCGACTCTGCGTTCGATCTTGTGCTACCTAGGGCCTGCAGCGTCGGTGGTGTTGGGGTGTCCCGGCGCATTCCCCTGGGCGGAGAGCCTTCCACGCCAATCGGCGGAGGCGGTTCGCGTTCTGTATCTTGTTACATATAATCTTGATTGTTTTGCATTAGTGTTTTGTATTAGTGGATTAGTGTGTCATTATCTAGTGCATGTAGTGGAGCTAGTGGGCTACTTGTGTTAGTAGGGAGGTTACATGTCATATTATAGCTATAAAAAGCATTGTAACCAGTTTTGAATAATGAGAAAATAGAGGAAAATGTAGCCCACAAGTGTGTTTCTTCTTCCTTCATACGATATCTTGCGTGTGTGTGGAGGATAAAGAATGAGAGCACATGAAAAAGCTCCGGGCCTGCCGAGTGCCAAAAGCTGTGTGTGTGCTCATGAAGTTCTTCTGTTTCTTCTACTATGAATAAGTTGTGTGCGTGTCCAAGAGCTTAGTAGTACAAGAGAATACAAGTGTGTTCTCTTCGTGTACTCCTGTCTAGCTGTTGTACATGTGTGTATTCTCGTGTTAGTTGTGTCCACGAGAAAGCGTGAGTTCTTGTAGGTGTGTCTAAGAACTCACTAATGTAAGTTCCGGTCCGAGTCTCCGTCGCCGATGGTACTGGCGAAAAGACAAATTGGAGTTGACAGTGAAATCGTCATCAACAAGCCAACGGGACAAGATGGCATTGGAGGCTATCTTCGTGTCTCGCTGAGGTGAAGATCGACAAAGATGTGTGGGCTTCGTTCAAGTCCATGTACGTGTAGTCGGTCCCGTGCCAAGAAGAGGAAGGCAGAACTTCTTGAAGATGTGTCAGAAGATCGGCTTTTCAGATGCGGAGTTAGCATGTCAAGATTAGGGGGGAAATTATTACATATAATCTTAATTGTTTTGCATTAGTGTTTTGCATTAGTGGATTAGTGTGTCATTATCTAGTGCATGTAGTGGAGCTAGTGGGCTACTTGAATGTGTTAGTGGGGAGGTTACATGTCATATTATAGCTATAAAAAATATTGTAACCAGTTTTGAATATGAAAAAATAGAGAAAAATGTAGCTCACAAGTGTGTATCTTCTTCCTTTATGTGATATCTTGCGTGTGTGTACAAGAGAGAGAAGAAAAGAGATGGGAGTTGAGAGATTCAATCCCAACATATCTGCTCTCCTCTGCTTTTAGTTTGCTTGTGCGCAATGTGTGCTTCTCGATTGGAACTGGGAAGTAGCGGCATTTTTGCACTAATTAGTTTGATTTGTGTGGTCGATTAGGAAAAAAACGTGATTTTTTTTTTTGCAGTTCCAGGTCATCTGATTTGCCTTGTTGTGACGTTGCCTTGTACGAGATTAGGAATCTCATGAATTGGGGGAATTTTGTTGTTGAGCAGCGAGCACAGGATGAGCATTGTAGTGCTAGTATTATTGTGTATTAGCCCTTGCTGCTCAGCATTGAATTGTGTGGTTGATTAGTAAAAAGGTGATGCTTTTGCAGTTCCAGGTCATCTGATTAGCCTTGTTGTGACGTTGCCTTGTACGTGATTAGGAATATCATGAATTGGGGAAGTTTTGTTGTTGAGCAGCGAGCACAGGATGAGCATTGTAATGCTAGTATTATTGTGTATGTGCCCTTGCTGCTCAGCATTGAATTGTGTGGTTGATTAGTAAAAAGGTGATGCTTTTGCAGTTTCAGGTCATCTGATTAGCCTTGTTGTGACGTTGCCTTGTACGTGATTAGGAATCTCATGAATTGGGGAAATTTTGTTGTTGAGCAGCGAGCACAGGATGAGCATTGTAATGCTAGTATTATTGTGTATGTGCCCTTGCTGCTCAGCATTCAACTGTGAACCTGAAAGTGTTAGGAGATGCAGAGCACAACGCTAAACCTGTAAACTAGCATGACTAATGTTAGAGGTTTTACACAACATAAATCTTGAGGGTACTGATGCAAATTTTTATTGATGTATAATTTTCAGCTATATTTATTTCTAAGATTTGATACTACTGTGTACCTGCCAGGATCTGCGATTTGGCTTTTCAACTGGAATTTTGATGATGGAAGTAGGTAGTGCGATGATGAAATAGTATTATTAATTAAGAACTTATGATTCCATCATACAGAAGCACTTTGTTATGCGCAGCCGATAAAGGTCCCCAAAAAAATCCTTCAAGAAGACCATTGAAGTGGACAGGCTGATTGATATGTTCAGGAACGCAAATCCTACAGAGGTAACTCTGCTGTACATCTTCAGTCTGATTGGTAATTCTACTTAGATCAGGTTGCCATTTTTGCACTACACTTCAGTGCTGAACTAGATACATTGCCACTCCACGCTACCAATTTCCTTCAATATGCAAACCTCTGATCTGTAGTTATTCTTGCTTTGAGCATGCTTCCACTGGTTCTTTGTTCAAAATCTATAGAATTAAGCTGAGCAATGCTTGATGGCTCAATCACTGGACCTCAAGTTCGATTAAGAACCTGAACTATAAAAGATTGACTTCTGAGCTGTCAGATTTACCTTTGGTTTCTTACTAGGCTGTTCTACATGCATGTCAAAGTGTTAGTGTGCCTAAGCATGTCACTGGATTAGATTAGTACGTCTAGGATATTTCTAAATGTTCAAGCATTATCGGAAAGATTTTAGGTGGTTATTTTTTGTTGAATCAATTGAAAGAATCCTTGCTTGTTTTAATTTTATTTTTGACACAAAAAGTTTACCTGATTAAATTACTAAACTGCCCTTCTTACATGTAAACAGCTTGATCAAATAGTGGTTGAAAATATTCTGGCATTCGACAAGGGTTTCTGGGTTTGACTGGCTACTAGAATTGATCTATGCAAATCGGATGATGATAAAGCATGGTTTCATCTTTGGATTCTTTTTTGCTTACTGTGGACGTCATTCTCTTTTGTCTCAATTAATCTAACTTTGTGATTGTTCTCTCTCTTTTGCTTTTTCAGAAAGATTACGAAGAACAGGCCGAAAATGTCATGAACATAGTTGACCATCTTGTTCACAAGACTGATGTAAGAACCATGTTCCATCATGCATAACTCCTCATTTTAGTACTACTGCCTACAGATTGATGTGAAGTTCCAAATCCTTGGTATTTTCGTTGTGATTACACTTGCACATGTGCCTTGCATGCTGCTAATTTTACCCCTTATGTTATGCAGGAAAAGCTTGAACAGTCAACTGATGTGCTCAAGGCAATTATTAGTGCTGTTATGAGTGAAGGAGAGGAGGTGAAGTGGCCACCAAGAGATCCGGAGGCTCTTGAATTGATGGAGAAAGTAAGCACACATCTTTCTCCTTTTTTTTCTTACTATGTTCTTTATTTGAATAGTGCAGGCATCTGTTTATGATTTTGGTTGACTCCACAGTACCTTCCAATCAGTGTTTTTTAAAATAATTTTATACTAGACTTAAGTGCTCTCTCCCCCACAAATCATCTAGTGATCATTGCTCCTGAGGAACAAGCCAGTGATGTCTTCTATCAGTGTGAGAAGCTTTCCAAATTGAAGCATTCTGTGATCTGTTCCCTAGCTGAATCCATATACCTAAATACAGTACTTCTCCAATATACTTTCTTCATACCGGAAGGACATTGGTGTATGCAGCAATTAACCTGACGCCATAAGAGCTTTGTATTTTAAAGAACTCCAATTACAGTGTACCATTTTTTTTTTCACATGTAAGTTTAGCCTTATCTGTTAACCCGTTGCACTTTTGCACACCTTATGTTGGTGTTGCCCTTAAGATTTTTTTTTTGAAATAATATATTTTTAAAAAATATTTACAAAACTAGGTCACCGCTCCCAAAAATTACAAAAATAGCTTCCTGTCGCCAGTTCATCTAGCGACAGGTTCCTATCGCCAGTTGAACTTGCGATAGGAACCTGTCTGTGAGGCGAGTTCTCGCTTGATTCAGCGGCGGCAGAATCTATGAATTTTTAAATATAGCAAATAAACTTAAACAATTACAAATTTTTTTTGTGGAGCATCCTGATAGAGTTTTCTTGCTTGTATAATTTTGTCATAATTTTATCCATTATACATTTGTCTCTAAAATTCATTTAAGTATACTATTTATAGAATTTTTAAATATACCAGATGAGGTCCACAAATTATGAATTTTTTTTGAACTCTCCTTACATAGTTTAATTGTTTATGTAATTTTTTCAGAATTTTATATTCTCTTAAATTGTCTCTAAAAATAAGGGTATACAATCAAGTACACTGTATTATAAACCTAAATTCAGAATTTTAGAGACAATTTCAGAGCATATAAAATTATAAAATAATTACACTATGTAAGGAGCGTTCACAAAAAAAATCATAATTTTTGGATCTCATATGGTATATTTAAAAACTCTACAAATAGTATACTTAAATGAATTTTAGAGACAAATGTATAATGGATAAAATTATGAACAAATTACACAAGCAAGAACACTCTATCAGGATGCTCCACAAAAATTTTTGTAATTTTTTAAGTTATTTTCTATATTTAAAAATTCATAGATTCTGCCGCTTGATTGAAGCGCGACAGAACTCCCTCATTGTATATGAGTTCTGTTGCGATTCAATGGCGATAGAACTGTCGCGAATGAATGGCGACAAGAACCTATTTTTGTAATTTTTGGGAGCGGTGACCTAGTTTTGTAAATATTTTTTAAAAATATATTATTTTAAAAAAAAATCTTGCCCTTAACATGCATTTCATCATGTTCTTTGCATTTGAAGTAGCTGTAAAGTTGAGCCTTTCTTTTACTATCATCTGCACTAATTAACTTGGGCACCCCAAAAATCAAAATATTTCTTCTGCTTATATAATTTCTTTTGAATTATGCTTTAGGCAAGTCTGCTGTTACTGTTGTCTCTACTTTCCATCATTGTTGGCTTAACAATTTCAGCAGTTAAACTTGCTATTTGTATGAAGCACTATTGTTTACCTAGTGCCAATTTTGCGGTTCTGATTTTTAATGAGATTTTTTTTATGCCATCCTGGTATTCCCAGGAAATATCAAATAGAGAAAAAGGACAGCTAGACGAGGGATTTCTGTCAGAAGTTAATGCTCAATTGAGGCAAATAAGTGTTATTTGTTAGAATAGGACTATTGTATTTTCTTATCTGTATATGACAACTCCATTTGTACTTTCTATATATATTGCTCATTGGACCTCTTGAATATACACACAAATTATTCATAACATGGTATCAGAGTATCGGGCACTAACCTAGCTTTTCGCTGCCACCACTCGACGCTATTCGTACCCGACGCCGACGCACGCCATCGCCCGACTCGGGCCTTCGCCGCGTCGCATTTGGCCTGGCGACCACCCCCGTCTTCTTCTCCCGTCGAGGAAGCCACTACCACAACAACCCGCCGTTGTCGCTCGACCGAGAAGAAGCGAGCCGCTTGTCGCCGGCTGCTCGTTGCCGTTGCCACTTGACGTCGCCGCCGCCGCTTGGAGCCGACGCCACTGCGGTGCTGCCCGACTTGAAGTCGGCACTGCTGCTCGGGTCGTCATCGCCGGAGTCAACCTTGCACGGGCCGCCGCCGTCGGAGTAGACCCCAGTCGGGCCGCCGCTGCCACGCCGCCTTTTGCGGGGGAACCCTAGTTCCCCTACGTGTGTGTTTTCTGGTTTGAGGCGGCCCAGCCAAATAAAAAAAAAGTAACGTCAATCTAACCGCCGCGCTGTGCAGTGCCGCATGTTAAACTTTGTTGCCTTGATCGCCGCGCCGTCCAGCGCCGTCTACCGATGGCTTCTGTTCCATCAGCTGCGATTCCATTCTCGGGAACCAAGCTTTATGGGACGAACTACAGGTTGTGGTCTTCACTTATGGAGATCACGCTCGATGATCTCCACCTCTGGGGACATGTCACTGGTGTTCGACCTTGTCTGCCATCGCCGGTTCAGTCTCCTCCTAGACAGCCTACTTTTGCATCGTCCGCAGAAGACGAGGCCGCCAAGAAGGAGGTAGAGGCCGCTGCTACTGCTGCTGCTGACGAGGCCTTTCAGTATGCCATATACGCTTTTGAGCGCTGGTGTGTTGATGAGGCCCGTGTTCGAGCCATCCTGGTAGTTAGCGTCGACGACTCCATCCAGTCAAACATTGTTGGTCTGCGTGCCACTCGTCAGATCTGGAAGTACTTGCGTGAGCGATACTAGCAGAGCAGCGATGTTTAGTTCTTTTCGCTTCAGCGTGAGTTAGGGACGCTTCGCCATAAGGACTCCGTCGTCGACGACTTTTTCTGAGCTCTAGCCAGTCTCTGGCGCCAGCTGGACGAGCTGACTTCTCAGGAGTGTCATCAACTGCAGAAGGCAGATCGTGATCGCCTTCGCCTTTATGGCTTAGGCTGCCGTCTTCGCCTAGAGTTTGAGCCTATCAGGGCTCAATTGTTGAGCCGCTCACCACGACCGACAGTCACCGAGGCTCTTTCGACGCTTCGTGCTGAGGAACTTCGCCGTGGGTTAGCAGCACAGTTTGTTCCGGCTGTGCTTGCTACCCCTTCTTCTTCGACTACACCGACACCTGTGCATGCTCGTCCGATCACGTGCAGGTGGTGTACAAGATTAAGACCCGGTCTGATGGTATTATCGAGCACTACAAGGTTCGTCTTGTGGCTCGCGGCTTTCAGTAGGAGTACGGTCGTGGCTACGATGAGACTTTTGCCCCTGTTGCCCATATGACCACTGTTCGCACTCTTGTTGTGGTTGCTTCTATTCGCCGGTGGTCTATCTCTCAGCTGGATGTTAAGAATGCCTTTCTTATTGGTGCTTTGCACGAGGAGGTCTACATGCAGCCACCACCTGAGTATTCTGTTCCTGATGGGCACGTCTGTCGTCTTCGTCGTGCTCTTTATGGCCTCAAACAGGCTCCTCGTGCCTGGTTTATGCGTTTTACCTCAGTGATTACTGCTGTCGATTTCACTGTCAGTTCCCACGATCCTACTCTCTTTGTTCATGTCTCATCTCGAGGTAGGATACGGCTTCTTTTGTATGTTGATGATATGCTCATCACTGGTGATGATTCCTCATTCATCACGTATGTGAAGTAGCATCTCAGTGAGCAGTTTTTGATGACTGATCTTGGTTCTCTTACGTATTTCCTTGGGATTGATGTCTCTTCTATACCTGAGGGCTACTACCTCTCCCAGCAGAAGTATGTCCAGGGTCTTCTTGATTGGTTTGGTTTGACTGACATTCGCACTGCTGAGACTTCTATGGAGTTATCCCTACAGTTTCGTGCCACTGATGGTGATCTTCTTGAGGATCCTACTCAATATTGTCATCTTGTTGGGAGTTTGGTGTATCTTGTGAGCACTCATTCTGATATTACTTATGCTATTCATATCTTGAGTCAGTTCATGGCTCGTCCTACCCATCTTCACTATAGTCATCTTCTTTGTGTTCTTCGCTACTTGTGTGGGACTATCTTTCGTCGTTTGTTTTTCCCTAGTTCTATCTCACTAAAGCTTCAGACGTACTTCGATGCGATCTGGGCTAGTGATCCTTCTGATCATCGTTCTCTTTCTGCTTACTGTGTTTTCTTGGTTCCTCCCTAATTGCCTGAAAGACTAAGAAGCAGACTGCAGTTTCCCGTTCGAGTGCAGAGGCTGAGTTGAGAGCTATGGCAGCAGTGACAACAGAAGTTACTTGGTTGAGGTGGCTATTTGCATATTTTGGAGTGCCTGTATGGGACTTACGACTCTTTTATCTGATAGTACAGGTACTATCAGTATTGCCGGGACCCAGTGAAGCATGAGCTCACCAAGCACATTGGTGTGGATGCTTCATACACTCTCTCACAGGTGCAGAAGGGAGTATTTGCTTTACAGTTTGTGCTATCAGATTTACAGGTTGCTGACTTCTTCACGAAGCCACATACTAGGGCCCATCATTTATATTTTCTCTTCAAACTCAGTGTGTGTGATCCACCATGAGTTTGTGGGGAGGGGGGGTGTTAGAATAGGACTCCTTTGTACTCCCGATATATATTGTCCATTGGGGCCTGTTGAATAGACACACACATTATTCATAACATTATTTTCTGCCTTTTTAGGCTAGCTATGCTATGTACTATTCCTAGTGTAGATTATTTTTATTTTTCATGTTATTAGTACATATTTACATGTGTGTAGGCTAAAGAAGATGGTGATAAGTCAGGGCTTCAAGATATGCTGCAAAAGGTGTTGCAGCTATATGCTTCGAAGTTTCTTCAAAAGCGTAGTTATGCTTACAAAGGTAATCTTTTGTGTGCATACGTTTTAGACTGTTCAACTTCAAATGTTAAGAAATGACTACAATTTTAGTTTATTCTTGAGTGCCTGTCTTCCTTTTTCAGGAGAAGTTATAGTGCCTGAAAAGTTTCTTGAATCTGTAACACAGGGTCTGCATTATTGCCCAAAGAGATTGCTTTATTTTGCATATACTACTTATCACCTTTAAGAGATTGAGATTGTACAATGCAGCTCCAGAAAATGAGTGGAACAAGCTGTTACTTGATGGACTTACAGTGGGGAAGGGAGATGTCTCACCAGAAGAACTTTATGCTGTTCTTAAGAAGAGAATTGAGAGAATCTTAATTCGCACAGTAAGATTCATAACATTCTTGAGTTTTACAGAGAATAGGACCCACTATTTAAACCCGTCAGTGCCTTGTACTGAGCTTCCCCTCGCGCTGTTTTGGGCTGTTTTCTTTCGTTTTTTTTCTCTTATCAGCAACGTGTACTTGATGAGTATCTAAAAGAGATACAAGCTAGAGCAGGGGAAATTGTGAAAGTGCTTCAAGGACCAACGGTGTAATGTCTGGTGGTTGATTTTACAAAATACAACCTTTTCCAGTTCGAGCATAGTTCGATGCTTCACCTGGCTAAAGATTCTAGAAGGTGGTCGGAGAGAACTAAACTAGGTATGCTTTTCTCCTTTTGGTATGCAGTTGAGAACATCAAAATCCTATTCAGACAAAGGAGGTAAAGACAATGAGAAACGGAGAGATGGAGCCAGGTCGCCAGGAGAAATGCATAATGTCAGCATATCGCATATGCTTGTTCAGAGTGACTGCACATGCATCTCATCTGCCCAGTTTGGCATTCATCCCGAATGGTTGATTTTGCTCTTGGGATGTTCCATTTTTTTCTCTGTCTAACTGATGCCTCGCACAATCAGATTGTCTGGCTGAAAATTGTAATACATATCACCGTAACATGTAAATCGGTTTTATTAAATGTTGGACTCCCCCCCCCCCCCCCAAATTCCAATCAAGCAGTAGGAGACGACTTCCCTTTTGTTTTCCCTTTGCCCAGGCTCAGGCTGTATGCTGGGCGCCGTCCTCCGCGTGCCCGCCCCGATCCCGCCTCTCCCCGCGCCGGCGCGTCCCCTCCTCCGCCGCCTCCAGCCCGTGCCCATGGCCTCGCACACCGACGCCAAGAAGCTCGACGCCCCTCCCGTGCCGGCCCCGCAGCCGCCCGAGAAGCCGCTCCCCGGCGACTGCTGCGGTAGCGGCTGCGTCCGCTGCGTCTGGGACGTCTACTACGACGAGCTCGACGCCTACAACAAGGCCCTCGCCGCCCGCTCCTCGTCGTCCTCCGACCCCAACGACAAGCCCACCAACGATAACAAGACCAAATCCTGAGGCGCGCCAGGACTCGTATGTGTACGCATGCCGCCTTCTTCTGTTCCCAAATTGGATTCTTGATCGTACCAGATATGGCATTGCTCATTCCATTACAGTGAAGCATTCATTCTCACTGTGTATGCTGCAATTTGTTATAGAGACAAATGCTCTGTTACTGCTTACTTTCATTCTTTGTGTAACGGGGGATTGGATCATATATACCCTCCCTGAATTTCAGGATTTCAAGATTTACCCTCCCACCTCAATGACATGTGAGGTCATCATAGGTCAATGACATGTGGGCCAGGAAGGTAAATCCTGAATTTCCATCTAATGGGAGGGTATATGATCAAATTTTCCGCTATAAGGGGGATTGGATCATATACCCTCCCTGAATTTCAGGATTTCAAGATTTACCCTCCCACCTCAATGACATGTGGGGTCACTATAGGTCAATCACTAATGCATTTTATTTCACCTTAGTAGAATTCTAGTCAAGAAATCCCAACCAATCACCAATGCCATTAGAATCAAGAGAGATTTGCGAGTTACATCTTGTTTCTCATCATCGATACTGAATCTACAAAGTGTCACTTATTCACGAATTGACGTAGAACTCACTGATCATTGTCCGAACCACCAGAGGAATCCTCACCGCGTGGGTGCCGTCCTCCCATGTCAAGCTGCCGAAGGTGAACCTCCCTTGCACCTTCAGTTTGGCCTGGAATGTCACCTTGAATGCCAACTTGTTGGCGGTCCAGTTGAAGGTCAGGAGCGAGGGGCTCACGGTGACGTCCACCCCTGGAGGAGCTTCTACACGGGCTCTGTACTTGGACACGGCTGGGCCGACGTTGGTGACCGTTCTTGACACCGTCAGTTTGCCCCTCAGTTCAGGAATGGCGATGGATGGGAGGTTCAGGTTCAACTGCGTTTTCGGCGTGTGTTGACAGGTCGTGTGTTGTTGAGTCATGGAGCTGATGGCTTTGTTGTTGTAGCCCATGGAGCAAAGGGAAGCGCACGTAGTCAGATACTCCCATGTCGTACACAAAACCGTGGTGGGCAGCCCTATTTGGATCCACATGGCCACCTCCGTAGTCGAATGGGTTCGCCTGCTTGTAAGGCGCTGCCTTGGATACCACCTCAAACCCATATTCGTCATGAACATTGGCTGCAAAGTGTAGACTTGTTAGGGCGAAAAACATCTTTGATGCCAAGAAGCAAATGAGCATTACCTGTTGTGACTAGTGCTGATTTTACAGCAGCTGGGCTCCAATTAGGATGCATTGAATTGAGAAGGGCGACCACGCCTGAAATGTGCGGGCAGGACATTGAAGTTCCTGAATCGATCTTGAAGTTCACCGATCCAATGGACGATGATATGGCGGCAGCAGGTGACCATGAGCCCAAAATGTTTATTGTTTACACCTGGTGCGGCGATGTCTGGCTGCAAAGGTCAGATGTCAGGACAAGGTGCAGGTTATTTTTACAGAGTAAAGCAAACACCAAGGTTGACTGGATTAAGGATGAACTTAGTTGATGAACCTTCAGAATAGAGGGGACAGGGAACTTGGACCCCTAGATGAGAAACATGCAACTTCTGGGGCTATCAGTTCCCCTAGAATTGTTTTTGCAAAGCCAAATTGAACCGTTGGGTTTCTGTGTATGGAAAACAAAAGTTAATAGGGATTGCCAGATAATAATAGCATATATTCAATCATACGCAAAAAGGAAGCGACTCATAGAATGACAGAGGCAAATTGAGCTCTGAATCATATACAAGACTGTTTATATACCTCATGCTGCTAGTGTATGCAAGTATAGCTGTTCCAACTTGATAGTCTACTTGAACACAGCGAATATCATATGCAGATCAGCAGATGCTATATCCTTGGTTAAGAACTGCGCGAAAATAACTCCAACACCACGGGCTTTTTCAACCGTCTCTAGTGCCACTGAGGCTGATCTCTGTACTCGTGTTTGGAAGCAGAGCACCACATTTCCTTTTACTAGAGTAGCATTCAGAGATCCTGCAATGCAGCTTCTGCAAAGACATCAGCCTAAATGGAAGTCAAAATTTTAGGATCGACCAAAAGAGACCGAGGACAACAAAGTTTACCTTGCATCAGTATCATCAGCATTATCAGATGAAATGTCTTCAGCATAGACTATTCGCATGCTTTTCCCAGGATGCTTTCCGGTGTACAGTGTTTGACCCTGGATCATCAGGACCATCAGAATGCCAGGCGCAAAGAGGGGCATATCAACAGTTTGGAAATAAGTTTAAAGCAATAATTCAGATGAAACTCTCACCACATAAGTACTAATTGTTGCCGAGGGTGGTCTTTGCAAGGAATGTTCGATCAATGGTGCCCGCAGCAACGGTCACAATCCATGGTGCCGAGTTGATCACCGTCTCTGAATAAGGACCGGAGTTCCCTAACAGACCACGACGATCCCTTTCGCGACAGCATGAAGGGATCCAATGGACAAGACATCATCAACATAACCGGGGAGAGGTGGTGCTTGGCCCAGGGACACCGTGCGTCATCGAAAGCAGCAAGGATGTCTGCAGAGGTACAATCTCCGGTGGCCCAGCACACTTTGTAGACGGCCAGCCTAGCCCTCGGTGCCCCTCCCCTTGCTACACCACTGGCAAACCCCTGAAGTTGGCATCGGCTACCAAAGCACCGGCAGCAGTGGACGCCGTGTGTGTCCCATGTCCAACGGCGTCCCTCGCGGACATGAACTCGTAGATATCAGTCGTGTTCATCTTCCCGTACTCGGCTTCATATCCTTTGATGTACCATTTGGCGCCTATTATTTTCCTATCCTATCATGAATCCAGGGGCGGATCTGGGCCTCGGGCAGGGTGGGCTATAGCCCGAGGCCCAGAAAAATTTCAGTGTAAATCTTTTGATATATTAGCCCAAGCCAAAGGTGGATAGTAGCCCAGCCCGAGACCTAGCCTCCCCACTATTCCTCCCATCCAAAGCCCATTACAGCCAGCCCAGCCCACTCAGCCTCTCCCCCCAACGCCCCCCAAAAGCTCCCAGCCCCCAGGAAACCTAGCCGCCCCCCACGCCCGCTCGCCTACCGCCGCGCCCGTGCCCGCGCCCTCCACGCCGCTCCTCTTCCGTCGCGCGCCACGCCTCTCGCCGTGCCTCCACGCCTTGTTGCCCCATCTCGCCCCGCCACGCCCGCTCCTCTTCCGCCGCCGCCGCGTCCACACCTCCACGCCCGGTGCCCTCCATCTCGCCGCTCCTCTTCGTCGCCGCCGCGCCACCCTCCTCGCCGTGCGCCTCCACGCCCAGCGCCCTATCTCGCCCGCCCGCGCGCGCGTGCCCCTCCTCCTCGCGCCGCGGCGCCGCACCGTGCACTCCTCCTCGCCGTCGCGTGCGCGACCTCCTCCCCGCTCCTCCACGCGGACCACGCCGCTCTTCTTCCGCCGCCGTCGCGCCACGTTCGGCTGCCCTCCACGCCCTCCGCCGCCGCCGCGATTCTTGGGGTTCACTGGTTCAGCAAGGTTTGTTTCTCCTTGCTTTTTTGATGTGCTTTTGGCTTTGGTTGATTAGTTTTCCATCGGTTGGTGATCTCGCGCTGTTTGTTGCCATGTGGATGCAAAGGTTAGCTAATCCGATGGACTAACTTGAATCCGTCATTGCAAAATGTTGCGTCTTAAGCAACTTTTGCTATGCTTCCTAGTTCCTAATGGAAGACTTTCATTTGAAACAAGATCTGTGTTGGGAACTTGCAATCGAAAGCCACTTGGGAACTTGCAATTATGTACTACCTTAACTTGCTTACTTGGTCTCTTCTCTCATGCGTGATTCACTAATTAAGCCATATACACTTGCTCTCTTGTTGAAATTAATTATCTATGTTTGTCTGCAAGAAATCGAGTTGTGGAGGTTAATGAGATAAGGCGTGCGAGGAGAAGGAAGCTGAGCTAGAGTCTAAGATGAAAAGCGAACTAATATTCACATGAATTGAGATGCGAGAAATTATTCTATTTGAATTGAGATTTGGGAGAGCTCAAATTCCTATAAAATATAAATTAAATCAGTCTATTCATTGTGATAAATGGGATTTTCCTCAATCCTCACCTTCATTATCCGCTCTGTTCATATTATTTTATCCCATCTTGTTCATTTCTTCTATACACATATACTTACAGGCTACCATCTTGTTCATTTCTCCTCTATCGAGATACCTATTCAATGAGGCTAACATACTTACAGGTTACCATCTTATTTCTTTGAGCGAGTTGTCTTGTTGAACCAAGTCACTACTAAATTTCTGATAGAATCATTTGATTAACTCTTGCTCTGGGTGGTTCCTATTCATACAATTATAAAACCTCTTTCTAGATCTCAATCACTTTGTCAGGATGCTTATGATTCTATTGTTCTTTAATAATAAACTACTCAAATCAAGAGGCTATTTTCCTATTCTGTGATTTTCTTATCAAGGTTAGACTTGCTGCTATACTTTTGGTTCGAACATACATTTGAATAACTAAGATAGCCAAACCACTGAAATCTCAACATCTAAAATTTATAGGAGTGACTAGCGAGTAATATCTAAACATCAATGATAAAGCACATGACTTCTAGTTTGCTGAGCTATGTCGTTTTGATATATGTTTTGTTGATTTGCAGAAGTTCGTATGTCTGAATTTGACTTAATATACAATATACTAAGCTACTTAGTGTCCTACTTGTCAAGGCTTGGGCAAATAAAATTTATCATCATGAATAAAGATTGAAGACAATTGAGGTAATAAGAAATCATGGAGCTTTTCGAAGAGACAAACACCTTTTGGTGGGCTAGAATATAGATGAAATCTTCGTTATTTAGGTACTCAAATTGTATCTCTATGATGCTATATTATTTATGTTTTGCTATGTTTTTCTTATTATATTTTATGTTGAAGCATTTTTGCTAAGGTTTCATGTCAATGATGCATTTGTAGCTTATTTTTGTTATGTCGCGGTGTGAGTATAAATTGACGTTAGTTCTTGGATGTTAGCCTATTAGAATTTAGCCCGAGGCGTGGTGAAATCCTAGATCCGCCACTGCATGAATCTGAAGTCACCACCAGGATAACCAGTAAAATTCTCTCCTCTCCTACTGCAGGTAGTGGTAATTTTTCCCAAGCAAATGGTAAGGTGAAATAAAAGAGAAGGCCAACCTGTTGCACTTAGAAGCATTGAACCTGTCTCCGGCGACACATCGTCCTTTCCACCGCCGCAGAATCTCGCCGACGCCGTCGTCTCTAAAATTGGCCGACTCCGGCCATATCCCTGCAAACCAAGAACGTCTCAATCTTCACATTGCAATGTCAGTGCCAATCCTTATTGCTACTACTACCGATGAAGAAATAACCTCACCTGTATCTAGTACACCAATGATGGAATCCTCCCCAAATCTACTCTCCGAGAGGATTCCACCCGGAGGCGACGGGTTCACTCGCCCGCATTCCCAGCAGGAGCAGAGGGGATCTTCGTATTAAGCACTCTCCCACCCACCCGCACCCCGCAAGGTTAGAGAATACAACTGTTTCTTTTAGTTTGGAGTTCTTCCTCTCTTGTGAAGTAGCTTTTTCTAGGGTTCTACTTAATAATTTAACCCAAAAACTTTCTTAATTTCTTGTTATACTAGGGTGATTTCTCCCTCCTTAATTTTGGGGCGTTTTGGGAATAGTTTTCCCTCTTCAGATTTTAAGTAAAAAACTTCTCAGATGCAGTAATTCATAGGATCCTCTTTTTTGTTTTCCTTCTTCGCTTTTTGTATCCACACTGGAGTAAATGAGGACATCCGGCGAAGTGTCCTCCAAAGTGAGGAAGATCACCATTGAGGGAAGTCAGTCGGCGATAGAGATTTACTGTGACCCCTCCCAACCCAAACCCATTGCCTCAAGAGCAGCGGATGCATCTCTCGCAGACGCTCGTGCTGTGTTTCTCGGAAGAAACAGCGGAGCAAAAAGAGGACGGCAGCGGTGCTCGCGACAGAGGACGTCGCCTTATCGCCTCGCGATGAGACCGCCTACGAGATTGCAACGATAAGTTATGCACATATAGCAGTAAATGCACATCCTTTTTATATTAATTCGATAATATCATAGAATGTTATCCTTTTTTCATATCAACAGTAAACCTGAGTCTTGAATGCAGTAATTAGTAAGCATGTCGTCAATAAGACCGATGTTACGTCAAATGCAGGCTCCGCGCGATAGGAGGAAGGGACCTTGGACAACGTGCATCAGGTGTGCTCCTGCCCTCATCGTCGCAACCATCGGCAAGCTTACGATAGAACAAGGGAATGAGGTCAAGAGGATGGGGTTCGGCAATCCGCTAAAGCTCAACCTCATGGGTTTGAAGACGAGGGACATGCTGTGCTTCCTAATGGACAGGATTGACCCGGTCGAGATGGTCATCAGCACCGGCGGCGAAAGGAGTATCCCAATCATGCCTCACACCATTAGGTGCGTCCTCAGGATCCTTTGCGATGGCGGTGATGCGTCGATGGTGACCCAGGTCACAGGGATCTCAGAGCTAGCCGAGCTAAAGCGTCCGCTCGGGGTACAACAAAACTCAAACATCAAGAACGTGACGCTGATCACGCGGATAAAGACTGGAGGCACATACACGCTAACGATCAAGTGTTTTTTTCATCCTCGTATTCAACAAGCTCTTTTCCGACCACCAACATCAAAATAACTGGGAAGGACGCTCTGCTAACTAAGGATCTTGATAAATTCGACGGCGTCAACTGGTGCAAGGTCGTCGTAAACGACCTTCGGGAGTCCGTCTGCAACTGGAACAAGAAGAAGGACAACACCACCAAGTCTATCTGCAGATGCGCCACCTTCGTGCTTGTAAGTTATACAGTCAACTTATTCGTTACATTTAGTAGTTTGCACATCGACAAGCAGTAAAATGTATAAAACAATATCACAATAATTATTATCAGTCTTAGATCCTAGTAAAACAGATCGCACACACGAGTAATTTTCTTGCACATAAAACATAGTATAACACACGTAGTAACAATATATTCCAACTTTAATAAAATGAACACTAACAAGTACTAAAGCAAGCAGGCCATGACCACAGCAAATAGAAATCATCACATGCCACTAAAATAGTAAATACTTTAGTAATACGTATATTTAATAAGCAGTAAATTTGTGCGCGACATATCTACTACCTCGACAACCTGAGGTGTGTCCACAGCATCTATGCTATCGAGACTCCACACGCAACATACTTCACGGCCGCTCTCATCGACAAGATAGTCGCGGCCGACAGGACGAAGGACCCGGACGATGTCGACACGTTTGATAGAGCGAGTAAGATGCATGCAGTAATTTTGTTTTCACAATACAATAATAATTAAAGCAGGACACAATAATTTACTGATTAAGCGTATCTGTTCTCACGCAGGTTAGCTGAGGACACTTGAGCCCGCCACCCCGACTGCAACGGCACTGGAACCAGCTTTGCCGCCTGTGGTACATCTAGGAGGTTTTGTCTACGTCCCAGCGTCGTCGCTGTTTCATCTGACTCAAGAAGAGGGGGAGGACGATGAACCTCAAAGTACGCACCACATGACAGTGAAACATTGTAATATGAGCAATAAATAGATACACTATACATAGTAAACAACATCATACATAGTAAACTAACAAAGCGAACACAACAGTAAAGGCAAGGTGCACACAATAATTGTGTTTTCTTAACACAATAATAATTAAAGCAACACACATTAATTTACTGATTTAAGTCCATATGTTCTCGTGCAGGCCAGGTGAGAGGCGGCGACGTTGAGTCATGACGAGGATCTAGTAATCTTCATTTTATTATTTATTTGTAATTAATATTATAGGTAAATATGACGTCATACGGCTATTAGGTATACCCCTTATAGTCTTAAGGGAGAAGCCAACCAAGTGGTCGTAAGTTCTTCTACGACCACCCCCATAGTCGTAAGCTTTTCTACGACTACCTCATGATCATAAGTCCTTCTACGATCACCTCTGGTCGTAAGTCTTTCTACGATCAATACCCAATCGTAAGCTTTTCTACGACTACCCCCTGGTCATAAGTCCTTCTACGACCAGTTCAGATACGATAACCCGTAATTAATTAGTCCCACTTGTCTGTAGGCTCAATTGATTATGGGATCTAAGTAGTTAATATACGTTGTTATTCTTTGGAGTAACTGCACGAAATGCGCCATTATCTCTGACAAGTAACTGCACGTAGAGGGTTACTACTCCGGTGATTACTACCATTATTACGTCCATTATACAGAATAATGAGGCGTCTCTTGGCCTGGAACAACTACCTCCCCGCGCACTATAAAAGAGCTTGAGTCAGAGATAATGGGAGGGAGGGGCCAATTGATACAAGACAATCAAGCGTATGCAATCAGCAGATGTTCAAGCCTTAGTCTTTCCACTGATTGTAACCAGTATACACAATACAATACACACAGGAGTAGGGTTGTTATTCTCTCCGGAGAAGACCGAACCTGTATAAAAATTCGCGTGTCCTTTCTATCTGCGTGATCAATTGTGGAGACCGCCCGAATCAAACAATCTTTATGTAAGATCGGTTCTAAAACATCGACAAGTCAACCATCGACAACATAATAGACTTGATCAAAGTCGACACAATCCGGGGTTGCACCCCACCACATACACTACATAGGCCCCAATTGAACCGGCGGTTGTGGCGGGCCACGAGTTACTGCCCACCATCCTAGAGCGAGCCGAGATACCGAATGCAGTAAAACGCGTACGTGTGGTCAAGTAAGGTTGGTTGTTCTTACAATAAATCATATCTGATTCTTTTTTATCACAGGAGACAGTAAACGAGGGACCCATTGATGTTCTGTTAGAGGCCCCGATAGTAAAGGACCTCACGGAGGTAACACCATAGTAAAACATGAGGGCGAGGGAAGTAATTTTACTTACTTTTGACATTAACGCGATCTATTTTTTTTTTATTTTTTGAAGGTGCCAGTAAAGGGGACCGAAACCGACCAATAATAAAGGAGGGAGAGGAGGCCCCTACCGCCGCGAGGAAAGTCAAGGAGGCGCAAGTGGCTAGCATTAGCGCACCAGAGGTACATATTGGGGCCACTGACAGTATTATGTGACGTCATATATAGTAATTTGGTAGACACATGAGAGTAAAAACGTTGCTCGTTTCCCACTGCACGAACCAGTGAAAGAGGCCGCAACGGACACCCCGAGGGGCCTCTCCCAGCAAAAGAAGCAGTGAAGGTGCCTACCGATGCGTGCAAAGACCTGCCGGATAGACCCAGCGTGGCAAAGGTACATGGTTCATAGCAGTAACTCATCAAGATATATTTTTCCCAAGAAAGAAAAATACAATACGACATTAAAATAAGAGACACAAGTCTATTTTCCACAGGACGACGCCACGAAGCCAAAACTCAATATAAAACTCACTGGTCCCAGGTCGGCAAAGACGATAGGCACAATGGCGACCAAAAAAGGGGCACTTGTGGAGAAGACAACTGTAGGGAAGACAGTTCCCCTCATCCCAAAGGGACACCGACGACGCCGATGCATTAGGGAAGAGGTTGACAAAAGCTCCCAACAAGCTGGTGTCGCCATTCAAGCTGTACAAAAGGTGGCCGGAAGTGCCTATGGCCACGGCCATGGAGGTGTGGGAACTGATATGAAACGACGAGAGTCTCAAAAGGTAGGAGAATATCGCCACACTTTTACCGATATGTGAGTGTTTTTTTATTGCCCAGTCAATAGAGAGTTTACTGGATCGACCAACGTTTGTTTTTACTGAGGGTTCACTTATGTTTTACTACTAACACGCACAACCTTCCTACTGCAGCCTTGCTCTGCTCCAGTCCAGCAATAGATTCACAGCGTGTAACATCCCTAAATCAGGTTTATGTTTCAAATGTATAAAAACATGAACTTCTAAAAACTTTTGATGTATTTTGATGTCATTTGAATTTTATCTTGTTTTCATTTAAAGGTTTTGTGCACTTTGAAAACCTACAACATTAATTCCTAGAAAACTTAACCCTAAAGGACATGCAAGACTAATCTTGTGAACAGTCTATGGAACTATTTTTACTACTTTCTGGAGCAACTTAAAAACTCACCTTCGAAATTGTTTGAAACGCACTGTAATGCCCAGCATTAGCAATGCTTGAGCCATCCGGAGTACGCCATTTGAACTGAGCTGCGGTAGGGAGAAGTGGGGGCGACTGTTGCAGTTGGTAGAACATTTACTTGGGACATATCCTTACATGCGAGTGATGTGATATCGACCAACCATTTCATTACTGTGCTGTGCTGTGCTCTGCTCCTTTCCTTCAAGTTTGAATCGGCTCGACGACGACCACCACACGGAGCATCATTCAGGGCGTACACACCATCACGTCTGCTTGATTTGAAGAGTTCCCTTCATAGCTTGCTGCCTGCCCTGCAGGCGGATCCTCTACATCAGCTAATGAAATTCATGGTGCTACAGTGCCATCAATTTCTCACGGCAGAAAGGAACTAAAACACTGGCAATTGTATGTAGCAATTAATTTAGATTGTTTTTCTTTTCAATAGAAAATGCACGCCCTAATGCACGGCGCAAAAACAGCACTAAATTTTCTTCGCTACTGTAGAGGATCCCTACCTCTGGCTGCCCACTGCATACTAAAGAACAGTTAGATCACTCCCAATAGCTTGGTACTATAGTTTCGTACTAGATGAGAGAGAATGGTTAGATGAGATTTTATATACAACCACTCTAATAGCTTGGTGCTATATTTTTTTGATGTTTGTTTTTTTTTGTGAGAGGGAAGAGAGAAAAAGTTTGATACTCATGTAAGTATCAAGTCTTTTTAGAAATTAATAAATTAATGGGTTATCCCTCTCATCTAAATACAAACTATAGTACCAAGCTATTGAGAACTGAGCTGGAGCTCAATGGTGCGCATTGCTATGGTACAGCCCACCTACCCACGTTCAAGCCAAGGGGCTCGGCGGACGTCTCGCTTGGGGATTTTGAGAACTGATCTAGGACTCGGTTAGCACAGGGAAGCTTGTTTCTAAAAAAACTTAATATTTACATGAGTATCAAGCTACTTCTCTCTTCCCTCTCACAAAAAATGCTGATATGAAGCAAATTTGAATGTTGGGAGTGCCCTAACGGCTTGTGTGGGCTTTCCAGCGCAGAACACTGTTCAACTTTGAAAGCATTCATCGAGAGCAGAGCAGGGTAAAAAAAGAGACTAGCGACAAAACTAGAGCGCTCGACACAAATAGTAGTGTGAATTTCTCAACCTTTTGGCCCCTTCAAGTTGCACAGTGACCAGTTGACATTATTCAGCAATTCACCGACAAAATCCGGTTTTTGCTTCAACGAAGCTGCAGGTCTGTCGCATGTACATCATTGGGCTTTGTATGTAGCCATAAATAACAAAATCATGCAAGTACAGCAAAAGGAAATCAGTACACCCCAGAAACCGTCCAATTTTGCTCAATGAGGCTGGAGCCACTTCTTTACTGGGATGGTAATAGTAAGGGCAAGATGTCAGGTAGCTTTTATGTTTCATGTAGATAGCAATTTTCTTCAGCTCTCCACCCGAATATAGATGAGCTCGCAGCGTAGTTCCTATTTGGGTGATCGACGATCAGGGTAAAATATGTCCTCGATGTTTTCCTTGATGTAGTTAGCTGTTTTGTTTAGATTCTTTGCAACACCTGAAGCGACCAGTCCAGAGCTCCTCGTAAACCTGCACCACCCTCATACATCAGTGAGATCATCATTATTTGGGGAGAGCAAGAAGAGGAAATCTGAACGATAACTTTCCTCCCCCAGAATTCCGGTCCCGCAAGAAGGTGCCCAGGTGTCTGTCCTTGTTGCCGAGAGTGAGTGGCAGCTATGACAAGAAACATAAAGATCTTAAATTTACGTTAACTCTGCACAAAAGGTAATACCAGAAATGGTATACTGAAAGAGATGGGCCTAATGAATTTGGAAGAATATTCAACAACAAAACTGAAACCAAAACCCTCAAGATGATTGATCAATTCACTAAACATCATGGCAAAATATTGGGGGTCATCAAATGGACCTGATTTGGTTAGTTTTTGTAACAGCCCAATTTTCAAATTTCAGTTAAAATTAAAATTTATTTATTTTTATGGATTTTTCTGAAATTTTTAAAAGCTTTTTATAAATATTTTAAGTCAAAACAAATCTATTTGCAAAGTTAAAAGCCAACATAAAGTTGGAAATAATTTTATTAAGTCCAAAATAAATAAGGAAATTTCTGTGAATTTTTCCATAATTTTTGGAATTATTTTGCCATTTTCTAAAAGCCTAATTGAATTACCAGAATTAAAACAAATAAGAAAATCAAAAGAAAATTCAAAACTCAGTTTGGGCCAAAACCTAAAGCTCCGGCCCAAACCCTCACTCCGCGCGCGGACCAAAACGGCCCAAGCCGCGTGCGCCCGCAACCCCCCCTCTCTCCACCGTTGGATCTAAATCCAACGGCCCGCATCACCCTCTTCTTTTTCACCTTGCGCAACATCGACCGTGGGATCTTAAATCAACGGCCAGATCGTGATGTTGATTCGCGAGTTCCGAACGTCCCAATCATCGTGAGCCGTTAGATCTAAAGTGAACGGCTACGATCCCTTGAACCTTCGCGAGTTCCAAACGTCTCAATCAACGTGATCCCTTCGATCTAAATCCAACGGCTCACGTGCCACCCTCGTTCATAACTTAACCCCGAACGTTTTTAAACGTTGCGGACCGTCCGATTTTCATCCAACGGTCTAGATCCAACGCACTCTCAGATCAACACCGTACCTTGTGGACTGTACGATTTGAATCTAATGGTCATAATCCAACCACTCATATTTTCTTTTCTTTTCTTTTCCTTTTCTTTTTCCTTTTTCCTTTCTGTCGCTGACGAGTGGACCCCACTTGTCAAGCCCTCTTCAACCTCCAGTCTTCGTCCTCAACGAGTCAACCGCCATTTTCGGAGATTCAAAAGCTTCGCAGACGGCTTGATTTCAACCTCCCCGATCCTCGCGCGTACGTGCACATGACCTCGTCAACCTCCGTCGCGTTTCCCCCACGATCTTCCCTCTTCTCCGCGACGGTTTCGCCCACGTCCGCCGCAACCGCCGCCATGACCCCCACCTCCTCCACGCCACTCCCGGCCTCCCCTCGCCCTATAAAAGGGACTCCTGGGTTCGCAAGACTCCCCGCATCCTAGAACCATCATTCACTCCTCCTCTAGAGCTCCAGCGTCGCCGCAATTGTGAGATTAGGGTTCTTCGCCGCCGCGGCAAAACTTCGAGTTGCGCCGCCGTCATCGTCGCCTCGCCGCCGTGGAGTGTACCGCTGACATCCTCGACGCCTAGGCTGCCTGGAGCACTCATCCACATCGCCGGAGTCTTCCCCGAGCCCCTTCCCGACAATGCCCGAACCTCTCCGCCGCCAAAGGCTCGCCGCCGGTCAACTCCGACGACCACTCACGTCCAAATCGGTACCAACATGTTCGCATTATTCCTCTACATTTTGCGACCACTCACCCTCGCCGGAAAGCCGCCAAACGCCGTTGTCGTGCACGTCCGAGAGTCGTCGCCGTCAAACCGACATGGCATGTCCACGTGGCACTGCCACCTCACAACCACGTCGCCATTTTGTCTACGTGGCACCCGTGTGTTGTCCACCTGGCGCACAGTCGGCATCCACGCACACGCTTGCATGGCGGTCCAGCCCAATCCCAGAATCAAAAATCCATAAACCCAGTCCACTGTGGACCGTGTCTATGACACGTGGGTCCCACTCGTCATAAATTGTTTTTATTTAATTTTAATTCCGAAAACCTGTCGCCTGCGTCATCCTTGCGTAATAAATTTATTTTCCTTTAGAAAAATAAATCAGGAAAATCTAATAAATTGAGAAATTAGGTTTTAAATAGATTTAAACTTTAAAAATTCATAACTTTTGCATCTGAACTCCAAATTGGGTGATTCAAGTTGCAAAAATTGTATAAAATTATAATCTAGCTAACTAAGCCAAAATATTTCAATTTGGAGTTAGTTTGAGCTGAGTTTTTTTAATTTATTTGAATTTGAATTTGAATTTATCGTATTTTCGCGTATAGACTTCGACGACTCCGGAGAGTTCGACCAATCCGAAGACCTAGAATTCCAAGACGTCAACGAAGGCAAGTTACACCATTGATCATATTGCTCCTAGTATTTTTAAGTTATTTTCAGTTTTTAAATTATTTAATGCATGCATATGTTTGTATAAGTATTTCAATACCCTGTTTTATATATAGTTACTCCAATGTTTCATTGTATGGCCAATTTGAATATTGTACTTGATTGCCTTGACACCATAGACAAGATATTATCAAAACTAGTCTTATGCTTAGCCAGGCTTAGTTCACACTTAAAGAATTTGGAAAGGTTTAGCCAAATCTCTTACAAATTTGTTTCAAACTTGACACGATGGTATTGTTTTTACCACATGAATTTATAAAGAGGGTTTTACTCTAAATAAAATCAAAAATGGATTTGGACTTGGGCGAATTGGTTGGAATGGTGGGTGCAGGTTTATGCACGGGATTGATCTAGTTAAGATTAAGGCCCATGGTTTGTAGGAATGACGCCCAAGTCAATTGAGGACCGGTCTTTGAGCCGCTTATTGCTATGCCTTACCGTACTACCGCACGTCCTGTATGGGTAGGATTTGGCTAACTAATTTGTAATGTCTTAGTGTAATAGTGCCATGTTGAATGTGTGGGTGTCGGTTAGACTTTTATTCCCACTTGGCGCAAGAGGAGGCGCAAGAGAGGCTTCGGAGGACGGTTAGTCCAAAGGGGCGAAACCTTAGCGGGCATGAGTACACTAGGACAGAACATTGTAAAGGTCTCATGATAATTGCTCAGTCACATGCCTATGGAAGCGTGCTTGGCCGACATCATGAGCATGTCATCTCGTGTGGGTAAAGTTGTACCAACTCTGCAGAGTAGAAACTATTCGAATAGCCGCGTCCGCGGTCATGGACATGCTAGCAAAGTCACTTGAAGTTAGATTGGTTTTTGGATTTTAAAATGATTTAAATGTTTAGGATGGTTAATCCTTTTGAAAAATTTGGGCGGTCAGCCATGTGTAGGAGGGGATCCTTCACTCATTCTTTGGAGGTTATCCACAATATGACATTGACATTTTAAAATATGATTTTAACTATGATATGAAAATGGCCTTGGAAATTACTATAGATATTTAAAGTGAAAATGTTGCTTTATGCAAAACAACCCCTACCTTACTCACTTGTTGCCTTATGCATGCATTTTCATTCTACATTGGGTGTAGCTTGCGAGCACGGTAGTAGTGCTCACTCTTGCTGAATAACTCTTATTCAGGAGAAGACTTTTTCCCCGACGGTGAGGATCAGGACGAGTAGGTCTTCGACCCAGACGATTGCCTGTGGCGCATCGTGTGGCTTACATATTATTATGCTTTCGTTGTGTTATTTATTTGTTATTTGATATTTGTTGTCCAGACTCATTTGTATTAAACATTTAATTACTTAATGTTATTTACGATTTCGTGATATGATTGTGATATCCATTTTGTGAGACTGTGTACACTGGAAATCCTGGACCAGTGTATGAACACAGAAAATTCGGGATCCTCGCTCCTAGGTTCGACAGTTTTGTGGTCTCAAAAGCAACCAGCATTATCCCTTCACCCTAAACAGAATGGTACTATAATTTCTTTAGGAGGTACAACCAAATTTGACATTTGCTATCCATTACTAAGGACAAAATAAATCAGGTAATCATCACTGTGGCAGACTAACAATGTGTTTGCATTGCACAGTCTCCTTGTATTTAGTACTTAATAGCTTAAAAATGGGAATGTATCATTTAAGAAAAATAGGAATGTTAACCATAGCCAGCTGCGCAGTATTTTGGATATAATACTGCACAGCTGGCTATGGTTAACAAAATAACAAGTTCATGACCTAAACAATGTGATTGGTGGATCACATTCAAGTCCTACTCTGACATAAGAGGGATGAATTGAGTTCAAAGGTATGTCATCCATTTTGTACAAGCACAACGTTGTATTTCTCTTAGGGAGTGTCCTAGTTGAGGGAAGAATGCATTGATCACATGCCAAATACTTCAAGTTGAATCACATCTAGCTGTATTTCTCTTAGGGAGTGTCCTAGTGAGTGGTCACTGTAAAGCTTGTAACAGTGTCAAACTTGGCACTAGATCATTGTCATGGGTTGCAGATACTATCGAGATATCCACAACTAAATTTACAGGAATGGGCAACAGCTACCATAAATTGATTCTGACCAATATACGGACATGGTATTGACAAAATGGAGCTTTCACTGGCCATTTTTTGTAAGTCCAGAAACAAAGTTAAGCATTAAAGGATCATTTCAAAAACTAAACTCTACTATTACAACCAAGCCAGGTTTATAGTCTTTAATTCAATTGTGACCAAGTATAAAGCAGATAAAAGTATAAAACATCACGGAAAAAACTTTACAAACCTTCCTTTGGAACATATGCTGGAGCTTGCTCAGCGGTCGGTGATTTTCTCTCAACCATTCTGCTGTCCACCAATAGCTGCAGGGACATTTCTCACTTTTATTAACAAGAAGCAAGTGCAAAAGCCTAGCATACAGAAATTCTTAACAACTAGAAAATGTATAATTCCGTGTGTACATCTTAAATACCACATATACTATTGGAGGTAGAATTTTCATTCATGACACTCATTGAGAATGCTTCATTAATTCAGAGCCAGTCAACAGAATCCAACCACCAAGCAACTGGTGAAAGATTTTAGCTACCATTCTTCTGGTGTTTGTACAGGGCTGAGCCACAAGGATTTGCAGTAACCATGTTAAAGGAAACGTTGAAATGGATGTGAACATTCCGACCATTTGGGTTGATGCTGCCTACCAATATCCCACCCACGAAAATTTGTGCACAGAATATATTTTAGTGTGCTTAGGAATGAAAGTGATGAGTCATTGTTAGTGCATGAGGCAGTCAACAGCAAGATCACATTCCAGGTCTAGGCCAAGATGGGGATTTCCTCGTATGATGGTAATGTTGACATAAAGGAGTTGGACACTCGACTAAAAACATCCCAAAGTCTATTTCTGTAGCTGCAAAGGAAGCATGCTAGCATACAGGTGTTGTGTGCACCAATGAATCAAACAAGCCATGCAATGAGGTGATGGACGTCTTGGATCATTCGGTTGGTACAAGTTTATGTCTTTATGAACTTGATCAGGAAGGAATACTACCCTCAACATACTAGGCAGTGTCATCTCCAGCAGACCTCTGGACAGTCTAATAGTCTATCCAGAAGTAACTCACGAAGTTCCATTGTCTTGCTATGATTATGGGTTGTTCAATGAAAGGATAGAGCTGAGCTAAAGAAGTGTGTTCAGTTTCCAAATGGATATGCGTTTGAAGCTAAGGTTCTATTCATAAATTACAAGTAGTAGTTAGTCTGATCAACAGTTGACACCCAAGGGTGATACTGCCTATAGCAACATATTAAAAACACCAAGGATGAGTGACCTGATTTGCCACATTGTATAAAATCAAGCCCCACGGTAAGTAAATGTTGTGTGAACCACATCTAGCGAAGATACCAAAGAGGATAACAAATTAGAAGACAGGACAATGGTAGCGAGCAGCTAAAAAGGGTAGTTAGACCAGATGACTTCAGATTTCAAACTAGTTCTGATGGGAGCCACCATAACCAACCTTCACTTTAGAACCCAAAATGGACCAAAAAGATATGCACCTAGAATGGTGAACGACGAGGTTATGGTCACAATGGCAGATCTTGGTAGTCACAATCAGCCATCAGGGTTTAATGTTTCGGTACAGAGGTGGTTCCTGCCAGTGGGCTGGTAATGGTTACTGGTGAGAAGCAGAGAAAACGCACCCAAAAGGATTAAGTCGACATTAAATCAATAATTTGAATTGAGAATCATTACCAGATAAAAATCTGGCCATACCACCCAGTAGAGGAAAAGACCAGGCAGTAATGTCCACTAAAAAATAGGCAACTCACACCTGCTTTGCATGTTCAAAATCAAAACCCATTGTGTGCACGATAAGAACAGCAAGTCTAAATGGTAATGGTCCAACAAATCCAGCACCTCTTGTGCATGCAACATGCATGCAGTTAATGAGGGAGTCAGTGCTTACTAATCTTTTGGGAACTATAAACTACTTTTCCTAGAGGAAATATGGATGACTAATTTGTCAGGAACTAGACAAGACCTTGCATGCAAGCATGTGCAATTTGCTGAACATGTAACTGTATTTGCATGTAAATCTGATAGAAAGCATGTCTATCAGGCATACGAAGTATTAAAAAGGCACACACTTTGAACATTGTTAACAGCCCAAATCTTGTTATCAGGCCCAGACAAGCAAGACTGACATACTGTGTTCAGGGTCAACCCATCATTATCAATATTCCCCAAAGTTACAATTCATCTTGGCTGTCTTTGCATCCAAGTGAGCGTCCGACACCGACACACTGAGACACCAATCAAAATCTACTGTCATGCCGACCATGATGCCCACAACCCTACTCTGGTGCAGATGTGATTAGCTCACCATGAATGTTGCTCTACTCCGGTCAGTTCTCATCAGCACTACATCTCCTTCTCAGTTTGTACAAATTTTAAAGTTCAATTTTCAGATCAAGTAAGCTAGTCTGTTTTTTCTAATCCCCGTTGGCTAAGCGTTCAGTTGCCTCCAGGATTTGGAATCCTGGTCATAGTCACCTACAGTTGCTAACAATGTCAAACAGAACATGCCTACGATAGTAGGCCACTATTACAATTGTGTATGTGCTCTTTCCAGCATTTTAGCAATCAAAATTCTATTGAGAATTGTATCACTCAAATACAAAGATCATGCAAGATAGTATGACTAGCATCTACTACCCTAATTTTTTTGGAGACATCTGTGGCCATGTGTTATGATTCACATTCACTACCTACATATGAAGTTATGAACATTAACAGAAACAGGTTTTAATCCATATGCGAACGGCCAGCCACATTACCAAACAACATCAACTGAGAATTTAGAGTTTTGAACTGTAACGGTGAGATGCAAACCAACCTCCAGCCCCTGGCAATACGGCAGCAACGCCTTGCCCTCGTTCTCGCCGCTTTGGCCGTCCATGTTGTCCACCACAAACATCGAATAACCGGCGCATGCGTACTTGAACTGTCTCAAATCATGCCCCTGCGTCATCGCCTCCTCCCTAGGCTCTTCCACCACGTAGCTCGGAACTGGCCCACCAAATCATCAATAGTTTCAAGAGATCTTTGGATCAAGCGTAACTCAACCACCAAAAAAAAAGTGATTCCAAAGAAGACAATTTTGCCGACGAGTAACGCGTATCGCTCGAACACATGCTAGAATTTTGGGAGGTGAGGATTAGGGTTTAGAACCTTGAGGGATGGAGCGAGGGATCCCCACGCAGATGGGGTTGTAGCCCCGGGATTTGAGCACCGACGAGTAGTAGAGGCAGCCCTTGCACGACTTCCCCTTCCTCGGAGGCGCCAGACCAGATGGTCCTCCGGCCGCCGCCGCGCCGCCGGACTCCGGCGATGCCTCCCCCATATCTCTCCCTCTCCTCTCCTCCCTTCCCCCCTCCTCCCTCCGTGATGGAGATCTCGTTGTAAAATCCCTGCGTTGGCTGCGACGTGGGCCCGCCCACCTTGGCAACTTGACGTGGTTCCTTGCGTTGAGCAGGCAAGTGGAACCGTACTCGCTGACTGATGGGCCCACCGGTCAGAGAATCTTAGCAGAAGCCAAGGTGATATTACGGCCCTGCTCGGTAGAACTCCGGATTCTCATTTTTCAGATTCTGCTCCTGATTTTCTGAGAATCCATTTCTCTGAGAATCTGGAGCTGTCGGTTAAAAGCGTTTGGCTGGTAGGTTAGCTTCCAAAACCATATGAGGGGGATTGGAGGCAAATAGACTATGTTACCCCTGGTTGTAATAATTCAATTGTATTTGTGTCTTTCTCCTATGTATTTGTACAAAAATTATAGATTTTTTCCCTTTAAATTTGTTTAGACCATATGAATGTATATACGTTGTATCTATGCACAATGCCAGGTTATATTGCATTTACATTTCATAATGGATTACAACTGTATGTAAGCAAATTTTGTACACCGCCGCCACCCGCGGCCTAATCTCCACTGCTTCGTCGGCCTCGGTCCCAGGGAACATGCTGTCCATGTGTAAACACTCACGGACCGAACCATCAAGACCAACTCGGCGGACAAGGCGAGGAGAGAAGCGATCGAACAATTAAACAAAACTTCGAACTGTGAGTCGGTCTTGTGCATGTGTAAACACTCACGGACCACAAGGATGTTGTATAACTCTTAGCTCATTATCAATGCACTGTCATTATATGGTGCAAAGAAACAAAATGGGTTCCAATTACAGGTAAATCGGAAGAACAAAAGGCACCAAGTGTCTGAAAGGAGAACTGCAAATTACCATACTGCGACACTAACACTATTAAGCAGTATATATTGGACACGCAGGGCAGTGTTGAGGGCAATCGGATTTGACTGGCAAAATGACCATTTCATCAGAGGCAATAGCTTCTCATTTAGCACCACATTCTCCCATTCGTACATGAGATTGTGCATGAGACCAGGGACAAGGTTGCTAGCTACAGACATAACTCCAGTTGAGTTACTTCATGTATTGCCTATCACTTCAATTTTAGTGCCAAAGCAGTTCACAGTATGCCCAATGAGCATGATGTGTTCATCCCGACTCATAAGGTGACCTCTCGAGGAGGCGACTAGAGGGTGAATAGTCAATTTAAAACTTCTAAGCGCTAAAACCGATTTCTAATGTTGCTGTCAACTATTACACCATCTAGGTGCACCACCATCTATTTGCATGTTTATCAAAGAATCGTATGCTTCAATAAATGTAAAGGTCAAATCTTCCATCCGGCAAATACCGTGGGGTTTTGGTCTCCCATAATCCACGTTGTGATTACTCCGAGGCTTTTAATATCACTCGCTCCACGATGTACCCGCCGAGATGGCGAGCACCAAGCCAGAGAAGGATCACTTGAGAAATCAAGCGATGTATCAAAGCCCTCAAATACCACTATGATTTAACAAGTCACAATTTTTTGAACCAATATGACTACCACTCGTGGATACTAAAAAAATGCAACACATGCAATATTCGCAAACCATACAAAAGGAGCTACTTGCTAATCAAATGTGAAGTGTCCAAAGTAGACTATTAATTGAGTGTGTTCAACGAAAGACTATCATTCGAGTTCTTCAATTGCAAAAGGTCTTCCATTCCATTGAAATGATGTATGAGAGATTCAGAGGACTAATCAAAATGATGTACATTTGACTAAGCACAACTCGAGTGTGTTCAATGAAAGACTATCACAAGAGTTCTTCAATGTCAAGGGAATACACATGAATCTTCCATTCCATTGAAATGATGTATAGATTGACTAAACAAAAGTAGTCAAGTTACAAGGATATAACTATGAGTGCAATAAAGGAATTGCAACATCTAACCAGCTGAACCAAGAATGTTCCTATCAAACATGACAATTTTCCATCATCCTAATAGTATAGACTAATCGCACCTTTCACTAATGTTCCTCCAAACAAACAAGACCGGTAAAGACTAGAACACATATAGCACTCTAGACATTATGTCGCATCATCTTGAATGAAAAGGCAACAAGCACAAATGGTCGAATATATATGAACCATTCCATTAGTGATCAATTTGATGGATGACTTGATGATCGGATCATGATTCATGAAACCAAACAAAAGTATACTAGTTCAAGCTCTTCAAAATCAAGCACCAAACAAGACTTTACACATTCGGATCAAGCACGACTTGAACATGTTCAGATTATCCAAACAAATCATCAATCATAGAGGCATGATTTAGCATCCTTCAATCACAAATTCACGAAGCATAAAAAAAACATCAATCTATTACATCACAAAGCACTCGTATATGCTTGTAACTCTACTTTATCAAGATAATAACCTTCTCGAAGACTAAGGGAATAGTAGGGAGGGCAAGGGGACGGTCGGATGCCGACCTTACCTTCACGAGAGACGGCCGATGGTGCTACCAAATGCGGCGATTTCTACTAAAAGGTCGAAACGAGGACTCTAGGGTTTTGGGGTCTTGAGCCATGTTAATCTCACATTTGTATTTCCTTTTCATGTGAAGTGGAGGACTAAGCCTTGAAAACATCTTAGCACACACATTAGTCCCACAACACAATTGCAAATAATTGAATATAGATTTGTATTAGTATATCTGAACTACATAAGGCATACTCAAAAGAGTGTATATGAACGGCACAAGTCTCATATACTCGCCGTCGCGGCGGCTCTGAACTACACAAGAGATGACGACTCAAAGAGCGACTCAAAGTAACGATCCTTAATATATGTGGGAGATGGATCAACACTAATGATGGCACAAAATATCGATGGCTAAATGTGTGGGTAAATACTAGGAACTTCAAGTTAACCTTTTTTGCAGGTTAGATTCTCACGAGAATCAAGATATAATGAAGAAAGGTTGCATTCTCTCGCTAGTTCATTTTTGAGACGAGACTCTTCGTAGAATTAGAATAGAGTGTTTTGAGAATCATGGTGTTTGGATTTACGGCTTTTATATCCACGAGAATCGATTGAGAAGTGTTAGTCTCACAAGTACATTTGTCATTACCACTTAATCACTTGCATGGCCTACCTTTATATCCAAATAAGACTACACAAGATGATCAATAAAAGTGTTAGCAATTTTTACTATCTAGGTCCCATCCACACGGGGAATTGCATTTATCTTCTTTTTCTTTTAGGACTTTTTACGTGTAAGTTGTCCGAAAATTTATTATTTTTCAGTCACTTGTTTCCATTTAACGGCACAAAAAAAAATGTTATAAAAAAATACAAAAAAAGATTCTAAACTAGATAAAAGTAAATCTAGATGAACCCTATAAATACAAAAAATATAGAAAAATAAATACAAAAAAATATATAAATAAATAGAACTAAAATGGTTCACAGAGAGAATCTGTATTGAAAATAAACATATCACTCTTTTGGCATTAACACCGTAATTTTAGGCTTAGTACTATACAACTATAGGTAACTTGTGGATAAGAAAATTTCAGTCAACTGAAAATTAGCAAATCCGTTTTCTTTTTGCAAAATTTCTTTAGCGTTTCTGCACATATTCGACGAGACGATGATAAATAGTACGAATTGATTTTCCTAACATTGAAGAAAGTTACAGACATGGCGCTCAATTCCTAGATAATGTGATCCGGTAGATTTGTTACATTATGAACACGGCACATCCTTGTGTCATACAGATCATGAGTGTTCCCACAAAATAATAGATTAGAAGGGACCACACAAGCTATAACCACATATTTGCAGGCGAAAACTCAGTCAGAAAAACTACTTTCTTATTGGAAGACGATTTTGTGGGATCCCTGGATGTAGCAGCCGGCGAGCTGCTGCTTCTTCCACAAAGATTCAGACAAAACCCTATTCCTCGACTCTTTATTAAGGAGACAGATCCAAGGTTCAAAATCCCGACGGTTACTTGAAAATCCGGTGGGGACCGGGATTTAAAAATCGGCCGTTTTTTTTGGCTTAGCAAATTCAAATTTTAGTTTTCGAATTTCAATTGGTTTTTAAGCAAATTCAAATTTCAGTTTTTGAATTTCGGCCGTTTTTTCTGAGATTTTGATTGGACAGACCGGTAATCTCGCATCTATCACGCAAAACTCCTTTGAAGAGCGAAGGTTCAGCTAGTCCGAGTGATCTGGGATTAGCATTATTGAACGGTTTTCCTCTCTGAGATTTTGATCCTGGACAGACCGGTAATCTCGCATCTATCACGCAAAACTCCTTTGAAGAGCGAAGGTTCAGCTAGTCCGAGTGATCTGGGATTAGCATTATTGACCCCATGAGAAAGCACTAACACCTTTCTCGTTGGGGCTCCTGGTGAAACTCTTAGACGAAGAGGGCTCATCTTTATTTAAAAGGGCTCTCTTAACTAGTTAAACAGGTCAAGCAATGTTTTGCAGCACTACAACTACGACGCCCCGAATAATCTAACTTACCAAGGGCATACATTACACCGGACACCGAAGAATGGTTACACAGCAGCAGCTAAAATATGAGGGTTTCAAAACCTGTCTGTAGAAGAGGAATGGTACAAGGATCTCGCCTTAATGCAATACAAAAGAAACAATCGCAATCTCCAAGCTACAAGAGCCTGAGAAAAATCACCACATACAGTTTCCACAGCACGGAGCCACAGAGTATTAGCATATCACCAGGGACCTCAATTCCCTATTGCATATCTGACACCAAGATTTATTTAGAATGTATTATTTAATTCGAAGCAAGGAAACAAAAGAGCAAGATGCACATGATGTTTAACTACAACTGTTCTACATGACAATTCAGACGGGATGCAGCTCGCTACAAAGCATCAAGTTCACAAACATGCATGGATGCTACTGGCTACTGCACACATACAACAAAAAGGAGGAATACAATGGAAGAAACCGGAAATAGTTCTACCGCCTCTCTCTTGATTCTGACCTATCAGCCTGCCTGTCATCATTCCTATCGTTATCCCTGTCGCTGTGCCTGTCATCATGCCTATCATAGTGTCTCTCGTTGCCTGAAGGTTGACGATCAAACTGTCGATCGTTTCTCTCATTGTGCCTGTCATATCGTCTCTCGTTGCTTGAAGTTTGCCTATCGAAGTGGCGATCATTTCTTGATGGATATCCATCATTGGTTTGTGGATGGTAAAAGTTGCACTGGTCACCTTTCCTGCAGAACCCGGTGTCAACAAAGAACTTGCAGACTCTTCCCCATGTATGCCCCCATGACCCTCCATCACCACCGGACTGTGACCTCCATGACCTCCCACCTGAGTCACCGCCATTAAAATCATCGCCATGTCCAGAATGTCTGCCCCCAGTGTCTCTCTGCTGATTATTCCAATTCGGGTTCCCATTTGGTGAATTCCAGTTCATATTATTATTCCCTTGGCCTGACACATTTCCAGGATTAGAATTTGGATTTCCCTGCATAGTAGAACCCCAGCTGATGTTTTGGTTCATGTTCCCAACTTGGGTCCCCCAACCAGGATAAGAATTTGCATTTCCTTGTGCAATGGACCCCCAAGGGGCCATCACAACTCCTTGCATCTGAGCCCCCATCATAGTAGCTGCATTTGGAGTCCCTTGGCCTTGAGTTGCAGCCCAGATCATATTCATGTCGGTGTTTCCTGGATTCGGTGTGACCCAACCCATGTTTGGGACTGCATTTGGCTGTGTTGGCATAGTCAAACCCATGTTGTAGCTTGCGGCACCTTGTGCTGGTGCTCCCCAAGACATGTTCATATTGGTCTGTCCCATCATTCCCCAGCCCATGCTTGCATTACCCTGAAGTGCAGCTCCCCAGTTCATATTTCCAGCCCCCCGAGCTTGGCCAGATGTGTTTGCCACTTGTGCAGGCATGGCCCAACCACTGCTTTGACTATCACCGCCAGTGACGGCAGTCGCTGAAGGCTGCACTAGTTCAGCAGATGGTGTTGACATCAGCTGAGATGGCATCATTGAGTTGGAGGCATCAGTTGATAACTGGTTCCTTGCGTCTGCAGGTGCTGCCATGATAATGCCATTAGGAAGGTTCTTAAAAAACATAATTCTCATGGAGCAGGAGGAGATGGTTAAGCCTGAAATCCTGAGAATTTGCTTTGGAACTAATGGAAACAACAGGAGCCAAGATTTCTAGGAAGATTGGAGATAAAACAAACAATGGACAAGCATTGAGCTAATACCTTCAAGTTGCTGAATGTTTGATTGCGCAGCTCCAGGTTGTGCACCTACTGGTCCAAGATCTGTAAGGAACAAAAAAAATTACACCAAATTGATGTACTTCTGTGCAGTAATTAGTATAAAGTTGTTCTATCTAAGCAATTTTTCATTCTTTCGTGGAAGCAAGCAAACCTTTGCTAGGGCCTTACCTTCACCTGAAGACCTCATCCTTCCATGTGAAGCATCTTCTAACTTCAAATCATTTCCGTCAGCTAATTTGTCATCCCTTTGTGGCAAAACAGATGATATTTGGTTCTGAGACTGCAACTGTGAATTAACTATTTCAGCACTCGCTGTCACAGGAGCTGGTACAGGAGTTAGCTGACCTACATTTCCTGCGACTGCATTATTCTGTCCAACTGAAAAGCCTCCCATGGGAGACTGAGGAAGTGTTATAGGATGTCCTGTGGTTCCGAATTGACTTGATGAGGCATTCCAACTTCCAGTAAGAGATTGTTGTGTTGCGTAAGCTGCTTGAGAATTTTGCATTCCGTAATAACCTTGTGCGCCAGACTGGATCATGGTTGATCCAAGATTTGTTGTATCATAATCATGTCTTTCACCAACCCTACCTGAGAAAGACTGTGACCTATTTGGAACCGCTGATTTTGAAGTTTGTTCACCAGCTTTTGTGCTTTCCTCAAGAAGGGAATCACTACGGGGTCTAGAGCCAACATCTGAGTTCCTTCTCAAATAAGTTTTGTCAATTAGAGAAGAGCTACCAAGCGGCGGTTCCCATGGAGGCAGATCTTTCTCAAACTTCCCCACCAAAGCATCAGACAATAATATTAAGTCATCCTGCTTCTCACTAGACTTCCATATTTTCAAACTAGGAGGGAAGTACCCACTGCTGTTCCATTTTCGCAATTGTACTATTGAGAAAGGGCCTTGGACTTTACCAGAAGGGTCCATGTACTGCCAGATCTTTTCAGACTCATTGACAGATGACTGTGATGCTGGTGTTGTTGCCCCTGACCCTACATTAGCTGCTAAAGTTTCAGATGAGACGCCAGATAGCCCACGTGGAGCATTACCTGTAGTAGCTTCCATTTTAACTGTTTGTGCACCAACATTTGGGCTCTCTGATTTACCTGTGTAACCAGAACTTTCACCATGAGGAGAAAATGTAGACCTCCTTCCAAGGGGTGATCCTATATGTGTAGTTGATTCACCCCATGCGTTTCGGTTAGATTCCCAGTTAGTTTTTGAATCTCTTTGTGCAGCATTCCTACCCTCTCCTTTACCTGGAGACACTGGATTACTATCTTTCCTAAAGGAAGAACCTCTCGACTTATTGAAGCTGCCTGTATGATAGAAAATGGAAGTTGATGTCAAAAGAGTAAGAAAGTTTACATCAGATGAAAATATTATGGGGAAAATAAAGCAAAATCAAGTCAAGTACTTCTTTCAGTATCCTGCTCTTGTTCCTCTGGAGATTCATAATCTGGATCCATGGTAGGGTCGGCATGTATTTCAGGTTCTTCGTTTAGCCTACGAGCACGCTCTTCTGGTGTGCTTAGAAGTTGCAGCTTCTCTACACATTCTCTAAGCGTAAATAATGGTTAAGGCACACAAGCTAAATTTTCATTTAACAAGAAGGGGTTTATCCTATCTAAACTTCTTCATAACAGAAAAGACCAAAGTTTACTAGTGACTACAACACAAGCAGAGTACAAAAAATGGGGGAAATTTGATCTAAAAACCAATTTGACAACTAAATATTGATAGATGAAAAGTATGTCACAAAAAAGGATATTCTTTTCTATGGCCCATGTCGCTGGCACGGTCACGAAGATGCCCAAGTCGCATCTTTTCACTTTCAATCCACTGCAAAGTTTGCAATTGGAATTAAACAATGAAATAGACATACTTGACAAAATTTGTAAAGTTCATTCAATACTAGTTGCTTACATCATTGACTTTCACAGCTTGGAGAACCCTTGCCTTATCCTGAACCTCTCCCTGAAAGACAAGATGGTTAGACTAGAAAAACAGGGCACACATAACACACAAAATGCACACAAGACACTGTAATAACATTACCACTGTCAGCCTTGGAATCAATCCACACTTTATGCTTTGTCGTAAGCGTTTGCATTCCTCCTAGAACAAGAATAACAATAGCGAATCAGCAAATGCATGACATGTGCACCAAACAGAGCGGTATATTTACTGAATGAGTGCATATTTGTATCCGTAAAGTAAATCAGCAAGATCGGGTTAGGTCAATAGCAGATTGGCAGTTATTTACAATAGGTATACAAACTGAAAGTAAATATAACTGTAAATTCAATAGAATAACAAATATAAAAAGCAAATGCTGGTGTTCTACTTCGTTTCAGCAAACACCAAATGAAAAGTAAAATCAGTATGTTCGTATTGGAAAAGAGAATACCTCAGTGAATTCTTGATTTGAGGTTATGTCAATAGTAATAACCTCTCTCTTGTCTAAGTTTAGTATCTCTAGTGTTATATCAGTTGTCTTTTTGCCACATTTATACTTTTCTGCAGCTGTTCCTGTCCCTGCACATACACATGGGCAATTCAGCATCATGAAGCTAAAACCAATTAACCAACCATATCAGTTTGGAAGTGTATCATCTTACCAACAATCTGCACAAGTCGATAGATGTCTTGCCTTTGACCTGTACCAGATATTCTTATTCTCACAAATGATCCAAGAACTTTCTCCTCGAATGTGTCAACATCACTGATCAACTCTTCAATCAGGTTGCGACGCAGGTACATCAAACTAATGTTATGGTTATCTATTGCCGCGTAGTCATCAAGGTTTGTTTGCAGAACTCTCTGGTCATACTTGCGTGATTTTTTCCTTTTTTCTGAACTCATCACAACTGATGCTTCACTGTTACCATCAGCATCCTGACTAGAATCAGGGTCTACAACACCACCGTGGATGACATCAATATCAATTGGTGAGACCTCACTCATGAGAAAATGAGATTCAAGAAGCTTCAGCATCTCAAAATGCCCCACACGTGCTTTCCCAAAGAGACTTCTGAGCAAATAATCACAAACTATCTGACTTTTCCGGCGAGGATCCCGGAGACTGTTGCGTTTGATATACTCAAGTAAAAGGGCTTGAACATCAAATTGGGACAGCACAGATTTGTCACCATTTCTCATATGTGCAACAAAATCCAAGAGCTCCTTTGAAGCCCAACTAGATTCTTCAGCTGAGGATGTAGATGTCCCCACACTTTCAGATTCTTTTGGCCGATGCTCACTGCTCGAAGCACGCTTGGATAATTTTCTAACCTTTCTCCCTGTAGAATTCTTAGCATCACAACTACCTGACAGGCCTCGCTTGGTAGATTTCCTAGTGCTCTCTTTTCCTTTGGAGCTGTCCTCGTTAGCAGCATGCTTTGATCGCTTCCTTCCCCTCTTTTTTGATGAATTGCTTTCTAGATGGCGCCCAGATGAACTGTCTGAATTAGCCTCTTCTTCATCATTAGTATCAGGCAGTTCACTGTCACGGATAACCAAAGAAGATCCATTCTTTTGAGACTTAGCTGCCGATATTTCTTCAAATGTCAAAGCCAATTTTGTTTTCAAATTCAACCAATAGTCCTTGAACAAATACCACCAGCTGCTTTTGTCATCAAAATCTACATCCTGTTAAAAAAATTCTCATAAGTAGAAGGAACACATACAACAGAACCGTTAATAGTTCTTCTCATAAAGACACAGTTGACGACCTGACAACTGGTGAGCAGGAAGAAAGCAACATTTTACAAGTAATGTGCACCAATAATAGGTTCAATTGCCAGGTTGCAGAGCAAAGCAGAAGGAAAAAATGAACATAAGCTAAACATAGAATAACTAGCCCAAAAACTTCCAAATGTCCTAATTTCCACTGGAATATAAGAGGGGACTGATGTTGATGGTATTTGAAACAAAACAAGCCATTTGTGCAATGTGCCATTGCTTTTTCAACTCAGTTAAACTGCTTACCTCAATAATGATCATAGGTGTGTGTAATATGGACATATCACATATGTTATCTTGCAGTGCATCCAGATTGCAGAATGCACCCATTTTTTTTTCAAAAGCACACCAGTCGAACAAATGTTGGCAGCGTGTGAAAATAATCTTAACTGTCCAGTGTAGCAACAACAAAAATAAATGACTTATAGAATTGATGGTCTGAGTTCTGATGCAATTTGTGTATGGAAATGCCGTCCACCCGTTTCAGCAAAACAAGCTAGCAAATTGCAGCATTAGATAAAATTAATTCAGAACAAAAGTTTTGGTTACACATTGAGTTGCCTACAAGTTGGGTTGAACGTATCAAATAGACAGGTCAAGCAGGGATCAACTAGTCAGTGGAAAAAATACTTTTATAGAACCACATTTATGCGAACATCTAAAAAAATGAACATTAAGCTCACCTATCTTTCCAGGTCTAAATCACATACATGAACGAGAATCACAAAACAAAAGACTGGTGTCCTCAATGCCATAATGAAACCAGAACGTTGTAAAGAACAAGATATTGGATGACACTAAACCAAAAAATATTATATTGAGGAAGCTAATAATAAGGTGAAAAGGCTACCATTTGCTCAGTTGCCTCCTCTTTTTTCTCTATCAGCATCACAGTATTCATGCATGTCTCGCAGAAGCCTTTATTTCCTCTGACACAGACGAATTTTGTCTCTTTTATGCACACTTTGCATAAGGAATAGGTACATGTGTAACACATATGGTGAGCAGGTTTCTGGCAGCTGCTACAAATGTGCCATCCTGATAAATAATGCAGACAAAATAGAATCAAATACAAGTATTTTGAGATATTTTGTCTGTAGGCTAAGCAAAAATCATCATCGTTATCAGAAAAACACTAATGTATCATTGATAGTAATAACATGGCATAGCATTCCCCTGTTACAGAAACCAGAATAGTTGGAAACTATCTAGTTTTATAGATAAGCCAATATCTAAGATTAAACAGGGTAAAAATTAATAGCCCAGTTCATAATTAGTCAGATAAAGCATATTTCCTAATTCATGCAAGGCAATATATTGAAAAAGAACATGCAATGAAAGGGGTGCAACAGAACTACGCGGGTTTCACTAATTTCAAAGTTAAGGGAAAATTAAATCATTTTTAAAATCAGCTGTGATAAAAACTACATGACAATCCCGCCATCTGACTTGTAACAAAGCAGGTTCATTGCAAATATGCCTCCTAGAAAACATGGATTTGGGAAGATTGGAACATGCGTATATCCACATGGTTCAAACACAACCATTTAACTTGAAAGGGCACTGAGAGGTGTGCAGAATAAGATTATCCCACGTACCACAATTCCACCGACCCTTTGACTTGAAGAACTCGTCATCCCGATTAACACAAGAAGGATGATAAGCCTTAGGGCAACCCCTGAAATGAGGACACAGAATGAAGCATCAACAACTGTAACATAGTTGTGTATTTTGGAATAAAGAAAGAAAGAAAATCAATGTGATGCACAAACCTACGATCACAAACCACAAGGTCACCACCATCAAAGCAAATGAAGCACACCTCCTCATCATCCTTCCTCTTAACAGATGGCTTCACCACAGCCTGAGCCTTGGAAGATGGACGACCTCTCTTTCGGCGCCCTCCACCTTTCCTTGACAATGGTGGAGGCTCGTCGTCGTCCTCCTCCTCATCTATCTGAGCAGCCTCTTCTTCAGGGATATCATTACCAACCGTACCAATCTCAGCTTCTTCCGGAACACTATCAGCTTCTTCAGCGTCATTTTGGCCAGCCATGCCATCTTCTTCATCCTCATCTCCAGTAGTAGTAACCGCATCCATCTGCGTGCCCTCCTCAGCGCCATCATCACCAGCTGTGGCAACTTCTTTTTCCTCATTATCATCTCCAGTCAGGCCAATTGTATCCACATGTATATCCTCATCTGTGGCATCAACACCAGCTGTGCCAGTAGCTTTCTCCTCGTTGTCATCTCTGGCCATGGCAACTGCATCCATCTGCATGCCCTCCACATCTGTGGCAGCATCACCAGCCATTGCAACCCTTTCCTCCTCATAGTCATCTCCAGTTGGGGCAAGTGTATCCATCGTTGTGCCCTCTGCTGCAACATCATCACCAGCTTTGACAAGCGCTGCTTCCACATCATTAAACACAATTGTAGCAACTACATCCATCTGTGCCCCCTGCTCGTCCTGAGCATCCTCACCGTTGTCGCTAACTGGAACATTCTTATCCATCTGTGGACCATCATCCTCATCAGCACCATCATGAGCGCCACCACCAATCTCCTGACCAGTCTGGTCATCAAAGCTATCTCCACCTTTGTTGGAAACCATATCGGAATCATCACCAACCAGGGAAGCACCCACCTCTGTGGGATCATCCATAGCAACATTAATCCCATCCAACTGCACCCCCACACCAGCATCTTCCACGGGCTCATCAGCCTTAGTAATATCATCCGGATCGGAGTCTTCTGCGACACCCACAAGCTCCATTACCACCATGTCATCACCACCGGCCTTTGAATTCTCATCAGACTTGTCACCCTCTCCATCAAGAGCTTCACCATCGCCGTCACCCTCTAGTACAATATCTGGGGTAGTTGGCATGGCCTCCACCGCGTCGGGAATCCCAATCCCTTCACCAGCAAGGTCGTCAATTTCAGCACCCGCGTCGCCTCCAACGCCAAGGGGAACTTGAGAAATGTAGGGGCCACCATCGAGCGAGTCTCCCTGCGCAACGCCGCCTTCGGAGGCAGGATTCGCGTCTCCACGGACGGGGTCTTCGTCTTCGTGGGCCTCGTCGACGGCCGCGGAGGCGGCCTCTACTAAAGCAGCCTCGGCTGCCACGGGAACCTGCTCGTCGGCGGCAGCGGAGTCGACCTCTTGTGGAATATCCTCGTATGGCACCGGGACCTTCTCTTCGTCGAAAGAGACATGTTCCCCGTCCCCGGCGGCGGCGGCGGCGGCGGCTGAAACGGGCGGATCAACGGCGAGGGTTTCGCCCGCGGTTGAGACGGCGTTTTCGGCGGGCAAGGCGGGAGCGGAGGCCTCCAGCTCCTGCAACGGTGGCGGAGAGACAGGGTCTAGGGCGGCAGCGGCAGCGGCGAGATCGTCGTCGTCCATGGGATTTGGGTCGAGTGGTACCAAAACCCTAGGCCTAGCCTCTGTTCAGGGCATGCGATGGGGAAATTTGGTGGGTCACGGATTATCTTAGAAAGCGGAAAAAGGAAGAAAGACACAAAACTGGAAACAAAAAAAATATCTTTTGTATAAATATTCGTGCCAATGATGCTAAAACCGAGATAAATTATTTCCAAATCTTTTGAATTCAGTTAGCTTCTAGAAGTACTACCAGTTTGTTGCATCTAATTGATATAAATAGAGAGAGACCCCTAAAATTTCATATACATATACAACACTATAATTGCATGATCAACGAAATATGACGTTTCAACTCATCGAAAATAAATTCTATATGGGAGGTCCTCCTCCATCCACCGTTCATCTCAACCCCCCTCCCCCTCAAATCCAAGGGCCAAGGCACCTTCTCCCTCAGAGAATTTACTTTCCAACTCGTTGTGTTCATTATACAATGAGATATAAGGTAAAGTTGCTTAATGTGGACCAATGAACTGAAGCTTTGTCACTATTAATTCTTTATATGTCATTGAAATTTAGTGAAATATCTGATTGTGTCACTGACACGTAAGATCAAGATCCACATGTAAGTGAAACAATGAGTGAAATATAAGAGATATGATAAACTTTCGATGACATACAAGTAATTCACCCTTAAAGTTAGATAGCGTAGCTAGCGGTGTCACATGGGCATTGCCCTGACATCGAAACCATCTAGTTAGAAGTGTTTGATGACATGGCAGAAGTCTCTCGTGTGCTGAAGTCGCACACTGTTGAAGCGTATGTATCCAATGGTTATGACAAACACATAGGTGTTAATAAAATCGAAGACGTGATGTTATCAGAAAAAACACGAATTCATTGCACCGAAATTGACGCTAATGAGCTATATTTGTGCATACAGGGTATGAAGCGAGCAAGGCTACCTTTCCCATGGAAATCCTATACGGCTACACCTAAGTGCTATTTGATCTGTGAGAGTTGTAATTGAGCTTGATTTAGACAAGCCCAAAATTGATAAAACAGGGGAGCACATATGTAACTAACATCATACTAAAACTTGAGAACCCTGAAAGATGTAATAAACGTAACAATGCTAAATCATATGGAGTAGCATGCTAAACATTAGTGATACTACATTAATGGTACTGGCAGCACAGCGTGGGTACAACTCTAGTATACCTTGCAAGTTGCACAGCTACTACTGTAAGCAGTATCCAGTAGCACAGGTGGATCCAAATAAGACTTAGGGTGTATAAGGACATTAGGTTCGATTTTATTCTACTTTATTAAAACCTCTCTGTATATAAGTGTATATTCCGCAATATAAGCTCAATAATCATATACAACACATATGATCGTATTTATGAAACATCCAATTATTTTTATTTTGTATCCACTGCTGTCCATTATCCTCGGGAGTCGGGACAAATGGCCCGGTAACCGACTCCCTGCCCAAGCAACAGTAAAGCTCATACAGAAGACGCAAGGAGTATCCTTTCCTCCCAACCCGTACGCACCCAACTGACCCAACCGCACGCAAGCTGTTTGCAGCCAAGTACTCCGGACCGCGGACCCCTGGCGTTGCAGCGGCCACTGTTCTCCGCGTGCGAGTTCGCAGCGTTCATGATGCCGGCTCATGGCCCTGGGCAACGCGAGCTCACGCTGGCTGCAGCGCAGCCACGGCCCGAATTTCGCACCGATGCTCGCGCGCGGCGACTCACCCTCAAGCCGTCGACTCCGTTCGTAGCAGCCGGCAAGGCGCAACAAATTAAGAACCCAAAATGTCTTGGAGAAGGAACGTACGTAAGTTGCAATGCTAATTCATGATCATGTGATCAACGAACTGTTTTGGATGCGTTTCCCCCCTTTTTTTCAGTACTTGATAAACCTGTCCAGGTAGGCAACTAGAGATAGAAACTGAACACGACAATTAGAACCATCTTTATTTGATCACTGACCAGGCGCAACAGATTCTTTCTACGTCTTGCACTTGGGGACAAGGCGCAGCGGAACTAGCAGCGGCGTGGTCAGCCCCGGCTCCTCGCTCATGTCCAAGTCCGCCGCGCGCATTCCGGCCGGAAGCTCCCAGTCGAAGTGGTGCAAGAGGCTGGCAAGTGCGATCTCCAAGACCGGCAGCGCGAAGCTGATGCCGGGGCAGATCCTCCGGCCGGCGCCGAACGGGACGAGCTGGTAGTCGTTCCCCCTGAAGTCCACCGGGCTGCCCACGAACCGCTCCGGCCGGAACTCCTCCGGCGCGTCCCACGCGGCCGGGTCCCTCCCGATGGCCCACGCGTTGATGAAGAGCGCGGTCTTGGCCGGGATCTCGTAGCCCTGGACGATCGCCGCCGTGGTGGACTCGTGCGGGATGAGGAGCGGGGCCGCCGGGTGCAGCCGGAGCACCTCTTTCACCACGGCCTTCAGATACTCCATTCTGTTCAGGTCGTCTTTTTCGATGGTCAGCTTGCCGTTGGCGACTGGCGTGATCTCGTCTAGCAGCTTGGTCATCACCCGCGGGTTTGCGACGAGCTCTGCCATGGCCCATTCCAACGTGACAGATGATGTCGCAGTTGCGGCGGCTATCAGGTCCTGCAGACGCAAGAAATGACCACAAATCAGAGCAAGATTAGTTAAGATTTCTTGAGGAATTAAAAGTACGATTTTGTGATCGATCACCATGACAATGCTTTTGATGCTATGGTCGGTGAGCTCGAACCCATCGGTGCCTTCTTCCCTCAGCCGCAGCAAGACGTCCAAGAAGTCCTCCTTCCCTGCACCGTCGGCCCCTTTCTCCTTGTGCACGGCCACTATCTCGGACAGGAACTTGTCCCACTCCACGACCATGTCGTCGAGCTTCTTCTCAAGCCCCGTCACCCACCTCACCACCCTTGCTGCCGCGTTCGGCAGCACGTCCTCTGCCTGGATCCCCGCCACCAGCGTCGCGGAGTTCCCCAGTAGCTGTTTCAATCTATCGGCCGTCGCCCCAGCGACGCCGGCCGCCGCGCGGGTGACCACTGCGTTGTTGTAGCTGTAAAGGAGTCCCCTCAGCTCCACGACCTCCCCACCCGCGGCAACGCGGCGGGTTTGCTCGACGAGGGAGGCAGCCTCGGCGGCCCGCACGGTGGCGAACGACTCGGCGCGGCGCGGGGACAGGAGGTGGACGACGGCCATCTTCTTTCCGCGGCGCCAGTGGTCACCGTAGGGCGCGAAGGAGATGTTGCTCGAGCCGTACATCAGCTTGTCCGCCGCCGCGTTGTGCGGGCGGGAGGCGAAGGCGAGGTCGTGGTTCTTGAACAGGTCCGCCGCCGCCGCCGCTGTGGACACGACCAGCGTTCGCCTGCGCCCGAGCTGCAGCAGGAGGAGGCCACCGTCGGTGCCGTATCGAAGGTGTAGTTCGTGTAAGGAACGGTGCAGAAGGCGGCCCATGAGATGGAGGTGGCCGAGCAGGGGAAGCGACGGAGGCGAGGGCGGGAGCTTGCCGCTTCGACGCCGACGGTTCTTGATGCCATAGCCGAAGGCGAGGAGCACGGCGGCGATGAGGAGAATGTATGTAGACATATTTTTCTGTGCACTGCTTATCGAGAAAAGATAGGATTTTGCTCAACTTTGGTAGGGGTCAGTATCGTATTTGAGAAGCTGAGAAATGACTATTGACTTCAGCTTCTCATCACTCTTCATTGGGAAGCCCCATGAGCAATCTGGTTCTCTAAGTTGAAGCTAATCCAGGGTGAGGCTGAGGAGCAGCCACATCAAACTTTCATGTGAATTGTGAATTATGATCAAACAAGTCATCTGGTGGGCCAGCCTTATCGCGATTTTTCGACGGTCAAATGTCATGCTCGTATGGACTAGAACAGGGATGTGGGCATGGTTAGCATTAGTATGTGTGATTTCTTTAAGAAAAAAGTCTATTTCACGACTCTAAACTTTTTGAAAAATCCGAAAATCAACCATAAAATAAAATCGGACATCCTAAAACATTAACTACCAAAATCGTTCATTTTACACCCCTCAACCCAAACAGGGGTGTTTTTAGGTGATGTTGCGCCACATGGACATCCACATCAAGTCCATATCACATTTTTCTTCATCCTATATCTCCTCCTCCTCTCTCTCTCTCTCTCTCTCTCTCTCTTAGTCCACACTTCCTCACAGCTCTCCCCTCGACCCAACGCCCCTCACAGCCCCCACCCAGCGTCCCCAACTCTGCCAGCCCCGGTCTCCCTCGGCCACGCCACCCGCCGAATCTCCAAGACGAGGCAGCTGTTGTAGGACGTGGCCAGGCAGGAGTAATCCAAGAGACCATCATCCGCGCTCGTGCTCGTGCCGTCGACGAGCAAGCCAATGCAGGTACGCCGGCAGCCAAGGAAGCTGTCGTCGGAGGCCGTCGCGATGCATTGCGGCTGTAGCGTTGTCGTTCTCCTGGTGGAAGACGTCGTTGGCGAGGTGGGGAAGGAAACGGCCGAGGGGCGGCAGGGAGCGGGAGACAGCAACCGCCTTCTCGGCCACGATGTGCCCCCACCGCCTACACGTGATTGCGCAGCAGACGACGGTCACTGTGTCCGATAACCCGGCGAAAATGCTGTCGAGCGCGTCGTTAGGGAGGGGCATGTCATCGATGCACAGGCCACATCTGTGATGGACGCGGTGACGAACTTTCATCCGGAGGCCCTTTGTGCATGGTACGGTGGCGAAACGCAGCCCGCGGTGTCGTCTACTCGGTGGCGACATCGGTGGTTTCAGCTCAATTTTGGGGAGGGGAATGTAGCTCAATGACATGTGGCATCCACGTCAGTCAAAACCATTTTGTATTGGGCCACGTCAGTGCCACGTCACCCAAAACCACCCCTGTTTGGGTTGAGGGGGGGGTAAAATGAATGATTTTAATAGTTAAGGGTGTAGGATGTCTGGTTTTGTAGTTTAGGGTTGATTTCCGGACTTTTCGAAAAGTTCAGGGTTGTAAAATAGACTTTTCTCTTTCTTTATTCGAGCATCAGATGAATAATGTGGCGCGCAGTTCAGCTTTCGGGTGGGAACTTTTTATTATTTAATCTATTTTTAAAAAATATTTTAAAGATAACATCTTCTTAACTTTATTTTCAATTCTGACATCTTTAGTCACGCCACAACGTGTGGTATAGCAAAAGTACGTTGTTACGCTACGGACCTCGGCGCGGCAAAAGCACATTGTCACGCTATGGACCTTGGCGTGGTAAATGAGTGATGTCACGCCACTCCTCTTAGTGTGACAGGACTTAGCCCAAAAACGGACGCGTACTGGTTCGAAGGGCTATTGTGCGGGACAGGGTTGTCTCGATCTTCATGACGTAGGATTATGGATAACTGGACCCGTACAACTTGATGAATAATATCGTCAACCACTGTCTCTATTACGGCAACATGCGGCACTCGATTCACCCAACTATACTCACTCACGTGGAGTAAACGTGTTTTAACAATCACCGAGGCAACCACAAGAACGACAGAGATAAGAACTCTCAAATAATTGTCAATTCTAAGGAGGTGAAAATGGCTTACACAAACCTTAGAACAAGAAGTTCATATTTCTAAAAAATTCAACTCTAAGTTATATGGTTGGGTGTTCCCCTCCTTATATAGCCCTTTTAAGTTGGTGCTACAGACTCCCGAGCTACAAGATGCTGGCTGTTACAAAGATGCGGTGTGCATGATGTCAGATACGCTACATCACATTCATGATAATCTTCTGTGGCTACGATGACATATGCGTTTACATCACATTCATGATGACATATGCGATGACATCATTATATTTATCTTCTGTGGTTATGATGACATATGTGATGACATCGTTATGTTGATCTTTTGTGGCTAGCTTCTCAAGTTTTCAATGCTTCTTTTTCATCCATTGCATTATCTTGCTCGAATCTAAGGACACATAAAATGAAAGTATTAGGTAGCGACCAATTCTCGTGAGGACAAAGTAATCACTAAGAAAAAGATTCACCTCTTGTCGTATTTGTCTTGCCCTAGCCCTTGTCATTAGTCCAGTTGGGTCTGGTATAGTTGGTTCAGAATTTGAAGTAGATGATGTAGTGTGCTTGCTAGTGATGTCCTCATCATGACGTTGACATATGATGACATTATATATTTTTCTAATACAAGCAATGATATCTGCTGGTGTCATGTTGATGTGAAGATGTTCATCTTATCTTCATGTGGTGGTTGAGGCTACATGTACCAGAGATTGCACACAACTTTAATGTAGTGTATCCTCATCATCCTCCCCTTTTCAAGAAAAACCGTCCTCGGCTTTTGATGGTCTAAAAATGAACTAAACAAAGAGAACAATGTGTGTGCATGGTAAATGTATTTATCATTCGTTTTAGTACTCCCTTTGTTTTGCATATCATGATTAATAGAACAATAGACATAAGTACAAGAGTCATGTGACATATATAAGGTGTATGTGTAATTAACACTACATTTTTACCATTCTCCCTCTTATGAGAAAAAATCGTCCTCGACTTTTGAAAGCATGTTAATAAATTACTAATAGGTAGCACCATAACTCTTAAATTGCACAATTGACTCATATAATCATATTTCATCATTCGAACATCAAAGTTATTTAATGTAGGAGAGAAAAAATTTAGTGTCTTCCATGCATCAACTATGCTACTTCGATTGCTTATACGTATGTACAATGCAAAGGACGAACAAGTAGGCACTATAAATTATTCTACACAATAAACATTATTGCTTGGATTTGATTCAAGTTGAACAAAACATGGCATAGAAGATTGTTTGCCCATTACATCTAATGTTAATTCGGCAAGATTATCATATGTAATATATATTCTATACACATAGAATTCACTCTACACCATAATCTCCGATCAAAATAATTTTGTATGTGCTGGTGTAGTTTCCATGCAAACACTTCAAGGCATTATTTCCAAAACTTTCTCAATTATCCTATCTAGCTTAATAGCTTTATCAAACATGATATAACAAGATGAATCATGGGTGAATATCCTACTAAGAATTTCCTTTTGAGTGATCAAGTCCACATTGTGTAAATTGAGGATATGAAATTCAGAACATGGAATTCCCAATTGAGCACAATAATTATCATATTTACTTATCTTCTCTTGATGAACAACCAATTCAGCACCATTATTACCTATTTCAACCTCGTCAATGATGTAGGTGCTATAGGTTGTATTTCTTCATGATCTAACTACGAGGCAGCAAGTGTTCTATATCCTCCTATAATTGTCTCCTCATCCTTCTTTTCAACTAGTGCGAGTTCTTTATCATTCAATTCCTCAACTTCATAATTAACCTGCACACTAAGAGAAACACAATTAGAAGTAGAGATCAAGTTGTTAATTTCAGAAATAACCTCACATTTGCTATCATCTACTTCTCTTATTTCTTTTTGTATATATCTCTCGTTCTCAATTCGGATGCACTCAAACTCACATATGGTGGAATGACACAGCTCACTATTTTTAGCACTTTCACTCAGTTTGGTTATGTGGCTCTCATCCTTTTGCGGGTTTTGATGCATCTTATCCTCCAAAGACCAAGCATCAACCATGACCTCCTCATGTGTTGCAAGTAGCACCAGGGTAGTACTACTCAACACTTCGGTCGAAGGGGAAGTCACATACTCGACCGTCTTCTCATGAATTGACGTTTAAGATTAAACCTAGCTTTAGACTTCTCTTGGTTCTCTTGGATTGAAGGTTTAAGAGTAAACATGGCTTTTGAATTTACTTTGCTCTCTTGGATTGGCAACTTAAGAGTAAACCTGGCTTTTAACTTTACTTTGCACCAATCATATGGTATAAATTCATTTTTCATGATCCTCTTCAATTCTTTTCAAGTTTTTACAAAGCGCCTTCTTGGATATTGCGTCCACCAATAACTTGCGTAATCTTCAAATTCCATAGTGACTCATATTAATTCATGTGCTTGGGACAACTTCTAAATTTTAAGCTCCTTGTCCATTTGTTCTACCCATTCAAGGTACTCCTCCGTATCATTACTTCCATCAAAGGGAAGTTCCACGTACTCATAACCTGCCATCATTAGTAGCGAACAAAAATAGCAAGAATATGTGTGGAATTTATATGGAGTCACTCAACCTTACCTCTTACTTACCGAAGTTCTTATGACTGCTTCACAGATTGAAGAACTATACATAGTTCGGTGACAGTAGACAACACGAAGGTGATAGAATAAGTGAATCAAGGTCAAAGTGCTGTAAATGATAGTAGCTATTTTTGTGGAGCTTAGAGGGTTAGTATAATCCTATGCAATTGAAATTCTAGATATTGTAAAGTTATGTAATAATTCAAACTAGAATCTAATGCCTAGTTGCTGATCTTTTGATATAAGTGAAGATTATAGCAACTCACACGTAATGATAATAGAACTTAATGCAACCAAGGTATGAGCTATAACACCTGGTATAAGTGAAGAACAAAATAGCACATGTTGTGCAAGTTATAGAAATATGCTAGTTTGATTGCAATTGATGTAAATGAGCTACGGAATTGCACACAAGAATAACCAACTATACTAAACTTTGCAAAGGAATTTATGCTTAATAAAAGTATTGACCATGACATTTCTTTATTTTCTTTATTTCTTACTTCTTTTCTATTTTCTTTCTTTTCGTACTATTTTCTCTTTGCTTTTCTTTTGCACCAAGGTCAGCACATATATCAAGAACTCATAAGATATCCAATAATCCGGTTTTAAAAATTAAAGAATGATATCAAGTGTGCAAAGCCCTAGCAATACTCAAAAGCTAGTCTTCAATTATGACTAAAGCTTTCACAAATGATAGATTGGGTTCTAAAAAGAATATAAGTGAAGCTTAGATTACCACGTTACACAGTTTTAGATTTGAGTGAAGTTCTATGCAGCACAACAACAGCTTTCTATTCGACAATGATTTTCTGATTATTAAAATTGAACAGATTAGCTCAAACAAAAATAACACAAATAAATATTTTGGATCAACAAGTAAGCAAGACTCTAATGGATCAGAACCTAGCAAAACTTACCAAAATTTTCAATTGAACTACAACAAAGAACAATATTTTTGTATAACCTTTTCTGGATAGGAATGAAAACAACAGATATAATAGCTAAGGATAAAATCCTACTGTGTCAACCTTGAGCTCTGATACCAATTGATGCGGGGCGGGGTTGTCCCGATCTTCACAACATAGGATTACGGATAACTGGACCCGTGTAACCTGATGAATGACACCGCCAACCATTGTCTCTATTACGGCAACCTGCAACACTTGATTCACCCAAACACACGCTCCGATCCTTTGTCTACTCACTCACATGGAGTAAACGTGTTCTAGTAATCACCGAGGTAGCCACAAGAATGACGAAAACAAGAACTCTCAGATAATTCCCAATTCTAAGGGGGAGGAAATTGCTTACACAGACTTTAGAACAAGAAGTTCATATTTCTGAAAATTTAACTCTAAGTTACATGGGAGGGTGTACCCCTCCTTATATAGCCCTTTTAAGTCGGTGCTACAGTACCCGAGCTACAGTATGTCGGTTGCTACAATATCGTGGTGCATGATGACATATATGCTTACATCACATTCATGATGATCTTCTGCGGTTACACGATCTTCTGTCGCTATGATGACATGTACGCTTACATCACATTCATGATGACATATGCGATGATATCATTATATTCATCTTCTGTGGCAGCATGATTTTCTATGGCTATGATAACATATGCGATGACATCGTTATGTTGATCTTTTGTGGCTAGCTTCCCAAGTTTCCAATGCTTTTTCATCCATTGTGTTATCTTTCTCGAATCTAAGGATACATAAATTGAAAGCATTAGATAGTGACCAATTCTCATGAGGACAAAGTAATCGCTAAGGAAAAGATTCATCTCTTGTCGTATTTGTCTTGCCCTAGCCCTTGCATTGGTCCAGTTGGACCTTGTATAGTTAGTTTAGAACTTGAAGTAGATGATGTAGTGTGCTTGCTAATGATGTCCTCATCATGATGTTGACATGTGATGACATTATATATTTTCTAATATAAGCGATGACATCCGTCGGTGTCATGTTGATGCGGAGATGTTAATCTTATCTTCATGTGACAGTTGAGACTACATGTACCAAAGAGTGCACACAACTTTAATGTAGCAACTTGATATGGAGAAGATGCACATGTGCTAGGTGTGTCCTCATTAGCTATTGTGGCAAGTTTGGCCACACTACGGTCGGTGGCGTGACAACACAGTTTGGTCACACCACGGGTGATGGCGTGACAAAAGGGGTCTGACGAGGATCTAATAATCATCATTTTATTATTTCATAATCATGTAATATGACGTCACATGGCATACCCCCTAATATTAGAAGGGGAAAGCAAGTCAGGTAGTCGTAAGATCTCTTACGACTACCCCCTCTAGTCGTAAGCATCTCTACGACTATGATGTAATCACAAGTCCTGCTACGATTACGTCCGGTCGTAAGTCTTCCTGCGATCAGTACCCAGTCGTAAGCCTTTCTACGACTATCCCCCTGGTCATAAGTTCTTTTATGACCAGCTCTGCTACGACTTCCTCACGATTAACTGGGTCCACTTGTCAGAAGGCTCATTTAATAGTGGGAATCTAAGCAGTCAAAATACGTAGTTATGCCTGATATAACTACAGATAAATTCTCCACTATCTCGATCGATAATCGTTTGACAAACATGGGAGGTTACTACTCCGGTAATTACTCTCATTATTACGTAATAATGGTGAGCGACTAATTAGCCTGGAACGACAACGGCCACCACTGCGTAGTATAAATAAGTGTCTTTTAGAGATAGAGGGGGAGGCTTTTCTGTGTAATCTAGATACCCAATACAAGAAACACAGGAGTAGGGTTATTATTCTCACCTGAGAAGGCCCGAACCTGTATAAAAATCATCGTGTCTCTCTCGTCTGCGTGATCAATTGTGGAGACTCCCCGAATCAAACAATCTTTACGTAAGATCAGTTCTAAAACACCAACAGGGTCAGAATTGGAAATAAACTTATGGAGAGGTTATCTTTAAAATGTTTTTTAAAAATGGATTAAAAAATAAAAAAGCTCTTCGGTTGGATCGTAGTGTGAAAGGCTGTGGTGCTAGTCTGATGTCGGAAGAACTCGGGGGCATGTGGCAGTAGCTCTGATAAAACTCCATGCAATTTGTCGGTGACGTGGAGAAGCATGCAACCACCTCTAGAAGATATCCCCTACGTGATTTGGAGTTTTTGCTTATTTAGCATTGTTTGGCGCAGCTATAGCAAATCAAGCCTCTCCAAAAATCAAAGCTAAAAATGACACCATGGACTCGCCGAGAGATGACATGTGCCCTCGTCCGCGTGCCAGGCAACTGGACCCGCTCGTTCGTGCGTGGGGCGTGTGGAGCTCCCTCGTTTGGGCGTAGGGCATGTGGACCTCGCTCGGTCGACATGGTGAAATGATGTGAAGTGGCATGTCACACTATTTGAAACACTATTTGATGGCGAAATACTATGAAGTGACATGTGATACTATTTGAAACACTATTTAATGGTGAAATGTTGTGAAGTGACACTATTTGAACATTATTTAACACTATTTGATACTATTTCAAATAGTGATTAAATAGTGTCACATATCACTTCACGTCATTTCACCACGCACGGATGAGGGAGCTCTGCCCCCCCCTGCGCACTGACGAGCGGGTCCGACTGCCTGGTGTGGATGAGGGCAGGTGTCGTCTCCTGGAGAGTTTGCGGTGCTATTTTCAAAGACCGCATTGTTACAGAGGACGAAACCACGCAGATCGGAGTAGCTGATACCGAGTTCATTGGCACCGACCATTTCTACTATTGCTATGAAGGCAAGCTATTCTCTTGAACATAAATATAGTTATATTAAATGTAAATTGTATACTGCTATACTATATATGTATTGCATCAAATCTATGTCTCAAAAATCAAATCGAATAATTGAGATGAAGATGAAAGAAGTGAAAGAGATGAGAAATAGAATTATATGGCTGGTAAAGGGGGCCGTGGCAGGTAGAGATGAGGCAAGAGGTGGGACCCTTTACATAGGGTTAATATATAAGGACCAACAAAACTCTCACTAGATAAGAGGCCGTAACTCAAGTGTCAACCATTTTCCCATTGCGACGGGCAGAAAATGCTACCTTGTTACGTGGCTATAATCTCCACATCGGGTAAGTACTATGTGTGAGTGTGAGGGAGGAACCCAGAGCCGGTATAGAGTCCGGGAGTGGGTGATCCAAGGCGCTATAGCGCTAGGTGGAGTGTTGGGTGCGTAGAGTCCGGCTCAACCAACATTACTGAAACTTGGTGGGTGACTAGGCCATCACTGTGGTAAGGTCAGCACTAACAGAAAGTAATGGGTGAAGACTTAATCACGTAACCTGAAAAATGTTCTGTATTCTGATCTCGAGTTCGCATCAAAGGAAATACAGGGAACCCAGTTAAAAAGGGGTCAGAGTAGCTATGGGTAAAGTGGCACAAGCGTGCACAACGCTAAATAAAATCATGAATTCATACCTGTTCCTGGATTGGAACTTACGGGAACCACTAGGGGTTTGTCTTCTATTCGTGTGACAAGTAGTCTTTTCAGTATTAAAATCTGCCACCTAAAGTTTTAATGAGTTTATTTATTTTCCAGAAAAGAGATGATTAGAAATTGTGACTAATGAATAGAGATGAGTCATACAGTGTATTTTTGCTAGTAATGCTTGCTGAGTACACTAGTGTACTCAATCTTGCTATTATTCTCCCTTGTTAGATCTTAGTCCGGCCGAGAATTATCCCGTGTGGGACGAAGGGCACGCAGGTACTGATGAGACTGCAAGAGGCGAGGGCGCTGACTACGAGGACCAGGCGAGATGGGCGCCATATTCGACATGTGGGACGAGTAGACAACAAGAGGATCAAGTCAAGCAAGCGAGGGGAAATCTGTTTTCCATTGTAATTAAATAATTGTAAAGTAAGACTATAGCCTTGCGTGGCTAATGTTGTAATAAAGATGTACAATTTCTATCTTTTGTTCTACTGCGCTGACTCTGGTAAAGGCTTGCTATTCGTTGAAGTGGTGTTCTACCAGTCAGACGAATAGTAATCCATATGCCTAAGTGTGATTACCCCTTGGGGTAATGACACGTGGCATCACAGCTGGTATCAGAGCAATCGGTTAGGGCCACGCTAATAAAATAGAAATTGTAAATGACTTAAGGATGCTCTTTCTCGCTTGCTATATGGCACTAGGTAAATTATTAATTCTCGTCTTCATGGCAAGTTCTATTTCTCATCCCATCCTAAAATTACTATGTTAAAAGCTTATCTTGTCTTAAAGTAACAGCCTACTAACGTAGAACCATTCCTTCGTAGGAGGTTTAGATCCAATCTTCCGTCCGAGAGAGTACGAGGGAAACGGGTGCCTTGTCATAGGATTCGTGTTGTTAATTCCTGCTAAATAATTTGTCAGGCTAGCAATTCAACCTAGGATAGGTTTTTCGAAAATGTAAGCGTGGGTGCATCAATATAAGATTTAGACAGTAGTGCCTGGATTAGAGGCATGGAGTAGAATTCTGGTATGGACCCACTTCTCCACTCGTTGGATGAGCATGGACCATACCCATAGCATTCTTACCTTTTCATCTGTATAACTCAAAAGAACCGTCAGCCTTCCTAAAGCAAGCAAGTATAATCAAAGTAAATAAATAAAGGCTGATGATGTAAAAGAATGTGACCTATCCCATTTCTACATATCAAAATTTCCCGAACGAGTGGTTCATGGCACTCCGAGCATGTAGATCTGGCGTACCCAGGTGATGAGGACATCAAACCGAAGGATGCAACCACTGCTTCGACCTGCTGCACTGCATCCTCTACTTCAACAACATCTTCGCCAATAGGACTTTCGGCTAATGCAAGACCATATTACCCAATTAGATCGAGCTACGTCTACATGCCATGGTGCTACGTCTACATGCCATGGTGCTATGTCTATATGCCATAGAGCTACTGCATGTGCCAAGCTGGAGACATTTTGGTCAGATCAGTTCGGAATCAGTCTGACAGCACCAACTTCAAATGGGCATAACTTTCACATACAGAGTCCGTTGGAGGTTCACGAGTACTTGATTGAAAGCTTATTTTGTTCTCTTTCCAACAGATCTAGCCTCACCTTCAAATTACTTCTAGACTGATCGCAATCATCAAAAGAAGACGTCATATCACTTGTTTGGGCCAAGCTGGGCCTTGTAATCATCCTGAACTTGGCCCATCTGCCGGCGGACCACCTGGAGGGCGTGTTACTGTTCATGTGAACAGTACCCACAAATTTAGTCCCGCCCCGCTGGTTCTATTAGATGTGAGGCTACCCCTCCCCTATATAAGGAGGCCGCACCCCTCTAGTTTTTGGTGGATTTTGTTTAGTTAAAAGTTAGCCTTGTTGCAACTTCGTGTATTGGCTTGTGTCGACTAGACCAACCATAGTACCGCTTCAAAATCCCAACTCAATTCAATATTTCAATCTCTATTTGTAATTTCAGATTGCTTTATCTTTTTCTTGCGTGCTTCTTCGGTGTATGCAGGAATCGACCTTCGTGGTTAGGTCATCATGATATTCGTGCACAGTTGATAACGACTTGTCAATCCGTTCAGCGATTGCGTGGTTTCAAGCCTTGCGTGTTCGTAGCCAGGATCGTGAGAGTTGAGCGACGACTACCGAGTTTATCGTTCTCATCGAAAGATCAGGCCAACAATAGGACCTTCGGGTTCATCACTAGGAGCAAAGTCCTGGGCGTACTTAGGAATAAACCCTAAGTGTTTCCCAACACGTAGTTGGGCGGTCTCGAGAATGCGATCTCGAGCGTACCTAGGCACGTGGATCCAGGGTAGTGTAGGTTCGCACTCAGAGGCAAGCTCTGAGCGGTCCCAAACATGTAGTTTTGGCGGTCTCGAGAACGGGTACTCGAGCGTGACTGGGCACAAAACTCAGATAGAATAAGATTTGGATCTTTTTTCCTCTCATTGTTTCTTGGTGTTATTCGATTATCTGTGTATATTATAATATAACTCACCTCGGGTTAACATCTGACAGATAAATATGATACCCTCTTCCCTACTACAAATCACTGCTGAAGAAGTAAGGAATTCGTATCCAACAAATTCTACGTGGACAACAAAGAACCCAACCACATTCTTAACACCTCCCCCACAGGACACCATGTCAGTTGTAAATGGCCGATATTATGGAAATGGGTAGACCTCAAGGGAAGCCTTTTAGCATGCCTGTGGTTGCAATTGACAGGATATGATGGACAGTACCCATCCTTGCCAAGCACCGTAAGCCACAATTGGAAATAGTCTACGAGCACAGTCCCACCAACAAAGCTTAACCAGTGGTTATCTTCTGCGCAAGATTCTATTGTGGTTGAGGACCACAGTCCTTTAGTTGCTGACAACAAGCAGGCATATGATAACGATTGGTCTCCACAGGGTGAGCCACTGTTAGGAAATCAATCATCCCTCCCCCGAGACTTCTGGTGACCCATCATTATATTAGGCACCACCACGGTCATCTACGTAGGTTGCTGTTGCGGCTAACTCACATGAAAATTCTTATTCAAATGGAAACGGCCCAACTATAATTAGATCCGAAAATGCTCTTGAGAGACACTTGGAACACCATGAAGATAATTTCGAGTATAATGATGGATTATTGCGGAACCTGAGTACCTATCTGCCTCAGAAGCATTCTCACACAGAGGACGAAGCTGAGGAATCCAATGTGTTGATGTATCACCATCAGTTGTAAACTTCCAGGGTCTAAGCATACATAACGACGAGTTAGTTGCCACCAAGTTAGCTGATGATAACCCTGCAGTTATAACTCCTGATCTTTTGCAAGTTACCAACACCCAGTAAACCAAATTGAGCTTTAGCAATTTTAAATTCGGTGCATTTTCTAGGCTTCTCCCACCAAAGAGCATCGATAACAGGGTGGAGTTGTCTGTTGTAGAGGAATCCGTACCTTTCAATCAAATAATTACGAGGGGTCAAGATTCCTATGACAATAGTTCAGTGAATTCGTCAGCAAATGAGAACTGAGACCATCTTGGGAACTAACATGGAGAGTCTTGATGTACTTCTTGTTCCACATCCTGAAATCCTGAGACAGCAAGTACTCAATGATCCTTCTGGTCTTAAATATAACCTGCCATCAGTCTCGAGTCATGCATATTCAAACCCAACCTAGCCAAGTACAATGGATGCCCCACAAGGAAGTATCCACCCACACTCTTTCCCATCTGTCAAGCTTGTTGCAAGCATATTCATTACACAACAACCTGTTAGGATCAAATATTGTACCTCTTCGGGACTTGGACCTCAATTTATTACCTTTGCTGGCAGCACAATCAATGGCTACAAAATATAACTCAAGCACGCCAAGTAGTACTGGACCATCCATCTCCATGCAGCAGGATGGAAGGACAAGGACATGGCGATCAAGATTCGGAACTAAAAGTGGGACTATTGTCGTAGGACACACCCACAGAAAATCTACTAGCACACTCTAATGAGATAGAACCTGACCCATCCAGGATAACCACCATACCAGCAGCCTATGGCCATAGCCTTTAGATGTGTGAAATGTAAAGGATGCCACCTGATGAAAGATTGCATGATTGTTAAATATCGGATTAAAGGACTACATGATTGTTGGATACTTGATTTTTAGAAATACATTATTGTGGAAGATTAGATTGTAGAATTAAATTATTGTTAGATACTGGATTAATGAATTGTTGAATGTTGGATCATAAAAATAGATGACAGTTGGATATTGGAATATAGACATAAAGTATTATTGGGTTATTGGATATTAGACTAATGGATGTCGGATGGTAGAAATAGATTGTTATTGATATTGGATCGATGGATGTTGGACTATTAGAAATGAATGATTATTGAGTATTGGATTATGGTTGGATGTAGAAATGAATATTGTATATTGGATTATAAGAATACATTTGCTGGATTGATTGGATTGATGGATATTGGATTAAGGAGATAGATGATTGTTGAAGATTGGTTTGTGGGATTATGTAATGGTGGAGTTGGATTGTCAGAATTCATCAGTGTTGGATCATAAGATTGGATTAGGATTGGAACATCATAAATATATTACTGTTAGATTATAGGAATACAATTGTTGGATATTGGAAGATGCTATTATTGGATTATAGAAGTATATCCTTGCTGAAGTACAGAAATGAATCCTGGTTGGGATTATAGAAATACATATTGACGAATGTAAATGGATTTTTGGTAATGGTTGGGGAATTAGTGTTGAGAAATTGATCTAATTAAGGTGGTGATTGAAATGCGAAGATATTTTCATAGCAATACATGATGTAATTTTTGGTTAATTGGTTGAATCATGATATATGGGTAAATTTTGTGGAATTAATTGGATGATTTGGTTATGTTGGATTTATTATATATGGTTAAATAATGAATTAGGATTTGGATATATTATTCGTGATTATTGGAAACCTTGTATTGGCTATCAAATCAGGTATAAGTGATACATAAAGAATGAAGTGGGCTTATCATCGTAAGTTATAATTGAAATTCGGGTGCATTGGTTAAATTATAAAGAATTGAGGAAATGGGTGGAGTTAATTGAATTATAGTGATCAATTGACCTATAGTTGTCGGTGGATTAATGTGAACAATGATGTGGTGGATCAACAGCATAATAGCTTGATTTGGAAAGTATGATTTTAATATAGATGCTTGACTTATTGATCTTAGGAATACTTTTCAGCTTATTTCACATGTTGTCTTTTTCCAACTTAATTCAGATATCAACTTTTACATGATTGTCATTATACAAAGGTTACTACACTACATGCGACCCTATGTTCAATCATCCATATAAAAGGGACTTGTTGCCAAAATTACGCACATGTACTTTTTACAAAAGGATATTACAAAAATTATATAATGTAAAATAAGTAAAAAGTATTAATACATTATATAAAAAGTGATGGGCATGATAACATGTCCCAAGTTTTACCATGGACTTCAGAAATGCATTTGCATCCTCAAATTACACAAGGATATTTTCAGGTACATGTGCAACACAAAAAAAAAATTAGAAAACACAATTGGTAATGTTGCTTTGCTGAGTAAAAATTTCTAAAAAAACAAAATTATGCAGAACATGGTGGCCAACGAAGAAAAAACACGATAACAATTACAACTTTAGTAGCATAGATTGTGTAGCGGCATCCTTTGGAAACTTTAAGGTAACAAACAAATATTAATGGTGTATAACTTAAAAATGTTTTTGGTATAAGAAAGGCATGTGTGTATGTATATATATTATTTGAGTGAGTGCGATGTTCTTTTTCTTTGGTAAAACACTTATAGGGGCATGCTTCATTCACAAACCTACTACAACATGTTAGTGGGTTCCAACCAACTGCTTTGCAAGTAGAACAAACACAGATATTTTGTTTACATAATGTGGTATTTTTAATATAAGATCAAGGCAATTTTTACGTATGTTGTAATGTATAAAACTAGTATGTGTTTCATGTAAAAATAGTGTTTTATGCTAGTTATGTTGACAGCTTTGAATCCAGAATTTTCATGATGGTGACTGCAAACAACGACTGCCTTCTGACTACAAATGTAGAGGTGCAAGAAACATGTTACAAAAAACACATGTTACCTTCATTCCAAAAATAAAAGTAGGATTCAAAACTAGTTACAGAAAACATATGGTTTTACCTTTGATTATGTTGATTAGCTTGTAGTAGAACAACATGTTTATGACAAGCAAAATATGTCACCAGGGCAGACCTTATGCTTTTTTAGCATAGCTATAAACCGACTACAAATCCAAAGCTTACTTACTAGTTCATTCCCCATGTAACCCTAGGTTGGAATCAAACACCACTCCTCTCATCATCAATTCAAAAAAATCGAAAAAAGAAAAACCTCGAGGAATTGATCACCTTGAAAATTTCAAACGAGTACAACTCGGATCAAACACCACCCCAACGAACAAAATACACATATGAAATTTGCACTACCCCCTATTGCCAATCAACTGCTATTTCAGAGCTATGCACTTCCCCCCTAGTAAGCATTTCATAGCAATTGCATTGCTATTAAAAAAGACATATGAAATTAACCATTGCACTGCTATTAGTTCATTGTACTGCTAGTTCATAGCTCTCAACTACCCCCAATTTTTTCACACTACTATCATAGAAGAAAACTAAACAAAAGAGAAAATCAATCTGAAACTTATTGCAAGTAGATCAGCTTTCTTATTCCTCCACCTTGAGCTCCCCCAAAAGGTAAACATGTCTATACAGAGGTAATAAAACCAAAATTAAACTATCATATAACACTGCAAAAAAAGGTCATGGTAGCTACATTATCCAAGGGTAAAGCTTAAACACAATAGTACAGATCTAACAGAGAGATATGTATGAGACGAGACCAACGAAAAGGAAGTGATAGAAACAAGATGTTTTAGAGCAAATAATCACTCATGCCCTCCTCCGCTCCCCAATCGTTCCACTCTCTGATGCATACACAACCACAGATTGGAGCACACAACTCACCATGCTCCCCCTCTATCTCCTAGGAAGAATCAACTACCAGAAAAAATCACAGAAATCAACCTCCAGATATCACAGAAGGGGGAACAAATTAAAATTTTCATTTAGTAACATAGATTGAGGTCAGCAACATAATCCCACCCGCCCCACTTTGGTTCGCTCTTCTGCAAAAGAAATTACTAACAAAAAACAACAACAAATTGATTAAAATGAAATCACATGACGAACACGTGAAACAAATTACTCTCAAGGTATACTACTAAGATTGCTTAGATCGAAAAGGAACTTGAAACCCAAACAAAAAAAAACACACAACACAGTTGTCGCCTCCACTCCACCGATTCGAAACAAAAGACTAAGTCAGACCTACTCCAAACCTTTCAGGATTCAAGCCCCCTTGCTCCACTTCCAGAAACGAATTGCAGATCGGGGACTGGTGGGGAGCTTTAGTAGCCTCCTCTCTGCTCTATCCCACTCCCCCCCCCCTACTCCTGTCTATTCCCCTGAATGTGTGTGAGAGAAACGATTGAGTGCATGTGAGAGATAAAAAGGCACAATGCTGTAATTGGTGGACAAAAATGAGACAAAGTACCCCTAAAAAAAAATATAAGAGTACCTTTCATCAAATAGTTCTACAAAGTACAAGCTTTTCACTAATGACTAGACCCTTGCAGTAAAATTGCACTTTGCACACATCCACACAAATTCAGTCCAGATCCAAGAACAAAAGGGGAAAAAAAAAGAGCATGGAAGAGAAACACTCATTATCGTATAGGCCCCATGCTCTTCAATCCACTCCTATGAATACGTAGTGCCATCTAAACACCAACCTACTTGTTTCATTTGTACCAGTTTATAACTTCTGTCACTCTTCTATATCTACATGACAAAATACTGATGTTCAATGTCTGATATGGCCTGGGTTAGGATCGCCAACGAAGTAGGCAAGAACTCCCACTAAGGGAGCATTGATGTAGGTAGCCGGTTCAGATTTCCTGAAATCAGCACGGTCATCCTCATAAGCATCATCCTCCCCTGGCCCGCCAACAACAGCTCCAATCAATGGGTTAGGGTTTGAGCTATATGAATTGTAGTAAGGTGTGCCTTCTTTGCACGCAATGCGCTGAGGATGGCTCTTGATTGAAGGCAGCGATGATCCTCGGTGGTGAATCCGTTGAGGATATCGGTCGCCGTACCCAATCATGTACGACACTTTCATCGGATTATCTCCTAATAGATAATCGACCTGAAAACCAGTATGCATAAGTATAGTTACAAAGCTCAGAAGTTCAGAGTTCAACCAGTAAATGTTCCTGCATTGGATTGTATAGGTGTACACATGGTGAAAATTGTTAGTACCTGCTTTTTGGCTTGCAGCTGAAGAGTGGCAGGACCAACTGAAATATCTCCACAGTTGACAGTGTGAGAGGACTTGGAGAGGTACTTGGCATATATTAGGAGCAGAAAGGAAATGGAGGTGACATGCTGCATATTGCTGCCTCCAGGCTTGTAGATCATGCCCCCAGGTGTGTACTTGATATGTGGTGATGAGGACTCTGGAATGAGTGTGCAGATGAAACTATCTGCACACTCTTTATAGGATTGCAGAGATAGCGCCTCGCCTTCTATGAACTCCTGCAAACCAATTGACACTCATTTTCTTGTGTCAGCCACTTATGATCAGTTAATTTATCAGCACAAGTTGTATTCAGAAACTGAAAGAAGAGTGATGGAAGTAGCACAGAACCTTGGAAACAAGGACATTTAGACCAGCATGCTTGTTGTCCCACCCGAACTCGTTGATGTTATCCTCTGCCCCGAGGGTCTTGCCATTGTTCTGAATGTACTCGAGGAAGGTGTCGTCCCTCGAGGCTCTCCGTAGCCACGCCGCTCCCCACAGCAGCTCATCCTGTCAAAGAATTTTCAGTGCACGCTTTGTGATGTGTCAGCTTGATCAGTTCTGAATCTCTAATCGATTGTTCTGAATCTTCTAATTATGGAATTCGTGGAAACAGCTTTCGACGCTCTTAAAATTTACGCGAGCCTTTCGATGACGAAATAATTGCTTCTTGTCCCACAGCAATACATCAGCAATGTGCACTAAATGTCTGGAGGTGATCAACCTTAAATGAATTCTGGAAGTTCAGTAGCAGCAAAAAAAAACAATGTTGCTGTGAGTGAAATAGTAGCAGTTAATTATGGTGTAATACTCTCTTGGCCTTTTGTACTGTTATTCTTATGCTAAAGATGTGCAATATGAACTGTCAAATATCAAGAAAGTTACCAAAGTAGCAATGCTGCAACACTATGTAAGCTGCTTTGTTTCTTGTGGTCAGGCAGGCGTAATAACCTAATATATAGCCACTTATGGTGCTACATCCTCTTGTTCTTTTATGCTGTCATTTTTATGTCAGAAATATGAATTTGTCTAAACAGTATGACGCTTGGGGCCAATTGCCAAAGTAGCACGACTGCAACACCGTGCAAGCTTCTTTGTTTCTTGTGATTAAGCAGTGGTCAGGGTCAGGTAAGGTCAGGTCACCATCTACTGACGAAGGCAGGCAGGGAAACAAGACAAGAAGCCTGACCTGGTAGCCATCGAAGTCGCAGTAGAACGGGCAGCCTCCGGCTCTGAGCTCCGGGTCGTCGCTGTACGCGCCCTTGTACGTGTCCGCGAACTCGAACGCCTTCCTGGCGCTCGCGAGCAGCAGCTCGGCGTACTCCGGGTCGTCGTCGCGGAACACCATGGACGCAGCGGCCAATGCCGCCGCCGTCTCCCCGGCCACCTCCGACCCCGGCCGCCCCGCGCTGATGTTGTACACCGTGCGCTCGGTGTCCATGTCCTCCGGCCTCTCCCAGCAGCTGTGATCCTTCCATGGGTCGCCCACCTGCATTGCATTGCGCTGCACTCTCACGACCCTGCTGTGAGCCTGTGACATGAATGTGAAATGTGTGCTATAATGCTTGCCTGCATGAAGATGACGCCGGGGTGGGCGATGGTCTTGAGGAGGTAGTCGGTGGCCCACCGCACGGCGGCGGCGGCGTGGCGGTGCTGGTCGGGCGGCATGGACTCGCCGAACTCGACGACGCTCCAGGCTAACATGGTGGTCGTGAACGCCATCGGGAAGCCGAACTTGACGTTGTCCCCGGCGTCGTAGTACCCGCCCTCCAGGTCGACCCCGGCCGCCGCGCCGTCCGACACGCCGGAGTCGCCCCGCCAAGCCGCGCGCTGGTGCGGCGGGAGCCGCCCAGAGCGCTGCCCCTCGAAGAACAGGATGGACTTGGCCAACGCGTCGTGGTAGTCGTGCCGCCGCAAGGCGGCACACGGCACCAGCGAGTGCGCCAAGAAGAAGCACACTAGCAGTAGGATGTGCACGCACAAGTGGTGGACGGGAGAAGAAGAAGCGGAGCAAAGTGCCATTGCGAGCTCGCTGCTTCTCACCGCTCACCTGCTAGCTAGAGATCGAGCATGTGAATGCTGTGCCGCTCTTAATTTGGCGCGTCCTAAGTCCCCGTGGAGCACGTATTTATAGCTCGCCAACGTGTGTAATGCGCTTCACTAGTGAGTGTACTCATACTGTCAATCTGTCATACCCTGTATCCGTAAAGCAAAATGGTATTGGTACTTTCAGGCTCGGTGAGTTATGTGTACACAGTATAGCAAAAGTATACTGAAATGGCCCATTTGTACTACGAGCATGGCTTCATTCATTTACTCAGGGTTCAGGAACCGCTGGTGATGAATGCGTCCATAATTCTTAGAGAGATAAATTTCTGAATTTTGATGTGGTTGTGGGAATGAAGTGAAGGTATACTTGGATTTATGCTAGGGAATAGTTTGGGAGGGTTAAAGAACGTGTAGCAATAGTATTATGAGTCTGCTGCTACAGTGCTGTACACTGTTGATCTAGACCGCTCGTGGGCGATTGGACGACCCGGATGAGCCCTAATGCGTGTGGTGTGCACCAGTAGTGGAACCAAGAATTGCAAATAGAGAGGGCCAAGTAATTAGAAAAACAAAGTGCACATAACAATATCTTTAGACTTCAACATGACTACCGTGACTAACAAACATAGTACTGTGTTTTCTTGTTTGCCGAATACAAAAGAAATTACATGTCTATTAACATTAATTTGGCCCCGCGGCTACCGAGAAGATCATATATATTAATAATTTCATCGGAACTGAACTTATGTGCAATTTCTTTCTCAGTATAGGCCACCATGGAATCTCGAAGGAAGTAATCTCCTATTTTATTTCTAAGATGAGTCTTGATGAGCTTCATAGCTGAAAATGCTCGCTCAATAGTTGTAGTTGACACAGGAAGAGTTAGCATTAACCTTAGCAATCTATCAACCATTGGATAAACATAGGCTACCAGTCCTAACTAATCCATTTGTCAAATCGGCAAGTAAGGACGAACTCTTTAGATCAGGATGGCTACATGCATCAAGCTGGTAATGCGGTAGTTGACACTCCAATTAGGCTCTCTCTTGGCTAGAAAAATATGCAGGATAGAACTTCTCCACTGGAGTACGTATATCTGATATGTTGAAAGTGGGAACTCTTGGATCCAAGGATACACTTAGTGCCAAAAGCTCTATTGATTGTATACCAAATCTTTCATTCAACTTGTGCAACTGTTGATCTATTACAATGTTGAAGACATCCATTTTATAATGGTGACGAGTGTCGGTATTATCATGCTTGTTACGAGATTTAATCACATTAACATACCTACAATTTATCTAAGACCTGTCAGATTCATGGTTTACACAAAAATAATATAAATATTGCCATCCTACGCTGTTTGTTGCTTGCCGGGCGGTCGCAACGTCGACATGGTGACATCGAAAATTAAAAACTTACTGGATCGTGGCCAATTACAAATAATGCAAGACGCCAAGACCTAGATAGGAATGGAATACAAGAGATAGATGAAATAACAACTGCAGAGTCATGTGTTGCATTGAGGGTAGCCGGCTGGTCATTAGTTGTGTGTCAAAGTTTTAGGCTTTGTTGAGTTTTTTATTTACCAATTAAGTTAACTGAGATGACTCACTGTCTACTAAATATTGCATCCTAGTTGGAGGTTAGTGGTAAGAGGTGAGGCCAAAGGTTTTTTAGGGCTCTTGATGGCCGACACGGGCAGCCAGCAGCTAGCAACTGGGCTCGGTGTGGTCATATGCAGCGGTTAAGGGCATGCAGCATGAGATAAACTAGGCCACGATTGATACGTAGGTTCTACAGACTGTTGCATTCTTGGGTTGCTTATTTCTGTGTTAAAATCCTAAAGTTGGTATCATTCCTACAAGGAGTAGTATTCCTTTCTTGGGTTGCTTATTTCTGTGTTGGTAGGTGCTACAGACTGTTGCATTTTCCGAGTAATTTAAGCTTCTTGGTGAAACTCAATAGGGTAGACTGGATCCTGAAGGCTCATGTTAAGTCAACGTAGTAGGCTTGGTTGAGTCTAGACGTAAGGGGACTATTGAAATATGAGTGGATTGTCGATGTTTCTTCAACAACTAAGCTTTTAGAAGATCAAACTAGTTGTACGAAACTGAACAATATCTCTCTTCTGTTTGCTCGATTTACTATATATTCTTCGACTTCATCTGTTTGTGCCGTATCTCACAAGATAGGTCCAACTCGGTCTTTCATGCTCCCACAATCACAACAGCACCATTCCCAAGCTCGAGCTTCTAATATAGCTAGAGGACAAGGGAATTTTTTTGGTGATCTGCGTGAAAAACAGTAGTTAGTCCGAAAGCGAGCAAGACATTGCTCTCTCTCTTGCTTCTCGTTGGAGATACGGAAAAGGTGGCGAATATCGATGATGGGGACCGGTAACTAAACGTAAGAACCGACCGGATGGGTATGGCACATTCGCGACGTTTCCCGGGAAAAAGGAAGCTGTTAAGGTTGTCGAATTGGGGCGGTGAGTCCTCTCCCGTTGGATGTTGTCAGTGGGTATAAATGGAACGGGAAGCAACGAATTGGAGAGAATTGCTGCCGATGGGGACCCCGGGCTGTTTCGTTCAGGAACGCAAACCTGCTAGGCACACCACCTTACAAGTTACAGTGGGGAAGCTCGTGGTGTACTGTGGTGGTAATGCAATAAGTTGTAGTGGTAGCGGTGTACAGTTTCCTTTATGTTATACTCCTGTCTCTTCTTATGCACATCAGCCTCTAGATCACATTAGAGTTGCGAGATACGACATAAATGTGCACGATATCAGACACGAAGTAGATAAATCCCGTAGAGAGAACCTTCAGCGACGAAATAATCATGATGAGAAAGAAAGATTTGACGAAGCCAACCACAAACTTTTTAAACACAACCTCAAAAGAGCACAAGGGATTGTCGTTCTCTCACAACCTATCGAACCTTTTAGGCTCCTCGGATCCTTACCCCATATAAGAATCTAGTGATAAAGAATAACCTAGCCGCTAATCCTCTTGTGCGTCTTTTGCTTTGAATGAGTTAGTTTGTGACTTGTGTTCTTCATAACTATCCTTCATAGCTTTATATAGTGCCCCTAGTTCTCTTTCAAAAGGAAGTAGGAATCCTAATCCTATAGGATTAGAGTTTTTTTAAAACTCATTTAGCCATATTTTGAAGCGAAATAGCAAAAATAGTCCTCTCCCCAATGAAATGGCAACACGGCGGGGCCTGCCACTAACGCAATCCGCAGTAAGCCGATTGCCAAAGGCTGGGAACTCATTATGTGTCATATCACGCTCTAGGTGCATGGCAAACCCCTTTCGCGATGTTTTCACGTGGTAGGATGTCATTTTTACCACTTTGTTCAGGTGGAGAGCTATTTTTTCTATTTTGCTTCAAAAATGTGTTAAATAATCCAAAAATCCATGGGATTATAATATGAATCATTATAAAACATACCTCTCGTCCTAATAGATACGAGTGCCCATACTCGAAAAATCATGTATGCTATCGAAATTGATTTGTTGGTGGCTGAGAAGCACACTTCCCAATGCAACATCCAAATTAGCAATGCGTTTCTTTCCTGGCTGCATCAACTAAGAGTAGTAGGTCAACCTAGCTGGAGAAAAACTGAAAGCTTCCTCGTTGTTTTGCCAAATTCGGGGATACATTCATCTGCTCCCTCTCAGTTCCGCAGTACTATAACTGCAGGGCCTAGAAGTGCACATTCCAAGTCTAACCAATCTGTCCTGACTTTGCTCCTCGTGTAAGCTAGCTACTGGGCAAAGGGATCACATGAACGTATCTGCTTAGGCTTCCTCTTTTTCGTCACACACGTTTGAGGCTACAACAAAAGATGATTAATAAAGCATCGATCCATCCTCTTTCTGTTTCACATTGTCCTTGTCTCATTCTTCAATTCTATTGTTCCTGCCAAGACAAACAAAACATAGTTACAGAAGTGTGATGAAGTTTTCAGAAGTGTAACTTTGTGACAAAACAAGCTGTTAGCCTGTTACTGTGGCTGGTGAAGTTTTGAGATGTGCTTAGAAGTACTACTTACTAACATGAAGCTTTGGTCTTCTTTCGTCTGATGATGTGATTTTGGTGAATGTACACACGCCTTTTCTAGTGAGCTACTAGTGGAGTAACACTTGGTGCATTGCAGAAAGGCAGGAAGCCTGATAGATGGATCGCAGCACTTTCTCAAGGAAGCAGAAAAGAAAGATCAACCTCAATTTTGCGAGACATCATGCGTGGGATTTCTTTACATCGTCTTTGCGTGCGCGAGTCCAAAGCTCAAGATCCTGACGATCAAGAGAAAAGTCGAAAGGGAGCATGAGAAGGTGGTCGATCTATCAAAATGAAGTTACGAGTATTCACCGTGTCACAGATCACAGAGGCTATGCACCGACAGATATATCACGGGCTTGTGTTTCTAACCCCGTGCTGATCGATCAACCGCTTACGTATCTACGTTTGACCGTACGTGCGTTGCTACTTGGTTACTTCCTTTCTTCTTTTAGCAGTAACTAACTTTAGGAGCAGCCGTAACAGAATTTACCTTGGTCGATCGCAGGTATTCTGCACTGAAGAATAAAGCAACATGTCGATCGTACGACTAGGCGGCTAGCTACTGTTGAGGAATAAAGCAACATGTCGATGATACGACAAGCCTCTCGCCGTCGCGGCCGAGGAGACAGGCCAATCGTGGGCTGGAACGTGGACACTGGGGGCTCGCGTTGCGCGGATCGTGCCATGGGGCCGTCCCGGCCGGTGCTGTTGGCTAACGTTTACTGGCGCTCGCGGAGATGGGGCGCAGCGCCAGCCGCCGCTCTCGGCAAACCGCACGTCACGACGGCTGCAGGCCGCGGCCCATGCGCATCGCAGAATCTGTGGTTGCGGTACGTGGCTACGTGCACTAGAGTGCGAGTACGACGCACGGTGACTCATGACCGTCGCCGCGGGCTTGCGGCCAGTCGAGGTTCCTGTTGTGATGGGTAAATTCGATTGTGATTGTTTGAATCACGTGGATTATTAGAAATAAAAGGTTGCATATATGCACCCTCGTGTGTTGTTATACCGCAACCAGCAGAGAGTTGAATTTCGTACTACATGGAGTGTGTCTTTTTCATGAATTTTCGTTGTCCCTTCTATTCTAACATAGTCCTAGTACTAGTTCGCCAAAATGTGACTTTTCCGTTGGAAGAGTTTGATCAGACGGATGGAGTGGTTTAGGTGCTCCAATTGACACGTTTCATGCCTTTTAGAGCGTGAGTGAGCGAGCCGGGCAAATATCCTTTTTTCTTCCAAAAGGAAAAACAAATGATTAGTCAAACACGGTTGCCTCAAAAACTCTTCGATGTCTTATAGAGCTCGAGTTTTCTGGAAAAACCATGTCACTTTCATCACAGCCGAGATCAATCCTCTGCCCACAAGCAAGTTAGCAATTGCACCGTGTCCTTCGAAATCCCGGGAAAACCAAGCCGACCTGTACATAACAAAAGAGAAACAAATGACCAGCCGCCAGATGCACACACTGCTCCTGCTCGCCAAGCAGGAGGGGCATGGCGACTGCCTGCCGCAACCGTCTGCCAGGACGGGGGCAAAACAAAATCTACTCATTCCTCTATCCAGCCACAAGAGACACGGTCACACGTACGCTCGTGTGCATCGCGTAGCACGATGCTTGTGCTCCGCGACACGCACCGTGCCTTTACTGGATGACAGTGGCGAGGTCTCCAAACTGGCGAGCTGTCGAGCCAGAGCCCAGCACCATGCATGCGATCTGTAACTGCTGTGAGTTGTGAAGCAGAGGCAAAGATTGGGGAGGGGAGGAAGGAGAAGATTTGGTTTCGTGCAGCGAGGTGATGGCGCATGGATGTTGTTACTGCTGTTAAGAAACCCTTGTCCAAGGAGTTTATGGGTAAAATACTGAAAGTACCGTGGGAGATTGTCTATGAATTGAACCTCTCATGTACACACAAAGATTGATAGCACTAAACAAAGAGGTTCGTCTATACCGCGTCTCTATTTTTGTATCTCTTATTGGTGATTGGCTTGGTTTTCTCGTGCAACGACTATGTTATTTAACACGTTATTAGCACGAATGCCTTTAATCGGCTGAATTCGGTATGTCGTCAGGATTCTCTCCTTGCTGATCCATAATCTCGCAATTAGATTAATATGGTACATTAATTTGCTTGAACCCGATTAGATCTGTTAATTGTTAATTATGATTTTAATGATTATATTACTATTTCATCGCTGGTTCGGCCAACACGGTGCTGCCCACTCGCTGCCGCCACCGCATTCCTCGCAGTCGCGAGGCAAGTCCCCATTGGTCGTATGTGATGCCAGGGGCTTGCTAGGTTTGAGTCGTAGCACTGTTGTTGTCGCCATCATCATCGTGTCGTGTGCGCCAGTCAGTCGCCACACCGATGGTCGAGCCACGCCGCAGGCTGAATCGCCGCCCGAGGCCACGTCGTCGTGCGCCGCCCGAGGCCACCATGCGCTGCCTGAAGCTGTGCCGTCGTATACCGCTCAAATCCAGCTCGAGATCGTGCCACCGTGCACCGCTCGAAGCAGGCCCAAGGCTGTGCCACCGCCGTGTGCTACGTCGCCGCGAGGCCTTTGTGCCACACCCACACGCCATTGCGCTCTGCGCCCGCATCGTCACGCATCCGACAGCTACCCCGCTGCCAGTCTGCACCGCGTCGACTTGAAGCCTCGCTGTCGCGGTCGAGCATCGCCTGCGCACCCGTGCGTCGCCGAGCGTCGCGCTCCCGCTTGAGAGCCGGCGTGCGCCACGCCTCCGTCACGCACCTATTGAACCCCTAATGCCCATTTTGATTCGTGCCTAGCAGACCGGGCCCATGAAGATTGTCAGATAAGAAAATCCCAAAATATTTGCATAAATATCCTTGGAAATTCTAAAAACCACGAGGAAAGTTTGTAGATAAGAATATTTTATGGAAAAACCCTTGGAGTTTCAGGAAATTATGACATATATTGAATTTTCATATATTCTTGTGGAATAAACCTTCGAGAATCCGATTTTTTGCGACGGATCAATATGTTCAAAGGTTATTTTATAACCTAGACCATCAGCTTATGGTTATTTGCTTTAATAATACTAATTTTTGTGCAATAACCTTAAATTTAATTCTAAAATTGAATTTCTAAGGTATATGAGTTTTCATAAATTGTGTAATCTTAAACTAGTACACCTTGGAAGCATTATATTTTTATGGTTTATTTTTCCTAGTATTGTGTGTTTTAGGAAATTAATCAGTGGATTTAGTAAATCTGAAAATTGCTTCCAGGCCTTAAAATTATCATAACAAATCTAAAAATACTAGAAAAATTATGGAAAATTTATAAATTTGTCCACTGAATAGATAAATTTAATCTACACTATTTTGCATTGGTTTCACATATTTAAAATATTTTATCAACTATAAACATATAGAAATTTGCATTAATTACATAGGATATGTTAGACACCACTAAGTGGATATTTGCTTGTCATGAATGATAGTAATGATAAACACATAGTATGCTCAATATAGACCTATAGATGTATCTTAGTTATCCTTTAACTTTGTAAAGATGTTGATTTCCTATGCAAGTCACATTAGTAGTATGGATTCAGCTCATGTCGAGCATGGTCTTGCTCATGATGAGCATCTATTATCTTTTGCTTTAGGCTGAAAAACTTATGTATTAGATTGTTATTTCCCATATGCCATAAATCAAATAATGGTCTAAGTTATTCTATTACAGCCTTATCCTCTACTGAATAGTTGATTAAATCCGCTTATTAGAATATATTGCTAGTAGCATATCTTACCTATAGTAAAATAATTAATCTTGCATGGAATAAAATTTGTAAACAGTATGCCTAAAAATTTAAAATGCTTTGTCATGCCTTGCTAACAAAATATTAGACATGTGCTCTTGATATCTAATAAACTCCAATTCACTAGCTTGTAGTGTACGGATGCCTAGATGGCAAAAGTGAAACTATTTTTCTTAGTGGCACCGGAACAAACCTAATCATATGTTGATCACTAATGGATCATTTTGGCTAAAAAACAACATAATCCTCAAATAAGTACATAATAACTTACATCCTAAGACTTGGAGTCTATATAACACTATACTCCACCATGCTGATTTCTTAATTGAAGAACTTTGTAAGCAGAATGTTACAGAGTATATATTGGTTTCACACCAATAAAATTATACTCCTGTTGCAAATCTTTTCTAAATCTTCGAATTGATTTTAATCAAATGCCTAATGCACATGCATCACTCAGGATTTTTATAGTTGGTGTGAAAAGGGGAGGATATTGGGCTTCTGTGGGATATTAAAACCTAAGAGGCATAGAAAAATATGCAAAACAACAATCATGTTAGGCGCAGAGGCGTATCCTAGGTCAAAGCCAGAAGCAAAAGTTATTATAGTTCATTTTGGGAGATAAAAAAGTAAATTGCATGATTATTATCCTTATCCAGTTGATATGGATAATAGTATTTACGCCATTACTGGTATCCATGCTGTTGGCAATCATAATCATTGCAGCACACGAAGGGCAATTGATTTGTGCCTTAGCGATACATTATCCGTTAGCATGCGGGAATGCACACGGCAAATCGATGGCCACTTGACACAGTCGCACATATGTTATGTTAGCTACATATCGAAGCGTGCCGTACTCATAGGGAATGACACATGCATATTGATAAATGCGGTCTGCAAGTGCATCACCACCAGAAGCCACATCACTTGTTTGGACAAATATAATTCCCGAAATAAAATATAATGACCTATTGAGTTTTGTTGATCCTGAATGATACAAATTTTGCGATGTTGATTCTGGCATTACAAATTAGAATTAGGCATACAATTTATCATCCTTAATTAAACATGGTGTTCCTCTTGAACAACAAATATTTCTGTCAAAAAATTATTTTATTTGGGTGATTCAACTAGATTTGTAGTAAGAAGAAAATCTAGTATTTTCATGCAGATTAATTGTGATAAAATATTTTATGTTCTAGTATTATATTTATGTTCCTGAAGAGCATCATACTTTTATACTGTTAGAACATACTACTTATGACCATAAGAAAAATATAATGCGTAATTATAAACCTGAAGTTTAATGATCCAAATTATTTAAAATATGGTTTGAGTAATTGGATAAAAACTTAGGCAAATAATTAAAAAGCTAGACTATAGAATAAGTCTACCAACTCTTGGATCCCCGTATAGGACCTTCATCATATATTAATAACTAATCAGAAGTTAAAATATCTTACAGAATGTTAGGGTCATGCAATTTTCTCACGACTACACTAATAAAAGTCTAGCTCTCTGCATATTGAAATTAGTGCGTGTTGGAGGAATTAAATATTTTTCACATGTTATCACCACTATAACATACACCTTTGGCCCTCCACTAGTTGTTGGAGATCATGTTAGATCTTAAATTCAATCAATCATGTGCCTATGATAGGGGGATTTTTATAGTATGCTCAGAAGTTTGAATGACATCGTATTTTCCAGAAGGGAAAGATATTTTGTACTAAGATACACACACTAGTAAAGATAAACTTATGGTTTATTTTATACACTTGTACGCTAGAAGCGGGAGCCTGCCAGATACTTTCCAATTATAGAGAAGTTACTATAATATTTACTTGCAGTAAATACGTCACTAAGAGTGGAATACATCGGGTTGAATAGTATATCCACCAATGTGAAATTGGCTTATTTGTCCTTGATCTAAAATCTATGGGGCGCCTGCGGGCATAAGATCTAATGACACTAGTCAAAACAATTATTAATCATTCCTTAAACACTATGGAAGAGAACTCACCTTGAAGATGAAATACCTCATCAAGAGGCTCATCATGAAGATGAAAACCCTAGCAACTTGATATGCGCATATTACAATGCTGGGAATGCGGAACGACCAAGAATCTTTTGTTTAGGAAATGACAAAGATTTGGTTAACACTAAGATACCCTCAATTACGAGGATATGAGAGAAAAGTTATCGACAACTACTTTGCCTCTACAATTACTAAAGTTTCTTTTACGGGAATACGGATCTGGAACAAAAGCCCATGGTCGAGCGCTTGAAGTGTTCATTTCGAGTCACATAATGGAAGCATATGAGGTTGAACCATGATTGCTAAATGAAAGTCTTAGAACTAGCTAGTTCAGACTTGATAGGTCATTATAAATATAATGAAGTGATGAAAGCTATGGTTCAAAGGACCCCATAGAGATCGTTACTCTCCTATTATGAATGAGATAATGTTCTGTTGTATAATAATTCCGACATATGGCATGAATGAATAAATAATATATGCAATAAATGGGTTATGAAAATCTTTGACGCTTGAAGGACTCAAAATTCCTAGTAAAAAAGAAAATAAAATTGCAATATATATAAAACTCATACCCAATAGTCTCTTACCTATAGAAAGAGCATCTCTTGAAAGAAATAGCATCTCTCTGAAAGGAAATTATCTTACGATTCAACCTCTTAATCACACCAATGATCATATGATCCCTAGAAATAGACAAGGACCTATCAAGACCTGAGAGAATGTAATGAGGAACCTAAGGACCAAAAGTACGCCATACAAGCACTTATAAAGTACATCTTTCACCAGAAGTTAGTGGAATGGTGAAATTATCTTATCATTCAACCTCTTAATCACACCAATGATCATATGATCCCTAGAAATAGACAAGGACCTATCAAGACCTAAGAGAATGTGATGAGGAACCTAAGGACCAGAAGTACGCCACACAAGCACTTATAAAGTGCATTTTTCACCAGAAGTTAGTGGAATGGTGGTTTCCTCTAGTACTATGAAAGTACGAAATATATTGGTGATATCGGCAATTAATTCTTTAAACGCAAAAACTAAGACTGATTATATTTCACTCTAGAGTGGTACAACTATACTTTATAGATCCAGGAGCAAACTATTAGTTGTAACTTTAACCACCCAGAGATAGTTACAAAATAATAACACCACGAAAGGTTTTGATAAGATGTATCCGAAAGACATACGACTTTGCAACTAATATTATCCCCATATCCTCTACAAGGATAATCTACTTGTGTTGCACAATTAAATAGTGGTACTTGATAAGTTAAGCATATTACTCCCGAATAGTATTTATCCTAAAATATCTAGATGAGTAATAGGATATTTTTAAATAAGACTCTTCATTATGATAATCCAATTGATTTGATCACAATATCCTTGCCTATATTCATTTTTGAAAAATGAATGAAAGGCATTGGAGCAACAAGACTTCATCAAAAGTTGTCTTCAAGGGGAGCATGTGCTAAGCACTAATCATCATACTTGAGATTTTGAAAATCTTTATTTTAGTCAAACCTAGAAGGTGTTGATACGATGATCACTGCTTAAATCAACCTTGAAGGTTTTAGCACTTAATAATTTAGATCCAATTGGTCGACAATGCAAAGACCATGAAGATCATGTATAGATCATAATGATCATTATTAAATTCTGAAGATATGCTGACTATCTGTCGAATTCCTATAGTGCAAAATCCCATAATGGATTTATATTACTTTGTTGTGGTGCAACTATCTCTTGGCTGTCATATAAGCATGCCTTGGTGGCTACTTCTACCAATCACTCATAAATTATTGCACTATATGATGCCTCGCGTGGATATATTTGGCTCAGACGAGTGATTAACCATATACAAGAGACATGTGACATTAACGCGGTCGATACTCCACGATCATCTATGAAGATAATGCTACTTGTGTTGCACAAATGTAAATGGGTTATGTTAAGAGTAATATCACGAAGCATATTGCTCCTAAATTCTTCTATCCTCATAAACTCCAGAAGAACCGTGAGGTGAAGATCTTGCAAACTAGGTCTTGTGAAAATCTGGTCGATCTATTCACTAAGTCTCTGGTTGCGTCTAGTTTCCAATGATGCGCTCGTGGTATTGGAATGAAGCGGCTTAGAGAATTGCAAGGATCATGGAGAGAGACCCCTAAATAATAACCTATTTAATTAAGATCCCTAAGTTTTGCTTTGATCTTGAAGATTAACCCAGAAGGTAGAGAGGTTGTACTTTTTTCCCTTAGTGAGTTTTTCCTTAAGATTTTTCACATAAATGTGTTTAACTTTGCAACAATGCAATACAACTTGCGGATTCAATGTACGCTTTTCTCTAACCCTTTTTTCTCACTGGGTTTTTGGGAGAAGTTTTTAACGAGACATGTGTATGTCGTGGTATTCGCCCAAGAGAGAGTGTTAAGAAACCATTGTCCGATGGGTTGATGCGCAAAATACTGATAGTATTCCTAATAGGTTTAGTCTATAAACATGACCTCCATGTACACAAAAATATCGATAGCAATAATAAAAAAATGTTCCTCTCTATGGAAGGGACGGAGCTTAAGCTGGACCAACAAGGGTCCTAGCCCCCATAGCAAATTTGGGGAAAAAAATTCAACACCATATCCTCCCGTCCGCCTCCCTCCCTCCCGAGTCCCGACGTTGGCCTTCGCCTCCCCCCTCCGCCCTCCGCCTCCGTCCGCCTCCCTCGGTCCCTACCGACACCTCCCTCCCGTCGCCTACCCTCTCCGCCTCCCGTCCGCCTCCTTCCCAAGTACCGACGTCGGCTGCTCCCCCTCCGCCTCCGCCTTCCCCTTCCCCCTCCGCCCTCCACCTACCGCCCGCATCCCTATCGCCTCCGCCTTCGCCTGCCGCCCTTTCGCCTCCGCCTTCACGTGCCGCCCTTTTGCCTCCCTCCCGCGGTCCCGCTGGCTGCTCTCCGCTGTCGCCTCCTCTCCCTGCGCTCCCTGCTCCTCCCCGACCTCCTCCAGGAGCCGCCAGGTTGGCCTCCCGCCGTCATCACTGCCCCGACGCGGCGACACCACCGGCAACTCCTCCTCTCGGCCCCATCTAGGAATTTGCTTAAGCTCCGTCACTGCTCTACGGTGTCTCCATCTATTGTCTACGTGCATGTACACAGATAAGTGGAGAGAGAGGGGGGCTCTGCGCATCTTTACGGCGGGACATGCACGCACGCGCCTCGGACGTGTCACGTGCCCACTTGCGAGGTACCTGTCCCCTACCGCCTCACTAGAATCCGGATCTACCATGCATGGCTAGTTTCAACTTTCAAGCCAACAACAGCCTGGTGGCTGGCTGGCGATTCTCTTGTTTTGTTAAAACCCCATTTTTCCTTGGCAGCCTCTTTTCTAGGAACTTTTTTTTAATTATTTAATTCTTATTTAATTTTATTTTAAAGTTAACCTCTCACAAACTTTATTTCAAATTCTGACCCCTTTAGTCACGCCACCACCTATGGCGTGACAAAACAACACTGTCACACCACAAGATAAGTCCCTAAAATCGCACTTTTTATCACGCTACTGGTGGTGGCGTGACCAAACAACACTGTCACGCCACCACCAGTGGCGTGACAAGACTTTGACCAGAAATGGGCTGGCGTGACAGTGTTGTTTTGTCACGCATGACCAAAGGGGTCAGAATTGGAAATAAAGTTCGCGATGTGTTAACTTTAAAATAAAATTAAAAAAAGATTAAATAATAAAAAATTCCTTTTCTAGAGATCCTTTAGCAGCCTTTGTACGAACTTAGATTGTGTATATCTCTCAGAAAAAACGCATATTGTACTGATAGTACTTTTATTTAGTATTGTTAGCGTGCTGAATACTTCGAGATACTATGACGAGAGTGAATCCAAATGAATCTTGAGGTACACAAAACACTAAATTTAATATCGTTTTATCTTATCAAAACTCATATACGTATAGGTGTATACCCCGTAGCTTATGCCTATTTATTCCATGTACATCTGGTGATATGTACGGTGACACCTGGTTGATTTCGTTCTGGATCCATCACTGACTACGACCGCTAGGGAACAATGAGTCGTTACTTTGTGACCTGTTTTAGGGCATCCTAAACTCTCGTCATTTCAGGGTAGTGCCTCGACCTTAGTTTCTGGTTTTATATACGTGGAAGTTGCAATGGTTCTGTATTGCAATATGAGCTTGTGAGATTTGCATTTCAGATTTTTTATATTTCCGCTAAGAAAGTATCAACTTCTCTTACATAATTTCATAGAATATCAAGATTGAAAGCTAATGCTTAAACATGACATGTGGGTAAGGTAATCTTGTAACGCATGGGCACCAATTTAGTAACATGTACACGTTTCTCTTCCTCTGCTTTTTGTACTCATGGTTAACTTTGGTTACAGTGTAACCTACTGCAAAGATGATCACACCTGATTCGGAACCAGGGCAGCCACGAAGGCGGCGATACGTGGAGCAGCCGAGCAGGAGACCAGGGCGTCCACCTGGCAAACAGTTGGTCGGGTCCCACGGGGACACGGTGCCAGGCTTCGGGCCGGCAGGTTTCGGTGCCAGGCTCCGCAGCCGTGCGGCTGTCCCCGGCCCAACGCCCCCGCCGGATCCTCTGCAACCGCACCTAAACTAAACTAAGATGCCGGCGCCGTATCGCCTCGTCTCGCTGGCACGCTGCTCCCAGCTCCCTCCCTGCCACAGAGGATCAGGTATTGAGAACACGCTGTGCACTGCACCAACGGTATATATACAGGGAATGCCAAAGTTTGCCATTCGATCAGGACACCTTCTGACCTTCGCGATCATTTGGGTGCTAATACAGCAGGCATATAGTAGTACTAGATACATGGCGAGCTACGGCGACGACGGCGTAGACCTCACCGAGCTGACGCTGGGGCCTCCCGGCGCCAACGCGCGCAGGGCCAGCAGGCGAGCAAAGAAGATCGGCCAGCCGTCGTCCTCGATGTACGTAATCGATCTCCTGTTCCTGCGACAAAATAATATGTAGGATTGATTCTGTGTTTTAGTTGCATGTATGACTAACTAATCGATCGATCGATCGATCGGTTGATTGCTAGGATGCAAGCTTTCGTGAAGGTGAGCATGGACGGGACGCCGTACCTGCGGAAGGTGGACGTGGCGGCGTATGGCGACTACCACGACCTCGTCGACGCGCTCAACGCTATGTTCTACTGCTCCTCCATCGGTAAGCAGCTACGCACGCGTGCGAAATCAAAGATGCATCAAACGTCGTCGATCGCTGCAGAGCTATATATGGATCGGCATGCATGGGTGAAGTGAGATCTGTTGTGCATTGTACGCGCGCGCGCGCGTATGCAGGGCTGATGGACGGGTACGGCGAGTGGGAGCACGCCGTGGTGTACGAGGACGGCGACGGCGACTGGATGCTCGTCGGCGACGTGCCATGGGAGTAAGCACCATTGCATTTGGCTGCGTGTATGTCTTGCTTGCATTATCGGTTTGCGAATTGGCTCTAGAAACGGGAAATCTCAAATCGATCTGCTCTGTTTAATTTGCAGGATGTTCGTGTCTTCCTGCAAGAGGATGAGAGTGATGCGAGCGTGTGAAGCGAGAGGGTTGAGCTCAAACGCGTGACAGAATAGCGGCAGGTGAGGATGCCAAGTCAGTTGTACGACTAGTGTACATCAACAACAGAGATGTGTTGGAGTTTGATGCTGTTAGATATGTCTCGTGTATAGGTTGTTCTTGGCATATTCAACTACACCTGTAATATGTATATTTTGGTATTTAGTCTATTGGAATAGATTAAGAGTTCATTACAACATAACATTAGAGTCCATGACTCTCTCCTCCCCAGAAACCCTAGCTGTAGCCTCGCCTCTTCTTTCTACTTGATCGCCGCTGTTCATCGGTCGCCACCGCAGTCGTCATCTGGATCCTCCCTTGCATCGCCGCCGCCGCCGCTCCTCTGTTTCGCCCGGCTCTACTTCCGCCCATATGCCTGTGCTCTGCTTCCGCTTGGCTGCTGCTGCTGGGGCGCCACCGAGCTCGACCCCGCTGCCAGCCGCTCGAGCTCCACCCAGCTCGGATCTGCATCGTCCAATCTCGCCGCCGTCTCATCTTGCGGATCCTGCCACCGCCTCGGCTCCCTTGCCGCCGCCGCTCCCCTCCCTCGAGTCGCCGCCACCGCCCCGAGTTCCTCTGCTCTGGATCTCTTCCACCGAGCGCCGCCGCCCCGAGCTATGCCTCCACCGAGCGCAGTGGGGTTGGGTGGAAGGTGATGAAGGAATTGGCGTGGTGGAGAGCGGATCTTATAGCAAGGTGGTGGTGACAGTGTGCTAGTTGGGTGGGCGCGGCGCGTGGCGGCGAGGTGGACGGCGGGGCGAAAATGTCGTTGCACAAGGGCGAGGTGGCGGCGCAAGAGGGGTAGCATCTCACTGGCGTGGGCGTGCAAGTTGGCGAGGGCGGCAGCGGTGATCGCGATGCGTCGAGTAGGTGGCATGGGCGGCGCCGGGCGTGGCACAGGTGAAAGCACGAGACCAGACGGCGCTAGCGCATGCATTAAATGGCGCGGGGAGGTGTCCGGCAAGGTGGCACAGGAGGTGGCTGGGCACTGGTGCGGGTTTGGCCCGGGGCGGGGGCAGCGCGAGGACGAAGGGTGGTGAGTGGCAATGTGACGCGAGAGCAAGAAGAATAGGGGCGCAAGCGGCTTCCTCGGGAGCGTTTTTGAGTTGGCAAAGTGTAGAGACGAAAACGGACAACAGAATTCGGCTAAGTCTTTCCGAATTGGGCAAGAACTCAAGTTCAAACCAAAAACTCCACAAACTTCAAAAAAATTTGAAACTTGGGGTTATTTCAACCTACCCCCTTAAAAAGAATCTTGACCTCAAGATTCACTCAAAACCAAGGAATAGGTTGGGGAAATATCGCTGCATTTTCGATTTATTTTCCTATGTTGCTTCTTCTGTTGTATAATTTGTCCAGAGAACCTTGCAAAATCTGATATTTCTATTCTTCAACTGTCTTTTTGTAGTCTCAAGTATTTGTACGGTTCTTCTTCATAAGTCAAATCATTCTGCAACTCTATTTCTTCAAGCAATACTTGTCCTATTGTTTGTCTCAAACATTTTTGGAGTTGAGAAATGTGAAATACATCATGTATACAGGTCAGATTTGGTGTCAGATGTAACTGTATGCTACTTCTCACACTCTTCTTAAAATTTTGTATTTACCAATGTATCTTGGGGCTAATTTTCTCTTGACTTGAAATCGCATTACTGTTTTGAATAGTGTGACTTTAATATACACAGAATCTCCCTTTTCAAAACTTAAATCCTTTCCGTGCTTGTCTGCATATTCTTTCTGGCGAGTTTGAGAAATCTTCATTTTTGTTTTATAGTCCTAATATGATTTACTAATTCTTGTACAATTTACGGACCTAGTAATTGTTTTTCTCCAATGTCTGTCCAGTTCAAAGGTGTTCTACATTCTCTGTCATATAGAGCTTCAAAATGTGTCATCTTGATACTACAGCAGATGACCATTTGATGTTCTACAGCAGATCTAATACTGACAAGTATTACAGAATATCAAAAGAAAGGCGAGCATACATATATCAAAAGATGAGCAGACACAGGAAAAGATGACCATTTGAGTATTCTTGACAGAGCTTTTGACAACTCACAACAAAGCACAACAATGACACAGAATAGACAGATCAAGTGCTTAATGGGTATATCAAGATACTGTAAGAATATAAGAGCAATTCTCATAAAATGATGTATTTAATAATGACCAGAACCTTAACTGATTGACCTCACGAGGCCACCCGGACCTCAGCGCACGCACATACAGAAATAGTCTCATCCTTGATAAAGGTTCATGGTTTTAACCCGCATATGGCATAACCTGTAACTAATAACTTTACTAGCATCAGGCACTGCCAACAAAGTGGTCCATAACCCAAAGATAGATTTATCGAAACCAACCATGGAATATTCTTGCCACAAATTTGATACTTGTAAACTATCCACATGGTATTAAAACTATGCTTTCATATTGTAATACAATTATACTCGTATTGTAGTGCAACTAGACTTTAGTAAAAGGCGAAACAATAATAAACATTCCCTAGAAAAAGTAGTGCAGCTGAACTTGCAACATCCGTCTCAGTACATTTAAATTAGTTAAAACAAATACATTTTGTTCCCCGTTGAAACATTCACCTAGAAACCAGTTTATGATAATTTACAGACGGTTCATAACTATTATAGGCGGTTTATAAATAGAACCGTCTGTGATAATTCACAGATAGTTTTTACGAAGAACCTAAATAGAACCATCTATGATAATTCACAGACGGTTCTTAAGAAAAACCGTCTGTGATACTTGCAGATATCACAGACGGTTATTGTAAGAACCGTTTGTGAATTAACACAGATGATTTTAAATACAAACCATCTGTGATGTCTCCGAATATCATAGACGGTTTGTATTAAAAACCATGGTAAAATCAGAGAGTAAAACAAACTCTAAGTCATGGTAAAAATCACAGAGTAGGGAAAATTCCAAGTCATAGACGGTTTTTAATACAAACCGTCTGTGATGATATACTTATCACAGACGGTTCATATAAAAAACTATCTATGAAGTATCACAGACGGTTCATGATACGAATCGTTTATGATATGTTGTCACAGACAGTTTTTGTATGAAACCGCTTGTGATTCGCAGCTCGGGAGTTCAAATTTTTTTGAACGTGTACATGGAGGCAAAATATTTTGGCGTTGTCCTTATATATTATAGTCGAGTCGAGGCGGGACGCGCTAGGGTGAGGCTCCCGCGTGCTGCGACAGCTGCTCAGCTCGACGGAGGTGGATCTCGTCATGAGGAGCGAGCGGGGGTGCACTGCGAACTAGCTGCGGCCGGAGGACGTGTACATGAACAGGGCCAAGCTGTCACCGAAGGAGCTTGTGGTGCTGCAGGGGTGCCTGTGCCCTCCTTCCAGGGTTCGTCCTGGCTTCTATTGGTTTGATGTTTCATTTCTACCCCTGTTTCATGTAGGATGGGATTGTTTAAGTAGTTATTAGGTCATGCATTGTGTTTGTTCATTCTTTAATTTCATTGTTTGGGGATGATGGGGTTGGTGATATTTCTCAAATGGAATATGAGATCTCTGATAGACTGATCCACAAGATACCTTGGTAAGGTCAGTTATTCTATCACTTTGAGGGCAGTGTTCCCTTCTGATGTATGGGAGTGATGTCTTTTTATGTATTTTCAAGAGTCTCTAAAGATGGAAAGCTCATATATACATTTAGTATCTTGTTCAGTCTAAGACACATTATATTTTATCTTCTAGGTTCAAGTTTTATATTAGGAACTGTGATGGTGCCAACTATGAAACATTCAAAATCTGATTTTTTTTTGGCAATAGAAAAAACTATCAGATTTTTTCACAAACGGTTTGAAAGCTGTCTATGATGACCACCTGTTATCACAGATATATAAAATTCAGATAGTTCAGAAACCGTCTGTGATGATAGTTTAGAACCGTCTGTGATGACCCTTTGTATAATAGTATATGAACCTTCACATTGGGAAGAAGACTCACCAGCGCCTTTGTCTCCTTATAAATTGAGCACCATCTTGATTTATTGTCCACTTCCGAGCACAGTGCTGAAACCACCGAAGCACAGTCCGATTCCATAATAATAGGCATACGAATCCATTCATTAGCCAGCGTCAATCCCTCCATGCCAGCCAGAGCCTCAATTTCCGCTGAGTTTATGGCACAAATGGCATGCCGCCTCACAGGTTACATTTTTACCAATTCATTCGTGGAGTGAGAGAAGAGCTATTTTTACTATTTCACTTCAAAACAATGTCATTTAAACCATATCAGTTTGCCTCCAATTGACTATGCCCTCCTTGTTATTTGTGCTTCTATTTTTCTCTCGCATCTTTGTTAGGAGGGGTATTTTTGTCCTAATCTAATCAAAGAATAAATATGTGCGCATTAGAAAAAAAAATGTCAAGTACTGTGGAAAGTGTTGGGAAACCGGGCCCAGGACCGGGAGTCCTGGCCCAAGGTGGGCACCTCATCCCAAACCCTAGAAGGGTCGTAGCCTATAAATAGGGGGTGCTATTCATTGTAATTGATGAATCGTTGGATGAAGGAATAAAGAGAAGCAAGAAGTCCCCTACATCTCTGTGTTCATCTCTTATTCTGTTCTTGTTGTTCATGCATTGTTCTTACGATTCTACGCTTGTCTACGAGGTAATCGCTCGGACTGGACTCGCCAGCAACGGTTCCTCAACACGTTATCAGCACGATCGACTCTCCACGCATCGAAAAGGAAACCGTCGATGAACGACACTCGTAGATTGAATCGTTTTTCTAGATTGCTTTCAATTCGCAAATTTGGCTTTCTAGATTGGTTTTCACGTGCAAATCCGCTCTAATCTACCGCGAGCCGACTTGAAGTCGCCGGCCAAGCCGATCGGTGGGTTGCATGAAAGAGTAGATGATGATTGTACCGTAGGTTGTATATGCAGTCGCATGAAAGGCATCGTGTGCACGGCACCGCCTGCAAGCGGTTGTCACTACCTCCGCGATACGTTACCGGTCGGCATAGTCCGTCATCACGTATCGCCACGGAGGCAACGACAGGGCCACCCCGCTAGCACGCGGCAAGCACGCACATGTCGGCATGAAGCCGCGCCTCTGTTGCAATCTCATACTATATTATATTGCATCGCATACATGAACAGTAACAAAAAAAAAGGACGGCCGACGGCCCTGTAGAGCCACGTCGCCGTCGATTTTGGTGTCACACCCGGCCACCTGAAGATGGCACCGCCACGCGCGCACGGGGCACGAGGCCGGCAGCCGCTTGCGCCCCCGCGGTAAACAGCACCCGCGATTGATGAACAGTGTACGCCGTGGTGAATACTACCCGCGCGGATGAACAGTACCGCACGGATGAACAGTGCGCCCGCATGAACAGTGTGTCGCGGATGGACAGTACGCCCGCATGAACAGTGTTTCGCGTGAACAGTAGTCCGGCCATGAACAGTGCGTCGCATGAACAGTGTTTTGCGGATGAACAATTCGCCCGCATGAACAGTGTGTCGTGTGAACAGTATCCTGCTATGAACAGTGTTTCGCGGATAAACAGTGCGCCCGCATGAACAGTACACCCGCGTGAACAGTATCCGACCATGAACAGTACGACGCATGAACAGTGTTTTGCGAACGAAATAGCGCGCCCGCATGAACAGTGTTTCGTGTGAGAATGGTCGGCCATGAGCGATTGCTCGCATGAGCGGTGTTTTTGGATGAACGGTGCACGCGAAGAATTTTGCTACGCCCGACGCTTCGCGAACATAATCGCCGCCGCGACGCGCACCGCGCGCCTCGCCGCCGCGACACGGCTCGCGATCGCCGCACCGTGCGCTCCCACCTTCGGCACGAACCGGTGATCGCACCGCCTCGCAGATCACGCGACACCGCCGCCTCCGTGCCCATGCGTGTGCGTTTTCCCGACTCGCGCCATCTTGTATCGCACCGCTACCTCGTAGTGGAAGACCGCCATCGCTCGCAGCCGTGATTTATCGCCTCGCGCGCCTCGGCCCGCATGGCCACACGGCCTCGGTTTGCGTGGCAGCAGCCACCCGCGCCGCCCTCGAATGGCCTTGCGCCACCGCTGAACCACCAAGCGAAAAAGGGGAGGGCGGTGGAGAAAATTTGAAATTTGCGAATTTGTCGAGAAATCATTTTCCTAGCAGAAAGAGCCTGAATTCAATTTTTGAATCAGTTTTGCATTTGAAGTATGTTTATTTTTGTTATTATTATTTCTATGCAATTTATTTCTTGTTTTGATTATCGTAATTGTTTATATTGCTTTTAATCATTGAAAATAGCATAAATCATGAAAAATGCGAGAAAAATACGAATACGAACACGAGTTCGATGAACATTATGAGAATTTTGCAACCATTTTATGCAGATTACTAGCGGTAATCCTTTGAACTTTGCATGAATAGGAATATGATGGCATCACGAACCATGAGTTCAAGAACGACCAGATGGCGAGAATTTGTATAGAATTTATATCGTCTCCAATGCGTGGTAATGTGATCACGGATGAGCAGACGATTGGGAAGACCCTCGCTACCTTGCGGTACAATCCGTACGCAACTATCGTTAAGACGGCTACATGAAGTATGCCGAATTATTTGACATCATGCAAGTTGCGAAAACTCAAGATGATGTTCTAGGAAAGAACTTCATCTTACAGCCACCTAGTAGCAATGTTGGCCATGAAGCCACTGTTAGCAGCTACAAGGTGATGAAGCCTCTCACAAATGAGAGGAGCAAGAAGGGTAAGGTCGTGCGTCGCACATTATTGATGCTTTACAGTCTAAGAAGAAGGGCAAATGATAGCATGAGGCATACCTCGCCATTGCAGGCACAGAGGATCCACATCCATTAGCTGCACTTATGAATGTGAACGACCCGAGCAGACCCCATCATCCCTCCTTTGGACATCGCGGCGACCACGGTAGTGGCGCCAAGAGGAGAAGATCGCGCATGGAGCCGATTTAGGCGTAAGTTCCTAAATTCGCCTATTAGATCCAGTGCACGCATTGCACTCGGACCTTTTATAGAAACTTGCAGTTTGTAATTGAAGTAGAATTTTAAATTATTGAATAATGGTTGCAAGCTCTAGGAGAGTAAAGCATTAAATTCTTATTATGAGTCCTGCAAGACTTATTTTCCCGTTTTTATAATAGCAAGTTACGTTCTGATATCTGAAGTATTTTATTTATGTGTTGCTTGCTTTCTGCTACATATTAATAAAGTACATTATATTAGAACGCGTGTGACGCCTATGGAGGAAGTGTGCTTAGCATGTAGCACAACGAATACCATCCCGAGAGAAAGCAGATTTTTTTCATCGATCGTGGGAATCTTTGGTAGTCTTCTGACGATGCGCAGCAACGATACTTGTATAATAAGCTCGGAAGGGCCATAATTATACTCCCAACGGCACAACTTTGGTCATTAAAGAAGACTTGTTGTACCTAATCGACTAGAACTCTCAAGGATATTTGCGCTAACGGTTTCCATGTAGAGATCAAGAAGAGTATGGCATGAATACCGCCATTACAAAGCGTGAAGAAAGTGAAAATAGCATTAGAATATCTTCCTTCATATGAAATTGGGCTATACTACACTAATATTAAGGCACATGCAACCTATAACGCCTTGAAAACCGTATTTAGAAGCTCTCGAACTTTTCTATCTCTAGCATCATAGATTATCTTGCCTAGGTCTTAGGCTAATGAGAGATATAATTAACAATTCACAGGACATAATATGAATATAAAGAATTTCTCGAACTGGAAGATTTTGTGTGCCCGCATGTGCCACCGAAAATTAATTATTAGACCTTTTGCTCAAAGCGAAGGATGAAGTCCTGCATTCTGGACCGTATCCAGGAGACTTTATGTCCTATACACTGTAAGGGTCATTTAGGTATTTTATGGTGCTCATCGATGCTTCCTCGGAATGGTCGCACATATGTTTATTGTCTATGAGAAACCATGCTTTTGCAAAGCTAAATCTCGCAGATAATTAACAATTGAAAAAAAAAATAATTTCCCTGATCATCATGTGAAGTCCCTCTGAATGGACAACGCCGGAGAATGTACTCCGAAGGCATCTGATGATTATTGTATGAAAATGGGAATTAAAGTTGAGCATTCTATACCGCACATCCGCACCCAGAATGGACTAGCAGAACTTTGAAGAATTGTAATTTACCAACTATATGTTGGGGACACGCATCCGCTCGAGCGACTCTCATCAATTTTAGACCGTCGGCCTATAACATCCATCCAGCTATGCAACTAGCGCAAGGGTCAGCACTGAAAATTCCTCATCTTCGCAGGTTTGGTTGCAAGGGTTATATACCTATACCACCACCGCAGCGAACTGAAATGGGTCTTCTCTGAAAGTCTGGGATATACGTTGGCTATGAGACAGCATCCATAATCAAGTATTTGGACCATATGACTGGAGATTTGTATAATGCCCGATTCGCTGATAGTACATTAGATGAGGTTAGTTTCCCGTCATTAGGGGGAGGAAATCAACCCTTGATAATAATGTCGGGAAACAATTGAAGTCTAGAAGACAATTGAAATCCAGAAGATAATTGAAATCTATGCATATGACCCGCGCACTAGTAAAGCAAATAGAGAAGTCCAGAAGATAATTGCAGTCCAGAAGACAATTGAATTGAAGTTTAGAAGACAATTGAAGTCCAGAAGACAATTGATTTGCAAGTATTAGCGAATCAACCGCTGATTACTTTAGTGATTAGAAGAGCGTGAATAAGTAGCATTTGCACGCAAGCAATGCACCGAGAGGGTTGAAATACCATTGAAGGTATCCCTAATCCCGCCCGCAGGCCTCGAGAACAAAAGCGAGAACTCCGGTCCCTCGAATCCGGCAACCGGGACGCTCGTGAAAAGGATAAGACGGACTTGACACTGACCGATCACCAAGTGCCCGAACTGGAAGGGAGCGGTTGAGACTGGCATCGGTATGGAACCTTCGAAAAGACATACTGAATTGAACATCCCCATGAAGGAGACATCGGCATGGATGTGTGCGCACACATCGGAGCTGAAAACTAAAGGGACTTGCCCGCAATTGGAAGCAAAGGTGAGCAAGTAGAAGCATTAGAAGAATCGCCCTTTGAAGAAATAGTTATAAACTTTATGACCTCTGAGAACCTTTGAATATGACAACAGCCAATGTTGACATTTACTTTGCAAAGAAACTTGCCACAATCATCAATCTTGATTCAGAGCCTGCATCGCTCGCTGAATGAAAGAAAATATCAGATTGAGAAGATTGAGAGAAGGCAATAGAAACTGTATTATTCTCTCCGAATAAAAGAAAGACGTTTGGGTTCGTAGCGCACGTCTCCCCCAATGCACCCGTAGGGTATAAGTGGGTATTTGTTCGAAAGAGAAATAAAAAGAAGCAATGCTTGTTGCACAAGTTTTCACTGAACATCCAGGAGATGATTATGAAGAAACATATTCCCTGGTCATGGGCGGAACTCCCTTTAAATATTTATCTCAATGGCAGTGAACTTGAAGTTAGAAGTGAAATTGATGGATAGGGTACCAGCATACCTTTATGAAATATTGGATTCGGACATTTATATGAAGATACCTGAATGTATCACTGTCCCGAACCAAAATAGAGCAAATAGAAATATATACAGTGTGAAACTCAGAAAGTCATTGTACGAACTTAAGCAATCAGGCAGAATGTGGTATAATCGCTTGAAGCGACTTTCTATGCAAGAAAGGCTACACAAACAATGAGAATAATCTCTGTGTATTTATACGACGATCCCAGAATGGATTTTGTATAATCTCAGTGTATGAAGATGATCTGAATATTATCTAACACGAAGGATATTAAGAAAGCAAACTCTTACCGAGTTGAGTCGAAATGAAAGGTTTGGGTAAAACCAAATATTGCTTAGGCTTTAGCTTGAGCATGCCCTCAAGGAACATTATTGCATCAGTCCACCTACACTCGTAAGGTGTTAGAAAGGTTCGACTTGACAAAGGCATACCATTTGAAAGTGCCAATGGTCGAAAGATCTTTGCAGCAAGACAAAGACTCATACAGACCTAAAGAAGAGGGGGAGGAAGTCCTGGGACCGGAATTCCCACGCTTAAGTGTAATAGAAACACTCATGTATTAAACAAACTGTACTAGAACGGACATTGCATTTGCCATGAACCTATTAGCAAGGTATAGTACAGAACCTACCAAAAGCATTGGCAGGAAATAAAGGACATCTTCCGATACCTCCAAAGAAGCAAAGAACTTGGTCTATTCTACAGAAAGAATCAAGACTTAACTATGAATGACAATGCGATGACGGCACTGAGGACCCGCATACGACCAAATTGCAAACATGCTATGAATTCATATGTGGTGGAACCGCAATTCCATGAAAATCGTCTAAGCGAGTCAAAGGAAGAGTACTAAATCAGACCTCTCCTCCTAAGCAATTTTCCTCCAAGTTCCGCCACTTTATACGCGCACCTTGTATGCGCCCGTTGAAAGCGTTGAGTGTGAACAAGTCCTGCAGCCACCTCCAGCAGCAGTCGGCTGACAGGTCCGGGGTGCATTGTATGAGCGCATATAGCGTCGCCATGGCACTCCTGATGTGCATGCGTGACGTCGTGAACCACCGCATGTCGGTGTAGTTGTACACGGCATGTCGTTCAACAGCTTGTAGCCGAGGAGATTGAAGGAAACGCTAGTTGAGTTGTTGGTGGTCTCACCCGGGGAGCTTGGGGTCGGTGAAGTTCTCCTAGTTGTAGAGCTCGAGCTGGTCCATTTTTTTGGTGACGAATCGAAGAATTCCTGCTTGTTGTAACTGCACAACCGCTACACATCCTGAAAGGAGGCGCAGGCGTGTCGCTGCCTTCGAAGGAGTACGCCATTGACGACGGCCGCTGCCGGCGCGAGCAGTGGACGAACTAGGGCTGTGGGGGCACAAGCGTGGCCGCGGGAGGCGCCTCGAGATCGTCAGTGGGGGCGGAGGTCGATGTCGGAGTGAACCGGGGTGGTATTGGCGAGCGAAGAGATTGGAGTATTTTTCAGGGAATTGGGAGAGGAGGCAGTTTGGAAAATGGGTGCTTTGAGATCCGTGTTTACACATGGTAGAAATCGGGAAAGGGTCTTGGAAGGAGGGGTTCAAGGTCCTATCCTAGAGAATTTTTTCTGAGGGAGCGGGTGTTGGTGGGACTATGGTCCTCTCGTGATATCAAAGTTTGCAGTTTAGCTCTTTAAATTCCAACAAAATTTGATAATATCAGTACTATTTAGCCTCACTTATCAAATATTGTTGTATTGTGTGACTTATTTGATCCTTGCTATCTCTAATTATTGATTTCGCCATTGGTGGTGATGCAGTGGAGGCGGAGAAGGCGTTGAAAGGATGGGTAGTGAAAGGGAGTTGGAGGTTGGCCTCAAACTTGCTGTTAGATGTCGAATCTCCTTACATGAGAATAATTAATGGATGACGAATCCAAAAAATCCCCTATGTATGTGTGAGACAGCGAGACAGATTCTACGGCGTTTCTTTACCCTTCCGAGTGCAACTATGAGCTTGCCACAGTTTAGTTCTAGAATTTTCTGGTACACGTGTGGTCCAAATTGTAAAAACGGAACACTATTTGACGGACTGAAAGGCACCTTGAACCGATTAATAAAAAAACGGACGATTAATAAAAATTATACGGGTAGTTATACATTCTAATTAATATATATTTTTTGCGAGGGAATATATTGTTATTTTTTAAAACCCGAATAGATTGATATATTTGACACAGATAAACACACTGAAATATATTGAGATTGTTAGTAGAAACCCAACAATCCAATATATCTAGAAATCCAACAATCCAATATATCTCAAACTTCATTATTACCCGGAAGGCATTTTGGGTAATAATGGAAACAGTGAAGGGTGAACCATTGACGAGGTGAGCTTTCCCCATCTCCTTTCATGTATCTGTTGATCTCTTCCCAGTCTCCTATTCTTATCTCTCCATCGTCCCTTTGCCGATTCCAACAAAAAAAAAAAAACTCTACCCTAGTGGCCAGTTGGCTCAAGGAACAAGCAGCGGACGAGTATCCCGTTCTAGATCACAAACTGGCTGGGCTCCGAGCTCGGCTACGGCGTTCAACGGAGCTCGAACGAGGCTTCGGTGACCGGCGGACGACAGCGGCATCTTCAATTGCGTCTGTTTCAAGACATTGCCCGCTTCGGCGGCGGCGATGTGCAGCACCAGCTTCGATGCCTTTGTTGTTGTGTGCTCAGATTCGTAAAAATCTTGCATTCTAATTGAGGTCCAATTAAACGGTAATCGGCCGACTCACTGATTATTCGGGCAATTAAACGTCCGATGACGTTCCGCATCATGTGTTCGTGACGGTTTGGTTTCCAACACCGAATAGGCGGACTAACTAATTGGCCGTTTATGCCTTTTTTTTTTTTTAACAATACTGAGTATCAGACGGTTCAAAGTTAATGAAGTGACGTGGCACTTTGCTAGGTTTTATTTTGTGTAAGATTTAAGGAAGAGATAAGATATGTTGAACCATTGAAGATGCTTAGAGCATGTACAATGGGGTTATGTCAGCCGTCTATAGCATTTGCCACATAGGATTTTTGCTGACGTGGATGAAAGAGAACGAAGAGAGAGAATATTGCTGTCTATAATCTTGCAGCCGACTGTAGCACCAAAACCAAGAAAAACAATAAAGATTGTGTGTTGTCTGTAATCCTATAGCCGGCTGTATTATCACAACTCATTGTATGAGCTGTCTTTAATGTTGTCTATAGGTGACATGGATAGTTGCTATAGACAGCAACTGTCTATACCATTGTACATGCCCTTAGTTCATGGGGAACTAACTCTAGCACTTCCCTAGTTATGATCCGAGCTATTCAATGTCGACAAAACAATCCATACCAGTTACCACAATCGGAACCACGTGATGAATAACCATATATGCAGTGGCGGATCCAGAACGAAAATGACTGGGTGTCCTTACTCCATATATATATCTTGGGTTATGTTGGGCTGTGGCTTAGGGTATCTTCTTATCTTAGGTTAGAGGTGTCCATATTATATATAAAGAAAAATAATTTTTTGATCTAGTATCGTGTGCACCCCAGTAGCATATTGTAGATCCGCCCCTGCATATATGAATACAACTTAGGGGCTGTTTGGCCGGCCGGGCTCCGGCTAGCTCCTAGCTTCTCTACAGAAGCCAGTGCTCCCAGGCTAATCGTAAGAGAGGAATTTCTAGTGGAGATCGAGCCAGCATTTACTGGAGTAAGCAAGCTTCTGGCGGTCGGAACGCTTAAGCTTAACTTCCTCTAGTACGTGAACCCCAGGCAGGAGGAAGCACGCATGGCTTTGCTGGCAAGGAGCGAGACCATGCGCTGCCGCACGTACATGGCTTGTCTGGAAGGACCGTCCAATTGCATCGCATGCATGGCTAATGGGACCGTTTTTTTTATCAATAGGATCGAGTTACATCTCGCTGATGATGTACGCACGTAGAATCAGATCGTCAGTGTGCAACCGCGCGCGCATGCATATCCGTGTCACTGTGCGGAGCGTACGTGCACACTGTGCGCATTATATACGCATCGGTGCACGTATTGCGACTTCAGTGCCGTCGCCGTTGGTGTTGGAGTTGGAGTTGGAGTTTGTCCTGGTCTGTGCATGGTCCACGCGTTGTTGTACTGAATGGGCGAATTAGGCGCCACTGGCCTGGGCCTCCACGGTGTCCCGTGTTCGCACATGCGTCTCCACGTCTCTAGTGACGACGACTCCGAAATGTATCTGCACGCGCAGCGCGCCATATAAAATTCCAGGGTCGTCTATTTCACGACCGCCCGAAAAGGTAAGAAACCCTCCTTCACTTTTTTCATCGTTGGGTCAAGATCTCATGACTCACATCTTTCCATCTCTCACCTATATAACTCATCCAACACCCTAACCTTAATTCACTCCACACCCAACCACCGTCGCTACCGCCCCCATGCCACCTCCAGACGCCTCGCCGGCGTCGCCTTGGGTGCCGGAGATGCCCGCCGGCAAGCTCCTTCTGCCTCGCCTTCTAGTTCCGCCACCGTCGCCTCCCTGCTTCCTCCTCTCCGACGAGATCCCCAACACAGCCTCCTTCCTTGTCTCCGATGGCTATGCCGTCGGATCTGTCACCATCTCTTAACCACTTCGGTTGTCACCACCCTTCACCAACCCAGCACACCACTCTCCTGCTCGCCCGCGTCTGGCGGTCCCATCGACGCATCGACGGACCGCTTCCACACCAGCCTCCCTCTAAGCCGGGGGGGAGGGGGGGCACCTATGAACTCGAACCCTAAATGGGTGAACCATAAACCTAATCTGCCAGCCTCCGCCACCACCGTCGCCGAACATCGGAGAGGAGGAAGACAACTTCGCCGGAGCACGAATCTCCACACCGGTCCGAAAGTGAGAAAATTGTTTATGATTTTGCAAATCTTCAGGCGCCTATGAAATAGCAAATCCGATAATTCCATGTGTTTCTGGTCCTAGAGATCTGCGAGTCCCAAGTGCTTGACGTTGATTCAAAGCTTACATTACATCTCTAACAAAGTTTTTTCAAATTTTAAAAAACTATTTTAAAGGGGTAACCTGGAATATCGAGGCTTATTTTTACTTGCTTGTTTCGGCACACCAAATCTGATCAGAACGAGATCAGCATTCCTGTCGTGTACATGCAGACTGCATGAGTCCATGCAGTGAACAACAGAAGCAGCCCACTAACAGATTTGTGGCGATGTTTGACAGCTCTGTCTCGGTTTGCTCTGGAACCGCACAGGAGGGAGGGGTGATGCTGATGCTCGGACAGTTTGACAATGATCAGAATGCTCTGTTTTAACAACCCTAGCCTGAAAACGACACTGATTAAAATTCAAACAGGATTGCATTCACTCAGGGCACACGAAAATACAGAAGAAAACACACATGGGAATAGGATAACCCAAGAAGCAGCATCAGAGTACTGGGCCGTAGCTAGCCTCAGAATTTATTCCAGAGAGGAAGCGAGAGGCAGAATCGTCACTCACATCCTGCAATCAATCAGACTGGATGATCAACAAGCAGCTACCTTACTGTATCGTGTACGACCAGGCTAAGCAATGCTCAATGTTGGTACCATCTCCATCGGTTGTCTGCCATGACTACCAACCTCTGTACATGGATGCTGAAGCCGAGCAATGGCAATAAAGTCGTTCATGGACATGGCCAGCGAGCTGCAGCAGGCCGTGCCCACAGGCTCAGGAACAGAGCATTAAAGGTGCTCTCGTGTTCATCATCATTGCCAACTCTGAAAGCCAGTTCTTCTTTCTACCCAACGGCTGGCTGGCGAGAAGATAACTACCACCGGTGCTGCATGGCCACTGCACGGTCAAACGGTTATTTTTAGCTCGGGTTTTCTCTTCTTTCATTTTTTTAGCCGTTCAAGAGGGGGAGGAGGAGAATATTGCCATTCGTTTAGCCACTGCAGCTCACATGGCAGACATGCGGGTCCCTCGTGAGCTTACTACATGACCCCACGTCAATACCTCGCAACGATTGGCCGGTGGAATAGGCCGGCGTCCACTCTATTTCCGGTAGAAAAGTTAAAAACAACTGCTTCGTTTGTGTGTGTGCGCAACAAACTCCCAGAATCACCTCCTCTTGTTCTGCCCCGTCCCGTCCATTCCCTCTCCTCCTCCTCCTTTCTTTTTCCTCTTGCGAAGGAGGGGAGGAGGAAGCCAACTACACAGGAACAAGACACGTACCTCGCCAGCCTCGCCATTTTCCTCTCGCATTGGCCAGCCTCCGCGAGCGGCCTCCCTCCTGGAGGTAATGATTCGTCCTCCGTTGCTTCATCTCCAAATTAAAATCTCGTGCAAATGCTAGATACATTTTTTGTTTTTGGCTTTTGCTCGATCGCCACGATTCCACGAACATCTTTTCTTGGTGCGTGTAGTTTTCGTCGTCGTTAATGGTTAGAAGACAAGAGCAATGCGACGCGTACACACGTAGTACACGTCCATCCAAACATGTTAGAAAACGTCTGCGCCGCCCGTTGGCGCGGTGCGGAGGGAGAGGTCGCGCATGGCCAACACCGACCGCGCGCCGACCTCACGGAGTCACGGTGCTCGACATTGTTTGGGTAGACGGCTAGACGCTTACATGATGTAACCATGTGAGCGCGCGGTTGATGGTGTCATCGCTTCACTGTGTTTCTTGCGCTGTGCACGCATGTTCAGGAAGGAAGGGGAGGCGGGCGGCGGGATGGCGGGGGAGGAGCGGATCGTGGTGTCGGTAAGGCTGCGGCCGGTGAACGCGCGGGAGGTGGAGCGCGGCGACTGCTCCGAGTGGGAGTGCACCGGCCCCACCACCCTCATGTTCCGCGGCACTGTCCCTGAGCGTGCCATGTTCCCCGCCGCGTACACCTACGGTACGTAACGTGCGTGACCTGCTTGGCCTCATGCTTCTTTTTCATGGCCGTTGCAAATGCTCATTTCTTCGTGTAATTTTTACTCGTCTTCAGATAGGGTGTTCAGCGCCGAGTGCAGCACGAGGCAGGTGTACGAGGAAGGGGCGAGACAAGTGGCTCTATCAGTGCTCAACGGGATCAACTGTACGTACACAGGCAACAAGCAAAAATATATATATATTCAGAACTCTGTGATCGTGTGTTTGATCTGACATTTTCTTCATTGTCATTGGTATTTTTTTCGCAGCGAGTATATTCGCGTATGGGCAAACAAGCAGCGGCAAGACCTACACGATGGTCGGTATAACGGAGTACAGCATGTTGGATATCTATGGCTACATAGAGGAGGTGAGTGCTCCGCTAATATTTGATGATTTGATTTGTGTTTTGGTTGTAATGTTCTTTTTGTTTTTTGGTTTACTTTTGTGATCCTTTGCATTTGATTGACGTTTTGCTTTTGTCTCTACAGCATCCTGAGAGAGAGTTCATCTTGAAATTTTCAGCAATGGAGATATACAATGAGGCTGTTAGGGATCTTCTGAGCCCTGACGCGACACCTCTTAGGCTTCTTGATGATCCGGAGGTGAACTTTTCTTGCTGGTTACCTGGAACCAGTTAACCTTTTTTTTACATATTTGTTTTAGCCATGTTAGTTTATTTGTTGTTTGGATTCAAGCAGAAAGGAACTGTAGTCGAAAAACTCACAGAGGAAACTCTGAGGGACAAAGGCCATCTTTTGGAGCTCCTTGTTGTGTGTGAAGGTGTGGAACTGATTTTTTTTTTCCTTTTCAGTGAAACTGAAGACAACAAGCATCTGCTCATTGGTTTCTTCTAGTTTGCTGATTATTTCTGGTTTGTGTGACAGCTCAAAGACAGATTGGGGAAACTGCTTTGAATGAAACAAGCTCCAGATCTCATCAAATACTCAGGCTGGTAGGTACTCCTATCGCACTAAATGATGCAGTACATTCGTTTTGCAAGAAATGATTTTTGTTCTTAACTTGCTATGTAAACTGCAGACGGTGGAGAGTTCGGCAAAACAGTTCTTGGGGAGAGGCAACTCGAGCACGCTCCTGGCTTGTGTGGTATGATATGAATGCCTCTATTACTATGTTTTTGTTTCTTTCACATATATTTTTGGCCTCTGAGTTTCTCCTTCTGGTCAGAATTTTGTTGATTTAGCAGGAAGTGAGCGTGCCTCTCAGACGGCATCGGCTGGTATGAGGCTAAAGGAGGGCAGCCATATTAATAGAAGTCTGCTTACATTGGGAAAGGTCATTCGCCAGCTCAGGTTTGTCCAAAGTTCTCTTCTCTAACTGTATCCGACGATGGAAACTAAATTTCAAATCATTTTAGTGCTACACCTTGATATTTTCACTTGCTTTAGATGCTCTCTAACTGTGCTATTGTTGTCCACTGTAATATGAACAACCTGTTCCTGATGCAGTAAGGGAAGAAATGGCCACGTTCCTTACAGAGATTCAAAGCTCACTCGCATTTTACAGTCATCTTTGGGAGGCAACGCAAGGACAGCCATTATCTGCACAATGAGCCCAGCACACTGTCACATTGAGCAATCCAAGAACACACTTCTGTTTGCAAACTGCGCAAAAGATGTAGTCACCAATGCACAAGTCAACATGGTGATGTCAGACAAGGCATTGGTGAAGCATCTTCAGAGAGAACTTGCGAGGTTAGAAAATGAGCTGAAGTTTCCTGGATCAGCCTCTTGCACGACTCATGCTGAGGTTTTGAGAGAGAAGGACGAACACATTAAAAAGGTATGGTTACTCTTAGTAAAACCTTTTGTTTTGATCTTCACATTCATGATAATTGCATTACTCTATCTTATGCATTTTTCTATAATGCATACTGCTATTGAATTTCAGCTGGAAGAACAGTTGAAGGAATTGATGGAACAAAAAGACACTGTTCAATCTCAGCTTGACGTAATGTGTCTGAAGAACAGTCGGTCTTCAGAGTCCTTTCCACGTAATGTGTCTGAAGATGCACTTTCATCTTCTGATACTCATGATGTAGCTTATCAAGATCAAACAATGGAAGAGCAGTCAGTGCCGCTTTGGCGTCCACCTAGCAACCATATTCCCGACAGCGTAGATGAATATCAAGCAAACAGAGTGGCTTCCCAAGCTACATCTGAGGTCTCTGAGGAGCATTGCAAGGAAGTCCAGTGCATCGAAACAAATGAGCTTAGAAGAAGGAGAAGTCAAGAATTCTTTCATGCACACAAACTTCAAACACCTGAAAACACCGACAAAGAGAAGCACGATGAAACCATGACAAATACAACAGAAAATGCCATCGAACTATACGCATGCGACTCTGACCCGTCTTTTGACCTTGAGAAACCTGGCACTGATGAATCTTTGGCCCTGAAGAGGTGTGTAGTAAGCTCCAGGGATAGTGCACTAACCAGGAGTAGAAGCTGCAGGGCTAGCTTCATGGTCATTCCAAACAGTTGGTTTGATGATTCAGTCAACTTGAATATGACACCACCAAGTGAAATTTTCCAATATGCTCCCAGACGGCCAGAGAAGGTCAGGAGAAGCCTGTGCCCTGAAAACGGTGGCCTGCAAAATGATCTTTCATTCGACTGTTACGTGGGCTCTATAAAAGTTGCCTCTGATGCAGTTACAGATAAGAGCACTAGCAACGCTGAAGAGGAAAGTGTTATCAATGACATAAACTGCATAACTGAAGTGAAACAGCAGACAGAAAAGAGCCAGGCATCCCAACAAGAGAAAAATCAGGTACAAGTTGTATAAAAATGATCTCTCCATAAGTTCTGCTTAGATACGTTCATGCCTGTTTAGGACTGCATATTTGTCAAGGCACACTCAATATATGGTATGTGCCATTCATTTTCCTATCATTTGTCAAGGCATACAGTTTTGGTTACACAGTATGTAAGTTGACAAAATAAAATGACTAGAGGTGTATCTATATATAAGCTGCTAAATGCTTTCCTAAAACCTCAATTATTTTAGTTCATCAAGTTGATTTTGATATACATTGATTTAAGCAGCATAGCATTACTGAAGACATTACGGCGGTGAAAAATGTGAAAGATGTTGGCACAGATTCATCACTGAGAACCATTGAGTCTCCTTCTCGGTGGCCTATTGATTTTGAGAAAAAGCAGCAAGAAATCATCGAGTTGTGGCACGAGTGCAATGTCTCCATAGTACACAGAACTTACTTCTTCCTCCTCTTCAAGGGAGATCAGGCAGATAACATCTACATGGAAGTAGAGCACAGGAGACTGTCCTTCATTAAGAATTCTTTTAGTGCTAATGGCGAGCTTAATGCAACTGTTTCATCAAGGTACTTTGTTATATACGTTTTTCAGATGTATCAGATGGTTCAAATCAACAACAAAATCAGCTTTATCTATGCAACCCGCAAACGCATGAATTGCGCACATTCTTATTATTTGCAGTTTGAGGAATCTTCGATATGAAAGGGACATGCTTTACAGGCAGATGCTGAGGAAGCTCCATCTTGCAGAGAGGAAGAGCCTTTACAGCAAGTGGGGGATAGATCTGAACTCCAAACAACGAAGGCTGCAGTTGTCGCGCCGCATTTGGACACAGACCGACATGGAGCATGTGAGAGAGAGCACCGCTCTTGTTGCGAAGCTGATCGAGCATATAGAGCGGGGTCAAGCCATCAAGGAGATGTTTGGGTTGAGCTTCACACTGAATCCACGAACTGACCGGAGATCTTTCAGCTGGGTTGGCGTTTACTCCTGAAATGAGCATATTGACGACGGCGACAATGACTTGATGAATTTGGAATGGTAGTAGATGGATACATAGTACAGGAAGCCGCTTGTCAGGAGAGGAATTCACCCCCAGATTTGGTTTCACTAATGTCCATGTATCTATTTTTTTTTTGTTAATTCATGCATGCGATTGATTTTTTCGAGGGGGCTTGCGAAAATGAATCAACCAGAGATGCTAACTCTTTTGCACTTAACTGCATGATTTCCTGTACTTTTGACATTCTTTGCATCAGTGTATGTATCTACATTGTGCCGATGGAAGGCCTGGAATGGCTTGCAATTTTGTTGTAATTCTTCATATGGCAACTACATCATACAACATAGTTGTTGTTCTCAGTTTCTACATGTTTGCCAGTGCCCAATGGTCATGTTTCTATCAGGTAAAAAAGCCAGGAACGGCTTGGTATATTTTACTATGATGCAAAAGTCCAAATCCGAAATATTGCCCTTGCCACTAATCTGATTACTTGAAACTTGTAGCTTCTTGTTAGGGTCATTGTGTGCAGTAAATATTCTTATTACTCCACTTCATACACAAACTATGCTTGATGCTCCGAGGTGTATTTGACGCCAAGAAGGGTTGTGATTCTTATGAAGTGTACTGCACTTGGTTGGTCGGTAGCCTGTTGATGGATTAGAATGGATGGATCATTTCCTTTCCTATTGTCAGCTGTTACAGTTAGGCAGTACTTGTCACAGGTGAATTGGATGATGTTATGCTCTACCTTTCTATAATGGTCGACGCCAATTTGGTAGTTTTCGTTCTGTTGTCTTCTCTGTCCCTCGAACTGCCAGGGTGGCCAGCGTATTTGCATGGTTAGATTTGTCTCAAAATCTGTATAAATATTTGAAAATATATTTACATATTTTGTAAGCTATTTAGATTTTTAAGATGTCCTAAATTTTGTAAATGACAACAGAAGCTTGAACAAAATTACAACTTGATAAAAATAATTAAAGTATGAGTTTTGATGGAAGAAAATCGTTGAGCATAATAAGTTGTTGAGGTTCTTAGAAACTAAATAATCTTCATCATGCAAAGATCATATACTTGCATGCTCATATTCTTACCACGACAACGATGGTAATACCACCACCGGCACAACCCACCAACGACGCGCGCATGGGCCAGAGGCACAGGGAGAGCCGGGCCAGGCGGGAGCAAGCCAGGTGCGCAAGGGAGCCGAGCCGAGCCGAGCGGCGCCAGGGGAGGCACAGCCGGGCCGAGCCGCATGCGGGAGGGCCGAGCACATGGGCGCGAGCAGAGGTGCAGGGGCGCCGACGACCGGGCGCGGAGCCAAGTGGATGGACGCCAGCGGCGCCGGCAGCCAGGCAGCCGAGCCATGAGCAAGTTTTGGTCAGAGAAAAGCCAGGGGGAAGAGAAAAGAAGAAGTGTGAGAAGATGAGGAAGTGGGGAGAAGGCACGAGGAAGAAGAAGAGAGCCAGGGGGGCATTCGGCCAAATGGGATAAGGCAAGATAAAGAAAGGGATAAGGGGGAGAGAGAGAATAAGAGAAGAGGGAGAAAAAAATTTGGAAGAGGGGAAGAAATTAGGAAAATGGTAAAAAGGTAAAATCTTAGTGAAGATTAGTAGTGATAAATTTAGCTGTAGAAATAAACACCCGTTTTACTATGTATCGGCACTGTGTAATTATTGGACAAAAAAATTTATAAGTCACTTAAGAATAAATAGTAGTAGACGGGCGAGTAGAAAATAAAAACGGGAAATAACACAAAGTTAATCTAGGACTTTGTAAATAAATTAATCATCGGTAGAAATCACTAAAATTAGATAAATAGTCTAATGCATTAGAAATAATTTAAGCAAGATAAAATAATAAAATTAAGCAACATCTGAGTAAAATCGATTAGGCATTTTTGCATAAGTAAATTGAATAGACCTAGTTGTATGCGGGTACATGTAGTATTTTATTTTTCGGGCGATTGAACGCAAGTATAGGCAACCTCGATCCTAGAGCTGATAGACTAGAACAATCGTGGTGGGGGTGCTAACCTAGCAGGGGACCCGAAAAAATTATTAAATTAAAATCGGATGACAAAGGAAATCAACTGACTAATGTACACATAATAGCACCAAAAGCAACTAAGTATTTATTTATTTATTTTCGCACTGCCGTATAATTGCAGAGGGCGAACCAACGTAGACAGGTGTAGCTGATCTAGAATTCTCTGACACAAATCCTTACTGCGACTACGAAGGCAAGCTTATCTCTTGAACATCAACTTAGTTATATTAAATGTAAACATTACTGTGTTGTATTATTATACATATGTGCATGAAAATTATGTCTCAAAATCAAATCGGATAAAAGAAAGGAGATAAAAGAAGAGATGATGAATGAGAAAAGAGCAGTACAGCTGAGATGAGCAGTTGTACAGCAAGAGAAATATTAGGCTGGTAAAGAGGGCCCGTGGTAGGAAAAGAGATGAGGGAAGAGGTGGGACCCTTTACATATGGTTAATATATAAGGACAAACCAAACTCTCACCCGGATAAAGGGTCGTATTTAAGTGCTAACCATTTTTTTGTTTCGATAGGCAAAAAATGTTACCTTGTTACGTGGCTATACCCTCCACATCGCGTAAGTAATATAGTGTGAGTGGTGTGAGTTATGGAGGAACCCAGGACCGACAGGAAAGTTCGAAAGTGGGGGATCCAAGGCGATACAATATCGCACGGTGAGTGTTGGGTGCGAGGAGTCCGGCCCAACCAACATTATTATAATTCGAATTTTATTTAATTTATTCTGAAATTTAGTTATTTAGAAATTTTACTTTGGAATTCATATGAAAATCAAATTACAAAGTTTCTTTTTAAAAAAAAAATCAAGATTTCACTTTTTGTTTCTTGGAATTCGCATACAAATCCGATTGCTAATTTTTCTTTAATTTTTATTTTGAATTATAGTTATTTAGGGATGTTACATTGGAATTTGTATCAAAATCAAATTCCTAATTTTATTTCATTTTTATTCTGAATTTTTGCTTTATTGCACGTGATAGAGACTCCTTTTGATATAAACCATTATAATCTGGATCCCCCACTATTAACGTGGGAATATCTAGCCCTTCGGAGTGATTGTGGTTGCTTTTTTGACTTTACTTTAATAAAATAATAGATATAATGCTTCCATTGAGGAATTTTGCGAGTGACCATTCTCTCATCAATTCCGGTACAAATGTAGTATACTATAGCTCAAGAACATAACAGAAAAACACGTAATCTAGTTTTTATTGTCTTAAAATACATGATATTATAATCTTAATTTGGGGTTAAAAGTTCTAAAGAAATTAAATTGAGTTTAAAATCACAGAGAAAATCGAAATCGAGGTGCTTCTTTGAAATCATTTCAACAGCGGGCCAGTGGCCTATCCGATTACATTGGCCCGAAAAAAAACTAGGCTTAGTATCGAAAAAAAAGTGGGCTTTGCTTATCTCTCTCCACTTCTCTTCGCTTCGCTACTCTTCTCTCTCGGGTGGTTCAAGCGGGCGCCCCAAAGCCGGCGGCGGCTCTGCGGTTCGCACCGAGCTCGGCGACATGGCGATGCGGCTGGCGGCGGCGTTCGTGCGGCGCCTGGCGCCGGCGTCCCCTCCCATCCTGGCGGAGGCGGAGGCAGTGACGTGCGGGCGCGGGGACAAGAAGACCAAGCGCGGGAAGCGGTTCAAGGGCTCCTACGGCAACGCGCGGCCGAAGCGGGAGAAGAAGATCGAGCGCATCAAGGACCGCGTCGAGGTGCCCCGCTCCACCCCGTGGCCGCTCCCCTTCAAGCTCATCTGAGCTGCGCGAGCCCCCGCCGGTTTGTCAGGCTACCGGTTTTTACCCCTATCGATTGCTGCTACCCTTGCCGTTTCCGTCGTTAGCTCCACTCCACTCCCCGCGCCTGCGCGGGCATTTGGTTTACTTAGTTGTTTATCATATTTTGTTGTGTCAGATATGTACTATCGAATCGAACCGCCATGTTGCTGCAACTTTGGCCAATGCAGCCGCTATGGATGAAATGAATCATGTTTTTGTGATCTGGGTCATTGTATTGTAAATGAAAAATGCCCAAGTAGTGACCACTTGAATCTTAATAAGCTTCGGTCGTTGTTACTGTCATACTGTGTCATGGTTGAATCTAGCATTTCTGTGCATTGATCTTTGTTCTTGCCTGGATGCCATTAGGCTTTAGGATTATGATTCGCAGCTTGATCTTCCTAATGCACCCCTTATAGATTAAACTTGAGACTGAGCGTGGATTAAATTTATTACTGATGGATTTCACAACATGGAAATTTTGTTGAATGCTGTTCAAGATATCATTGTCTTCTAATGCATGATCCGTCGTTGCTATATGCAAAACTGGCAATGATTCATTTTGGTTTCCGTGTTTTTTTTTTTCGAGAACTATTTTGGTTTCCGTGTTCTTATGTTCAAGATGCAACCTTACTGTCATTAATATCACCAGCTTGACTGTTTCAACAAATCTAGGCACCGTCAGTTTTGACACTATATTTTTTATTACATATTTATGCTTAGAGATCGGGCCTGATGATTCATTTCAGTTCCCACGTCATGCTTGAAGATACATTGTTGTTGCCATTCATGTCATTGCTTTGACAATTTGAACGGCTTGAGTCACTGGCATGGCAAAGTTTCAAATTGCATGTCTTAATTGCTTACCCTTACTGACAAAAACATGTAATATTATGGGATTTGTGCCACTGGTGGTTTTACACATTTCACATGGCGAAAAGGCCGAAAACTTAGAACTACGCCCTAATGTTGCCTACAGCTATGTTGTGAGATAAAATTTCTCATTGTCTGGTCTCTCCGCTCGATACTAGATAAGGCAAGACACTAAATATGTTGCTATTGTTCCAGAAGGCATTTTAGTGTCATATCCTTTGATAAACTAACTTTTGTGCTTGTTATTTCTGAAGATATGATACTAATTCTGTTTATTTTGTAACGCTTAATGCACATTCTTCACACCTTCATACAGTAGTAGTGACATCTGCTCATCTTGAAGTGGAAATACCTGAGGAGCAAAGATACATGATATTCCTTTGTTATTTTCTCTCTCTTGTTCTAACCATTCGAGCTTCTGCTGTATACTATAAATAATTTTTTTCCAACATAGCCACATCACAGCTGTCTTTATGTAACAATAACAGAAAATGTTATCTACCTATTTACGAGCATAATGCAGAACTAATACACATATTAATGTATTTTTTTTTTAAGAAAGACAAGCATCACAAGATGTAGAGATTTCGAGGAGATTGAATTATGTTTATTACATTTGTTCATTTTAATAACAATTCGGAATATTAATGATGAGATATTTTCTATTTCCAATGTTAACACACAATTGAGTCACACTTTATGATATGGTCATTGCTGGTTACTTGGTTCCCCCAGTTAGATACAATTCCTGCGAGGTGCATGTCTTGAATATACATGTTTAATAATGTAAGAAATGCTAAAGCATACTTGTACCTTTAAACTTTTTCAAAGCTAATTTTGTGATTTTAATTTTGCCTGAGATGTACTTGTGGTTTTCATAACTTGTTCACATTACCCTAGATCAGTTCAATGCTAATTTTGACAAATTTAGATTGGCAGATTGAGTAAAAAAAAAAAGTAAATGCCCTTAGTAATAATGGTCCTTACAAAGGGTGCCAGAAGACAATTGACATTAGTATTGATGCTACTTTTGCTTTCCTCTCGGCCCCTCGCTACTACTCCAAGTCGTTTGACATTCACATTGAAGTGGCGACCAACCAATTTGGTATGGTGAGGAGTCCTGAGGACAACAAATCCAAACTACAGGTGTATCTTGAACACAATTAAAACCATCTGGACATATATACAAGATGTTAACGGTACAGGTACGGCCCTGCTATTTTATTTATAAAATTTGCAACTTATCGTATAAAAGCATCACTTTATTTGCTCTTCAATTGTGTAGATTTACTCTTTCAGAATGATTTGCATCTTGGTCCCAATGCAAGCAATGGCCCAAAAAAATTGGGTCATCTTACTTCTATTATAATACCTGATTGTCGTGTAAATCATCTATTTGAGGGTCGCAATGCTTTTAGCCTAAGTTGTGTCTGCTGCTGCTCCTTCCGCCTCTTTTAATGCCCCCATATTCACCCTACTTATAATGTGCACACTCACTCCCTCTGCTACCACACCACCTAAAGACCCCCTTCCCCGTCTCCCTTTTAGAGCAAGACATTGGAAGTTCGATCATTTCAGATAATCAGCATAATTGGTGTGACCACTTCTTGTTTTGCTATGTTGGTTTGCAATTTAATCTTTTTCATTTTGTTTCTTGATAATCGGCAGAATAGCTTTCAATATGATTTATAATGGTCGTCATTAGTATAACATTTTTAGTAGTCAGTTGAAGCAAAAATTGGAGTCGTTTATTTAAGGCAATAAACTCCTTGTGATAAGTGCTATAATTGCTGCCATTAATTCTTGTTTTGATAGGTTGGTAGCGATTTTATTTTATTTTTTCCTTTTGTTTCTTGATAATCGGCACACTCACTTCCTACATGCCTTACAATGATGGATCATTCCTACTGTAGATTTTTAGCTGTCATTCCTATTGTAGATTTTTAGCTGTCATTTGAATAAAATATTGGAGTTCTTTTTGTAAAGCAGTTAATTGCTTCAGTTATCACAGGATTTGCCCTTAATCATTAGGGATTACTTCAGATATTACCTTAGGTCTTATTCATGTATAATATGTGCCACAAGAGTTTAGCCTGTTTTTTGTTTTTGAAAGTACCAGAGATCGCTTTATTTGCACTAAAAAGTTTTCTGCTTAAATGCTTCTTTATTTGCATTTTTCTGTATATGTTGTTTTCTATTGAATTATTTGAACCAAGGACTTGTTGTTGTGCGGTGAATTATTAAAACCATGGGCTGCTTTATTCTATTATTCGCTCTTACCTTACTTAGTTACCAAAACGCATTCGGGAGGGTACTGGTGTAGGGAAACGGGTAGGCTACACTAGCGCAAATTAAAAAATTCTACCCGTAAACCAAGATCACTGCAGTTATAGATCACGGTCTTACCACTAGACGCGCAGGTGCGGAAGTTGATGCGTGGCGTCGGGGCGGTGTAGTCGTACCAAGTTGATGCGAAGACGTCGGGCGAGTAGTCGTACTACTTCCTCGTCCTCGTCGTGGCGCCCCACGCATGACTCCTTTCTTGCGGTTCGTCCCAACGCCACGATCGGCGCCTTCAAAGGTATCCACACGTGACGGGAGGAAGCGGCGCGCGCCGGACTACTAGATCCGCGCGGCGACTAGGGCGTGGGAGGGTGGCGGCCGGGGTTTGGGGATGTCACGAAAAACTCAACCTCAACCGCGCGCCTTGCGCCTCCTTTATAGGCGTCCTTATAATGGGCTTCTACGAATAGAGGCCCATTATGACTCAATGCCATCTAATTCGGATCCAATCCGAATTAGGCTTCACATAAGTGTGTGACCTATGGTTCACATATGTTTAGACATGACGCGAGTACACATACTTGGTCAATAGTTGGTAGCGGCCTCTAGCAAGACGTGCCAACTCCTAAACATACGTAAAGATCATATCGGACGAACCATCACAACGTTATGTACATGCCAATCCCTTTGCCTCACGATATTCGGTCGAGCTCCAAGTGACCACTCTTTCTCGATCCCGTGATCCTAATCCCTTACTAGGTTAACTCTTAACCTTAAGTAGCATGGCCATGCATTTCGGATCCGATCACTCGAGGCCCAGAGATATCTCTCTCGGTGAGAGGGCAAATCCCATCTCGATCGACCATGCCTCGCAAACATGCTTCATGACAAACCCGAAAGCTACCTTTATAACTACCGATTCACGGAGTAGCGTTTGATAGCCCCTAAGTAGGTCGATTCACATCTCAAGTACATGCGACAATCTCAGGTCTAAGGACAAGGCGTACACATTGTGTAGAGAGAACCATAAGAATAATTACTATGTCTCATGTTGGGTCGGTCCAACCCCATGTTCTAAACATGTGTCCACATTATTGGTTTGACATCTCCATGTCTATGACCTGTGAAACATGGTCATCAACCGATACATGTGCTAATCCATCATTCACGTGTGTCCTCACATGAACTCCGACTAGGGACAACTTTAGAATAACCATACAAGTAAAGAGTTTCACAAACAAGTCACATACTTGTTAATCAACACAAAGGCAATATTCAAGGAACATTTATTAAATCACGGATACAATGAAATATCATCATCAATATGATTGTCTCTAGGGCATATCTCCAACAGTCTCCCACTTGCACTAGAGTCAATCTAGAAGATATCTAATACCCATAGCTCTTGTGTGCGCCTCATGCTTAGGCTGTGGGAGAGGCTTCGTCAAAGGATCTGAAACATTCAAATCTGTGTGTATTTTGCATATCTTTAAATCTCCTCGATTAAGGATCTCTCGAATGAGATGAAACCCGCAGATATGTGTTTGTTCTTTTGGTGATTCCTCGGCTCCTTGGCTTGCGCAATGGCCCCACTGTTATCACAAGAAAGATCCGAGGATCGCACGCACTAGGAACCACACCTAGTTCGATTATGAACTTTCTTATCCAAACACCTTCTTTTGCCGCTTGAAGCCGCAATGTACTCGGCCTCCGTTGTAGAGTCGCATGATCTCGCTTGGAACTCTTCCAACTTACCGCACCACCGTTCAAAAGGAACACAAAACCCGATTGCGATTTGTAATCATCTTTGTCGGTTTGGAAGCTTGCATCGGTGTAACCATTTACAACGAGCTCTTCCTCACCTCAGTAGACTAGGAACACATCCTTAGTTCTTCTCAAATACTTGAGGATGTTTTTAACATTGTCGATGACTCTCACTGGATCACTGGTATCTGCTCGTAACACTTAGAGCATAGGAAACATCTGGCGAGTACATATCATAGCATACATGATAGATCCAATGGCCGAAGCATATGGAATCTTACTCATGCGATCTCGCTCATCAGTTGTCGAAGGACACTGAGTCTTGCCAAGATTTATGCCATGAGACATGGGCAAGAACCCTTTCTTTGCCTCCTCCATGTTGAACCGTTTCAACACTTTGTCAATGTAAGTACTCTGGCTTAATCCTATTAGCCTTTTGATCTATCTCTATAGATCTTAATACCCAAAATATATGCCGCTTCCCTAAGTCCTTCATTGAGAAACTATTTTTGGTGAGGTCTTAACGGACTCGAGCATAGGAATATCATTTCCAATCAGTAATATGTCATCTACATATAAGATTAGAAATACGAGTGAGCTCCCACTTGTCTTCTTGTAAACACAAGATTCTTCTTCGTTTTTGATGAAGTCAAACCCTTTGACCACTTCATCAAAACGAATGTTCCAACTCCGAGATGCTTGCTTCAATCCATAAATGGATTTTGAAGTTTGCATACTTTTCTAGCATTGTTTGGATCGACAAAACCCTGGGCCGTATCATATACACGTCCTCGGTTAAATTTCCATTAAGGAAAGCCGTTTTGACATCCATCCGCCATATCTCATAGTTGAAATATGCGACAATAGCTAGAATGATCCGTATTGATTTAAGCATCGCTACGGTGAGAAAGTCTCATCGTAGTCAACTCCTTGAACTTGCCGAAAACCTTTGCGACAAGTCGAGCTTTATGGATATGAACATTTCCATCCATATCAATCTTCCTTTTATAGATCCATTTGCACTCTATGGTTTTAACACCATCAAAGGTCAACCAAATTCCAAACTTGATTGTCTCCATGGATGCTATCTCGGATCTCATGGCACTATGCCATTTCTCGTAGTCTGGTCCATCATTGCTTCCGCATAGGTCGTAGGCTCATCATTGTCTAACAATAATATATCTCGCGCATTGCGAGCCTTCCGACCTTCGTGGTGGTGGTGCTTCCTTTGCCATGGGTTCTCAACTTGTTACGCCACATGGGCATCATTCGCCGAGTCTTCCCGATTGGTTCATCTTGAACCTCTTCAAGCCGCACTGTTCTTCCACTTGTCTCCTATTGAGAAACTCTTTCTCTAGGAAAACACCACTGAGCGACAAACACTTTGCCTCTAGTCGGTTGTAGAAGTAATATCCAAAGGTTTCCTTGGATATCCACGAAAATGCATTTATCCGACTTGGGTGTGAGCTTGTCCGATCAGTAGTCGCTGACAAACGCCTCACATCCCCAAATCTTTAGAAAAGACAAGCGTGACTCTTCCTATCCATATCTCATATGGTGTCTTAACTACGGATTTAGACGGTACCTATTAAGTGTGAAAGCTGCCGTTTCTAGAGCGTAACCCCAAAAGGATAATGGTAAATCTGATGGCTCATCATCGATCGAACCATGTCCAACAAGGTCCGACACGCCGCTCGGATACCCGTTTCTTTGAGGCGTTCGGGCGGTGTTAGCTGTGGAACAATTCGCAACTCTTGGATGATTGCTAAATTCATGACTCAAATACTCGCCACCACGATCGGATCGCAGAGCCTTAATTTTCTTGGCACGTTGATTTTCAACCTCATTCGGAACTCTTTGAACTTTTCAAAAGTTTGGACTTATGCTTCATTAAGTAGACATAGCCATATCTACTAAAATCATCGATGAAAGTTATGAAGTAATGAAATCCACCTCTAGCGATCGTGCTCATTGGTCCACATACATCGGTATGTATGATTTCCAACAAGTCCGACGCCTCTCAAAAGAACCTTTGAAAGGTGATTTGGTCATCTTACCAAGCAAACAAGCTTCACATGTCTCGTATGATTCAAAATCAAACGGTTAGAAGACCATCGACATGGAGCTTCTTCATGCGCTTTTCACTTATGTGACCCAAACGACAATGCCAAACATAGGTGGGATTCAAATCATTAGGTCGAAGTCTTTTAGCATTTATGTTAAAGATAGGCGCATCATCAAGATTTAAAATAAATAACCCATTCACAATGGGCGCAAAAGCCATAAACATTCCATTTTAGAGATCAAACAACCATTGTCTTTACTTGCAAATGAATAACCATCTCTCATCAAACATGAGGGGATAAAATGTTTCGACTCATACTAGGAACATAATAACAATTATTCAATTCCATAATAAATCTTGAAGGAAGTTGAAGTTGCATGGTGCCGACGGTCAACGCAAAGAACCCTTGCTTTATTCCCGACGCGAAAATCAACTTCACCTCTTGCGACTCCTCTACTTCTTATTAGCCCTGCATCGAGTTGCAAATGTGAGCAACCGATCCGTATCAAATACCCAAGAGTTAATAGGAGAATCTGCGAGAAAATGTCTAAAACATTTATGACAAGTGTACCATGGGTGGAAGTCTTACTTCCACCTTCTTCTTGCATTCATCGGAATCCATGTACTTCTTGCGTTTCTCTTCCAGTGGCGTTTCTTTACAATAGAAGCATCTGTCTCGGCTCGAGTCCAAAGATTAGGCTTAGGCGTTGGCTTCGAGATCATATCTTTAACCTTGCCCTTATTCTTTGGCCATGGCTTCTTACCCTTTTCTTGAAGCTAGACTTGTTCGCACGACCATCACATGGCTAGGCCCTGCACACTTCTTAATGTCACTCTGCTGCTTTGAGCATCCCACAAAGCTCATTAAGGCCCTTATCCGCCCATGCATATGGTAGTTCAAATGAAATGCCCATAGCTAGGTGGAAGAGACGCTAAATGAAATCGATTGCCAACTCTTGGCCAATTGGAAAACCAAGTTTATCCAAAGTCCGATCAGTAACCAACCATTTTGATCACATGTGGGCCTACGGTGCACCTTCATTAACTTGCATTCCGAAAAGCCTTAGAGACATTGAACCGTTCGGTCCGGCACGTGTGCGGAACATGTCCTAAGCGCTATGATCATATCATACGCTTCCGATCCTCAAACCGCTTTTGAAGGTCGGGTTCCATGCATGCAAGCATAAGACACTAATCTCAAGAGAGTCATCACATGCTTTCTTGTAGGCATTTTTAACGCAGCAGACGCATTGTTAGCGAGTTCTTACGGGATTGGGGTGTCGAGCGTTTTCCTTTTTATCCGCCACGAGAACAATTCTCGAGTTACGGACCAAATCGAATAGTTTGTTCCATTTAATTTCTCTTTCTCAAGAATCGATCGCAAAGCAAAAGGGTGTGCGTGGTTGCTAGATGCCATTGATCTACAATAGGAAATGCAAAATACTAAGACAAATAAAACCATGATAGAGTAAACTCGTATTAAACAAATTTAATAGAATGTACTCCCACTAAAATCAACATCCTCTGTTGATTCTTAGCGATTCAAGATCCGCAATTAACGAGTCTACTAGTGAGCTTTTGCATCACCGCTAGAGACAAGGTAATTCGTAAGCAACACCTTGCTAATCATATCTCTATATGACTCTTGTTGTTGGGTGACATCTCTATGCCCCGCGCCCAACCTTTATGCCCCAAGGCCCATAACCTTTATGATAACCTTGTTAAGTTCATCAATCCTTATGCATGTAAGTATCCGATACAAAACCCATCTAGTCAAGGAAAGTTGATGGTGCCCTAATTTTATAGACCCACCATCAATTTACAAGACATGGGATGGTGCAAAGTTTAATTGGGAGGGCATATGTTTAACTTAACATTTTGTGAGGATCGCTATACTTCTACCATTCAAACATGCATAGGAGTAAAACAATAGGAATAGCATTCACACAGTTGTGACTCAAGATGGCCCATTTTCTCATGGTGATCTCCATCGCCATAGAATGGCCCACCATGATGATCTCCATCTCCATGGTTCATGTGTGCCATCCTCCAAGTGATGTGTCCTCCGAGTACTACTATAAGCTATTACTCATAATGACTAGTAATAAAATACATGAATACTAGGAATCATCACAAGTCAAGCACGCAGCCGTTAATACAATACTTTGACAACACAATGGCTCCAGTAGTGTTGCCGTACCACGACACGCAGTCATGCAAATATTACAAACATGCATCACATACACATTAGGCCATACGGTCACATACATCCCGCAAAAACAAGTTTATGCATAGAATCGCAATCTCTGGGATAGGGTCGAGGGTTTCTCTCAGGGTTCGAAGGCGGCGCCGCCATCGGTATCTCCAAGGCCGTGGGACATTCGTAAAAAGCAGATCCAATCTATGCAATTTTTACATAGGATTTTGATCGGCAAATCATATTTACCACAAATCGACTCATCGTTCGATTCGACCAATTATATTGATCTTCGCATGCCGCAACCGGTTTTATGTGTCACTTTGTCTACCCCGATTGCGAATCCGACCGGTAGGGTATGTTGTTTCACGACCTTAGCGGCATGATCACGAAACCGGACCAATCCATTACGTAACTATACAATCGATCACATCGATCATACCGATTTACATATCGCCATATGCAAATCACCGAACCTATAACATGACAAAGAACCGCTCGATACCACTCGTAGGGAAACGGGTAGGCTACACTAGCGCAAATTAAAAATTCTACCGTAAACCAAGATCACTGCGATTATAGATCACGGTCTTACCACTAGACGCGCAGCGCGGAAGTTGATGCTGCGCGTCAGGCGATGTAGTCGTACCAAGTTGATGCGATGCGTCGGGGCGAGTAGTCGTACTACTTCCTGCGTCCTCGTCGTGGCGCCCCACGTCTGACTCCTTTCTTGCGGTTCGTCCCAACGCCACGGTGCATCGGCGCCTTCAAAGGTATCCACACGTGCACGGAGGAAGCGGCGACGCCGGACTACTAGATCCGCGCGGCGACTAGGGCGTGGGAGGGTGGCGGCGGGGTTTGGGGATGTCACGAAAAACTCAACCTCAACCGGTAGCGCCTTGCCCTCCTTTATAGACGTCCTTATAATGGGCTTCTACGAATAGAGGCTCATTATGACTCAATGCCCATCTAATTCGGATCCAATCCGAATTAGGCTTCACTTTTAAGTGTGTGACCTATGGTTCACATATGTTTAGACATGACGCGAGTACACATACTTGGTCAATAGTTGGTAGCGGCCTCTAGCAAGACGTGCCAACTCCTAAACATACGTAAAGATCATATCGGACGAACCATCACAACGTTATGTACATGCCAATCCCTTTGCCTCACGATATTCGGTCGAGCTCCAAGTCGACCACTCTTTCTCGATCCCGTGATCCGGAATCCCTTACTAGGTTAACTCTTAACCTTAAGTAGCATGGCCATGCATTTCGGATCCGATCACTCGAGGCCCGAGATATCTCTCTCGGTAGAGAGGGCAAATCCCATCTCGACCGACCATGCCTCGCAAAGCATGCTTCATGACAAACCCGAAAGCTACCTTTATAACTACCCGATTCATTTGAGTAGCGTTTGATAGCCCCTAAGTAGGTCGATTCACATCTCAAGTACATGCGGCAATCTCGTGTCTAAGGACAAGGCGTACACATTGTGTAGAGAGAACCATAAGAATAATTACTATGTCTCATGTTGGGTCGGTCCAACCCCATGTTCTAAACATGTGTCCACATTATTGGTTTGACATCTCCATGTCTATGACCTGTGAAACATGGTCATCAACCGATACATGTGCTAATCCATCATTCACGTGTGTCCTCACATGAACTCCGACTAGGGACAACTTTAGAATAACCATACAAGTAAATAGTTTCACAAACAAGTCACATACTTGTTAATCAACACAAAGGCAATATTCAAGGAACATTTATTAAATCATGGATACAATGAAATATCATCATCAATATGATTGCCTCTAGGGCATATCTCCAACAACTGGCTCAGAGCATTGTTATTAAGTCGGTGACTAATCACCTGGTCGGCCGGGTTGCACTGACTGGAGGCAAGGACTCAACTTACCACGCAAGTCGGGCGACTTGTCTCGCTGGTTACGCAGTTGACTAGTCGTCGATAAGCGGAGTCTGGACGTCCAACTTGCTGCTCTGCGTGTTGGGCCCAGCTCAACAGAAGAGAGGGAGAGTAGAGGGGGAGGCCAGTAGTGACCCAGATCAAGTTGAGAGAGGGAGAGACTGAGGGAGAAGAAAACCTAGGCGCCGCCGCCACCAGCGGTTGTAGACACCACCCCCGCCACAAGCCCCTTCCCAGCTCTTGCACCTCCCTTTGTTGTCCCTTGCTCTCTCTTCCTTCCTTGCAGCCTCCATCACCGTCGTCCTCCCCGTCGTTTGCCATCAGCAGCCGTCGCCTTCACCTCCTGGTTGGTCTCCCACTCTCCTTCCTCTGAGTCCTCTCCTCTGCTCTCTCCCTCGCCCCTTTCCTTTCAATGGCGGCGGCAGCTGCACGATGGGATGCCTTAGGGTTTCCCCTCCCATCTGATCCTCAAGTGGGCTGATTGGTTGGGCTGGGCCGGCCCAACTAGCGTTTGCTGTCTCCCTCTGTTCAGCAGCAACAAGAGAGGCTAGCAGCAGCAGCAGCTAGTCGCTCAGTCGGTAGCATGGTGACTTGACTCGACGTACCCACTTGATAACTTTGGCTCAGAGTTCTCTAGTCATATCACATATGATGCTTGTGGAGACGAGAGAGCATATATCTGCAGACCTGTTTGTTCATTGCTAAGCTGTCTTATTGGTTCCATGTTTAATCTTTGTTGATATTCACTTCAAAAGGTTTACTTCTGTGGGACGAAGCTCTGTTGGTCCCAGTTCTACTGTAAAATGTTGCACTTTGTGTTGCTCATCATCTTTATTTGTCCAGATTACAGAGGAACACATAAAAGGAGAGATAAAAACTGACTATTCTGTCTTGTAGTCCTGGTTAGTTCACCAATTAAGTACGAAATGTAAGTTTGGAAACTTCACATCAATTTATCGGTTTTTTGTTTGCCCAAAATATCCATCTTAACTCTTGACCAGCCATTTATGTCACATGTGAACATTTCTGATCTTGCTGTTGAGCTATTAGTATGAAATTCTGGACCCCAATGTATTGTTAAATTTGATACTTAACACTAATCCCCAGGTTGCTACTTGGGCTGTGATGTTGAAAACAAGTGCCCCCTTTGTTTCATATTTAAGTCACTGTGGGTGTGGGATGCATCATGCATGCAATCGAACTTTTTAAACTTTGACCACTAATATCAATAGATTTGTCACCAAAAGTGCTTTTACCGTATTATACTTTATTTTTCTTGCCAAAATAGTAAGATGATAAAAATCATTGGTCAAAGTTGTGCCTTGGAGATCGTGAAAGGTCAACAATGACGGAGTGCACTATCTGTGTATTTCATGTAGACAGTGTTGTAGTTCCTTGAAACATGTGTATGCTGATTTATTTTCGCTTGCTTACATACGCTCAGTGAAACATGATTTATGACGTCCAGATTTTTGTTGTATTTTGATATTGACATGGATATAGAAACAATCTGGGTTTGCCGTAAGTAATACATGGTACTTACACAAAAGAATGTTCCTTTTAGGATTTTTTTAATAGAATTGAGACCAGTATTTAGGAATGTTCAAATTTTGAATAAGTATATGTTTTGGAGATTGAAAGGTCGTCATCGAGACCAAAAAGCTCATTGAAGCAGGTTTCGTATGGGAAGAAGAAAATCCTGATTGGGTGGCCAGCATTGTTCCAGTGAAGAAGAAGAACGGACAAATACGCATCTGTGTGGATTTTCGAGATTTAAATAAAGCCTGTCCTACCATGGTGAATCTTTTTTCCATTTCTTCATATATATATGATACAGTCCGATCACTCAGGTCTTTCTTTCGCAGTCCCTACTGCCCATTTTCTACACCTTTTCATATTGACTTAAGTCGGCGAATTACCCGCGGCGAGGAGGAGAGATTAGAACTCCTGGTATTCTAACTTCTGTGTACATAGGCTATCTTTTGTTTATTTTTCATGCTGCATCCATATTTAGTAAAGAACTATATGACAATATGGTCATATCTATAATACTAATTTTACAAAGTTCTCTACATGTTATAGAATTGCTCTCAGACCTGTTCTTGATCAGTCCATATGTTCTTTATGTGCCTAAAGCTTATCTGATTTGTTTGCAGTGGAGGAGATATGAAGCAGTCAAGCCCTGTCAAAAGACTCGAAACTACATAAGTACATATCAAACTTGTGAGAAGGTGCAACTAGGTCCTTCCATGGATGACTTGAGAGCTCTGCCCCAGGATTTGATAAACAGCCTACCAGAAGGTTGCATAGCTGAAATATTCAGACATGTGGAAGACCCAGAAGACCGACAATCATGTACTACTGTCTGTTGGAAATGGGCCAAACTTTTGGTCTCCCTGCAGCCAAACTTTTGGGCCCCCTTCAGTGTTCATCAGGTTGTTCATCCTTGCCTGCACCTGTCCGGACCTGATGTTGTTGACTCTAAGCTCGCGGCAGCTGTTGTTGACATATGCTCAAGGGATGTGGTGACTGATCTTGATCTTCGTTGTGCGCCACATGGTGTTGTTGGTCCTGGCATTCCACATCTCACCGATAATGGTATTGATTTTGTAACCAGCACATGTCGTAACCTGAAGTTGGTTTGTCTGGACCACTGCCTATCACTCACTGACAAAGCTGCAAGAATTGCCCTGCATTACAAAATCTCATGCTGATCCAATCTTGTCTTAGCGATGATGGCATTTCTGAGGTTGCTAAACAGTGCACCAATTTGAACACCCTCCATGTTGTGGGTGGTTTGTCCATCACTGAGGTGTCACTACGAGCCCTTGCACAAGATGCCAAGAATCTCAAGTCTCTTGCTCTGGGAAGCTGTCCTCTTATGATAGAAGATGCCGTCATATCCTTCCTGATGGACTGGCCTTATTTGGACAAAGCTTGAGCTCAAGGAAATGATGGCTGGAGAGGCTCAAGGAAATGATGGCTGGAGAGTCAGACGGTAGTGTTAGTCAAGCCTACCAGGCTGCATCAGAGGGTGAACGTTTCAATGGCACAGGATGGTCATCAATCCTCCATAGGAGTTCTTATTTGTCTCATGGGCTCCGTAGCCTCATTCTGGTCAAATGCTCGGGTTTACAGGACCCGAGCATGTTTAAGTTTGCTCATATCCGGTTGCCAATGCTTGAGCATTTGGCGATTGAAGACCGCAGTGGATTAACACAGATTGGCCTGATCTACGTGTTGGGCCGTACCGTGATGCTTAAGACTATCAAGCTGGCCAAATTCCACTTTTCTACTTTAGCGGCTTTGATGGAAGTGTTATCCTTGTGCAACAGAAAAATTGAATCACTAAGCCTGGATTCCTGTGATTTTGACCAAGTAATGCCACTGGAATCTGGTGAAGCTGTGTCCAAAGAGTGCCCGCAGCTGGAGGTGATCAGACTGGAATGCTGTGAGAGCATTGCACAGTTGTTCTTGGTGTGGATCGCCGACGTGTGTCGTGGGCTTAAGGAGTTAAGGATGATTGGATTTACAGAAACTGCAGAGGTGCATGATATCTTATACTACTTGTCCAGCATCCTGTACCACAATAGGATGACCAAGATTGAACTGAGGTCTTGCCAAGTTACTGACATACATGTCTCCATTATAATCCAGTTCTGCGGGGAAGCTCCGCATGAATTCGTCTTGGATGCATGCTCCCGTATCTTGGGGAAATATGTGGGGCATCTTAGTGTGATGTGCCGCAATATGGTCAAGTTGGGCTTGAGTGGTACACGAATTACTGATGTGAAAGTAAGGATTCCTCTTGATCTGCGATGCAAGCACCTTCCGGAGGTTAGGCTAATCGGGTGCCACATGGTCACCAACACTGCTCTGCATGAATTAGCTACATCATTCTTGACCAGGCTTAGGAGGATGAACTTGCTGGTTATCCTGGCATCACGCGGACTTTTTGACTGATTATTCTTACCCAAACTTGGAGGGTGAGAGGAAGAATTAATAGACCTGATTGTGCGCTTCCGTTGTCATTTTAACCTTCCAGTATTTGATAGTGGGGCTGTGTATTCCCCTTACATAATCTCATGTGGGACATGTCAAACTTATGCTCTACTTTGGAGCATTCTTTTCGTCGTATTGAACTTAAGCATGAACTTGGTATTGTATTGTGTGAGATGATATCCATGGTGTTGCTGCGTATGTTTTATTCCCGTAAGATGGTGCAATTCCGCTTGCCTGTTCCCAGTTTGTGTTTTAGCAGTTGTCTGTGCAGGTTTCTCTGTGTATGTATTCCCGTAAGATGTCTAGATGTATATATAAAACTTTTCCTTTTCGTGTCAGATTCAGAAGATGCTGTGCTGAACAGAGCATGCTGCTAAATGTGGGCTAGGTTTGCCTTTGCCTTTTTCTATTTTGGCATTTTGCAGTTTTTTCTCGTTTATTTTCAGAATAAATTTCAAAATAATACAACTCTGGACGTTCAAAAGTGCCTAAATATTCATGCAGAATAAAAGGACAAGAAAATGCGACGGTGGTTTGAATTTTGAAAGTGTACATTAATCTCCAGGTATATTTGATGATGGTGATGATGGTATATGGATGTCATATACACGTGGGTAACCAATATTGTAAATTTCAGTTGAATTCCCTGCCATATACCTGTATACAAAAGAATGGTATACTCCGTGGTACAGTACGGGACGCGTTCACTTAGGCGCCGTTTGTATTATGGGAAATGAGGGGTGGGAATGGGATATGACGGCTGGGATAGATTAGAAGACATGTTTGGTTGGTGGGAATGGGATACAAGGATGGATTGGGAATGAAATATGATTCCCCCGTATCCTTGCGATTTAATCCCACAGGGAGATATGGGTTTCAATTGGGATATAGGGGCGGATCCAGCTAGGGTTATGTGTGTTCAGCTGAACATCTAAAAATTTTAGACAAAAAAAATCAATATACATAGTGTATAATACATGTATATATATCGAGAGTTGCGTTGAAATAGAGTGTACTCAGTCTTGTGCTCCGCACTCGTAGTCTCGCACTAGCGCTGCTCGCGCCTCACATTCTCGCAGCTTAGCGCGTCGGCAATTGCCCACTTGCCCAATGCTCGAATGCCGAAATCAGAATGGCCAGGCCCAATCAATACACCACGGAGTCACGGACGCACCCAACTCCCAAGGCCCAAGCTGTCGATCCCATTTCGTCAAACTCAAATGACTCAAGCCCTAAATGGCTAAATCCCTAACATCTCTCCGTCTCTCACACTGCAACCAGCAGGGGTAGCACCGCTCCAATTCTCCAATCTGAATCTCCATCCCCATCCTTGCGGCTTGCAGCGGCGGTGGCAGCCTGACGGGTGAGCGCGGCGGCGGCCGGTGAGCGACTGAGCGTGGCGACGACAAAAAAACTGACTATTTTGGCATCAAAAAACTGTTGGAAGTTATATAGCAATTCCGTTTCCATTAGCATATACAATAAGTAAAGTTCCAAAGGATTTGGCGACATAAAATCAAAGAAACTACGTAGTGACATGTTACATGTTCGTAACAAACGATGAAAGATTTTTTTAAAAAAAGGATGTTGCTCAAAGCATCCTTTTTTCTACAGAAAGGTATGTCTCTTTGTTATGATCCTTAGATCATAAGGGTAAACATCACCGAGAGGATAGCTGGGTGGCGTTGGCTGCTAGGAGAGAAGGAAGACTATAGATTATGGAGACGAAGGGGATTGAGACTTAGACTATTGTATTCTTCTTGCTTAATGTCAACGATTACAATAAGCCTCCTTATATAGAGGACTCTTCTAACAATTATAGATAAAATCAATCTAAATGATGACCTTCCTAACTAATAGATGGCCTTCGTAACTAATAGATAACCTTTTCGATTAACTAATCCCTATATAAGGAAACTAATTGACTATTTAGGAAAATAGATATTCTTATTGGGGAAGGTAATCCCGTCCTAATCCCAGTGTTACAGTACTCGTGGCACTGTTCATGCGTGTGAACAATAACCCAGCCTATGACACTCTATCTACCAAAAGTGTTCCTTTCTTCAGTTATACTCTTGTAGTCGTGTTCGCGCATGCAGACTTTGTAATTTCACTTGTTTAGATCAAAGGGCCCTGCAATGAAAGCACACAAGTTGGTAAGTTATACCACAAAAGGTATGTTGGTTGCTTAGTATTTAGTATTTTCTCTAAATTTTGATATTACTTGGTGAGTTATGCTCATTTGCCTTAGAGGTAGTAATTTCCTTGTTGGACTTTTTTGTTGTCTTCTTCTTCGTCTTGTTGGCAAACTCCACATGCAGCAGTTTGCATATTGCAATGCTGTGGTCATTGTCACCACAATGACTGCAGTGATACTCTTGTACAACTGCCATCTGTTCTACTATCGATTTAAACCTTCATGTTGTATTTTCTTGCCCTCTCAGTCTTCCTTTTTGTTGTCCTATCTCTAGATTATATATGTGCACCTTTGGTGTTTGCACTTGATTTGTTTCGTATTGTTGTAATTGCTGTCCTTGTTGAGCTACTTGACCTTCCCTTTTCAGCAATTGCTATTGTGGTACCGATCTTCTTTGATTACTTCTCCTTAGCTTTGTATTCTGAGTGCGTGTTTCCTGTGGTGTTGTCTCTTTCATTGCTATATTGGTAAGATTTATTTGCAATACATAAATCTCCTTCGATAGGTATTCATGTACTTCCTTTGTTTTTTACCCTTCCGACGCAAGATCAACATATTGTCTCGACAGGACATTAAATCTAAGTAAACTATTGGTCGGTCTCTCCTTCGGATCTACCTCTATAGGTTCATGTATTGCATTTTGAATTGATTTCTTTGCCCACCTATCCAAGAAATACTTATATGGGAGCTATTCTATGTTGAGGTGCATGAGGACCCTCAGGATGTGGGATCACAATATGTTGACCTTCTGAAATATCACACATATACAGTTGTAGTCCTCTTGTGGTAAGTCCACCAGTACTATGTATTTCCTTTTTCTATGGTCTTTGCGGGAGTGCATTTATGTTTTGAACACATGGTAGGACAACTCCATTTCTATTTCTCTTACAGCCAGCGATGTTGTGAAAAACATATGTTCTAGAAACCTTAGGAAAATACTTATGTTGTATTTTACTTTTGCCTGTTGCTCTATGTAAGACATGGACCAAGTTTATGGTTTAGTGTTCCTTCCAACCTAGTCATGGTTTTCTTCTCTGTCAATTATTGATTCTAATATTCTTTCAAACTTTTCAATGAATGTGATGATGAAGTTCTGTTGGCCTCCACGCTTCGTGCTGTTGAATTTATGAATGGGTAAAACTTTGTTATGAAGTAAACTGGTGCCCATCGTTTCATTGTGTTCCATAAATCATCCAAGTACTTGTTGTCTTGTAGTTGGTTTCTCTAAATCATGTTTTGCCACAGTGTTTTGAATTCTTCTTTTGTAATTGAGTTGTTTACAATGTCCTCAAATTCCTTATGCAACCCAGGTTTAGCTACAAGGACTCTCCTTAGTTTTTCCTCTACTTTTTTCATGATATGGAAAAGGTAGTTTCTATGATTTGCATTGGGGAATACTTGGGCAATAGCTGCTTTCATCGCCCCATCCTAATATGATATGATCTGTGTAGGCGACTTTCCATCCATAGCAACAAGAAATGTCTCAAATAGCTAAACAAATGTTGCAGTTATCTCATCTCTTAGGAACGCAGTAGCGAATATGAGATTGTTGCTATGTCCACTTACTCCAATAAAGGGAGTGTAAAGTTGAGGAGGCCAACTAGAGAGGGGTTGAATAGGCGGGTTTCAAATTCTTTTGGCCAAAATCGAGTTTTATGCGAAAATATAAATTATTTCAGTTTTGGATTAAAACCTAAATCAACTAGTCTTAACTAAGTGCACCAACACCCTAAGTCTATAACTAGGTTTGCAACCCTAAGGTGACAAGCACACAATTAATTCTATCAAAATAAATTGCAAGAATGTAAATGAGCACAAGGAGTAAATAAAACACGGGATGGCACAATGACGTTTTCCCGTGGTGTTCAGAGACCTGTCGGTTTCACCTAATCCACATTGAGGTAAGCCCTAACGAATTAGACTGGCTCCACAAATTAAGCTAACACTTCGAATCCACTAGGGTTGCTCTTCCTCCACTCCAGAGGTGGTGAGCATCGAACCACTCACATTACTCGGGTCTTCTCATAACCTTTTTTGAGAAGATCACCGACGCAACTCCTCCAAGTTTTATAGGTGTCGATAAACACCAAGAGTAACAAGTCAGAGACACTCACTTGAACAAATCAAGTGCCAAAGCTCGATGGATACACAATCCACCACCTAATGTGTCGAACCCGGGAACGAAGGATCCCGAATTCTCTGTGTTCGAACACCGGTCCAGGATTTCCAGCGTACACAGTCTCACAAAAAGGATATCACATTCATATCACGAAAGCGTAAATGACATTAATTAAATAATTATTTAATACAATGAGTCTGAATAATAATATCAAATGTCAAATGATAAACACAGCGGAAACAATATAATAGTGGGAGCCACACGATGCGCCACGAGCAATAAATGCAGGTCAAAAGGCCTACTCGTCCGGGTCCTCACCGTCAAGGTAGCAGTCTTCTCCTGAATAAGATTTATTCAGCAAGGATGAGCACAACTTCCGTGCTCGCAAGTCACACCCAATATTGAATTTAAATGCATGCATAAGGAAACAAGTGAGTACGGCTGGGGTTGTTTTGCATAAACAGCATTTTCAATTTAAATAGACATAGTAATTTCTAAGGCAGTTTCATACTATGGCTAAAATCATATTTAAAAATGACAATGAGATAATGTGGATAACCTCCAATAATAAAGTGAAGGATCTCCTCCTAACACTTGGCTTCCCGCCCAAATTTTCATAAAGATTTACCATCCTCAGCATTTAATAAAGTGTTTTAAAAACCAAAAACAATTCTAACCTTAAGTGGCCCTGCTAGCATGTCCATGACCGCTGACGCGGCTATTCGAATAGTTTCTACTCTGCAGAGTTGGTACAACTTTACCCACACGAGGTGACATGCTCGTTATGTCGGCCAATTCACGCTTCCGTAGGCGTGTGACTGAGCAATTACCATGAGGCCTTTACAATGTGCTATCCTAATGTATTCATGCTCGCTAAGGTTTCGCCCCTTTGGACTAACCGTCCTCCGAAAGCCCCCTCTTGCGTCAAGTGGGAATAAAACGTCTAACCGACACCCACATAATCACATGACATAAATACACTAGAATATCACAAATTAGTTAGCCAAATCCTGCCCATACAGGACATGTGGTAGTACGTTATGGCTTAGCAATAAGCGGCTCAAAGACCGGTCCTCAATTGACTTGGGCGTCATTCCTACAATCCATGGGCCTTAATCTTAACCAGATCAATCCCGTGCATAAACCTGCACCCACCATTCCGACCATTTCGCCCAAGTCCAAACCCATTTTTGATTTTATTTGAATGAAATTCCATTTATAAACCCATGTGGTAAGACAATACCACAATATCAAGTTTGAAACAAAATTTATAGAAATTTGGTGTAAACCCTCCCAAATTCTGTAAATGAACTAAGCTTGGCTAAGCATATATTTAATTTTGGTAATATCTTGCCTATGGTATCAAGGTAGTCAGATACAACATTCAAATTGGTCATACAATAACACATGGAATTAACTATATGTAAACCAGGATATTTAAAATATTTATAACAACATATGCATGCAATAAGGAATTTAAAAACTGAAAATAATTTAAATTACTGGGGGCAATATGGTCAATGGTGTAACTTGCCTTGGTCGGTGTCTTGGAATTCTAAATCTTCAGTTTGATCGAACTCTCCGGAGTCGTCGAATTCTATACGCGAAAATACGACAAATTCAATATTCAAATTCAAAAACATAGTTCAAATTAACTCCAAATTGAAATATTTTGTTTTAGTTAGCTAGATTATAATTTTATATAAATTTTGCAATTTGAATCACCCAATTTGGAGTTCGTATGCAAAAGTTATGAATTTTAGAAGTTTAAACTTAAATCTGAAATTTAATTGATTTCCCCGAATTATTTTTCTACTGAAAAACCTATTTATTGTGCAATGATGATATCAGCACCGAAATTCGGAATTAAAACAATTATAAATAGAATTATGACATGTGGGCCCCTTGTGTCAGTGACACGGTCCATATGGGCTGGGTTTATGGGCCGAGGTTGTGCTGGCCTGCCACGCAAGCGTGTGGGTGGTGCTGACCGTGCGCCACATAGGCAGCCACGCGAGCATGTGGAGGTGACGTGGTGAGGGGGTGGCGCCCCGGTGGCTTGCCACGTAGGCATATGGCCGGCGGCGCCCCCGGCCCGAGGGTCGCCGGAGATTGCCGGCGTTCCAGCGGCCGTGGTTGGTACCAAAAGAGAGAGGGGAACAGGGGGATCATTATGCGCTACCTTGGTGCGGCGAGGCGAGGCGAGGCGTTTTGGCCGTCGGCGGCGGGTTTTGGCGGTGAGAAACTTCAGTCGTCGGCGAGGTTGGGGTTCCGGTGACTCCCTGGCGAATTGGAGGCGACCACCGGGTTTGCGAGGAGATGACGATGCCGACGGTGGCGACGGAGTGGACACGGCGGTGTTGACGGCGGCGGAATCGAAGCTTCAAGCTTCACGGTCGCCGGCGACGAAACTCAACTATGAGGCGCTATAGACTATAAAAGCGGCAATGGGTGGTGGCGTCGGGACTGGTAGAGCAATGCGCACCCGGGGCTGCCTTTTATAGGCGCCGAGGTGCTCCATAACGTCGTGGCGAAGGTGGGGGTCATGCGGCGGTGGTTACGGTGTTGTGGGCGAAACCGTCCCGGAGAAGAGGGGAGAACATGGGGGAAAAGCGGCGGAGGTGGACGCGGTCGTGCACATGTACGCGAATAGATCGGGGCGGTTGAGATTAGGCCGTTAGCGAAGCTTCCATGCCTACGGAAATGGCGGTCGTGGGCTTAGCTGCGCGAGGACGAAGACCAGAGGTAGACGAAGGTCGCGGGCCGTTGGATTTTGTTTCAACGGTCGGGGCTTGATGAGAGTAGAAGATCGTGGAGGAAATCCTGGCCGTGGGATTTAGATCGAATGGTTTAGATTAGAAGGAGTTTAAGTCTCTGAAGCGGTATGAAGATCTGGCCGTTAGATTAAGATCGCACAGCTTATATTGTTTATGATATTCGGACCGTGCGGTGGTTAAACAAAATCTTGACCGTTGGTTCTTGATCCAGCGGTGGAGATAAGATGGGGCGCGTGTGTGCGGCGCGTGCGTTGGATTTCAATCCAACGGTGGATGGATAGGGAAGAGAGAGGGTGCGGGCGGCTGGGCTGTGCGGGCCGTGCGCGGGAGGGAGTTTGGGCTGGAGCCTTTGGGTTTCGGCCCAAACAGGGTTTTTGATTTTCTTTTTGCTTTTCTATTGTTTTAATTCTGATAATTCATATAAGGCTTTAGAAAATAGCAAAATAACTCCAAAAATGATGGGAAAAATTCACAGAAATTCCCACACTTATTTTGGTCTTAATAAAATTATTTCCAACTTTATGTTGACTTTTAATTTTGCAAATAAACTCATTCTTGACTTTAAAATTATTATAAAAGCTTTTAAAAAATTCCAAAAAATTCCACAAAAGCAAATAGGTTTTTAATTTGTACTGAAATTTGAAAATTTGGGCTATTACATAATGCAACATATGGACAAGGATTTGCCTCTCCAAGCCCACTAGGTGCAACACAAGCACATAAGAGGAGAGAGGGATTGCTCTTAGCTCAAGGGAGAAAGAAATAGCACCAGCAACTTTACACAACTGGCCACGAGGGGTATTTATACCCCCACACAAAGAAACTAGCCCATTTGAGAAAAGTTGTCTGAAAAACAGAGGAGCTCGGTCCGACTGCCGACAAATGGCCAGTCAGATTGGCCTTACTTCAATGGCTATAAAAACTAGTCCTCATAGCCTCAACCAGTTTGACCACAGCGGTCGGTCATATTGCAACTGCCGGTCAGATCACTCCACTAAGGAGCTCAGGACAATTCCAGTGGAAAACCCCTACTAGAAAACGTTGACCGCGGGGGTCAGACCGAGGGCTAATCAAACTGGAAACACATGCCCGGTCAGACTGCTCAAAGCTGGGGGGTCATACCACTTGAAGGTCAAACCGGCACACAGCCAGGTCAGACCGCCAGGACTGATCAGACCGCCCAACACATGGCAGCCAGACCAGCCATTGACAAAAACAGAGAATCAGGCTGCATGCACTTTAACTCAATTTGCAAAACATATTCGCCAATTGTCGTGCTATGCAAACAAGGAATAAACACATGATTCTTAACAAGTTGCAAAACATATTTGCCGACTTTAGAATCATGCCACAAGGGTTAGATACATGGACTCAAATCATTTGTAAAACATATTGGAAACTAAAGTCACATACTACAAAGATTATGCATGAGCCTCAACTATTTACAAAACACATTCGTAAATACCAGCAACATGCCACGGAGAGTTAGAGCAAGTATAATAAGCTATCAACACATGACACACTCAAGCTACTAGTCAAGATCTCTCTTAATAGTACGATAACCTACACTAGCAATCTGGTCTCTAAACCAAATACCAAGACCGGTAAAATGACTAAGAAACACATTCTTAGCCTATGCTAGTTATACCTTTTCCTTGCTCATCCGCTTGGAGCTTTTGGATGATGACTCACATCTTCTCTCCAAAACCAGATTCTTGACTTGAGCATCAATACATGACATCACCCACTTGTCTTGATGACTTTCAACACATTGAGCCATCCAAAGTCTTCATCATCATGGGACTTAACCTATTTCACAAACTCATAGAAAATATTACTCCACATGAAGATTGTCATTAATTACCAAAATACTCTATGAACTCATATGGCCGGTCTAGATTCTTCAGGGAGCAAAAGGGAGGTTGTACATGTTGGTCATTTATGTCGTGTCAAAACTCAGGTAGTCTCTGTTAGAAATTGGCCTATATGAGTGAGGCCCATTTTCTATAATTCCAAAGCATTTATGGTTTAGTATCATATTGCTAAGGCAAAGTGGAGGTGACCAACATATAAGGTGGAGTCCTTGCCACTCCTTGAAACATGTGACACATGGATGAGGGTGGCAGGAGGAGGGCTTTGGCTAAATACACACGCGCACGCACGCACGCGCTTGTGCGTTCGCGTATTTTCGCGTGAAAAATCGCGTGACTTGTGACTTGCGACGCGCGACCGTGCCGTGACGTGGCGCACCATTTGGCAGACCAAGTCCACCTTAATTTTGCTGAACCATTCGTCTCTCTATCTCTGTTTGAATGAGATTCAAATGTTTGAATTTGAGGCTTTATTGGGTGATGATGAGCGATTATCGATGAGGTAAATAGTGGTTAAGTGTGTGATTACGGTGGGTAAATGGCTGGTTAAGTGTGTCGATTACGGTGGGTAAATGGTCATTTAATCATCGATTACCAATCTGCATCTATATATATGCCTGGAGACGTCCAGTGCATAGAGTTTAGAAGAATAGCCTCCATTCCTTCTTCTTTCTAATCTGTGCTGTTGTACTGCGCCGTCTGAACCTTGTCGACTCTTCTTCTCGGCGTGCACCGTGAAGAAGGGAAGCGGTATCTCCGAACCGTTGCTGCCGTGAAGACCTGCATGAGGGCGACAATAAGGTTTCTGGGCAGCGCATCTGTGCGACCGCTTGCTGCACTACGACATCTACGTTTCTGCACTGCATCAAGTCTGTGTTGCTTCCTGTTCTTCATCAGACCCATCTGTAAGTCTACTGTGTGATTGATTGACTTGTTTACATCCTATTTTTCATATATTGTGAAGTACAATGAGTTGTCTGCTATCAATACTGTTTTATGCATCATTAGTATTTTGTAATATTTGTCTTCTAATAAAATTTGGAATTAAAATATTGCCATCATTTTCAACATTCCAGAAACCTTATTGTAAACTTTGTTGCAACGCAACTATGGCTGGAGCTTCTGATGCTATGAAACCTGAGAGGTTTTCTGGTTAGAATTTTTGTAGATGGCAGACTAGAGCCAAGTTTTGGCTCATGTCTTTGGGGCTGTGGTGGGTAATCCACCCGTAGTATCCATTTACGGTTGACCAGTATATGCAGTTCGATAATGCGAACAACACTGCTCTTGGCTGCCTTTGACCATTCTGGCAGATCAGCTCTATGATGTGTACATGGACTATAAGTCCGTCACAGAGTTGTGGGATGCACTAGAGCACAAATATGCAGAGGCAGGTTGTTGGCTCTACATGTGTGAGTAATTCTTCGACTTTACCATGGATGAGGCTAAGTCCATAGTTGGACAAGCTCATGATCTCCAGCTATTGGTTGGTGAGATTGCGCATCTGGGCTGTGTGTTGCCTCCTAAGTTTGTGGCTGCGGGTATTGTTGCCAAACTTCCTGTTTCTTGGCGGGATTTTGCCACTAGCTTGAAACACAAGAGGGAAGAGATTTCTGTTGAAGATCTCATTGCTACCCTCGATGTGGAAGAAAAGGCAAGAGCAAAAGATGCACCTAGCACTTCTGGTCAGAACAATGCAAATTTCATAGAGAAAAAGACTGTTGCAAAGAAGTACAAATCCAACAAAATGAACAAGACAACTAGCTTTAAGAAGAAAACTGAAAAGAAGGATATGAAGAACATCACCTGCTTTGTGTGTGGGAAAAACGGTCATATGGCGAAAGACTGTCATTTCCGCAAAAGCAGAGATGGTGAACAGCCAAAGAAGAAGGCTGTCAACGTGATCATAGGCAAGGCCTCGACTTCAGGAGGGTATAGTAATTCTCCTGTTGTTTTTTCAGCATGTCAATCCACTGATTAGTGGGTTGATACTGGTGCTAATGTTCACGTATGTTCTGATATTTCCTTGTTTTCTTCTTACTAGGCAGCAGGGGCTTCCTCCATCCTAATGGGAAACGGGTCGTATGCTTCTGTTCTTGGTGTTGGTACGGTAGAACTGAAGCTTACTTCAGGGAATATTGTCCACTTGAAGAACGTGCAGCATGCTCCTACAATAAACAAGAACCTAGTTAGTGGTTCTGTTCTATGTAGGGACTATTATAAGCTAGTCTTTGAGTCAAATAAAATTGTAATGTCTAAGTTCGGGAATTTTGTTGGTAAAAGCTATGAGAGCGGAGGCTTGTTCCGCCTAAGTACTTTAGAGTCTTGTTATAATCTGAATGTTGCAACTGGTTTAAATAAATGTGAGGAAAATATTTGGCATTCTCGTTTCTGTCATATTGGTTTTGATAGTATTGCTAGAATGTCCAGATTAGATTTAATTCCAAAATGTGAAATTGTCAAAGGATCAAAGTGGCAGTCATGTGTGCAAGCAAAGCAGCTCGCAAACCCTTTAAGGGATTAGAGGACGAAAAGAACTTGGCACCATTAGATCTTGTTCATTCAGATTTGTGTGAAATGAATGGATTGTTGATAAAAGGAGGCAAATGATATTTTTTAACTTTTATTGATGATGCAACATGCTATTGCTATGTGTATTTGCTAAAAACTAAGGATGAAGCTTTAAACTACTTTAAGACTTATAAGACCGAGGTTGAGAACCAACTGATCGGGGAGGAGAGTACATCTCTCATGAATTTTCTCAATTCTGTTCTGAGCATGGAATAGTCTATGAATTTACACCACCATATTCACCCCAATCAAATGGGGTAGCTGAGAGGAAAAATCGGACACTAACAGACTTGGTTAATGCCATGTTAGAGAGTGTTGGTATGCCTAAGACATGGTGGGGGGGAAGCTATATTGACAGCAACTTTCGTCCTAAATAGAGTAATCACTAAAAAGAGTGATATTACTCCATATGAAAGATGGAAGGGGAGAAAACCCAATGTCAATTTTCTGCGAACTTGGGGGTGTTTGGGCAAGGTCAATATACCATTGCAGAAAAAGAGAAAGCTTGGACCTAAAACAATCGATTGTATTTTTCTAGGATATGCTCATAATAGCACGGCCTATAGATTTTTAGTAGTTAAATCAGAAATTTCTGAGATTATTGCTAACACAATAATGGAGTCTAGAGATGCTTCATTCTTTGAGGATTATTTTCCTATGAGAACAACAGGCAGTACTTCACAAACTGAGAATGTTCAAACTGAAAATATTGAAAGTGAGAATAATCAAACTTCTGAACTTCCCACCATCTCTGAACCAATATGTGATATCCCTGAGGAGGATACCAATCTAGTCACAGAAGCTCTTCGTAGGAGCAAGAGACAAAGGGTTGAGAAAACCTTTGGTGATGACTTTATTGTATACCTCGTGGATGATGTGCCAAAGACCCTTTCAGAGGCTTATGCATCTTCTGATGCTGAGTATTGGAAAGAAGCGATCAGAGCGAGATTGACTCTATCATGGCTAATGGTACTTGGGAGATCACCGATCGTCCTATCGGTGCAAACTCAGAGGATGTAAGTGGATCTTTAAAAGAAACTAAGGCCCGATGGTACTATTGAGAAGTACAAGGCAATACTTGTGGCCAAGGGTTACACCAGAAAGAGGGAGAAGATTTCTTTGATACCTATTCTCCTGTCGCCAGACTAACCACCATCAGAGTGCTCCTTGCGTTAGCATCTTCTTATGGTCTACATGTCCATCAAATGGATGTAAAGACAACTTCTCTTAATGGAGAGTTGGAGGAAGAAATCTATATGGATCAACCTGATGGTTTTGTGATTTCTGGACAGAAAAATAAGGTATGTAAATTATTGAAATCCTTATATAGTCTAAAGCAAGCACCTAAACAATGGCACGAGAAATTTGATAAAACTTTAACATCTGCTGGCTTTGTTGTGAATGAAGCTGATAAATGTGTATATTATCGTTATGGTGGGGGTCAAGGAGTGATCTTGTGTCTGTATGTAGATGACATACTTATATTTGGAACAAACACTACCGTAATTGATGAGGTCAAATCTTTTTTATCTCGATGCTTTGATATGAAAGACTTATGAGAGGCAGATGTTATTCTGAATATTAAATTAATCAAGAACGAGGATGGGATCACTTTTAGCCAATCCCGTTATGCTGAGAAAATCTTAAGCCGTTTTGGCTATGAGAATTGTAAAATTTCTCCAACGCCCTATGATGCAAGCATTAAGCTTCGAAAGAACCAAGGGTTAGGAAAAGATCAATTAAGATTTTCACAAATTATTGGATCACTTATGTATCTATCTGGTGCCACAAGACTCGACATATCATTTCTTTGTGAGCAAATTAAGTCGGTTTACTTCTAACCCGGAGATGATCACTGGGAGGCACTTGAGAGAGTGTTGCGCTATTTGAGAGGCACAACCTCATATGGAATTCACTATACTGGGCATCCTTCTGTATTTGAAGGATATAGTGATTCAAATTGGATCTCTGATGCAGATGAGATCAAAGCTACAAGTGGTTATGTCTTTACCCTAGCAGGAGCTGCAGTTTCATGGAGGTCGTGTAAACAGACTATATTGACGAGGTCAACTATGGAAGCAGAACTTGTAGCACTAGACACAGCTACTGTTGAGGCTGAATGGCTTAGAGAGTTTCTGTTGGACTTGCCACTGTTGAGAAACCAATACCAGTAATCCTAATGTACTGTGATAATCAAACAATGTTGATTAAGGTTACAAGTACTAAGGATAACATGAAGTCCTCCAGACATGTGAAGCGTAGGCTTAAATCTGTCAGAAAATTGAGGAACTCCGGAGTGATTACTGTGAATTATATACACACTAAGAAAAATCTGACAGACCCTTTCACAAAGGGGCTAGCACGGAAGGCGATTTCCGTTGCATCTATGGACATGGGAATGAGGCCCATTGGAGTTACAACTCAACAGTAACCCATACATTCTTGATCGGAGATCCCGTGACTTAGGCAATGGGAAAAACAAGTTGATGTTGTAACAAGAGAGTATATATTCATTGAACCCATGTCCTAATAGACAAATTACTCTCGTCTGCATGGAAGGTTGGCATAAAGCCTTAATATATTATGTTGTCCAAATGAGGAAAATGTATTAGCCTGCAGGATACCTAAAAAGAATATACCTACTTGAGCCCAACTGTGAGGTCGCAGTTCACAAGAATAGGGTATTCTCTAGAAAGCTCATGAGCAGATAAGGGAGCATGACCAAATAATGCTCCGTTTAGGCGCGGTTCTTTGACAGTCTAGTATCAGTTGAGATTTCAAGTGAAATTTAATCACAAAAAGCTGTGAATTCAAGGCATGGTCCATTCATCAGCTGTGAGAAGATGAATCTTGTCATTCTAGGTGCAAGTTCAACCCGTACAGGACTTACACTAAAAGACTGGTATATTAACAGCACAATATCTTTGATATCCTTTTTGCTTCTTGCTTTGGAATTGGTGGGGGATTGTTAGAAATTGGCCCATATGAGTGAGGCCCATTTTCTATAATTCCAAAGCATTTATGGTTTAGTACCATATTGCTAAGGCAATGTGGAGGTGACCAACATATAAGGTGGAGTCCTTGCCACTCCTTGAAACATGTGACAACACATGGATGAGGGTGGCAGGAGGAGGGCTTTGGCTAAATACACACGCGCACGCACGCACGTGCGCGTTCGCGTTTGCGTATTTTCGCGTGAAAAATCGCGTGACTTGTGACTTGCGACGCGCGACCGTGGCGCGCCATTTGGCAGACCAAGTCCACCTTAATTTTGTTGAACCATTCATCTCTCTATCTCTGTTTGAATGAGATTCAAATGTTTGAATTTGATGCTTTATTGGGTGATGATGACAAACAGTTACTAGTGGGTAAATGGCTGGTTAAGTGTGTCAGTTACCAGTGGGTAAATGGCTGTTTAATCTGTCAGTTACCAGTATGCATCTATATATATGCCTGGAGACGTCCAGTGCATAGAGTTTAGAAGAACAGCCTCCATTCTTTCTTCCTTCTAATCTGTGCTGTTGTACTGCGCCGTCTGAACCTTGTCAACTCTTCTTCTCAGCGTGCACCGTGAAGAAGGGAAGCGGTATCTCCGAACCGTTGCTGTCGTGAAGACCTGCATGGGGGCGACAATAAGGTTTCTGGGTAGCGCATCTGCGCGACCGCTTGCTGCACCGCGACATCTACGTTTCTGCACTACATCAAGTCTGCGCTGCTTCCTGTTATTCATCAGACCCATCTGTAAGTCTACTGTGTGATTGATTGACTTGTTTACATCCTGTTTTTCATATATTGTGAAGTACAATGAGTTGTCTGCTATCAGTACTGTTTTATGCATCATTAGTATTTTGTAATATTTGTCTTCTAATAAAATTTAGAATTAAAATATTGCTATCATTTTCAACAGTCTCCATATTTCTTGTACAATAATCATCCTCTTGCATTGGCCCGGAAAATGCTCCTGACTATTTTTTTTTTCATCCAAATCAAAAGTGTAGAAAAATCCACGATTATCAGCTTGTTTATGCCTGAAATACCTCAACATTTGCATCGTGTTGTTTTTCGAGTTTTCCTGCCTGATTGTTGTCCTTGTGTTGCTCACATCTTTTTTAGTGTATGGTAATATCCGTAGACCTCCTCTTAGATAACAAAGTATTGCCATTATGTTCCTATTTGCTATTTTGCATGTATGAAACGTTCTTATAAGCATCTTTTCTTCACTTGTCATGTGTTTATGGGACCGCATGAACCTTGTCTCACACTATGGGCTGAGCTCATAGTTATGGTCCAAATTTAGTCACGTTATTTTCCAAAGCACATGTCTTCTCTGAAACTGTCATCTCTACTTTGCAACCAATTCTAATTATTGTGTTCCTTTTTCCTTTTTCCCGTCATTGATATTGAGAAGTTTGTGTCAACTGATTCTTCCTCTGCTGCATTTTCCTTCCCTAACTTGTTGTACATTAGTGTCAGCCTTGTTACTTCTTTGTTTCTTTTCTTGCTCTGTGTGCGATAGTTTTGTGTTCTGCAAAACGAAAATCCTTTCAGAAATGCATAGAAATTGAGGAAGTAGTGGGCATCATCCTCTGTTGCAAATCTCATTCCCATTTTTGGCACACATGATTCATTAATTTCATTTCTTTCTTGCGCAACTTCTACTGTTTCTTTCTCTATGAATTTTTAAATGTCTTGTTCTGTTATTTCTTCTGCATTTGCTGGTTTTGGTTGATCAACTTCCATGTCTGTGGAGCCCTGATTTGATGTTTATGTCTCTGTGTTTAGAGTAGTGTTGGTGTTGTTTTCCAATTCCCTGCTCTTTGCTTGTGCTAAGACATGCGAACAAATGGGTTAGGCGCACTGAGCCCTGCTTTTTAATATATATTTTTGATTAGATGAAGATGAGTTTTGCACCTCTTCGTGATTGGTTCTTTGTTTCTTAGATGTGCCTGCTTCTTCTTTGCTGATTGATTCCCTTTTCTGTTTGCAATTTCAAATAAAAGATACAACCCAGAATATGATTGTGCAACTAAATTTGTTTTGTGGAGTTCAAAACTAACCGTACCTTGCTTTCTAAAAATGTAGGTTGTGAACCTTGCTCTTGACCTGTTGGAGCATACCCCCCAGCAAATTAGTCAAGTTGAGTTCATATCTAAAATTGATGTTTTTATGATATCTTATTTTGCAGTAATACAACTCATCAATACTATAGTCCTACATTAACTTCTGTAGGCATAAACTGCACAGGGAGTTGAGCACATGCGCATCAATATTCTTCTGTGCAACAAAGTACAACGAGGTAAGTTAGATCTGACTGTTTGCATAGTTCATTTCTAAAATATTGTGAGTAAAATTTTCAATTTATAAACCGTTTTATGTAATGATTTCATAAGGTTGCCTTTTATTTTGGTTCTCCCTATCTATATTATGCCCGCGCATGTAAGTGTAGTGTTTGTTTCTTTGATTTTTTAAAAAAACATTTTTGCTGCTGAGATATGAGCACTGATAGTGCCTTCCTAGGATTTTTTTTTTTTTGAGGTTCAGGATTTTCCCCATCCGAACTGCTTTAAAGAAAAAAAAACACCATACTCTGCGAGGCATCCACGGGAGCAGCGCTCGAACCGTGATAGGCTTATAGGAGCCTAAAGCTCCTCTGTACCACTGTGCCCCTGCACAGTCCTTGTATCACTGTGCCACAGTAGAGTTTTCACTGTACCAGAGCACAACTTTCACTGTGCCACAGCACAGCAATCCGTGAGGCCCAGGGATCGATCCCTGGCCGGCGCTTGTCTCAACACAAGCCTAGACCAAGTGAGCTATCGCTTACTCCTCAATTGCTCTGTGTAAAACTTTCCCATGTTTAGTTGCATGCATGCCTTGTTCCTTTAATTTTTTTGCAAAGGTAATTTAAAATTATTCTTACTTGAGATATGAACACTGGCAGTGCCTTGCTAGTTTTTTTTGCTTTGTATAATACTTTCCCATGTTTAGTTGCATGCATGCCTTGTGCCTTTAATTTTTCAAAGGTAATTTAAAATTATTCTTACTCTTCATGCTTCCTGCTTCATGAACCATAAAGCAGCAATCATGAATTTAAGATTTAATTTTTTGTTACCTCAATGCATTAAGAAATGGTACAAACCTCCATGCAAGTAAAATAGGATCAAGTTATTCTAGGTTTCATTTATCCTTCAGTTCGCAAACGTTAATGCTTATTGTATCCCTAGTTGTGTTATAGTCATTTTGTACATAATTTAAATCCAAGAAATCATTGTAATTGCTTCATTAATTTACTGTAAAAAGAAGTTTTGGCCTACAATTACTTGTGTACAAGTTGTGCTTTTTTACTTCTACATTTTTGGGATCTAAGTTTTTGTAATACTCCCATTCCCTTCTATTTTTCTTCCAGCAATTCCATGTCCCTGTAAATAGAATTGAACATTTTTCCAGTATGCATACTACTAAGTATGCCTGAAAAATTACAATAGAAAGTAAGCTGCATACCTTCATCATTGTTGATGTATTTCCCACTTGACACAGTCCTAGTGGATCGAATATATTTGCCTGCACACAATGAATTTTTTTAGTTCTAACTTACAAGTTGATCAAATGCTAAATACCAACAGCGATGTAGGTTTCCAGGTAGTTATTCAAGAAAAAATTGGTCCAACATACAAATTTGCATGTTGAGATGTATGACATTTTTAGAAAAATATATTGTAGGGCTATGGAGTTGATCATTGTGCAACAAGCACTGCACAAAGCTTTACTCAATTACCAGCAGTATGGTATACAACATCCTGACAAAGAATTTCTGTATGGGTACAAATAATATGCTGCTGGTACTTGAGTAAAGCTTTGTTTGGTGTTTGTTGCACAGTGATCAGCTCCATAACCCTGTAACATTTTTTTTCAAAACATAGGTCTATAGGTCCCAAGACAATGCATGTTAGTTGCAAGTTTCGCAACCAGTATTTGTTTTACAACTAATTTCTACTGAATTTAAAGACTGAAAACCCTATTTGGGATTTTGGAATTTATTGACATGATCAAGCTCATGAGCTACCCTATTTTGTTCCCTCTTTGCACTTCGTCACCCGGACTTCACAGTTCACCAATAATTGCAGCACGTATACTTCGATCTATCCATCGTTGAAGATTGTAAGGCAGGAATACAAGACGAACAATCTGTTTCTAGAATAATAGGGGCCTGAAAACCATTGAAGAGCAAGGGATAGGCCTTCCTGACATGCCGCAGTGTCGGCTTCTTCAGCAGAGGAATAGTGGAAAAGATACCTCCATGACAAGGTCACAACTCTAGACATAGATACATGCTACGGCAGAGGTGCACAATACACACGCATTAGGGCTCATTCGGACCGTCTAATTGCCATCAAACAGCCTAGACCAATACTGTAATAAACAGTAAAAACACTATAGTATTCCTGCATACAGTAGTACTGTAGCATCAGACTCACATACTGTTGCTACGACCGGATCCCACAACTCCGCCATCCCAGTTCTGAATCACCGCACCAACGTTGGCCTTGCTTGAATGCTCCACAAAGCCAATTGTCCCCGCTCTAAGAAAATTGACGGTGTGAGTACTGAGGCGTTGGCTCAGTGGTGAGGTTGTCGCCGAGCAACCCACTCGCCTGGGTTCGATCGACTCAGTGCGTCTCACCTCTCATATTTTTGGATGAAATCGTGTTTCTCTAGCCCACTTTGGAGCATCGAATTTTCGCGGGGGTTGTCAAGGAGAAAGGAAACATTTACTTTGCTGAGAGAATTCACGAGAGTGTCGTATATTACCAGGGAGGAAGTTTGGGGTTCTAAATTTTTGTTTCCATAGGGTTCAAATGTTCCACAAGATCAAATCTCGCTGCTTCTCTTCTCGGTTGCCATTGTCGCGTTGTCGTTGTCGCCGAACCTTTTTGCGAGCGAAGAAGAAAACCGAACATGTGAAGAGGTTGACGTGATAACAAAAGGAGAAGGTCATTTTCTCCCGTGGCCCACTACCCAGCCCGTGTTCGGCCCAACTTGGCCTGTTTGTATCATGGTCTGGGCCTGTACGGCTTAAAGCAATGTTTTTGGGGGCGAACCTGCAGACGGAGCTGTCGTCTTGGCCCGGTCCAGTCGCACTCCTTCGTTAAAGCACTGAAAGCAAAAGACGAAACACAAAAGAAAAGAAAAAAGATTCCGCAAAAAAACAAAAACATATTAAATCTGTTTTTTAGGGAGAGATAAAATTGAGATGTTTGCTTCGGTGAATGGAGTATTACTCATGAACCAAGGTCTCCCTGTCAAGTTGCCGTCAGGTAATGGATCATAGATCGATGAAGAGTGCCTGACCAGGACAAGCGAGCGACCAGAAGGATTTCGTACGTACGTACGAGCAAGTATCCTTTAATTTCTTCTTAATTTAATTTTCTGTAGCACCATTTCTCGGAGCAAATCAATGCAAAGATCCATGCTCTTCAGATAGATTGACGATAGTAATACACTGACGCTGGAGTACTCATCAATGTAGTGTCGGAGGAAGAAGGAACTAGTGTTCAATTGGTCACTCACAGTACAGCAGTACGGCCGTGCTGCACAATTCTAGTTTGTGTCCCAACCATGCATATTTAAAGCGCGTAGAGTGGATTAAAGAACCTCGACACGATTTCAAAAAGTATAGGGGGGTTTTTGAAAAAAAAGGAGCGAGACCTCAACGTTTTTTTTAAAAAACCACATAGGACTTTTTGAAAAAAAACACGACGTGAAGGACCTTCATATGATTTCAGAAACAACATGAGGTTTTCCGCAAAACACCTGATGTGGAGGATTTGGACGTGATTTCAGAAGCCTTCTCGAAAAAAACGGCGCAGAAATTCTAGGAACCGGGTTTCCTCTGCCCATTAGAATGAGTATATTATATTGATTCTAAAAAAATAGACTAAATTTAAATTGGAGCCAATCTGCAATGCTCTTGTTTTCATGCCATAACGTAACGATTGCGGCCACTTCTGGTCGTAAGCTAATCATGCGTGCCGGTAGATGACAAATCTATAGTAGTCCAGTGTCACTGTGAGAAGAGCGTAGGCTAGTTTTTCTGATTTTTTTTTAGTAACAAGTAAATACTTTGTTTGGACGGGGAGCAACTTAATTTTGCATGGAACATATCAATTCCCATAGGAATAGAGGGGAAAAAAATCATAGAGTTCGTAGTAGTATGACATCGTTTGGGAGGCTTCAAATTCAGCTTTTCGCTTAATAGATGACACGAGATGAGCTACTGACAAGAAGGTGTTTAACTTACCGGGGGCAGAGGTAGGATGTGCATGCTCCATTGCTCCTACATCTCTCTCGTGGTCATCTGGAGTTTTTGAGTCCTCGAGACAGCGGCGGATCCAAAGAAGGTTGAGTGGGGTTCGGGTAAAGCTATCAGAATCACGATTCTAGTCATGTGGTACTACGTTTCTACGACCCAGATTAATTGGATCAATCCAATCCTATGTAGAGTCTTAATTTAGTAGAATCTTAATATTATTACGATTCTAAAAAAAAATGTAGGACCATGATTAAAATTTTCATACGCTCATACCCAATTCTAGTGATTTGTTATAAATAATTATTTACATGCGTCCTTTTCATTGTAAACTTAATTTTTATTTCTTCATGTCCATTATAATTTGCATAAATAAGAAACGATCATTTTTGCGCACTACATTTTGGTAAACAAAAGTTTTAAAAATATAGTTTTAAAAATGTAGAAGTGTCAGAATACAAGGTAGATTTAAAAAATGCTTCTTTGGTAGAATCAGATAAGATATTAAATTCTACATCGATCCTACGATTCGTGATCCCGCTGAAGAACATCCGATCCGATTTAGGATCGGAATTCTGACAACCTCGGGCCTGGACCCCCACTCAAATTTTAGTTTTTAGTGAAGTAGCCTAATATCTGACCACTTGTGCCCCCGCTCAACCTAGTAGAGGTGCCCCGATAGTGCAGTTGTGTCCCGTTTTTTTTTGTGCCGGGTCCACATCTGCTCTAAAAGCTCCACTAATGGGATCAATGGATCACGGATACAGGTCAAACACTTTTAGTTGTCCTCAACAATTTGTCCGGCTAGAACAGAGCCCACGTTGACTGTTCCTATTCATTCCAGACTTATCCTGGTCGAAGAAACCACCACTCCTATCTGAAAGGATCAGGATGTACGTTGTCCAGCCCCATTCTATAACATCCCGATTTTTGCCCTAATTTAAAATTGCATGACTTTTGCGAGTTTTGAAAACATTTGTTGCATATCAAGAGTTTCTAATTTTTTTGCCTTGTATTTAAAAATTTAAAACAATTTCATTGGCTCAAGATCCGAATTTGCAAAAACTTAAATTACACTGTAGGTCCCTGAACTTGCGAGGTTGTGTCACTTAGCTCTCTGAACTTATATTTTACTTTCTCAGCCCTGTAAACTTGCGAGGTTGTGCTACTTAGCTTTTTGAACTTGCGTTGAAGTGAAGTTCATTGGATGCGATGCCGACGACTTCGTCCCCTTTGAGTCTGGTGGAATCGTCGTCGCCCCCTTCCAGCTGTGTTCATCGTCTCTGTCACCTTACGCCGACAAAAATAGATTCTTTAGGCCCGGGAACGCACCGTGCTCGCGTCTTCATCAGAGCTCCACCATCGCCACTTGTCGCCGTCCTCGCCCTTGCCTCCTCTGAGTCAGCCGTGCGAGAGAGAAGTACATTCCCAGTGCTAGAGAAAGAAGTACATTCCCAGTGCAAAACGACTCTCTCTCTCTCTCTCTCTCTCTCTCTCTCTTTATTTTTTGGGTTGCTGCCACCTCGCTGATCGTGCTTCGCTGCCAGTAAGCTCCTCACATGCCTCCCATGTTTCCCTCTCACTGACATGACATTCTCCTAGTGCAAAGTGAAACGAAAAGTATGAAGATGTGGTGCAAAATAAAAAAAAATCACTAAGGATGGTGCAAAGTGAAACTATGGTAAAATTATATAGTTCAAAGTGAATTTTACTCTAAATTATAATTTTGTACAATCCAAAAATAATTAAAACCTAGGTATTGCAAAACCTCCTCAACATTCAAATTCAAACCCAAATCAAATTTTGAAATACAAATAAAATTTCAAACCTTATCACCTTTTCTCTCTTCCCCTTGGGCCGAAATCCAACCACCAGCCTGGCCCCTTCTTTCTTTCTCTCATCTCTCCTTGGCCCGAACTGGCCCAGCCAGCACCACCGTCTCTCCTCTTCTTTTGTGTAGATTAGGTCCCTGAAAAAATTCCACTAATTTTACTTGAATTAATAAAGCTTAATTAGGAATTTCTAAAATTAAAACTATTTAATTTGACTAATGAAAACATCCATTAAATGAAAAACCTCTGAGGAATTTTTCTGTATTTTCTTGGATTTTTATGAATTTATTTACTATTTATTTGGCCTCTTTTGAATTTTTAGCCTTTTTCTAAATTCTTTAATCAATTCCTAATTCAAAAAATCCTCTTAGGCTGAATTGTTTCGGCCAATTTCCTTTTTCCTCTCTCTTTACTCGGTTCCGCCCCGGCCTAGTCCCGCATACCCACTCCACCACCTCGCCTCGCCACCCGGCCCACTTCTCTCCACTGGCCCACACCGTAGCCGCTCCGCACCTGGGCCTGCCTGGCAGCCAGTGCCGCCACCACCAGCGAGCGTGCATGCACATGTGCACCACGGACTCTGCCGCCGCCTTGGCGTCCGCGCCCTACACGCCTTCTGAGGCTATAAAAGCCCCTATGACCCTTGTTCCGCGCGTCTTCCACTCCGCCTCTCCTGGTGCCCTAGCCACCTTCGCCTCGATTGTAGCCAAACACCGCCGCCATCTCCTTCTTCCCCAAAGCCGACGTAGACCTCCGTTGCTCAAACTCCCCGTTGGAGCACCTCGGGACATCCTGACCGCCTCACCCTCCTTCGCCATTTGTGCCAAACCACCAAAGCCCCCATGCGCTACGCCGCCGAAGCCGACTTCATCTTCTTCCTCTCCGGCGACAACCCGTGACGCTGAAACACTTCTTTTGTGCTCCTGGTCAAACCAATGAGTTACTCCCGAATCCATCCGTGTCACTTTGTGTCCCTTGCCCCAATCTACACATACACTTTTGATTTCGCGTTTCGCCCATCGTGCGCCAAGTTCTCCCCCTTCTCTCTCCTCTCCAGCCGTCGCCCTTCGTCGTCCGATTGCGCCTCCACCGATGAGCTTCGCCATTCATATTCACCACCATCTTACTCCTCGAATCGCGTTCTACACCATGCTTCCCTCCCCTTTCCTGGAGCGTCACCGCAACTCCATCGTCACCGGAGCCGAGCTTGCGTCGCCGCTTGGAGCTTACCGCCGACCATATCCAACGTTCCCTTGACCCCGCACTCGCATCAGCTTCTTCACCTCGTCACCCTCTCCCCGTTTTGACCCTCCATTTCCTCCACTGTGACCCGCAACTCCGGCGAGCCTTGGAGCCCAAGCGCCACCTACGTCACCATCTATGTCAGCAGCCACCTCATCGCCTTGTCACCTGCCACCTCACTGCCACCTCCTACCACCTTAGCATCAGCCTCCTCATCATCACACACGTGGCCTAACTGATGCTAAACCCGAAACCCAAACCCGTGTGAACTCGGTTCACCATAGACATAGCCACTAACGCATGGACCCACCTTGTTAGACACTATTCCATGAACCCGGTTCACCATGAACCTTTTCCCTGCCATGGACCTAGTCTATGGACCAGTGGCCCACTTGTCAATCACTCCCTCTTTTTTGAAATTCTGTTAATTCTAGAAATTCATTTATTTCAATGGGTCCCACATGTCATACACTCAGATTTTTCTAAAATTACACAAATAAAGATTCTTGGGAATATTTTGCGGACTCTACATGTCAGTTTCTCTCTCCCTTTTCTTTTTGAGCATTTTCCTTTCCCATCAAACTTCCGAGAGCTCGTTCTTCCTCACATGAACTCTGATTGAACTCATTCAAGTTTATAAATTCATCTAAAATCAATACCTACCTTCCTGTACCATTCAATTTCAATTTGGAGTTTATTTTATTTGTCTTTTTGAATTTTGTTTGTATTTGCACTTTCTCTCTCATTAAACATTGACGTTCCAGGATCGTGCGAAAGAGCTGAAGGTCAAAGGAGTAGAAGATCAAAGATAAAAGAAGAACATCATTACTATAGCAAGGCAAGTTGTACCTTTAACCATATTGAACCCAATTTTCCAAAATTACTTTGATTCAAACTATTGCATGATATTTCATATATTTAATTCTTTAAATGTTTTAGGATTAGCTATACACCTACTTGATTATATCCACCTTGCTTATTGTACTACTATGATCTTTTGTCACCTTAGTTTAGTACATTATTAGTTGGTATCATTATAGTACCAATATGGGTTGATTAGGTACGAATAGTCTGCTTAGCCATGCAACGGGTTATTGATACATTTTGAGTTGCAAAACTAAACTTGACTAAGTGAATATGAAATACTTTGTAGAATGTTGTGTGCAGTATGTTGTCACTCGTTGATGGTATGTGTTGCATTTAACCAATAGGGTGGGAAAATATTTAGACCGAGGCAAGTGGATGGATTTGTGATATGGTGGAGCTGTGTGCACTTGGGAAAAATATGAATGTAATAGTTGATAGTAATCGACAGTCTCACCTTGGTCAGTTAAAGACTTAACTTTGTACGTCATTGAACTAAGCCATAACTGTACGACCATATGCTTGGTATGGGATATGTCTAACTTAGTAAGCTACCGAGTGTTGACATTGACTACTCAGGTAGATAGGTTAAGCAATGTGCCAGGGTGGAGGTGTGATTATATCTGTGTAACGATTCACATTTATGAACGGTTCGCCGTGCCCAAGTCCAACAATGTGCGATGGGCCAACAACATGGGGGGGGGGGTTGGTGTTGTCAGTATGCATAACGGGAGGATTAATTGTCAAGATGAAGTTTCGAAAAGGTTTTGTTATGATTGGTGCTAGTTACATTGGTTATATCTAGTGGGTAAAGTGTACAAATATTTGTAGAGTGTTAACAATCTATTCGAATTGCCACGTCCGCAGTCATGGATATGCTCGAAGATTTCACACGAGGGATAGATTTTCATAAAATAACTGGGAGCGACAGCTGTGTGAGTAAACTTATGCAGCTGTGTGAAAATACTTATTAAAATTATTATTGTTATTTGTTTTAAATTACACTTTCAATCTATTATTTATATTCAACTGCAACTGTTACTTTTATGCAAAAGAACCATAGATGCCATATCCTTTGGAACAAGCCATCATCTATAATTGCATTCTATAGTGCGACTTGCTGGGTACTCTATGTACTCATTCTTGCTATAAACAAATGTTGTTCAGTGGACGAAGGCTACAACAATTCATCATCGGTCAACGAGATCTACTTGAAGGATCGTGGAGAACTAGGTCGCGCTACCTCAGTCGATTGCTTGTGGGCATATGGATGGGCTTCACTGAAGTTTTTCTGTTTCATTCCGCTGCAGCTTATTTGAGCTATTTGCCTTCTGAGGTATTAATTGTAATCTTCGACCTTAAGGTCGTTACTCTGATAATTACTGTTAATTACCTATTTCTTATTTATCTTTGCATATGAAATGATATTTCATCGATGTTGTCATTGTGTGCACCAGCGTAATCCTAGACTAGTGTAGTATACACAGACGGTCCAAATTTGCATATTTGGATCCTGACACTCCTCTACATTTCCCCAACTTCTCTCCTCCTCTCCACCTCAGGTGGAGGAGAACTCGAGCCACGCCGATCACCTTCTCCAACTCTGGCCGCAAACTTCATCATCGATTCCAACAATTGGGTTGAGCATCCACCTCTGTTGTCTTGCACATCATGGTCACATCGACATCTTCTTCCCCGTGTTCACCTTGCCTCTGCTTGTTTACCCATAGGGAGGACGAAATGTCGTCGCCGTCTACGGAGTAGGCCGGAACACGCCCTCACCATCGCCGCCCCGCTCTGCTTGATCTAGTGAGCTTCGAACCCAAAGCCTATGACCATCTTGTTCGTCTTGAACCCCTCTTCCTAATTCTCCCTCTCTTCTTCTTTCCCATGCACCAGAGATGCCAGAACGCCTTTGTCCCTGTCGCCAGCCCAGAGCACATGCAGACCCCTCCGGTGCACTAGATCTCCTTCCTCGCCTGGACCCTGGGTGAGCCCATCCGTCAAAGAATGTGACTTGCCTCCTTGTTCGTAGTCTTCAACTGGATCTACTTCTCCTGTGTCTTGATCAACATCTTCAGGAGCTTGTTCTTCAAATTCAGGTCCTATCGCAAAAAAAAACATAAAATAAATAAGTCCGGCATGCGCGAGCTGTGAACAAAATGAAGTAAATAAATCTAAAAAAGTTATAAATAAAGGTGGTGTGGGTGGTTAGGATCAAAATTGATATATATATATATATATATATATATATATATATATATATATATATATATATATATATATATATATATATATATAGAGAGAGAGAGAGAGAGAGAGAGAATACTAACTACTCCCAGGTGTAGTTACTCCCGCTCCATCCACCGTTCCTTGCTTGATGAGATGTGTGCGCCCGTCTCGGTACTGGATATCATGGATGTGAGAGACCCGATCCATTATCCCATTTCCCAGACACCTATACACTCCTTTCCATATGTACTCCTTTTATTATACGAGACACTATCATGAAAACATTATATACTTTCCATGCAACTACTTTTAGCATAAAGTATACTCCTGTGCAAACGTTACATACTACCATACACCTAGATACTCCTTTAACCATACATATAATCCCATGCAGACATGATATACTCCTATGCACCTGCATACTCTTTTTTTCTGCTCCTAGTTCGTTCCTTAGGCTATTCTCTGCAGCCAAATAGGAAGTCGTTCCATAAAAAAAATGAATGGATCAGTTAGTGGTCACGTGAGTATACATACTCCATGTGCAGTCTAGCAGCCCAGCATACATACCACATTCAACGAAGTATACAACAAAAGCACCATGGACCCACCGGCATACTCCATTCGACAGGTGATACATATATCACACTGATGAGTTATCACTGCTGAACCTGTTAGACGTATACAGTGCATACGACGTATTGATCAGGCGCATGCATCCACCGAACACTCGGATTCCCAGCCTCCCATAACATTAGCACCTACCATGTGTTAAGCTTTGCCTTATCTTGGCATGTAATCAGTCTCCCGTAACATTAGCACCTACCATGTTTAGCTTTGCATTATCTTAGCATGTAATCCTAATTTATCTTTTGGTAGTTAGAGCTAATCGCTCCTTGTATTCCATATATACGTGAGGCTGCCCAAGGAATCAAACGTGGTATGGTAGTGGTGGTATCCGACCCAATAACCCGATCAAGTAAGTGGTATCCTGAGGTAGATGGACCGTAGATACAATGGGAGTAACTACACCTGGTAGTAGCAAAAAGGCTTTATATATATATATATATATATATATATATATATATATATATATATATATATATATATATATATATATATATATATATATGATGAACCATGTGGAGGTGACCACATGTATTTGATGAGTAATTGACATTGGTTTAGGTAAGTCGAGTTTGGTTTGGGTGGTTGAGTCAGTCGTTGTGTGGCGCAATTGGGCTTGGTGGGACTTTGGTCAAACTTGGTCGTATGAGATTAGGTTGCATACTCGATATTTCGACAGTTTGGACTTCGTCATGGTAAGTATGATGGTATTTACGCTTTCATGTATCGGCGGTGCTATTTGATGTGTTTCTTGTCGTGTGGACTGCGGGACATCGGGTGGAGTCGTGGCGAGACACGATGGACCGGACTAAGCGCAGTGGCGCCGAGGTCGAACGGTCGGGATGTGTCGAAGACGGCGTGGACTCGAGGTGGTTGCGGCGTGCGAGACAAGGCGCGAAGCTTCGGAAGGTGCGGGAGAGGCGGCAGGAATTTCGCAAGGCTGCACAAGCGGGAGCGGGCTCTATTGGACTTAGCGGGCGTAACAGGGTGGAGACCCGTTAGCCAAGGCTATATAAAGGATTGAGGGGCTGCATGCCCACCAGAGCACTTGAGAGAGGTTTAGGGTTTTTGTGAGTCAAAAGAGGCTTTGGAGGTGGTTTTACTTTTGGGTCTTTAGTTGGTGAGAGTGGGCAGAAGGTAGCAGCGTGTGTTCCCTAGTTGTCTCCTGCTCAAGCATGTATGGTTGAGGGATTGAGAGAGGGAGATGGAGAGGATTGACTGGAGAGTCTTGTAATCATTCCTCTATATGTAATTGTGGTATCGGGACTACTCTTTTGTTTTGAAATGAAGATCTGAAGTCATTTTTCGTTCATTCCTGTCTCTGTTCTTCGATTGTCTCAATGTTGGATTTTTGACTTTTTGATTTTTGAGTTCTTGCTTGCTGGGATTGGCCAAAATGGGTTGCTCCATGATGGGTGAGTACTTCAAGATCATTTGATCAAGGATCCCAACCCCATTTAATCTCAGATTTGGATTTTTGGCTTGCTCTGTTCATTTGTTTAGTTCTAGGGTTTAGGTGGAAATCTCGTTTCCCTCTTTGAGATGGCTTGAAATTTGGCTTGTAGAGTCCAAGGGCTATTGCTAACATATCTGCAAAGTCTCATTGCCAAGGGATCAAAAGGTATGTCAATTTTAGTTTTGGTTTTTCAGCTGTCGGGACGAACTCCAGGATAATCGGTAGTACCTTTCATTTGCCTGCGGTAGTACCTCAGTGCGGTAGTACCTCTCAATACACTGCGGTAGTACCGATTATAGGTAGTACCTCTCATTTGCCTGCGGTAGTACCTCAGTGCGGTAGTACCTCTCAGTACACTGCGGTAGTACCTATAATAGGTAGTACCACTGGTTACACTGTGGTAGTACCAATTGCCCTGATTTCTTCAGTACTTTCTCGGTTTTTGTTTGCTGAGCTTGGGGGTTAGGAGTAGATTTAATACAAGTCTTCCACTGTGCTTAATTATTGATCTTCATAGCTCTCATAGCTATTGAAGTGAAATTTGTGTTGAATCCTTTTTAAACAAAAAACGGATCGAGCTCCTATTCACCCCCCTCTAGTCGCCTATTCGGTCCTACAATATATATATATATATATATATATGTATATATATATATATATAGGAAAAATACTTTCTACTCCCGGGAGTAGTTACTTCCACCTCTGATATACCACCTAAAAGAACTTGACGTACTCCATTATCACTTTGGGTATACTCATATACTAATTATAAGATACTCCAATGTGAACCACACGAAAAATTTGTAAGAAAGTCCATAGTTTTTAGCATATTTTGTAAATACCTTCATATTCGCACATAAAAAGGAGTATGTCTAAAAAATTGTACATGCCACCCCTGAAAGGTGTAAATACCACCTATGTGGTCTTACATACTCATATACTACACATACATACTCTCAGTTGCGCAAGATACTCCCTACGTTGTGAGATACGGAATAGGGAGTAACTACTCCCGGGAGTAGGAAAAGGAGTAGGAAAAGGTTTATATATATATATATATATATATATATATATATATATATATATATAGTACTTAGTTGTACTATTCCTTATTGGGTTCGTGTGAAACAGTAACAGATTTGATCATTAGTGGCAAGATTGGGTACGGATGAACAGTGTCAGGTTTGGGTTGGATACTAATGGGTTGCACAGTATTGGGCCTTGGGTGAACATTGTTGGACTCGGTCGGATTGGGTAGCTCTGATCTTTGGGTGCATGATGTTAACCGGCATTGGTCAGCCAGTTCCATTGGTTGGTCAGCTTCCTTGGCCCACCAGGGCCGCCCATGGGGCACATGGCCTAGCGAGCCAGGCACTCGCTCCCATGGCACCCGAGCCAGACGAAGGGGCGGCGGTGGCGTTTGCGGTGGTGGCGGATGACAGTGCTGGAATGAGGTGGTCTGGGAATGGCTTGGCGACGGCAGTGGCACACGGCTGGAACAGAGGAGCGGTGCGGCAAGTCTCCAGTCATGCTCCGGCCAAATTTGTCGGTGCTTGAGAACCTGCATGGCGAGGGGATCACGGCGGTGGTGATGTTGAAGCTCGGGGAGGTCCGAGGCACTCTGGTGACGATGGCCGTGGGTGGCGAGGCGATGGAGCACAGTGGCGGCGAGTTGGCGGCGGGGAAGCTTGGCTTGGAGCTCACGAATGGGTTCGCGAGTTTGAGGCGGTGCTAATGGTGTAGTTGATTGGGTGGGGGCGTGGACAGAGACGGCGAATCGGAGAAGGGGCTCACCAGGGGTTTTTGGGTGCAGCGGCGATTGTGCGGAGTTTCCCACCTGTCATTGTGGTAGAAGAAAGGAGATTGGGAGTTGGTCAGGAGACATGGGAGTCCTGGGGAGTTGGTCAGGAGATTGGGAGTTGATCGATTCCACGGTCTCAACGCCCGCAAGGGCGACGCTGCGGCTCCTCTCTAATCAAGTACAGCTCCTTCTCCTCAACCTCTCTCTGATCCTCCTCCAAAAATTCAGAACTACACCACAACCATCCGCTCCTGCTCCAGCCTCCAGCCACGGCTGCTTCACGGCAGCTCGGTTGCACGGCTCTCCAGTCGCGCGTCTTGCTGTTCCATTGTTGTGTATTGCTTTAGACAACAACACAGATTCTTGATTGCTACTGGATATTGAGGTGTGCTATTGTGGTTAGGGGTGAAAACGGATCGGATAGTTTCCGACCGATCCGGACGAAAACGGATTCGGAACATCTCGGATCGTATTTTTCTCGGATTTTTTTCGGCTCGGAAACGGAATCGGATTTTTTTCCCAGAAACGGAAACGAATATGGTAGCCATAGTATCCGGCGGAAACGAATACGGAAACGGATTATCCGAATAAGCCTAATCCGGATATCCGGAAATTTGGCCTGTTGTCCAACTGTCCAAGTGCCCAGCCCATGAGCCCAACCGGCCCACAACTCCCCTATCTATCTTGCTATCTCCACTTCTCCTCTCCAAAACACCAGAACAATACTCCCCCAACCCTAGACCGCGCGACCTTCGGTGTCGGTGGTGGCGCGCTCTCCTCGCCTCGCGCCGCCGGCGCCACTCGCCACGCCCACCTTCGCCCGTCTGCTGGCCATCTCGTCCATCGGCAGATCGGCCATCCCCTGGTCCCTGGAGCCTTCCTCGCCTCGCCGCCGGCTCCAGTCCGCTTGCGCATGTCGAAGGTGTGGTCGCCGTCGGCGTAGTACGCGGCCTCGACGTCGAGCATCGGTAGGCGAGGTGGAGGTGTACGAGTTGAACTTCGCCTTGCCGCGGCTCGGTCCGATGGCACCGGTAGTACACACCTCGCCTTGACGCGGCTCCAATCGGTGGTGCGCGCCGCGGCGCCGATCCCGATGGCGCGCGCGCGCCCTCGCCTCCCCACCAGCGGCCACCTCGCCCGCGGCCATCTCGCCTCGTCCCCAGCAGTCCAGCACCTCCGCCGCGGCTCCCCCTCACCGGCCCCGGCCAGCAGCACCTCCGCGGCTCCCCTCAGTCCCTCACTGGCCCGACTGCCCGAGCAGCACCTCAGCACCTCCCCAGTCCCCAAGGCAAGGATCTTGATTAGTGAGGCAATGAATGGTGATCGGTGAATGAATGGATTGAGCTCCTAGTGGCTAGTGTTAGCTCCTTGTTGTTGGCAGTGAATCAAAGAACCAATGGCCAGGCCAATGAGGCAATGAATCAATGGATTGAATTTCATATGTGTTTATGATCCATGCTTATTGTAGATTTGTAGTACCTACTAATGGAGTGCTAGCTCCTGTTGTTGTGATGAATCAAAGAACCAATGGCCAATGAGGCAATGAATCAATGGATTGAACTCCTATTGCTAGCTAATTAAATTCCATTCTTTTAATGTTGGCGATGAATCAAACTATTGTTGGCGATGAACTCCTATTGTTGGCGATGAATCAAACTAATTGGATGCTAGTCCTTCTATGATGCTAGTCATTCTTATTTTCCTTTTATGATGCTAGTCCTTCTATGATTGAATGTTCATTTGTTGATTAATACACATATTTAGATCATCTTCGTAGTTTGTAGAATATGCATGCTTCATTGATATCTTATGTATTCCCTCCATTATCTTGTGCTAGATTTGTGATGGAATCTACAATGGAAGTAGCAGTGCAAGTGTAAGCAATACATCTCTGCTTGCTGGTGACACAAGTAACACAACCACCACAACCACCTTCCATTGCTACAAATGATCCGATTGCGGTGCATTGGTGCCAAGGAATGAAGTTGATTTGACCGGTGAGGCGGTGTCGAGACCGACATTCTGCTCTGCTGCAAAGAGAGCAAAGAAGTGCGACTCGATGTTTGGGAGCACTACACAAAATATGAGAAAAAGAAGAAAGGATCGATGGCAAGATGATTACAGAGTATTGGGCTAAATGCAACAAGTGCAAGTCACGAATCTCGTTGTGAGAGTTCAAGAGGCACATCAATCTTTTGGAATCACTTAAGTAGCAAGCACCAAATCAAGGAGGCCATGACTTCTAAAATTGATGAAGAGTGGAGATGACAAAAGATCTTGCATCTATTGAGACTTATAGGTATGATGAGGTGATAGTTTAAAAAATTATATTTGGCAATTATCATGCATGAATATCCCTTTAATATTGTTGAGCATGAGTACTTTGTGGAGTTTATCAAGTCACTGCGCCCTAGTTTTCCAATTAAGAGTCGCATTACTGCCAGAAAAGATATATTGAATATCTTTGTAGAGGAGAAAAAGAAGTTATATGATTACTTCAAAACACTTGCATGTCGCTTTAGTACAACTATGGACATGTGGACATCAAACCAAAATAAAGGTTACATGTGTATCACTGTGCATTGGATAGATGACAATTGAACATGCAGAAAAGAATTATTAAGTTTATGCATGTAGAAGGTCACCATTCAGGAAGAAACTTGTGCGCACAATTTCATGATTGTGTAGTGGACTGGAATCTTGATAGGAAATTGCTTGCCCTTACTTTGGATAATGCATCAGCCAATGATGTATGTGCTAAGGGGGTAGTACTAAAACTCAATAAGTCAGCTCCTTTGATCTGTGATGGTATCTTTTTTCATGTGAGATGCTTGAATCATATTTTGAACCTTGTTGCCTAAGATGGTTTGAAGCAAATTGCACCAGCTATTGCAAATATCAGAAATACAATTGCAATTGTGAAGAACTCTCCATTGCAGTATGAGGAATTTATGAAGTGTGCATCAGAATGTGACTTAGATGTGACAAATGGTCTCCCCTTGGATGTTCCAACAAGGTGGAACTCTACATATCTTATGTTGAAGCAAGCTATTTACTATAGGTATGCTTTTGATAGGCTTTTCCTTCGACATAAAAGCAAATATGTGAGATGTGCATCGACTGCTGAAAATTGGACTATGACAAAATCTATATCTACATGTTTGAAGAGATTTTATGATGCTACTGAGATCTTCTCTGGCACTAAATATCCAACAGCAAATCTATTTTTCAATACTTTTTGCAAGATTAAGCTTGCCATTGCAGATTGGTGTGATAGCTTTGATCCTATTATATCTTCTATGGCTCATTCTATGCAAATTAAGTATGATAAGTATTGGGAAAAGTCCAACATGGCTCTAGCTGTAGCATGTTTTTTTTATCCTAGATACAAGACAAAGCCGATACACTATTTTGCAGATAAGATTTACCATGACAATGCTCCAGCAGAAGTTGATAGATTCATGAGTGTTATTAACCAGTTATTCCAGGCTTATGTGTCCAGTCCACTTGTAACTTCGAAGAAAACAACAACTGCAAATGTGCAAACAGTTGATTCTCAACCATTAGACCAAGAGGTTGAGGATGAGGGGAGTGATGATGAGCTTGATGCAGATCTTGAAAGGTTCTTGCATGGCAGTAGTGCTGTAGGTCAAGGTACCAAAACTGAGTTGGAAGTGTACATGGAACAACCACTAGTGGAATGGAAAACAAAAGGCAAAGTCTTATTTGATGTTTTGTCATGGTGGAAGCTCAAGCAACCTGAGCTTCCTATTCTCTCCCGACTTGCACGTGATGTTTTATCTATTCAAGTGTCGACTGTTGCTTCGGAGTCAGCTTTTAGTGCTGGTGGTCGTGTTGTCGATCCATTTCGCAGTCGTCTTGATCCTGAAGTCGTGCAAGCTTTGATTTGTACCAAAGATTGGACTGCAGCGTCTCGAAAAGGTAATATTGAGTTCTACACTTATGTTTGATTGGTTTATGTGTAGTATGTGAGCAAATTTTTTAGCATAATTAATCTTTTTCACATGAAGGTGGAGATATTGGTGGATCTATCCTCACTGAGATGGACATGGAGGGCATTGAGCGATGCTTTGCAAGCTTGGCAACGGTTTGCTATTTTTTTACCTAACTATCTAGCTTATTGGTTTAATTTAATGTCACCTTGATAAATAATACTCATTGAACTACAACTTGTAGTTGCAGGAGCACGAGGATATGGATGATTTGGAGGAGGACGTGTTGGAGGATATGGATGAATGACCTTTTGATTGCCCAAGTGAATGACCTTTTGGATTCTTAGTATTATTGAACTGTGATAATCTAAGTGTGAACTATGTTTTATGTATGTGATGAACTAAATTTTATGTATGTTGATTTGTGAGTTATGACTTATAAGCTAAATGTAGTACACCAAGTGTTATGTTTCATGTTTGTGACGAACTAATTAATGCACTTTGCTAGTGCCCATGTTATGTGCGGTTGCTGAAAATATGAACAATTCATGAATATTTGCATCAAACAAATTAGTTATATGTTTTCGTTAATTTCTGACATACAATTTAAGGGGTTTTCATGTTCCGAAAAAATATCCGTGACCGTATTCGTTTCGATTCGTATTCGCTTCGTATTCGTTTCCGATATTATTCGCATCCGTATTCGTATCCGAGGTATCCGTATCCGTATCCGGATCCGGGAAAAAAAATGTGAAAACAAATATGACATAGTCATTATCCGTCCGTTTCCGATCCGTTTTCACCCCTAATTGTGGTGGTGATTTCTATTGTGATTTGTGACTTCTCTGTGAGGCGTGGGCACTTGGCCGGTGCGTGCGTTCCCTCGGCACCATTGTGCTGCATCTCCTAGGCCTCAAGTTCTTCGTTGGGCTTGCCACGGACGTTTGGACAGTGGTGTCGTATCTCCGGGAATTAGACGCATGGGATCCCGTGGTTAGGCTGGGCGTAATTGTTATTTGGGACAACGACTTGTCGCGCTTCACAACGTGTTGTCGCGTGGCTAAAGAGGTCAGAATTGAAAATAAATTGGACGACGTTATTTTAAAATATTTTTTAAAAATAGATTAAATTATAAAAAAAAAGTCCTCTCCTACTTGTTTCAATTGATTTTCTAGATATGACAGTAGCATCTGTGGACTTTTTTTTATTGTTAGAACATACATACTAGCTACTATCATGTGGGCTAAATTTAGTGTCGTGTGTGATGATATTCTGCACAATTAGGAGTCTAGCTACTTGGTGCAATTATAATATTGCCGGTATTTGATAGAAACTAAGGACATTCATCTATCCGACATTTACACTAGTGGTTTATCCTCCGCACTCGTAATTTCGGATAGTACATTGAAAGCCGTACTTAAGGTGTCTGGCTTTGCAAATGTATTGTCCACGTTATACTTTGAGATTTGTAGCCTTTATCTTATCATTTAATTTGGGAATTAATCTTTATGTTTAAAATAAGCCAGCAAGCACATTGCTTCCAACAAGCCCGTAGGTGGGAGAGGGATCCTCGGTATTACTGCTCTCAATGCAGAGATGTTACGTTGTATGGGAATTAGTAGCGATCTCTACCGTCGGATCGAAAAGTGAAAACAGTGTTTGCTACAGTATTTCTCAACCGTTGCTGCAACAGTTTTTTAGGTGCGCAGATCATTGTTTACACAACATAAAATACTATTCACACGATATAGAGGATCCGAATTGAGGTGGGGGTGGCCATGGCTAGCGGGGGGAGAGAAGGGTGGACAAAAGAAAGGCCGAGGTCAGGGAGGCCGAAATCGACACACTGTTGTTGATGGAGACAGCTGACGAGATGGTGCCACAGTGCATCGGGGCCTCTGTCGATTCCGCACTTACTCATGGTCCATGGCCCTGTACGTGACTACGTGTTGCTGGCCGATTCCTCGCCTCCCGTTTCCTCATTCGCTGCTCCTCCCATGCCTCCGTGCGTGATCACCAGGCAGGGGATGGATCCGTGTACGTACCACCACTGCAGGGCCCATCGAAGGTTTTCGTGATGGCAATGGCCCATGAACAGTTTGGTTCTGGTTCGGTTTCCGGATCGAGTTTTTTCCCCTTAAAAGGTGGGGTTTATCCTGAATTAATTCCACGAGCGTTGAACATATCTGAAAATGGCAGAATGACAGAAAATTACGACTCAAAACGATCAGAAAACTCAAGTAGGGGTAGAACATTTGCACCTAAGGGATATTTTCTATGTAGTGATCGATCAGTTCATTAAAAGAAAGGCAAAAACTTTTCCAGTCAACGATAAGTAACTTGCCAAGGCACGAAAATTGGAGGGGTGTGATAAACGATAAGATAAGCTGTTACGAAACCTAGTTGTATGAGCAAAACACTAAACCGTCATTGCAGGGCTTTCAACCCTTGTGGGCTATAAATACGAGAAGCCATATGTACAAGTGGTATACATATGAAAAAAGATCACAAATCCTCTATACTTTGTCTCTCTCTGTGTTTATTGTGTAATTGAATTGATTGTCTTCCGACTACGACATCGATTATTTAACACGTTATCAGCACGAATAGTTCTTCAGGCAAATCGGTATGTTGTTCGGAATTCCATCTTTTTAATCCCTAGTTTGCTATTAGCTTAACCCGGTAGATTAATCAGTGAACATGAGATTAGATCGAATTTACTATTCATCGTAATATGCTATCGTTGTTCATCATCATTGTTGCTGTTCATACGACGAAAAAAGGAGGAAAGAAGAAAAAAATGGCAGCGGCGCAACGTGCGCCCGCAATGCCACCGCCATCTCGAACACCACGCAAGCCCACTGCGGCTGTCATGTTGCATCGCTTGCGCTGCTGCGTATGCCTCGCCGCAGGTCGCCAGTGTCTGCTCTACTATGCGCATCGGTCACGCCGTCGGCTCCTGCACCCGTGCCCGTTGTGCACAGTCGAGCGCCGTCGGCTCCCGCACTCGCGCTCATTGTGCGCCACCGCGCACCGTCGTCTCTGCCCGCGCACCGCTACGCTGTCGCCCGCGGCGCCGCCGCGTGCTCGCCGCACTGTCGGCTTCCACGCTTGCACCCGCTGCCGCTGTCGCGCGCCCCCGGCCGTCCGCTACGTGCCACTCACGAGCCGCCATGCGCCACTCGGTCGTCCGCTACGTGTGTGAAGCGCCAGCCGCCGCCTTGTGAACAAGGGTAGGGGAAAAACTAAAAAAACCCACCCCTTTGATAGTAGGCTGGTATGCCTAGTGGGCCGGATGGCCCACCAACCGAAACACAAAGAAAAAGAAAAATAGGAGAATAGATTGAGAAAAAAATCCTGAAAAAATAGCGGAAAGGCCCTCAAAATTCCAAAAATTATGAGGATATTTTTTGTTGATAAGAAAAATTTGCAGAAACCCCTGGAGTTTTGGGCAATTACGGTAGATTCATATTTTCATATATTCTTGCAGATAACCCTTTGGGGATCCGATTTTTACGATAGATCAGTATGTTGTGTGGTTATTTTTAATGTAGACCCTCGTCTTATGGTTATTTGCTTTAATATTCTTGTTATGCAATAACCTTAAATTAATCTTAGAAACTGAATTTGTAAGGTATGTGAGCTTCCATACATCGTGAAACCTTAGACCTAGTACACCTTGGAAGCATCATATTTTATGATTTATTTTTCCTTAGTATTGTGTGTTTGGGAAATTAATTAATGGGTTTAGTAATTCTAAAAATTGCTCTCATACCTTACAAATTATTAGAAAAATCCTAAAAATACCAAGAAAATTATGAAAATGTATAAAATTATCTAATGAATAGAAAAAATTAATCTTTACTATTTTGCACTTGTTTTATGCATTTAAAATATTTTACCAACTGTAAACATATAGAAAATTGCATAAATTATCAAACCCCTTATTGAAATAAGTGTGTGTTGGAGGAATCAAACATTTCTCATATATTATCACCACTGTAATATACACCTTTGGGCCATCACCAGTTGTTGGAGATCATGTTGGATCTGAAATCCAATCAATCATGTGCCCATTATAGGAGAATTTTTGTGATATGTTATTAATAAAGATCAAATCTTGGCAGTAGGGGGAGAGAAATGTCCAAAAGGTTCGAATGCCATCATATTTTCCAAAAGGAAAAGATCTTTAGTACGAAGATACACATACACTAGTCAAGCTAAACTTAAGGTTTAGTTTATACTCCTGTACACCAGAAGCGAGGAGCTTGCTAGATATTTTCCAGTTATGGAGTTACCATGTTTACTTGCAGTAAATACAGCGTTAAGAGTGAAATACTCTGGGTTGAATAATATATCTACCTTTACGAAATTGACCTATTGGTTCTTGATCTAGAATCTGTGGGGACACCTGCGGGTCTAAGATCTAATAATACTAGTTAAAATAATTATTAATCACTCCTTTAACTCTCCTAAAGAGAACTCATCTTGAAGGTAAAATACCTCATGAAGAGGTTCATCATGAAGATGAAAGCCCCAACAATTTGATGTGCACATATTACAATGCTAGGAATGCAGAATGACCAAGAATCTTTTGTTTGGAAAATGGCAAAGATCTGATTAACAGTGAGATACCCTCAATTTGGAGAATATGGGAGAAAAGTTATCGACAATTACTTTGCCTCTACAATTGCTAAAATTTCTCTTATGAGAACACGGATCCAGAACCAAAGTCCCTGCTTGAGCGCTTGAAGTGTTCATATCGGGTCACATAATGAAAACATATGAGGCTAAACCATAACTGCTAAATAAAAGTCTTAGAACCAAATAGTTCAGACTTGATGAGTCATTATGAATATAATGGAGTCGTGAAAGCTACGGTTCAAAGGTCCCTATAGAGACTGTTACTCTCATATTATGAATGATATAATATTCCGTTGCATAATAATTCTGGCAAATGGTGTGAACAAAATATGCAGTAAATGGGTTCTGAAAATTCTTGATGAGATCATCGAATGACTCAAAATTCTTAGTAAGAAAAGAAACAAAATCACAATATATATAAAACTCATACCCAATAGTCTCTTACCTATAGTAAGAGCATCCCCGGGAAGAGAGAGAACATCCCCTAAGAGAAAATTATCTTATAAGTCGATCTCTTAATCACACCACTAATCATACGATTCCTAGAAGTAGACAAGGATCCATCAAGACCCAAGAGAATGTAATAAGAAACCTAAAGACCAGAAGCGCGCCACATAAACACTTATAAAGTGCATCTTCCACCAGAAGTTAGTGGAATGATGATCTCCTCTAGTACCATGAAGGTACGTCATACATTGGTGATATTGGTAATTAATCTCCTAAACGCCAAAACTAAGACTGATTATATTTTACTCTAGAGTGGTACAACTATGCTTTATAGTTCTGCAGAATAGACTATTCGTTGTAACTTTAACCACCCAGAGATAGTTACAGAATATTAAGACCCTGAAAGGTTTTGATAAATCTTACCCGGAAGGTATACGACTTTGTAACTAGTATAACCCCATATCCTCTGCAAGGATAATCTACTTGTGTTGCATAATTAAATAGTTGTATTTGATAAGTTAAACATATTACTCTCGAATAGTGTTTATCATAAATCTCCATATGTGTAATAGGATATTTGTATGTAAGACTCCTCATCGTGGTAATCCAGTCGATTTGATCACAGTATTCTTGTCTATGTTCATTTTCGAAAAATGTATGAAGGACATTGGATCAATAAGACTTCAGCGGAAGTTGCCTTCAGGGGGAGCATATGCTAAACACTGATCATCATACTTGAGATTTTAAAAATCTTAGTCAAGCCTAGAAGGTGTTGATACAATGATTACTGATTAAATTCACTTTGAAGGTTTTACCACTTAATAGTTTAGATCTAGTTGGTCAAAAATGAAAAGATCACGAAGATCATACATAGATCCTGAAGATCATTACTAGATCCTGAAGATATCTGTCAAATCTCTATAGTACAAAATCATAGAATGAATTTATATTACTTTGTGATGGTGCAGCCATCTCTTTGGCGATCATCTAAGCAGACCTTGGTAGCTACTTCTACCAACCACCCAGAGATCATAGCTTTATATGAAGCCTCACTTGAACGTGTTTGGCTCAGACGTGTGACTAATAACATCTAGAAGTATTGTGGCATTAATATCGTCAATACCCCCTCAATTATCTATGAAGATAATGCTGTTTGTATTACACAAATGCTAACAGATTATGTCAAGAGCAATATCACGAAGCACATTGCTCCTAAATTTTCTATTATCATGAAATCCAGAGGAATAGTGAGGTAAAGATCCTACAAACAAAGTCTTGTGAAAATCCATTTGATTTATTCACCAAACCTCTACCTGCATCCAATTTTCAAAGATGCGTTCATGACATTTGAATGAGATGGTTTAAAGAGTTATAAAGTTCAAAGGGAGTAAATCCCTAGATCATAACCCTTATTAAATCATGAAGATTTATCTAAAATCTTGAAGATTAAATTCCGAAGATTAAACGTTGTACTCTTTTCGTTGGTGAGTTTTCCTGAAGTTTTCTCACATAAAGGTTTTTAGTGAGATAACAAGTGTAATGCAACTTACGAATGTAATACACTCTTTTCTCCATTTCTTTTTTTTTTCCAATGGGTTTTTGGAAGGGGTTTTTTATGAGACATTTGCATATCATTGTCTATTGTCTAAGGGGGAGTGTTACGAAACCTAAATATATGGGCAAATGACTAAACCATCCCTGGAGAGTTTTCACTTCTTTGGACTATAAATATGAGGACCCTCCATGTGGTACAAGTAGATGAATAAAAGATCTTGGATCCTCCTCTACATTGTGTCTCTCTTTGGTGTTCATTGTGTGACTGATCTGTGTCAATGCTACGATGACTACCATTATCTTTAACAATTGCTACCTAAACTCCCTTCCGAATTCAAGTACTCAACCCTAAAAGTATCGCTAATCCATCTGTTACCCAATCTACTGTTCCATCATTTAGTTTAGGATAGGGTATTAATGTCAGGGTTTTGTGTAATCAGTCTCAATTTTTTAGGGGGGGGGGTGTTCTAGTAGGACCGGTTTGGTCGAAAATCGAGAAATTTCAGCCGAAAATTTCAAATCAAAATTTGAATTTAAAAACAAATCGGCCAAAAAACGCTGAAATCGGTTGAAAATATCGGCCAAAGTTTTTAAAATTAAATTTCGAAAAAAAACTTCTATATTTGACAGAATTCATGCAAAACAATTATTTCGGGACCGATTTGAATTTTTACCAGGGGTCCAATAGAACCAATTTTTGGTGAAAATCGGTGAAAACCGGCTTAAATTTTGAACTGTGATCAAGGTACCGGCCAGGGAAGAATGTATCATCGTCCTTCAGTGCTGAATTTTTTCAACACATCGCCATGTGTGCGTACATGCATGGGTACGTGCTGTGTACATATATATAGTGGCAAACGGCACTATATATGTACCATGCACAATACTGTGCCTAAATGATGAAATTGACATCGATTACACATTCGAGTCCTCAAAGTACACGGATGATTATCAATTACTAACCGCCTGAGCTGCAGAGAAGCAAGATCGAATAGAATCGGCAGCGCCCAGCGAATCGAACCAAGCTCAAGCATCCGCGGTCGCCGCTCGGCACGGCGTACGTCTTGGCCTGTCATTTTACACGCCGCGCACGACGCACGCATCCTCCAGCTCACACACGCCCACGTAGCACGCGGAACGCAACCCGACTCGGCCAAATCCAGAGCAGCGCACCTCCACCTAGGGCTGGACGAAATAGTGGCTAGAGCCGGCTCGGCTCGTTTTGGGAACGAGCCAAAAGCTCAGCTTAGCTCGGCCTAAAAGCAGGCTCAAGCTGGCTCACAAGCAGGGGCGGATCTACAGTGTCATAGCAGGGTGCACAAGATACCAGGTCTAAAAATCAATTTTTATTGGATATAATCATGGATATGTAGTGTGAACACCCCTAACCCAACATAAGGAAACACTTCAAGCCACAGTCCAGCCGAACGTGACCAATTTTGCCTTAGGGATCCCCGGTTATTTTCGTTCTGGATTCGCCATTGCTCACGAGCCCTACCGGCTACCGCCTCTACACTCCACCATCATCGTGCCAACGGGGTCACAGCCTCACAGGGTGGGTGGAGGGGGTCAGGGGGGGGGGGTTGGCGATGCGAGAAGGAGTCGTTGTCCTCACTGGTGAAGCAACGGAAGAAGTCGTTGAGGGAAAGCGCGGCCACGACGTCATTGTCCTCATCGGGTGCGCCTGTGCCAACTGTGGAGGGGGCAACAGAGGGGGTGGTTAGGAAGGATGGGGAGCAGAGCGCGGTGGAGGTGACAGGCATCGGGGTAGGGACGGGCCCGTGGCGCCGAGGTGGTGGCGGCGACGGTCGAGGATCCTGAGTTGTGCATCTCGGAGGAGGAGCGGGTCGTGGGAGCGCAAGGCCCGGAGCCAGTCGAGGCGGTCGCGGGAGTGCAAGGCCTCGAGTCAGTCAAGGCAGTCACGGCGGCGGGGGAGATCGGGGAAGAAGTCACGCTCGATGACGCGCTCGATGGCGGCGACATATGTGTCCTCGTCGAGCACCTCCAGGCGGCGCCGCTTGGAGGATGAAGAGGAGGTGGTGGCGAGGGCGGAGGCGTAAGAGAGGATAGGGGATGCGAGGCGAGAGGTGGAGGGGGCGGGTGACGGCGAGAGGTGGCGAGGGGAGTGGCCGGGGGAGCAGAGCATCAGGGCAGCGGGATTTGGGGATTGGGCAGCGGGGTTTGGGGAATAGGGATCGAAGAGGGGAAGAAGACATGATGTGTTTTGCGTTTGTGATTGGTTGGGTGGAGCTGAGGTGGAGGAGATGAGGCTAGGGCTTAGGGAGGAATGAGCCAAACAAGAGGCATGAGCTCGAATAAAAATTCTTGTGAGCCAGGAGTTAGGCTTGATTTGACTTAAAATTTCACGAGTTTGAACCGAGCCGATCTATTTTTTATGCCCTATCCCACCCCACCGAATTAACCCACACCACCCCCCAGGGCCGTGCCATGACGCCAGCCACGCACGGTACGTACCCACTCAGCCGTCGCCGTGCCACCACGCGCGCGCGCTCCCCGAGCCCGAGGTAGCTAGCTAGTCTGGCACGGAGACGCGACGCCACTGCCCGCCAGACACGTCCCCGCCCCCACGGGACGCCCCGCATTTTCCCCAACCAACCCCGTGCACGCAACGCAGAAACGCGACGCGACGCGACGCCAGCATTATTATTAATACGTTATCCCGCTCGCGCGCAACGGACGTCCCTCCCACCCGCAGCCACCGCTCGGCTAAACCGAGCCGCGCGGCGCGGACGACGTACGTCCTCGTCGCGCCAAGGTGACACGCGCCGCGCGGCGCCGTGAAGAGAGCCAACCAAATCGTTAAAACCGCCACGCGAATCGCGATGTATACGTGGCCACCAGCTTAGTCTTATTAACCCCGCCGCGCGCGCTGGCTCTGGCTGGAGAGAGGGATAGGGATCAGAGGCCGCTTCGTGCTCCGAATTCTCTGCCCCTGCCCCGCGACAGCGACGCCAAGCGAGTCTGGCGGGGCCGCGCGGAACAACGCGGCTAGCTATAGCTATAGCCATAGAGAGAGACTCTGAGAGAGAAAGCGAGAGAGAGGCTACGCATGCACGCCACCGCGCTCCATTGGCCACCCCGTTGCCATCACGCCGATTAAACAACTAGCTAGCTGCCGTGCTACCCTGCGATCCATTCATCCATCCCCTTCTTCCACATCGACTCAGGTGCGTGCATGCCCAGGTGAGAGTTGGAGACGCGCGGCGCGCGAGTGAGCGAGCTGGTGATCATGGAGGGCGAGGAGGACGGGGAGTGGATGATGGACGTGAAGGGCGGCAAGGGCGTGGACAGGAAGAAGCGGTTCAGCGAGGAGCAGATCAAGTCGCTCGAGTCCATGTTCGCGACGCAGACCAAACTGGAGCCGCGGCAGAAGCTGCAGCTGGCGCGGGAGCTCGGCCTGCAGCCGCGCCAGGTCGCCATCTGGTTCCAGAACAAGCGCGCGCGCTGGAAATCCAAGCAGCTCGAGCGCGAGTACTCGGCCCTCCGCGACGACTACGACGCCCTCCTCTGCAACTACGAGTCCCTCAAGAAGGAGAAGCACGCACTCCTAAAGCAAGTATGTGCATCTGTTCGTTGATCACGAGTTCACGACGCTGTGTTGAGTTCTTTGTCACAATTCGTTTCTAATGCATGATCGATTCGATTCTTGCAGATGGAGAAGCTGGCCGAGAAGCTGCAGGAGCCGCGGGGGAAGTACGGCGATAATGCCGACGCCGCCGGAGCTGGGGACGACGTGCGCTCGGGTGTTGCCGGCCTGAAAGAGGAGTTCGTCGACGCCGGCGCCGCGCTCTACTTGGCCGAGGGTGGCGGCGGAAAGTTCTCCCACTTCCGCGACGACGACGCGAGCCTCTTCCTCCGGCCTTCGTCTCAGCCGTCGCACGCCGCTGCTGGCTTCACAGCGCCGGGGCCGGCGGAGCACCAGTCGTCGTTCCAGTTCCACTCGAGCTGGCCGTCGTCCGCGGAGCAGACCTGCAGCAGCTCGCAATGGTGGGAATTCGAGTCCTTAAGCGAGTAGCAGATCATCGATCGATCGGATCATGCAACGATCACGCACAATTCACAAGAGAAACACTCGGATCAGAACACGTACGGTCGAACCCGTAGAGATGATCAACCGATGGTGATGTGTACATAGCTTCTGTAGATCGAAACCCAGGTCTGTCCAGGCAGCCTCTCTTCTCCATCAGCATGCAAATTTTTCTCTCCCCCTCTTATTTGTTGTTGTTGTTGTCAGAATACCAGATCATGTAATCCAGGACACGTAGAGAAAGAACAAACTTATGGAGATCGTCACATGCAGCTTGCCCTGTTCATTCAATGGTTGCTTTCTCTTCCTGCAACTTGTTCTTTCTTGCTTTCCTTGTCGAACGGACAGAATGCAACGATAGCTGGATGGAATAGATAGAGAACAAGAAAGTAGAGAGAGATAAAAGATGTGAACGTAGATCAAGATTCCCGAACAGGAGAGGGGGAGGGAATCGAACAGCACACTTACTAGTAGTACAGTACGGGACAGTACAGGGTGGCACAGATCACAGAACATGCATGCAGCAGTTGTTAATTTTAAGCGAATGGTAAGAGACGCGTGGTTTAGGTCAGCCCAAATATCATACTATTTAATACGAGATTTATAGTGCAGTGTAGTCCGGATCACACTCCTATTATGGACGAGAAACCTAGGTAAAGTTGGATCGTATCAAAGGTGCCCAGCAAACATATAGCTCATCTAAGCAAACAATTGCATAGCCCTACGGTGTGGCACCTCGTCTCCATCCACGGTTGGATCGGTGAGCCATCTGTGTTGACTTTTTACAGTAATATTCTATAATTTGAACCCGTGATCTGTGTGGTTATGAACCATTAGTATGATCGGTGGTCCAATTGCCTCCGCTCTCTTAATAAACATAACATTGTGTGTACTTCCAATTACCCATCTGCAATTTAGTTTGTGGCCATGTAGCCCAAGGAAACCTTTTGACGAGGATTGAATAATCCTTAATTAATGAAGTTATTTATCTATAATATTTATTATGGATAACGGTATTCTAATAACCTTCTAGTATACCCTTGGTTGGAGATGCATACCTCGATCAGGCTATGTTACGACCAGTTCAGGTTACGACCACACCCCTGGTCGAAAAGCCTATTACAATCATCTTCTGGTCTATATGTCTCACAGATAGACATGTAGGCCTCTCATTGACTAGGGACTCTGTACATTACACTCGACTATGTATGGTAATTAATACAACACATGAATGTGTGTGTATTTGACATAACTGCACTCACATCTCTCCGTCTTTTGTAATAACCGCCTGGCTAACGTGTAAGGAGGATATCTCACTGACAACAATCGACATCAACGTGCAGATTTTAGCAACCGTCAAGACGGCTCCTGACGCATAACAACTGCCACCCCTTCGACGCTTTACAAGGGGCGGTGCTGGCAGACAGAGAAAGAAGCGACGAATACAGACAGAAGCTATTGATAACATTTCTTAGTTTCGATGGCTTTTTGTGCCTTGTAACCTCATTCAATACAAAAACATAGGAGTAGAATTGTTATTCTCTCCAGAGAACACATGAACCTGTTTAAAAAACCCTATCTCTTCTTACGTAATCTCAAAAGTCGTATCCCCTGCATTTACTCACAAATATCGATAGTATTCATCGACACCTTTCGATCACGCCTTTTGTGTATTGTGCCCTTATACATCGCACATTCGTTGCCATCTCGAGACTACGATATGTTTGGTTGCTAGCCATAGTGTGTTAGTGTGGCATGCCACAGTTTCCATGGCTTAGAAATTGTTAACAACTGTGGCACAATCTAGCAAAGAATTGTGTCTATAATAAGATTTTATGGCATGCCAAAAGCGTGACGTCACACCAAACAACAGCTTAAAAAAAAGTCAAACATGGCTAATTGGGTTGTGCCAACGAACCAAACATGTCCTAAATTGCACATGCTGGGTCATATATTATCAGTAACTAAGAACTTGGATGGGGAGGTGGTAGAGTGCATGGTGCAGAAGAGAATGGTATTGGGTTTGATCTTTAGACACGCAAAAGTGAAAACAAGCTTTTAAAAAAAAAACTGACTTAAAAGTAGCTAGCCGCATTAGGAACATCAGAAAAAAAGGACTAAAATTGAAATGTCAGGAACCTGCCAATATGCCAGAATTTCATGGACTCGTTAATCCGAACACAACTAGCAAATTAAGTCAAGACACGACGCAGGACAATGACACCGTCATTAATCCTTCGCTTATCCAAGGTAGAACTGAAGAGGATTTTACTCAGTACTACTTTCTATCTTGACAGCGACCAGCAGCAACTTAACGTGGTAAAAGTCCCAGAATTCGTCCACAACCGGCATCCACAAATGTTGATTTCTACACTTGGAAAAGGCAGGCACTCACCACTTAAGTAGGATCACTCACAAGCAAAGCTACTTCCAGTAATTAATATCGACGTAGTTACCCACTGTTTGCTTGGACACACGCATGTAACTCATCAAATCAGGTTGCTCTCCTGGGCGATCGATCGATCGACCAGTACTCCCCCTCTACATGGGGTCTCTTTCTGTCGTCCTCAACTGTTGCGTTGGGCTCCATGGCATAATGACATGTCACTGTGCGACACTGTAACGATAGAAAGAATCCTAGAACGCGAATTCTAAGCTTTCGATGACACCATCCATCCACGGTCTAAAGAAATTGGCGCCCATGGCTCCCGAATATCACAGGCGCTTGTCGTGTTATCGTGGAGGTGGTTAGCATTGCTTCCATCAAACCGATATGGGTTCCACCCAAATGTGACAACTCATGACCCACATATTATAAGCAATATATGCGTTCCTGTCAAAAGCAAAGACCCATCAGTGAAGGGAAAGGGCAAAGACGAGATATATGTAATCGACTGCTTGTATAAAATCCTGCTTCCTCTAGTGAAATGGAGCCACTTGCACAGCCTGTGACGGGATACAAGATTTATGTCATAAGCAAATGTCCACGAGGCTTGCGTGTCAAGTCCAAATAGGTTACAGAGCACACAAGAAATGAGCACCATGATATTTAAGGACACGAGCACAAGAATTTTACAAGAACCGCATTCCCAAACAAGAACCTTACTTAAGTTCATGCTCTTTTCCTTAAGGTCCATAGCGCAGCTCACCATCATAGCATCTACCTTAATTTTTGTTTTGGAGAAATCACCAAACTGTGTTATCTTGACTCTTTGAGTAACTTGAATTGCAGATATGTTGAAGAGTAACAAAGATGACACGTGATGAACTGATGATAATGCCATAATGGTAAAATCATAAATGCCAAATGACTAGACACTGATGCAGCATACACGCCAAGGAATTTTCCTCGCCTCACCTAGCTGACTTCAAAAGGAAATCTGTTGGAATGAATCATGATATATTCCAATGGGCCAAAGGCCAAATATACAAGTTACATGTGTGGATAAATATGCAGAGAACACCGTATACAACAGACATATTTAACACCTAACACCCCCTCAAACTCATGGTGGATCAACAACATCGAGTTTGGAGAGGTAGAAGCTGTGCTGAGCTCAAGTCTGTGCTTTGGTGAAGAAATTGGCTAACTAAAGCTCTGAAAACACATACTGAAGAGCAAAAGCTTTCATGCACTTGCAATCTCATGTACGAAGCATCTACTCTAATGTGCTTGTGAGCTCATGCTTCATTGGCTCTTGAGCAACACTGATCGTGCTAGTACTGTCTGATAAGAGAGAAGTTGGTGCAAAAGATGAGACACCGAAATCCTCAAGTAGCCATCAAGTGATCTCAGCTGTTAATGCCGTTATGACTCACAACTCAGCCTTAACACTCGGACGGGAAACGACAGTCTGCTTTTTGGTCTTTCAGGCAATCAGATAGGAAATAAGGAAAACACAATAGGTAGAAAGAGACAGACAATCAGAAGTATGCTACCTACGTCGCATCAGAGTATGCCTGAAGCTGCAAAGAGCTAGAGCGAGGAAAGAAAAGGAGACAACTGATGGCCCCGCGAAGATATCGCAGAACACAAAGAAGGTGACTGTAGTGGAGCTGAGTCGGAGTAGAAGCGAACTGACTAAGAATATTCATTGGGTGAGAAATGTCAGGTCAAGTGATCCCAAGATAGACGAGGCTCCCGACAAGATGGTAGTAGCGCGTAGGATCCTCAAGAGGCTCTCAATGAGTGGACCGAAGGTGAACACTAAGCTCCATAGGAGTGTCCACCATGCGTTGACCAGTGAGACAAGCGCGAGCAAGAATATCCTGAATGCCACTACTACAAAACAGGTCATACTGGACGCCTCATCACAGACGGTTCCAAAGGAGCCGCGTAAGAACTTCTCTGAGCGGTTCCTTTTGGGGCATGCGTGATAGCTACTCAACACAGACGGTTCTTATTAGGAACCGTCTGTGAATTAGTATCACAGACGGTTAATTCTACTAACCGTCTGTGTAGTATCACAGACGGTTGGTAATCAGAAACGTCTGTGATACTGACTTATCACAGACGGTTCTTTTACAAACCGTCTGTCATATAATTAAACAAAAAGATTAAGAAAAGATCACACGTCGACATAATTAAACAAAAGATTAAACCGTCTCTGATATAATTAAACAAAAAGATTAAGAAAAGATAACAGTCTTCAAAAGGTAGAAACCGAAAAATTTGTAAATAAAGTCTTTCTAGTGACGGAGGTAAGCTGCTATCTCCGTCTTCAATACTTCATAGGCGACGGCGTCGGTATCGGACGGTTCCTGATCAGCAGCGAACGAAGCCCAAAATGCGTCCACCCGCTGACGCGCTCGTTCGAGTGTCTCCTCAAGACCATCGTACTGTAGAATCAAGAAGTATTGAGCCTATAGCTTCTCTTCTCTTGCTTCAGGGGTCTCGGCCTGATGGATTCGGTCACTTGCTGCCTCGATAACGCAGTCCAAGTCACGGCAAGCCTCTTGGAGATGTGCAACCTCATTTTGGAGGACCACGTCGACGACACGATAAACTCGCCGAAAGTGGGAGATCACCCGGAAGACACGGTGGAGGAGGATGTCAAGACGACGAAAGGTGCCCGTCACCTGCTCCGGCAAATTCTCGGCCGGCAGAGGAGTGAAGACACTGTTGAAACAGTATTCTTCTGTAGTACGGTTCAGCGCACAACGAGAGAGGTGCTCGTACAGTGCGGCCAGGAAGGCTATCAATGCCGGCGACAAGGAAGAGGCGGCCATTTCTGTTTTCTTATAAGTGTGTGGGATGATCATCTTCAATGACGGATGATTCTTTTATATAAAACAAGGAATAAATTCAGAGCGTGAGACGAAGAGATGCAAATCATCGGGAGCTGTAGCGATGGTGAGATGAAGAGACATATCGCGCGGGAGACGAAGAGGTAGGAAATATCACGAGCGGTTCTATCGTGGAACCGTCAGAACCATAATATCACGCAGCGATTCTTTAATAGAGCCGCTCGTGATACTAGTATATTACGAGCGGTTCTATATTCAACCGCTCGTGATATAATCCACATCACGCAGCAGTTCTATTTACAAATAAATGCGTGATATGGTTGAAATATCGCGACGGTTCAATTTTAGAACCAAATGCGTGATATTATAATTCTGACGGTTCTAATAGAACCGCTCGTGATATTATCATCACAGACGGTTCCAAAGGAGAACCGTCTGGGATATTTCCTACCTCTTCGTCTCCCGCGCGATATGTCTCTTCATCTCATCATCGCACAACCGTCGACTCTTCGTCTCGCACGCCAGTTACTCCTAGTTCTTTATAAGACAGAATTAATAATTCACCGAAGATTAAACTCCCATCGCTCTTCGTCTCACGGTTTTGAGTACGTACGCGCAGCAATCGCCAAGGTGAGCATGCAGAGCATGATGGCCAGCACCAAGGCGAGGAGGTCAGTGATCGCCGCTCTTTCTCACGATGTCGTCGTCGACATCATCGGCCGTGTGGCCGCGACCTCTCCTCAGCCCATGGAGGACCCATGCAGCCTACGATTAACGTACGTACATATTTATACCTACAAAATACGTACGTACATACTACTATTTATTCTAACATCTTGACTTTCATATGTACGTATATTGGAGTTGCAAGGCCTTGTACAAGGTGTCCAAGGAACGCGCCGTGGGGAGGCGCGTGACGCTGGAGCGAGAGGAGGCGATGAAGTAGCAGGACAACGACGTCAGAAATGACAGCTACACTTCCCATTCTGAAGCAAAAATGTGCATAATATGTGGGTGTTGTAGATGAAATCAGCTACCTCTAATGAAAGGAACAATTTAGATTACATTCTCCAGGCAACGACTGAGCTCCAACTTTCCAAGTGCTCTAGAAGACTAGAACAACCATTCTACGAGGTAGAAGAATTCTAATGACAGTATAAACCAGAGGCTTCTGAGTTATGACAACATTCCAGGTAGCCGAGGAATGAGCACACAGACATAGTGACTAGAACAGAACATCAGAACTATATCAGACATAGTAACTATATTTACATACCAGCACAGCAATTGCGAAAGCAATACTATCCTAATTACAATAATGGTATGAGAACAGGAATATGATCATCGATGCAAGGGTTCCTTCCGAATCTCTTGAAGTAAGGGTTCATCTGAATCTCAGTAGATTGATGCTTCAACAAATCTTCAGATAAGATGCCATCAGAGTCCCGAGGTTGACCTACTTTCACACTGGGCTTCCTTAAAAAGCAAAAACAACTACAACAGCCCATGTCGGTTAGGTCTGCCATTCAGAACGAGTAGGCACCAGAAATCCTAGAAGAACAAAACAAGATAAAGAATATATAACCTATCAGTGTAGGAATTAGGAACTAGCTCATGGGCTTCAGTACAAAACTATGGAATAGAACACAACAAAAAATGGGAATCAAGCACCGAGATCCTTCTCTACTACTCTTCTTTAGGACAATCTGACTAGCGCCTCACCAAGAGACCACCAGATCATGGGCAAAGAATCGACCATTACGGATAGGAAAAGTAAAAAATACAAATACAATCTCCACACAGCAACTCCATCACGAAAACTCCCCCCACAAGGAAATTCTCTTGATCTCAAATTTCGCTGCAGCTAAACTTGATCGTGGACCGTGGTGTACACATTAACACATAGCCCAGGATTTCACCTCCCCGCACAGACTAATATCAAAATAGCAGGATCCAAGCAGCAGCACGACTAGGCCAGTATCTACCTTCTACCCCACTTGGGACTCAAATCCTGTAAACAATTTCCACCTTCAGCAATCCCACCCATATCTCCGCCAAAACTATCTCGACACCCGATTGATTCTAGGGCAGTGAAATTCTCGAATCACACAGCCCCTGCTCCGTCCGCAAACAACGCCTGCCCTGCCCTACCCTGCCCAATCCAGCACCCACCGAGTAGGAATCAAGGTGATGGGGGTAGATCGAGCGAATGAACCTGGGTGTGGCCGATCGGAATGCCCCGGCAGGCGATGCTCCTGTGGGGGCTTCGCGTCTGCGTCGCGTACCCTCACGACTCACGCGTTACCAGCTCACCCAGCCCATTCCAACCCACAAGGTCCAAACCGTGGGTCCAAACCATACGAACCCGAAAATTCTTAATCCAAACCAACCCGATTTCAGTGCAAACCCAATCCAAACCAAACCATTAGCTGTATCAAACCATTTCCATCCATCCAAAGCCAACCCGAATTGAAACCCAACCCATTTCATCCGTTCCAATACAACCCATTACCAGGCCTATGTGCAGCTCAGAGAGGTAGAGCTCCAGGGCTTCCTCTAGTGCAGCATTGGTAGCCTCCTAAGCAGCCTAGTCCGCACCAACAGGAAGAGCAGCCAGAACTGACGGTGTAGGGCGAGGCAAACAGGGGTGCTTGCCGGTGAGGTGACCACAGAGGTGCTGGTTGTTGAGGTGAATCCTCATGTGAACAACCCAATCCCGGAAGTTCACCCCGTCGAACCGAGCATGGGGAGTGGGATGGCAAAGGAGCCTCCGACAGTAGCCATCAGTGGCGGAGCAGAAGCGGCGTCGAGACGAAGTCGAGGCGTTTGAATCCAGAGCAGAGATGTCTCGGCTCAACTCGGAGCAGACGAGAGGCGAGCTCGGGAGCTCCAGGCGGCGTGTCCGGCGTCGAGCTCGGGTGGCGCGGCGTCAGGGAGGAGCAGAGGAGCGACGCGGCGTCAGGGAGGCGGCGCGACATCGGGGAGGAGCATGGGAGGCGCGTGCGACATGGATCCAACGGCGAAATCCGACTCGAGCGACGCAGATCAGGCAGCAGGATGAGCAGAGGAGGCGCGAGCGGTGGGATCTGGCGACGGTGCTAGGGCAGCGCACGGAGCGGAGACGCGCAAAAGTAGAGCTCGAGCGCACGCGGCTTGGGCGGCGTGGGAGCTCGGGCAGTACGACGGTGGGGGCGGCTGAGGAACAACGGCGACGGCGGTCACGTGGGAGGAACTATCCATAGCTCTGATACCATATTGGAATGAACCCTTGATCTATTCCAATAGGCCAAAGGGCAAATATACGAGTTAAATATGTAGGTGAATATGCAAAGAGCACTCTATAGAAAGAGACATATAACACCTAACAAAACCAACCGCCCACCTTGGCATAGTGAGAACCGTTTTTTCAGTTATACTATTCGAAGTAAATCTAACTATCAGCAAAAGGCAATCTACCCTATGTACTATATTGGACATAGACTACATCATGGAATGAATCTAGGGGCAACCGCCAACTGGATTAGCATTTGAATGGAGTGCACAGCACAGTAGTCAGTAGGTCCAGATGAGCAGAAAGCATATCACTACAAATTTACTATTCTATTGTCAGTTGCATCATAGTCTATTGATAAAGTATGTGGCATCCCAACCCTAGATGGTGTTGCTGCTTAGACAAACCAAAATAGGGCACTATTAGCTACTTAGCATGCACCATCCTGTTTCACATTTTCTTGAGCTAGCTGAGAAGATAATGAACTAGACACAGTCACACAGGTATGACAATACAGCGTCAGGTAATTAACTTCAATCATTGGGTAAGCTGAATATATGATGCAGCACATGATATGAGAATATACACAGATTATTGATCAGTCATATGAAGGGACAGTGCATACAGGGAGGTCAGTTGTTGGTTCACAAGGGCTTCCCTAAAGTAAGTATAGGAGAAATAACAAACTTGTTCTTTGTAGTTGGGTCCTTCTCTCAATGCTCGGCTTTCACTTTGACATCTCCATTAGGCAAAGTGCTCTGGGACTGAGCCAACCGCTTTGACTCCTGGATAAAAATGAGATATTAAGAAACTAATATAGAAAAGTATGAATGATGATAATTCTCGACAAGAAAGCAACAATTGAAGCACATGTTACCAGAGTTCACAAAACCATCGATTACCTGCTGGCTACTGCTTGGTTCCTAGCAAACCTAGCAAGCAGTGGAATATTGTTTAACCTAGATAATGCTCACTGAATCCGTCCGCTTTTCACTTTATTTTTTTTCACGATTAAGCATCAGCTGCTAATATTACTTGAAGTTAAATAGGGGGCAATGGTAATTCATCAGTTCCTACAGTTATAGAAACCAATCAGTAACCAGTGTACCAGCCTGTTCCAAGTTCCAACTGAGTTGGGTCTGGGGATTAGGGTAAAGCTCTACCAGGCCAGGAACCGTGGGGCACCAACTAGAAACTGACACTGGCAGGCAGCCCCTCACGTACAAGATGCAGAACAGCTTTTGTAATGCTGGTAGTTAGTTGTTATGCATCAAACTTAAGATTAGAAAAAAAATTCAAGTTCAGTTGATAATCTAATCTTGAAGCTATAAAATTCCAATATTATTATGACAGTAAAATGTGAATTGAATGATCTAATAGTACATCAAATTCATGCTATAAAAAAGTTAAATTTATAGGAACAAGTCAAAATTGTGTAGATTTACGAAGTACGAATCACCAACGTAATTCTGGCCTCAGCTAAAATAAATCCCAAACACCAATATGTCAATATCAACTTTTAAATTGGTAGGTTTTAATTGAAGACATATATATCATGGTCTTATCACTAACTTAAGTTAGAAATGTCAATCTATTTTTTAAAAATAGAGTAAGAAATCTTATTAGGCTTGGCTAATATTAGATGTACTATCACTTCTGGAAGAATGGAAGATGCATTGATAACTAAAACATGAAACTGCATATGATTAGCACATTATTGTTAGCCCATTGGACCGTATAGACATATGTCAAGGGAAGCCAATCTTAAAAGTGCAACTGTATTTCCACTTACAGCAGCAGAAGTAGCACGTATCTCCCTGTATGCTTCTACGTCACCAGGAAAGGCTTGTTCAAGCTCCCCGAGAAGATGCTTCCGCAGGCTCTGAAACAAACATATTTAAAATGAAATAAATTCTTTTTTTTCTAAGATAAAGAATTAGATCATCTAGAAGTTCTTATAAAACACAGACAATAATTTTCACAATAATAAGGAAATAAAATTAATAAAATACATGGGACTAACCAAACACCACACAAAGAAAAATAGCAGGTCAAACTTGGAGAAATCAACCCACGACTCAAATTAGAGTCAAAAGTACAAAATTAACAATGAGGATATGGAGCATTCACATAATAGGTACACATGTGATGAAGGAGGTTTTATGACTAACTGACTTCATAACTATTTGCAGAACTGATAAATCATGAGGCTAAACAAACCTGAGCCTTACGGGTTTACAACTTTACATCCATCCAATAAATGCTATACAAGTATTGGATAAGAAATTGTCATATATTCGTTTCAAATAGACCCACTAAATCATCAATTTGTACAACTACAGTGATACAAATCTTCACGGGCAGTCCAACAAGCTTTGGGCCCCCACATTTCACCTAAATTTAATTAGAGCACGAAAACATCGAAAATGAAAAGCGTCCATAACAACTGATTGGCACTTGGCAGTAGTGAGAAGACCATAACCGATTTCAGTGGGTCGAAAGGAAGTAGTTTCGTCCTTCTTTAAAATAAATTACGAAAGTGCTCTAAATAGCATAATTGCATAAAGGAAGGCTTACCTCATGAAAGACAACATATACTTCTTGGATAGGTGGTTTGGTTGACAATCTATGAAATGAAATAAATAAGGCTCTATGCCGGTTCCTTTTCATGGCGTATACATATTTTATTCCCTTCAAATTACACTAATGTCTCCTTATATCAAAAGCAACAAAAGCTTGATGACATGAACAAGAAAACCATTTCGGCAACTGAAGTATTGGTAAGTTAAAAGCAAATATAATGTTCCCCAGTTTGAAAGAACAATCCCCCATGGCTGAAAACAAGATCTAAATTCAAACTAGAACACAAAGGCACAAGATTGTCATTCACTGAGAAAAGTGAACAGTGAGAAAAGCTGTGCAATGTGCACATTTCAGCAACTAAGTCCTATGCGAGCTCTTTTGCATAATGGAACATCAGCACACCTATCTTGCTCAGAGCATGGTGCAATTGCAGTTTAGTTCCCAATAAAAAAGATCAGCGAGCTGATTCATATGTGACAAGCCGATGCATCTCTAAGACACTAATACTATGAACCGGGCCAAAATCTCACATGTTATCACCATTCACCAAATTTCAACGACAATTTAAGGCATCCGTACCTTGAAAGCATCGGTCTTGCCCTTGGTGATCTGGTTCTTGGCGATGCAGCTGTTGAGCACGTCCCTGGTGAACTCATCGGGGTTCTTCCCGTCATCAATCAAACTACCAAACAAGCACCAACCCAAAACATACAGTTCAGGTCACGCGCAACAGCAAGGAGCGACGGAGCAAGAGATGAGATTAAACAATCTCACTTGACGACCTCCGTGGGGACCTGGATGTTGCATCCGTCGGCAAGCTTCTGCATCGTGTCAAGCTCCACCACGAGAGCGTTCCTGAATCGCAAGACAAGACCAAACCCTAAGAATTCGCACACGCAAAGCCGCGGGACGAAGCGAAACCGCAGGGGGGTTTGGGCGGGGGCGGGTTCCGAGGGAGCTCACAGGCGCTGGAGGAGGGGCATCTGGGACGCGGAGCTGAAGGAGACGACGTTGAGGTTGAGCTGGTGGAGGAGGCCCAGAGCCTTCTGGATCGAGCCCGTCACCTGCGCCAGGTTCTGCTTCGACGCGTCCTCGGCGCGCTCGCCTCCGGCGCCCGCTTGGACGCCGTTACCGGACGCGGTGGCGACGGCGGCGGCGGATGGGTTCGGGGTGGCGCTGTCCATGGCGCGGCCGGAGTAGGGGCAGGACTGCAGTGCAGGACGCAGGCGAGAGTCGGACTCGGAGACAAGCGAAGGTTTCTACTTTTCTACGGGATCTGCATGAAAGCGGAAGGCCGAAGCGCTCGGCTGAGAGAAGTTAGCCCAGAAACACCGGACAGACCGTTTAATCACGGCTGGGCTAACAAAAAAGCGGCCGGTATCGACCGGCGCGGCAAAAGGAACTTTGCGCGTGTGCGACGCTTCAACCCCACCAGGCCGCGGGTCCGTAAAATTGGGCCGCTCCTCCTTTCCTTCCGCGACCGCAAAAAGTTAGGAGCGCCGCGGCATACCTAGTCTATGAACCCAACCGTGCGGGCCTCTCAAGATCCCGCACGGCCGTCGCGTCAACGTTTTGCTCCTTCCGGCCTGCTCGGCTAGATCCCTCTTGTTGGCTAAGCGCAGCCGCGTCAGCTAGCAGAATCACAAGTCCGCCAGCCTAGGAAGCTACCCTCTCGACGCTTTCCTTTGGTTTTTCTGAGATATCCGCGTTTGTCAGTAAGCTGCAAACGATACGGGTAATTCTGGACCGATCCCGTACTGAATCCTGTTGGTACTGAATTCAGAAAGGGAATCCGATATTCGTCTGGATTCGGTACCGATACCGGAAAGTTAGTCTTGGATTCGGTAGCGAAATTAGGACAACTAATATCCAAGCGAATAGCATCGGTAAACGGATAGTAGGATACTATCTGGCCAGATATCCGGAATCATACATGTGCCTCATGTCACCTCCGCTAGTCGTCGACGACCTGCCCTTGTGGCCACCTTCGCCCATCCCTGGCGATCCGCAGCCGGAAGTCGCCGCCTTCGCCCGTCCCTGCAGCTCACCACCTTCGCCCATGCCCGTCGCCCTCGGGCATGCCCATATGCCCGCCAAGAAGCATCACAACAGCAACACAAGCATCTGGGGAGCTCTTCAGATCTGGTAGCGTCCTCCTCTTCTAGCTCCCGGCAGCAGCCGTAGGAGCCCTTCAAAGTGCGACGGGGGGCTCTTCCAACAGTAGCTGGCAATTGGAGCCCTGTTGGCCGCAACGAGGAGCACTTCCTAGCAGTGGATGAGGGAGGATGCCGGTGGCGGAGAGAGATGAAGGCAAGTACCAGTGGGAGAAGAGGAGGCAGCTACTGGTGAGTGACCATGTGGGGAGCTGAGGAGGCATGAAGACGGAGCATGAGAGTGGATTCGGGATTTAGGCAGCGCTCGATGGGTGCAAGAGCAAGAGAATGAGTGATAGGGTTGGGAGCGGCATCGTTTGCTCTGTTGATTGTTGCCCTCTCTCTCACGTGATATTTTCTTTGTTCGGGCCAACATAAAGTTTGTTGGGCCAATAATGCAGTCACACAAGACTGGAGCATTTTGTTGGGCCTTGATTCGATTTGTATTCACGGTCGATACTATGTTATGTGATAGTGTGATAAATATATGCATACTCATGTTAAATAGTTGAAGCGATGGTGGTACGGTTCAACATATATTCCTTTATATGTGCGTGTATTATTTGCCTATATTATTCATTTCCGACCAGAATCTGTGATGTATCCATCCGGACGGTTCCGTGTTCGAAACTCCGAATACTTTGAATTTGTATTCGTATCTGGCTTCACCATATCTGGCAACGAATCTAAGAAAAATATAGATTAGGATGCGATATGAGTAATATCCGTATGAATCCGACCGGATTGCACCCCCTGCTTATGTGGACAAGCAACGACATTTCACGTTCTCTCTCGACCACTGATGCAGTCACCTCACATGGAAAGAAATCGCTAACCAAAGCTTCTAGTGGATACATGAGGCATGTGTTGTATTGTCCTGGGCTCCTGGCCTAGCTAGATTAAACATGTCATGCCTGTTGAGAAACCCTGATTTAAGGGTTGATGGGCGTAATACCAAAACTGCTGCCAGTGAGTTTTATTCTTTACATATGACCTCATTATACACAGAAAGATATCAATCTATTAATAAAGAGGTTTCCATATTGTGTCTCTATTATTCGTCTCTCTGTCGATTGTGTGGTGATTGGTTGATTGAATTCATGCGATTACTACGTTCTTAACACGTTATCAGCATGAATCGCTCTACACAGCTGAATCGGTATGCCGCTGGAATTTTATCTTTCAATATCTAGTTTTGCTATGAATTAATCTAGTATATTAATTTGCATCTATCTATTTAGATCTGTTAATTGCTAATTAGCCACGAAATTAATTAGTGTTCTAAAATAGAGTATAGTCCTTATGATGGATTAGGTCTGTTGTTACTGTTCATTGAGCAGAGAAAAAAATTTGTTGCCCGGTCTGAAGCCGGTCACCACTGGCGCCCATCGCTCCGTCGCCGCGCGCCTGTTGCCCCGGCCACCATCGTGCACGTTCGCCGTGCCACACCCTGCTGGCGCGCCGGCGCCATAGCGTCGCGCCATCTGCACCGATCGCGCGCGCGTGCGCCTCGCGTCGCCGTCGTGCCACGCTGTGCGCCTCGCGTGCCGTCGTGTCGCCGCCGCCGCGTCACGCCGCGCTGCGCTATTGTCGCCATGCGCGCATGTGCCCGACGCGTGTCGGCCCGAAGCCGTCTCCGCGCCGCCGGCCCCACTGGTTGCACGTAACATTTCCTGGCCATTGTGCGCGCCGCCGCCTCCTTTTGTGCGAAGAAGCATGACCCAAAACTAGAAAAGAAAAGAAAAAATCAGGAAAAAAGAAAAAAAATCCAAAAAATTACAAATGGCCCCTCGGAGTTCTAAAAATTACGAGGAATTTTTCGCAGATAAGAAAATTTTATGAAAACCCCCCTGGAGTTTGTGAAATTTACGATGGGTTTCAGATTTTTATATATTCTTGCAGAATAACCCCTCGGGAATCTGATTTTTTACATTAGATTAGTATATCTCATGGTTATTGTGTATTTTAGACCCTCGATTTATGGTTATTTGCTTTAATATTGTTTATTTTTATGCAATAACCTTAAATAATCCTAAAAACATGGGTTTTAAGCAAATGAGCTTCCATAATTTTGTGAAACCTTATTTCCCTAGCTTTATTTGCTAAATTGTTTTCTGTCATATTGATAATTCTAAAAATTATCAATAGACCTCATTAATTGGCATAAATTCATAATAATTGCTATGAAAATTCTAGAAAGTTCATAAAAATATCTACTGAATAGATGTTAAACCAATCTTTACAGATTTCACAATATTCATGCTTTATATTTTATTTTACCTGTAGTAAAACTGAATAATTGCATGAACCTAATGTAGGAGATGTCAGACATTGAAAAAAAGAATTCACTGAGCTTGCCCTTAATGGCAACATCTACCTTACCTGGCCGATGGACGCAAAGAGCAGCCTAAAGTCTTGATCTCTTAGAGATGCCATCACCGAGCTAGCATCTGGCGTCCCTACCATCCCTAAGGCCGCTAGGTATGCAGCTCTGCATTTCCTGAAGCTCCACCTTCACGAAGACCTGAAGTCTGAATATTTAATGGAGAAGGATCCATTGGCATTGTGGAATTCCCTAAAGGAACGCTACAACCAGCAGAGATCTGTCCTTCTCCCAGAAGCACAAAGAGAATGGACTAACTTGTGTTTTTAGGATTTCAAGACCGTGGTAGCATATAACTCTATCATGCACAAACTTTTCTCTAAATTGAGGCTCTATAACCAGACAGTTACAAAAGTTGATATGATAGAGAAAACCTTATGCACCTTTGACAAGAATTAAAATATCTATGTATTATTCTAATACATAAATAAAAGACTGCACGACTTCGTGGTCGTAACTCTAAGGCTAACGACCCCCGTGATCGTAAGGATTCCAGAGGTTACATCGTGGGTACCCTGGTCGAACGAAGTCCTGTACTTAATCCCAGACCAGGTAACTGCTCGTAGCAACTATGAACTGGCACTCAGATCCATTCCAAGTATATTCTTTCTATGTGATGAATGGAACATGTCCCTTATCCGTTCCAAACCACACGACGAATCATAGCTCTGAGTCGCTGACATTAACCACCATATGGTTATGCTTTCCACTGACATCAACTGCTCAACGATTGATACTTTAACAACAGCTGCCTCGCTCTGACTAGTCATGATACTTCTAACAGACGTCTCTTCAAGAAGTAACTGACACCACTTCATCAACTACTTAAAGGAGACTACGAATGGCAGAAAGGACAACCGCATTCCATCGGATTGAAGCATCATAATCAGCATTAGATCCATGTTTCAAGTCTGATTCAAGAGCATAGCAAGCAATACACTCTGCATACTTAGAGTTAGTCCATTGCCTTGACAAGAACACCCCCTGTAATAGCCAATTCATATCAATAAAGAGCAGTCCCATTCTCTCCCAAAAAGTCTTTCGTAAGAGCAGTCCCATTTTTCTCTATTTTATTTCGTAAGATCGGCTACTCGATCATCGATAACCTTCCACCCCAATATGCAGATACTGCAACAACAATACCGCAATGCGAAGTACCTGAAATACTCTGAGCTGATGTGCACCCTGCTGGAAACAAAGAAACTTGCAGAACTTCTGATAAAAAGCTATCAGATACGTCCAACTGGGGCAATGGCTATGTCTGAAGCACATGCAAATGCTCAGCAGGCTAGCAAAAGCTAGGACCACGAAAAAGGTCCAAAATAGAATGGGAAAATGGAAAAAGGTTGGGATGTAGAGAGGCAGGGGTAAACCCCATGGTAGATGAGCAGGTAAAGGGAGGACCCAGAAGCAAGCATCAGGTAGCAAGACTATTCATCCTCCCCAAACATGCTTGAAATGCGGTTGCACCGGCCATTGGTCGTGCACTTACCACACCCCACAACATTTGGTCAACCTCTACATGCAATCCACGCGAAGAGTCAAGACGACTCAGGGGAATAAAGTTGAGGCTCACTTCGCTGCTCTGCCCACTCTGACTAGACAGTCTCCTAGCCAATACGTCGAGAAGAATTAGCCAAGACGTCGAGAAGAATGATTATATGATTCTTGACGATGCAGCTCAGTGAGAAGAAACCTCCATGGATCACGATGATATTCTTGGGTTAGAGCTCCTGGACCTTCATAAGGACAGCCAGGATCCATTTGGAGACATGAAGTAGTCTTCTTAGATTATTTATTGCATACCAATTTAATTTCAGTTCCCGATGAACATTGGTTTATTCAAGCTCATGTTGAGCATTAATCTTTCATTATTTGCTTAAACAGAACTCTTGGCATTTTTATTTTTCTAGATTAATTTCAATTCATTATCTTATTAGTATATGCTCGTTTTATTTAATTTTGAACTATATTTCCTGTTGAATAATTGTTTGATTATAAATCATGTTTTAAATATAAAACAACCCGGTACGATCTAATGGCGGGAGAGGAAATCTGTCTTGTAGACATTTGCACCACTAATTCGATTTTTAGAGAAACTAAATGTTTCCAGACACTAACTAAGTAAATTGGGAATATCATGACCATCGTCGGTAGCGACGCTCTCATAGTCGACATTGGAATGGCCATCATAGTTCTCCCTGTGGGTAAATGTATAACAGTCGAGGATACTCTTCTATATCCTGAATCTAAACGTACCCTCCTCAGGTTTGAAGATATTTGTCTGAATGGATTTCACGTAGAAACTGATAATGAGAATAGTACAGAATACCTACTCATAACTAAATCTAATGGATGCTCACGGGTGCATGGAACAGTGGACTGACATGTGTGGTCCACATGTGAGAGGCTAGGCCCACCATGGACTAAGTCCATGCTGTTATGGGTTTAGGGTTTAGGTGCGGTTGGTGCTAACGCGCTAAGGTGCTATCACAACACACACATGGTGATGACGGGGCGACACGCAAGCAGCTACGTCGACTGAAATCGACGACTGCCATGGCTCAACGACGGCGACGATGAATGGTGGCGCTCGGCGGCGAAAGGTGGTCATCGCTAACACGCTTGTGCTCGAGCGAATCCATCTAGCGGCGATGGAGGGTGGCAACAGGTTGAACAGCGATGAGGACGATGGCAGTGACTCGGTCAATGACAAAATGGAGGCATGGTCCTTCGACGAGGTCTTGGACACGTGCGATGGGTTCCTGAGGCTCTGGTGATGCTAATGGGTGGTGCACGGGACCCAATGGTCACCAACGGTGAGGGGAACGCGGCGACGATCGTGGAATAGGGTAGCAGCGCGGCCTGAATGGTGCTACGGTGCTACGGCGATCCTCCGACGATGGAAAGGTGCGCACCCAATAGAACACGAGAAGGCGAACCCGACGGTGTAGACGAAGACGATAGGGGATCACCAGCGGCGACAAAATCGGTGAAACACCGAGGCAGCGGTGCTAGGGCTAGATCTAAAATCTCAGTGTGACAGCGGCAATCTAGGGTTCCGAGCTTTAGGGGATTGGTAGCTAGGGTTGAGGCGGTCGTTTTGACACACACGCCAAGGCTTTAAATAGCTTGTATCGGCAGGGCAACGGGAGAGTCCGAGGGCGATACGGTGGCGTAGTCCAGCTCGCGCATAGGTGGAGATGATGAACAATAATGGAGACGAGGCACACATGTCAACGACGAAGGCTAGGGTGAGTTCGCGTCTGACAGGTGGGGCCAGGGGCGCGGGCGAGCGGTAGAGAGAGGGAAGCGGGCTGCGTGCGAAAATGGGTCGGGAACGGGAGAAATGGGCCGGGGAAAAAGGAATTCAGCCCAAACTATTTTCTGAGATTTTAAATAGCTTTTGTATTTTTGAAATACAAATTTTTTTCCAAATGGCAATTTCAAAAATAGCAAAAAAAACTCGAAAAAATTCTAGAAAAATCTAAAAAAATATTTCCAAGCACAAAGAAGTCAAATAAAATAGTTTTCAATTTAATTGATGTTCATATTGGTCACATTAAATTGTTTTGTCTTTAAAAGTCCCATTTAAGCTTTGTGAAATTCAAATAAAATTTGGTGAAATTTTCTAAGGAACTAAACTACTCAAAAATGGTTTTGAAACTAAGAAAATTGGGATGTTAGACAAATACAAATGGGTTATGTTAAAATTAATATCACGAAGCATATTGCTCCCAAATTCTTCTATCCTCATGAACACCAGAAGAACAACGGGGTGAAGATCCTGCAAACAAGATCTTGTGAAAATCTAGCTGATTTATTCACTAAGTCTTTGCCTACGTCCAATTTGCAACAATGCATTCGTGGTATTGGAATGAAGTGGCTTGAAGAGTTCTAGGGTTCAGGGGGAGAATCCCCTGAATCATAATCCACTTAAGGTCCTGAAGTTTTACCTTAATGCTGAAGATTAACCCAGAAAGTAAAAATGTTGCACTCCTCTTCCCTTAGTGAGTTTTTCCTGAAGATTTCTCACATAAAGGTTTTTAATGAGGCAACAATACAATACAGCTTGTGGATGCAATGTACTCTTTTCTCTAATTCATTTTTCTCCACTGGGTTTTTGGGAGGAGTTTTTTTATGAGACGTGTGCATGACGCGATATTCACCCAGGGGGTGTTGAGAAACCTGATTTAAGGGTTGATAGACGTAATACTAAAACTACCCTCAGTGGGTTTTAGTCTTTAAATATGACCTCATTGTACTCAGAAAGAGATCAATCTATTAATAAAGAGGTTCTCCATATTGTGTCTATATTGTTTGTCTCTCTATCGATTGTGTGGTGATTGGTAGATTGAATTCCTGCGGTTACTACATTCTTCAACAAAGCCATCCATGCTGTTGAATAACGTAGTAGTCACAGGAAACATTCAACCAATCACCAAACATCAGTCAAACGACAGGGATACAAATAGATGATGACACACTATTGGCAACCTGTTTATTCATTGATCAATCTCTTTCTGTGTACAGGGAGGTCCTATTTATAGACTAAAACCCACCTATGTTAGTTTCGGTATTATGCCCATCAAACCTTAATCCAAGATTTATTAACCCTTTATGCTACAGTGGTGATAACTTGTGGGAAATATTTGATTTCTCCAAGACACACTTATTTCAATAAGGGGTTTGATGATTATATGAAGTGAGCTAGACTTTTATCAGTGCAGTGGCAAGAAAACTGCAAGATCCTAACATTCTATAGGATATTCCAACTTCTGATTGGTTATTTATCTACGACAAAGGTCCTATACGGGGTCCAAGAGTTGGTAGACTTATTCTATAGACTAGCTCCTTAATTATTTGCCTAAGTTTTGATCCAATTACTCATACCATATTTTAAATAATTTAGATCATTAAACTTCAAGTTTATAATTATGTAACATATTTCTTATGGTCATAACTAGTGTGTTATAACAACATAAAACTATAGGATGCTCTTCAGGAGCATAAATATAATGCTGGAACATAAATGGACTTTAAATCTTAGTTGAATCACCAAAATAGTATAATTATTCAACAAGAATATTTATTGTTCAACAGGAATACCAAATTTAATTAAAGATGATAAACTGTATACCTTATTTTAATTTATAATGCCATAATCATCATGGCCAAATTTAGATCATTCAGGATCAACAAAGTTCAATAGGTCATCTTTCCTTCAGGAGCTATATTTGCTTTAAGCAAGTGATATGACTTCTGGTAGTAATACTGTTGCAGACTTCACTTACCAATTTATGCGTGTGTCATTTCCGATGAGTATGTCACGCTTTGGTGCATCGCCGAACATGGCATATGTGCTACTGCGTCAAGCGATCGTCGATTTACCGTGTGCATTCCCGCATGCTGGCGGTTAACATATTGCTGAAGACACAAATCAATTGCCCTTCATGGGTAGGAATGATTGTGGTTGCTAACAGCATGGGTATCGACAATGGTGTAAATGTCATTTTCCATATTAACTGGATAAGGATAATAACCATGCAATTTATTTTAATTATCTCCCAAATGAATAGGTTAATTTATTGCTTCTGGCTAATTTGCTTCTGGCTTTGACCTAGGATATGCCACTGCCTACCATGATTCTTGTTTTGAATATTTTTTTATGCCTCTTAGGTTCCAATGTCCCACACAAGCCCAACGTCCTCCCCCTTTTCATGCCAACTATAAAAATCCCAAGTGATAGCGTGTGCATCAGGCATTTGCATGCCTGAAATCAACTCAGAGTTTTAGCAAAGATTTGCAATCACACTTCAACAAGAGTACAATTTTGTTGGCATGAAACAAATATATACTTTGTAACATTCTGCTTACAAAGTTCGTCAATTAAGAAATCAGTACGGTGGAGGATAGTGCTACATAGACTAGGCTAAAATGTCTTACTAGCTGTAACATTATGCTCAATTAAGTTATTATATACTTATTTGAGGAATATAATATTTTCTAGCCAAAGTGATCCATCAGAGATCAACATATGATTAGGCTTGGTCTAATGTCACTGAGAAAAATAGTGTCTCTTTTGCCATCTAGGCATCCGTGCACTACAAGCACATGTACAACATTTTGTTAGCAAGGCATGGCAAAATATTTTCAACTGTCAGGCATACGATTTATAAATTATATTTCATGCCAGATTAATTTACTACAAGTAAATTAAATATGCTACTAGCAATATGTTCTATTAAGCAGATTTAATCAACTATTCAGCATGAGATAAGACTTTAATAGAACAACATAGACCTTTAATTTATATAAGCATGTGGGAAAAGACGATCTAATGCATAAGGTTCCATCCTAAAACAAAAGAAAAGAGATGCTCAGTCGGAGCAGGGCCAAGCTCGATAGGAACTAAATCTATCTATTAATGCATCTCGTCCAAGAAACGACATCTTTACAAAGTTAAGAGATAACTGGGAGATTGCTACAGGTCTCCATAAAGCATAATATGAGCTTATCATTGCTGTCATCCAGGACAAACAAATATCTTAGCAATGTCAAACATGTCCCACATAATTTATGCAATATTCTATATGTTTACAGCTGGTAACACATTTTAAATGCATGAAATGAGTATAAAATAGTAAAAATTATTTTTTTTCTATTCAATAGATAATTTTATACATTTCCCAGATTTTTCCTGGTATTTTTAGGATTTTTCTAATAATTTTTAAGGCTTAGGAGGAATTTTTAGAATTACTGAACCCATTAATTAATTTCCCAAACACACAATACCATGAAAAAATAAACCATAAAAATATGATGCTCCCAAGGTGTACTAGGTCTAAGGTTTCTCAATTTATGGAAGCACACAAATCTTAGAAATTCAGTTTCTAGAATTAATTTAAGGTTATTGCGAAAAAAGGAATAATATTAAAGCAAATAACCATAACACGTGGGTCTATATTAAAAATAATCATAGAACATATTAATCTATTGCAAAAATCATATTCCTGAGGGAATAATCCGTAAGAATATATAAAAATCCGAAATCCACCGTAAATTTCCCAACTCTAGGGGTTTTTTTCGCATAATCTCCTTATCCACAAAAAAATGCCTCGTAATTTTCAAAACTCTGAGGCCCCATTTGTAAATTTTTGGGATTTTTCTTTTTTCTCTCTTTTTCTTTTCCTAATTTTGTTTTTTTTCGGTTTTTCTTGGATTGGGCCCCCTTTTTCCCCCTTGACCCACTATGGCCCACTATGGTGGCTAGAAAAATAGGGCGCTAGGGTTTACCTAGTACCTATTCTCTGTGGGGCAGTGGCACGCAGCGCAATGCGGCAGCGCCTGGGTGACAATTGTAGCGCACCCCTGCCTGCAGCGGGTGCCCTGCGGGGCTGGCGCACGGCACAAGGTGCGGTGGCGTGGCGCGACGGGCGCGGCATGCGACGTTCAACGTAGACGACAGAACAGGAGGGGCGGCGGCTTCGAGCCTGCGTGATCAGGTGCAGAGGCTTGCTGGCCGGTGGCGATGTAGGTGTTCGGGCTGACGACAATGAAGGTACGCAAACGGGCACACATCCACGGGTCAAAGCCGGTGCCATGATCATGTTCAAGTGTCGAAGATTGTTTGTAATAGATTGAACCATTAATCATGAAACAAACTTACAGAGTGCTCAATGAAGATCGATTTCTCGATGCTGTGTAGGGATTTAGATGCAGTACCGATCACACAGGCAGAAATTCGTTTGCATACGTGTGCAATCCCAAAGTTTTGGCTTTGTACGGCAGCAACCATCAAGATGATCGGATCATGAAAAAAAACTGAGACAAGGAATAGTGATAAGAAGCAAATACATGAATTAAGCATAGTAATTAAAAGTGTGTTGCTTCTCCGTTGTGCTTGACTGGATACATGTGGTGCAGCATGATTGATTCGGCCATGCGTATCCTCTGTCGGCTGATCGACAGCCGTGATGATCTCCTTTTCATCTGGCAACACGCGAATACAAAGAGCAAATCGTGCTCATAACGTGTTGAAGAACATAATAGTCGCAGGAAACAATTAACCAATCACCACACAATAGTCAAATGACAGAGAGACAAATAAATGATGACACACTGTCAGGAACCTCTTTATTCATCGATCAATCTCTTTCTGTGTACAGATGTTGATGGCAAGATTTGGCATCTATAATGGTCATTGCAGTGCTGATTGGTCTAATGATAAAAACTTAAAGCTGCTGCTGATTCAGCTACTATTCGGTTTTGAATCAGAAGGCAGAGTGCTCCTGAGAGGTCCTGGAGGACCTCCTCAAAGCCCCCTGAGAGGTCTTGGAAGATCTCCTCAAAGACCTCCTGGGAGGTCCTGGAGGACCTCCTCAAAGCTCTCCTGAGAGGTCCTGGACGATCTCTACAAAGACCTCCTGAGGTCCTGGAAGGTGGTGTAAGATCGAGGAGGCCGACTAGAGGGGGGGCGAATAGGCGTTTTAAAAACTTCTATATGCTAAAATCGATTTCTAATGCGGAAACTAATACATATACAGTTTTGCACAATTAAAGCCTAAAACAACTAGGTTCAACTAAGTGTACCAACAGTACAAGTCAATTGATAATAATCAATCAAACATGAACTTGTAAGCAATTCAATTTGAGCAATGAATATGACACAAAGCATGGTAAGCATTCATACACAATGAATAAGCAATTTAACACAAGGTATATAAATTGCGATAAGTAAAGCTCAAGAATGCAAACCAAAAGATGACACAGCGATGTTTTACCGTGGTGTTCGGAGACTTGCCAGTTCCCCCTAATCCACGTTGAGGCAAGCCCAAACCAATTGGACCGGCTCCACAAATTGAGCACCCGCCTCCGAGGTAACCAATACCTCACTCCACTAGGGTTGCTCTTACTCCACTCCGGAGATGGCGAGCACCAAGCTACTCACAAACACCGGGCCTTCTCACAAGCTTCACTTGAGAAGATCACCGGATCACGACGCCACTACGCCGTCTAGGTGTCGACAAACACCAAGAGTAACAAGTCTTATACTTCCACTTGAACCAATCAAATGTCTAAGCTCAAGTGGATACCCTATCCACTACCTAAGGCAACACATGCACTTAGAGTTTGCCTTCTAGCCACACTATGTGCAACACATGCACAGATGCTAGAGAGGGCTTGCTCTTAGCTCAATAGAATGTCTAGGGGTACCAGCAACACTCCCTGACACGGCCAAGGTGGGTATTTAGTTTATACACACAGGCTAGCCGTTGGGAAAAGGAATCAGCACAGTAACGGCTATAAAACTAGCCGTTGTGAAGAGGTACGGTACTACCGCTAACCAATACGCGGTAGTTCCGATAAACGGTGGTTCCGCAAAACTGAGAGAACAACACATGCTCGAAAACACAACTAAGGATAAAAAAGCACACGTTCTGGAATTTACGTACCGCTAGCAAATGAATGGTAGTTCCGCGAGTCCGGTCATACCGTGCACAAAGCGCTGGTATTACCGTGCTTCCAAGAGAGCAACAAATGCTTCTATGGAAAACACGTACCGCCACTTAATCGGTACAACCGATGTGCGGTAGTTCCGCTCACACAGAGCCGGTACAACCGCCACACAGTAGTTTCACTTAAGACACACCGGTACAACCGTTTTACCAGAGCAACAGCAGCAACTTCAAGGATCAGCTATGCCACGTGGACCATTCAGATCACTTAGATCTTTTCGGACCACTGGTCTTAACCGCACGATCGGAACAAACAATCGGATGTCCAAACGTGCTCTGGTAGTTCTGCCAAGGAACATGCAGTACTACCGCAACGCGGTAGTTCCGCTCAGAACATTACGGTCCTTCCGATGTTCCTAAGAAAGGCACAAACTGGCTTTCAAAGAACAACTCAATTGCAAAATACATTTGCAAATTTATGCCAGATGCACACAAGGTATGAAGGAAAGATTCTCAACAAGTTGCAAAACATATTTGCACACTTTTAGAATCATGGCCACAAATTGCACTCCGCTTCAACTCAATTTACAAAACACATTTGCACAATTGACAAGCGATGCAAACTAAGGTTAAAGTGAGATTCTCAACAAGTTGCAAAACACATTTGCACACTTTTAGAATCACACCATAAGGAATAAGGTACATGGACTTAAGCTATTTGCAAAACACATTTGCAAACTAAAGTCGCATGCTACAAAGATTGACCGTGAGACACAACTATTTGCAAATATTAGCAACATGTTAAGATGTGCTAGAGCAAACACAAGGAGCTATTAACACATGACTAACTCAAGCTATTAATCAAGACACCTCTTAATAGTATGACAACCTATACTACAATCCAGTCTCCAACCAAACACCAAGACTGGTAAAAGACTAGGAACACATCCTTAGCCCTAGCTAGTCATACCTTTACCTTGCATATCTTCTTGAAGCTTGATGACGCACATCTTCACTTCAAATCTGGGTTCTTGACTTGATGATCAACTCATGATCATCTCCTCATCTCGATTATCATCAACTCATGATGATTTTCTTTCTTCGAGATCTTGACATGCATCAACACATGATACACTCTTCTCTTGATCTCCATCAACACATGATGGATCTTCTAGACTTGATGATCAACTCATGATCATCTCCTCTTCAAGGTCTTCATATGCATTAGCACATAATGCATCATTTACTCCAAGCTCTTCACTTCAATATCATTAACACATGATGATATTCTTTTCTTCGAGATCTTGTCTAGAACATCATCAACTCATGATGATTTCTCTTCATCCCGAGTCTTGACTTGACGATTATCAACACATGATATCATCTAAAGTCTTCAATCATAAGGAACACAACCTATTCATCCAACTTATGAAAAATGTTAGTTCCACAAAGTGATTATTATTAATTACCACAGCATACCATTAACTCATAATGGTTGGGACAAGATACCATAATCTTTCCCTCTTTGGTAATTGATGATAATTACTTCAATAACAAATAATTGAATAGAGATAAATATAAGTATATATAAACTACACAAGTTATATATACCATGAGTATATACGAACTACAAGTTGTATATACTAAATATGACTGTATACAAACTACACAAGTTGTATATACTCACATGAATATATTAACTACACCAGTTAAATATATTCAAGGATATATTTCAAAGTAAAGATCCTTAAATATGTGGAAAGAGGATATGGATCAATACTAATGAAACCACAAAATATAGAATGAACTCCCCCTAAATGTGTGCATACACAAAAGTGTAGTGAAAACATATGCACATATCCAAGTTAGATCCTTGGTGGAGTTTAACCTATATTTTGGATTCGAGGAATGCAATAGGAGGAAGTAGAATGCATACCTCTTGTATTTTCTTCTTTATATCCAAACGAGACTAAGCAATAGATAATCAATAGAATTGTTAGTCTCACAAATAGATTTGTCATTAATGAATACATACATGTTTGGTTTTTTGCTTTTATATACAAGCTGAGACTAAACATGATATAATAATAAGAGTGTTAGTCTCACAAGTGTATTTGTTATTAATCACCAAAATACTCCATTAACACATAATTACGGGTCTAGATCCTTCAGGTGGTCTTTGCAAAATGATCACCTCTACAAAGACCTCTTGAGAGGTCTTGGAGGATCTCCTGAGTGGTCCTAAACGACCTCTACAAAGACTTCCTGAGAGGTCCTGGAAGGTGATCTTTGTAAAAATAACCACCTGTACAAAGACCTCCTGAGAGGTCCTGAAGGACCTCCTGAGTGGTCCTAGACGACCTCTACGAAGACCTCTTGAGAGGTCTTGGAAGGTGGTCTTTGCAAAATGACCACCTCTACAAAGACCTTCTGAGAGGTCCTAAAAGATCTCCTGGGTGGTCCTGAGCGACCTCCACAAAGACCTCTTGGGAGGTCCTAGAGGGTGGTCTTTGCAAAACGACCAAAAGGGTGGTCTTCGCAAATCATCCAAAAGGTGATCTTTGCAAAGCAGCAGGTCGTGAGGACAAGGAAAAGTGCGGCCAGGACCTCCTCGAGAGCACTCACGTGGCTTCATCAGGACCACCCAAGACCTCCTCAAGACCTCCCACGTGGACTTCCCAACAGAGCATCCAAGACCTCCCTCCAGGAGCTCCTCAAGACCACTCTAGGGAATATTCAAGGATCTTGGGAATATCGTGATCGAGTAGGAAAGCTATGTCAGTTATAGAAAGTTTGGAGATAAGATGGTATAGCCGAATCATATCTGTAAGTTTTGTTCGGTTTGAATTAGGAGTCCTGATTTCTTACGGCAAGCCCAAGCCGCTCTATAAATAGAGAGGGTCAAGGCCGATTCACAACACAGACAAAAATCAATCTACAGAATCGTTCTTTTCCTTTTCATCTACTTTCGCATCTAGGTCTAGAGTAAAGTAGCTTTGCTTTGCTAGTTTGCATGTAAACCAACCGCGTGCTCCTGCGAGATTGGAGTAGTTATCATTTGCTGTTCTTGCTCGTAAAATAGCCGGTTCTTCGTCGTAATTGAAGAATTATCCCCTTTGCTAGTTTACTCGAAAACTAGTCGTACGCTTCTACGAAAGTGAAGCAATCTGGTTATTTGCGACCTCGTGTGTTCATTTTTTACATCAACAACAGAGAGATACTGTTTATAGACTAAAACACACCAGATGCAGTTTCGGTACCATGCATATCAACCGATCCATGCTTCTTAACACATGCATGTTGCATCTGAAGTTCTCAACCGCACTGTGTGCACTGTACATTCATCGTCCTCGTCCTCGTGTTATAAACAACTAAACAAAGCGCCACTTAAGCTCAATATTGGAGGCCCATCTCCATCTCTTAACTGACGATGTGCACTGGTGCAGCGAATCAACGAATCGTAGGCAACCAGGCCAGTCGCCTACGTTAATGCCTACTGGTAGCAGTAGTACCACTCGCCGTGCCATCTTGTACAGGCTGTACCACAGGTGCCGCGCCAAGGGTCATGTCATCAGCAAGCGGCCCAAAGTTGAGACGCGGACTCACAACCTTATTTTTGTCATCGTCGTGTACATGTGTCTGAAACCGTACAGAAGACCTGAAAATAACTCGTTCTTAGCCGGACGCCTAACCACCGGTGTACCGATCCGCCATGGCATGGGCAGCTAGCCAGCCATGACAAGCAACAATGCAACCATGCGTATGTACCTAACAAGAACGACAAAGCCGATTCCTCTCTCTTTTTTGTTTTTGCAAAAGCAGCCGGATTCGTGGGATTTAGACAGAAAAGAACCGCTGCGGGCTAACAGAATTGCAGAATATAGCAGGGAGATATTCTGTCCGGAATAATTAACTAATTAATTAATTAATTAATGTGCGTGCATTGCGTTTTCCTGGGCACGGCATCTCCGTCTCTGGCCGAGAGGGTAGTAGAGATCGACGTGAAGCACGCTCTCCGTCGGCGCACGAGGAGCGATTCCAGCGTTGACCCACGGCCCAATCGGCTCCAAGATTCGTACCTTTGTTCGCGCGAGTTCGTACAATGATTTCGACCCCCGCATCGATCGTGCTGCCAGTGCTTGCAGCCATCGATCCATCCCCGCAGAATATGTTATGTTCGTACCAGCTTGATTAGGGATGAAGCATATCGTGAAGTGGATGCGTCACTGTCCGCCACGCCAATTGGGCACGATGACCTATCTATCCGTGGTGAGCCGGACAATTAGATAGATGCGTCGTTCCCTCCTTTACTCCATGCCAGATATCACGGTCATGCATGAGAATCGAACACTTAAAGGATCAGCTTAGACTAGTAGACGATCAGCTTAGACTGTACTCAGGTTGCGAGAGATCGATCCAAGAGCTTGCCGGCGCTAGGAGCAGTGGAGCACAGGGGCAAACATGAGGAATCGACGCCCGGTACACAAGTAGCCTGTGTTGGGACACGGATAGACTACACTAACGTGTAATAAAAATTTCTACCTTGTAAATCAGGAAGCCGTACGAGTAAGAGATGATAGATCGTTACTAACAGACGAACAGTACAGCAAAAAAAGAGTTAGAGCAGCTCGGTCCAACATCACGCGCGTCGATGTTGTGAGAGTAATCGATCATCCAACGTCATTGGCCGTCGATCGTCTCCTCCAACAGCTCCTCATGTTCCTTACGTATGTTGCGGATTGTTCTCTTGATCAGCGCAGCAGCGCCTCTATAGTACCAACACACCCAGGGGTAGACGCCGTGCGTCGGTGTGCTGGCACCAGCGCGCACGGCATGGTCTTCGGAGAGGAGGTGACTAGGGTTTCGGTGGATGGTGCAATCTCGTCCCAAAAGCCCCTACGCCTCCCCTTATATAGAGTATCTAACAGATCCCTATGTTAGAAACCCACTATGACTCTTAACCGTGTACAAATTATAATCCAATTTAAGCCTCTAATGGATACAATCCGAACTAGTTTGTTCCAACCCACTAAATGTGTGATCCTGTAGATTCATGAGTAATCGATAGTGGTTTCTAGTAGGATATAGCGACTCCTGAATACACATAAAGATCACATCGAACGAAGCTTTATAAAGCTCATGTGTTGATCCATTTGCCTCAGGATACCAGATCGAACTCAAGGCGAGATATGTGCCATCCTATAATAGCTCGATCCTTCACTCGATCATGTAGTAGATTAGTTAGTTGTAGTTGACTCCTCAACCATATTCAGCATAGCTATGCACTTCCTTATTCCAACTACATCGAGGACCTCAGAGATATATCTCCCGTTAAAGAGGAAGGACAAATTTTATCTTCATTGCTCGTATTCCTCCGCATATTTTATAGTAAACCCTGAAAGCTACATTTTGACTACCCATTTACGGAGTAGCGTTTGACAACCCCTAAGTAAACTATTGCTCCATTGCCCACACGAAGATCAACATCGTCTCTCGCCAAACTTCTACTTCTTATCAGCCCCTGCATCGAATTGCAAATATGAGAAACAGATCTGATATCAAATACCCCAAGAACATGTAGGAGAAGTAGCAAGATTAATTTTGTTGGACCGAAGAGGCAATTAGAAGGGGGTTTGAATAGGCGCCACACAAAAACGACCTCTTCAAAATCTTTTGAATCAAGACGTTCAAGATTCTTACACTCCAGTAGCTATGTAGAGCTATGAAGATCAGAGATAATCTTTCAAATAAGAACCAGTAAAAAAAAAAGGATCAAAACTCGCTGAAATCCCCACTGGTCGGTCAGACCGGTGAACAGTGGGGTTAGACTGGTGAACAGTAAAATCAGCACAGAAACTGAATTTCAGCAGGGTTTCAAAATCACAAATTTATCCAACTTTTGATCCACAACCCGAAACTTTATGAAACTTGAAATATACCTTCTCTAGGATGTCAGGAACCTATTCCAATCAAATATTGTGAAAATCATTGCCAAAGTTCCGACCTTTTTTCATTTGAGTGAAGGTTGCTCCAAAACTGGGCCAGATACGAAAATGGTGATTGAGAGGATTTCGTGGGAGCAATCAATCCAAGATGGCTAAGGATGGTCTCTCATACGTCCTCGCACCCTCAATTACAGGAAGAATCAAGCCAAAAGCCCTCACGAGCAAAACCCCCTAAAATCACCATTTCTTTCACCAAAACTGGGCAAAATCAAACTTAGATCCAAAAGCTTGCTCGTGGGTGGATGATGATCGAGATAACCTTATATCATATCCCACACATTCAAGCAAGCAAGATCCCAATTAAAAACCTAAGAAACACCAAAAAATCTCAAAGACATCAAAAAGAGAGCAAGAACAAGATAGAACTTATCTTAGGGCAAATCTTGCATAGATTGATTAGAGAGATTGTATGTTTACAACCAGTCCCTTATAGAGGATAAAAGCTCAACACTTGAGCACTCAATCAATCTAACTCTCATGAACCCTAGCCTCTCTACTTTCCTCTCATATCCCTAAATCACAAATTAGGGTTTTCAGAATACAAGGGTTGAAGGTGCACAACCAGCGCCCTCCTCTTTTATAGTGGAGCCTAGCCCTAGAGAGACATCCCAAATGGGCACCCGTTAAGTCCACACACAACGGGTTTCACTTGTATCGATCCCTGCGTTGCTTAATGTGACCCGTCGCACAGAACTATCGCGCTGCTTGATGTAACAAGTCACACCGAATAGCCACGCTGCTTGATGTAATCTGTCGCACCGAACTACTACGTTGTTTGACGTAACCCGTCACACTGAACTGTCACGCCGCTTGATGAAACCCGTCGTGCTGAACTGCCGAGCCGCTTGATGTAACCCGTCGCATCGAACTGCCGCGCTCGGTCATGTTCCATGTGGCCCCAATGACTTCTCACCAAGCCTCTCATGCGTCCAGATCCCACCGAACCGTCCTCGCTTGCAACGGGGACCAAGTCACTTGATGCACCACATGTCTCACCATGATTGCACTCGGCTTCCTTGACCGTTCAGGACCTCAGCTCCTACCTGAGACTAGTCCGGACCTCAACTCCTCCCTGAGTCTGGTACCGGTCCACTTTGCCACTGCCCGTCATGTTCATCACTGGTAGCTTCCGCTCCAGTTCCTTGTCTTCTCAGTTTGTAACCAATCCGCTAGCCTTAGTCATCTTCTAGCACCACCTCGATCGTTCTGGACCTCGGTTCTCCTAACCTGGTCCCGATTTAGTCTGCCTCACCATGACCTAACTCTGGTGTCCTACAATCATCATAAACAAGCAAACCGTTACGTAGCATCGCACGATATGCACAATCATCAATTCACATAATTGATGAGGCATGAGCACATACCTTCACAAAGGCCTTTGCTCAAACTTCGCCTTCTATGGTTTTTGTCCATCTTGCATCTTGCTTGAGTACAACCATCTCACCCGACATCCACAACCTTTTTGGACCTTGGTTCTCCTAATCAAGTTCCGGTCCTCCTCGTCGTTGACCATAGTTGACTCCAAGCCACCTGCACAACAATAGACCAAACAACAATTTTCGGACACAAGTTCTTCACAACTTGACCCATGTTAGCCAAAACATGCATCACACCCTCGTCTATCAATAAACACGAACCAGATCACCCGCAATCAGTTCTACTGGGTCTACGACTAGTTCTCCAAGTCTATGACCAGTTTCCCAGGTCTACTACTAGAGTCAACAACCACTGTCTACGACCAATGTCCACGACCACTGACCTGGTCGAAAGAGATACAACCACTGACCTGGTCAAAAAGGTTTACGACCACCTGGTCTGCTACGACCACACTTAGTCGAAAAGCTATGACCACCTGATCAAAAAAGTTACAACCACACTTGGTCAAAAGGGCTACGACCACTTGCTACTCGTAGCTACAGTACTCGAGCTACAGTACCCAAAAGCTATGATACTCGGCGCTCGTAGCTACAGTACTCGAGCTACAGTACCCAAAAGCTATGATACTCGGCGCTCGTAGCTACAGTACTCGAAGATTTCGATCACTCGGCACTCGTAGCTACAATACTCAACGAACAGTGCTCATAACTATAGTACTCGATGGACATATCCCCATGATATCCACAAATTTCTATAATATTTACACCTGAACTGGAAGTCTTACTTCCCTTGTTTTTCAGCTCTGCCAAGTACTTCTTATAATTCCTCTTCTAGTGTCTAGTCTCATAACAATAGTAGCATTTAGGGTCAGGCTTAGGGCCTAGCTTGAGCTTCTTGAGTTTGGCCTTGAGCCTCGTGATCTCATCTTGTCTTGCCTGCACCATTTCCATTGCTCCAAGACTTACCCTTTTTCTTGAAGCTAGTAGTCTTTTGAACCATCATCATATGATTAGAGCTCCCTTTGATACTCTCCTCAGCACTCTTAAGCATACCATACAACTTGGTCAATGACTTCTCTATGCCATTCATATGGAAATTCAAGATGGCTGGCTCAAAGATCACAGAGAGTAATTAGAGAATCTCATCAGTAGCTAACGCTTGGCTAAGAAAAAAATCAAGCTTTTCTATGCTCTCAATGTGGCCAATTATTTTGATCACATGAGAACTAACTTGGCTACCGTCTGACAGCCTACAAGAAATAATACCTTAGAGGTATTAGACCTCTCTGTCCTTGCCTGGTCCTTAAACATATCTTTTAGACCCACAATCATATTGTAGGCATTTGTGGTCTCATATTACTTCTGAAGCTTAGAGCTCATGATGTCAAGCATAAGGCAGTGTACATCAACTGTGTCATTGTAATGCTTCTCATAAATATTCTTTTCAGCACGAGTAGCATCTCCATTTGGTTCATCACGATAATGACCCTCTCTTCTCATAAATATTCTTTTCAGCACAAGTAGCATCTCCATTTGGTTCATCACGATAATGACCCTCTAAAACATATTTCTTCTATTCTTGTTTGAGAACAATTCATAGATTGTGAAACCAGACAATGAAGTTTGTTCCATTCGATTTTTCTTTCTCAAGAATTGATCACAAGTTAAAAGTGGGTGCAGAAGAAGTACTAATCGTCATGATCTAAATTAGAAAATATGTATATCCAAAAATTCAGCATTATGTTTATGCAGAATCTTCTATTAAACAATTTAACAAAAGATACCCTGACTATATGTTTTAAACCAAGTTTTCCTCCAACTACATAAAGTGGGTTCAAGATCCACATTTCACTAAGTCCTAGTAAGCTTTGACATCACTGCTAGAGACTAGTGTTGTAGATAAGCAACTAATTGCTAATCATATCTCGTATGACTCTTATTTATTGGGTGACATCAATATGCCCCGGCTTCCAACACTATGCCCCAGGCCCAAAACCTTTTTGATACCCTTGTTAAGTTAAACCAATAATATGCATGTGAATATCCGACACCCATTCCATCTTATTAAGATAGTTAATGACATTCTACTTTGACAGATCTACCAATAAATGATCAAAACTTTGGAAGGTGCAACAATTGGAAATGCATCAACTCTTACTTAATTTTTCTTGATGATATTATTCTATCATGTCAAAAGTATATAACGATAAAAATATGAACAATAGCATAACAAGAACATAGATAAATATTCACTGATAATCACATTAATCTGTGAGATAGCATGACCACAATCTCCATCACCACGCTTCTATCCACCGAGCCATCATAATTGAGGTCACCATATTCATCTACTAAACTATTACTCCTAACAGCTAGTAATGAATTATATATGAGAATATCAAGCATTACATATCGGCATGCATGCCATTATAGAATGATATGTAGCCTCATCGCTATAATTCAGTACAACGCGTAGGCAACAAAAATTCATACATGCATCATATACACAATGAGTCATACTATTCACATCAATCCCTACAAAAAGAGTTATGCATATAATACAATTCTATCGGGCGATATAAACACATAATACTATATAACGCGCCAACGATTACCTAGCACGGCAGTGCCACTAGCCAATCAGCGAGCGGGGTTCAAAAGGGCAGCGCTAGTGGAAAATTTTGTGGGACATGAATCTAATTCACAAAATTGTGTCTAGAAAATTCATCAAATTAATCACATTAATCCAATTATGAACCAATCTGATTAGCGTGTTGTCCATTTAACAATCACAATGATCAGTACATGAGGTTTCCAGAAAGAATAGCAACCCACGAAAACCAATATGTTGGCTCCATACGGCTATGCATTGCGGTTTACCCCGATGGCAGAATCCCTTCTGGTAGGGGTATTGTGCAATGCAAACGTGAACAAGTGCAACTAATCATGCGATGCTATCAACTCATACTTCTTGTGAACCCACCTACTATTGCCGAAGCCAATTGATTTCATCAACCATTGCCTAAACCAATCCATCCATATGAACCGATCTAGGTTACCATAAAAGAACAACAACGTATCCAATCTACTACTACTACATATCATCAACTATATGTGACCAATCTAGATCAAATGCTACACAAAATGGCTATGATACCACTGTTGGGAAAAATAGGCTACATGAGTGCGCAATAAAAATTTCTACCGCGTAAACTAGAAAATCATGTGAGTAAGAGATCATAGATCGTTACCACTAGACGCGCAGTACAACGAAAGAAGAGTTGGAGCAGCCCAGTCCAACGTCGCACACATCGATGTATTGGAAGTAGTCCATTGTCCAACGTCCCTGGACTTTGATCGTCTCCTCCAGCAACCCCTCATGTTCCTTACATATGTCGTAGATCGTCCTCGATCAGTGCAACAACGTCTTTACGGTATCCACACGTCCAGAGGTGGAACGCTATGCGCCGATAGGCCTTTCGGGAGGAGGTGACTAGGGTTTCGATGGGTGGTGCAACCTCATCCCAAAATCACCCACACCTCCCCTTATAAATAGACCCTAACAGATCCTTACGTTAGAAACTCATTAGGACTCTTAACCACGTACGCATTATAATCCAATTTAAGCCTCTAACGAATTCAATCTGAACTAATTTGTTCCAACCCGTTAGGTTCATGCATAATCGGCCATGACCCGGAAACTCCTTTCTGATCCACAAGTCGGTAGCGATTCCTACCAGGACACAGCGACTCCCAAATACACATAAAGATCATATCGGACAAACATTTATAAAGCTCATGTGTTGATCCCTTTGCCTCATGATACCAGATCAAACTCAAGGCGAGATGCGTGCCATCCTATGATTGCTTGATCCTTTACTTGATCTTGCGGTGGATTACTTAGTTGTAGGTGACTCATTAACCATATTCGACATAGCCATGCACTTTGTTAATCTAACAACATTGAGGGGCCCAGAGATATCTCTCCTGTTAAAGACAAGGTCAAATTTTATCTTGATCGCTCACATTTCTTCACATCTTTTATAGGAAACCCGAAAACTACCTTTATAACTACCTATTTACGGAGTAACGTTTGACAACCCCTAAGGAAACTATTATACATGTAGGAAACCACGATGACCTTAGGTCTAAGATTATCATATACACTATGTACGAGACCAACTGATGGCACTTAAGAATATAACAATTCTTGTTGTGTCTCAAGGCGGGTAAATCCAACATTATGTTCTCCAACATATGTCCATATTATTGATTTGATATCTCATATGCATGGTCCATAAAACGTAGTCATCAAACAATATGAATTATATGTATTATTCAACCACCGTAATCGATAGGATACGAATATAGTATATATTTTTCCTGTTCGTTTAACAATTTCTCTCCTATTCGTATTTGATGAGTTGCCCATCAAAATCTTCCTTAGTCACAAATATAGAAATTTGATTTAGCTAGGTCTTTTCTGCTCATAAAAGAAAAGACAAAGAACAAAGATAATTCCATAAATCATAAGTGTCCCACATAATGATATAAGATTAGAGATGTTTACAATGACATCGTACACATAAATAGAGAGTTTCACAAACATGACACATACTTGCTAATCAATATAAATGATATTTCATTCAAGGGATGAAATAACATATTATTCAAAAGCTCATAAACATATAAACAATACAATAATCTCTATGATTGCCTCTAGGATATATCACTATCAGCTTAATTTGACTATTGTGCATGTCGGGGGCCAGCCCTAGATCTGATAAAATCTATCGTACAACCTCCCACAAATCAGAACAAGGTCGTGGTCTTTGTTTTACATTCGCGGTTGCACGTGCCAATGACATACATAACTAGTGCACACTAAAGTCAATAATGTATATCGTTTTGGTTTCGGCATCAAATCAACACGAGAAATTACCAAAAGAATCTGGGCCACGTCCCTGTACGGCTCCCACCAGCGAGCATACTGAGGTGACTGTAAGATGCTCCTACATCGCCATTCCTTCTCCTTCGGTGAATTGCCAACTCTGTCATCGTGCAAGCTGCTACAAGAGGCTTGTAACAGTTTGTCCCGACCTTGTCAACATTAGTATCAATAGGGCCCATGGTTAATTAAATAAGCTGTGTATTAAGAAATAGTGGTAGTCATCGTGATATCAGCGTAGATCAATGACATGAACACCAAGAAACATAATGAACACAAGTGTATAGAGGAGAGCCAGTATCTATATATCACTTGTACATGGGGTCCTCATATTTATAGTCCATAGGGGTGGAAGCCCTCTAGGGGCGGTTTAGTCTTTTTCCCATAAAAGCCTCAAGTTTTGTAACACTCCCCCTTGGGCAATACGTAGGATCAAGGATGACAGACTAGAGCGGGGTGAATAGGAGGTTTATAAAAATTTTGTACTTTAATTAACAATTTTAGCAAGAGATATCTAACTAAAGAAATCTAGCACAATTCAAAAGATATATTGCAAGCTATTACCAAGACACCTCAAAGCTATGTCAAAACTAAATACAATTTTAGCTAAGCAATTTAACACAAAGGAATTGCTAGAAAAGTAAATGCGAAAATAGTTATGACAAAAGAGAAAACCGCAATGGAGACAAGCGATATTTTTCCCGTGGTGTCAAAGATTTGCCGGTCTTCACTAATCCATATTGAGAAAACTTGAACGAATCAAGTTGGCTCTACACGAGCACTTCCCTCGATCACTAGAGTTGCTCTTTCTCCTCTTCGGAAATGATGAGCACACAATCACTTCACAATCGTTGCCGGGTCACTTCACAATCTTCTTTGAAGAGATCATCACACAAACTCTTCTCCAAGCCGTCTAGGTGCTGGCAAGCACCAAGAGTAATAAACCATAGCTTTTGCTTGAAGAAAATAAGTGCCAAAAGGATCAACCAATGATGCAATGCACTTGAATGCTCTCAACTACCTCAAAATGAGAAATATGAGAAAATGGGTAGTAGAGAGTGTACTATAGGCTCAAATGTATTCAATGAGGTCCAAGATTCTAAGCTTGGTGCAGGTGAGGGGGTATTCATAGCCCCCAACCACAAAGCTAGCCGTTTGAAGTAAATCCCTAAAAAATTCAGTACTTACGTTAGTACCACTGTAGAAATTCGGTACTACTGCACTTACTGTTTAATGGTCGACTGTTGTTCATTAAATGCTTTTGAACTAGTCGTTACAAAAAGGTGTGATACTACCACCCTCACAAGGTCTGGTACTACTGTAGAGCGGTAGCACCGCTCGGCTAGAATGGAACTATCAATTTACAGAGGATAAAGGAACAAGAAAAATACTCTCCCTGGAAATTACGCACCGCCATGTAAACATCGGTACTACCGTGCTGCGGTAGTACGGCTTAAGATATGCGGTCATACCAATCTTCAAGACAGAAAAAACTCCCAAAAACACGCTCTCTGGAAATTACGTACCACCAACTAGAATCCAGTCCTACAGCTCTGCGGTAGTACCGCTCATCAACTGCGATCATACTGATTTTACTGAATAATTTTTCCAAATGCAATACTAAATGCAATGCACAACACTTGGTTGATCAAAATGGCACAAGATAAACTTTCAAGCAACTAGCCATGATCCCTCTTTATAGTTCAGCATCTCGCCTATAAATCCGATCTTTGCTCTTGACACTGGGACTGGTAAAAACTATAAAAGGATCCTTATGCAATACAATACCTTTTCGTTGAGCCATGTCGATTTTTTATCATCTTTGCATTGCTGTTTCCATGTCATCATTCAAACTCCAGGACTGAACCTTTAAAGCATCTTAGCACACATATTAGTCCTATAACACATAGTTGATATTAATTACCAAAATAAAAAACTCCTTACAAAAACCCATTGGGAACAAAGGAATAGAGAAAAAAGTACATTACATTCATAGGTTGCATTACACTTATTGCCTCACTAAAAACCTTCATATGAGAAAACTTCAGAAAAAACTCACTAGGAAAAAGAGCACAATATTTAATCTTCTGGATCCAATCTTCAAGATTTTTCGATAAATCCTCAGGATTTGTTAAGGGTCATGATTTAGGGGATTTACTCCACCTGAACTCTGCAACTCTTTAAACCGTCTCATTCCAATGTCATGAATGCATCTTTGAAAACTGGATGCAAGCAGAGACTTAGTGAATAAATCAACTGGATTTTCACAAAACTTTATTTGCAGGGTCTTTACCTCAATATTCTTCTAGATTTTGTGAGGACAGAAATTTAGGAGCAATGTGCTTCGTGATATTGCTCTGAACATAGTCCGTTTGTATTTGAGTAATACAAACAACATTATCTTCATAAATAATTTTGGGGGTACTGACGGTATTAATGCCATAATACTTCTAGATATGGTTAATCATATATTTGAACCAAACACATTCGGGTGAGGCTTCATATAGTGCTATAACCTTTGAGTAGTTTGTAGAAGTAGCTATCAAGATCTGCTTAGATAACCGCCAAAAGATAGCTGCACCAACACAAAATAATATAAATCCATTCTGGGATTTTGCACTATAGAGACTTGCCGGATAGTCAGCATATCTTCAGGATTCAGTAGTGATCATTAGGATCCATGCATGATCTTCATGATCTTTACATTATCGACCAACTAGATCTAATCTGTTAAGTGTTAAAACCTTCAAGGTGAATTTAATCAGTAATCATTGTATCAACACCTTCTACGCTTGACTAATATTTTTAAAATCTCAAGTATGATGATCAGTGTTTAGTATATGCTCCTCCTGAGGACAACTTCTGTTGAAGTCTTGTTGCTCTAATGTCATTCATACATTTTTCAAAAATGAATATAGGCAAGTATATTGTGATCAAATTAACTGGATTACCACAATGCAGATTCTTACATACAAATACGCTATTAATCATCTCGAGATATTGGGATAAACATTATTTGGGAGTAACATGCTTAACATATCAAATACCGCTATTTGATTATGCAACACAAGTAGATTATCCTTGTAGAGGATATGGGGCAATACTACTTGCAAAGTCATATGCCTTCTGGATACGTTTTATCAAAACCTTTCAGAGTCTTAATATTTTGTAATTATCTCTTGGTGGTTAAAGTTACAACAAATAGTCTGTTCTGCAGAACTCTAAGTATGGTTGTACCACTCTAGAGTAAAATATAACTAGTCTTAGTTTTGACATATAGGGATTAATTGCATCAATATATGTCATACCTTCATGGTACTAGAGGAAATATGTCATACCTTTATGGTACTAGAGGAAACCACGACTCCACTAATTTCTAGTAGAAGAAGCACTTTATAAGTACTTATGTGGTGCACTTCTAGTCTTTAGGTTCCTCATTACTTTCTTTCGGGTCTTGATGGGTCTTTGTCCACTTCTAGGGATCATATGATCATTGGTGTGATTAAGAGATCGACTGGTAAGATAATTTTACTTCAGTGAGATGCTCTCTCTTCTAGGAGATGCTCTTCCTACAAGTAAGAGACTATTGGGTATTATATTTACAAATATTGCGATTTTGTTTTCCTTCTTACTAGGGATTTTGAGTCCTTCGAGGATCTCATCAAGGATTTTCATAATGCATTGCATGCATATTTTATTTATTTGTTCATGCCTTTTGCCATAACTATTATGCAACATAGCATTATATCATTCATAATTGGAGAGCAATGGTCTCTATAGGGACCTTTGAACCATAGATTTCACCACTTCAATATATTCATAATGACCCATCAAGTCTGAACTATCTGGTTCTAAAACTTTTATTTAGCAATTATGGTTCAGCCTCATATGCTTTCATTATATGACCCGATATAAACGCTTCAAGCGCTCGGCCATGGACTTTGGTTTCAGATCCGAGTTCTCATAAGGGAAACTTTAGCAATTATAGAGGCAAAGTGATTGTCAACAACTTTTCTTCCATATCCTCTAACTTGAGGGTATCTCAGTGTTAACCACATCTTTGTCATTTCCCTAACAAAAGGTTATTGGTCGTTCTGTATTCCCAGCATTGTAATATGTGCACGTCAAGTTGCTGGGGCTTTCATCTTCATCATGAATCTCTTCACGAGGTATTTCACCTTTAAGGTGAGTTCTCTTCAAGAGAGTTAAAGGAGTGATTAATAATAGTTTTGACTAGTGTCATTAGATCTTAGACCCGCAGACGTCCCCACAAATTTTATATCAAGAACTAATAAGTCAATTTCACAGAGGTGGATATACTATTTAACCTGGGGTATTCCACTCTTAGTGACGTATTTACTGTAAGTAACACTGTGCCTCCATAATTGGAAAGTATCTGGCAGGCTCCCCGCTTCTGGTGCATAGGAGTATAAACTAAAGCTTAGCTTGGCTAGTGTGTGTATCTTTGTATTAAAGATTTTTCTCCTGAAAAATACGATGGCATCCGAACTTTTGGGCATTTATCTCCCCTGATGTCGAGATTCGATCTTTATTAATAGCATACCATAAAATTCTTCTACCATGGGCACATGATTGATAGAATTTCATATCCAACATAATCTCCAACAACTTGTAGTGGCCTAAAAGTGTATGCTACAGTGGTGATAACTTGTGGGAAATGTTTGATTTCTCCAACACACACTTATTTTAATATGGGGTTTGATGATTATATGCAGTGAGCTAGACTTTTATCAGTGTAGTGGTAAGAAAACTGTATAATCCTAATATTCTGTAGGATATTCTATCTTCTGGTTGGTTATTAATTTGCAACGAAGGTCACATAGGGGGTTCGAGAGTTGGTAGACTTATTATATAGACTAGGCTCTTAATTATTTGCTCAAGTTTTGAGCCAATTACTCATTCTATATTTTAAATAATTTGGATCATTAAAATTCAAGTCTATAATTATGCAACATATTTTCTTATGGTCATAAGCAGTGTGTTCTAATAGCATAAAACTACAGGATGCTCTTCAGGAACTAGAATATAAAATATTTGACCATAGTTAACCTGTACGAAAATACTACATTTTCTTTTGGACTTCAATTCTTAGTTGAATCACCCAAATAGTATAATTATTCGACAGGAATATTTATTGTTCAACAACTGATATGGCTTCACCAAATTTAATTATGGGTGATAAATTGTATGCCTTATTTTAATTTGTAATGCCGGAATCATCATGACCAAAATTAGATCATTCAAGATCAACAAAGTCCAATAGATCATTTTTCTTTCAAGAGCTATATTTGGTTCAAGCAAGTGATATGGCTTCTGGTGATGATGTAGTTGCAGACTGCACTTACCAATTTATGCATGTGTTATTTCCGATGAGTATGACACGCTTCGGTGCATAACCAATCATGACATATGTGCCACTGTATCAAGTAGTTGTTGATTTGCCGTGTGAATTCCTACATGCTGGCGGTTAACATATTGCTGCAGACACAAATCAATTACCCTTCATGGGCAGCAATGATTGTGGTGCCAATAACATGGGTATCGACAATGGCATAAATGCCATTTTCCATATCAACTGGATGAGGATAATTGACGAGGATTAAAACCTCTATATATTATCTTTAATATATAAAAGACCATACGTCTTCATGGTCGTAACCTTTGAGGTGCACGACCTCCTTTGGTCGTAGAGATTCGGAGGTTACATAATGGGTACCTGGTGGACGAAGACCAAGCCAAGCTTAGACTAGGAGAAGCGCTCGTAGAAGGTAGGCGATTCCAAGGTATATTCTCTACCGTATGATGAATGGAACACGTGCATATTCCATCGGCGTATCTTATCCAAGACACACTAGTGAACAACCTGCAATGCGGTTATATGTTTCATAGACATATAACCGCCAAACGTTGATTCTATATCAACCGTCACTTGACTCGACTGCACATAGCGCCGCATCGAGCGCCTTCTGCGGAAGTAACTGCCACATCTTCGAGGGCTATTTAAAGATGGAACCTGGGCGGATTAAGAAGAAGAAAAGAGAAAAAAGGCAACAGAAGAAGGAAGACAAAAAGCACAAGCCATAGATTCGTGTAATAGTTCTGAGTTAGCAAGAGGGCAAGCAGAGTTCTTAGGATATACCTTGTAAATTCCAGTTCATATTAATAAAAAGCGGTCCCATTATTCCACGAGATTTCCCGTGTCATTTTCTCCTTTCTATTTTCGTAAGATCGACGTCTTGATCGTCGGCGGTGAGTGCCGTCCGTGGGGAACGCGACGTGGAATCTCGTAAGATTTTCTCTGCTCATCAAATCTTTGTCCATTCCACATGCGTGATCGATGCGATTATGGCGGGAAGTTGGGATGAAGAAAATTGGTTCGACTTGGAGGACTACGCCGACCTCGACATGGATGCATGTATGCGCGCCATGGAGGAAAATGGAATCTCTTCATCACCCTCCTCTGCCGGCTCGCCCAGGGCAGAAATCAGCGAAGACAACCGGATGGATGAAGACACACCGCTACGATCGATGGCGGTCTCGGAAGAAGTGTTTCCGACCAGTTGAGAACACCCCAAATCCTCGGCAAGCGGCCCTTTGGACCGGCAAGAAAGGTGACGAAAATTCAACACGCAACCCGAAGTTCAAGATACCTTTGATGCGATCATGGTTGATAGGAACTCACCAATGCTTCTAGTAATTCGAGAGCCAACCGACACTTAGTAGCGGTGTCAATGAAACCTCCATTGGTCGTAAACCAAGTGGGGATGATAAAGCTCGAGATTCGATCGATTCGCGAATCGGTGAGGTCCTTCAAAAACCTCGGGAGGTGCGATCACCGACTGCTCTCCGTCGTGGAAGCTTCTCGCAGAAGCTCTGAGAGGCTCTCCGTTGATTACGATGGAAGCTCATCAGAGGACCGCTGCTGGAAGCACGAGGTCAATGCGATTGGAGATACGGATCACAATGTCGTGTACGGTCCTCCACACATTACCTCGCCACCACGTCCTAATGGAGATGGTATGGGTGGTCAAGCACCAAATGCCGGAGGTGACAGAACTGGTAGATGTTCACCAGTTAATACGCTTGATCCTTCCCAAACCAATGTGAGGGACCGGGCAAGATCCACCAGAAGGTCGGAGGATGTAAGCCATCAAACACCTTCTTACGGCGTAAATCCTCGAGACCTTGGTAACTATACAAAACCGCAATGAGTCGGGATATTTTAAATACTTCGACCGCCTGGCGAGACTCGTGTTTTGCCCAACTCGCAGTCAAGTATCGAGATTATCCAATGAGACAATGCGGCGCACGAAGCTTATCGAGCGAAGGCACCGCAAAGTCGAACCATGACTTCATCACAACATTCTTCCCAAAGCGAAGCCTACATGGTCGCGTTGGGGATCAATTGATCTGCGACCACCTTGGCGATTCCGACCAACCGACCACGAGGAGGAGATTATTTCAAGAATCTCGCCATCACCGTCGAGACGAACCATCGCTTGGACACGGTGATCTCGGCATCATCCGAGCTAGGCAAGCGGTCGGCGTTTACTAACGTCCACGATCGGATCGGGACATTGGAGCATCGACAATCTGTTCCTAGAAATCGATCTCCAACCGATTACAATCGGCGCCTTTTCAAAGAAGGCGCCACGAAACTATCACAGTGTCGAGCTTTCTCGCGGGGCTCCAGTCATGCGTTGGCCAAATAGGTTCCGGCCGGCCAATATGGATAAATTCAATGGGACCCAAAATCCTTAGAATTTCTCGGATATATACCACCGCTTATCGAGTGCGGTGGTGATGAAAATGTAATGGCGAATTATCTTCCTACGATATTAGAAGGATCGGCCCGATCTTGGTTGCTTAACCTTCCGATCGGATCCGTGTACTTGGGAGCAACTCTGCGACCTTTTAATTGCAAATTTTGAGTGCGTATGATCGCATCGAAAGGAAGGCGATCTCCATAGGATACGGCAAAAATCAAACGAGACTCTCCTGATATATTAAAAGATTTAGCCAAGTCCGTAACTCAATACCGAGGTCGCGAGAATCTTCCGTTATCCAAGCCTTCAAAGCGGGATTAAGAAATCGAAGGTTTACGGAGGATTTAGCTATACATCCTCCACGAACAACCATCGAGCTCTTCGACGTGGTGATAAATGCGCTCTGACCGGTGAAGCGGTCGAGTGGAGCAATTTGTTGATCGAAAGGATAAGATCCCCAACCTGGCTTAGATAGGGCGGAAAAGAAACTAAAGAAGACTCTCAAGAAAAGAAACATGACAGAGCCAACGACAAAGAGGTTCATTTGTTCTGAAAAATCTACAAAAGGAAGAAAAGATTATCTTGGTCGTGGCAAGGCCAAAGCTCAGACTAATGGTTACAAGAAAAACAAAAATGGTGTCCTCTTCATCGCCAGCGGGACACGATTTGCGCAATTGTCGCGCTTGGCAAAAGAAGTGGAAGATTATTATGCGTAAAGGACCACTCCGTCGATTCAAGAGCTCGGAAACAAGCTCCAAGAAGGACAAAGATGGTGACAAAGAGATGGAGTACCAAGAACCTCGGACACCGTTGATGTGATCTTGGTGGGTCTTCTTAGACGAGTCCGGACGTCACCGAAAGCCATGGGCGAGAGGTCAACCTTACCGAACCTTCGATCGCCGTTAAACCTTCAAGGTGGTGGAGACAATAATCTCCTTGAGAAAGAAGGCGCCTATTCCTTCAACTCGGCGGTAGGTTTCCAATTGTCGTTGAGCCTACTATTAATAAGCGCAAGGTTAATCGGGTTTTGATAGATGGGGGTAGTTCTTTGAATATTCTATTTGCAAGTGCTTTAGAAGATATGCAGATTCCCAAATCCAAGGTAAAACCGGTGAAATATGCCTTTCACGGCATAGTGCCTGGGTCTACTGCTAAACCAATAGGGCACTTGTCCCTACTAGTTACGTTTGGAAAACCCGACAACTTCCGAACAGAAAAAGTTTCATTCGATGTGGTGAACTTCGAGACTGCATACAATGCAATTCTCGGTCGTCCGGCTTTAGCAAAGTTCCTGATAGCCACGCATTACGGTTATCGAGTTTGAAAATGCCGGACCGGAAAGTGTAATCACGGTCCGAGGTGATCAGAAGATAGCCTACGCATGCGATCGGAAGTGTTTAGAGCTGGTCGATGAACTTCCGACCAGGGGAACTAACACCGTTAACATGCAGGTCAAAAGTTCAAGGCCGAAGATGACACCAAAACCTTCCGACCAGTTGAAAGAGGTACAACTCGATGGGCGCTTCTCGAGAGGGTGCCAAGATCTGGTGGGACGGGACTCGATCCTAAATAGGAAGAGTCGCTCGTCTCCTTCCTCCGAGCTAATCGGGGCGTATTCGCATGGCGGCGTCCGACATGCCCGAGTCCCTGTGGAGGTGATCGAGCATAGGCTAGCTCTGACCTAACAAAAAACCGGTCAGCGAAGCTACGACGTTTACTTTGATCGAAAAGAAGCAATCGATCGGAGATCAACAAGCTTCTCAAAGTGGGTTCATTCGTGAGGTCGACCACCCGAGTGGCTCGCCAATCTGTAATGGTTAGAAAAGCCAGCGGAAATGACGAATGTGTATTGACATTACAGATCTTAATAAAGCTTGTCAGAAGGATGACTTTCCCTTGCTCGCATTGATCAACTTGTAGACTCTACTAGGTGTGAGTTGTTAAGTTTTTGGATGCTTATTCGAGGTACCACGGATCAATATGAGTAAACAAGATGAAGAGAAAACTTCCTTTATCACCCCATATGGTACTTCTTGTTATGTAAAAATGCCATTTGGTCTCAAGAATCTTTGGTGCAACATTCCAAAGGTTGATGCAAAAGACCTTTAGCCCTCGGTGGGTCGGAATCTTGAAGCCTACGTTGATGATGCAGTGCGTTAAAAGTGTCAATCTTTGGGGATCATATTCTAGACACGCAAGAGACTTTCAATAACTTAAGACGTCATAACCTTAAGTTAAATCTAGAGAAACGTGTGTTCGGAGTTTCATCGGGAAAGCTTCTTGGGTTCCTAGTTTCAGCTAGAGGCATTGAAGCAAATCCAACGAAAATCGCCGCCATCGATCAGATGCGCGATCCAACCACAAAGAAGGAAGTCCAGAAGTTAACCGGTTGTATGGCAGTGTTAAGTCGTTTCATAGCACGGTTAGGCGAAAAAGGACTACCTTTCTTTAAGCTTCTCCGGAAACATGGGAGTTTTGAATGGACTAAAGAAGCAAGCAGCGCCTTTGAAGAATTAAAACGGTACCTTACGAGTCCCCCAATCTTAGTTTCTCCAAGATTGGGAGAAACATTACTAATTTACGTGGTCGCAACGCCACAAGCGGTTAGTGGTGTCTTGGTCGTAGAACGAGACAATGTTCAACGGCCAATATATTACGTAAGTGAAGTCTTACATGGACCAAAGAAAGGTATCCGCAGTACAAAAATTGCTCTATGGTCTCCTTATGGCTTCAAGGAAACTAAGGCATTATTTTCGGGCCCACAAAGTGGTCGCGTACCTCTGGATATCCCTTGGTCAAGTCACGGGAAAGCAGGAGTCATCGTGACGAATATCAAAATGGGCGGTTGAGCTTGGGGCGTTCGATCTCCATTTTGTCCCACGAACGACAATCAAGTCCCGAGCAATAGCGAATTCATTGCCCAATGGACAAACCACGAACCCACCCAAGGGCGATACGAGCACCACGGCGAGTGGACAATGTACCGATGGTTCCTTGATGTTGCATGGCTCGGGTCGGGTCGTCTTGATTTCCCATCGGTGAATAAATAAAGTACGCCATTCGGTTTAACTTTCTGCTACTAACAATGTGGCGAATATGAAGGTTTCTCGCGGACTTGGCACTCGTTAGCTCGGGATTCGCGATTGCTAGTGAAAGGCGATTCTCAACTAGTAGCGAATCAAGTAGGGAAAGAGTATCAATGCTCTAGTACCAAGATGTCATCATATCGCGGAATGCGGAAACTCGAAAAGCATTTCTTGGTTTCGGATCCAACACATTCCTAGAAAGGAAAACTTTACGCGACCGGTTGGCGGATGGCTTCCACACGGACATCCGTCCGCGGAGTTTTCTCGAGAAACTGATTCACCCTCGGTAGTCGAGCCTTCCGAGGATATAGATGTTAGTAAGGAGGTTGCACACCTCGATTCTGCGAACATGGATGCTCCACAGGTCGATGATGGTTGGCGCCATCACGATCACGGTAGAGATTGGATGACATCGATCTACAATTATCTTCAGCATGACCTAATTCCAGAAGATGATGTAGAGGCTGATCGCATTGCACGAAAATCCAAATCATACACTCTCATTGAACGTACCTTATATAAGCGAGGATCTCACGGAGTGTTGATGAGATACATATCTCACTCGGATGGCATTAAATTGCTAGCCAAAATTCATGGAGGAGTCTGCGGAGCACATCATTCCTACAGAACTTTGGTTGGTAAAGCCTTTAGGCAAGGATACTCTCGCCAAGCGCCTTCATGATGCAAAAGAGCTCGTGACGAAGTGCGTACAATGTCAGTTTCATAGTCGACAAGTACATCAGCCGTCTCAAGCTTTGCAAACAATTCCTCTTTCTTGGCCTTTTGCAACCTGGGGACTGGACATTCTAGGACCTTTCCCAAGAGCACCGGGGGCTTTGAGTTCCTGTTCATTATGATTGACACGTTCACTAAATGGATCGGCCGAGCGGTTGTAAAACTACAAGCGAAGCCGCCAAGAGGTTCCTAACAAAAAGCGTGATTACGGTTTGGTGTACCCGATCGTATAATCGCGATAACGGTGCCCGATTTTCAAGCGGTAATTTCGTGAATGCAGTGAAGAACTAGGTATCAAGATACATTTCGCTTCATTGCTCATCCACGAGCAATGGAGCGATTGAGCGAGCCAATGGTATCATAATGTAAGGGATCAAGCGGCGAGTATTCGATCGATTAATTCGTGATCGAGATCTTGGGTTCAAGAACTTCCATACGTATTATGGGTCGTTCGTACCACGACTAGTCGTGCGACCGGTGAAACACCATTCTTTATGGTTTACAGAGCCGAAGCCATGCTTCCTCCAGAACTTAAAATTGGTTCTGCTCGAACTGATTCCTTTTCCGAAAGTGATCAGTGTGAACGACGACTTGACGACATCAATTTCCTTAAAGAACGACGAAACCAAGCTTTGCTACGATCAGCGATCTACCAGCAAGTCATGCGTCGGTACTACAGTCGTAAGGTGCAACCTCGCAGCCTAACTGTAGGTGATTTGGTTCTTAGAAAAATTCAGAACCAAGCAGGTCGCAACAAACTTTCACCTGAGTGGGAAGGTCCATACTGCGTGGTCGAAGTTACCGGCGGGATCGGCACGATTAGCTATGACCGATGGGCAAGTTTTGTCTAATTCTTGGAATATTGATCAATTGCTTAAGTTCTATGTTTAATTTCATGTATTTCATTTACATTCTTTTTTCAATAAATATGTTTTTCCTTAAAAACGATAAGTATGGTTGTTTATGCTTATTATTTGTCGCATCTGGTCATATGCCATTCCCGTTGCTGGTTGGTCGGAGAAGACTCTCATTCTCTCCGATATTCCTTCCAGTAGGATCTCCACTACTCATGGTTGCTGACTTGAATGTCACCGACCACACTGGTTTTAGACGTGATCATTGCTTCAATGATACACACGCACGACCAACTCAAACGGTTTACTTGGTTTTCGTTTCTTTCTTGAATTTGAAGATTGTTATTTTATTTCAACATTCTGTTCTAATCAAGTTTGGCTCTTGGTGGGACACGTAAAGCCTCTGGTGAAGTCTCTCTCTCTGACGTGGTCACCCACTGGAAGGAGCTTCCTAGTGACGGTCCTTTTCCTACGATCCTCGCTGCCAGTCGGATTTAATCATGAGCACGTTTCGCGACATATTTTAACAAATCTTTAGTTCTTGAGATTCGATACGACCAGATCCAAATATTTTCTAAACAACGGTACTTATCTCTTCTTTTCTTTTTCTTTGCATACATTCTTAATGCATATCTTCTTATCGGCAAAATCCGGTCTTTGTTATGTCTTCCGACTACAAGTGGTATTTCATAGTACTTGATAATGGACAAGATCTAGACTAGTCGAAATCGTCATTGGTTCCGACCACATGATTTCCTAGTATTTCCTAGATCGTTGTCATAGACATTATCGACACTCTTACCATGGTCATCGTTATTACTCAATTTCTGGTCTCATGCTTTCTTTTAGTAACGTTCATCTACTAACATAAGCGATCGGGGCTAGGAGATATATGAGTATTTAACAACATTGACAAAGCAGATCTTCTTTGACAAAGGTAAGTTTTTCATTTTACATAGTCTAATATTACATCTGTTTACATATTAGGACCTCGGATCGTCGCTATGAGATGGAGATCCGACTTCCATTTCCCGCAACTTTCTCTTCGAGAGGTTTTACTTCCTCGAGAAGTTTTGTTCTTCACTCTCGAGCGATCAAGTCCTCTTCCTGACTTTAAGGTTAACAGAGGATCGGAAGCCTTTAGTTTTGCTAAAGCAACACTAACTCGATTACAATAGCTTCCTTCATTGTGCAGGTATGGTTTTCCCTCATAATTTTGAGCGGACCTTTGAGATCTTCAAAAGTTGACCAAAGTAGTCCATCTTTTCCGTTGGATCTCCTAAAGAAGGCAAGCTTGATCCTGATCTCATATCGAAGATCATCTTGTTAAGAGCCTTGATCTTCTCATCAAGGCCAAATACAAAAGCTTCCTTTTGGCCACGCTCAAAATCGAGGGTCTTCTCCGCTCGTTCAAGTGCTACGTTTTTTCTTGCACGAGTAGATAAACAAAATTAATGTACTCTTTACAATTGGAGTTATGGAATATGGTTAGGGTCTCCGACCAGTTACCTTTGATTTTCTTCTCACAAGAGTGAAAACCTCTTTTGCCCGGTCATCGCATGCTCGATCGACCGGTCTTTACTCGATTTTCTTCCTCGACTTTATTATCATGGCTTCCTTGGCCTTGATCTCTTCTTTAATTTTCTCTAAATCTATCAAATATGATAGAAAGAGAAGGATAATCTATAAGGAGAATGAAGATAATAAACCTTAGGAGATCAAAAAGAGAAATGTACTTACTTCTCGGATCGGAGTGTTTTGTTCCAAAGTTTTTATTTCTTTGAGTCAGTCCTCCGATCACAAACATAGTTTTCACCAAATGCTACAAAACAAAAATTCCTTTCTTTAGCAAGCTTTCAAAGCGCAAAAGAAAGAGTTGTAAGGATGGTCGAGAACACTTACCCGAATTGCTATATCGTTATATTCGGAAAAGATAGTATCCGACCAATCTTGGCTTGATGGTCCGATATCTTTCCCGTGCTTCATCAAGTTCCTTATCCTCGATAAATCGGGAGAAAAAGGGAATTTGTTAACACGAGAAGTATTTCTGGAGGAGGTGGAACTGTTGAGGGTCTCTGGGATGACTACCTCAGGAGAAGGAGTAAGGGTTACTAGAGGATCTGAGCAGATCTTTGAAACCTCGCTCGGGGCTTCTTTGCTACTTCATCCTCGGTAGTTTTTGCTTTAGAGAGTATCACAGTCGAGAGCCTCCACGACCACCTCTACCTCAGGAACTTTTTCTCGAGGGTGCTCTGATCGGACACGACCGAACACCGTAAGATCTAAAACGAGAGAGAGAAGGTAAGGAAGATCCAAGGTATGTATAAATACGACCTCTTCATTTTATATATATACCTTGTTGTTTTTCTGAATTTACCCTTGTAGCGCATCGAAGTGAAGTTCGTTATGTGGCCTTCCTCTTCTTATCAACCGATTTCACCGATTCTAAACCGGTAGGGTTGACTAGATCTTGCACATCCACCGATCGGAAATCGGAAGCGATATCCGCGACCATTTGGTCGAGGTCCACGATCACGGTCGGTAGATGTAGATTCGTCTACCTCCACAACGATGGCCTCGTGAGGCTTTGGAGGGTTCTCGATGACCTTCTTTGGAAGGTACGACGACCGCCTAAATTCATCATCAAAGATAGTTAGGCGATAAACATAATTTATCCAAAATATTATTTGTGTTCGGTTACCTACCGAAGGCTTACATCCGTGTGGTCGAAGGAGATCGGATCATCAATTGGCTCACATCTTTCGGTGACCTTGTTGATTCTCAACCCAACCGACTACACATCAAAGAGGATTTATGGTATACCGATCAAAAATAATATGTACGTCAATAAGACAAAGAATTGATATTTTTACCTTAAGTCTTTCAATCCTTTCTTGGTGAAAACACCGCTAAGATCCGAGGAAACTAGCCTTATTGCCAGGCTCTCCGGCGCAGATCATCTTGATCCAGCTTCTAATCTCATCAGAAGATAGAGCTGTAAAGGTAAGATGAAAGATTTAAGGATACGGAAATAATTAATTGAGATAGGAAAACTGGTCGGAATCGTTAATGGCTTACCATTTTTAGAATCTCTGGTCGTATCATTACGACCAATGTACCAGAACATCTTATGTGCTCGGGCCTTCAAAGGGCTAACCCGGCGCGTGGAAAAATCCTTCACCACATGCCAAGATGTTAGACCTTTGACGCTAAGAAGCTTGATTACTTCAGCCCATTTTCCTACGTTTCCCTCTTTCTCCGTAGAGGAGCGCCATCTTGGATTCTCGACCGCCTTCTTACCAGAATAATAAAGGCTGTCTTTCTTCGTGATCTTCATATAAAACCAACTCTTCTTCCATGACGACCACGAAGATTTCGAGTACATAAAAATGTACTCATCAGCTTTTCCATCATGGAGACGCAAGGTGCACTCTCCAGGCGTCCCAATCGCTTTTCCGGACTTTGTCATCCTGTAGTAGTACCTGAATAGATCCAGATCTGCTGGAATCCCCAAGTACGCTTCGCAGAGATAGATAAAAATACTGAGATTGGCGATGGCATTGGGAGCCAGATTCACCAATTCAACTCCATAATACTCCAAAACTTGAGGAAGGAAGGAGTGATTGGTAGCCGAAATCCGCATTTGATATATGCGAGAAAAACAGGAATTTCTCCATCTTCACTGCTCGGGGAATGTTCCCCAAACGCGGATCTCCAAGAAATCACATCCTTGCCGGGAGCATCCCGATCTTCTCGGATTCTCCAACTTTTTCACTTAGGTCTGAAACCGGCCGGTTGGTGATTTGGTCCGACATGGTTAGATTCTTTTGGGTGAGAAAAGCAAAGGAGGTCGGAGGTAGTTTTACTCGGAAGATGAGAAAGAAAGGAGGAAGTGAAAACCCTAAGTTTACAAAGGGTTTTATAAGCAGTAAATCCTAAACCGTAATAAGGAGTTACCCAAAAAAGTCCAACGGACACAGAAACTCTTCAAATCCCAAGACAAAGTTCTCAACTTTAAAGTGAATACAAACCGCTTCAAATGCCCTTGTATTTAATAAGCGTCATCCCAATACGATTTCATCGGAAGAAAGGTGTTCACACGACCTATTCATTTAAAGTTCGGGGGCTAGCTGACGAGGATTAAAACCTCTATATATTATCTTTAATATATAAAAGACCATACGTCTTCATGGTCGTAACCTTTGAGGTGCACGACCTCATTGGTCGTAGAGATTCCAGAGGTTACATAATGGGTACCCTGGTCGGACGAAGGCTCAAGCCAAGCTTCCGACCAGGAGAACTGCTCGTAGAAGGTAAGAACTGATTCCAAGGTATATTCTCTACCGTATGATGAATGGAACACGTGCATTTCCATACGACGTATCTTATCCAAGACACACCAGTGAACAACCTCCGTGCGGTTATATGTTTCATAGACATATAACCGCAAAACGGTTAATTCTGTATCAACCGTCACTTGATTCCGACCAGACGCAACGCTTCGCATCAGGCGCCTTCTCCGGAAGTAACTGCCACCTCTTTGAGGGCTATTTAAAGATGGAACCAGGGCGGATCAAGAAGAAGAAAAGAGAAAAAAGGCAACAGAAGAAGGAAGACAAAAAGCACAAGCTATAGATTCGTGTAATAGTTCTGAGTTAGCAAGAGGGCAAGCAGAGTCCTTAGGATATACCTTGTAAATTCCAGTTCATATTAATAAAAGAGCAGTCCCATTATTCCCTGAGATTTCCCACGTCATTTTCTCCTTTCTATTTTCGTAAGATCGACGTCTTGATCGTCGACAATAATAATCATGCAATTTACTTTAATCATCTCCCAAAATAAACTACATTAATTTATTGCTTCAAGCTAATTTGCTTCAGGCTTTGACCTAGGATATGCCATTGTGACTACCATGACTCTTGTTTTGAACATTTTTCTATGCCTCTTAACTTCCAATATCCCACACATATTATCAATGTCTTAAGATACCAGGTCCCAAAGGAGTGATCACGATATACTGTGACAAGAAGATGGCGCACTCCTGCGACCGTCGCTCCCTTGAGATGGTTGGACAACTACCAACTCGAGATGAAAGTCAGCCTTCGACTAGCAAGTCGAAGCCTAAAGCTGCACCTAAGCCGAACGACCAGGTCAAAGAGGTTCCTCTGGACGCGGGGGAGCCCTCGAAGACTGTTCGCATTGGGGATTCTTCCGACCCCAAATAGGAAGATGCCCTCATCACTTTCCTCCAGGCAAACGTTGATGTCTTCGCGTGGCAAGCATCCGACATGCCCAGAGTCCCCAGGGAAGTGATCGAGCACAGGCTAGCTTTACGGACTGATAAACTACCCGTAAAACAAAAGTTACGGGGATTTACACCTGATCGATGAGATTCTATTAGGTCAGAATTGGACAAGTTGCTTAAAGCAGGCTTCATAAGAGAAGTCAATCACCCCGAGTGGTTGGCCAACCCTGTAATGGTTAGAAAGTCGAATGGCAAATGACGTATGTGCGTAGACTTTACTGATCTTAATAAAGTTTGTCCAAAAGATGATTTCTCTTTACCTCGTATCGATCAGCTGGTTGACTCTACTGCAGGAGGTGAGATGTTGAGTTTTCTAGATGCATACTCTGGTTACCACCAGATTAATATGTGTCAAGAAGATGAGGAGAAGGCCGCATTTATTACACCGTTTGGGATATTTTGCTATGTCAAAATGTCATTCGGCTTAAAAAATGCTGGAGCTTCTTTTCAGCGTTTGATGCAAACGACTTTTGCTCCTCAACTAGGCCGAAACCTGGAAGCCTACGTTGATGATCTAGTCGTAAAAAGCAGCAAACGACTCAATCATATCACAGACTTACAGGAGACTTTCGACAACCTCAAAAAACACCACTTGAAGCTTAATCCCAAGAAGTGTGTGTTCGGGGTCTCTTCAGGGAAATTGCTTGGATTTTTGGTTTCCGCACGAGGAATCGAGGCAAATCCTGAAAAGATAAAAGCCATCACTCAGATGCGCCCCCCAACCACGAAAAAAGAAGTCCAGAAACTCACAGGATGCATGGCGGCATTAAGTCGTTTCATCGCACGCCTAGGAGAAAAAGGACTACCTTTCTTCAAACTTCTAAGGAAACATGAGGGCTTCGAGTGGTCAGAAGAGGCTAACCTAGCCTTTGAGGAAGTCAAGAGGTATCTTACGAGTACTCCTGTCCTGGTTTCCCCGAAACCAAGAGAGACGCTCTTAATTTACCTAGTCGCCACGCCCGCAGACGATGGCGCGATCTTTGGTCGTAGAACGTGAGAACATTCAACGACCAGCCTACTACGTCAGTGAGGTTTTACGCGGACCTAAGGAGTGTTACCCTTAGGTTCAAAAACTTCTATATGCCCTCCTCATGTCTTCGAGGAAACTGCGGCATTATTTTCAAGCGCACCAACTAGCTGTGTCGTCTGAGTTTCCCTTGGGAGCGATCCTCTAGAATAGGGAAACAGCAGGACGCATGGCAAAATGGTCAGTTGAATTTGGGGCGTTCGACATCCATTTCGTGTCCCGAACGGACGTTAAATCCCAGATCTTGGCAGACTTTGTCGCCGAATGGACAAATCCTGAACCTGTTCAGGATCCCCAGTACGATTCCCACGACCAATGGACGATGTACTTTGACGGGTCACTTACGATAAGTGGCTCGGGGGCTGGGGTGGTCCTGCATCTCCTACCGGAGAAACCTTAAAGTATGCCATACAATTAAACTTTCATGCTACTAATAACGTAGCAGAGTACGAAGGTTTGCTAGCTGGTATACGAGCCGCAAAAGCGCTCTCGATTCGATGACTACTCATAAGAGGAGACTCTCAACTAGTCGTGAATCAAGTCGGAAAAGAGTACCAGTGCTTTATTCCGACCATGTCCCGGTACTTATCGGAAGTTTGAAAGTTAGAAAAGCACTTTTTGGGCTTTGAGGCACAATTTATCCCTCAAAAGGATAATTTCCTCGCAGACCAACTGGCTCGTCTAGCTTCTTCTCGATCCTTGGTACCGAAAGGGGTGTTTCTGGAATAGCTTCAAAAGCCGTCTATAGTCGAAGAACTAGAGACGCCTCCTATAGAAACAACCACTCTAGAGTACGAAGATACATGGATGACACCCATCTACGAGTACCTTCAGACGGGTTTCCTACCCGAGGACGATCTAGAAGCAGATCGATTATCCCGAAAGGTCAAAATGTATACTTTGGTCGAATGTGTCCTTTATAAAAGAGGAACACAAGGGGTACTCATGCGATGTATTCCGCAGAGCGAAGGATTAAAACTCCTTCACGACATACACGGAGGGATCTGTGGAACTCATGCTTCCTACAGAACGTTGGTCGGAAAAGCATTTCGACAAGGTTTTTATTGGCCAACAACCCTTCACGATGCCAAAGAGCTGGTTAAAAAGTGTGTACAGTTTTAGTTTCATAGCCGACAAATACACCAACCAGCTCATGCATTACAAACAATTCATTTGTCTTAACCTTTTGCGACCTGGGGTCTTGATATCCTAGGACCATTACCCAGAGCTACACGAGGTTTTAAGTTCCTTTTTGTGGCCATCGATACGTTCACAAAATGGATAGAAGCTGAGCCTGTGACTAAGATAACAACGGAAGCAGCAAAACGGTTCATGATGAGATGCGTGATCACTCGGTTTGGAGTACCAAGTCGAATTATCACAGACAATGGCAGACAGTTTACAAGCGCAAAATTTCAGGAATTTTGCGACGAGTTGGGAACTCGTTTGTGTTACGCTTCTGTCGCCCACCCCCAAAGCAACAGGGCAGTCGAAAGAGCGAATGGCCAGATAATCAAGGGAATCAAAACCCGAGTCTTCGATCAGCTTGTCAAGCGCTCGGGGGCTTGGGTACAAGAATTACCTCGATATGGGCAATTAAATGCGACGACTAGCCGAGCTACAGGAGAAACACCTTTCTTTCTAGTTTTCGGTGCCGAAGCCATGCTTCCGCCAGAGCTAAAGATCAGGTCAACACGGGTCGACAAGTTTAACGACTCCATTCAAGAACAACTTCGAGCGGACGACATTAACCTACTCGAGGAAAAGAGGGACCAGGCTTTAATCCGTTCCGCAGTCTACCAACAAGCCCTGCGCAGATACTACGATCGTAAGGTCCAACCTCGTAGCCTTGCTGTAGGTGACTTGGTATTGAGGCTTATCCAATCCCAGTCTAATCGGAACAAACTTTCCCCCAAGTGGGAAGGTCCTTACACTGTGGTCGAAGTAACGCGTCAAGGATTGGTACGACTTGCAATGGAGGACAGCCGTGTTCTCTCAAACTCTTGGAACATTGACCAGTTACGTAAATTTTATGTGTAACAAGCTTCTACGATAATAAAATATCAGGTTCTCCCTATCTTTTTTGTCTCTTTTTTGAATTTCGCTTTTATTTTCGACCATTTTTTATATGCTCATTCCTCCTGTACACTGGTCGGCAAAAGGACAACACATCTAGTCGAAGTCTCTCCTCTCTGCATGTGGTCCTACCCGCTGGAAGGAGCTTCCTAATGTCGCTTTGTTCTTTACTATAACAACCAGTACAACGCTTATTAGGCTCAGAAACATGGTCGAAAGTTGTTAAGCAAATTCATGTCACCTTAGCTTATTTATTTTAAAAAATAATCTAAGAAGAGTGCACTTTTTGAGATGCGTTCGACTACTTTTCAATTATCTTGATTGGTTTTTACTGGCCGGAGGAAGAAACACACCTAGTCGAAGCTTCTTCTTTCTGCACGTGGTCTTGCCCACTAGAAGTAACTTCCTAGCGTCGTTCCGTTTCCTACTTTTGCTGCCAGGACAACTTCGTCTGGAAAAACGAAAACAGTCGAATGAATTCTTAAGGTCCTCTAGATGTTTGTTTTGCTCAAGTTGTCGTTATTGATTTGATTAATCTGGTCGGAGATGGTAACATCACCTAGTCGAAGCCTTTTTTTCTCTGCACGTGGTCCTGCCACTAGAGGGAACTTCCTAGCGTCGATCTGTTTCCACTCTTTCGACTAGTGCAAGATAGTCGATACTCGAGAACTATAAGTCAAACAAACCTCTCTGTTTTCAGGAACCCTTTCTTTACTACTTTCTTAGTTTATTCCTAATAAACTAAGTAAGTAGTCGGGGGCTAGGATAAAGTTATAAACATGACTTCATTTCTTAGTCTTAGTTTTTCCGAGTTATCATCTTACGAGTTACTAACTACTCTACGAGATGATTCGCAGGGAAAATGAAGGAGAAAGGAGGAATCGCACATATCTGGTCTGATTATTTCTTCCTTTTTCATTATCTTACGAGTTACTAACTACCCCACGAGATAATTTGCAGGAAAAAAGAAAGGATCATATATTTATGCATCACCACCAAAAAGACTTGTCTTTACAAGACTACTCTGTTAAAGGAGATTCTATTTGCATCTCCTCTGCGGCCTTCTCGCCAACCGACTGCATTTCTTGATCTTCTTCTGCGCTTGATTCGTGCAATAAGTCGGCTTCAACGGAATGTGGATTAAGGTTAGGATCACGGGCCTTGAGTTTTGCTAAAACAAAGCTTACAGCTCCTTTGACCGCTTCCCTTATCGAATCATTCTGGTTGGTCTTCAGAGTAGACACCAACTCTTGCAGAGTACCGACCTGTTCCCCAATGGCACTCGTATGAGCAGCCATCGTGTCGTCGCGAGGAGAAACCCTCCCGGCACGAAGCCCATCGAGTCATTGTTCAGAAGTGAGATGTTATCTTGAAGATTAATCTTCATTGATTTCGTCTCCTCCTGGGAATGAGTCGAAGCCTCGTGGAGTTGTTTTATTTCAATCAATCGATCTGGAAAGAGTAAGGATTGATTAGATGAAACAATTCTATGAGAAGATAAAACAAATCAATAGCAGGTAAAAGTTCTACTTACCAGCTAATTGGGAACCCAAGCTCTCAATTTCTTTATCTTTCTCCTTCGCGATGCGGGAGATTTCACGGACAACTGAGGACTTCTCCTGGATCTCGATCCGGAGAACCCCCAGCTCGGCCTCCTTATTTTTGACTTCTTTTTCTGCAAAAGAATGAGAGGTTAAAAAAGGGGCGGAAACCAAGATCAGAAACAGTCGTAATTACATGTACTATTTATTTTTTCCTGCAACCGCTGAGTTGCAGAGTTAGCCTCCTGAAGTTTCTTCAGGAGGTCGGTGGCTTTATCCCTGAGCTTTTTTTACTCGACTTTTTCAAAGTCGAGTGAATCAGCCAAGGTCTTTTCGTCACTCTTAAACCTGAAAGGGTAAAGGGAAGACATGAACACACTTAAACAAGCGGTCGTAAGTATTTCTACGGTCGATGGGTGGTCGTAAGTTATTCTACGACTACTCCCTAGTCGTAAGTTTTTCTACGACTAGTACCAAGTCGTAAGTTTCCTACGACAACGCTCTACGAGTACCGACTAAGTAATCAGAACGATTACTAGAATTAGTTACTCACCACCTCTCTGCTTGCTCGCAGGGTACTGTCTTCTCTTGTCGAAGTTTGACAAGTTGCCGATTGTATTCACAAATTGTAGCGACTTGCTCCACGGCTCTTTACAAGGGATAAAAACGATAAGAGAAAGAGATAAAACCATAAGTGAGTATCGATGAATACTTACGTTCATGTTTGACCAAGCAAATATGGAAACTATTTGTGATGGATCCTTCAACCCATCCATCTCCTCGACTCGTTTCCACCAGACCCCCTCGAGTTGTTCATTATCGAAAACATACCCACAATTGGGAATGCTGCTGGGGTGTGGAACTCGGTCGCGAGATCGGTAGGCAGAAGATCCTACGATAGAGTCAGGGCCAAAGAAATCAGAGCAAAAGTTGAAGTACTCTTCTTCCTCTGACTCAGTGACGGGAACACCATCTGGAGGGTCGGAAGGAACGTCCTCGACAACCTCCTTACCGGCACGGCGGTCGGCACTCTCGCTGCCACCGACCTCCGGTATCTCCCTTGAGGCCTCTGTCGCATCCTCTTCAGTCTCTACGACAGCCTCGGTTGTCGTAGCGACTTCGACATCCTCAGTGGTCGTAGCGACCTCAGCAGCCGTAACTTCTTTCGCCGTAGGAATAGTAGCCGGATCTTCAGCTACTACCGCAGTCACACCCTCGCCGGTGAAGGGTGGCGGGGATTCTCCATGGGAGAATCACGAAATTTCAAGACGTCGGGCTAAAATCACAAAACGCAGAAGTAAGTCAACTCGTAAAAAACAAACAGTAAGTAGTTATTACACTTATATTTTTTACATACCTCTGTGCGTTGGACCTAACTCGAAACTTGGGAGCAACCTTCCCGACAGAAGATTTCTTCGACTTCTTCTCAACCATCGCTGGTCGAGATGCACTCAGGACAACAGGAGTCGCCTCCTCCCGACTTCCCGGGTGGTCGAGATCAGTCTCGACCACCCTAAGAGCGCTGCTCCCCTCGGCCTCAGATCCCACTGAAGCAGCGGTTTCCTTCACAAAAGACATGAAGTTCTTCCTATTCTCCTTTTCTAGCTGTCTTATGAAGCCACGAGAAACTGAAACTGCGAATGACTTGTTGTCGTAATAGAATGGTACCTTAACCTTGGGGACCTTGCGCTTAAGGGCAAGGGCCTCTTCTTCTGCTTTCTTCTTCGCTGCAACCATGTCTGCGACAAATTTAGCAAGAGGAGTAGGAGGAGCCGAACTCGAACCCCCCTTGTCGCCGACTTTTACCACTCGACGTTTCTTGGTTGGAGGGGACTTCGGCGACTCCGCTTGCGCAGTCGCCCCAACAACCACCAAATCGACTTCCTCGTCGTCTTGGCGGTTCTCCATGCCTACTTTCTGTTAAGGAACAGAAAAAGAAAAGTGGACGTAAGTTCTTCTACGGTCACTAGCTGGTCATAAGTACGACCAGCCCAAAAGTCGTAAGTGTTTCTACCACATTGTGTAATCGTAGTCCTGTTACAATTACGTCCGGTCGTAAGTTTTTCTACGATCAGTAACTAGTCGTAAGATTTTCTACGACAAACCTATTAGTCGTATCTCGTTTTACGACAACAAAACAACTAAAGACAAAATCATTTGATTACCTTTAGGCGCTCCTCTTTCTATTCTGCGGTCAAAACCGCAAGGATTTGAGGAGCCACCATGTTGGCCAGATGCTTCTCGCAGATAAGCCTGTCACGCGTGTCAACCTCCGCCTGCGGAAGATCTGAACGCATGGACAGCACGATTAGCAGACTAAATCGAGATTAATCAAGGATAAAGCCAAAAGAGTAAGTTTTTCTACTCACCGTCCTTGTAATCCCTGGTTGGGTCATCCTTTCCCGAGTACCTCCACATGGGAGGAACTCGTGCCTTCAAAGGGCTGATTCGGTGCGTGATGAAGTCCTTCACCACGTGCCAACCGGTGAGCCTGTCCGACTTCAAGTCTTTGATAGCTTGAATATAGGGGGCTATCCGGTCGAGATTACTGGGAGTCGAGTCCCAGGAAGAAGACCGCTCAGCGGCCTTTCCAGCGAATGAGAGACTATCTTCCTTGGTAACCTCCCAGTAAAACCACTTCTTCTTCCACCCCGGCCATGACGACGGGGTAAACATATGAATGTACTCCTTCGACTTACCGTCGTGGAGCTTCAGACCACAGCTACCGGTAATCCCAGCTTGACGAGCCATTCCGTAGTAATACTGGAAAAGCTCGAGATCCGCCGAAATCCCCAGGTAGGCCTCACACAAGTACACGAACACGCTCAGCATTGTGATGGAATTAGGACCAAGGTTCACTAATTCCACCCCGAAGTGCTCGAGCACGAGTGTGAGGAAGGGGTGAGCAGGCAATCGGAGGCCGCATTCACAGTACGCTTGGAAAACTGGAATTTGGCCTTCCTCTCCCGACGGCCAATGCTGCTCATTCGCCGCAATCCACTTTACGAGAAGTCCCTCGGGGATCTTCTCGGTGGTGACCAGAGCGGTCATCTTTGCATCATCCATCTCCGACTCAGCCCACTCAGAGACAATCCTAGCCATTTTCTCTCAAGGGCGGGAAGAATTGGATTTGTGAAAGCTCCAAGCAAGTGTACGGAATCACCGACGGCGGAAGAGACGAGAAAGCAACAAACTGTTGGGTGAAAAGGTAAGAACCCTAAGTTTTACCTGCACGACCCGTTTTATAACCACGCACCTGGAACGAAACACCGTGGAATCCCAACAGTTTCCACCGCTTCGGGAATTGCTCCGACGGACAGACTTTTAACCTGCCCGTTCGAAAGTCCCAAGACACTTTTCACACCTCAAGTGAAATTACCATCTTGACCCCCGGGTCAAATGAAAAGCCAATCAGAAAAGTTTTGCTTCCGGTCATAAGGCCACGATTGCTCTGAAGTCGTGAGATATTCTATGACTATCTTGCAATCGTAATATTCTTAACAAATTACCTCGATCAAGCATATTTCTGGTCGAGAGAAACGTATGTTGAAGAGTTATTCCTTCAACGTTCTTCTTACGACCTCCTAATGGTCAAAAGATCATCTACGACCCTTCGGTCAAGTAAGCTATTTTCACTTGAAGCTGGGGGGGGTTAGATGACGAGGATCTAATAATCCTCATTTTATTATTCCATAATCATGTAATATGACGTCACATGGCATACCCCTTAATATTATAAGGGAAGGGCAAGTCAGGTAGTCGTAAGTTCTTCTACGACTACCCCCTAGTCGTAAGCATTTCTACGACTATAATGTAATCGTAAGTCCTGCTACGATTATATCCGGTCGTAAGTCTTTCTACGACCAGTACCCAGTCGTAAGCTTTTCTACGACTACCCCCCCTAGTCGTAAGTTCTGCTATGACCAGTTCTGCTACGACTTCCTCACGGCTAACTGGGTCCACTCATTTGAAGGCCCATTTAATGGTGAGAATCCAAGCAGTCAAAATACGTAGTTATGCCTGACATAACTACAGATAATTCTCCACTATCTCTGATTGATAACCGTTTGACAGCATGGGGAGGTTACTACTCCAGCAATTACTCTCATTATTACGCAATAATGGGCGACTAATTAGCCTGGAATGACAATAACCACCACTGCGTAGTATAAATAAGGTGTCTTTTAGAGATAGGGGAGAGGCTTTTTGGAAGGACAGTTAGTAAGACCCTCAGTTGATTGTAATCCAGATACCCAATACAAGATACACAGGAGTAGGGTTGTTATTCTCACCTGAGAAGGCCCGAACCTGTATAAAAATCCCCGTGTCTCTCTCGTCTGCGTGATCAGTTATGGAGACCCCCCGAATCAAACAATTTTTACGTAAGATCGGTTCTAAAACACCGACAATAGCCAACGACTCGGCGACAGGTCTGATGGTCTGATCTGTCGCTATAACTTTGGTAGTAGAAGTCGTGGGAAGAGATCGACTGCTCTGATATCAAATTGTCATGAACCTTAGTTCATAACGGGTAAACATCCGTCAGAAGGAGGTCGGACGGCGACGATTTGAGGTAGAACGACGCTAGGTGAAGGAGTGCACCAATTGGGGGGAGGAATAGATCTAGAATAACAGGTCAAGAGAACGACCACAGCTGGACTTTAGGGACTAGGAACTTGTCTATTCATCTTTGCTTGCTTGCTTGATAATAGATACAATGTGTCTCCTTATATAGAGGGCTCTTCTAACAATTATGGATAAAATCAATCTAAATAATGACCTTCCTAACTAATAGATAATCTTTCTAACTAATAGATAACCTTTCTAATTACCTAATCCCTATACAAAGAAACTAATAAACTATTTAAGAAAATAGATATTTGCAATGAAGGAAACTATCTGTGGATGAATAGTGCACACATAAACAGTAACCATGCCGATGACATTACACCCCTCTCGGTGAAACAGCTCGTCCTCGAGCCGCAACATAGGACGACAAACTCCTCCGATGGGGTGGGCGAAATCTGTTGGAGCATCATCTTCAACGTCGTCTTCATCGACTCCATCAGGTTGACTAGTAGCGATAGCTCGGCAGCAGAAGTCATGGTATTGGCTCTAATACCAAATGTTATGATCTTAGATCATTACGGGGTAAACACCGTCAGGACGAAGGCCGGACGACGTCGGCTTGGTGGGATGAGAGATTAGACTATAGACTGGGATGATAGAACCTTCAAATGGAGACTAGATTAATTCATCTTTTTTGCTTCCTTGATAATAGATACATGCTATCTCTTTTATAGGGACGACCCGACTTGACCTCTGAGAAACAATCTCTATGTCTAAGGAAACTTATCTCTAATAGATGGAATATATCTTTAAGTAAGTAAACCTAACTAATAAGGAAACTAACAATTCTTATCTCTACTAGTCATGTGCCCGTGCGTTGCAACGAAAACTCATACTTGAACTGAAATTTTAGTATGCAGTGCATATTTACCGTGTCCAAAGCATACTATTCACTCGAATATACAATCATCGAATTTTCAACAAAACCATACGTTGAAACATATGTTGGTGTCATTGCTTGAGCATCTACAGAAAATGAAAAGAGGATTGAATTATTCCAACTTCTGGTAGATAATGTCATTACAAATTATTAATCAAAATCTGCTTACTTGAGTGACTGCTAAGAATAGCATGGAGAAAAGTATCACAGTCATCAACAAACCCTTCTGCTAAGCATGACACAACTATGATTTAAGTAATAAGTTTATTACTTTAACGAAGATAAAGCAATGGATGTTTTCTAGATTCTGTCTGTACTGGTACCAAAAAAACTTCTTTCCTCATTCCAAATAGAAATTTTTTGGATGAATTCCCGAGCTAGCCAAAGCTGTACAAAAAGGGTGCAATCGCACATGGCAAATGGAAAATGAAAACCACAGGATGTCAGTATCAGTTTAAAATTCTAGGGAACCGAGACAAAGCGTTTCGGTACATCTCATGTTTAAGCCGAAAATCAGACGCTTCATGAAAGGGCTTATGCACCTCAGCAGTCATCATAGAAGTGTCGCCTGACCCCATGATCGATCTTTTTCAAGTTTGAGTACCTCATTTCTCTTTTCTTTGCTGCCTCTCTCAGAGCTACGTTTATTAGTCTTCTTTCAACATCTTGCAAAGGTTTTATAATATGTTAGCAAATAGCAATTTGATATAATGATAAACAGTATAAATACAGAGGTACCATCAAACTGCAATAAACCTGCAAGAAGCCGCGGAAGGGCGCAAGACCAGTTCCTGGGCCAATCATGATAATAGGCATCAAGGATCGTGAGCGGTTTGAAGTTTGATTGCCTCACAAAAATCGGAGCCCAGCTGCACTCCTTGCTCTCTTCTGATGGAATAGCGTTCTGCAAATTTGATTGCAATGGTAGAGCAGCTTCAGATAAACACATTTATGATTTGGGGGATTAATCTCAACCCAATGGTTTGAAATTTATTTAACTTGGGCATGATCACCACAAAAGTCAAGCTTTGGCAGGACAGTTTTAGGTACAAATAAGCTTAGTTTGTAGGGAAATTGGAACTTGCACGATTTTTTTAGAACGGGAATTTGCACGATTTTAATAATGAAATACTTGAAATGATCTATAGGTAAATCATCTATCATTGATAAGATGACACACTTCTGATAATTGTATTAGAGGGGGAAATGCCAAAACTATAACAATCACATAGTCCACTTTTTTGGTGCAAAGTAAAAAAACAATCATTTGATCAGCAACCAATCTTAGGAAAACAGCCAGAATTGTCACCTAGTGTACAATCCCAATTAGGTGAGAACACAGACATCAAAAGTTGACAATCCTTGACAATCATATCAACCAACATCCAGGTACAGAAAAAAAGGGGTTTAATGTCCTCGATAAGTTACCTTGATCCAAGTTGAGCAAACTCCCTTATGTACCTTTCCAGCGGGAGTTGTTTCATGCACAAGTGCACATGTAACATGAATTCTGGTCGGTGCCATGCTGATGGACAAAAGAAGGAAATGTAAATCAATAAAGGAAACTCCTAGTGGAGGCTTTGCAGAAGGGAACTCTGCCATGACTTCCAATAGGCTCCTCTGACTCGCAACAACCTATTGAGTGTACTCATCCTGCATCGTGAATATAAGTGTGTTAATACTCCAGTCTAGGTAATCCATAGAATAAAGAAAGCTCATACAGATCTCTAAGAGAAAGAAACTGACCTTCCGAGCAGGAGAGGCCGAGAACCTTAGACAGTCAGCCTCAGCCTCAGCAGCATAAGTAGGTAATGCAACCAAAGCAGTCTGCAAATCATACGCAGCATTTTATGTTAGAGAAACTTTAATTAACTTTTCAGAAACTCTTGCAGTATTGTGAACTACTAAAATGCGCACCTTCTTCGGTGAGTTTAGAAGATCGGCGTATCGAGCTAGTGCATTCCTCACAGTGATTGGGGAGGGGAAAGGAGGAGCAAGAGAACCACCATCTAGTGGTGTGCCATCCTCTTTGTCTTCATGAATGGTGAAAAATGTGTCTGGCGAGTAGCCCAACAGCCTCTCTGTCTCCTCTACAACCTCAGGGCCGTTCTCTGTATAGACGCCAACATGGTCACCTATTTCATACCTGATGACAAGCATGGTGAAATATGTTAGAAACAATGAAGAAAAGGATACGAAGAACCAGAATTTTATCAATGCTCAAACTATGATTTCAACAGGCATTTTACCAAGCAAGTAAAGCTTTTGAACAAAGCAGTGGATGTAACCCCATTAGCACATTATTGCATTCCAATAATTTACAGACAAACAAAATAATATAACCAATTTGAGTATTCAAAATATTCTGCTCCCTTCGGCCCTTCCGACGCTCGTATAAACTATATAATTTCATAAGCAACATTTGTACTTAATTTTGTTACCAGAGCCTATTTTTTACTAACATGATAATGATCATAACATCAGATGGTTTACATAACATCGGTGCCAGCAATGTCGAACTCCAAGTGAGTGCATGAATGATCAGAAGCAGGAGTGTGAAGCTCCCGCCGCACCGCCACATTAGCCCTAAAGATGCATACAATTTTGCAACTTATTAACTTCAATTCCACCATTACAGTCAATCTTGGGCCATTACAGCAAACATAGGGACTTATATAGTGGCATTCTTACTGCACGGATGTCGAGCATCATGGATCGCATGACCATTTGCAAGGTCAAGTCTCTCTCCAAATGAGCCGCACTCGGCCTTAACGAATTCAACCGGTAGTCGGGAATAGCAGCAGTGTATGTAGTGTCTGTTGAAACATCATTTTCATCTCAAGTAGTTGATCCAACTCGCCGAGAGCCACTTTCCAAGGCACAACAAAGTTCGTAAAGCAACATAAAAACACAAGCAAAGAAATGCCAAAAACTTCTAGCTTGAAATAAATAGATGCACAGTTGTATACCATGCATTGAAGTCATCCTCAATACATTGATCATCGTCTCCAAGACCAATCGAACAAGACGCTCCACCTAAACAAACATGAAACGCTTAGGACAAACTGAACTGATCAGTTAATGGAAATACATAAGACATGATAGTAATGAGCCATACCTTGCTCAGTTAGGAGCTCATCAACCACCTTGGCAACCTGTAGTCAGAATCCAAGGAAGAAAATATTAATGTATAAGAGCATAAAAAGATTTTACAAATTGAGCGTCAAATATTAAAAATTTCTGATAAGTGATATGTGTGAGTACCTTGTTGAAATGCTTATACCGCCGATTACCAAGACCAAACACAGCATACTGGAGGTCATTCAACCAGACAACCCTCTCATTTCCCTCTGTAAACCATTTGTAGAACCTAGCAGCATTGTCAGTCGGCTCACCATCTCCATACCTGAAATGTTAACAAAGCTAATATTACCTTGGTGTTAGGTTTGACCTTAACCTCCTGACCTCGAACCCCAACCCAACCAAGTTGCCTCCTCGCCCGAATTCTTGCACAGGCAGAAAGACAAAATAATCAAACCAAGAACAGAGCGACTGTGCTACTGAACGACTGAATTATGTAGAAGGCCAGAGATATGACAATTAATAAAAGAGGAACTAATCAAAGAATCATATCGATATAATGAAAGTCTATAGTTCAATACAATAAGGGGCACATGCACATAAAAAGGAAGTATAATTTCTCAAATTTCTTTACCTCAAGGCCATGGCTGATCAAACGAAGACAGCTTCTAGTGAGAACTTACTGTTATACCTTGTTGTAGATCTGGACAATGGCAAATTTTCTCCGCAGCCTTGCAGCATGCTTTCCTATGTGTTGGAGATCAAGCCGTTGCTGACCCGGCGGCCAAGAGTGTGTTCTTGAGTCTTGATCCACGGCGAGTTACTCGCAGCTTGACACAATGGAACGCGATGAGCGGTGGCCGTCAGCAGTTCCAGCGGCCGAGTATAGCTTTGGCAGTGGGGGAGATTTTGGCTTAACCTCTTAGAAAATCAAAGAATTCATTGGAATTCATCTTACTCACCAGATCTCGTAAAAAATGATGAATTACAAAAATTAGGAGTTAACTACCAAATCCATGTACGATGATAGAAAGACTGCATCTCCAAAATTAAAATCTAAGAAAATACAACAATAAATCACATAATCGGGAAATCATCTCACCCTGTGCATGTGGACCACACCGTCTTCACCCCGCGCCTCACCCTGTCAACCCACCCCTCGCCGCCCTCACATCGCATTCAGATCCGGACAGGGCGCCGCTGCCCGCGGTAGCGGCGACGGCGAGGGGAGGAGGTGACGAGGTGGGCTGCGTCGTGGCCGGTGGCGGGGCAGACAAAGAGGTGGGGGAGGGGGCAGTCGTTGCGAGGGGCTTCGGGAGGGAGGGGAGGCGACGCGCGGAGCGGGTGCGCTTGGAGGAGGAGGCAGTGGAGGCGAAGAAGGGTCGCTTCAGCCCCCGGGCCCGTCCTCGCCTTCCCCTTTGCAGGGGACATCCGCGATTTCGCCAACGGAGACGACTTAACAACAGTTGCCGCCGTCACCGGCGGCTTCGCCGACCCATCAACGACAACCACGGCCATCGGCGACGAGATTGTGGCGGGGGATGGCTTGAGGTTGCAGAACCCGAAGGCAGAGAGGTCGGTGGTGAGCGCGGCGCTCCAACAGGATGTCCTAGATCGGATGGAGATGGAAGAGAGGAAAAGATGAGAGACGTGGTGGTGGAGATGGAACGTGGGGGATCGAGCAGTTTGGCAAATAGGTGAAGAGCCGCGCGGATGATAGCGGGTGGGTGCGGTTTCTGCTGAATCGGGAGTGGCCACGTGCACGCGAGAAAGATCCAACGGCTCACCTCTCACAAAGCCAACGGCTCACATCATACGGAGGACGGACGACCGCCACCAACTCGTATTTTTAAGTAGTAGAGATTTTCAACTACTAACGCATCCGTAGACCTGCATGACAATACATGATGCTACAGTACCATAGTTCACGCATGTGAACAGTCCGCCCGTGACACTGCCTTTCCCACGCCTATAAGAGTGCCTCACCCCGCCCTTGCCTCTCAAGTCGAACTCATTCTCTCAAGTCGAACTCATTTCGAGCCTCAACTCGACAAAAGCTTGACGAACGACCCAAGCAAAGACAGAGACTGTGTAGTGAGGTGCCTAGCTAGTGGTAATGGCTACTCCGAGGATCAGAGTACTGGTTGGTTCTTTGTACCTTTGCCGCCAAATGCGCGGCGATGACGGTGATCACCGGGCCGCTTTGTCGGCTTCGGTGGTTTGCGCCGCCGCCTCGTTATTTGCTCGCCGACCGGTCCTTCTCGAGGACCAGCGTGGGCAGTGGTGGTGGACGCGCGTCGGGATTGGGGTGGCTCGGGGCGGTCGTCCCCGGGCCGAGGGGGCTGCCGGTGATCGGCAGCATGTGGCTCATGACCGGTCTCGCCCACCGCAAGCTCGCAGCCGCGGCCGCGCGCCTGCGTGCGCTGCGGCTGATGGCGTTCTCCCTCGGCGAGACGCGGGTGGTGGTGGCCTCGCACCCGGACGTGGCGAGGGAGATCCTCAACGGCCCGACCTTCGCCGACCGGCCCATCAAGGAGTCTGCGTACGGGCTCTTGTTCCACCGCGCCATCGGGTTCGCGCCCGACGGCGCCATCGGCGCGCTGGGCCGCGCCGCGTCGCGTCCACGCACCTCTTCTCCCCGTGGCAGGTCGCGGCCTCCGGCGCGCAGCGCGCGGTGATCGCGTGCCAGATGGTCAGTGCCATCACGAAGCTGCAAGGCGCCTCCTCTGCCGGCGTCGAGGTCCGGCGAGTCCTGCGTCGCGCGTCTCTGCACAACGTGATGTGGTCGGTGTTCGGCCGGCAGTATGACCTGGAGCTGGACCCCGCCAAGGAGAGCGACGAGACCCGGGAGCTGAGGAACCTCGTGGACGAAGGCTACGACCTGCTGGGCCAGCTCAACTGGTCCGACCACCTTCCCTGGCTCGCGCGCTTCAACCTGCAGAGCATCCGGGCCAGGTGCTCCCGCCTCGTCCCCCGTGTGAATCGCTTCGTCAGCCGCGTCATCGACGAGCACCGCTCGTCTCCATCCGCCATCACGGACTTCACCGACGTCCTACTCTCCCTGCATGGCAGCGACAAGCTCGCCGACTCCGACATGGTCGCGGTCCTCTGGGTGTGTACAACCGAACCCAAACAAACTCTAAGCACAGCCTTGCATGTCTCGCTTCAGTTTCTGATACGTGCAAGTTTATTTTCTGCAGGAAATGGTGTTCCGTGGGACGGACACGGTGTCCGTGCTTATAGAGTGGGTCTTAGCCCGGCTCGTGCTGCACCAGGACGTGCAGGCCCGGGTGCACGAGGAGCTGGACCGCGTGGTCGGACAGGACCGGGCTGTGACCGAGTCCGACTCGGCCTCACTCGTCTACCTCCACGCCGTGATCAAGGAGGTGCTGAGGCTCCACCCGCCGGGCCCACTGCTCTCGTGGGCCCGTCTTGCCACGTCGGATGTACACGTGGACGGGTTCCTGATCCCTGCCGGCACGACTGCCATGGTTAACATGTGGGCCATAACCCATGACGCTAACGTGTGGGCCGAGCCAATGGAGTTCCGGCCCGATCGGTTCATTGGCTCGGCCGAGTTCCCTATAATGGGTTCGGACCTTAGGCTCGCGCCGTTTGGGGCTGGTCGGAGGAGCTGCCCGGGGAAGAGCCTTGCTATGGCCACAGTGGCATTTTGGCTTGCCACGCTGCTGCACAAGTTCGAACTTCTTCCTGCATCCGACCCTACACGTGCCGTCGACCTGTCTGAGGTCCTGAAGCTGTCATGTGTGATGGCTGCCCCATTGGCGGTGACATTGAGGTCTCGACACGCGGTGTGATGACTTGTTAGAGCATCTACAATGCTTTGTTTCTTAGTGTCTTATTAAGAAAAGAGAGGGCACTCAATGTAATAAAAAGAAACAAGCTTTCCAATAGATTGTTTCTTGAGCTTGTATCTAAGAGTATCTACAAAAGTCCATGACATTTGTTAGGTGATGTGGATGAGAGAAGGTGAGGAGAGAATGTAAACTACCAAGACATAAGAAACAACAAAATAGCTATTGTAGACTTGCTTGTTACCTAAAAACATATTTTGTGTATCTAAGACTTTAATTCCTACTTTAATTGTGTATAGGTAACAAGCAAGTCTACAATAGCTATTTTGTTGTTTCTTGTGTCTTAATATTAACAACTGCTTGTTTCTTCATCTAGAAACAAGCTCGCATTCTCTCCTCACCTTCTCTCATCCACATCACCTAACAAATGACATAGACTATTGTAGATACTCTTAGATACAAGCTCAAAAAACAATCTATTAGAAAGCTTGTTTCTTTTTATTACATTGAGTGACCTCTCTTTTTTTAGTAAGACACTAAGAAACAATTCATTAGAAAGCTTGTTTCTTTTTATTAGATCAAGTAATCTCTCTCCTCTTAGTGACAAGTTAAGAAACAAGTTATTATAGATGCTCTAAGACTTTAATTGCTACAAGTGTGCTTGAAGACTACGGGACCCACAAAACGAGTTTTTAGGTAACAAGCCGTCTTCAACACAGTATTTTGTTGTTTTTTGTGTCTTGGTATCAATAATTTGGTTGTTTCTTCATATAGTAACAAGTACATCTTTTCTCCTCACTATCTTTTCTCCATGTCATCTAAATGTTGATGTTAGTTTAGTAACAAATGCTATATCCAAGATAGCTTGCGCACGGCAAGCATGTACCCATGTGTAGTAACAAGCCGACGGTAGCAACGACGTCTCAAAAAAAGCAGTAGCACTATAACATCTAGTACTGGCAGCGGCAGTGATATTTCGGTTTGTAATGTTCCCAGCTTTATTTTTTTTCTATGTCATATGTGGATAGATAATATTACCCCGTGGACATTTCAGGAGTGCTCTGTAAAATAGTTTTTGTATATGCTAGTAGTTGAAATGATATGGAGTTGTAGATCTGTTTACTAAGAAAAAAGATAAAAAAAAAAAATTGTATGCCACTGACAAAGACTCCAATCCCGACCTAACAACTCAGCTATTCTCTATATGCCACTGGACTGTGAAATTGGTTCCCTTTATGCCATCGCGGTAACCTCCCCTTAAGATGAATGTGTGCAAAAACTAGTTTGCCCTCTTCTCCCACCCTTCCTCCTCTCTCCCCCTACTCTTTTTTTTTTGTTTTTTTTAATGTCCGAGATTTTACTCCATCCGGTCCACATTAAAGAAAAAGCACCCTAACTCATGAGATACTCACAGGAGCAACGCTCGAACCGTGGCGGATTGAAAACCTAAAGCTGACGTGTGCCACTGTACCCCTACACAGCTCTCCACTGTGCCCTGCACAGTACCCGGTGAGACCCGAAATCGAAGTCCCGACCGGCTGCTCGCCTCAGCACGAGCTAGCCAAGTGAGCTGCGCTCACTCCTCTCTCCCCCCCTACAATTGCCGTCCCGTGAACAGGTGATCCATCTTGGCTGGAAATATGGCCGGCACTCGTCTCCACGTTTTTCAGTGGCATAAGGAATCTTCTTAAAAATCAGTGTCGCCGTCGTCTTCTAATGCTAAGCTGAATTATTCCTTCTTGATTCTCTTGCTCCCCCTAAAATGATATCTCAAGAATAAAAGGAAAACGCAATTGCTTCTCTTGCTCCATATGATCAAACAAGCTGGCACTTCACTGGTATACCAATCACTACTGAGCATATCCAGAACACCAGATTTTATTCCTTGATCAGCTGCAAATTAAAACGCACTTACAAATACTGCCCTGGTGCCCCTCGTGCTCAATTCTCTACTCTTTTTCCTGAGGATGGCATCAGCTTGGCACATAGCTTATTGTATCCGAGCTACCAGCCAGGAATTCTCTCTACCGCGGCAAAAGCGGAAAACAACCGGGCAGCCATTTCTACCCAATCGTGCGCGTCCCTTATCCCCACCCGCCAAAAGTTGTCAAGCCCTGATGTGCCACTTCTCTGCCCAAGTTGCACGCTACACTACAATTCTGAAGCTTATGATTGGTTGGCACAAAGACTGCTCCATGGTGAGTCTGACGCGTGATCTTTTGGTAGTACGTTATTTTGAGTCGGCAGAATGGATATCCTCTGCTTGCCTAATGTTGGTTCCTTTCAAGATGAACGAAGGCTCAATTCTGCAAAAAAAATCTGGCGCTCTGTGTGATTCTCAGTAAAATCGCAGCAAGTCCGTGGCAATTTGCATGATTGGACTGTTTCAACGTCGGACCGGATTTCACAACCCAGAATCCTCTGTGAAACCACTGCACTATTCCTTTGATCAGTAGATAGTGCTCACAGATACATCACTGAATCATCTCATACAGGATATAAACCATACCATACATTATATTATAACACAACAGAGTGCATACAAACCGCATCGGGTCAAGTTTTATAATAAGGCTGAACAGGTCAAATGGATACATTACATAAAAAAGCGAAAACGGTAGTGGAAGCAAAAGGGGAAAACACATCTTGCCACAGACAAGCGACTGGGGTAACCTGTGTGTGACCGATATTATCCAAAGTCTTAGATAATATTGGTGCGTGCAAGCACCGACTTAACCAGCTAGACTGGGGTGAGACGAGGACTACCAGAGACCAATCTACTCTACACCGTCTTCTTGGCCATCAACCTCTGGATACTCGTAGTATGCATAATATCCTTGGTCCACGTGCTCTGAGGGGTTTGGGGGAGAGCAAGAGTGAGCACAAGCAACAGTGCTCCGCGAACCAACACACAGAATGCAATAATTATACATGCAGAGTTTAAAAAGGATAGCTTGAGTTCTTTTATTTGCTGAAAGTAATATTTTTAATTACCATAATTAAAAATTCCTATGACTTAGCATTTTAACCAAACCATATTTTATTAAAGAGAGAAGTTGTGCAATATTTATAGCGGTGTAGGTTCCATCCACCATATGCTTAATTTTGATTACTAGGGTTACATCCACCCAATTAACAACACTTGGTTACATTCACTCAAGAAAATCCAAAATCATGGTTACATCCACCCGACGAGTTTTCATCGCACCCACAAATGTTTTTAGAATAAAAACTAACTCGAGTAAATTCCCATGCCCGCCCTTTACTATGGACACGGCTCTTCGAACAGTTTATACTCAGTAGAGACTGTACATTTTACCCATAAGAGATAATCAACTTGAAGTATTCCACACGTTTTTTTAGACATATGAATCAAGGAGATCACCACAAGGCCTTTACAATTCATCCCACAGTGTAAGTTACACCAGCTAAGATTTCATCTGAGGGTGGTTACATCCACCACACCCAGGCCCCCTCTTACACCACACAGCGGCTTACACCAGCGACACGATCCATGTCCACGACGGCTTAAAACCAACGACATGACCCGTGAGTTACTCCAATGAACACGACTCATGAGTTACTCCAATGGTGCAACTCGCACTAGTGGATACAAATTATTTAGTCAGGTCGACACTATTATAGACTTATGGTTATACTGTTTTACATTAAGAGTCCATCACAGGATTAAGTCCTTACAGTCATCTGGGCAGTACATACCACATACCACATATTCTTGTGCTATGTTCACACCAACCATCATACTATCCGTTCAGATGTGGTAACAGTAATTCATTAGGGTTTTGAGAAGCATAAACTAAGTTATCTTAAATGTACCAGTTTTTTTCCCTCCAATGACTGCCCAAAATAAGTTTCATGATTTTAATGATGATGATGATTAAGCAAAACTAGTATGGCGTTTAAGTACGATCTATAGTTAGTAAGTTACCAATACGATATCTAGGGTGGCAAGGATTATGCGATTCAAATGTCAAAGGAAACGATGGTATAATATTAAAGTATCAAATTGGTATTTAACTACCTTAAGATTTGACATATATTTGCATACTGAATATAGCAAGCAATTTGATATTTTAAAAGAATATAATTTTACATAAAATGTAGGTTCAATATGATCAAAGTATTGACTCACTTGGGTCAAAAGCAAGAGGGTCTTGAAAGTCTTGAGCTTGATCAAACTAGGGCTCTCCCAGGTCTTCGAACTCTATTCGGACGATCACATCGGAAAAAGAACAAACAAATGAGCAAAACAAATAAATACAAAAGAAATATCAAATAAACTCCAAATTGGACACAACCACTTCCATTAGAAAGATCTTGAATTTAGAAAATTTAAAAAAAAATCATTAAATTTGGAGCTAAAACTAGCAAGAAAGGGCTCTTCGAAGTTTACTTTTGAAATAAAATCCAGAAAATAACAGAGGAGAGAGAGAGAGCTCTCTCTGACATGTGGGGTCCACTGCATGGAGACTTGGCTCACAACACTAGTGTATGGACAATGATCCACCAATCACTGTGTGCTGGTCCACGGGGTGGGTGCACATAGTGCACTTACGCACTGGGCCCACAAGTCAAGGACTCAGAGGAAAATTAGGTTATCAACTACCCTCGTTAACTCTTTCGGGTCCACACATCAGTTTAAACTGGGCAGCCATTAAACCATCAATTAAACACAGTTAGCCCTAACGACAAAGATTTTGTCTTTAAAGACGTTGCACGGTGCTTATCTTGATTCGGACAAAACAGAGGCGCTACCAGGTGCTCCTTGCCGCACTCGTCGCCAGCGAGAGGGACTACGACAGCGCCTACCAAAGCCAAAAATGGAACCCCCTTGCCAGGGCGAACCTGGGGGTACCGGCGGCGAGGCCCATGGTGGCTCTTCGCGGCAGTGCGACGACGATTGGCAGCGGTGGCTCTCGGGCTACAACGCCAAATAAAATCCGGTGGCGCCCTTGGCCAACTGACACGCGCACGAGCACCTAGGGAGCAAGGGGAACTCACCGGAGCACAAAGGGAGGACAAAGGCGGTCGGAGGTAGGCTGGCGACAAGGATTTGAGGCGGCGGCAAGGTGGCTATCACAGAGAGCTCGCCGGAGGGGAAGGGGAAGCGCAGCGAGGCTTGGGGAAGCTTCATGAGGTCCTCGGGGAGGTCCTGGCGCAACCAATTGGACTGCGGCGTGGTGAAGCTCAAGCGGCAATGGAGGAAATGGCCTGGAGATGGGGAGGAAGGAGTTCGGGTGGTGCTCGGGGGCAAAGGGGGTGGCTGGAGGGCAATTGGGAGCTAGGCGGAGAGCCGACGCGGCTTAAATAGCTGGGGGGGAAGAGGTGGTCGTTGGGGTGAACTGATGGCCATGCGGGGTCCTGAGGCGGCGCTGGGCGCAGTGCTAGGGTAGGGCATGGGGGTGCCGGGGGGGCACTGGCGTGAAGTGCGGCAGGAAATAAGGGCGAGGATGTGGCGGGTGCTGAGGAGCGGGGGGCGCGACGTGCGCAGCGAAGCCGGGACGGGACAGGCGGCAAAGGGAGGGGAGAACCAGGGGAAGGGTCTAGGCGAGGGCGCGGATGTGGAGGCGCGGCTCGGCGGAGCACCAACGAGGGCGGGGGAGCCGGGAGCGTGTCGGCGCGCGCTCTGTGCGCGTCCTGGCACGCTGGGGTGGCATGGGCACAGCGGCCGGGCCAGGGGGAAGATAGGAGGGAAAAAGGGGAGAAATGGGCTGGGCCAAGCTCAAGATGATTTTGGAGGATTGAAATCTGAAATTTTGAGAACTTTTGAGAGAATTTCAGTTGAACTTTTGAATTCAAATTCCAAACAGAGCTCATAAAAATGGGATGTTACAAAATGTTTCAACCAATCGCTATATATGCACCATAGACATGAGTGGTTGCTAAAAAAATCAGGCATAAACTCCTTTCCCCCCTACATACTTAGGATTCAAAACAGTCGTGATGGGAGGGTTTCAGCTTGTGCATACGGCATACAATGTCTCGCAAACCCATGAACTGGGAAAGGATGGCTCAAGCTTCCTACAGTAGTTAAACTCACCAAATGATCAGTATGCATCTATTTGCTATTGTCAACCAGTTTGTGTCGTCTGTGCTGTGTCTCAGACCAAACAAGGCAGATTAGACTTCAGAGTGCTGTCTCTCGGACCAAATAAGGCTGTAGGAGGCCCCTAGCTCGACAACTTGCACATATCTTCTTCAGCAGTTGAGGTAGTGGTTTCGATGTGCTCGCATGAAAGAAAACAATATCATTCTCATGTTCGAATCAAATATCTAAAAGGCAACACACAGTTGGTAAGATTTAGGGCCTTTTTGGAAACACAAGAATTTTACAGAAATCTCGTAGATATTTCGTAGAAAACAGTTTATTTCCAACAGCAACATGAAAAACGTCTCGCGTGCCAAATGAGTCATCAAACCGACAAATAAGGGTGTCTAATAGTAGAACTATCAATGGTCGACAAGATAACAGACAAGCAATCACCTGATCTTACTGCACGCAGTTTACATATCCAGCAAACCTTTGTCAGAATGATTATGGCGCGGCAGAATTAATCAGGAAGGAAAACTTTGGAGGAAGGTTGAGAAATGACCGAACTGATGGAGTAGCACTGAGACAAGTTGGAGAGGTTGACGCCCTGTTATACGCGACGGCGGAGGAACGACGAAGTAAACAAGATCAATCGCAGAGAGACACGAGATTTAACGTGGAAAACCCTCTCAATGCGAGAGGGAAAAAACCACGGGCGCCAGCCAGCAACAATCTTCACTATATCGGGGTGAGGTTACAACGCTGGGGATTTACAACTCTGATTCGATATCCCAAACAGCGGCTTACAGGAAATATATATATCAGGGAAACCCTAATTCGACTAGGATCCGCTCCGCTCCGGCCCTAAGCCTCCGGCGACGGGCCTCCGCTACGCTCCGCCCGTCAGTGGCCTAATTGATGTATAGAATTTGGATCACAAATCAACATACTCCACCTTGAGACAAATTCCTTCTGTAGCATAAATCAATCCTTCACCACAACACAACAAAGAAAGAAATACTTTCGGCGCCACACGACCTCTTGGGCTAAGTCAGATACCAACTAAGCTTGAGCAAAGCTCAAACTTAGCAACAGAAGCGGCTTTGTGAACATATCGCCAGGATTTTCATGAGTGCTAATCTTGCATACCTTTAGCTTACCCTTTGCAACAATATCTCGACATAATTATATTTAATCTCAATGTGCTTTGTCCTCTCATGAAACATCGATCTTTAGTGAGATAAATTGCACTCTGCTGTCACAAAACAGATTAATGCAAGAATCAACTCCAAAGAAGCTCAACAAACAAACCTTTCAATAAATCGACTCTTTACTTGCTTCACAAATAGCCATATATTCTCGCTTGTGGTGGGCAGCGCAACAACATCTTGCAAATGTGCCTTCCAGCTCACAGACAACCTCCAATGGTAAATACATAACCTGTGAGCGACCTACGCTTATCCAAATCACCAGCATAATCTGAATCAACATAGCCAACGAGTTTCTTTTCAGTCCTGCCAAACTTCAAATAAGCATCCGATGTGCCTTGCATGTACCTGAAAATCCACTGAACAGCCTTCCAATGCTCTTTACCAGGATTAGCCATATATCTACTGACCAAACTCATAGCATAAGATAAATCCGGACGAGAGCAAACCATGGCATACATCAAAGACCCAACAAAGACTAGCATACGGAACTCGGACATGTACTCAACCTCCTCATCGATTGCTAGGACATTGTGAAGCTGACAATTTAAAGTGAGGTGCAATGGGAGTACTAACAGGCTTTGAATCATGCATGTTGAAACGATGAAGCACTTTCTGAATATAATTTTGCTGACTAAGAAACAATAAACCAGAAGCACGGTCTCTAGTAATTTCCATACCTAGAATTTTCTTAGCAGCACCAAGATCCTTCATCTCAAATTCATCGCTCAATCGAGCCTTCAATGCGATGATTTCTTTCTTGCTCTTGGCGAGAATCAAGATATCATCAACATATAACGGCAAGTATATAGGTGATCCATCAACAAATTTAATGTAGACACAGCTATCATAATCGGATCTTTTAAAGTTATTTGATAACATAAATGAATCAAACCTCTTATACCATCGCGAGAGACTGTTTCAAACCATATAAGGACTTCTTCAATTTGCAAACATGATCCTCCTTACTGTGCACTATGAACCCTTACGGTGGTCCATGTATATCTCCTCCTCAAGATCTCCATGCAAGAATCTTTGTCTTCACATCTAGCTGCTCAAGCTCAAGATCACGCATAGCAACAATATCAAGAATGTACGGATTGAGCTATGCTTCACAACCTGGGAGAACACATCATTGTAATCAACACCGGAATCTGATGAAACCTTTAGCTACTAACCTTGCCTTAAATCTTGGAGGCTCACTAGAGATAGACCTCCTTCCTCTTGAAGATCCATTTGCAACGCACGGTCTTCTTATTCTTAGGCAAGCGCACCACGTCCCATGTGCCATTTTCTCCGTGGATCGCATCTCTTCTTGCATAGCTGAGATCCACTTCTCATGATCTCCAGAAACAATGGCTTCAGTGTACGTAGCCGGCTCATGAGTGTTCTCCACATTCAAAGACAACTAAGAGCATAATGAATCAAATTACACTCTTCAATTAATCGGGATCGAGGACCACAACTCCTCTTTTCTCTGCGAAGTGCAATAGGCTGATCGTCTTGCTGCAAAACAGGAGATAAGTGCTGAACAGTATCAATGGTATCATCAATAAATTCATCTCCCTGATCATCCACGTGCTCCACCTGCACGCTCATATTCTGCTGCTCATCATCAGATCTGTCTGGTACAATATCTATGGGTAAACTGTCATTAAACATCACAGATTCATTAAAAACAACACTTCTGCTCATGAAAGTCTTTCTTGTTTCAGCATTCCATAGCTTATATCCTTTTACTCCAGAACCATAACCAAGAAACAGACACTTAATAGCTCTAGGCTCCAATTTTCCATTATCAACATGAGCATAAGCAGTGCAACCAAAAACTCTCAGCTGTGAATAATCAGCAGATGTACCAGACCATACCTCAATGGGAGTTTTCTTGTTGAGTGGAATAGAAGGCGACCTGTTGATCAAATAGCATGCGGTGTTGGCGGCCTCTGCCCAAAAACGCTTGCTCATCTTTGCGTTGGACAACATGCAACGAGCCTTCGATATGATGGTTCTGTTCATGCGCTCAGCCACACCATTCTGCTGCGGAGTGTACGGGATGGTGTGATGCCTCACAATGCCTTCCTTCCTGCAATAATCATTAAACTCATGTGAGCAAAATTCACCACCATTATCAGTACGAAGCAGCTTTACCTTCTTCTCAGTTTGCCTTTCTATCATTACTTTCCAATCTCTAAAAGCAGCAAATGTATCATATTTACCTTTCAGAAAATAAGGCCACACTTTTCTAGAGTAATCATCAATGATAGTAAGCATATAGTTTGCACCACCATACGAGGTCTTACGAGAAGGCCCCCACAAATCAGCATGTACATACTCAAGTATACCTTTGGAGCGATGTACCGAGGCATTGAACTTTACCCTCTTGTGCTTACCAAAAATGCAGTGCTCACAGAAGTTCATCTTACTCTGAGTGCAGCCATGCAGCAGGTTCCTCTTCATCAATTCTGCCATACCAAGTTCACTCATGTGTCCAAGACGCTTATGCCAGAGGTTAGTATTATTATCAGAGACAGTAGCAGCCGTAGCGGAACCACGCAAAGTACTTCCTCTAAGCACATATAACTTGGCAGAATTCATATCACCAACCATGTAAATGAGAGAACCTCTTGATACCTTTAAAACTCCACCTGAAGCGGAGTACTTGTCCCCATCATCATCGAGTGTGCTGAGGGAGATGAGATTTCTTGCCATCCTTGGTATATGTCGCACATTGTCCAGCGTGCGAACCATGCCATCATGTGTCCTGATCTGAACAGATCCAATGCCCACGATCTCACATGGGTTGTCATCTCCCATGCGAACGACATCTCCACTCTGCACAGACTTATAAGAACTAAACCATTCTCTGTTAATGCAGATATGAAATGAACATGCCGAATCGAGTATCCATTCATCATGACCAGCAACACAACCAGCAAAAACGACAAGACAATCTCCAGAATCAATACTATCAGCACCAGAGACAACAGAGGCATTACCTTCAGATTTATTTTTCTGTTGGTATGCAGCATTCCTCTTCTCCTTATTCTTTACCTTATAGCAATCCTCGATGAAGTGGTTCGTTTTCTTGCGACTTGCGAACTTCTTATCCACGGACTTTGAACGTCCTCTACCATGCGGCTCTTGTCGCGATTGTTGTTATCATAGGACTTCGCTCATATCGCCTCGACTGCAACGCCGCCCTAGGAGGACGACGACTCACCCTGCACCATACCTTTCATCTTCTCCTTACTCTGGAGCGCCTCATAAACCTCCGCTAGGGTTAGTTCATCACGGCTTAACAATATGGTGTCACGGAAATTTGAATATGAACTGGGCAGTGAGCATAGTAACAGAAGACCTAAATCCTCATCATCAAATTTTAACTCCATGGATAATGATCGCCACGATCTCCTTAAAGACCGATATATGGTTCATCACCGATCCTCCCTCCTGCAACTTGTGCGAGAACAACTTCATCTTCATGTGCATCTTACTGGTGAGATCTTTTGACATGCAGATCGATTCCAGTTTCAACCAAAGTTCTGCAGCAGTTTTCACCTGCAGCACTTCTTGCAAAATATCATTAGAAAGATGAAGTTGAATGAGCGACAGAGCCTTACGATCTTTACGTTTCTCCTCAGGAGTCCATTGATCCTGCTCCTTCTTCCCGAAGCAAACTAGGGCCTCATCCAGATCCTGTGATTGGGCGAGTATCGCCCTCATCTTCACTTGCCACAGCGAGAATCTCGTCTTGTAGTCGAGTAGCGGTAGATCAAACTTCATCGACGCCATCGCGATGCCCGATCTGAAGAACCTCAGCTCTGATACCACTTGTTATACGCGACGGCGGAGGAACGACGAAGTAAACAAGATCAATCGCAGAGAGACACGAGATTTAACGTGGAAAACCCTCTCAATGCGAGAGGGAAAAAACCACGGGCGCCAGCCAGCAACAATCTTCACTATATCGGGGTGAGGTTACAACGCTGGGGATTTACAACTCTGATTCGATATCCCAAACAGCGGCTTACAGGAAATATATATATCAGGGAAACCCTAATTCGACTAGGATCCGCTCCGCTCCGGCCCTAAGCCTCCGGCGACGGGCCTCCGCTACGCTCCGTCCAGAAGCTGGCCTAATTGATGTATAGAATTTGGATCACAAATCAACACGCCCAACATGTGCAGATGTCTCGAATGTTCTCAGCACGGAGGCTTGATGGATCGAAGCACTCGAAAGTTTGTTGCTTTTTGTTAAATCTGAGGTTCTTGTCAACCACACTTGCCTGTCAACTCCCCGTTGGTGATGTTCAGTGCCCTTCTCTCACTGTTAGTTAAGTACGTCTCTCACTATTGGAAATTCGCTTCAACAGTTGCAGCACAGCTCCCTTGCGTTCCCTTGCTATTGCGAATGCGACCACTTCACACACTGTGTTCAATATAATTGGGGTTAGTACTTAGTACTACTTGATAACTACCTACTACAGGAGTATTTCAGCTGATGTTTGATTATCACTATTCACCGCTGCATTCGTGGCATTTAAAGGCCAGAAATTGTAGCATAAATCGGCATCAGACCATTATCCTCGCTGCACTGGCTCGCTAAGGATCTTGGCCAGTGCAGTGCAGCCCATCCTATCACAAAAGCACAAGAAGTCAGCGGTAGAATTATGTTGTGCAGTTGCAAGTGCAGTAGAATTCATTACGCGCCAGTTTAGAATACGGAAAATTGTATGATTCCTGGAGGAATTAAGTTGTTTCTTGTAAAATTCCTATGAAATTACTGTAGAATTTATGCATTCCAGATAACCCCTGAAGATTTCTCGTGTCCCTGTCTCTGCAGTAGACTGAGAAAAATGCTCTCTCCCACCATCAAATGCAGGGAATATAGAGTTTTTTTTTATTTGGTCCTGTGATGCTACGTTAATTACAAAAATAGCACCATTGGTACCAAAATTGCAAATCTGCCCCCATCGAGCGCAGAAGTTCGGGATGCTGATACGTGTAACATTCCGTATTGGGGGAGTGCGGAAAGGCGGTGAGCTACGCGGAATATCGGACGAGTGCGGGAACCAGACTTTTAGCGCGGGAGGTGGCAAGCTCGGGTGGCTTCCGCGTCACCGAGCGCGGAAGGACGGCAGATGGCAACATCCCATGGGACCGGAGTGCGGGAAGGGACCGTGGCATTGCTATTCCTGTTCTCTGTTGCTTGAAAGCAACCTTTTGATTTTTTTTTATTCACATTCTTTCTGGTGCTTGAAAGCAACATCGGCTATTTCAATTGCTTACCGCGCTCCAGCTCCGCGAAATGCAGAAGCCGTCCACGTTCCACACGGCCGTAGCTTACGCGCTCGTCACGGCCCTAGCTTCCGCGCAACTCACCAGCTTTCCGTGCTCCCCCAACACGGAATGTTACACGTGTCAGCATCACGGACTTTCGCACTTGGTAAGGGGCTAAATTTACAATTTCGATATCAATAGTGTTATTTTTACAATTAACTTGACACCACTGGGCCAAATTAAAAAAAAAAAGGGGGAATATATGCTCTCTTGGGCGTAACCGACAGCAAGTATAGTTAAATTCTAGGTACCTAGTACCAGGCTACCAGCTACCAGATGCCCAATAACGTTGGATCAATGCAGTAGTATTTAAGTACTAGCACTATTAGGGAAGGCACTCAGTGTAAACATCGTCTAGCTAGGGGCTTGATGCGACATGTTAGCAGTAATATCATGGCTGTGGAAAAGCACTGTCAGAACGAGCCTATCCATTTGGACCGGTAGTGCTCAATCGATCCAGTCACACGTGTGCAGAGCTGATCAGGTAGAACAGTGCAAGTGAGGTCAACTCTTCCCCTGTTAAGGGTGCCCCATGCATGCACGGCCAATGCACACAACATCAGGGAGGCAAGGCTGTGACATGCATGACAACGGTTTGAAAAGGATTACTTACCAACTCCATCGTATGTGGACTCTGGAGTTCTTCCATTGCATCTAAGATAAGAGCCTAGTGTTACTTTTGCAAATGGATCGATGGTGATGGTGAGATGTTGCGCCACTAGCCAGTTCAGTTGGCTCAGTTCTTTCTGGATATATAATGAGCATGGCCTAGTTAATTAATGTTCTTTTTATTACAAAGCTTTTTTTTAAGGAAGAGGCAGGATAGTTGCCCTTTGCATTGATAAAGTAGGAGAAAACAAGAATAAAAAGAATACACCTCGACAGAGAAAATATCCCCCGGCGGGAGGGAAATCGTAACTGAGACACACCTTGCATCACTCTATCAGCATCACCAGAGCTAGAGACACCAGCTAGCCAACTCTAACCACGCTATAACACTAACCAGCTCTACCGCACACACATCAAAGCTAAAGGAATGACAACACCTTCCATCCAACCCACAGGAGCTTCAGATTGGTTAAAACCGAACAGTAAAGATGATCGACTTAACACCAACTTGAGAGAGAAGAATAGAAGTAGGTGCAGGTTGGTCCACACGCTGACAGGGCCACCAGCGAGGAGCTTCATATGAATTAGGTTGAGGATGCGGTTCTTCCGCTCGATAGTAACAGTGGACGATGCAGAACCGAAGGACGACGACTCCAACTTCTCTACCCCTCCACCCGCGCGGCACATTCAAAGGTGGATTTGACCAACTGCTACGAAACGAGGCGTCCGGGACAGTCGTCTTGCGCCTCTTGTGCCTTGAGATGACACTTCAGCGGCAACAGCCCTCTGCTCGGGCTTTTCCACCGGCAACAACACCCTACCCGGGCTCTTTCAACAACCGGCCTGCTACTTCTCAAGACACAGCCTACACTCGGGGCGCCTCCGACGTAGTAGCATGGGAGGCCGACCTTCTCTTCTCCACCTCACGCAGACCTGCGAGTGCACAACGAGATCCTGGGGTGGGGGTTCTGGAGCTGGGGGTGAGGAGACTTCTCTGGCTGTGGCATGGTGATCTCTGCATAAACTTGCCGATGGGCGTGCCCTCCTAGCCGGGCAGTGTCGACAGCGATCGTTTCCCATGACGCTGATGGTCGGCAACCTCCCATGACGGGCCCACAACCGCTGCGGCCACCCCGGCCGGCCACTTGTAGCATCCGCAGGGGGTGGACCTCTCCGGCGTGGAGCACCGAGGAACACCCCACGCGTGCAGAGATGACGACGGCCCCTCGAGATGCGGAGGTGGCAGCACCTTGCATGACGGGGGGCCTCCCGGTGCATGCGAAGACGACGACAGCCCCAGAGATGCGGAGGCGGCAGCTCCCTGCGTGACGGGGGGCCTCCTGGTGCTTGCAAGGGCGGCGGCTCCCCGCACGATGAACTCCTCAATGTTGGCACCCCCGAGCCCGCATCCGGTGGCTGCATCAACAGATGGTGGCCGCCCCTAGGTGGCGCGGCAACCGGGGGGAGATCTAGATCTGACCTTTAGGGGGGACACCGGCGACCCGTGAGCTTCGGCCGAGGGGGAAAAGCCGCTCCACGACTTCGGAGGTCCACTGGAGGCTCGCTGCCACTGCAACGGCAACCGCCACCACTACCTTAGCAAGAGCAGGAAGAGGGGGGAGGGGGAGGGAGGCTCAGGAGGGGGGAGGGGGGGTCGCCGCCGATGTCAGAGCAGCGACGGCGACCGGCAGGGGGCGGGATTCTTGGAGGTTGCGGCGTCACCTCTTGGGTCGCCCGCCCAAAACGAGTGGCTCGGGAGTACCGATACTGTCGTCGACTTCTCTCACCTTCGGTCACTTCCTGCAGCTGTTCGATCAAGTGTAATGTTGGGCTAACTATTTGAGAAAACTTTACAGTACAAGTGATAATATGCAATGCAGCATTTCACTCACTATGCATGCTGGGTTCGGATGGCTCATCTGACCAGGCTTAGCTGGCAGGATAAAGATTAAGGACACCGGCGTTGTAGCAATTGTACTATACCAGGGTGCATGTTGCCTGCGACATGATATTGTTTGAGTAGGCCAAGATGGCTAGCTTCTAGGCCAAAAACAATGCTAGTTTCTTTAGTGGTACGTCCGTCCGTACGTCCTATGTAAATGGCCGCAGGAAACATCAAATCTATCTGTTTCTTTTTATTATCCAAATCTGCATTGTTGAATTGGCATGAATCTAGATCTGGCCTTCAGGACACCGGCGACCGGTGAGCTTTGGCCGAGGGAGAAGGGCCGCTCCATGACTCTAGAGGCTCGTCATCACGGCAACGGCAACCGCCACCACTCCCTTAGCGACAGCAGGAGGGGGCGGAGAGGGAGAGGGAGAGGGAGAGGGAGGAAGGAAGGAGGAGGAGGCTCAGGAGGGGGGATGCGGGGCCGCCGTCGGTGCCAGAGCAACGGTGACGACCGGCTGAGGGCTAGGGGCGGGGGTTCTTGGAGGTTGCAACGTCGCCTCTCGAGTCGTCCAAAAGAGTGACACGAGAGTCTCGACACTGTCATCGACTTCTCTCACCTTCAGTCTCTTCCTGCAGCTGTTCGATCAAGTGTAATGTTGGGCTAGCTATTTGAGAAAACTTTACAGTACAGGTGATAATATGCAATGCAGCATTTCACTCACTATGCATGCTGGGTTCGGATGGCTCATCTGACCAGGCTTAGCTGGGAGGATAAAGATTAAGGAGGACACCGGCGTTGTAGCAATTGTACTATACCAGGGTGCAGCCTGCGACATGATATTGTTTGGGTAGGCCAAGATGACTAGCTTCTAGGCCAAAAACAATGCTAGTTTCTTTAGTGGTACGTACGTCCTATGTAAATGACCGAAGGAAACATCAAATCTGTCTGTTTCTTTTTATTATCCAAATCTGCATTGTTGAATTGGCATGAATTTCAGATGCAAATTAGCGTGCGAAAGATGAATTTTTTATGCGTATTTCATATTTATCGGCGCAACATTTAAATATGTATGATCCATTTAGAACTGTCAGATGAATCACACGCACAATATATATATATATACTTTTTGGAGTAAGGGTGTTTTCCACCTCTTCTTGCTGCGGAAATGTTTGACATGATCATTGAAAACAGTGCATGAATAGGACTTTAACAAGGCCCTATTTTAGAACGCAAGACTCTAATAGAAAACCTCGCATCCAATGAGAGCAATTTTTTTACTACAGAATTCCTATGGTGGAGTGGGAAGTCACACGCCTGAAAGAAGGGGGTGACGAACGCCATCTATGGTCTACACAAGATCTTGAAGATTGTTTTTGATTGCTTGGTCATGCATGTATATGCCAGATGGTTGCATAACAGAAGATAAATTTTGGTCACATATAACCTCAAGGCATGCGTAGGCTAGCTTTGCCCACACGATCAAGGAGTACGATGTTTCCACTACCAGGCATGGTAGGCACTAGGTGTTCTAGAGATTGTAAGAAAACAAACGAAACCAAGCTGCATTGTGGATGCTTGGTCACCTGCAAATACTACTCTGTTAAAGTTTAGCTACCTTCCTACTGCACATGCAGTGTACTAGATTAGTGCACTGAATCATGGTACACCACTGGTACCAGCCTACAAGGGGTGATGCATACAAAATCAATGGACACCACTGGACAAGGCTAGGGTTGATGGATCTAAGCAATTGTGCATTTATGTACGATTGTTTCACTAAGCACGGACACTTTCGTTAAAATAAAAACGTATAACATCTCATCACAACAACCCGTACGGTTGGGGTGGCTAGCATAGGCGGGTTGGGACATGATCTCAGCCTTTGGTAGCTAGCTAGCCAGTGAACGTTTTCCCCTCTCAAAGGACGGCGGTTACCATCATGGTCAAAGACTCAAAAAAGTCCCCAGATAGATAACACAGCAGCATCACATTTGAGACCCAACTGACACGTGTGGCACTTGTTAAGTTTGTCCCCACTGCATTGCATGTCAAGGCCGTTCCAACATACTTAGGTCTGGCAGCCACTCTGCAAGTTGAAGCTAGCAAAGGTCGATCACCATGTTGAAGTAAAGATGGATCATGATCTTGATCTTGATCTATGGGGGCTACATACACGATCGACGTCGCAACCTATGGCGCCCAAGGTTCCAAGTTGAGTTCAATAGGCGCATGAAACCTAGCTAGCTCGAAGTCTGTACTGTCCTAGTGCTAGATGATCAATTGGTGAGTGACTGGACCGTGTTCGTAGGGGTGAAAACGGATCGGATAGTTTCCGACCGATCCGGACAAAAACGGATTCGGAATGTCTCGGATCGGAAACGAATTCGGATTTTTTTTGTCGGAAACGGAAACGAATACGGTAGTCATGCTATCCGGCGGATACGGAAACGAATACGGATTATCCGGATAAGACGGAGTCCGGATATCCGGATTTCGGCCCAAAAGATGATTTCAGCCCAAAAGATAAAAGGGGATTTTAATTGATTTCTGAATTTCAGAAAATGCAACAAATCAAATAGTCTTTTAGAAAATAGCAAATAGAGTTAAAAAAATTCTAGAAAAAATCACAAAAATTCGTTGAATTAGTTTTAACTTAATAAAATTAATTCCAACTTAAAGTTGGTTTTTTGTTTTGTATATAAATTATTTTAAATTCCTAAAAATAGGAAAAACCTTTTTAAAATCCAAAAAATTAATTAAATTAATTAAAAATTTCTTTTTTACTTTAAATCCAATAAAATCCCAGAAAACTCAATAAATTTTATTTTTTACATTAAAAACTAGGAAATTAAATACTTGACTTTATTTTATTATTTTTTCCTTTTTAACCAGGAAAACTCTTTTAAATCTCAAAAAATCCAATAAAATAATAACTTTATTAATTTTATTTTTGGTAACATACTTTGGGATGTTACAGTCATTTGCATATAGATTAACTATCCAGTCTAATCGATGTTAGTGTGAACTAAGTTTTATATATATGATAAACTAAGTGTGAATGCGTGATGACTTTGTGAGTAATGACTTATGAGCTAAATATGGTAAACTAAGTGTTATATTTGTGATGAACTAGTTAATGTAACTTGCTAGTGCCAATGTTATGTGTGGTTGCTGATAATATGAACAATTCATGAATGTTTACATCAAATAAATTAATTATATATTTTCGTTAATTTCTGGCATACAATTTAAGGGGTTTTCATGTTCCGAAAAATATATGTGACCGTATTCGTTTCGATTCGTATTCGCTCCGTATTCGTATTCGATACTATTCGTATTCGTATTCATATCTGGATCCGAAAAAAAATATGAAAACAAATATGGCAAAGCCATTATCCGTCCGTTTCCGATCCGTTTTCACCCCTACGTGTTCGCTTTCAGCTTGATGCGCCAGCATCTGCAAGTTGCAGCGGCCTTTTGTTGATGGGAACAACAGAAGTCTTGATTAGCCTGGTACAACTGAAAGAGGAATGGTGCATGAGTTTGAAGGGATTTTGTTGCAAACAGAGGCTCAAAGGGGATTTGCATCTATCTAAAACGTAGGATCGGTACAGTTTTCTTTTGAAAGGCACCAAATTCTCTAATTGCTAGGCAACTAGGCCCAATCGTGCGGTGGGCCAGCGATTTGAGTCTAGCCGACCTACACTCGTGCGCTCGGGTGCGACTGATGCCTGTCGAGTGTCGACAATCCGTCGCGCGACTTGCAGCAGCCTGATACCAATTGCACCATGCTGTCACGACTGAGGGCCGATGTAGTTGGGCTGATTCCAATCTGAATCCACTCGCACAACAGAAAGACAAGAAGGGATGAGAGCGCCAGCGGCAGAGAAGAAGAGAGGAGAAGAAGGGAGAGGAGAGGGGAGGAGGATCGGAGACTCTGCTCTTGGCTCGGTGCCCCTCCGTGTATTCGTCCTTTTGCAGTGAGTTTGTTCTGCTCATGTAATTTGTTGGCACTTCGATAAAAAAAAATATATGTTAGGTTAGCAACAATAAACATATCTTAGCGGTAGATTTGGTTTTCGTTGGACTCGACGTAGCATGCTTAATTAGCATCCGTTCTAAATATCTTGAGTCGTGTGGTAGGTATGTTAGGTCAACAATTTTTCAAAGTGTTTTACGGGTAGGGAGAAGTTTGTGAGGGGCCATGTGGGGTTGATTTAAGTAGTTTTCCACAAACCACAATGTATCACCCGAACCCAGATAATCTTAAAATTTGGAAGGTGTTGCACTGGCTAACATGCAACTTCTCGCTGGACCCAACAATGTATGGTGTCACCGTGAGATGCTTGTGGAGCCGTTCACCAGAAGTGGTCCATTGGGAGTTGAGGCCGATGGAGCGAACAAAGTCATGTTAGACCTGGTTTGAAGCGTGCAGGCGTCATGGCTATGAATGGGTGTTGTTGGTGTAGACGTGTTCGAGTACACTTGACAGTGCCCGTGAAGTGGGAGAGAGTAGTTTGGGTGTGCAGATGGAAGTTGAGGATGGTGGTACAGATGCAGTTATGACGGCAGACAGGCATGTCGATCCCAGTGGACAGGCGGACGAAGCGGGGGGGGGCATTGAATTCATAGTGGATGACTTGGAGCGGGAAGACCAGAGGGCTAGGGCCGAAGAACAAGCATCGGAAGAGGATGAGGATGATGATGACTGTTCAGATGATGATGATGTCCCTGATGCGTCGGTGCCTGATGCTTGGAATAGACATGACCCAATTGTCGTGGCTATGAGTGATAGCCACGATTCCCGGTGGGAGTATGGGCAAAATATGGTGCGTGTTAATGCCATGTTTGCAAATAAGTCAGCTTTGCATAATATTGTCAAATTGTGGGCGATGTCAACGCAAAGGCAGTTTAAGTTTGTCAAATCAAGCAAAGAACAGTACACTATGAAGTGTGAGAAAGATGGGTGTCCTTGGCGTGTTCACGCCTACAAGCCTAAGTATGAAATGCACTGGATCATGTCGAAAGTGGATAACTACTTGTGTGTTATGAGCAACGTACTGACAAAGCTCTGCAACCTCACTTCTTCTTTTATTATAAATGTCATGTAACGGGGGGGGGGGGATTGTGGAGAATAAGGACATGGAAGCAAAACACATCATGCTAGTCATTGAGCATAGGTACAAATACAAGATCAGCTATGCGAAGGCGTGGAGGGCGAAGCAGAAGGCAATGGAGAGAAGGTTCGGCACGTATGAGTCGGCCTACGACAATCTCCCTCGACTACTTGATGTGCAAAGAGACAGAAACCCCAGAACATACATCGTTGTGAAGGATAAGGTTTAAAAAATCCGGAAGGGGTACATGGTAATACAATGGGCTTTCAAAAGTAAGAGGCTGATGAACCTGTTCAAGAGATTGCGCAAGTAGAACCAGCAAAGGAAGTTCGATGCACTCTAGAAGAAACTTGATGAATTCACCACCAAACACGTCGAGGAAAGGAATAAGCAACCTGATGAAAACACGGCCGATGTACTGCAACGGTTGGCGTCGTTGGCCGAGATTGACCCACCCGACTTGAGCAGGAGGATAGCGGGGAACATTAAATATTTCTCACACTGGATTCATGCTGAGCTAGTGAAGAAGTGGGCATTACTTTACGACACCGACGGCTCAAGGTACGGCGTAATGACGACCAATCTGGCCGAGGTGTACAATTGGGTGATCAAGGGCCCTACACGACATGCCCCATTGTTGCAATCATCGAGGGTATGTTATATGGTATAATCAAGTACTTCAAGGAAAGACAAAGTGATGCTGCATTGCATATGTTGATTGCACAAACACTCTATTAGACCAAGATGATGGAGTACATGGCCGAGAAGAGCGAGAAGGCCCGAATGCACTTAGTCTTCCTTATGGGCACTACGGAGCTTCGGTTTGAGATATTGCTAAGGAACATTAGTGGGCTTGGAATGGCGAGTGGTGTCGTCACGCACAATGTGAGTCTTGGACAAGAGGTCAACAACATTTGTCAGTGCACATGTAACAAGCCAGTACTACTCCATAAGCCATGCTCTCGTGTGTTGGCTGCATGTGGCATGATCAATATGGACTCCGCACAGTATGTGTCAGGCTTCTTCATGAAGGAAAATATGGTTCAGACTTGGAGCCAGGAGCTCCGTGAATTCCGTGTTGTTGGTAACTTCACAGAGGATGATGTGCAAAATAGGATATGAGCCCCTGATTTGAATTTGTTGAAGGGTGGCAAGGGCTGTCGGCAAACTCGTCGTATCCAAAACGATATGAACAAGTCTGAAACCGGAGGCCCTATGAAGAGGTGTATCCTTTGCGAAGATTACATGCAAAGGAAGAACAAGTGCACGAAGCATAACAGGTCAGGTGAAGGTCACAACGACATGGCTAATGACGGTCATGGGAGAGGCCGTCAAGGAGGTCTTGGAGGGCTACATGTTGCAAATCACGAAGTTGGAGTTGCTACCTGATACAGTTTGTGCCCATGTTAGGAGTGCTTTGTTTCTATTGTCGTGGTCAATTTGTGTAATCCATTTCATGGTTTTATCCTGTTTGTTGCGAGCTGCCTTTACTTTAAACATGTTGCTACTTGATTCGATATGTTGCAAACCCGATTTGTGTTTGTTGTATCCTCTTTATGCTAAGTCGTAGTAATTTTGCAATAAGAAAACTCAGCTTTATTACACTAACGATTATTCACACACAACTCTTCCAACTGTTTAATTTTGTAAAATTAAAGCTAAGTTTATTTAAATTATTTATTAAAAATGTGCTAGTCGTCATCCTGATCTGCAACTAATATCAGTCGTGTTCTGACCTAGCGACTACCCGGCATAGGCCTCAGTTGCGCCACCCGCTCACGATTGAGACACGTGGCAGGCCAAAGCCTCGGTCGCGGTTTTACATGTCTAGGCCTCTCCTGTCACCTAATCGTTGTCCCACCACTCTGTTGGGCCTAGTCACCTAGTGGGCCAGCGAGCAATGGTTATTTCTATAAAATAAAATAAGACGTTGGTTACTTTTGTAAAAACAATTGAAAATAGTTTATTTTAGAAGAAAAAAACTCTGGCAACTTGTGGCTGCCCCCATTATTCGAGCCTTGTCTCAGGCAAGATCACATCCAAGTCTGCTTCATCGTACGATTTGATGTGTTTCTCGCCTTGTGATCAGTTGTCACTCGGAGTACAGAGAATCCAACATGCCGCAACAAGTCGGCAGCCAAAATCCACGTCAAACAAGCTCTTTGGGGAATAGTAAATAATAGAGTAGCCTGGTAGGAGAAAATGGTATTCTAGGTCCTACTAAAATTTGGATTCGGATTCAGTGACTGTGTGATTTTGCAGATTTGGATCTTCCAGATGATATCTGACGGTTGGATCTAGATTGAGTGATTAGAGGGAGAGAAAAAAAAAACAAGATGGACAGATTGATCCAGTCGTCAGATGTCATCTGAATGGTTCAGATCTGCAAAGTCACACCATGATTTTGCTCTGCAAAGTCACTGAATCCGGATCCCTAAAATTTATGTGGCTCCCTTCCCCTCAAAGTTTTTTTTTTTTTGCATTATCCTTCCGTATAGTCGTATAGACATTGTCACGGTCGACTAGATGTTTTTCTTTTTTAAAATACCTAGCATGTTTCTTTTTTTAGCAATCGTCGCCTGTCATCAGCTTTTAATTACATAAAGCTTATCCTCAGTCCCTTCAACTCTTTCAGTAGTCTGATTTCCGTCCTCCGTGTGCAACACTGTTTAGAACTCACCCCCGAATATCAAAACCAATGCAAATTACGTACCAATACCGGTTTTATGGGTGGTTTTGAATGACGTGGCTGTCGTATCATTACCTTAACTCCATATGTAGGTGACTCATGTTTAAAACATTAATTTTAATATCAAAACTGACAACCAAGACCCTACTGTCTGTGAGGGAGGAGGAGAGGAAGAGAGAGACGTAGAGAGAGAGAGACGACAATGTCATCTTCCTCCTCTCTGGCAATGCTGCTGTTCGCGCTCACCGCATCCTTTCCATTGTTCCTGTCAAATCTGGTGAGCTCTCCCAAGACCGTTCACGTCACATTGAGTTCTAGGAAGTCCTCTTCATTTCCTGTCAATCAATTTTGCATTTCCCTCATAGGAGTTCATACCCCATCATCTTCCCTGTTGTCGGCCGAAAACTTCTGCCACTGTCACCATTCTTCTTCCAGTGAGTCACACTCAAATTCCTTCCTACGAGAGTCTTCTCGTGTCCCTCTTTCTTCCACAACCCCCAATTTCGGTTCTCTCTACCCCAGCACCGCCACATGACAAACTCGCCTCGCTACCTTGGGTCTCTGTGGCTAGGCCGCCTCGGATCGTCCCCACCTTCACCGTTCGCACCTGTGAGTTTCCCTCATTCAATTGATGCTTGTGACATGCTTAGTTTTTCATATTAGCTGCCATCGCCGATGTGGTAGTGCCACCCAGGATTCCCCTAGGCGCTAGTCGGGCAGCAGACCAGCGCCTAGCGCCTAATCACTGCCTAGGCGGAGCTAGGTGGCCGTGTAGACGGGATAAATTGGCTAGGCAATTTAGACAGAGAGCTGCGTCTAGCGCCTAGGGGAACACTGGTGCCACCCGCTGCCTTTTATGCAGCCGCTCGCCCGCCATAGACCACCTCTAGCCACGATCCTGCCGCAATGAGTTCGCCTTGCCTGCTGCGATCCATTTTTATGCTCACCGGCTCCTGCCGTCGCCTTCCGTGCAGGCGCTGAGCTAAGCTAGAAGCTCCTATGGCCGCTTCTCTTTGCTCTCTGTTTCCAAAAAATGCTACTGACATGTGGGGCCATTACCTAGTGGAGGAAGTAAGGAAGAGGAGAGGCTGACATGTGGAGTCAAGTTGGTGATTTGTTGATGATATAGCAAAAAGGATGATGTGGTAGCCACATCACTCAAAACGACCCATAAAACCGGCCTTAGGACAAGTTTGTACTAGTTGGCATTTGAGGGAGGAGTTCTAAATAGTATTATTACACACGGGGATAAAAATTAGATCACTGAAAGTGATAAAGGACTACGGATGGATTTTTTTTCCCCTATATAATGTTTAGTACCAACAGCTCCTATACATTAGCCTTACCAAACACTAAACCGGAAGGAACCCCAAAACTAGAGAATGAGACGCGTCGGAACATTTCCAGCATCTAGGGACTCGAATTTCCTTGCCATATACTTCTAGGTACGCAGCAAGAAACAGAAAAGAGCATTTTGGAGATTTTTTAAATAATATTATTTTAAAAAGAATTACAAAACTAAAAAGTCACCCAAAAAAATTACAAAACTAGGTCCATGTCGTCACTTAGAATGGCGATAGAGACTTCCTGTCGTCAGTTGAACTAACGGCAGGAAACCGCGTGGGATCCTGTCGCCACTTGGGGTCCATGTATACAAATCCCGAAAAATCGGTCCAAAACTCATTGTAATTCTAGAAAAAAAAACCAAAGAGAGGAGGAGAGGGAGAGAAGAAAGGTAGTGAAGCCCTGCCAGTTTGTAGCAGAGGAGAGAGAGAGACGTTGCATCAAATCCGATCGACCATCTTGTAGGTACGGTTTTTGCAACTTCGTACATTATGTCAAAACCTTATCGGTTAGCAAACAGAAATAGAGACATAGAATACAATAGGTTAGATAATTTTAGTCAAATTATGTAGTATATCATTTGAGCTATGTATAGTCTAGTTCATCGTGCACATATTATGAATATTCCAGCACTCGAACGATTGAGGATAAATCGGCATAAATAAGAAGACGCCTGCTACAAATCTATAAAAATCGTATAGTAGCTAAGGAGGTACGTAGAGCGTAATCTAAATAATTTCAGTTGTATTTAGCTTTCCATTTGTGCGCGGTCATTATATTGTTAATACCGAAAATTAATTTGAAACTAGAAAAATAGCATGACACATTTTAAAATTGTAGAAAACATGTAGTTGCTACATAGGCTATGTATGGCTAAATGATAAAATTATGAACTTTGTTTATTATTTTTATTTACACTCGATTAATATTTAAAAATTATGTTGAAATTGGACGACCCTATTACAAATATGTTAAAACTGCTAAGTAGCTTAGTGCGGTAGGTATACCTGAATCGAAATAGTTCCAGCTTAAATTTGTTTACACTAGTGTGCGGTAATTATTCTTAATGCCGAAAATTCTTTTTAAAGTAGAAAAATAGCAACATTCCTATAAAAAAATATGTAAAAACTACATAGTAGATTAGTGGGGTTTGTGTAGCTTAACCAAAATAATCCCAACATAACTTTGGTTTCTATTTGTGGCTGATAATTATTTTGTTAATGCCGCTTTTGATTACCGTATGTACATATTTCGTAGTCTTTCTAATGTATGCACTTAATTTTTAGGTATAGCGGATCCGTGACACGCGCGCGTAGTGGCGTCTGAGTGCTTGACCCGATGATTGACGTGCGACCGAGTCGCCAAGTATCATCCCCAGGAGGCGAGGCGGCAATTGAGCTTGACGCGTTGCGGCTGCGCACGCCGATCAGGGCATGAAGGGTGGACCTACGTTGGGTTCCGAGGTACGTGCCTTTGCGATCTACGTGTGCTCGTTTGCAGCCTGATTACTTTGGGTGAACTAACGTTTGTTCTTAACTTTATCCAACGCAGTTTGAGGGCGTCAGACCTCCTTCCGCTGGCGAGGATGGTTGAGGCGACGTGGGAGGACGACCAGGACCGCGTAGGCGCTCCTGATCGTATGTCCAGGCACTTTTCGTACAACCGGTCCCTACTGACGGCGCTGGTTGACCGTTGGAGGCCAGAGACGCGCACTTTTCACATTCCGCGCGAGGAGGTGGCGCCGACCCTTCAGGACATCACCTTCCTAACCGGGTTGCTCTAAGTTGGCTTCCCTCTGGCGGCGTACGACATCCCGGCCACCTGGCGCACCAAGTTCCTAGCGAGGTTCCAGCAGGTGCTGTCGCCGGACAACGGGTACAGGGAGTTCAGCAGCGCCCACGAGTCGACACTGAGGTGGCTCTGCCAGTTCTACGTAAGTCCTCGTAACAATTGTCCTCTCGCATCAATTCATTTGTGAACCTTGCTAACGTGTATATGTCTTTTGCAGCCCGAGCGTATGGCGACCGACGCACCCGACCACATTGTTAGGAGGCACTTCGAGGCCTACTTGTTGTGGCTGTTCAGGTAGGTCATGTTCTTGGGGTCTCACGGCGACAGTGTCGACAAACACTACATCCGCTACGCACGTGAGCTAGCGGACTGGTCGGTGGAGGAGATCCAGCCCTACACCTGGGGTCCGACGGTACTATGTGTGACATACCGCGGACTGTGCGACATGTGCCACCGGGTAGCGGATAGCTCCATCCTCTCTGGAAGCCCGCTGCTTCTTTAGTTGTAGTCCTTCGAGCACTTCTTGATCGGATGACCATAATTGGACTTAGGAGCGTACACAGTCAGCTTGTACGCCGAGGACGACGACGTGGACCGACCGACCATGGGCACGGTGTGGTGCCGCCGATGGGTCATTTTCATGTGATCGGTTATTATTTTTCGTACACAGACAATTATTGCCTTTCGTAATGTAATCACAATTTCGTGTGCTAAGTTTTCGTTGTTCTATTCCGCAGGTCACCTACACGCCAATCACTTTGCACGGGTTCTACCCAGAGTACGTTGCGATATTCGATCAGCTGACGGATGATCGCGTGATCTGTACACTGTACACTCCCGAAAGGTACTCCTGAAAGGGTGTACACGCGAGCACCTAGAGGACTGTAGAGCATGTGCACACGAGACTACGTGTACTGGTACACGTGGAGGGCCTTAGTGCACGATATCTTCGTGGAGGAATACCAAGTGCAGCAGGTCATACGCCAGTTCGGTCTACTACAGCAGGTCCCAGCCCCCTGGGGGCAACGGGTGACGACGAACGTCCATGGACGGCCGTGCCGGAATGCATTTATGCATTGTTCCCATTCGTCACTATTGCAGTCAATATCTGGTCATTGTACTTTCCAGTCAGGAATGTACCATCCACGCACAAGATTGGATGGCAGTGCCGGAATACATTGATGTATGGACCAAAGGCGAAGAATGCTCGCTGTAGTACCCTCTTATTGGCCCACTTCGGATGCGTGGAATCCTGAATGTCGACATCAGTGTCGGGATTCCTATCTTATATGACTCGAAGTAGTCCAGAGAGATTATGGTAGGAGTCCTCAAAAGTACCGAATCTTGACTTCAATGCCTTCTGTTTTGCCCTCCACGCCTTGACATAGCTGACTGTGTACTAGAACCTTAACTTAATCGTCCGAATGATGGATCATGGCTCAAAATCAAGATTATCCACGATCTCATCATACATGAGGTTTGCGATAAAACCTGATGACAGGTTCCTGTGAGACTGCACTGACTCAGCGACGACACATGTGTGAGAGATCACTATAGAGTATTTCCAATAGGTGTCCCCACTTAGGCTGAAATATGTGCACTCGCCAATGGCATCCCTCTATGTCGCACTTCACATCGTAGCATCTTGAGTTAGACTTGATGACTGTAAATGTACGCCGCACCATCAAGGTCCAGAATTTGATCGCCTCCTACACAGCCTCCTTGCATTTATACATAGCTCCTTGCATGATCTCGCTCTGGTCGTACTCTCATGGCACACAGGAGCCTTCGTTAACGACGAGGTTGTCGAACTGGTATGTGTTCCACTCGGACGGAACCGTCTGCTGGTCCACATCATTTTCGTCGTCAGATCCTTCATCTTTTGACAATGCTATGTAGTCCCGGTTTTCGAGATCCATCCTTTGCACTATGGCTTCCACCTCCTCACTCTTGTCAGCAAGCCCAGTAGCTTTCCTAACTGAAGAAGATCCTTCTGTAGGGTCTTCATCGACAACATCAGCAACTCCAGGAGCTTCGGCCATTGTGTGCACCGCGCTGTGGCTGGAGTTCCCGACTTCTTCTTCGACATCACCGCACCCTTCTTGTTCAGCAGCTGCAAATGTAGGAGTGAGCTTGGCATATGCATGGGCTAGAAGGATCAAATCCCACCCCCTCCCTCGTCATGCGCACATATGACTGCCATGATCTTGTTCCCTTGAACTGAACTAACTCCCAATATATGTGATGGGTTGCTCTAGGGGCAAAACAACTCAATCTCAGATCATACACAGCATGGTCCAATTGAAGTGTGTGAAACAACCACCACATCACTACGCCCCATTGACGCCGCTCTGCTCTTGGCAGGGCACGATCGCTGATTGAAAATAACGCAAATCAATCCCCTCGGGACCCTCAAGAATAGTCCCATGACCGTAGTAAATTTTAAAATTGGTCACGTCCGACATATTTAACACACTGCACCGTAAACAAAATTTTCACGATTAACCACATCTCAAACTAGACTACCAACCGAAAAGTATAATGTATAACATACTGCACTACGTAACCGTATATCCAAAATTATGTAATCCATTCGGCTAAAAAAATTACCTGAAAGTTAGGCGACCGAACGGACAGCTCTTTGCAAACTTCTCTCCTCCCCTCTGCTCCTCTCCTTTCCCTTCCCTTTCTTTTTTTCAGAATAAAAGTGAGATTTCCTTCAATTTTAGGGTTTCAAGGGTCTTTAATGACGAAGATTGTATCGCTATTTGGAATGACGACAGGCACTTGCGGGATTCTTATCGCCATTTGAAATGGTGATTTACCAAAATTTTACAATTAGAAAAAAAAAAAGAGGATCCCTGTCCTATCGTCAGTTCAACTATCGACAGGAACACTGTTCATTTCCTGTTGACAGTTGAACTGACGACATGAAGTTGGACCAACGATAGGGAGTCAAGTCTCTATCGCCAGTTGGAACGGCGACAAGAGCCTGTCTCCATTCCAAGTAGCGACGGAGAACTAGTTTTGTAATTTTTTTGAGCGGCTATTTAGTTTTGTAATTCTTTTTAAAAATAATATTGTTTTTAAAAAATCGCATTTTCAAAGCATGAATGCGAACTAGAAGTTCACATTCACAGGCCTAGAAGTTCACATTCATAGGGCATGCAATACCTTTCTACTGGTTATTACTTCATACCTTGAGCATGGATGCATACAATGGATGAAGTGCCATCCCTGAAAAATCTGTTTTTGCCTATAACAGGTTAAACAATGAATAGTTTACAGTGCCTCAGTGACATCAAACAGTATTTCAGCTTTTCTTATGCGAGGACACTCAAGTCCTCACTCAGGTTACAACTTAACATTCTCTATACCTAGAAGTGGGTTCTGTGCCGGGAACGAACAACAGATAATAGAACACTTTCAAGAAGCAGCAAAAGATACCTCAAAAAGTTGTCGAGGCCTATGTTTGTTCTACCGCAAGAACAAAGAAAAGCGGTCCCATCAGATCAGATTTTGTCATGAAGGTTAACAACCAGGTCATGTGCATCATCTAGTAGCCTCCAGACGTCTAGCTGCCCGGCCATGCTATTGCACTCCCGCAATATCTCATCCATGCTACTATACTTCTCGATTATCAGCTTCCTCCTCTGGAGGACACAAGCTGCAATAGCATAAAGCAATAAGTCATCGGTTGGTGGAGCACGCAACCTTATCCTTCCCCAGGTGGACCTCCCAATCCTGGCTCGTATAGCTGCCTGATCAGCCCACATAACCTCCCAAAGGCACACAGTCTGCTCAAAAGTGAGCTCCCTCCTGAAGAGAACCACTACCATTCTGTACACAAAGAAGCAGTCCTCAGCCTGCAACTTCTGCAGGTGCCTATACAAGTGTGAATCTTTACGCTTGATAATCTGGGAGACAATCTTCAACTGCCTTCTTATTCCAACTTCATCAAGCCTGAAGTTGTGCCTGGCTTTCCTCATGAAACCAACAAAGCACCAAAATGCTTCATCCTCCTCCTCCATCACTGCAATTATTGGTGATAAGAGATCACTCATACCTTGGCAGTAACCAATTTCTGGATCATAGACCGCATAAGCTTCAAGAAGCCCAACTAATCGAGCAGCATGATAAATCATACAGGGCTCTAAATGGTCATAATCTTTCAACCCAACAGATGCTGCAGACTGGAATGCTTTCTCTTTAGAGACTTCAGCCTGGTTACGAGAGAACAAAATCCATTCTGTGTTTGCCCGGATAGCATCCAACCTTATAATTCGCTGCCATGTGGCAAAGTCCTCCGAGGTTCTGCTAGACTTAAAAAAGTCTGCCTTGAATGAAGTACTCCTGTTAAATTTAGGATCTGGATCACAATTCTCCTCAGCAGACACAGATATCCTTCCAGGGTCATCTTCATCGGATGTTTCAGAATCAGAAGATTCTGATTCTGCTATGCATGGATCTACACAAGCTAACTCACTTGTGTCTTCTTCCATACATTCTATAACAACACATGTTGAGTTCTCTGGTTGCTCGCCCTCGCTGTGTTCAGGCTTCAGCTCCTCAAGTGTCACAGAAGCCCTTGCAACATTGATATCTTCGAAACAAGGTGATTCCGATCCTTCAGCACTACACCCTAAACCAGAGCATTCCTCATTATTAACTTCATTTATTGCCTTCAATCCATTTCCCTTGTAGCAATTCAGAATTTGCTGGCACTGTCGCCTCAGCTTTTCATACTCTTTCCTGAACCAAAAGCCATGTCAATCAACAAATTCTTAATGGATTAGGCAGGATATTAATAACATTAGAATATCATAGTGTCATTCTCTTTAGGCAATTGCAAATTTACAATGCTGTTCTCTTTTGAAACTACTCAGGGGAGTAAGAAGACAATGCATGCTGCTGCAGTATTTACATCTTCTTATTTGTTCTAGTCTTGCTATATGGAATCATGGTACATTGGTCCAAATGTTTATGTTTAATGCAAACCAGGCATTCAACCAAACCTATAAAGCAAAGGCCAATTAAATCGAATAATAGCCTTTTAGTTTTTAGAGTAATGAATATGTTACCTTTTCTTGATCTTGATGGTAGTCCTTTCCTCTTCAGAGCTATTTAATTCATAGCTGCAGATAAGAAACAACAAGGTCAGCCTCTGTGGATATGAAATATTGAAGTTGCAAAGCATATTAGAATAAGAAGCACATAACACAACGTTTTTACACAATCGGAACAGACTCTATGACACCATCCCACGCTGAAAAGCCACTCAACGTGTAGTATGGTATTTATAACATTTATCATCAACCATAAATTGAGAGTAATATTGCAAAATCACATTCTTATAAGATCGGTTACTTATGCTTACTAGATATGGCCACCAGAGCACACTTGTTGCTTATTATTACAGATAGATTATTACAAAACTTAAATAGTACTGAATCCTCCGTACTCCATTTTGACTGGTTAATAAGCCATGTTCCTAATGTAACACTACTTAAAAATGCGACCTAGTTTTCCAATAATGAAGACAAGAGTGTGCCACCATAGGCATGACATACTTAAAATGATACCTACCCAAGCTCATGTGCATGTGCAAACACAATTTTTTGCCGGGCAAGTCTATCCTTGGTGCCTTGGTGATATACTATGCACAGTTGTATGCACCTATCCACTTCCTAAAACATCCACCCATCATCTTGAATTGTGGGACAGCATACATTTCAAGTTTGGTAATACCAAATTAGTGTATTGAAAATAACATGAATTAAAAATATTAAAAAAACGAATGCTCCTGTACTACAAAAAGGAAATTGCATAGAACCTTGTGCACCTTTGGCTGAAACCGAATTATTTAGAAATTGGGCAGACCTCCAACAGAATTTTCCTCTTTTAGGTAAACATATCATTTATTACAGCATTATTTAGAATTGTGTTTATTAAAAGGAAAAAAAAAGATTGGTTTTACACGTTTAATGGCTTCTAAAAAAACTGCCACCCAAACAAGCACCAGCTTCGAATTTATTTATATTAGATTTAATATTAAAATCAACCAGGCCAAAACTGTCAACCAATACCAACTGGCAACTGGTATGCATAAACCGGTAATGTATCAAGTACCCATCAAAACCAATCTAGTAAATTTTCGTTATACGGTTATTAATTAACCTAGATTAAAATATATATATTTTTTAAAAGTCAGCTATAACCCAATGCAAACTGAATCTCAATCAATCTGGTAACATTTTGTTATACATCTCATTTAATATTATCTTGAAGAAATATCTCAAGCAATCAATTATCCTGAATCTTGTTTTCACTTTTCAACTGACTATTTCATTAACCAACAAAGTGCTCTGGGAAGTATTGTGTGTAGCTGCAACATCAAACCAGGTCAAAAATATGAATGCTTATAAATTACTAGATGATAAAAAAAGAGATCAAGTAACTCACACTCCTAGTAGGAAGGGCCAAACTTCAGCCCTAATGCCTGGTTCGATACCCTGGTACAATATAAAAGGGTCATTTATTTCAGTAGGTTCAATTAGACTGTAGGATGCATAACATTTTTCAGTAGTGTAGATATGCCTATGTCTTCAACCAAACACAATGGATAGACAAGTAAGCTACTGTATACACATGCAGGACATGGGTACAAATAAATAACTAAACTTACCCCACTGCGAACTTTCTTCAGAAACTTATTTCCTCCATCACGAAGCTTCCCATTTGCTGAAAATAGACCATCCCACTGTTGACGAGAAAGTGCTCGTTTTCTTTTCCTTCGAGACCATGGAGATTTAATTCCACCTCTGAAAAAAGATTTGGTATATGTTTAGCAAATGGCACAACCAGATAGATATGGGTCAACAAAAGATAAAGTCAGCATACCAACCGACAGGCTAAATACTACAGTAACATACTCTGTCATGGTGTGCATACTTGATACTTCATCCGCTGTTCTATAGGCTATAGCATCTAAAGAGGGAATGGTTCAAGTCCACATTAATGCTACTTCAGAGTTCACACCTTATTTGAATGCACGAGACTGAATTCAATATGATAGCATGAGATCAAATCACATAACTGACAAAATTATAAATGGTGAGCTGATTAGTTTATCAAATCAACTTAATATGGTAAAACTTCCTCCTAGTTATTGTTTCCGAAAATGCTGTTATACTATAATTGGGCAACGCTTGGACAGGTTTATTATCCACTGCATGAACCAATTTTAATCAGGTTAGTTGTGTTCTACCATATTCTGAACTAACCATGAATAGCCAAATACTACATTCATTTATAACATATAAATTCAAGCTCAAGTAGAAACTTTTAGTAATCAGGAATTCAGGACTTACTAATGCCTAAGAGTCTACATAACTTTGTCGGAGCATAAGCAAAGATTTTGGAAATTGGAAGCCCATGTGGAAGTGTTGCATCTACACTAGGCCACATTTTATCAGAAAATGTGACAGGACGAAAGAACACATTCTTGTGGGGGCATTGTTTCACGGTTATATGAGGCCCCAGGCCAGCTTATATGAAATGACCTCAATGAAAAGTGCAAGCATGTCAGTTTTGTATATCACTACATAGGTGGAAAAAAAAATAAGCTGAAAGGTAACATGACAAGAAGTAAAACTTAAATGTATGCAGTATGGACAGATCACAAGGGAAGAAAAACTAGAGTTGACAAATGGTTCACACAAGTTTAAAAGGCTCATGATTCACAATGACCCGTAACTCCATGTGAGTACAATGATCTGACGCATGGATTATCTAGACTTTTTAGGTAACTTTCCAAGTGTGACAGCTTCACTCCCAAACCAAAGAAAAAATAATGTATTCAGTATCATTCATAGGAACTACATTTGCTACCTTAGGGGACAGGGGTCGCCTCCAAATCACCTATCCACAACACAACATGAACTAATCCTTGAGGCAATTCCGCAAGCTGCAATTTGACCACTACCAATATCACAAGACTAGAACAAAAGCCCATCAGACCCCAACTTAGATACTTAACTAACTAAGCATGCCACTGCAATTATTAATTCACGCATGGCAGTGACAACTGATTGAATGCAAAATCGATTCACACCGCGCGCACGCACACTAAGCCAAGCCATCACTCCACGTTCTATTCTACTCTAAGCTGTAATCTAAAACTTGACAGGATCGAAGCACATAAAAACCCTAACTTGAGCACCTAAGTGACCTCCAGGCCACCAATTCCATCACAACAAGCTAGGCCAGAGTCCACAGCATCAGATCAAAAACTCCCACAAGAAAAACCTTTTGTAAGAACAGAAAAGGAGACATTTTTAGTCCTAAAGACGCCGCCTTTCACCAATCCGAAGGGGGAACCCACCGATCCGAGAGCGGCGAGGAAGACGCGGGCGAGGACGAAGACGAGGCGGCCGCCGCCGAAGCAGACACCACGGCCACCGAGCTCCCCGCCGCCGCCGAGGAGGAGGAAGATGACGACGACGCGACGGCGACGAGGAGCGACCGGAGGTGGATCCACGACGACGGCGGCGGGGAGGACGCGGCCGTCGGTGACGACGAGGACGACGGCGAGGACGAGGTGCTGGATCGCCGCAGGGCCTTCATGTCCCTCTCACCCACCTACCCCAAACCCACCCACCCAACCACTGCCCGCCACTACCAGCACCAGCACCACTCCCCCGGCCCCCGCCTCCGCGGCGCCATCCCCGCCGCCGGCGTACAGCGTCGCCGTGTGGTCACAGACTCACAGAGTGTGATTTAATTTAGTTTTTTTTTCGATTTAACTCTCCCTTTAAGCTTTTAGCAAAGAGAGAGAGAGAGAGTAGAGAAAGAGCATGTGACGGACGCCAATAAAGCCACACAAGGAGAGGAGAGGAGAGGAGACGGTGGGTGCCGTGCGCATTTGAACGGGTCCTGTTCGGACCTTCCCTGTGGGGCCCTGCGTGTCAGTGAGAGGGGCATGGATGATAGACCTACCACTGGGGCCATGTATTGTAGGACACTCAACCCTCAAGCATTTAATACTACTTTCATGAATTTTTAGGAGTTTTTAGGTCAACTTTTGAAGAAGTTTATCTTATCGGGTTCTCATTTTTATGTTTTGTATAAAGGAAATTGGCTTGAATAATTTGCAATGTTTTTTAGTTTGCTTTTTACTTGATTTAGTTTTCAGCCAATCTTACTGATGTGTACGCACTACTTTTTGCAATACAGTTTTATGTAGAGCTTTGAGTTCTCGGTAAATTTTGAGTTGTGCTACAATGTCAAATTTGATATTCGAGAGACTTGTAGTGGTTTTTTTGCACAAATATTTGGCTAAAAGATAGACGTAGAGTGTTGAACTTTGAGGCAGCCATTTAGATCAGATGAAATCCACACGGTTGATTCAGGAGAAGCTCATGCTAGCTTTCTTAACCATTTCCTAAGCCATTCACATGCTAGTTTTGTGTAAGACCAAAGTGTGAAGTTACCAACGGGCAACGGCATGGGCGTAAATGCGTAATCGAGACGAATTGACTTTTTTGCCGACACGTTTAGCTCGTGGAAAATCTCAACTTGCCAATGGATCAGATTTTGCTCCACACAACCCAATAATTTTGCTTTAGAAAGACGAAAAATATTTCCCGTGGACCGAGTCTTTGAACCGGTCGTTCAATCCTTTGGGAAACACGGTTGTAGGAAGACATCAATGAGCGACCAAAGAATAGGCCATACACATTGATGGTAGATGCCAAAAAATGCTACGATAGTAACGTACAAGCCTTATCTAATAGCTGCAAATTTTCTATAAAAAAATTATGTGATCAAACATGCTTTGGAATATCTTCCATTGTAGGCGAAATCACGTGGTCGATTTTGTTGGACCGAAACGGCGGTTAGAAGGAGTGAATAGGAGCACTGTCTCTTTTTCATCTTTATTGGATTTAACATAGTTTTTACTCCAATAGCTATGAGAGTTATGAAGATCAATATACAAGCATAGCAGAAGACTTGTATTGAATCCAATAAACTTCCCGAAGAAAACAAACCAAAAACACCAAACACTCAAGACAAAAAGGGTTGGGCGGTCAGATCTCTCGGATGAATAGTAAAATCAGCCAGAACGTAATATCACAAATTGGTCTAAGATTTGATCCACAGCTCCAAACTACATGAAGCTTGAAACACACCTTCTCTAAGATGTCAGAAATTTATTCCAGACAAGAATCGTGAAGATCATTACCAAAGTTCCGACCTTTTTCAATTTGAGTGAAGATTGCTTTAAAACCGAGTCAAAACCAAAATATGATCCAAAAACTTACTCATGGGTAAGAGATGATCCTAGATGCATTTTTACATGTCACAGCAAGTAAGATCTAGACCAAAAATCAAAAGAAAACTAAAGGATCATAAAAAACCCCAAAATCACAAAAGAGAGAGCCAGAACAAGAAGAGACTCACTCATCTTGAAGAAATTTACTTGGATTGATTTTAGATTGAAGTTAGTTTACAGTCACTCCATCCTGGAGGACAAAAGCTCAACACTTGAGCACACAGTCAATCCAACTCTCTAGAACCCTACCTCTCCACTTTTCTCTGTTCTCCCTAGAACCAAACTAGGGTTTCTCGTACCAGGGTTGGAGGGTGCACAATCAGCACCCTCCCCTATTTATAGTGGAGACTAGCTTCTAGAGAAAGACATCTAAACAGGCACCCATTAAGCCCACACAAAACAGGTTTCATTTGCATCGACATCTGCGTCGCTTGATGCAACCTGTCGTACTGAACTATTGCGCTGCTTGATGTGACCCGTCGCAAAGAACTGTCGCGCTGCTTGATGTGACCTGTCACACCGAACTACCACGCTATTTGATGCAACCCGTCACACCAAACTGTTTTGCTCGATCATCATTGTCCTTTTTGCGCCATGCTTGAGTCCAACTATCTCTCCCGGCATCCACGATCGTTCTGGACCTTGGTTCTCCTAACCAAGTCCCGATCATCCTTACCATTGACCGTAGTTGACCACTAAGCCACCTGCACAAAAATAGACTAAGAAATCGATTCCGGGAACAAGTTCTTCGGAACTTGACCCACGTTAGTCAAAACACACATCAAAGACACATGCATCACATATGTATCCACGGCCACTGTCCACGACTAGTGTCCACGACCACTGTCTACGACCAGTATTCGAGACCACTATTTAAGACTAGTGTCCACGACTACTATCTACGACCAGTGCCCACGACCACTGTTCGTGATGAACAGTACTCGATAAATAGTGCTCGTAGCTGCAGTACTCGAAATGAAAAGTACTCGATAAATAGTACTCGTAGCTGCAGTACTCAAAGATATCGATCACTCGACACTCGTAGCTACAATACTCGATGAATAGTACTCGTAACTTCCGACCACTCGGTATTCGTAGCTACAGTGCTCGGAGCCTTCGATCACTTGGTCTACAGGCCTACAATACTTGGAGCATTCGACCACCTGGTACTCGGTTGCGGTCAAACCGATATTTCTGAACTCTGCAGAAAACGAGTGATTCAACAAACCTTCAACACCATTACCAATTGTATCATCATCATCAGATCATAAGTATATCCATATGATATCCACATATTTCTATTAATAACACCACCAATAGAATTTATTTTACAAAGATCTTTTGGTTTATATTAATAACACAAGATTAAAGTGCATAATTGCATAACTTATTAACTTTCTATAAAACTTGGGCATTACATGTTTCTAAAAAACATCAAATCCTTGAGTCAATATAGACTTCTTCGTTTTCCTCAATGGGGACCTCGAATCTAGCGGTAATGTCATAATTGTTGACAAACATCATGACATGGAAATTAGATTACCAAGGATCACCACGAATGTATAGGATCTGCGACTTGATATATATATTTGATATGTCTTAATTAGTATTGATCTCTTAGTTAGGATTGATCCTTAGCGCTTAGCATTTTCACCTTCAAGCAAAATCAAGTATCGCCTACTTGGATTCCTTTGAGCACCAAAGCAGGCACCAAAAGCACATCACCTTGTAACAAAAAAGCACATCGATCAGTCAGGTTTTTCAGGCAATTATAACCACTCCATTTTCAGCAACATCTTTACCTTTCTCTTTTTCGACGGCCGCGAAAGACGAATGGTATCTTCTGATCTTCTACTACTATGTCTAAGCAATTCCCACTTAGCTCACACAAATTCGGCCATTCTCTGCAGATGAAGCAGGCAAATAAAAATTGCCAAGAAAGGCAAGAAGAACCCATCAGCAGCAACGACACGGCTGCTCATGCAGCGAACAACGTGTCCCCTAGACCAAGACCAGACTTCTGAATCTTCAGTTTTATATGAACAAAAGCCTGGCCACAACATGATGCAGAGCAAATTTAACATGGCTATGTATATGATAATAATAAAAATTAGGCTAGATTTTAGAGTGCCCTATATTCTAGGCCATGTTCTTTTTCTGCATGCTCATGTGAGGCTTGAGAAGTCACATGAACCTGGGATGTTAGGTTAGGTTAGGTTCTTGCAACTTGGAGTAGAGAAACTGCAGCAGTGTGTGTGTGTGGGGGGGGGGGCTCATGTCATCATGTGTTCCTCCTTCAGAGATTGCTGTTGCTGGGAGCAGCAGATGGCAGCAGTGCATGAGGACCATGGCTGAAATATGCAGATATGCAATGCAAATGGCCGAATTGGTCGGTGCGGCCGGCCGGCCAGCCAGCCGGTGGCAGCACGAGGGCAGCCATGATCCATCTCCCTGCATTCAATTCTGAATGTGTCCACTGGTTGGACTACCAAATCATGAGCAACTCTGAGCCTGACAATTGTGGAAAAAGGCCGAACACGTCAGCTTATTAGTTAGTCGTGCGTCGGCGTTATATGATAATAACTTAATAAGTTGTGTGCGTCAGCGTTATCTCGTAGCTCGACGGTTAAGACTACTTGTTATGACATGAAATGTTACAGAAGTACAATTCCCGCTGGACAGCCTTTTGATTAGATGGCTAAGATGGTTAAGGTGAGCATGTGTGTGAGAATTTAGGCCCTGTTTGGTACAGCTTCTACTCCCAGCTTCTCAGTTGATTCTCGTGGAGCCGTACCAAACACCCTGATTCTCAAAACACCCGATTCTGATTCTCGCGTGAAGCTGTCTAAAAAATACACTAGCGAGGAGAAGCAACCTTTCCTTGGATTCTCCTGAGAATCCAACTTGATAGAGAAAAAATACCCATTGAAGTTCTAATTATTTACCCGCAAAATGACATTACTTGCCCCCGGCGCGTACCCCTTCGGCTTAAACGCGTTTCTTCTTTCTTTCTCCTCACGAGCAACGCGAGCACCCCGAGATGGCGCAAAGCCTCACCGGCGGCGCCTACCCCATCTGTTGCTACCCCTACCCGCCTTCCTACGCCGCCGGGCGAGCCACCCTGACCGCTTCCCCTTCCCCCTTGCCCCCGCCGCCAAGTGCTCGCCTCGGCCTCCCCTCCGTCGCCCCCGCCGGCCATCGAGGGCCACCCACCTCTCCCACCGCGGCGCCCGGCCAGCCCTCCGCCGCGCGCGCTCCTCTCGCTGCCGCTCCCGCCCACGCCGCGGATCCACGCCCACCTCCGAGTCCACGGCCTCGACTCAACGAGTTCCTCCTCGCCCGAGCTCGTCGAGCTCTACCTCGCGCTCGGCCGCGGAGACGCACACCAGTGCTCGACGGCTTGGCCCGACCAGCGCCTTCTCGTGGAACACGCTCCTCCACGAACACGCCCGCCGGGGCGCGGCGAGGCGGGCGACGGCTTGCCGCGCGACGGTTGCGGAGATGCGCGCGCCGCGGGACCGACGCCAACGAGTACACGACGGATGTGTCCTCAAGTAGATCTCCGGGAGCGCCGCGCCGTCGATGGCCATGGCCATCGCCACACACGCGATCTTTGGTCAAGAACGCGTTCGCGGTGCGCTGGGATGCGATGGCCGGGCTCATGGGCGTGTACTTCAAGTGCGGGAAGGTGAAGGCGGCGGTAAGGGTGTTTGAGAAATGCCGGAGAGGATGTGGTTGCGTGGGGCGTGATTGCCGGGTTCGCACACAAGGGGATGAACAGGAGGCGCTGGAGCATTTCGGTGGATGGTGGAGGGCGGGGTCAAGGTGAACTCCGTGGTGCTCACCTCGATCGTGCCTGTCATCGGCAAGTTACGCGGCGCTCGGTGGCGCCCTCGTCGCCACCGCTCGGTGGCGAGGTGCACAGCGGTGCCGTGCACCCCCTCGAGCTCCACGCGGATTGCCTTGTGGAAGTAGAGGAATATCGCATCGGCGCCTCGATCGCCGACCATGATCGCCGGCGATGGCGGTGTGGGCGGCGACCGCCGCATCACCGCGCGGCGTCCCTAGCCGACCATCGGCGTCGCGTCGCCGCCGCCGGCCGCCTCCGGCGAGGCCAGCGACTCCGCCACGGCCTGTGGAGAGGGTAAGGAATCATAAGAGTGATGTGTACTACATTGATCCATCAATGGTTATGAATTCCAATCTCTGAAGGATGTGCATCGTTATCTTAAATCGTGGGTATTTATCAATGCGATGTGATACCAAAGAAGAGAACTATCCAAGATGTTTGTATTACAGAAAACCAATCTCATGTTTGTTCCTTTTAGCGCTTCTTGTTTTGATTTCATCAGAACTCGTATATTTTCTTCCATCGAACATTGAAGGAGCTCAAATGCTAGGTATCATAATTACCATGCATACCTCAAGTTGAACATTTCTGTTCTGGCTGGATATTGGCAAATTTGGTCCTAATCATGTGATGCATTCTAGGTCATGCACATCAGCCACTTGCCAACTGATCTTGTTGTAGTTGTCCCCTCATAGCAATTAAAATATGCATCTTTTTTGTGCCTCGTGTGGAGAATCAGAGTTTTGATGCATCCTGTGGTGTAACAGGTCTCACACCAGATCGCAAAACTTGTTGTTTCTTTTGTATGATTGGATGGAGGTTTTGAACGCAAAACTGAAGAGAGGAATCAAGATGGCTATGGTTCTTCACGCTGCAGTGGTTCTAGCTTTCATGCTACCTTGATGTAGTAGTAGTGATGTATACATTGGTAGTAACTTCAATTTTGTTTGGTTCATTTTATCATTAGTGATGTATATATTGGTAATTACTCTAGTTGAATCGGTAAGAAGTGATGTTAATTATCAAGAGATGAGTTTTTATGTAGCTAGAAATGAGATGGTTGTAACATTGATCCATGTTCTTGATGCTGACCTGATGGTTGTAACATTGTCATTATTCTGGAGCTGCCTTACTACAGGGTACCGTCGTTGCATTGTGAATTATTGCGCTTAATGTACTCATGTAATGAAAGCTCATCAGAAAATTCGTTATTCATACACTCATTCTCAGTTTGTATCTAATGTAATGAATCCATTACAAATTGATCAACTCATGGATCAGGAAGTTTGATCCGGATCAAGTTAGATATTGCTCCTTTTGTGTAATTTTTCTAGTCGTTTTTGAGAATGTGTTCTTTGTTCCAATGCTTATGTTTATTGTCCAAAATAAATAAATAATGTCCAAAATAAATGTTTTTAATAAATAAATAATGTGTGTAAATGTTTTTAAAAAATAAATAATGTCCAAAATAACAACATACAAAAGAACCATATAAATAAGCTACTAATATGTACAAAACAATATACATGTGTCAAAACCATGGGTAGTATAGACATTTTGCATACAATCCTCTCATTCTTGAATCCAGAGCCAACTTACCAGCCAAACACTTTTCTCGGACAGCTCCAGATTCTTAGAGAAATGGATTCTTGGAGAATCAAGGGCAGAATCTAAAAAATAAGAATCTGGAGCTCTACCAACAACATAACCGGTAAAGTACCGAGGTCAGTCAGACAACGTAACTAATGCATGGTATATGTTAGGTAGAAGGATCATGTTGCTAATAAATCCTCGTTTCCCCTACCTTGGACGTACAGTTCTTAACGGTGCTGCCTGAGTAAATTCGTGTTCGTGCTGTACGTGCAGAAAATATAAAATCTGAGAGACACACTTGTAAACAATATGACCTACTTTAGTTACTGATTTTCTTTCCTACCTAAGCATGGAAGTCAAGCAAATTTCAGGTGGGGTGCATCAGTATCAAGCATGACCACGTTGCAATTCTAAAAACCTAAGCATGGAAGTGTCATCAGCCCCTTGCAATTGCAATCACATATTCTTGTGTCTCAAGCAGCTGAAAGGAGACCTAAAGAGCAAAGCTAGTACTGATCTGAAATTCTGAACTGTAAGTCAGGCGTGCAAAAGCAGTAAAATATATGCAATGTCTTAAAGACGGAAACATGGATGGAATCATGGAACAATATATAACAGTAAAAACAAACAGATACAGGTGCTGGCAGCTGATCTAGATCACCCCACCCCCCCCCCCCCTACACACACACAAAGGGTAATTTTGTCAACTGGAAACTGAAAGTGTTTGAAACACATTACCCTGCATTACCCTGGAATCTGAATAATGTACTACATAAGAGCTCAGGTTCTCCTTACAAAATATCCAGGTAGGAGTAGGATTTCTGCAACTATGCAGGCCCTCTGGGCTATTTTTTTAAGAAGAAAGCTCAGAGCTTCACTTGTTCTGCAACATTGACACCGCTGCTGGTCTTGTCAGTACCAAGTGAATTCTCCATCTTGAAGTGAAACCAACTCAATAGGCAGCGCATCAGATGAACTCTGCGTGTCTGAAAAAGCTTTATATGCAGATGAATTGATCACTGAACACCTTTGAACTGGCACAAGGTGTTGGACTCATAATTGGAATTTGGGACATGACAGTAACAGAATGCAACGAGCATTGCGTTTATTAAGCATGGAACTATAACAATTAACAGCAGAAGTCTATTGTTGAGCAATGCCTCAGAAAAGGTTATTTACTAAAAAGCTGGAAACCGGGGGAGTGTCTGAAACACATCTCTTAACAATATACTAGCTCAAGTTTCTCTTACAAGTGAACCATAAAGGAGGAATGCTGATACGCAAGCCCCCTGGATCTTTTATTTAAGACAAAAGCTTCAAGCTTAGATCGCCATGGACTTCACTTGTTCTGTAACATTGACACTGCTGCCTTGTCAGTGAACCAGGTGAATTCTCCATCTTGAAGTATAGCCATCTCAACAGGCAGTAAATCAGATGAAGTCTGCTTGTCTGAAAGTGCTTTCTGCACTGCACCAGCTTTCCCAGCTCCAGTGACCACCATTGCAACATATGCAGATGAGTTGATCACAGGAAATGTAAATGTAATTCTTTCTGGTGGCGGCTTTGGAGAATCCTTGATGTAGGTGACCCACCTCTGGTTCTCATTAACAAGAGGGTGGCCTGGGAACAGAGAGGCAATATGGCCATCAGGGCCCATTCCCAGAAGCATGAGATCAAACCTGGGAAACCCAGTTGCTTGTGACATTGCAATCACGCCATTCTTAACAAGTTGCTTCAAGCAAGTTTCATAGTCATCCGCTGCTCCCTCAGCTGACAGGGCATCATTTATAGCATAGACTTGGCCAGTAGGAATTGGCACCTACAAAGTTGAAAGACAGCAATCAGTTAAGTACTTTCGAATGCATAACAAATTACACAGACCTGACAAGTGAAAACTCATGATAATGGAATAACTAGACTTAAGAATGCATCTCTGATCACAACTTCAACAAATTCTTACCTAAATATGTAAACTTTTATTGATGTTATCACCCATTTCTCTAGAAACACCAATGTAGTAGATAAGGTCATTTTATGGTATATTTTAAGAGCTTGGCACATATTTGAGCATGAATACATCTAAGTGGACTATAGAAACCTAGTGTTGAATAAAATGTATCATCGTTGCTGATTTGCATATGCTTCTCTAAAGAGTGATTTTACCACATATACATGGATGTCCATGTACATCCTCCTCCGTTGGATTCAGCTTCGAGATTCACGCCCCTCTCTCTCTCTCCTCCACTCCCTTTCTCTCCTTCTCTCTCCCTCTTTGTCTCTCCTCCATCTACGAGATGCACCGCTTGCCTCCTTCCCCTGAGCCGAGCTGCTGCCGCCTCCTCCAGACGTGCTGCCAGAGACCGCGCCTCCCTTCTCCTTCACTCCTTCGCGGAGCCATGCCGCCGGAGTCAGCGCCGCCTCCAGGAGTCCGCGACTGCGTTGGAGCTAGAAGAGAAGGACCGTGTCGGGAGAGAGAGATGGGAGAGAGAGATACATGGAGCTTCTCTACCACAAATACCACATGCTGCTAATTAACAGAGCACAAGGGGAACAACAGAGGTTTCGTAAACTGGGATGAGAAGCACTGACTTTTTATTAATGACTCATCTAAAATGCTGACAAGACATAAAAATTTCTTGCAGTCACTTTCCATAAGCCTGAAAATCTAAATCTATTCTTCACATATCATTTTGATAAACTGTTACGACAGATTCAAGTTTCATGGTCCACGGTATCTAAACAACTCTAACAAATTAGTTGCAAAAATAGAGAATTTTCACTTGATCCTCAAAAGCTACTTCAGACTAACAAGGATGATAAACAAAAAAAAAGGTTTAACGAACAAGTCGTGCAATTCATATGCAAGCCCATATTTTTCCAGAATCACATGTTATTTGCGTAGATGATTTCAAACTGAAGTTTGACATAAATATGACATGATGCCATACATGCAAATGATTTTGAATAGCACTGTAATTTGTATGATAAATTAATAAGTTTAGTTTAATTACTAGAGTTTATCTAAGCACATCTGTTGCAAAGGATTATAATAGTATTCATCGAGTATAAGACTAAGGAGAGAGTGGGAGACCTCACAATATTTCTTACAAGATATGAAGACACTCAGACATCTCCAATTTTCTTCAAAAGATACCATGGCAAAGCTAAATAACCCATTACCAAATGTTCATAATGACTGGACACCACGAATTAAATATCCTAGCATCCAAGAAGCCAAAAAATTTGTCAATGCGACCTGCAGACGCACATAATTTACACAAGTAGTTCTTCGCTTCCATTTTCCATCAATCCAAGCTTTACCAGAATCCAATTCCTGAATAACTTCCCATCACTCTAAACCACAAAATTATGTCTTCCAATAACCCGAACAGATCATGGAGAAGGCCTAAATGAGTCGAACCAGCCGTTGCAGAAAGAACAATAAATCCAGGAACTTGTGGACAAATACCTTGGCGAGCAACCCATCCAAGGCGAGCTTGTAGTTGCTATCCTCATGGTCCTTGGGAACGACCCTCTCGTCCACCCAGAACACGTGCCACTTGCTCCAGTCGACCGCCTCCAGGTAAGGTGGCTCCGTCAGCTTCCTGCGAGATCAAAGACGAGAGATCTTACGCGATCTGGGAACCCCGGAGGAACCAGTAAAGGCGCAATTTTTGGGGAGTATGCCCGGCCAAGAACCTGAGGGCCTTGATGAGGGATCCGCCGGAGAGCACGACGGTGAAGGCGCCCCTCTCGGCGGCGAACTTCTCGGACAGCTTCGCCGTGTACTTCGCCAGAGATACCGCGAGGTCCTCCTTGGAGTCAAATATGAGCAGATTCTTCTTGGATCCGGCCCCGGAGGCGGCAGGCGCGGCGCCGTCGGTAGCCATGGCAGCAGCGGCAGGGAGAATGGGGGAGGAGGCGGAGGAGAAGAGATGGGGCTTGGAGCGAAGTTTTCCTCGGTGGCTGATTGCCGGAACCCTAGATGCCGGCGGCGACCGGCGGCGAGCGGCGGGTGGGAAGGAGGAGGCGGTGGTGGAGACGGAGACGGTGGTGGACATGGTGGAGGCCAGTGGAATATAGAGGGGTGTGGGGGCGAGTGGTAGAAGTGACAGGTGGATGGCGAGGCATGCCACGTTTTGTGCCGTTCAGTTCGAGATAGACGGCCGATACGCGCAGTCCTCGAGGCAAAGTGCGCCGAGAATTGCTGTGCTCCCGGAATGTGTTGCCTGCGAAACTGATAAAAATGGTAGAGGAAATTTCACTTTGAATCATGTAATTTTATCATAGTTTCATAATGCATTAGGTTTTTGTAAATCTTCACGCTTAACATCATGTCTTTTTTACCATGGTAAAATTGACTACAGTACTACACCTTGTCGCCTTTTGCCAACAGATATTCAAAAAATGAGGTTTCGTCATAATACACTGAAATTAGGTGTAATTTTGTTGTAGGACATTGAAGCGACTATTATATGATTTCCAGGCCGAAGGGAGAGAAATTTTCAGAAAAGACTTCGGTGCCCCTAGCCATCCCAGTGCGATCGAACCCTAAAGGCCAACTCTAAACCTCATGCACCTCGGCCCTGAGCCAAAAACCTTTGCAATCCTTCTCCCCCCAAAGTCTTTCTCCCCCAAAGTACTTCTCCCCCAAATTTGTCGCCGTCGCCCACTGCCGCCACCATTCGAATTAGCCTGGAGCATGGGTCGTTGAGGGATAACAGAGATGAAGTCGTTGGAGTCAAAGATACGACACCTCAGGAGCACGGACTCCCCGTCGAAGCCCATGCAGCTTTCATGGGTCCCCGATAGGTAAGTTTCTTCCTCATCCTCACCCCCCTTTTAGTTCACTTGCTACCTGCCCTGTGTTGATGTTGTGTCGATTTGGTGTTGATTTGGTGTGTATAATTCAGATCTGGGTTGATGCTGTGTCGATTTAGGGTTGTACTATGATATTGTTATTTTCGTTCCATTATAATGTGTGTAGGATGGATTCGTGATTGACATGCAGAGTAGCTATTCGTGTTGGTTCTTATGTTGAGATCACTTACGATGGTAGGCAAAAGTATCATGTTAGTCGTGACATTAACTGGGTTGTAGACAGGGATACTAGTTATTTTCTTAACTTACTGAAATATCTTGACGATGAAGTGCAACATAGAAGCAACCAAACACTTATTGTCACCATTTGGAACAAAAACTGCATTAGATATACCGAGGTTGCTTCTGACTCAGCTTTGCTTGATGCGTTTGACATGTACTGGGACATGAGGAGGCTCCCATTATTTGTTAGTGTATTTGGTTCCAATGCATGTAGGCAGCCAAGCACTAACAACGTGTCTTGTGTCCAGTAGACCACCTCCTCGCACAAGACATTGCCATATGCTCTTGATTTCCCAACTCAAGAAAGCATAGCTTGCCATGACAATGAGCCAGGACCTTGCAAACCTTCTACTGATGTGGACAAATGGGGTGAGGATGACCAGAAAGAGTATGTGGGTGTGGATGACGAGAGGCTTCAATACAAAGACTTGATGTCATATGACAATGCCTTGGATTCTAAGTATGTGCCAGGGTCTGATGATGATAATCAAAGTGAGGATGAGTCTTCAATTGATGATGAGTCTAGTTGTTAGTCTGATGTGCATGTAACTAACATAGAAAACTCTAACATAGACGTTGGAGTTACTTTTGAGGACGGTTAATGCTTTAAAAGGTGTATAACGCAATATGCATTGCTTAATAAGGTTGAAATTGCAGCTACCTACAGTGAGGCATCCAGGTATAGAGCATATTGCAAGGCCAAGAAGTGTAATTGGAGGATACATGCGCCAATACTTCAGGATGACAGGACTTTGATGGTAAGCTTTTTTTATTTTCATAAGCTATCATGTTTTCATATTATTCATCTTTTATCATATTTTCATATCATGTCTTCATGTTTTCCTTTACAGATTAAGAAGATGCCATACAAGCATACATGTCTAAGCTCTAGCCAAGTATAGAGGAACTGTATAGCTATCAATGCATGGGTTAGGGATAGGGTTATTGCAAAGTTGAGACATGATCCTATAATTGATGTTACAACTCTGAAGAAGTTCTTGGAGGAGAAATACAAAATCAACATATCTTATTATGTTGTTTGGGATGGAAGGCAAATAGCATTGGATGAGATATTAGGCAAATGGGAGGATAGTTTTGAACATATTTTCAGTTTCAAGGCCGAATTAGAGAGGAGATATCCTGGTAGCATAGTAGAAATAGAACATGAGAAGGTTGGCAACAAGATGAGGTTTGGCAAGATGTTTGTTGCCCTCAAGACTTGTGTTGATGGATTCCTCAATGGCTGAAGACCTTACTTATGCATTGACTCAACTGTGCTCACTGGTAGGTGGAATGGGTCAGTTGGCATCTACCATAGGGATTGATGGACACAATTGGATGTTTCCAGTGGCTTATGGAATTTTTGAGAACTAGCAGTGGTTCATGCATAATTTGCACAAAGCCATTGGTTCACCCCTGGTTTAGTGATATTTATAGATGCAGAGAAAGGCATTGACTCTGTTGTTACTAGGATCTTTACCAATGGGGTTGAACATAGGGAGTGTATGAGGCACCTAATCAAAAAATTTCAAAAGGGGTTCCATAAGGAGGTTTTCAAAAGGAATCTGTGGCCTGCCTCCAGGGCCTACAAAAAGGCAAAATTTGATATGCACTACAAAGAAATAGAGGATGTCTGTCCTAGAGCCATGGAGTGGATTAAGGAGAACCACAAGCATCTATGGGCCAGGAGCATGTTCTCTACTGCAAGTAAATGTGACTATGTCACAACTAACATTGCAGAGACATTCAACAGCTAGGTTAGGCATGAGAAATCACTCCCTGTTATGGAGTTAATGGATAGGATAAGGTAAATAATCATGCAGAAGATGTGCACTAGGAGAAACCTTGCTAAAAAAGCTGTAGAGATTAATAATTCCCCATGTCATCAAAGACCTCAATGCAAAGAGCAAAAACCTATCTTACAGAATATTCCATAGTCATAATTTCACAGGTGAGGTTGGTGGCACCTGTAAGGACTTGACTTCTTGAAGGCATACATTTGATCTAAATGCTTAGGAATGCAGCTGCATGGAGTAGTAGCTCATTGGACTGCCCTTCACACATGCTATTTGTCTCATCTTGTTCAAGAGGAATGAAGAACTTGAGACAAATATGCATCAATACTACAGTGTGGACAAATTCAAGACAGTATATGCAGGATTGGTGATGCCAATGACATACAAGAATCAGTGGCCTAGGGTTGACTTAGGATTCAGGCTATGGCTACCTATACTCAAGAGGGCAGTAGGAAAGCCAAGGAACAGAAGGTACAAAGGTTGTGAGGAAGGAGGTTCTAGCAAAAGGACCACTAGGTGCAAGAGGTGTGAACAATTTGGGTACATGAAGAAGACATGTGATGAGCCTATTAATGATCCATATGCTCCTCCACCTAAACCCCCAAAGCCAAAGAGAAAAAGGAGCAAACTAGTCAAGAAAACAGTCACTAGCAAGGATGCTTCCCCAATCCTCTATCTAGAGTTCAACAGAATTCGTGGCCCACTAACAAAGAGGTAAATCTTGTAAAGTTCTTACTAATTTGTAAATGTCTATACTACATTTAACCTTTTGTTCATCAATAGCCAGAGCGGTCCAGGGAGGCTAGGCAAGTGAAGGAGAAGAATCAAGGCATGGAAAGGAGAAGAATTAAGGTTTTTGTTTAGTACAATGTTATGGATATGTAATCTACTGAGTTCCAGTGGCTTTTGTAATTAAAGCTAGTGCATGTCATGTTATGCATTCTGTAATCAAGTACTTCTGGAGTTGAACCTGTAATACAGTACTTCTGGAGTTGAACATGTAATCCTGAAGTTGAAGTAATTCTTTTGGACATGTAATTATGTAGTTCTTCTGGACATGTAATTCTATAGTTCTTGTTTTGGTATGAAATATCTCAATGTTTAGTTCATGGTATGGAATATCTCAAGTTCTGTTATGGAATAGGCATATATCAATGTTCTGGCATGGTTCCGGTATGGAATAGGCATATATCAATTTCTGTTATGGAATAGGCACATGTCAATGTTCTGGCTTGGTTCTGGTATGGAATATGCACATTTTGTAGAGAGCATTCACTGGTTCACTACATCTGTCACCATGTTATTAATATGACATTCATATACATATGTAGAGAGCATTCACTGATTGACAGAACATATTGTCATGAGGCATGCATATGTAGAGACTACTTGGAGGCATACATATTGTTATTTCAAGTCAACATATTGTCAAGAGCTCCTGAGAACTTTGTCATTACAAGCCAATATATTGTCTACATAATACATACTGAGTTCTTGATAACTTAACCATTTCAAGCCATTATATTGTCAACAAAATACATATTGAGCTCCTAAGAACTTAACCATTTAAAGCCAACAAAATGGCAACAAAATACATACTGTCATTGACATCTACATTATGATATTCTTAACATGAACATCTACATCTACTTCTTAAGAGACACTACCAAGATAGCCACAAGGAGGAAGGCAATCAACCAGCCAACCATCATCAACCTCTCACCCAAGCGAAGATTCTTGTTCACCATAGCCACATTGCCAGCCATCCCAAATCTCAGTCCCTTCATCTCATGGCCATACATTCTATTCATGGTATTCCTCATCGTAGTCAAAATAGGAGGAATTGCAACAATGACACCCTGCATGTCGATCATGAAATTCTTTATTTTTTTCATGGTCTCTTGGACCTCACTCACGGCTAACTTGAACTCATCTAGGGTGGCTTCCATGGAGGCCGCCGCCGCCGGCAGTTGAGTCATAGCATCATCACGACTCCTAATATCAAAATAGAACAATCCATTATCAACCAAATATGCTTCGTACTTAACTTCTCACATGAAAATTTTGCAATAGTTCGGGAGCTGAAAATAAACCGAAGTCCAAAACCAAGAGGACATGAAAATGAATCTGTCAAATTTCAAGAAAAATGCATAACCAAATATAAACAAAACACTAAATACTACTCACATTCTCATTCTTGGGGCACTTTAAGAACTTCTTGCCCAGATTGGAGCTCGTCTGGGAGGTGCACTCCACCAACGACGTCTGGCAAAGGGGACACTGCACCAAGGGGAGTCTACCGCTCTGTGCGCGCGCGTCGGTCCTCACATGCACCGAGGAAGACGACCTGGAGAATGAACCACCTGCCATGCCTGTCGCCGAGCAACACCCCGTCGTCGTCGCGGTCGCTAGGGTTTCAGAGAAAGCACGAGATAGAGAGAGAGTGCGAGATTGGCGAGAGAGAGAGAGAGAGAGAGAGAGAGAGAGAGAGAGAGAGAGAGAGAGAGAGAGATGGGCACGGTTGGGTCAGGATTGACCTAAATGGTTCGTCTGAGCCAGGTCCGACCGAAGGGCAAAATAAATAATTCGCATGCTTTCTCTCTCCTCCCTGACCCAGAAATCGTATAATAGTCGCCTTGATGTCCTACTGCAAAATTACATCTAATTTTAGTGTGTTATGGAGAAACCAGGTTTTTTGGATGTCTGTTGGCAAATGACGACACAGTGCAGTGCCCTGTAGCCAATGTTGCCTTTTACCATCTGTTGCATATTGCACCATCTAATTCACTTGGCCGACCTGCAGCTCACACCATGGCTCCCATCAGCAGTCCACGCTGGCAACACATGAAGTTATATATTTCTCTTGGCCTCTCCGTGTGGGAGAATGTTTCAGTATGGAGCATGCACAATTTGGAGAACAAGACCATACATAAGTTCCCTTACATTTTCACTAAACTGATACAAGGTGTTGCTCGCCATGGTGCACCTCTCACGTCACTCTGCCCTCCGTTCTGTTGCCGCTCTCGCTCGCTACGAATGGCACACAGTACGCACAAGTCTTTTAAGTTGCCGGCATGGAGCCAACATTGCAGCCTTGGTGTCACCTGCGCATGGGCCAGGCTATTTAGCTGGTGGAATGTGCAATAGGTGGTAAAAAGACATGGTGTTAAGTGGGAAGATTTGCAAAACCTGGTGCATTGTGATACAAAGGTAAAATTACACGGTACAAAGTGAAATTTGCTCAACATAGAAATTTCCAGCAATGATAATAGGTTTCTTGTTTGAAAAAGAAAGAATTGAAATCCCTTGAAAACTACATCATACTCGGCTCACTAATACTTTTTAGAAAGTTCATCCGGTTTATGTTAGTAACACAATGTTAAAGTACATAAGTGCACGACTTTTACCTTGTAGGCCCTGAAAAAAAGCATGTTACTGTGTCGTGTCTTTCAAGTCTATAAGCACTTTGGACTTCTTCATCTCCTCACTAAAGCCTCCCGATCTAGCATGATTGCCCATGATCATAATAACGAAAAGTAGATTGTCGGGTCTTCATGGATGTGCATAACCGAAGGAAATACATTTACACGTAACTCAGCCCGATGGCAAATCTGCAGAAGAGATGTCACTGTCCATGTAAGTCGATACATCAAAACCCACCATGACCATGGGTACCTTTTGTTCCGGTGTAAGGCTCCTCTTGGAAGGTAGGAATCAGAAAATTGGAAAAACAAATTTCGTGTTCCAAACAGGCCCAGGTCTACTTTAGCTCAAGTCTACTTTACATGCACTCTTCTTGGTATCCTTCCAATCAATAGTGATCATAGTCCTACACTAGTTACTAGTTAAGAGGTAAATTATAAACAAAGAGCCGTGTCCGTTGATCTGAACCGTTTACCAGAGAACTACGTAATCGAAGATGCTGTCGCCATTGAGAAGCCGATTTGCACATAACCATAAGCCTTTTGTGTCGCAGTTGTCGACTTGTTTACGACAAAAGCAGTTTTGCTTTAGACAAGCACACAAGTAGCAGTCACCTCCTCTCACTGAACTGTTTGGACATTATAGTGGAAGCATAGTGCTAATAGCACTATCAACGAAAGCTTAGCGAGGACAACAGTGAGCTACAAGCTGCCATAGAATCCAATGGTTCGTACTGCAAGATTATAAGCCCCAATGACAAGACTCCATTAGTGGCAGTGCTTTCAAGCGTGCCACAGGCGGAGCAGTACTGAGGCTAGCTCTCCCGAGAGACGGCACGGCAGCCACTGATTCAAAGCGAGGCCGGCAGTGACGGAGACAGAGAATAACAATCGCCTAATCAAAATTCAAAAGGCCATTTGGAAAGCTGATCTTGTGCGGAGGCCATTTGAAAAGCTCGGGTGCCACTGAAATGCAAAATTTTCATGTGGGTTAGCGATACGGCGACGATGTTGGACAGCTGATCGTCTAAGGCAGCATGGTCTGCAAAATCAAGGAATGTGTGTTTTTTTTGCAGCCATTAGGAAGAGGCCATTGATCATATTCTGCTAGGGTGCTCAGTAACGGAGCAATTTTGGGGTCGCTTTGTAGCACTGATTGGCTCGCGATGTCCTGTGCCTAGTGGACAGACCTCTCTCCAAGATTTCTGGTTGGCCGCTAGGACTTCAGCGCTAAAACATCTAAGAAAGGATACATATTGTTGTATTATTCTCGTCTCTTGGTTCATCTGGAAAGAGCACAATCAAAGGATTTTTAACAACATCGCCATAGCTGTTAATCAGCTCTCTCATCTTGCTCTCCAAGAGTACCGGCAATAGCGCTTGGTGGTTGCGCATTGATTGTGGTCGGCAACGTAGCAACAGTAGTTACCTTCTGTTTTGTCGGTCATTAGAGCTGTTCACAGTAGTTACGTCTGTCAGTTTTCGGTTTTCAACTAGCGTCTGACTGCTGAGCGGTTATGCTCAAGTTTTTTTTGGATAGGCTAATATACCTTGTATCATCTGAGATTTCAATCTCGTCCTACCAATGTTATGATGTGCATCCTTGATTTTTTTTCTTCAAAAGGCGTTGCGATGAGGTTCAGATCCGACATCATAAGGGCGCTGAATGCGAAGGCGCGTATATCCACAGGGCGCTGATGAGGAGCACTGCTGCTCGTGATATCGATGAGCCCCCGTTTCGTGTCGCCTCCCTCGTTTGCTTCCGCGCATCGCGAGATGGAAAAATCGACGTGCGGAGGCGAGAGATTCACGCGCCGATGCTTGCCTTTCAGCTTACAATCACCAGCTGCCATGCCGCCGCCGTTTTGGCATCTTCGCCTTGGCTGTATCGGGAAGACGTGAAGGCGTCCCGTTTACAATGATGCAGCATGCATACATGGCCCGTTTGTGTATAGCTAGCTAGCTAGCCAGCGATGAGACAGACAGGGATAAATTCTCATAAATAAATGAGTGGACAGTTGATGACGCGACACGACCTTCGTGCGTCCAAGGACAAGCGATTGTGCATATTCAAATGGATAAATAGGACAGAGGTTTATTAATTTCGACATATCACGGACGAGACAGCACGGCACGGACAGCAGGAGAACATCAGTCTTACAAGACACCTCAACTGTAGATTTACATGCAAATATAAGCAGGCTATTCTTCATCACTGGCGAGCAAACAGGCAACAAAAAGACTGAACATCGTCGACGTTATGGTTGGATGTTTCTCTCGAGCAAGGAATCCGGAGCATAGGGATCCAAGGAGTCCTGTAAATGTAGTTCTATTAGTTCCCGATCAAGACATAATGGCGGCCAAAACTGCGTTGTTTTGTGATAAACTAATTACTCAACCAGCTCAACTTTGGTTTACAGCTTTGCATGTTCCTCCCAGATTATATATAACTTTAACTGTGATGACATATCACGATAGAGAACAAGATCGAAGAGACGTTTACATATGGTGAAAAGTTTGCTTTGGTTTGGTCCATGAAGGTTTCAGCCCACAATAATACAGGAGAGAAGAGCTTGCTTACCTTGCCATTGTTGGGACCGAATCCATCAACTTGTTGAGATTTCAAGGAACGAATGGTTTCAGGACAGATTCATCAAAAGATGACTAGTTGCCTGTCAGCTAGCTTTTTTCAGCACATGCTCGTCGTGTTGCAGTTGCAGCGCTTGGTTCACGCAACTGTACAACACCATATGCTCATTTTGCTTCTAAGGAAGCTTTGCGACATGGCGGAGGGGGGGTCCGACCCCATCCTTTCTAGTCCCTAGGTGTTCAAGTTCAGCTCGTGTCACTCTTCCCACCATAGGCAGTTCCATGATAGGATTCAGAGACACGTTAGAAAAGAAAGAAGTAACACTCTGAAGGACATAGTCTGACCACTGGCACTTTATTCCCTAAGCATTCAAACTCACACCATTCTTTCTATTTAAACTGTCATCAGTTTCATCATAGGATTTTCTGAAAAAAAGGGGGAGTGTAACACCAAAAGAAAAGGACAAGGGGATATTTCAGATGTTGAACCATAGTGTGTGGTACAAGCAGCAACAGACTGTTGTGAGCTCCCAATAAGTGGTGCGGTGTTGTCTCGGGTACCGTGTTGTCTGCGGTGCAAGCAGAAATTAGATGCCTAGACACTCTTGTGAGCTCCAAATAAATGGAGGCAATAGGTGATAAAAATTTCTTTTTCAGACCATTGCTTCTTTTTATGACACTGTAAACAACTTGATACAGGAAATGACTTTTCTGTGCTCACTTCTTTTGCATTCACGTTACTGAAGCTGACAAAATTCACATGTTATATTCCCGGTAAATGTTGCCACAAGTCAGTTTCTTAATTGCAATTGTGATTCGTAGGTCATGTCTAGTTGTAAGACCCATAAACAAATCTAGATTTGACAAGGGACCCATTGTATGCTAAAAACTACCGCAGAAAATAACATAATTTTATTAGGAACACTGGGATCTAAGGAAGAAAAGCCAAGAAACCCTCAAACTGTACGTAACCGTCCACAAGATACCTAGGCATGTTGATTTGATAACCACCAGGGCCTTGAGCAGGGTTCAGCATTGCTATATAACTCAAAGGACAGCTGAAAAAAAAACTCCAGGTAGTATATTACCAGATAGAGAAAGCAAACTTGTCCGCGGGCCTAGGCATCATGCAGTGAGAGGGCCCTCTGCATTGCTACGTCCATTGAGCTGCTCTGGGTGGATCTTCTTCCCCAACATCTTCCTCATGACCTACTTATTTTCACAGATGACCAATACCAACAGATGCATGACAGGTTAGTGATCGACTTTATTATCAAGATAGGCTAGATGCATAATGCTTACTTAATCTAATTTCAGCTATCTGGTAAAACATATGAATAAGATATGGAACACATTCCATGGAATTAAGTCTGATAAATTTGGACCACTTCCAGGCTAGTAAGAGATAGCGTAACACGACAAGGTAACGTGGCTTTACCAGTTCAGGACTTATTACACAACCTATAGGGATATAACACAGTTCTTCTCATGAGCTTCTGTACTCTTTGGGAACTGACTAATGTCTACACGCTTTTACCATATGAGGGGTTTCTCACTCTTATGTCTGTTGAACTTGGAGTACATCAGATTGGTGTCCGGTCAGTGTTGATTAAGTTGGCAATTGGAGCAGAAAGATTCTCGTCAGTGTTTCTAAGAAATGAGCATAGTTGCAACACACATAAGATAGAGACGAAGAAAGCCATACTCGACTTAATTTTCGTGTAGCCTTCAGTGGCTTTGGTGTTGGCTTTGTTGGCTTCTTTTGATGCATCTTTTCCATGCACGACGTAGGCTTTGAAGTGGATGCCCCAGCAACAATGATGATCTTCTGGTAATTCTTCTCCCCTGTATCACTTGATGAGAATGCTTCTGCTGCAAATAGATCAGCAAGTGTAGTTCTCACTTTCTCCACCTTCTCTACCATCAGAAGTGGTCGTTCCTGGATTTTAGCGACATCATCCACTTCAACTTCACGCATCAGGATTTCTTCCTTTACGAAACACGTGAATTTGTCTTCTTTGATCGATGATGAATGCATCTTGGCAGGCTCAACAGCAGGTGCTGGTTCACTTGGTGATGTAGCCAACTTGTCTTCTTTGGCCTCACTCTTTTCTTCTTCGTACTTCTCTTCCTCCACTTTCTCTTCATCCATGATGACGAACTCATCTTGTTCAATACAGGCCTCAGGACAAAGGGAGTTTACGTTGTGGCCAAGTGTGCCAATCGCAAGTATACCGTTAAGAAGCACATCACAGAGCAGCAGGGCTTCAGTGTCTTGCTCAGCCACACTCTCACGCACAGAGTCTTCCTTCTCCTCCATGGCTGTTCCATTCGGGGAGAAGAAAAAGTTGACAATATAAGAGCAAAGAAATGTATGATCACATAAAAGAAAATGTAGCCTGACATGGTTACCCTTGTTTTCATGAATGATGCAGTACTCTACATTAGAATGCATCTTCCGATTCAGCCAATTGAACACCTGGAAATGCCATAAGAACACGTAGATCATTAGCAATATCACCGAAAACAAGAACATTGACTTGAATCTCACACCCCGGTTTAAGAGAGACAGAAACTGCAAAGACCTGTACTTTGCAGCATACACCGACAAATGGTGTATCAGCGTGATCTAACTGTATACCTTTAGGGCCATCTCTCTAGAACCAATCTGAAATCAGAAGTGAAAGCCAGACAGTAGCTCAGATCCTCAAATGCATGGCATGGTTTTATATAAAGATACTAGTCTCATAATTGAATGGTCCAGGAGACAAAAGAATGGACTTTTGGTTGCAACTGCCTTGGCCTGACTCAACTGAAGTAAATTCTTTCACTGAGGTAGATATGCACACTTGTTACTGTTAGCCTATTGTAATTATAGAATGTGTAATTATAGTAGGCAGCCCTTGATTTGAGGCATGTACACCTGTGCGGTTGCCTTATAAGCCACCCCGGCCTCCATATGTATACATGCACATTGTATGGAATAGAATCAATCATTCCCACACTTTCATGGTATCAGATAGCGGTTCCGATCCGCTACTCTTCCGCAACCCCAGCGCCGCCGCCGATCCCATCGCCGGCGCTTGACTCCGATCGCCCATACCTCGCGCTGCTCCGTCCTGGATCGCCGAGTGTGGCCGCCGGTCTCCCGATCGCCTGCCCCGTACTGCTCCGTCGCCGGGTGCGGCCGCTGATCCCCGCCTCCCGATCGCCCGCCCCGTCGTTGACGATCACCACCGGGCGCGGCCGCTGATCGCTCCATGGCCGACGACGACGAAGTCGCCCGCCGCCGCGCCCAGCGGCCAGGACACGAGGCCGCCGCGCCGCGCGCGCGCGCGACGCGCACGCCGGGCCGAGGAAGCGCGCCTCCGTGCAGCTGCCCTGGACGAGTACGAGAAGGCGCACGAGGCCCTCTGGGCGCAAGCCACCGCCGTCGTCAACGTCAAGGCCCTCATCCCCATCGCCCTCGACAAGGCCACGGACACCTACACCAAGTGGCGCGGCATGTTCCTCACCGTCCTCGGCAAGTATGCCCTCACCCGCCACGTCCTCGGGGATGAGGCGTTCCCCGCCCGCCCGGCGTGGATTCAGGCGGACTGCTGCGTCCTCACGTGGATCTACGGCACCGTCTCCAGCGACCTGCAGCAGTCGCTGATGATGCGGCAAGGTCCCGCCCGCAACGCGTGGTGCTACCTCGAGGATGAATTCCTCGGACAGAAGGAGTCCCGTGCCCTTCTCCTTGAGACGCAGTTCCGTACCTTCCGCCAGGAGGCCCTGAGCGTCACTGACTACTGCCGCCGCCTTGAGTCCATGGCTGCCTCCCTCGCCGAATTCGGCGACCCCATCGGCGATCGACAAATGGTACTCACGCTCCTTCGCGGCCTCAGTGGCAAGTTTCGCCACATGGTGTCCATCCTCAAGATGCACGAGCCGTTCCGGCGTTCGCCGGCCGTACTCACCTCCTGTTGGAGGAGATGGAGATCGACGCTCGTCCTCCGTCCCCACCGGCCGCCCTCGTCGCTGCGACGCCGCGTCCAGCGGCCCCTAGCGCGCCCGCTCCTCCACGTCCGGGAGCGCCACGCCTCGCTGCACCGACCGGTGGCCAGCGCACCGGCCGTCGTCGTGGCGCGGTGGCGTGGCGGACCTGCGGTGGCGCCTCGTGGCGCCGCCCTCGCTGGTGCGCCCGGCCGACAGCGGCGCCCCTCCAAGACGGCGTGTACCCGTCGTTCGCCCATCCTGGGCGGCACGCCGGCGCATGTGGCCGTCGACGATCGGCGCGCCCGCGCGCCCGGCTGCGTTTCCGCGCACCCGCAATATGGCGGCTTCGGTGTTCCCCCCGGCGCCTATGGAGGCGCATCGGCGCCACCGCCCCGCACGGGCGTACTATGGGGCTACACCGCCGTGTTCCAGCGCCTCACGGCGTGCAGCGGCGCCTCGAACCCCACTCAAGGCGGGTCTTGGCACCAGGACTCCCTGGCGCACTCCTTCAACACCATGACGCTAAACCCGCCGGCCTCGACTTCTGAGTGGTATGCTGATTCAGGTGCCGGTTCGCACATGACCTCGGATGCTGGTATACTCTCCATCATTTCCCCGCCCTCTTCCTTTACTCCTTCGTCTATCATTGTGGGAAATGGTGCTTTGCTTCCTGTCACAGCCACTGGATCACATGTTTTTTCTCTACCACAGCGTAACCTTGCTCTTAATAATGTCCTGGTGTCACCCAACATCATTAAGAACCTCATTTCCATTCGTCGTTTTACCACTGACAATAATTGTTCCATTGAGTTTGATCCATTTGGTCTTTCTGTGAAGGATTTGCAAACCAGGAACGTGATCGCCAGGTGCAATAGCTCCGGTGACCTCTACCCGTTCTATGCACCTTCCACCAGCACCTCCGCGCTCATCGCTGCACCCACCTCCCTTTGGCATCGCCGTCTCGGTCACCTTGGGCGTGAAGCTTTGTCCAAACTTATTAGCTCCAGTGTTATTTCTTGTAATAAAGATGATATCGATCATATCTGTCATGCATGCCAACTTGGCCGTCATGTCCGTTTACCCTTCGGTTCATCTAGCTCTCGAGCTACTCATAATTTTGATTTAATACACTGTGATTTATGGACATCTCCACTTGTTAGTGCGTCGGGATACAAATATTATCTTGTTATTCTTGATGACTGTTCTCACTACATTTGGACTTTTCCGCTTCGCCCCAAATCCGAGACATTTTCCACTCTTTCTAACTTTTTCGCTTATGTTCGCACGCAGTTTGGCACCACCATCAAGAGCGTTCAGTGCGACAATGGCCGTGAATTTGACAATTCCCAGGCCCGCGCGTTCTTCCTCTCCCACGGTGTTGCCCTCCGCATGTCGTGTCCATACACCTCCCAACAAAATGGTAAAGCAGAGCGTACCCTTCGCACCATCAATAACACTCTGCGTTCCCTTTGTTTCAGACGAGTCTCCCTCCAGCTTACTTCATCGGGTTGAGGCCCTTCACACTGCCACATATCTTGTGAACCGCCTCCCACTAAAACTCTCGCCTCCTCCACTCCCCTCTGACGCCTCTTTTCTACCCAGCCCTCTTATGATCATCTTAAAGTTTTTGGGTGCGCTTGCTATCCTAACATGTCCTCCACCGCGCCCCACAAACTTGCTCCCCGCTCCTCCTTATGCGTTTTCCTTGGCTACTCCTCGGAACACAAAGGCTATAGGTGTCTCGAGCTTGCGTCGAATCGCATTCTCATTTCTAGACATGTCGTCTTTGATGAATCTTCTTTTCCTTTCTCCGACATGTCTATCACACCCATGGCTCCCTCCACCCTGGATTTTCTCGTTGATGATCATGATCTTACCGCTTCAGTTCCTGGAGCTCGTTTTGTGCGTGCAGGTACCGCAGATCCCTCGGCGACACACCCCGTGCCCGAGGCCGCCCCTGTGCCGCCCAGTCCTGGCACAGGACCACGGTCCCCTGGGTCCAGCACCGCTGCCCATGGCGCCACCTTCACGCCGCCGTCCGCGTCGACCGGTGTCACGCGCCCTGTGCACCCGCACAAAGAGCGGGCGCCAGCAGCACCATCCCCACGGCGCCCACGAAGCTGCAGGTTCTGCGCGCCGGTGCTCGTGCTCGTGCCGTGCCGCCGCCGCACCGGCGTCTGGTGACACTCGACCGATCGCCATCCCGCCGGTCGCCAATGCGCACTCAATGCGCACACGCGGCAAGGCTGGCATCGCACAGCCCGTGGATCGCTTCAACCTCCACGCTGTGCCCATGTCGCTCTCCCACGCTCGCTCGTGATGCACCGCCGACCCCAATTGGCGCGCTGCTATGCAGGCCGAGTATGATGCTCTGCTCGCCAACGACACCTGGAGTCTTGTGCCACGCCCTCCTGGCGTCAATGTTGTGACTGGCAAGTGGATATATCGACACAAATTGCTCGCAGATGGGTCTCTTGATCGCTACAAGGCACGTTGGGTCCTTCGGGGTTTCACACAGCGGCCTGGTGTCGATTATGATGAGACTTTCAGTCCTGTTGTCAAGCCTGCGACAATTCGTGTTGTTCTCTCCCTGGCATTATCTCAGAATTGGCCCATTCATCAGCTGGATGTGAAGAATGCATTTTTGCATGGCAATCTTACTGAGACAGTGTACTGTGTACAACCATCTGGTTTTGTGGATTCCTCTCACTCAGATTATGTCTGTCGGCTCAACAAGTCCTTATATGGTTTGAAACAGGCTCCCCGTGCTTGGCATCACAGGTTCGCCTCTCACTTGGTGTCACTCGGATTTGTTGAAACAAAGTCCGATACTTCGCTCTTCATATATCGCCGCGGACCAGACACGGCTTATTTGTTGCTGTATGTGGATGATATTGTTCTCACTGCCTCCTCTGCCGGTTTTCTGAAGCATATCATCGCAGCACTCCAGCGTGAATTTGCTATGACAGACATGGGCCAGCTACATCATTTTCTGGGGATCTCTGTGACACGCTCTACAGATAGTCTGTTCCTCTCTCAGCGGCAGTACACTCAGGATATTTTGGAGCGCGCCGGGATGAGTGCGTGCAAGCCTTGCAGCACGCCTGTGGATCTCCACTCCAAATTATCTGCTGATGGACCTCCTGTTGCTGACTCCACACAGTACCGCAGTCTTGCTGGCGCTCTGCAGTATTTGACTTTCACCCGTCCAGATATTGCTTTCGCAGTTCAGCAGATATGCCTCTATATGCATGATCCTCGGGAGCCGCACCTGGCTGCTCTCAAGCGGATCCTGCGCTACTTGCAGGGGACACTGTCTCTTGGATTGACCATGCGCCGATCTTCACCTGCAGAGCTTGTTGTGTACACGGATGCTGACTGGGCTGGATGTCCCGACACTCGCCGATCGACCTCAGGCTATGCAGTGTTCCTCGGGGACAACTTGGTGTCCTGGTCCTCCAAGCGTCCAAGACACCGTCTCGCATCCAAATAAAGGCGAATATCGTCTTGTGGCGAATGGTGTTGCCGCTTACTTGGTCGTCGGTACCGCTTCTTGAGCCACACCCACCTCGCGCCGTACACGGTCTCATCGTGACAACATCGTCGTTGTATACCTCTCCAAAGAATCGATGCAAACATCGTGGACGAAGCATGTTGAGATTGATCTCCATTTTGTTCGAGAGAAGGTTGCCCTCAGTCACATTCGGGTTCTCCACGTTCCTACGACATCACAGTACGCCGACGTCTTTACCAAGGGCCTTCCTACCTCACTATTTCAGGAGTTTCGATCCAGTCTGAATGTTAGCGATGCTCCCGATTAGACTGCGGGGGAGTGTTAGCCTATTGTAATTATAGAATGTGTAATTATAGTAGGCAGCCCTTGATTTGAGGCATGTACACCTATGCGGTTGCCTTATAAGCCACCCCGGCCTCCATATGTATACATGCACATTGTATGGAATAGAATCAATCATTCCCACACTTTCAGTTACAGTCTCATGCTACATTCACTTCAAAGTCAGCAAAGGTCAGTTTCACTAATCACAACAGGTAGGGAATGATTAAGAAAGACTCCAACCACCAAAATGTGGTACACTGCATGTGCATGTTGGGGGCCCATTCACAGAATGAATCGAGCCTAATTGGTGCCTGATATCGTGCAAACTTCTAACAAAGTAGTCATCTCAGGGTCATAGCACAGAATAAGTAGGTGAGCTTTCTTCGCAGACAGGATTAGACCAAGTATAGTCTTTAACAGCTGACGAATTCCAGAGTAAGAAGGTGTCAAGACTCAAGACTCAAGAGTAGGAGTTAAATTGAAATCCATTAGTTCATCAGATACTTGATATCTGTACAAAATGTTCATCATTCCAGCTTTTCAAAGAGATGTAATTTTCATCTTCTGGCAGTTTGTTCTTATTCTAAAGAAACAAGAATCTTGAAAATTGCAGCACCAAGTATATCATTTAACAGTAAGCTGCTCATGCTTTCACTTGGTTTTTGATGTATGGTGTGATTGTGAATTGTCCATAGCACATAGCCACTGACAAAGGGCTGCGACAGCACAGGCAAGTAGCGGTTGGCAACAGGCAGAAGCCTGCAAATTAGCAATCAACAGCAACCTATTACGGCATCTGATGGCATAGACAAGTAGTGACTGCAGGTGCACATAAGCAACTAATGGCTGGCAGAGGCGCCGGCATGCAATTTGTAGTGGCAAAAGTTCAGTCGCAGCGCAGGTTCCCTTATTGTGTTTGCATCTATCTATTATATTATTAAAGTGATAGAAAAATAAGTCATCATGTTCGCTTTCCAGGGCTAGAAATTCTCATATTAATTAGTGAAAAAAGAGAAACATCTACACCGTTGATTATGGTAAGTTCAGATTATAATGATCTAGATTTAACGAAAGAGTCCATGTCAAGTACAATATAGAAATAAGAGTTCATCTCAAGTACAATGCAAAAATAACTATTATATTATTAAAGCGACAGAAAAAGAAGCCACCGCGTTCACTCTCAAGAGCTAGAAATTCTCACGTTAATTGCTGGAAAAAGAGAAACATCTACACCGTTGATTATGGTGAGTTCAGATTATAACGATCTAGATTTAACGAAAGAGTCCATGTCAAGTATAATATAGAAATAAGAGTCTATCTCAAGTACAATGCAAAAATAACAGAAATTCAGAATAAAAAATAAAATAAAATTAGCAAATCGATTTCGATACGAATTACAAAGTAAAACCACCAATAACTATATAAACACCATCAATTTGATTTCCATACGAATTTCTAAGTAAAATCCTAAATAAATATAACTCAGAATAAAAATTAAACCAAAAATAGAAATGGGATTAGTATACGAATTTAAAAAAAATGATTTTGGAATAAAAATAAAATAAAATTAGCATTTTGATTTCGATATGAATTCCGAAGTAAAATATATAAATAACTGTAATTTGGCATAGACTCCTATGTCATTCTTATTTCTTGGATGCTTTGGAAGGAGCGGAACAGTAGGATATTCAACAACGAGACAAGTTCCTTGCATCTTCTGTTACAGCGGATTCATGATGAGCATCGCCACTGGCGCATGGCAGAAGCTTGTGGTCGGGAGGCGCCTTCCACCGGGAGCAGTTCCCCCTAGGCGCCTTTGGTCACGGTAGCGGTAGTGGTTTTAGTTGTCTTGTTTCTTTGTGTTTCTTTTTCTTTTAGTCTGTTTCTTTCTTTCCGGTTTCGGGTTTTAGTTTCTGGTCTTCTCCTTTTTTTTCTGGTTTTCTTCTGTCTTAGTTTCTCCGTTCTTGTTGTTTTAGCTTTGGGTCCCCTGTCCTTCTGTCTGACCCTCCGGGGTCTTGTCCTGTACTCCGTTCTTCTTCTTAATGGAATAACACGCAAGGCTTTTGCGCGTTCTTGAAAAAAAATTCGGCATAAAAATTAACAATTGGATTAGTTTACGAATTCCAACAAAAAAATAATTAAAATTAGGGACAATAAATAAAACAAAATTTGTAATTTTATTTTCATACGAATTCCAAAGTAAAATCTCTTAATAACTGAAATTTTGAATAAATTAAATATAAATTATAATGAAGATATCGTGAATGGTGTCAGGGGAGACTACGAAAGAGTACAATGACGTTAATATGTCCTACAAGAAGACGTTGATTCACAAAGAAGCGAATAGCCGAGGCAACGACGACGAAGATGGGAACAATTTCATAATGCTCACCTTAGCTGTTCGACAAGAACAATGTCGTGCTTCTCGCTGGAGCCGTTGGAGAGACAGACCGAAGTAAAAGGAGCAAAGTATTGTGACGACGAATGGTGAGTATCGGTGTTGTTGGAGAAGTCAATGGTCAAAGAAACTCGATAATGGGGAAGGCATAGCAGATAGAAGATGAAGCTTTGGATTAAAGACGAGCTATCGACGATATGTAATCATCGGGTACCTAGGAGTATGCCATCGTTGGTGAGTGACATGGCACCGAGAAAATTCTCCCTATCGTTAGAAAACGACTAAGGCAGACATACCAACATCAGTAGAGATAGGAGGTTGTTGCAGTTAGTGAGGAAGCCATATCGTTGAGTTGGACAACGTCGAGGAAGAGGAGCAACCGACATAGGAAAAAAAAAGACATCGTGCATGTGTATATACATGCATGCATCCTACGAATAGAAGTATGGACGTACAGAAACAAAGAAGCAAAGAGCTCGGAGTAGAGATAGCGTAACGGTAAGGAATAGGCTTGGGGCCACTAGATAGAGCACGACGGGTGTCTCGGCAGGGATCGACGATATTTGCACGTATATACGTATAGATGTCACAACGGTCATCATTAAGCGATAATTGAAGAGAAATAGAAGATAACTATATGGTAGAGTATTACATTGAAAATGGTAGCAGCTGAGAGATATCGATCAAGAATTGTCTTGCTCTTGGAGGTTGAAGTAGAAAAATTGTAGCAAGGAGAAGAGATAGAAGACACACGGTTCGGTGGGGCAACCGACGTAAAGAAAGATAAGTTCAAGGTAGATCGCCTATGGTGCATTGGTGTATACGTGGGTAAGGTACTGTAATACCATATAAACTAATAAGATAATTTTGTTGCACACATAATCAATGTATTGCTTGAGATCAATATAGGTACATGTGCATACAAATATTTTGGAAAAGAGTTAGGGTGTGCAGCTACATAATGCATACATAATGAAGAGTGGTTAACATATTATACTCATGATTTTCTTCCATCAAAACTTATACTTCAATTATGTTATTCAAGTTGCATTTTCCTTCAAGCTTTTATTATCATTTTTCAATGTTTATGATATCTTAAAAATCTAAATAGTTATAATATATAAAAATATATTCTGAAGCATCTAACTTACATCATTTGTCACTAAAAATTTTAAAACAAATCTAATCGCGCAAATGTACGGCCACCCTGCTAGTCCTTAATAAAGCAAGGGTTTCGCCTCACGTTTTTTTTTTAAAAGTTCAGTGGCAGATCGCTAATATCCTATTTTTTAGATGACAATACCATTTTATCATGTTTTATTTGTTATAAATTTACCACTTGATTAATTTGTATCAATTTTGCAGTCTATTTGGATGATACAAGAGTCAGAATGACCCCTCGTCCCTCTCTCTAGACTAATTAGTCCTCATAATTTGTTGGTGTTTTGGGGGCCTTCTTCCCAATCTGTTTCAGACCAGGGATTACAATCTTGTTTTATGAACTGAGATGTCCAATCTTGCATTCTTTCTTATTCAAGTAACCAAATCAAGAAAAACATTTGCAACAAATTGGTAAAGAAGGCTGGCTCAATCAGGTTAGAAATTTCAGGGTTCAGCTTTGGAACAAAGTTTATTTTAGATATAATAACAAGAAGCAAACATACAAGTGGTTTTCATTAGTTCTCTCATCTCTGATTAGCTTCCCACATACAATGTATCCAAAGATGTTCTTATGACAGACCTCGTGGGGCTGTTTGCTCCAAAACTAAAGCCGGTCAACACTAACCAACCAATGTAGTGGGTATGAGCAAGATAATACTACGTTGATCAGGTAATCATCGAAATAATAATGCAAGGGAATATGAGAATTGAGAAGGTAACCTTGTCCAGATGATAGTTCATGAGGCGCTTTCCCTGCATAATCCCCCACCACCACCATTCAGTATGGAGATATGGCCTGCGTGTCTTCTTCACAATGCCAGCGAGCTCCAACTCCAACAGGTCAGGCTGTGTCCACCCCCTTGATGAATGAAGAATGAGCGCCCCAGGTGCATGACGCCGAGGCTCACAAGAGCGGAAATGCCGGTTCTGCATCCATCTGTCTACAGTGGCAACCTTCCTGCGGACCCATATTTGTGATGCAATGATATGTCTCCCAGTTCCATCCGGCTTGGCGCTTTATGAAGAACCAGAATAATACTGTATCAGGTTACAGCACAGTTCAGCAGCTAGTTGCTTCACATCAACTGCGAAACGAATGGAGGAACACTAGTAGACAAGCACGGTACAGCAAGCATTAATCGATGAACATGACAGATACAACATACCAAGGAAAGCTATTATACAATGTTTCTTCTGCACCAGAAAATAGAAACGGTGGATGATCATAAGGAGTAGGGAATTCTCTTTGCATAAGGATGAGGACCAATGGAAGGACAGACCAGGTTGTGCAGCATTTCACCGTAAGCTGGTAGGAAACCCATGTGAAACATGTTACGAATAACTCTTGTATTCATTATGAGATCAATGAGCCAATATACATACAAGTACAGGTGTGACATATATACAAGGAGCCCCTTATACAACGGGGAAAAGACGTATACATCTAACACATCTAACGCCCCTCCTCAAACTTATGGTGGATCAACGACATTAAGTTTGAAGAGATAGAAGCTGTGCTGAGCTCTGGTCTGTGTCTTTGTGAAGAAGTCTGCCACATGAAGTGCGGAAGGCACATACCGAAGAGCAACAATCTGATTATGTACTTGTGTCCGCATGTAGGAAACATCAACACCAATATGCTTTGTAAACTCATGCTTTACCGGATTTGTAGCAATGCTAATAGCCCCTGTACTGTCAGATGAAAGAGGAGTGGGTGCTGAAACAAAAACACCAAAATCCTCAAGTAACCAATGTAGCCAAGTAACCTCCGCAGTCAACAAAGCCATAGCGTGCAACTCAACCTCAGCACTCGAACGAGAAACTGCTGTATGCTTCTTAGTCTTCCAAGCAATGAGAGAATCACCAAGAAAAACACAATAAGCAGAGAGAGACCGGCGATCAGAGTGATCACTAGCCCAGGTGGCATCAGAGTATGCCTGGAGCTGTAAAGAGCTGGAGCGAGGGAAAAACATACGCCGAGTGATGGTTCCACAAAGATATCGTAGAACACGAAGAAGATGACTATAGTGGAGCTGAGTAGGAGCAGAAACAAACTGACACAAGATATGCACAGGGTACGAAATATCAGAACGAGTGACACCCAGATAAACAAGACTCCCAACAAGGTGACGATAGCGAGTAGAATCAGCAAGAGGCTCACCATCAGTGGCCCAAAGATGAACATTAAGCTTCATATGAGTCTTAGCGGTGTGCTGATCAGTAACAGAAACACGATCAAGAAGATCCTAAATATACTTTTCTTGGGACAGATAGAAGCCCTCAGGTGTAGAAGTAACCTCAACCTCAAGAAAGTAGCGAAGAGGACCCAAATCAGACATGAGAAACTGCTCATTAAGACGCTCCTTCACAAAGGTGATGTACTGAGAATCATCTCTAGTAATGATCATATCATCAACATATAAAAGGAGAAGCGGCCGACCACGAGGCGAAGTATGAATAAAGAGAGCAGGATCATGAGCATTGGTAGAGAAACCAGCTGCCGTGACAACAGAAGAGAAGCGATCAAACCAAGCACGAGGAGCTTGCTTGAGGAGGTAAAGAGATCGACGAAGGCGACAAACCATACCCTCAGGAACAGAATACCCCAGCGGTAGCTGCATATAAACCTCTTCACGTAGCTCACCATTGAGAAAGATATTCTTGACATCAAGCTGAGAGATGGACCATGCTCGAACAAACGCCACAGCAAGAAGAGTGCAAATAGTGGTCATGTGAGCCACATGAGCAAATATCTCATCGTAATCATGATCACGCTCCTGCTGAAAACCACATACCACAAGACGAGCCTTGTAGCCCTCAAGAGAACCATCAGAGCGGGTCTTAATCTTGTAGACCCACTTGCATGTGATAGGAGTAACATACGCGAGAAGAGGGACAAGATCCCACATGTTAGTACGCTCAAGGGCAACAATCTCCTCTGCCATCACATGCTACCACTCTTGATGAACAGCAGCATCACGATACGAAGTCGGTTCGGCAAGAACCACTAAATAAAAGCGCGCAGGATGCCGAATAGATTGGCAATCACGAAGAGCATATCGAGGAGAGGCCGAAAAAGATGGCGCATCAGAAGAATCCTCAACTCGTGGAAGACGAGTGTAGTGGAGAGGATAAATAGTGTAGTGTAGTCAAGAGGCCGGGAGGAGCCTCTGGAGAGGGTGGCGGTGGCGAAGGAGACGGTAAAGGAGGAACCGAAGAGGCCAAAGGCTGTGATGGAGGTGTGGTGACTATGGGGGTGGCAGGAAAAGTCAGGAAAGAAAGTGGCTCGACAAGAGATGCTGGAGTAGTAGAAGGAGAAGGGCGAGGGTAGAAAGGATGAGACTCATCAAAAGTGATGTCCCGAAAAACCCGCATCCGTCGACCAACAGGATCCCAACAACGATACCCCTTATGCTCAGCGTTATAGCCCAGAAAAACGCACTCCACGGACTGAACGGTCAGCTTGGTGCACTCACGAGGGGCAAGGAGAACATAGCACACACACTCAAAGAGGCGAAGACTAGAATAGTCAGGAGTTTTGCCACAGAGATGCTCAATTGGGATCCCACCCTGAAGAGCAGAAGAAGGCTGAATATTAATCAGAAAAGTGGCAGTAGAAACAGCCTTAGCCCAGAAGTGTGGTGGGACAGCAGAAGCAAGCATAAGAGCATGGACTGTCTCAAGAAGATGATGATGCTTCTGTTCAGCCACACCATTTTGGGCATGAGCACCAGGGCAAGAAAACTGAGAGAGAGTGCCCTGCTCAGCAAGAAAAGCAGGAAGGACTCCTGACAAGTATTCCCCAGCAGAGTGAGCACGAAAGACACGAATAGGAGAATCAAACTGAGTACGGATCATGGTGGCAAAAGTCTTGTAGATGGATAAAACCTCACTACGAGATGACATAAAGTATATCCATGTGTGGCGAGAAAAGTTATTAATAAAAATTATATAATATCGATGACCTCCTTTCGAAACGAAAGGAGCCGGACCCCATACATCAGAATGAACAAGATTAAAAGGATGCTGTGACACTGACTCACTAGAAGGATAAGGAAGTTGAAGCTGTTTACCAAGCTTACAACCCTGACAATTTAGAGAAACATCACTAGACACATACCCTAAAAGACCACAACGAAGTAAAGAAGAGAGACGTGACCCCCACAAAGATTTCCCAAACGATGATGCCACTGAGCAAAATATGCAGTGGAGGATGCAGCAGAAGCGGCGACGGCGGTGGAGGCGACAAGACTAGCAGGGGTAGAGGAAGGAATATGAAGCCAGTCAAGCTCCCAGAGACGTTGTGAGTCACGGCGGTGAGGGCCAATACCAACTAGAGTCCCCGTGCATCGATCCTGAACACAACAAGAATCAAAATCGAGAATAACACGACAACCATGATCAGTGAGCTGACCGGCAGATATGAGCTGCATGGTTAGTTTGGGAACATGAGAAACAACAGGAATATGAAAAGAGGAATTTGAAAGAGTGCCTCGTCCTGCGACAAAAATAGAGGTACCATCTGCTGTCTAAACAGTGATAGGAGTAGCTAAAGGACGAATGGAAGTGAGACTAGTGGAATCAGGTGTCATATGAAAGGAAGCACCAGAGTCAAAAATCCAAGGTGATATACCTGAGGAAGAAGTAGAAGGTGGTCTCTCACTAGAAGACTATGCAGTAGAACCAACAGAACCAGACGGTGCAAGAGCAACCATGCGACGCAGCAGTATGAGAAACTCCTGAGAATCAGAAGCACCAGAGCTCCTCTGAGAGGAGGAACCACCAGTTCCCTATGAAGGACGGCTACCAAGACGTAAATCCTTCTTCTTCTTGTAGCAGGTCTGCTGTACATGTCCATCCTTGTTGCAGTAAGTGCAGTGTAGTCCCCTACCAATAGCAGCTGTCACTGGTCAAGGCACCACTGGTGAAGGAGTAGCTGGAGACGTAGCGGGTTTAGAAACTGGAGGAGCTGCCAGAATCGAAGGAAACGACAGTGACGACAGCAGACCCGCAACACGAAGACGAATCTCCTCATCACGAACAGCGGCAAGGGCCTCCAACAAGGTCACACGAGGGTGGCATGGTAGCAACTGAGCACGAGTCTGCTCATACTCAGCTCGGAGACGGGTCAAGAAGTCGTAGATACGACAAAGCTCCTGGTGAGACTATTGACGCTGACAGCACTGACACGTGTGGCAAACATCCGATCCCAAAGAGTCAATCTGACGCCATACCACAAACAATTGGGCATAGAACTCGTCCACAGTAGCATCTCCCTGCTGCAGCAACTGCTCCTGATGCACAACAGAAAGATACAACGAATCACCAGATGGCTCATAGCGGTTGCGCAGATGTGTCCACATCAACTGTGCTGAAGCCACACCAACTACATCCCCAGTGAATTGCACCTCCATGCTAGCAACCAGAATAGCAGAGGCATGAGTATCCTCATCAATCCATGTCTTGTAGGTAGCATACTGAGTCTGAAAAGTCTCCATGGCATCCTAAAAAACCTCAGAGTCCTTTGTATGAGCATCTTCGAAAGCATCCTTCGGGAGTACATGCTCAGCAATGGGAGTAGGGTGAGGCGGACAAGGAAACTCGCCAGTGAGAAACTCCTAAAGGCACTAACCACGAATGTGGAGGCGCATATGTTGAAACCAGTCCTGATAATTGAGACCATTGAAGATCACTGGGCAACGAGGAATGGAAAAAGTGGCCATTGGTAGGCGGCGCTGGATGACGCGACGACCAAGGCTACGAAATCTAACAGGCGACGTTGGACGGCGCGGCGGTTAGAACGATGTACTGATTTTTTTCTCTTTCCTTTTCTCTTTTTTTCTTTTTTTTTAACAAGCTGGCTCACGTACAAAAGAGCCCAAGCCCAACCGGCCAGCTAGCAACACATGCGCACGGGGGAACTAGGGTTCCCCTGGCAGCGACATCGGAGTGGGCGGCGGCAGCGCGGGCATCCTGAGTGGTGGCGCGACAGCCGAGTTCGGGCGGAGGCGCGCACGGCTCTGGCAGCGACACGACGGAGCACGGCGGACGTGCGGGCGGCGAGCGACTCGAGGGTGCTGCGGAGGGCGGGCGGGCGTGCGGTCCTCACGGTCGAGGGAGGCGGCGTGTGAAGCACCGGTGCGAGGGCGGCCGGTTCCGACGAGCTCAATCTGGGGCAACAGCCGAAGCCCAAGACAAGCGGCGGCTCGGATCCGATGCGGGAGAGCACTGCCGAGAAAAGCGGCGTCGGGCGTGAAGCGGCACCACAACCGTGACGGAGCTACGCCGAGTCAAGCCGAGGCGGAGGTGGTATGAAGGAGAGGATCCGCTCAGGAGACATCGAAGATGACGACGAAGCGGCGACCTCCAAGCAGGAGGCGACGCCGGCGGATCTGAGACGAAGCCCCCACCAGTAGAGAGGCGGCGGCGGGGCAACGGTGGGAGACAAGCGAAGCAACGGGAAAAGCCAAGCGATGATGGCGACTGGAAAAAGAAGAACCAGCGGCGGCGGCAAAAAAAAAAACCCTAGGTACGCTCTGATACCATGTTATGAATAACGTTTGTATTCATTATGAGGCCAATGGGCCAATATATATACAAGTACAGGCAGTGGCGGGGCCAGGAATTTTCCAAAGCCTGGGCAAACCGCAAGCATCTTTGTTTTGCTTGGGCAGGACGCCATTTTTTTGGTCGTGATCGCCGTGAAACTTCACCGGGGTTACCATGGCGCGTCGCCAGCAAGCCTAAGCAACTGCCTAGGCTGGAGGGACGGTGGATCCGCCCATGAGTACAGGTGCGGCATATATGCAAGGAGCCCCTTATACAACGGGGAAAAGACGTATACATCTAACACATCTAACAAAACAAACATTCCAAAGCATTGATTCAAGTGAGCATCAAAGTTTTCCCTGAGCATGAACATCAATGATACAGGAGAAACGCAAACACACACTCGATAAGGAAGTGAAATTCAAGCACACAGTGATGTTATGAGTTATCTATCTCACATAAGATATGAGGAAATAGGACAGGATCCAGCTGTTAAATAGAACAATTTATTTCACAAACTTGAGAAAACTTTGATTGCACGGGGATATATTTGTCATAACTCATAAAGAATAAGTCCATATTACACCCTTGAACTTTGGTCCGAGTCCAAAAAACCCCCCTGAACTCTAATACCATTTGGTTTACACCCGCGAACTACTAATACCGTTTGGTTTACACCCCTCGGGCCGAAACCACCCGGTTTATCGCCTACGTGGCACTCGAGCCCACTTGTCAGACGCCAAATGCAGATAGAGAGAGAGAGAGAGAGTGTGTGCTGGCTCCCCAAATCTCTCCTCTCCACTCTCTCCTGGCGCCGACGTCTCTTCGCTCAGCCGCCTCCAGCTGCCTCCGGGTTCAGCCCGTGCTGCTCGCCGGCTCCGGCTCCTCCCCGCGTCCACGCGTGCCTCCCTGGCTTCCCCGTGCGGCTCAGCCTCAGCCCACCTCTTGTGCGGGCGCTCGGGCCTTGTGTGGCGCCGGCGGTGGGGTGGCGCGGGGAGGAGGAAGGGGTGCGCATGGGCTGCCCCGTGGGTGGGGAGGCCGGCGTTGGGGTCGGGGAAGCCTGGGGGTGGCCGTGGTGGTGGGGCGGCGGCGACCGTGGGCGGAGGAGAAGGAGTGGCGGCGGAGGAGCTTCTCGACGGCGGAGAAGAAGGGTGGAGGTGGGGGAAGAGTAGAGGGGGATTGGGGGCGCGGGTGACGCGGCGGGTTCAGTGAAACACTCACTGGTGCGGCCGTGGTGGTGGGGCGGCGACAACCGTGGGCGGAGGAGAAGGAGTGGCGGTGGTGGGAAGGTGGGAGCTGCATCGTGCGGGCGAGCGGCGAGGGCGCCATGCGGGGAGCTCCAGAGCACACTCTGGTGCGGCCAGGACGGCGAGGCGGCACGGCGGAGGGGGCACGCACGGGCTGCAGGAGAGGCCGGAGCCGAAGCCCCGTTTTCGGCCATGCCGCCTTCCGCCTCGTCGCTGTTCGGCCGCTCCGGTGAGCTGCTGCCCCAGTCGACCCCGTCACGAGGTGCCCCAAGGCCCGAGGAAGCCCTTCCCCACCTCCATTGGTCCTCCCCACCACCAAGGACTTCCACCGCCGCCACCTCTTCTCCTCCTCCGGCCACTGCCGCCCCGCCGATTTGGCCACCCCAGACTCTCCCAACCTCACTGCCGGCCTCCTCACCCCCGGGCGCAGCTCATGCGCGCGCCGCCCTCCTCTCCGCGCCACTCCACCACCGGCGCTGCACATGGCCCGAGCACCCGTGCCGCCACCTTTTCGCCGGTGCCCTTGAGGCCGCCACCCTCTGGGCGTCTCGCCCCTGCCCTTGCCAGCGCCGCCACGCCTCTCTCCGTTGATGGCGAGCCCGAGCTGTGCGCGCCATGGCCTCCCCTGCCTGGCCCAGTTTTAACCCCCCCTCCTTTGACTGCCAAGTGGGCCCGGCGTGCCAGGGTAAACGCCACATCAACCAAATAGGTACACATGGACGTCACGTCATCCAAAACCAATGACGTGGCTGCCAACATGTCCAAAACCACAATTGAAACCAGCGTATGGTGTAAATTGATCTGGTATTGGCAGTTCGAGAGTGTAAAGTGAACGGTTTTGTAGTTCATAGTGTTTTTTGGATTCTTGCCAAAGTTCAGGGGTGTAAAATGGACTTATTCCATCTCATAATGAATGTAACAAATCAGCGGTAGTACATATGATGATCGGAGTAACCCATATCATTATTGATCTTACAGATTATTCACAGAAATTATTGTTTTCTTGTTGGGAATGGACTAAAAAATCTCATCTTAAAACAATAGTCCAGTGCAGCAGCAGCAGGCAGAAATATAAAAATGTTCTCAACCACACTAACGGCACCATCAAGAGCGAATGATATTACGGCATCAGTGCTCAGCTCAAAGGGCCTCCCAGATTCCAGCATAGCAAGACCTGAAAACAATTTAGTTCCGATAAACAAAATAACCATCCTCAGGAATATTTGCTGAGAAAGTTTCTAGAAATGACATCATCCGGTTTTACCTCTAACAAAAGCAAATGGGGCAGCAGCCCCCGTTTTCAGTTGGATATTATCCAGATCTCTTCTAATGGCATACCTGAACGTGACTCCAAACAAAGCACAACTTATGAAAACAACTGATGACTGAACAAATAGTTGTGGCGAACTGTGGACTTCATATAAAGATATGGGCAAACTAGCCAGAACACTGACGATAGAGGAAAACTGCTGCGGCTTTTACAGATTCTAGTCTCTCACTATCTTCATCGATATCTCCACCTGACACATCTCCAAAACTTTGATTCTCAAGACTAAAAGCCAAGGAACGTTGTGCTTCATTAATCATTTCTCTTGCCTGTAGCAATTCCCGCTGGGACTTTGCAATCTTGTTTATGTAATGCAGCATTGTAAACACATTATTAAGAAGAAATAGCCCACGGGAAGAACCAAGCTACAAATAACTCGCGTCTTTCCCATGTCTATTGAAGGAAAGATGTTTTGATGATTACAGAACTGTATTATCATAGAACGTTGATATCACAACTAATAATCATTCTGCCTTCGTAGTCATGGGACCACATGAATATGCCACATGCTACTAGTACTTTATGTTTGCTCAAAATACATGGAACCATCTCATTTTCTTAGTTTACCAGACCAATTTTGCAAAGAGCTATATTTTTACAATGCATCTCAAACTGGATATGCATAAGCAACACACCATGATGAAGCAAGCAGACAAGATGTAAATTCCAATTTACCAACAGTATGGATCCCGTGCTTAGCACTTTTGGAGACTTGAACCCAAAAAGGGTGGAAAAGTCAGTCCAATAGAAGGCAATATGATGTCTATCAGGTTTGACTTTAACTCTCTAGTCGGCAGACTTTGCGAGTTTCACAAATAGCATCTCTTTTGCCTGCGAGCACATACCGCTCAAGCAGTAACAAGCTTCGGCAAATGGCAATATAGTAGTTAGCTGGAGCTTCTCACATTCTCTGCCACTAGTCTCTCTATCGGCGTTCCACTGTTTGCGCGCATTACCTTCCTAAATCACATGCACCCATGGCCTGCTTACATTGTTTGGCTAATCAAAGAGCATTGTTCCTTAAGGTCGCCGGCACCACATTAGCTCAAACACAAGGCAGCAGTCACCAAACATCATAGGGCCACAGTACTACCACAACCACAGTAGCATAGCATCTGTCGGACCCGGATTCAGCTAAACCAGAATCCTCTGTTAATCAATTGCACTATTCCCTGAATCAGTAGATAGTGCTCATAGATACACCACTGAATTATTTTGTACAGGATGTAAACCTTATTATACATTAGTTTTACAAACATCAGAATTCACATAGACCGCATCGGGTCAAGTTTTACAATAAGGCCGATTAGGCCAAATTAATACATTACATAAAAGCGAAAGCGGTAGCGGAAGCAAAAGAGGAAGGCACATATCGTCACAAGCAAGCAACTAGGGTAACCTGTGTGCGACCGATATTACCCAAAGACTTGGATAATATTAGCGTGCGCAAGCACCGACTTAGCCGGTTAGACTGGGGTGAGACCTATACTACTAAAGACTAATCTACCCTCCACCGTCTTCGTTGCCATCAACTTTTGGAACGTCGTAGTACGTGTAGTGTTCTTGGTCCAGGGATTCTGGGAAGAGCGAGGGTGAGCATAAGCAACAGTGCTCCACGAGCCAACACACAGAATGCAATAATTATACATGTAAGGTTTAGCAAGGATAGCTCGAATTCTTTTATTTGCTAAAAGCAACATTTGTAGTTACCATAATTAGAATCTTCTGACTTAACATTTTAACCAAACCATATTTTATTAAAGAGAGTAAAAGTGTGCAATATTTATAGCAGTGCAGGTTCCATCCACCGGTTACATAGTTCCATCCACCATATGCTTAATTTTGATTACCACGGTTACGTCCACCCAAATAACAACACTGGGTTACATCCATCTAAGAAAAAAAAAAATCTAAAATCAGGGTTACATCCACCCGACGAGTTTTTATCCTACCCACAAAGGTTTTTAAAATAGAAACTAACTCGAGTAAGTTCCCATGCCCGCCCTTGACCGTAGGCACGGTTGTTCGAATAGTTTATACTCTGCAGAGACTGTACACTTTACCTACAAGAGATAATCAGCTTGTTGTATTTCACACGTTTCTTTATACATGTGAATTAAGGAGATCATCACAAGGCCTTTACAATGCATTCCCTAGTGTAAGTTACACCCGCTAAGGTTTCACTTGAGGGTGGTTACGTCCACTACACCCAAACCCCCTCTTGCGCCACACGGCAGTTTACAATGCATTCCCTAGTGTAAGTTACACCCGCTAAGGTTTCACTTGAGGGTGGTTACGTCCACTACACCCAAACCCCCTCTTGCGCCACACGGCAGCTGACACCAGCGACACGACCCATGTCTACGACAGCTTAAAACCAATGATACGACTTTTGGGTCACTCCAATGGTGCCACTTGCACTGGTGGATACAAATTATTTAACCAAGTCAATACCATTATAGACTTGTAGTTGCATTGTCTTATATTGGGATGTCATCATAGGATTAAATCCTTAAAGTTATCTGGGAGGTGCATGCCACATACCAACATTTCTTGTGCTACATCCTTACCAACCAATCATACCATCCTCCCAAATATGGTAACAGCAAGTTATTAGGGTTTTGAGAAGCATAAATTAAGTTATATCAATTATACAAGTTATTTCCCTCCAACAACTGCCCAAAATAAATTTTATGATTAAAAGATGATGATTAGGGTAATTAATACCCTGGTACTTAAGCAAGACTAACACGATGCTTAAGTACGACCTATAGCTAGTAGGGTTACCAATATCTGGGGTGACAAGGATTATGTGATTCAAATGTCAAGGGATGGTGCAATAATATCTAAAGTATCAAGTGGGCATGAACTGCTTTACAATTTAACATACATTTGCATAATGAATTAAGTATGCGATTTGATAATTTAAAAGAATATAAATTTGTACAAATGTAGGTTCAATATGATCAAGGTGTTGACTCCCCTGGGTCAAAAGCAAGTTGGTCTTGAAAGTCTTGTGCTTACTCGAATTGGGACTATTCCGCGTCCTCGAACTCTACTCGGACGATCGCGCTGGAAAAATGATCAAATAGATGAGCAAAGCAAATAAGTACAAAATAGAATCAAATGAACTCATAATTGAACAAAACCACTACCAAAAGAAAGATCTTGAATTTAGAAAAAATTTAGAAACAAAAATCGATTAATTCAGAGTTCATACGGGAGAGAAAGAACACCCGGAGGTTTGGTTTTCACATGAAATGATGAAAATTCTGAAAATGAACTATTCCAGATTACACTATTATGACATTTTACAAACAAAGCCATTGAGGGTATGACAAGTTGAGTACATCATCTAGAGAAAGACAGAGAGAAAGAAGGAAAGGCCTCATTGTATGGCTGGTGGGGCCTATGTGTCATTGAATCAGGAGTAAACAACAGAGAGCCACTAACAGAGAACAAAATAGAGGAAGGAGGAGGCACACGAGCATGGCGGCGGTGGCGGCGAGGCAGGCGGTGGGGCGGCTGGCCAACGACCAAAATGGGTTCCCACAGGGGCGGGGATCCCATGGGTGACGACAATGTCACCGGAGGAGGTTCGGCGTGACGGCGGTGCGGCTAAAGGCGGTGGCGGTGCACAGGTGGCACGCGGCGGCGGTGACAGGGCAACACGTGGGAGGAAGTTGGTGTGAGCACGGGCTACACCCAGAGCTGGGGAAGGGGATGGGCTGCTCGGGGAGGCTCAGGAAGCTTCGAGGAGGTGGCTCCACGACGACCGACGGCGGCGAAGATGAGCTCGCGGTGGCGGCGTGTCCAGTGATGGGAAACACCGAATTGAGGTGGGGGGATGGGAAGAAGGAGGTCGGGAACACAAGGTGACACGATTTATTCGATCAAGCGATGGACGACTTTCGGCCTAGAAGAGGGGAACGACAAAATTCCGACGATATCCAAAATTGTTTGAGGGGAAATATTCATGTGCTCAGGAACACAACGTGACATGGGTGGCGAGGTAAGGGGCTCATTGGAGCGGTGGCGACGCGACGGCGGTGCGACGACTGAACGGAGCTCGCCCCCTTTTCGGCTTTGCTTGGCGAAAGAGAGGGAGAGTGGCGAGGAAGGGGGCAATGGCGAGGCGACAGGGGCTTTTATAGCCAAGGGGAAGGAAGGGAGCCGTTAGGGGCACGGCACACGGGCGGCGCGGCGGGCGCGGGTCACGAGCATAGCAGGAAGAGAGGGGAAGGCCAGGGGGTCCAGGCGCGGCAAACACGGACGGCGCGGCGTAGATGCACTGGTGTGAGGGCGGTGCGACATAGCGCTAGCCAACAGACGCGGCGGAGCAGGGCTGGGGCGTGCACTCAACGCGTCCTGGGCGCGGGCAGACATGGAGGCGACGCCCACGGCACAGTTGGCGTGGGCAAGGGCAACAAGGGTTGGGCCAAAGAAGGATTTTGAAATTGAGCTTGGAATTGAGAGATTTTGAGTTGAACAAAAGAATTCAAATTTGAATTTGAGCTTTGATGAGGACATGACCCCTATGGATACAACCATATTTGCTATGTTTACTATTCCAAATATAAGAGCTTGTACGCTTCACTTAAATTATCATGTGACCTTGTTTTTAGGAGTGTCTTTATATTATATGAACTATATGATGCTACCTAATGATGAAATATATATATGTGCAACACCATGTCGCTTTTAGTTCAAGACAAGCAAGCAGTTCGAGCTGGACCTGTTTTGGAATCCAGTTCGGCCTCCAGAATCAGCCTGACAACACCAACTTAAAACATGCATAACTTTCACATACGGAGTCCGTTGGAGGTTCACGAGTACTTGATTGAAAGATTATTTCGTCCTCTTTCCAACGGATCCGGCCTAACCTCCAAATTCCTTCTGGACTGATCGCAATCATCAAAAGAAGACGTTATATCACTTGTTTGGGCCAATTTGGGCTTTGTAATCATACTGAACTTGGCCCATCTGCCAGCGGCCCACTTGGGGGTGTGATTACTGTTTACATGAATAGTAACCCACGAATTTAGTCCCGCCCCGCTGGTTCTATTAGATGTGCGGCTCCCCCTCCCCTATATAAGGAGGCCTCACCCCTCTAGTTTTTCTTGGATTTTATTTAGTTAAAAGTTAGCCTTGTTGCAACTTCGTGTATTGGCTTGTGTCGACTAGACCAACCATAATACCGCTTCAGAATCCCAACTCAATTAAATATTTCAATCATATTTGCAATTTCAGATTGCTTATTATCTTGTTCTTGCGTGCTTCTTCGGTGTATGCAGGAATCGACCTTCGTGGTTAGGTCAACCGGGTATTCGTGCACGGTTGATAACGACTTGTCAATCAGTTCAGCGATTGCGTGGTTGCGAGCCTTGCGTGTTCGTAGTCAGGATCGTGAGAGTTGAGCGACGCCTACCGAACTTATCGTTCTTATCGAAAGATCGAGCCAACAATCGGACCTTCGGGTTCATCAGGTGGTATCAGAGCTTCAGTTGATTGGTGAGAATTTCCAGTTTTCTAGTAGTAGATTCGTTTTTCATACCTAGAGTCCAGAAAATTGCCCAAAAAATTATTGCATCTATCATCCCTGTCCGAACCCCTTTGAGCCATTGCAATTTTTCTTTTCGGTATTTTGCTTGTTGAATCATTGGTTGCATCGTCGTGTCTAGTTGCTGATCTTTAGCTCTAGTTATTGTCTAGTTGGTCATGGTATAGATTGCTTCTTGTGTTTTCCTTTGCGTTGCTTGATCGTTCGTTTATGGTCTTAGTTTTTGCATCTAAAACGGAAAATTCGTGGGTTAGAACTCCTCTAATCCGCACAAAAAACTAGAAAATCCTTATTGTTGTTCATCTAAAAAAAAAGAGGGTTGCTGTAATCTTTTAGGAGAATTGATGTTATTTGCGACTTACGACAAACCTTAGGGCCGACCAAATATTAGAAGGAAAAGAGGCAACGTGATAGAACAAAAGCGCATGTAAAAAAAAAGAGAAAAAAAAGAGAAAAGAAACGTGCATGAAAATTGGTGGAGACCTTCTACATATAACCAAAAGCTTCCATAAAAAATTTCAGCAAGTTTGGCTCAAGGGTTTGAAAGATATAGCAATTTCAAATTTAAACCCGAGACGGATTCAAGTCCAAGTAGAATTCCGTATCCAAGACACCTTCAGTAAAACGGGCATAACTTTTGCATACGGTGTCCGTTTTCGACGTTCTTGTGCTCGTTTCGAAGCTAATGATGAGGCGCATCGTTTCCACCTAAGCCAATTGTTGCCATCCAGGTGCCCCAAAATCGGCCATCTTCGGCCCCGATTTCGCGTCGCAAGTTTTCGGTTTGTGTTTTTGCCGTTTCCTTCGATCTTCCTTTCGGAACTTGGAGTTCGCCTCAACTGAAAAGTTGTAGATCTCGTCGAAACCTTTCAGAAAAGCATATATAAGCCATATAAAACTTTGTTTTTTTTCATCATTTGAGACTAGCTATTGTTTCTACTCAATCCAGAGGGCTGTTTGCGTGCATCGATATTGCTGTTTTTGTGCTCTACATCACGCGAACAATCTTGTGCCCTTAGAAAGAAGTTTGAGTAGTTGGCTAGCATCTCTCCTAGCACTTGTTGTGAGGCTTTCCCTTGCTTGCATCAAGTCACATTGATCGTTGCGTGTACGTACATACACGTCTTTGCATAGGGCTTTGATTAGCTAGCTTTGATTAGGCTAGGATCAGCAACATTGGCTAGTACTTTGAACAATCTTTCAACTTGCATTAACTGTTTTAATTATTGCTGATCCTTGCTACCATATTGAAGCCTTCCAAGCTCCACTTCCTACTAACTCAACAGGTGTCATTCCTCGCAATCGTTGGGCTGATCGCAAGTGAGAGTATCACGGACCAGCCACCGGTTGTACCACTTCCTTGCTGCATTGGTAAGAACTTGTAAGAACTGGGTATAAGCTTGAGTGTGAGTGACTTGGTTGAGCCTCCAGAACCTAGTAGTTGATAGGGACATATACTTGTGATTTGTTTCCTTATTTTCTACTAACTATGGCAGGTTCACGGAAAGATTGCAAGATATATCCACCTCTTCTTCGAATCGTTGGACGGAGTGCAAGATAGTGAACGAGGAAGATGCACACTTGAGACAAGTTTTTCACCACGGAGGTATATGATAGTGACAGTATGTCTCATAAAATTAACTTCACGGTACCCTCGCTTTCTTGAGAATTATGATCCCGATGCTTATCTCATATGGGAATTAGATGTACAACAATTATTTGCATGCCATGAATTTCCGATCATCTAAAAGTTAGGTCATTGCAGTGAGTTTTATGATTTTGCATCTATTTGGTGGAGTGAATATTGTCGTACTAATCGAACATACCTAGAACATGGAATGATTTGAAGAGAGCAATGAGACATAGATTTGTACCTTCATATTATTCTCGTGAATTGCTTAATAAATTGCAACGCTTAAGACAAGGTAGTAGTTACAGAGAGGATTATTATCAAGATTTGCAAACTACTTTGTCTCATTGTGGTTTAGAAGAAATCAAGATGCAAAGATAACTAGATTTTTAGGAGGGTTAAACCATCAAATTCGGAATAAACTTGTTTATAAACCTCCCATCGTCACTCGCTTGTTTCGTCTTGCTTGCCAAGTTGAAAAAGAAGTACAGGACGACAATCCAAGACCGTTCGTGCTCTTTCGTCTACTTCCACTACACCTTCACGTGTACATGAAACAAATAAGCGCACGGTACAAACCTCGCATCAAGATCATCTTCGTTGCTTCTCCTCCCGCCTGCATCTACCATGATGGCCGCCCCTACTGCTGTGGGCGTTATCTGTCTCGTTGTCTTGCACCCATGGCTCGCTCATTGTTAATTGAGTGGAGCAAGAAGAGGAAGGAAAAGCTTTAACTGTTCACCAATTTCGAGATCAACATCATCCGAGGCGATCCTACAAGGTAATACCAAAGGTACCGATTTGAACACTCAACCAAGAACAATAACCATGATTTAATGCCTAGTATCATTGAGCAAAGGGAAAATCAGATTGTAGTAGAAACCATCGCATCACATGAGGTGGATGAATCTAGTCTTTGAAAAGGTAGAAATTAATTTCCTAGCTACAGAATCTGATATTGTTGAGAATTTGCATGAATCCTGTGATAATTTGATTGATTTGCCAATAGAGTTGAGTGCACCATGTGCTGAAATAATTGAATTGCATGCTGTTTTGAATGAGTCATGTGATGATTTAATCACATACAATGATCATGTGGAATTGGTTAGACATAAAGACGTTTTGACTAGAATTTCTCCTACTGACTCTTTATGTTATATTATGTTGGATCCACCTGTGAAATTGTCACATGCTATGGAGAAAGTTTCTGAAATCGCATGTTCAAAATGCTTATCTAGTGCCTACACCCCTGGGTACAAGTTTAATTTGATTGGAGATTATGGTGTAGACAATCAATTTCTTGTTTATCGAATATGCATAACTTGTGATTACATGGATGAATTGAAGCTTGCTGTTTTGAACAACAATTATTATGTGCAGAATCTTGTCCATTATGAGAGAAAATTAAAATTTAGTATCCATTCAATACCCATGTGTTTATCTCTTGTTGCACCATCTAGTGTGGACAATCTGCATCAAGATGTTGAAGTATGGAAGAATTTACACATCCTTTCACCCTTGCTAGATGAATTTGCTATTGCTCCATTGAAATCTAATAATATCGATGAACTTTGTTTGATTCCAAAAGTTGTAGATTTGCCCATATATGCTACCACTGCAAGTTTACAACTTCAGAGAGTTGAATTGCATAAATACTTCACTTATATTTGCAAAACTAGTTGCAATAATTGCTATGTGAGAAATTTTGTTTTGCTCATTAACATATATGATTATTCTTGGGGTAATAATACAATGATCTTTTATGATCACTGCTGTCGTCTAACATTAATTGTGCAACAACGAAGAACCGTTAAAACAGATGACATATACATATACCATGCATACACTTTGGCTTCTTTATTACCTAATTTTCAGCTTATCAAAAGCCGAGGATGGCTTTGTTTTCAAGAAAGGGAGGATGATGAGGACATGACCCCTATGGATACAACCATATTTGCTATGTTTACTATTCCAAATATAAGAGCTCGTACGCTTCACTTAAATTATCAGGTGATCTTGTTTTTAGGAGTGTCTTTATATTATATGAACTATATGATGCTACCTAATGATGAAATATATATATGTGCAGCACCATGTCACTTTTGGTTCAAGACAAGCAAGCAGTTCGAGCTGGACCTGTTTTGGAATCCAGTTCGGCCTCCAGAATCAGCCTGACAACACCAACTTAAAACAGGCATAACTTTCACATACGGAGTCCGTTGGAGGTTCACGAGTACTTGATTGAAAGCTTATTTCGTCCTCTTTCCAACGGATCCGGCCTCACCTCCAAATTCCTTCTGGACTGATCGCAATCATCAAAAGAAGACGTCATATCACTTGTTTGAGCCAATTTGGGCTTTGTAATCATACTGAACTTGGCCCATCTGCCAGCGGCCCACTTGGGGGTGTGGTTACTGTTCATGTGAACAGTAACCCACGAATTTAGTCCCGCCCCGCTGGTTCTATTAGATGTGCGGCTCCCCCTCCCCTATATAAGGAGGCCTCACCCCTTTGGTTTTTCTTGGATTTTGTTTAGTTAAAAGTTAGCCTTGTTGCAACTTCGTGTATTGGCTTGTGTCGACTAGATCAACCATAATACCGCTTCAGAATCCCAACTCAATTAAATATTTCAATCCTATTTGCAATTTCAAATTGCTTATTATCTTGTTCTTGCGTGCTTCTTCGGTGTATGCAGGAATCGACCTTCGTAGTCAGGTCAACCGGGTATTCGTGCACGGTTGATAACGACTTGTCAATCAGTTCAGCGATTGCGTGGTTGCGAGCCTTGCGTGTTCGTAGCCAGGATCGTGAGAGTTGAGCGACGCCTACCGAGCTTATCGTTCTCATCGAAAGATCGAGCCAACAATCGGACCTTCGGGTTCATCAAGCTTCAAACAAGTTGTCCCAAAATAGGATGTTACAAATCCTACCCTCCTTAAACAGAATCTCAACCCCAAGATTCGACCTACTCGAAGAACAGGTAGGGGTAGTCTAACTTCAGCTGATCTTCGCGCTCCCAGGTGGCTTCTCTCTCCGAGTGGTGGCTCCACTGGACTTTGCAGAGACGAATGGTCTGGCGTCTTGTCTGGTTCTCCATGACATCAAGGATCTTGATCGGATGTTCTGGATATGTCAGGTCTTTCTAGAGCTTGATGGCCTCTACCGGGGTTTGCTCTTCAGGTATTTTGAGACACTTCTTGAGTTGAGAGATGTGGAACACATTGTGGTCCTTGAGTTGAGAGACTTGGAACACATTGTGGATGTCTTCTAAACTTGCAGGTAATTCCAGTCTCTAGGCTACTTCTCCACACTTGGCAGTGATTGGGAACGGACCTATGTATCTTGGCGCAAGCTTGTCTTTCACTTTAAATCTCCGTGTTCCTCGAAGAGGTGATACCTTGCAGTAAACACGGTCTCCAACTTCAAAGGTTAACTCCCTGCGGCGATTGTCGGTGTAGCTCTTTTGTCTGGATTGGGCAGCTTGCATGCAGTCTCTGATCAGTCGAACTTTCTCTTCTGCCTGCTTAAGGGTATCTGGTCCAAAGATATAATTTTCTCCTCTGACCAGTGCAGAGGGGTTCTGTACTTCCTACCATAGAGCGCTTCGAATGGGGATATTTTTTAGGCTAGATTGGTAACTGTTGTTGTAGAAGAATTCTGCATAAGGTAGACATCTCTCCCAGTCTATGGTAAATTCCAAAGCAAAAGCTCGAAGCATGTCTTCCAAAATCTGGTTTACTCTTTCTGTTTGTCCATCAGTCTGGGGGTAATATGTTGTGCTAAAGGCTAGGCGAGTTCCAAGTGCATCATGTAGACTACCCCAGAAAATGCGAGGTGAACTGGGAACCTCGATCCGAGACTATGCTCTTAGGTACTCCATGCAGACACACAATGCGAGCCATTTACAACTCAGCCATTCTATATCCCTTGTAGGTGGTTTTCATAGGGATGAAATGGGCGACTTTTGTGAATCTGTCAACAATGTCCCATATGGAATCATATCCAGACTTGGTTCGTGGCAGGCTAGTAATGAAATCCATCCCAACTTCTTCCGACTTCCACTGAGGAATCTGTAGTGGTTGAAGCAGTCCTACAGGTCTCTGGTGCTCGGCTTTGATTTGTTGGCATATGTCACAGCAAGCTACAAACTCGGTGATGTCTCTCTTCATTCGCGATCACCAATATAGAATCTTCATGTCTTGATACATCTTGGTGCTTTCTGGGTGCAAGGTGTATGCTGAGTTATGGGCTTCCTTAAGTATCAAATCCTCGAGCTCCTTCTGGTGGGGAACAAAGAGATAGTTCCCATACCATAGGATTCCTTATTGGTCTTCGATCACTTTAGGGGCTTTTCCCTTGGCCATGAGGTGTCTGAATATCTGGACTTCAGGATGTCCTTCTTGAGTGGCCTTGATTTGCTCTTCTAAGGTCGGATGTACCTCCATAGCGGCTATGGTGTTTTGTTGTATTAACTCAAGGTTGAGTGCTTCAATTCTTTGTAGAGTTCAGGCCGAAGTTCTTGAACTATGACATTGCTGTAGTAGGGCTTTACGACTTAATGTATCGGCCACTACATTAGCTTTCCCAGGATGGTAATGGACATCAAGATTGTAGTCCTTAATTAGCTCAACCATCTTCTTCGTCGGAGGTTGAGATTCATCTGGGTAAAAATGTACTTGAGGCTCTTGGGTAAAAATGTACTTGGGTAGGAAGCTCAGATGGTCGCCGTTCTACAGGAGGTTTTCTTGTTTTCTTTGGCTCAAATATGGTATCGTGGAGCTCCAGGAAACAAGCAACGGTTTCCAGATGGATGCAATCACTTCTTGGTGAACTTAGAATCTTTCAATCTCGACCTCCATCACTTTGGTGTGACAATCTTGGTGCTACACACCTTTCAGTGAATCCAATGTTTCATGCTCGCACAAAACACATTGAAGTTGATTTTCATTTTGTTCGTGAAAGAGTGGCTCGCAAGGCATTGGATATCAGGTTTATTGTATCCAAGGATCAGTTAGTAGATATACTCACCAAAGCACTAACGAGACAATCATTTGAGCAACTTCGGCACATTCTCAACTTGAGTACTAAGTTGTGATTGAGGGGGTCTGTTAAAGTAATGACCCTAAGGTATATACATGTGCATATTGTAATCAAATACATGCAGTTTAATCTTCTGTATTCTACCGAGATCTTTAGAGATTGAGTCCGATTGTAACCGCTGTTGTAACTCTGTTTTCGTATCGGCTATGGTGTTCTGTTTTGAAACGGTAAGCCTGGGCAATATATTCCTTGTCGCTGCTCCTGGATGGATGCGCGGTCAATTGCATACATCAACTTTTCTCTCCCAACTTTCACATGTACAAGGTTCAAGAAAGCACTAGACGCCTAGCCCGCCTAGGCGGGTGGCCGACTTGGCTACAGTGCAGAGAAGGGAGTGGGAGTAGAGGCGAGGGTAGAGAGGGGAGTTAGAGCAAAGGCTACGACAGAGAGTAGAGAAGGCCAGAGGGGTGCGGGAGCAGAGAGGGGAGCTAGAGCAGGGGCGAGGGTGAGGGCGGCTCAAGAGGGAGCGGCGCGAGAGAGCAGAGGAGAGGGCGGCGCGAGGAAGCTGGAGCAGAGACGAGGGCGACACCGGAGGGGGCAGCGCGAGGGAGCAGAGGCGAGGGCAGTGTGGGAGTAGAGAGGGGAGCGACATACCTCGATTCAACTGTGGAGATGGCGGGATGACCTCGATTTGTCGGCGGCGAGATCGATTTGGTGGCGTGGGATGGCCGGAATCCGGCGGCGAGCTCGATTCGGCGGCGCAAGATGGCCAGAACCGCCTCGCCTAGCACCGCCGAGGACTGGCTTTGACTACCTAGCCGGTCCTAGGTGGCCCACCAGCCTAGTCCGCAGACTTCGGCGAAGTCGAGGCGGCGCCTAGAGGCAATTTCTTGAACCTTGAGTATGTATGATTCACAACAAGTTCAGCAGCTTTGCATCACAAGTTGCTAACTTGCATATTTATCAGCGACTTGAATTTTTTTTGACATGCATTTGTTGATTAAGTTAAATTCCGATTTCTGAATGCTATTCATAAAGCAGAGCAGGCAAGATTTCATTAAATGAAACCTGGGGTTTCTCCCATCTGGTTCGGAAAAAAAAGGGTCAGAACATCTATGCACAAGTCAGATATCCAAATATATTGAAGCACATCAAGTTACGAATGGCAAGTACCCAGAATTAAACAAGTGCTTCTCTATACTAGTAAAATCAAACGTCAGGTAACTTTGTGCAAAATAATCTTGAGGTACATATCTATGTGAATCATGTATCTAAATTTGAATTTGTTCAAATCCCTCTTATCTCGCTAATGAGACTACGAGAGTAGTTAATCATGTAACTAAATTTGAACTTGTTCGAAACCTATTATCAATGAGACTATGAGAGTTCTAGTCCTAGACTGGCATGGAAAGTTGAGTCTAAGTTTACTTGTATTTCTACAAGGAATATAAGTCCTAGTTTTAGAAGTACAAATCATATATATAAACAGTTTTATGCCAATGATCTATTCCTGATATTATTCTCATTGTCACAGAACTAACTGTAAGAACTCTGCAGAATTTGCAGCAGTATATACATTAATAAAAGAACAAGTTAATAAAGCCACTGGTCTAATCTGAAAATAAGCAATTAGTAAAGGGCCACCATTTATGACTAATTTCCTGCAAGATAATACTGACTTCTCTCAATATCGCCTATAACTACGCAATATTCCAGATTATGCGTACTTCTACAAGGGCATATCAAAATATGAAGATTATGACCATACACCACTAGAAAATCGTGTAACTTCATAAAGGTGCTCGCATATTTCTTTGATGCAATATGCCTTTACTCATTATTGCTGCAGTCTCAAAGCAATATGGCAAGAACAAGGCCATAAGAAGCTTGAGGCAGGTCTCAGGAAATTGCATAACACAAAAATAACTGCTATAGTGCTATCCGCATTTACGCGCAAGACCAAATTATTGATTCTGGTCAAATTCAACAAACGTGTTCTCTGTCTCAAAACAAAATGACCATTAACTGGTGGTACTGATTGATAATGAATATCATGTTTACAGAAACAACATGGTTAGATTCAGCAACAGCAAGTTCAGGGATCATGCATATACCATCCTTAATTTTATGTCAACCTCAGTAGTCATACAACAAGCTGGAATAAGCCTTCTAAGGATTGCATCAACAGAAGCTGGGAAAGACCCAAACCGGAGGCCTGATAGGTGAATTGTTCAGGGGTGGTGCTCCTGGATACTCGGCATAGCGTACATCACGAGTTCCATCAACCAAGGAATATTCATACCATTCGCTCAAGCCCCGCCCAGCTGCATATAAGCAATCCCCTCGAATCCCTGGGCAATCTGGACCTAATGCTGCAACGGGTAGAAAATAGTGAAGACTAGTCAACGGCCCGCACCGCCCAGTTGTCATGGGCTCACGGCATTCGATTTCGTGTGACTATTGCTGGTGGATTTTATTTTTGCAATTGCGAAGTAGACGATGCGCACAGACCACACGCAGACAGGCACAGACCCCACACACACACGTGAGTACGTTCTTTAGCACAAGTCTAGTCTAAAATATGAAGATCAAAGATAAATCCACGATTGCATAAAATTTCTACTGAGATGAGATGCACTAACGCCTATGCGTAAAGATAGGCACTCCATGAGACCATGACCCAGAACCATCAGAATTCACCTCTTAAAAAGCGAAGCATCAGAGTTCTGAAGCTATAATCACACAGTTTATATTCGCAGGTACAACAAGCGCAGTGTTATTCCATACCTCTTACACAGGTGCATTGATATATGCTAGTGCAAGCAGCAGAGCCAAAATAATTGTAATGCTCCAGTGCCACTGGTGGTTCCAGCTCTCATGAAGACAATGAAAAGAATACAACGTAATTGAATTGATTGATACAGAATATGTTATGACTTCCCTTCAGCACCAGTTGCATCAGAACTGAGAGTGACGCACGGGAACCAGTATCTGCGCTTGCCGTCCCTGTGCCCATCGTCGATCATAGCAAGTCCCTCCTGGTTGTGCAATACAGTTTCGTGAGTTAGAAATCGTTCGTTTGCATATAGATGCTAAAGACTTCTACCTCCAATTATGATCTGGTCACAAGCAGTGTCCACAGGAATGCATATATACAATTACATATTTACAAGGATGGCTCCAACAAGCGTGCATTCAGAGTTCCGACATAACTTGCATCAAACAAAGCTGTTTTTCTTTTCTTTTGGCACAAGAATGAACCATACAGATTGCTATCGTAGAGAGGGAATCAGGAAGTTGTATTTACCTTCAGCAAAGTTTCAAGGGCGTCGATCGCACGGCCAGTTGACCATGAGAATTCCTTCTCAACTTGTTCTACTGTGACATAGCCTTTAGCCTGCATGTGAATGATGTTATAACTGGCGGAATATGGAAATTATGGTATAGGTAACAGTTTGTACATGTTAGCAATTTGAAAGCTTGTAATAACCTAATCTTGTTTACTATGTCTAGCTGCTAACCGAAATAAGCATCACAACAAAGTTTTCTGAAGTATTATACAGAGACTTGTGACTTCAAACATACAGCAACCGATATGCTTATATAATGTACTATGGCATAAAATGATACGCTAGTAAAAGCACAAACCTGAGCTAGCTCAAGTATCCCATTGTGATCTTTATTCAATTCGGTAGGAACTGATCGCACAAGCTTTTTCTTCCCAACAGAAATTACTTCAAAGCCACTACCAAGGACCTGCAAGTTCACAAATGAAGGATCAGATGAGCCAAAAATATATCCAAGTACATCAAATAACATTGAATTGAACCAGGATCGTCCATTAATTCAAGTTTAAACTTGTAAAAATGATGTGAGTACAATTTTAGAATCCCAAATAAAATGTTATGCAAGAATTTAAGCTTAAAATACTTACCTTTAGCTTACTTATAGCACGTAAACAGTCATCTGACGATAATGATCCAAGATCAGTTTTTCTCTTCTGACAGAGCAGTTTGCGAAGATCTAGCAAGTCAATCAAGCCACCATTATGCGACCTGGTTGCAATGCATATGTCAACAATCTGAACACCTGCCACAATAGACATGGATGTTAAGCAGAGCATAAAAGGTAGCAATAATAAAAAGAAACTTTCAAGATCAAAAGAACATCTAAGGAAGCTGAAAGTAAGTATACCAACCCAGCTCATAGTAGAAGTCACCAATCCCTAGAAGCTCTGCCCAAACTCCTTTATTAGATGCCAGCGGATCTACTCCAACTTTTGCACACATCTCATGAAACTGCTGTCTAAATACCGAATTTTTACGGATGTCATTCTGCACTAGGACAATATATATAATGTTACTAGAGAGCATTGAAATATACTTTGCTAGAGAGCATTGAAATATACTTTGCCATTTAAGCTCTTTTGTGATCTGTTGTAGCACATGGGAATAACAATGCAAATACCACCTCACTGGTACTAGATATCATGAGACGAGTGAAATCGAGAACTATCAGCTATCACATGAATTAACAATCAATTGTCATCTGAGTATGAAACGAAGTACATCATCCACCCAGCTGTCTTGGCATAAAACTAGTTTTAATTTGCTTGATAAGCAGGTGATTAACTGATTGCCGAGTGGCCAAAGCCAAGGGGTAATATCTGTCACTTAAATGGTAGAAATCAACCAATGAAGCTGCTGAATAGCATCATAATTTGGCATAAAGCATAATTTGACTATAATCCATAAAAGGCAACATATAGCTTTTCTAAAGCTACAATGCAACATTCTAGATGGTGATTTGATAATGCCACGTCAAAGAAGAAAAATACAAATTGGCTGGTTTTTTCTTTCCTTCGACATATTTCTCAAGATTAGGAGATTATTCACAGCATTACTTTTATTTCTAAGTTATTCCACAAATTAAAAAATGCTCAAAATAACATATTTTCTTTACTTCACTTTCCAGTTCTGATGACCCTTGCTCGGTTTCGGGTATATGCTGGACCATGCACTTATAAGCTAGTTAGGTTCCCTCCAAAGTTTGATTGACAAATGAAATCTAGATACAAGCAGTAATCCAGTAACTATATTGCTTTCAGATTTGCCAAAAATAACCATTCCATTTGTGGGTGTAATAATTCAATAGATAGTAATACAACCGCAACTGATATATCCTAACCTCCAAGATAGATATCATTATCTGCCCAAACCACAGATAGATTGGAAAATTTGTTAACAACATATCGATTCAGTGGAAGTATTATAAGATTTTTACCCCACTTTCCACATGCAACTAAAATTCAAGAGAAGGGAGTCACCTTGTGCTTGCGAGCAAATTCTTCAAGCTGCGACCGGAACATCGCGAGCTGCTCCTTCATGACATCCGTCCTGACCTTTGCCACATTTTCCCCAACCAGCCGGAATTGATCCTAAAAGTTTCCAAGAACACTCTCCATTTCATGATCCAAACCAAAAAAAAAAAAAAAAAAAAACTTTTAAGCTCGCGATGTCATGAAGGAGCAAAGAACTGCACATACGCGAGTAGCCGCCGCGTTCTGCAAGCCCGCGATCCCCGGCCGCCTCCTCATGCCTCCTCGTCTAAATCGCACACGAGCTGCAGTTCAAGCAAGTCCGATAAGTCAATCGGCAAGGCACCTCCCGCGATTGGCGATCGATTCGATGTGCGCATTGTTTCGCGTGTGTCGTTCGTGTACAGAAAGTTAATAGGAGCAGGTAGCTGACGGCCGGGAGCGGAGACGGTACCTGAACCCGAAGGGGCGAAGACCTCCTTCGGCGGGTGAGTGGATCCCCACCAGATCGTGCGAGCGCGGGCTCGGAGCGACGGAGCCGGGTCTCTTCCCCGTTCACTTCCTCCGTGAGCTAACCCCCTTGGGAGTTGGGACCGACCGTCTAAATAGCAGCGACTTTCCTCCTAGCGCGCTCCTTTTTTCCACGGGGAGTGGGCGCGGCGACGGGAGATCCACGGTGGGAGATGGCAGGTGGGCGCGCACACGTGGTAGGGAAGGTGTGGGTGGCTTGCGGCTAGGGCGAGGAACGGTGGAGGGGTGAGGACTGAGGAGCGGTGCACGGTGGCGGAGACGTGAGGCGGCCGACCGACGGTGAGGGGGACAGCCGAGGATGGGCTGGGCCGGCGATTGCACGGGAGGGGATTCGGAAGCGAGAGAGAGGAGAACGAGAAGCAAGCTTGATAACTGGGCTGGGGCCTGGGCTAAAGTCCAATTGAAGGGCTTATTTAGGGCACAGGGATTTTCTATTAAACGGTGTTATTCATTTAAAAAAAATATTCTACTAAATTCTCGTTGTCTGAACGGGCCAAAGAGAGAGAACTGCGGAGTTGAAGAAAGCGAGTCTTTTTGTTTTCACAGTTGGAATTGGTCCGTTAATTGACTAATTGAAATTCTAATTTCGAATTAGATTCTCCACTATAGGTTTGGTTGATAAGGAAAAAAATTCAAGAGCGAAAATAATGGGCTAATATTCATCTTTAAATATCATAACCCATACACAGGTCATGGAAAAAAAGATCTAAAAAATCATAGTGAAAAGTCCATATAAATTACGGTTAGTAGCAATCAAATTCTAGTAGTTAACCAGAAAACTAAGGTGTCATACTGATTAGACTTGACATTTTTTTAGAGTACACCGGATAGACTATCTAGACTCTTCGGATTGTGCTGGGTTAGGCTTGGACTGAGTTTGGGCCTAACCATAAAGCTGTAGGTATAGCCCAACCCTAAAGCTCAAAGCCCGTCCTAATCATTTTCATTTCCTTCTAACCTTTTCAATTAAGTTGTTAATTTTTTATTAGCATCTGCTCCCTCTACCGTTGAATAAATATTGTTTAAGACTCGACATAGTCTCCAAAACACTAATTATGATAAATATAATATTATATAGTAGAAGCACCAATGTAGAAAAGAATATTCTTGTATCATTTTACATTAGCGCATCTTCATCTTTTTTTTCCCTTTCTGGTAAAGATGATCTATTAAACTCGCAGACCATTGTCACATTTGTTCCAAAGTTATTGATATCAGTTGTGACATTGCTGAATTTCAAAAGGATGAAAAAAACTGTGACATTACTGAATCCTATATCTATAGGATTGGTCTCCACTAACTGAATTTCCTGCCCTATGGTGAAACCACATCATCTCAATTGTTGTTAGCCTTTGAATGATTGTTGAAAGGTACATATTGTCTATTTTAGTTTGCATTGGTCCCTTCAAGTCAGGCCCAATCCGTGCAGCCCGGCGCAAATCCTATAATGTTGTGGGAGCTGCTAGCCCACGCTATATCGGTGGAATGCATTTCCAATGGTATAGTAGTTTCATGTAGTTTCATGAAGTTTTAGTTGCTTAGAAGTTTCAAATTTTGAGTTTGAAGTTTCGGCTAGGTTTCAACGCGTTTTAGATTTTTAGAAGTTTCCAAAAGATTCAAAGAAAATTTCAAACCCAAATTTCAACAAGTTTCGGATTTTGGAACTCAAGTTTCAGACAAAAGAGTTTCAAGAAGTCTTATAAAAATATTTTAAAAGTTTCAGGTTTCAATGAGTTTCACGTATTTCTAGAAGTTTCCAGAAGATACTAAGAAAGTTTTCAGCCCCAAGTTTTAACAAGTTTTAAATTTTGGAACTCAAGTTTCAACAAGTTTGAGACAAAAGAGTTTCAAGAAGTTTCAACATGTTTTCAAGAAGTTTCAACGAGTTTCAGATTTTAAAACTCAAGTTTCAACAAATTTCAGACAAAAGAGTTTCAAGAAGTTTCAATATGTTTCAAGAAGTTTCAGATTTTAGGACTCAAGTTTCAACAAGTTTCGGATTTAAGAGCTCAAGTTTCAGATAAAAGAGTTTCGAGAAGTTTCAGAAAGAAACAGGTGAAACATCGATGAAAATCAAGGTTCAAGTAGGTTTCACGGAAGTCTTTTTTTTTTAGAGCGAGTTTCACAGAATTTTGAGCAAGGCAGAGCCCTCGGATTCTTCTAGAATTGTCTAGCACCTTCTAAAGTCCAAACCATCTGAACCCAAATTTCTGGAACCTTCTAAAAACTTCCCGAATCAGAGGCAACACATAGATTATAGTCAATCCATATAAATCAAATTAAGAGGCAAGAAGATAAGGAAGGGATTAGAGCACCAAATCCATCAACAAATCAACGGCATCATGTGTCGAACATGGCAAAACTGAGATAAAATCATGGAGGAAACCAGGGGAGGAGGACAAGAACACACGTAAGAACCAACAACAGTATGGGGATGAACATGACAACGAGGTGAACCAACCTTGGAGCAGTATAAATAGGGGACATCAATGCACACCTTCACCACGATCCATTCTTATGCATCTACACATACACACATTCACAAAAGAGGAGAAACTATACCTCATTTCTTCCATGGCAGAGGACAGAGAAATGGAAGAAGATGAGGGATTTGAGAATTTCTCTCCGGAGCCCATCAAGTAGCAATTGGGAGTAAAACTGGCATCCCATGCTACAGGGAGGAGGGCTACGCCCGACGACGGTGATATCAGTAGCTGCGAAGTGATTTGAGGTGGCAAAAGCAAGGTGCTGCGCATGAGAGAGAAGAGTAGAGGGAGAGTAGGTGGGAGAGAAAGGGGAGGCACTGGAGGTGGTGATGTAGAGAAGGAGTCGGATGAGAGAGAAAGGGAGGAGTGGAGCAACCATAGAGGAGAGGAAGGAAGCAACGCATGGGAGAAGAAGAAAGGAAGGAAAGAGAGGCGGTGATCCAACGGTGCGATGCTATCTCGTTAGATTACAAGTAAACACTATAGCGTTTGTTAGTTTTTCTCTAATATTATACGATTGATCCCCACTAACAACAACTAATCTCTATTTCTCTACCTTCTCAGTAAGCCAAGTCATCAAAAGCATCATGTCCCTTCGTTTGTTACCCAGGTCCCACGGGGTGCGCCCCCATTAGCTCCTTCTAGCTTTCTGTTTATCTTCCATCCGTTAGTGGTGGATTGGGATCCTCTACATTGATAGCTTCAATGCAGAGGATCTACAATAGCATGGCATTAGGAGCGATCTTCACCGGCTGATCAAAAACCGAAGGTCTAGATCTATTGCTATAGTAGTTTTGTCTCCTCACAAAATACTATTCACATAGGAGATTTCTGCAGTAATACAGAGGATTTGGATCTGTTAGTGGTAGTACTACACTTCTTCTCCCTATTCTAAATCTGTAACATGAGGAAGACGACCAGCCAGCTATTAAAGCCAATCTTTACTCCTCCCCTCCCTCTTCTTTGGAACCCCCTCCCCCCGTCTTGTGCTTTGGATTGTCGCCTGGCCATTGAGGCCGTCATCTTTGATCGTCGTGGTCAGGATCCTCGCCACCGCGCCTCGATCTAAGCTTGGTGTCGTCTTTTTTCTTCTTCTTCTTCTTTTTGCAATTTTGGTCGTGCTCTTCGTGCCACCAACAGTCATGGTCGTGCTCTACGCGTAGTCACCTCCAGGTCAAAGCTGAAGGGCGATGCCGATAGCATGGCCGCACCCTTACCCCATGCCCAATTGCTAATCTCTCACTCTCTCTTCCATTTAATTCAATTCTCTTTAGCATTAGCAGAACTAGTAGGGTGTCCTGCGTATTTTCGTGGCTAGATTTGTTTCGAAGTTTGTATAAATGCTTGATAATATTTTTACGTATCTTGTAGGCTATTTAGACTTTTAAGATATCTTAAACATTAGAAATGACAATATAAAGTTGAAAGAAATCACAACCTGAGAAACGTAATCGAAGTATGTGCTTTGATGGAAGAAAACTATTGAGCATAATAAGTTGTTGGGGTTTTCATAAACTAACTACTCTTTATCATGCATAGATTATGTAGTTACATGCACATATTCTTAATCTATTAGTTTTTTTTCAAATTGTATGCATGCACATGTACCTCTATTTAATGTCAAGCAATACATTGGTTATGTGTGCAACAAATTATCTTATTAGTTTACATGGTATAATGTATTATAGTACCTTTCTCATGCATACATCGATGCACCATGAGCGACATACCTTGAACTTATATTCTCTCATACACCGTCTACCCTACCAAACAGTGTGGCTTCTATCTCTTCTTTCTGTCATAGTTTTTTTTTGCTTCAACCTCTAACAATAAGCTCAAATCTTGATCAATCTCTCTCAGCTGCTACCCCTTCCAATGTAATACTTTACCACATAGTTATTTTATACTTCTCCTCAATTATTACTTAATGCTAACCATTGCGACATCAATACGCATACACATACAACCGTCGCTGATTCTAGCTAGAGACACGTGTCATGCTCTCTCCGGTGACCCGAGCATATTCCCTATGACTGTGTCATCTCTACTACAAACTTTTTACTCCTTTACCTCTGTATGTCTGCGCTTCTATTCGCATGGATGCATGCATATACACAAGCATGCATGATGGTATACATGCTCGACATCCTCTTCTATCATATTAGTCGTTCATCTTCTTCGACGTTGGCCAACTTAACATTTTGGCTTCCTCATTAACCATGACTACCTCCCATCTTCACTAATGTCGACATGTTTGCTTTAGTCATTGTCTAACGTTATGGAGAATCTATCTACCATCACCGGCAACAACATGCCCCTCACTAGTGATGGCATGCTCTTAGCTACCCGATGATCCCATATCGTCCATAGCTCGTCTTCAATGCAAAGCTTCATCTCCTCTCTGTAAGGGCTTCTCCATCATTGAGATTCTTTGGCCACTAACTTTTTCAACAATGCTGACGCTCACCACTTGTCATCGCGGCCATTGGGTTATTTAACACTGGTCTTTCTCTTCAATACGACATTGCCCTCTACTCTTTGCTTCCATGTGGATCAATGTCTTCTTGCAGTACGGATCGATGCTATTGCACTCTTTCGTTGTCCCCTCCGACACCATTCATGCTATTCTTGTTATAACTTGTATTTTTAATCAAAATTCCAGTTATTTTTTATTTTTATTCCATAGGAAGCAACAATAGAAACACGTGACCTTGATAGCGAATGTTGTGGCTTCTTTTGTGCCTCCTCGGATGACGTTCGTGTCATCCTCGTTATAGTTTTTCTTTTTATTCGATATTTCAGTTATTTTTATTGGAGTTCGTATACAAATCTAATTACTAAATTTATTTAATTTATTCATAATGTTAGTTATTTAGGGATTTTATTTTGGAATACGTATGAAAATCAAATTATAAATTTTATATTATTTTTTATTCTGAATTTAAGTTCTTTTTCTTGGAATTTGTATTTGAATCCAATTGCTAGTTTTTCTTTAAATTTTATTCTGATGAATGACAATTATTTAGGGATTTTACTTTGAAATTCGTATTGAAATCAAATTGCTTGTTTTATTTTATTTTTATTTAGAATTTCAATTATCTTTTGTTGTATTTCGTGTATAAATCTAATTGCCAATTATTGTTTAATTTTTATTCCGAACTATAATTATTGGAATTCGTATTAAAATTGAATTGCTAATTTTATTTTATTTTTATTCTGAATTTCAGTTGTTTTTTGGTTAGATTTCGTATACAAATCTAATTTCTATTTTTTATTTTTTATTCCAAATTATAATTATTTAGGGATTTTACTTAGAAATTCATCTGAGAATCAAATTGCTGATTTTATTTTATTTTGATTCTGGATTTCAGTTTTATTGTACCTGATATTGACTCTTTTACTTAGGAATTCGTATGGAAATCAAATTACTGATTTTATTTTATTATTTATTCCCAATTTCAGCTTTATTTTACTTGACATGGACTCTTTCTTTTAATATAGACCATTATAATCTAGACCCATCACGATCGATGGTGTAGATATTTTTTTCATCGATTAATGTGAGAATTTATAGTTTCTATCTCTTGAGATCGAACGTTGTTGTTTCTTTTGACTTTGTTTAAATAAGATAATAGATATGAGGCGATGAAGATCAATAGATCCATTGCTTCCTTGCTTATAAAAAAAGATTCCGATTCAAGAAGGTAAGGGCAAAGCTTTGAATTTTAATGACCATGTTTTACTTCTTCTCTTGTCTTTCGCATTCAAGATGTGTTTAACTGTGTATAAGTCTATTTTACCTTGGCTAAGGTATTATTAGCTATGCATTTTCTATTCAAAATTCTGCTTGATGATTTTAGTGAAATCTTTTATGAGTTTGAACTGGTGGTCTTCTCGAAAATGCAAAGATCTTTGGTGCTGATCAATCAGTTCGGTAAGACCATGTATGTAAGTAATATTTGCAAGGTTCTGTCAATGCAGCACTGAAAATTTCTTTAATCAATTGTCCAAAGACGTGTATAACGGTAACTCTAATGTTAAGGATAGTCCCATTGCTAGCGATTTGGTTTTACATACCCGTTGATGGTTGTTGTCTTCATGCTGTAAATGGACCCCACGCCTCCAGGCCATTCTTACTGAGGAGGATACCAAGAATAACAATGAAAATCAGTACCTCGTACAAATTACTGCTTCGATTTGATTTGCACAAGAAATATCTTTCTGCAAATATATCCATTTGATACAATGAAAATAATTAAAATTACTGCTTCGGTTTGATTTACACAAGAGATTTCTTTCCATAAATACATGCATCCATTTAATAGAATAAAAATAATTATATTTCATATGGCAATTATTACCATGTGCACCATGATTTTTCTTTGACTTATTCAAGCCAGCATATCTCTAAATATAACTAAGAATTCCCGCATCAACGTGCGCGGTGTATCTTCTTGTTAACGTTCGATAGTTGAGACTTAGAGAATAAATCGCCGTGATTGTGATCGTGGATCACGTGGTATTCCTACCAGAAATCGCTGGCCAAAGTGAGCATGTGACGCGACTAGAGCTGGCTAAATGGGTGGCCCGGGCCCGTGCCGGCACAGCCCATTTAGGCACGGCCATTCTGGCCTGCGAACTAAATGGGTCGTGCCGTGCCGGCCCACGTGTTGGCTAAACAGCCTGGGCACGGCTTGAGCCCATTTAGCCCAACAGGTCAATTCTGGCTCACTACGTTAGGCCCGAAAATTAAAAAAAATCAAGAAAAATCCAAAAATATCAAAAAATGTGTAGAATTAAAAAATACATATAAAAATTATTAAAAAAAATAAGACAAGCATATTAAAAATGTAATAAACAATTTTATTAATATTTAAATAGTTGTCTCGTTAAAACCTTTGCCATTTATACCATAAGATATAGGAAATCAAAAAAATGTAAAAACATCCTAGAAAATATATATAATTTTTAAAACACCAAAATAAATTTATATATACTTATAAAATGAACTATATAAAATTAAACTAGTCATGTGCCCATGCGTTGCAACGAAAAATCAATTTTTGTATAAAATATGTGGTTACAGGCTTACAACTTACCAATCTCCCTATTGCCATTCATAGGTTTACAAAGTACATTTGTTATTTACACATTTTATTATCACAAAACATGAAAATATATATTGCTTGGGACAGCATGCACCTTATTGATATTGCTTGTATATTTTTCAACTGATTGCCTCCGCCATGTAAAAAAAACAAAGAAAAAGAAAAGGACGCTGAGACCATTACAGGAGAATTTCGACAAACTGGAACATATCGTTGCCGACGCGACCACCGAGGGAGAGCTGGCCGTCCGTCATGGGGTTAGTGAACTCCGACTCCGTGGGGCGGTACTCGGGGGGCGCGGGAGGCCGCGGAGCCACGCCAGCACAGAGGAATCCGACGGCGAGCAAGGGCGGCGTGGTGGCAACCACTGGGTCGAGGCGCCCAGGGAAAGGCTGGATCCGGTGACGGTGAGAGAGACGAGAGGGAGGGAGGGCAGTGCAAGTGTGCGACAGAGGGAGCGCGGGCGACGCGGGTGGGATCGTGAGGGATAGAGAGAGAGGAGAGGAAGGGAGGGCGGAATGGGATGTCGTGGGCGCAGGCAGTTGCTAGCCGCGCGGCAGATCTAGGTCGTCGGTTGATGGTTGATCAGATGGACGCAAATGATGGTGGGAGGACGGACCACGGTAAACTTCTTCTTTTAAGTAGTAGAGAAATGTTATTCTCAGAACAACTCCACATGTATTTCAAACCTCTGTAATTTCTAAACAGTAATTAAGGATCCATTGAAAAAAGGATTTATCAATGCATGTGAGCTGACCTCGATAGCTAGATAGTTATACAATAGCATTGCGAGGGGGTAACTCCGAAGGGGGTAACTCCGAAGAACCAAAATTCCTATATTCGTATAATCAGATATATCGAAGTACCAAGAGCAACGAAGTCACCATTCCAAACAACATTTACCTGTACAGAACGACACCAACGTCTAGCCGGCTTATCACTGCCATTCTCCTTCTAAACCTCACACTCGGTCTACGTAAATTTCATAGATAGGCTTATTTGTTCTGAATCCATGTTTGCAAGACTTTGCAAGCTACTCCCAAATCAACAGAGGTCGAATGTTGATATGTGGTTCCAATTAGATCACACCAGACACCTTACAAATTACTATAAAATGGCCATTATCACAAATGCATCTATAACTAATAGTAACAGTGATAAGACTGTAGTTCACTAACAGGTGTTTTGGCACCATGGCAATTCATTGAGATGTCAGAAACTCATAATTTATCTCATGTGATCCTAGTGGAATCTTAGTTCAGGAAAAAAGAGAGAAGAGAATCTATACTTACATAGAAAACAGAAACAAAATAGAGCTTATTTTGGATGCTGCTTGCTTACCATTCCAAACTACCTCTATTTGTGCACAACATGCTACTACAATTACATATAAGCATGTATTTAGGAAACCAAGTGGTAGTGTCGTGTACATAATATAAATTGAACCTAAATCTTTTCATTTTTGACAAAAAGAATTAAATTACGGAAAAGATACAGAAGCATCGATCAAAAAATAATTTTTAAAAATAGGTAATTCTGAACAACAGAAGTTGTTCCACCTGCATTAGAGTAAAACATAATCATAAGCTCGATAGCAATGGAAGGTTGCTCAAATGTTGTCCCACCTGTAGCAGAGTAAAACATAAACTTATTGGTTAGCTTGAGAGCAATAGGAGTTACACCTGAGCTGTTGAGAACCAATTCAGCAACCTCGAATGCTTGAAAATGCACATAACCGAATCTGAAAGTAAACCAAATTGCTAGACAAATTTATTACAGTGGTTTTACCTCCTAATTCATCTGTAATTCTATGAAAAATCTTGACGTCCATTTGTTAAAAAAAAAACTGTCACAAAAAAAGAAAAAATTGTTCACTTCAAGCAATGAGGTAAAAACTTATGATTTGATTTATTGATCGGCCCATCACAACCCCAGTCACCATCAACTCGTGAGAACAAAACATACTAAATCAACAAAACTCAATGAATAAGCGGCTGCACCACCAAGAGACATGACATCTGCTTGATAGGAGCCTACAGACCGATGTGGTAACGTCAAAACCCAACTCATCAACATTAGCCAGCATAGAAGGATCAATTTTAAACTAACAAATCAATCACAACTTAATCAACATACCGCTTGCAGTACTTAGAAAATTATAAAACACTTCAACAAGGGCAATACATTTTTGTGAATAGAAGTTCCTTTATTGATAATTTTGAGCTAATATAGTCTGTGAATAGCAGTGAAAACTAACCTTACAAGTTAGAAGCTCCAGAAGGAGTACTTCCTTGCGGCTGTATTGACAATCAAATCCAGCAAGTGGCTCATCTGCTGGACTAAAAGAAACATGTTAACGTAACATCGATTTGCTAGAAGAAACAACATTAGGGGCTGGGAAGGTAAAAGCACAAACATACATACACCAACTATTGAAACCATATTATGCTATAGAGCACAATAGTGCAATAGATGTACATGGACGGCTGTTTTAGTCGAAGTTGATATATGAACGAATAAGCACAGTGCATAAAGTAGAAGATAACTCATACCAATCCATCAGATAAGGACCATAGCGATGGTAGGAGAAGGAAATGGAACTAAAAGCAGCAACTGTGGTCGAGAAGTGCTAACATATGCATCTAATAATAGCAGCAAAAAAGTGATTTTATGAGCAGTAGAGTGATTTTACACTTGGTGATGCAAGCAGCAAAGCGATTCATCATAGCATACAGTGAAGAGCAAAATGCCTTAGGCAGAACAAATAAGTTGCAGTGGTGATGCTGATGCACAACCATGTCTGCATGAAAAGAACGGGAACACTGCTAGAGCATGAATAATATCACAGAGGTGCACCATAATGTTTTTGTGTCATTTTTCTGACCATTTTAAGATGTATGCAAAAGAATTTTTACATCAGATACCAAACAGAAACTGAAAAAAAAAACATTACCAGATAACCTCGGAAGGCAACTTGTGCCTTGACGGCTGCTTGCTCTTCTCTCAACCTCTTGGGACCGTTGGACCCATCAGACCCAGCAGTGCTCTGCTTCTCCAAATCTTGATTCACATCGTGCACCGCCACTTCACCTTGCAAGCTGGAATTCTCACCCTTTCCAACCTCGGCATGGTCTCACACTTGTGGGAGGTAACAAGCACCGGCTCTGAGATCACCGGGGAGCTCTCAAATTCAGGCTCCTTCCCAGCAGCATACCCTTTGTTATTCGCAGCTGTGAGACCCCGGTTTATTTAGCCTTCCCTTGGCTCTAGCATCACAAACGAAATACACCGTGCCTCGATGGACATGTGCTTCCCAGAATTGCAGCACACATACATCTTTACAAAGCATGCATCAATTCCATACAACACATATAGCCAAAGTTTAAACTTTACAAGCGAAAAGACATACATAATAGTCTTTACAAAAGAAAGCAACTGGTCAAGAACAAGCTAAAATAGTTAGAAAGACAGCGGAAGCAAAATGCCATAAGATGGCTAAGACAAAAGCCAACCGGTTTGCCTACACCCACAAGGCAATCCGACCGGGCCGCCAAGCTAGTCGTCTCAAATACCGCCACAGCATAACTCACAAAAGTGAGGCCCTTGGGGCTCACCTTCTTTCTCTGCAACAATTAAGTAAAGCAAATGAGTACAAAAAAATGTACTCGCAAGACTTACGGGTAACAAACCTAGTTACTACTACATGCAGGCTTTAATCAAAGGAGAAGGCTCAAGGTTAATTTTCAGCATAAAGCAAGTTTTATTTGCAATAAGTAATAGTTTGAAGGCAATTTTGACAACCTGAATTTTATTTGAATAAATAACAGCGAAACAATAAGTAATAGACATAAAGACATCCTGGAGATGACCAACCCAATGGCCATCACAACAATAGCACGAGTTACCCACTCGTACCACCCATGTCAAGTTTTAATTTAAAAGGTTGTAGTCTAACTCTTGAAAAGCTTACCCAAGCGTGTCCATAACCTAGAACGAGGCTATTCGAATAGTTTTAACCCTGCAGGGGTGTACCAATGTACCCACACTTCAGACTGCCTTTTTGCCAAGCTATTAAGCACACTTCCTTTGGTATGCCGGCACGGCTAAGTCCTACGAGATATTTTCAATGGATTGAGCTAATCAAGAGCCGCACGTATGGGGGTTAATCCTTAGTGATCTGCCGACGAAATATGGATCACAAGGACCCATACGTGGAGTAGGAGACACCGGCCTCGGCGGGTGCTCCCCTCCCCACAAACATGTCCATGTTGCATATACCCCATATGCAACCCACCACGCGACTCATTAATTAACACCCTCCAAAGTACTTAGTCAAGAGAGGTCTCATTCCCTCTAGTGTGGTTAGCACACAATATTGCCTAGATAACAGGGACTCACAAGATGTTCGGTCCTTAATTGACCCGGGCACCATTCCGGTCACACCCAAAAGCACACCATCTTACCATTGTGCCCAAGTCCAAATCATTTTGTTTGCATTTTTAGTTTTCACAAATAAACATAGCACAAAAAGTTGAAACACATAGTCATAATAAGTTTATGTGATCAAGGTTATCGACTAAGTCGATAACCGCCCAAGTCTACCGGTAACTAAGCATTGCTAAGCATCATATCGTAAAGACAATAAATCATTCACCGGGCTCTAATTCACCAGTGAGGATAATAACCTATGGCAGCGGCAGGGGTGAACAATTTCAAGGCAACAATGCAATAGGCTTAGCTACCTCTAATCGACAAAATTAACTTTGACACAAGAAGCATGCATACTTAGGTTTTGTAAACAAGATATTAGACTTTGAAAGTAATAGGAGCAATATGATCAAATAATGTTACACTACTTGCCTTGCTGTAGATCACTTGTTTGCTGCAGAGGATCACTCACGCATTCAATAATTTCGTCGGATCCTATCGAAAGAATCGAAAAGACCAAGAAAATCCAATAAGAACAAATAATACCAAACACTTGGGCAAACAAAATCATCCAAATGCTATGAAACTTACACAGAAGGTAGAGCAAGGTTTTAACCTAAGGTAGAAACAAGAATCAATTTAATTGGATGAAGCATGAAAAAGTTATGGTTAAAATAAGTTAATTCGGTTGGAATTGTCATAATTAAATTAAATTGGGGTCACTGTTCAAAAATAAATTTCTAGAAGGTTGGTGAATATGAACATTTTATGGTAGATCGATACTGACATTATAAGGATAACAAAAGTGGTTTCATCTTATTTGGAGCTAAAATGAATTAGTTATGATTTTTCTAAGCTAAGACAATTTCATGTTGTAAACAATTTATTGTGGAATTTTCTACGGAGAGCATGATCTTAAGATTTGATGTTATGATCTTATGACTTAATGCTAAGTACATACTAATGATTTTTAAGCTTTAATCCCTTTTCCGATTTGTAATATCTAACCCAATGACCAAGTGCTACTGTTGATAACACCTAGGTCAAAGCATAAGGTCTACCGTTATTTGATAAACAATTAATCTAACTCTTGCCTTCTAAAAACTTTACTCCTTAGGATTGAAATACTACTAGCTGGTCACTAAGAGGTTTACTTAACTAATCTTTGCATTTGACAAAGTTTTAGCTCCTGTTTGTATTAGAAAAGCCAATAGCTCACTAATTGTTTTAGCATTTGTCAGGTTGTCTCTGTTGGTTTCAGTAAATGCAATCCATTATTGATTTTCAGATTTGGCTCTCCTGCTAGCTTAAGTGTGTTAAAGCCCACACCCTTTTCTACTAAATTTAGTAGAGTCCTTACCCTAATGCCCATTTTTGCTATCTACAGACTACTGTACAAACACCTACTGAGGAAGTCAACAGACATCTCAAACTTTCCCTTAATCACCTTCTCTGTTCATCAGTTCATCTGACAGACTTTAGCAGTTTTTGACAACTAATCTTTTTCCACAATTTAATTATACAATTACCAACTATGGTTGAGTGATCCCATTAGCCATTCAAAAGATTCAAATGCATTTCACCTCTTACACATGATCTTCAGTTCATTGCCAACACAGAGAAAAGTTTCAGAGGTGAAACTAATGTCTAAACTTCTTTCACAACTCAACTTCAAATTGGTTAAACCATTTAGAGTGACCTAAAGACATTCACATAGTTGATTAGCAGTAAATGGTTTGGTTTAAGAGAGTGGGCCCCACTGTCAGCCATAGGGAGCTCAAGGGGGACAGGGGAGAGCTCGGCTAAAAAGGGGCTATGGTTGTCGCCGGCGGTGGAGTTGCGGCGAGGCGGTGGTGAAGGCTAAAATGGGTTGCCTGAGATACAAGGGTGGTCGGGGTGGTGACTTGGTGGCATGGGCGGCACTATTGTGGCGCGGCGATGGCGAGCGACGATCGGCCGTGGAGGTGGAAAGGGGCGACGACGCACGGGTGGTATAGGGGGAAATACGGCATGCATGGGCACCAGTGGGTTACCTGGAGCACGCCTGGGTGATCGGAGAAGGCGGAGGGTGGCCGGAGTGGCCCGGCGACGGGAACCTGCGGCGGCGCGGGGTGGTCACCGCGGAGGGGTCCCTGGAGAGAAAGAGGGCACAAGTGAGTGATATGGGGAGGTAGAGGGAGACTAGAGGGTGCTCAGGGAGGGAGGAATCGGAGAGGGAGTCGCCGGAGTAGGCGTGGCGCTAGAAATGGCGGTGGCGGCCGTGGTTGGGGAAGAAGGTGATGCGCGAGGCTTCGGTGGGGTAAATCCCCAAATTGGCTGAGGGGTTTTGCTCCTCGGGGAGGAAGAGAAAGGGCCTGGGTTGCGAAAGGGGGAGGCAAGGGGAGCTCTAAGGATTCTTATAGGCGGCCAAGGGGAGGAGCCGTTGGGGGCGTGCTACACGGGCGACAGAGGAGCGGCGACTTGTGCGGCTTGATGACGAGGGCGCAAAGTGCGGACCGGGCACGATGGCGCGTGGCGAGGACGGCGTGACGCCATGGCTGCGCTCGGCGGAGAGGACATGGCCGGGGCGGGCTCTGAAGTCGCGGGGTGGGTGTGGTGGCACAGAGAGCACGCGGAGTGGGTGGCGGTGGCAGAGAGCCAGAGGAGGTGGCGTGGGGGCGGCGTCCGCGTGGGGAATAAGAAAAATAGGCCGGCGGGCCCAGGCTGTCAGTGAGAGGAGAGGAGGGGCTGGGTTGAACCGTTGATCGCAAATCGGACGGTCCATGGCGATGGGGACGATCGACAGCCCGAACGACCAATCCATCGAGGCCGTTGATTTTAAAATGGACGGCTCGTGATGCGCTAGGCCGGTGCGGCTGAGCCAGGTGTAGCTAGGCGGTTCGATCGAGTCAAGTCGGCTCGGTCGGAGGAACAATAAAAGGAGGTTTGACTAGGTTGTTAATTCAAACTCCTACTTTGACCGAGCTTCAAAATATAGCAAATAAATTTCAAAAAAATCTTGGAATTTTTCAGGGAGGTTCCTAGGGTTACCTAGTGACCAAATAAAATTTGAAACATCACTATTAATGAGTTAATTGCTTATTTTAAATTCAAATATACAAAAGGTTATTGAAGCAAGTTTGAATTTTCTGTGTATTGAGTTTAGCTCCAAAAATTTGGAAAAATTTATATTTTTTCATGATAATTATTATAAGATTTAAATAAATTATTTCCAGAGTTTTAATTGAAGTAAATTCTTCCCAAAAATTATTTTAAGTACATGCTCTTGATGTTTGACTTAGGGTTTTGAAATGAGCTGAATCTTGGAAGGATTATTAGAAATGGCAAACTAACTCCACAAATCCTAAAATTTTAAGTGGGGGTGGCTGACTCTGAGATCGACCTTGTATAAATTTTCCAGAGGTTGACCACAAACTTTTCTCAAAACATTTTAAAAAGGGGTCCTGACTTTAGTCAGCAGGAGATTTGAGTTTTTGAATTCCACAATTCCTTTACAAGAATTACATAAATGTTCAAAAACTACAAGATGTGGATTTTTTTAAAAATTTCTACTCATTTTCTTGCATTTAAAACACAAAGCTAGATTTGGGATGTTACTGCAGCCTTCTGCACATGGAAAACAAATACATCAATCACGACAATAGATCTATACTCTCTAGCAGCAATTGCATTACTCGACTCCACAGCCTTCAAAAAAATCAATATTTAACAGTATATGTACACAAGGATAACATATATTGTTATATACCGACAAATCCTTCGCCTTGGTAGAGCAAAAGAAAGTTTATACTTCATAGTTTCATGACACGGAAACCTTATGTGCTTAGGTCAATCATAGTGATACATCAACAAAAAAACGGCATGTGTACAGTAAGTATGGATATGCTTACCTTACACTTGGGATCAATTAGCTCAGTTGGATTCAACAATTTGCTGCACTTTTCACACTGATCACGTCGTCTTTGAATCATAATTCTGACCTTACATTGGGCATTTTCGCTCCACAAGCCTATCGGCTAAGAATCGTTGGCATGTATCACGATAAAGTCGCAGCGATAAATTTTGTATAACAGAAACAACATGCATAGATGAATATACAGGTACAAGACCAAGAATTAGCTGTACCTGTTGCATGGTATTTTCTATGAGCCAATTGTTTTCCATCAATGTATGGAAAATTGCCTGGCAGACTTATGCCTGTTGAGGAGAGGACATCCGCCCAAACTTGTCAAACTTTATGTCAAACCACTTGTAAACCTCATTATGGATAGCATGATACCAGTAATTTCAGTAGGGAAATCTTCCTATGAACAAAATGATTTCATTTTACATATAAACTATGTAAATCTACAAAGATACATATATAGCGTATCACAGGTTGATAATTGAAACATTCATGTGTAAATTACAAGTCAAAGAAGTATTTGATATATTTTCTAAACGTCAATTGTAACTATGGAAGATATAATTGTCAAAATCGAAGAAAAATGCAGCATTAAATTCGTTCAATGCATGCAGATTGACTAAGCCGAATCGAACAGACGTTAATGAACTATTGCAGCGTGAAAGCTCCTGTTCATTGTGATTTAGGAACAAAATCTAACCAAAAAAACCAGTTCAAGAAAGCAAATCAACTAAAGAGCAAACCAATTTTCTTAGCTCCGTACATGCCTTCGTATTCACGATTAGCTCCAAAAAATCATCACTAAATATTAACAACTATACTATACTACTAAACACCCAATCGAGCGAAATACCACCACAAATCGCCACGCACGAGGAGCGCCGCACAAATTTACGTCAAAACTCAAGCCAACCCTGCTTCCCCCAGGCAATTCACCTCGTCAGGTGCCTAAAACCCTCGAAATCAAACAGCTCGAGCACAACCATATATACTCTAAACGAATCCTCCATACCAAGTTACCAACAAACCATATTTAAAGAGAAGCGTCGAAAGGTGAAGGGTCTCTCACTTATCGCAGATCTCCTTGGGCGAGCGCTTCTCCTCCATGGCCTTGGTCTCGGTGGCCGTCCCGTACTCATCAGTGCCGCATATGTAGATCACGTTGTAACCCCGCAGCCGACAGTGCCACACAAACACGTCGGCGCTGAGCACACCTGCAACACCCGACCAAACCCGAATCCATCAAACAAATCGACGGTGAGCAGCTAGAGGTCGAGAGGGGAGATTTGAGGGGAGATGGTGCAGTAGAAAGGTGCTCACAGCCGATGATGTTCCCCAGGTGCGGGACATTGTTGACGTAGGGCAACGCGCTGGTGAAGATCGACAGTTGAAGCAACTTGCCGGGAACTCCCCCAAATGCAGCACCAAGAACCTCAAATCCAAGTGACAAAAAGCTCAAATCAACACAAACGAACACCAAACAAAGACAGATCTAGATGGCGGCGGCCTGGAGGTGGCGCACCGGATCTGGGAAGTGTCGACTCACTGGAGGAAGACGAGCAGGAGGCGGCGGCCGTGGAGGGCGGGAGGACGTCGCGGCACTTCTTTAGCAGACTCTCCTCGCGGTGGCTCTTGCAGATCTCCACCATGTTGTCCTCGCGCCGGCGGCGGCCCTCCTCCGCGTCCACCGCCACCTTGTAGCGGCTGCGTCGCACCTCCGCCCGCTCGCTCGGCCGCAGTGATGCCCTCGCCGAAACCCTAATGAAACAACAAATCGAATCGACGCGAAGAGCCGCGAAACGAACTCGACGGGGGTGGAAGAGGAGGGGGACTCATGTTGCCGACGCGGTCGGCGAGGGAAAGGTGTCCGTCCGTCATGGGGTCGGCGAACTCCGATTCCGTGGGGCGGTACTCTGAGGGGCGCGGGAGGCTGCGGAGCCACGCCAACACAGAGGAATCCGATGGCGAGCGAGGGCGGCGTGGTGGCGACCACTGGGGCAAGGCGCCCGGGGAAAGGCCGGATCCGGTGGCGGTGAGAGAGATGAGAAGGAGGGAGGGCGGTGCGAGTGTGCGACAGAGGGAGCGCGGGCGGTGCGGGTGGGATCGTGAGGAAGAGAGAAAGAGAGGAGAGGGATGTCGTGGGCGCAGGCAGTTGCTGGCCGCGCGGCAGATCTGGGCCGTTGGTTGATGGTTGATCGGACGGACGCGAATAATGGTGGGAGGACGGACCACCGTAAAGTTCTTCTTTTAAGTAGTAGAGAAAACTACAAAATAAAACAATATAAGTATTAAAATTTGAAAAATAAAATCATATAAATATTAAGAATTGATAATAAAATCATATACATGTACATATATAAGAAAATGGTATAGTACTCCTAGGAGTACGTACTCCCACTTCTCATATACTACTTAAATCGTATGATGATACCTCTTTTATCTATTTGAGTATACTCCAATAATGATTATAAGATACTCCAAAGTGAAATCTATGAAAAAATTTGTTAAAGTCCACGTTTTATAGCAAAATTTGTGTATACACTTCTTTTATATATGAAAAAGGGTATATAGCAAAAATAAAAGACTCCAATATTTTTTTTAATTAAGTCGCATTGGAGTATCTTATAATTGATATTTAAGTATATTGAAAATGATAAAGAAGTAGAATACATTCGTTTAAGTAGTATATTCGAAGTGGGAGTATGTACTCGGATTTATTATTATTAATTAATCATTTTTCAAATTTAATTTTAAAGTTAACCCCCGGCGCACTTTATTTCCAATTCTAACCCCTTTGGTCACGCTACTATCCGTGGCGTGACAAAATAACACCGTCACGCCAGCCCGTTTCTGGGCAAACTCTTGTCACGCTACGGGTGGTGGCGTGATAGTGTTGTTTGGTCACACCACCACCAGTGGCGTGACAAAAAGTGCATTTCTTCGGACTTATTCCAGGGCGTGACAATATTGTTTTGTCACGCCATGGGTGGTGGCGTGACCAAAGAGGTCAGAATTAGAAATAAAGTGCGTCGAAGATTAACTTTAAAATAATTTTTTTAAAAGGATTAATTAATAAAAAAAGTTCTATGTACTCCTAGGAGTACAAAACATGCATCATACACACACACACACACACACCCCTAACGGACCATGCCTGGGTCGTGCCAAGCTAGGCCCAGCATTATTCGTATCGTGCCGTGCTGGCCTGTTGTGGCAGAGTGACGATCCAAACATAGCTTGGCTTATAAACAGTGCACAGTTCGTGTGTGAGCCAGACTAGCAGTAGGGGTGAAAACGGATTGGATAGTTTCTGACCGATCCGGACGAAAACGGATTCGGAACATCCCGGATCAGATTTTTCTCGGATTTTTTTCGGCTCAGAAACGGAATCGGATTTTTTTTCCCGAAAACGGAAACGAATATGGTAGCCATGGTATCCGGCGGAAACGAATACGGAAACGGATTATCCGGATATCCGGAAATTTGGCCTACTGCCCAGCCCAACCGGCCCACTTAACTCCCCTATCTATCTCCACTTCTTGAGAACCAATACTCCCCCAACCCTAGACCGCAGCCGACAGGGTCCAGACGTCCAGTGGTGGCGCCGCCCTCGCCTCGTCTCGCCGCGCCGCCGCCGGCCACCTCACCCACGCCCCGCCTCCACCCGTCTGCTGGCCATCTCGTCCATCGGCCATCCCCTGGAGCCATCCTCGCCTCGCCGCCGGCTCCAGTCAAGTGGGGGCCGTGGTGGTGGTGGTGGTGGACCGGTGGTGGTGCTTCTTGGCCTGAGGTTGCCGCAGGCCCGCAGCTGCTTGCGCATGTCGAAGGCGTCCTCGCCGTCGGCGTAGTACTTGGCCTTGACGTCGAGGATCGGTAGCGAGGTGGAGGTGTCTGAGTTGAAGGCCGCCCGTAGTACCTCGCCTCGCCGCGGCTCGATCCCGATGGCGCGCGCGCGACTTCGATCGATGGCGCGCGCGCGCCGCCTCGCCTCCCACCGGCGACCACCTCGCCGCGCCCGCCTCGTCGGCCATCTCGCCTCGTTGCCGTCCCCGCCGACTCCCGCTATGCTTCATCGGCGCCGGCGATCAAAGACGCCTCCGCGCGGCTCCTCTCGCCGGCCCAAGACGACGCCCGGCACCTCGCGGCTCCCCTCGCGGCCCAGAAGCACCTCGCGGCTCCCACCCCGAGGCCACGAGTCCCCAGCGGCCCCGCGGATCACCCTCGTCGCCTGCCGCCGCCCGCCGCCAAGGCAAGGATCTTGATTCACTGAGGCAATGAATGGTGATTGGTGAATGAATGGATTGAGCTCCTAGTGGCTAGTGCTAGCTCCCTGTTGTTGGTAGTGAATCAAAGAATCAATGGTCAGGCCAATGAAGCAATGAATCAATGGATTGAACTCCTATTGCTAGCTAATTAAATTCCATTCGATTAATGTTTTTGCTAATTAAATTCCATATGTGTTGATGACCCATGCTTATTGTAGATTTGTAGTACCTACTAATGGAGTGCTAACTCCCTGTTGTTGGTAGTGAATCAAAGAATCAATGGCCAATGAGGCAATGAATCAATGGATTGAACTCCTATTGCTAGCTAATTAAATTCCATTCGTTTAATGTTTTTGCTAATTAAATTTCAGATGTATTGATGATCCATGCTTATTGTAGATTTGTACTGTCTACTAATTAAATTGCTAGCTGATTAAATTCCATTCGTTCTATGATTGAATGTTCTGTTGTTGATTAATACACATATTTAGATTGCTAGCTAAGTTTTATGTATGTTGATTTGTGAGTTATGACTTATGAGCTAAATGTAGTACACCAAGTGTTATGTTTCATGTTTGTGATGAACTAATTAATGCACCTTACTAGTGCTCATGTTATGTGCGGTTGCTGAAAATATGAACAATTTATGAATATTAGCATCAAACAAATTAGTTATATGTTTTCGTTAATTTCTGACATGCAATTTAAGGAGTTTTCATGTTCCGAAAAAATATCCGTGACCGTATTCGTTTCGATTTGTATTTGCTCTATATTCGTTTTCGATATTATCCATATCCGTATTCGTATCTGAGGTACCTGTATTCGTATCCGAATCTGAAAAAAAAATATAAAAATAAATATAGTATAACCATTATCCGTCTGTTTCGATCACCCGGCCAGCTCTAACGCGACGCTCGCGCACGCGCACCGTCCACTCCACCACAATCTCCCGGCCGCCGCCGGCCTCGGCAGTTGCAGATCCCCAAAACCAAACCAAAGCCAAGCCCAGAACCCCACCCCGTCCCTCCTCCGCCGCCGATCGGCCTCACTGCCCATCACCATGGCCGCCTCCGCCGCCGCCACATCCCTCTCCCACCTCCTCCCCGCGCCCGCGCCCAAACCCAGAACCCCACCCCGTCCCTCCTCCCGCCTCTCCCTCCGCCTCAAGCCCTCCTCCACTGCCATCTCCGCCTCCGCCTCCGCCTCCGACCTCCTCTCCCCTGCCCCCTCCCTTAAGTCCCGGCTCGCTGCCGGCAACACCCTCTACGGCCTCTTCCTCCTGTCCTTCTCCCCCACCCTCGCCGAGCTCGCCGCCCTCGCCGGCTACGACTACGTCGTCGTCGACATGGAGCATGGCTCGGGCGGCATCCCCGAAGCGCTCGCATGCCTCCGCGCCCTCGACGCCGCCCGCACCCCCGCCGTCCTCCGCCTCCCAGAGGCCTGCCCCGTGTGGGCCAAGAAGGCGCTCGACCTCGGCCCCGCGGGCCTCATGCTCCCCGCCATCGAGTCCCCCGCCGCCGCTGCAGCCGCCGTCTCCCATTGCCGCTACCCGCCCCGTGGCGTCCGCGGCGCCGCCCACCCCATCGTCCGCGCCTCCGCCTACGGCCTCGACGACTCCTACCTCTCCCGCTGCGAGGACGACACCCTCATCATCTGCCAGGTCGAGACAGCCGCCGGCATTGCGGAGGTCGACGCCATTGCGGCCGTTGACGGCGTCGACGTCGTCCAGATGGGCCCGCTCGACCTGTCAGCCAGCTTGGGGTACCTGTGGGACCCCGGGAACCGGAAGGTGCGAACCACGCTGAGGGAGGCCGAGAGGAAGGTGTTGGAGGCCCGGAAGAAGGAGGCAGCTTCGGATGGCAATGTGGCTTATTTGGGCGGGTTCGCGATGCCGAATGACCCACCTGAGCAGCTCAAGCTGAGGGGGTACCATATGGTGTCCGGTGCAGTGGACATTGGGTTGTTCCGGAAGGCGGCACTTGACGATGTCAAGCGGTTTAAGGAGGCAGTGATGGAGATTGGCGAGGGAGATGAGGAGGATGAGAAGAAGAAGGAAGATGATGGGTACTGGAGTGAGTGAGCAGAGCTCAGCTAAAGAAAGCGAGGAAATGGTCTTCTGTTTGTGTTCTGAATTGAGACTTGAGAGGTCTAAGTGATCTTAAGGGGCTCCATTTTCTGGCTTTTGGTGTACTTTTTTTTAGTTATCGATTTGATTATCAGGAAGCAGTCTGTTTGAGCATCTTAGTATTCCCATTTGTAGGTGGTAACGGGTGAGTACCAATAATGAAGATGGATTTTACAGAAATGATGTTGTATCCTTTTCTTTCAATTTATTTTGCACATTCCGAAAAAGCTAGAAATTTTTCTAAGTCAAACACCAGAAATTATGTCATGGGAAGAGAAATCCAGTGGTAAGGTTTTTTTTAGATTGTTGGTGTTGTGGGGTTAGGCCAAGCTACATGTCCACAATCTAGATTGTCAATCTCACTACCTGCTCAACCCCCACCACCAGTTCAGATATGCAGGCACATCCCATCCAAAAACCATTGGGTCCTTTGGACATTTCCACAACCAAAACATCTCCTTCCAGACTCCAGCAAATAGGATGCAGCCTTAGGGGTTAGGAGCTAAGCCCTCTTCTAATTTTCTTGAGTCCTCCAAAGTTTTTGCTGCTCTTTTTCTCATGACCACAATGCTCGCAGGTAGCTCCATAGTGAACACCGACCTTACTTGCTCTTCAAGGATATCCTCCTGCTCAGACTTCACATCTGGTCATTCTTGGCGTCCAATAGAGGCTGCAAAGGTCTACCAGACGCGTGCTGTGCGCTCGCTGCGGATAACCTGTACTGCCACTAAGCCTGCAAAGTCTCCAGTATTGTGAATATGCTCTTCTTTTTCTTATGCTCTTCTTTTTCTTGCTGTTAGTTATTCTGTTAGGTATGATGTTATCTTGCTCTGATCCTTATGTTTTTGTTTTTTTACAGCCGAAGAAGATTGGAAGACCAAGCGGCAAGTCCTACTAGAAAATCGGGTAATTACCATCAATTCTGACTATTAACTATTTTATCATTAAATATATATAAAGTTTGTTACGAAATACTTAACCTTTAGTTCAATGAAGGGGGTTTGAATAACACATGTATGGGTAGAAAAAATATAGATTCCATGTGAAATAGGCCCTATTTTGACATCTATAGGAAACTTATCTACCCTACTTCTGTTGACTCATATGTTAATTTGTTGTTGACTCATGGTAGTGAGCCTTTTATGCTTAGCAATTGCCATTTACATTAGAGGTGTTGCTGTTGTTTGCTTCTGCAGGTACGTAGTGTTGATGTGAAGGAAGCACAGGAAAACAACTTTGTAATTCTTGATGTCAGACCAGAAGCGGAGTTTAGACTGTAGTTGCTGTCTCCAGTTGTTGTACCACAATTCAGCTCTGGGTTTTAAGGCAATAACTTACGTTTACAATACCACATAATTGCAATTCTTTGTGCCATTCATCGGTCAGAAACACTAGCTTTAGCAAAAAAAAAAAAGGGGGCCTAAACTTTAGCAAATTTTATGTGTATCAGAGATCATATACTGATTCAACAGTACTAATTGAATACAATTCTGTAATAACTGAAGATAAGAGCATAGGTTGCAAATAGATGAACATAAATTAATTTTTTCAGGTTGGGATCTAAAAGACTAAAAGTAATAAAATCCTTTCTAATGATGTCTAAAAAATTGTCAAACTTTGTTCTGGTATACTATGTGCTGCTTCATATCATGGAATTTTGTATTTCACTACTCAAGGTTCATTAAATTTTGGTGGCAATAGCATCATAGTTATGGAGTTTATTCTTATGCAGGCTCATCCACCTGGTGCCGTTAATGTACAAATATATAGATTAATAAAGGAATGGACAGCATGGGATATTGCAAGATGTGCAGCATTTGCGTTCTTTGGCATATTTGCAGGAACAGAAGAGAATCCTGAGTTCTTACAAAGTATGGTAGCAAGTTCTGTTCGCTTTGGCATATTTGCAGGAACAGAAGAGAATCCTGAGTTCTTACAAAGTATGGTAGCAAGTTCTGTTCGCTTCTCCTTGATTACTACTTGTATATGAATCGGCAATCAGCGGCATATGTTATCTTTGTGCAGGTGTGTCATGAACTTTAGTTCATAACGGGGTAAACACCGCCAGGAAGAAGGCCGGACGACGTCGGCTTGGCGGGATGAGAGATTAAACTATAGACTGGGATGATAGAACCTTAGGAGGGAGACTAGATTAATTCATTTTTTTTGCTTCTTTGATAATAAATACATGTTACCCCTTTTATAGGGATGACTCGATTTGACCTTTAAGAAATAATCTGTAAGAAAACCTATCTTTAACAATCTAATCCAATAATAACTTGCCTAACTAATAGATAATATCAAACACATAATAGATAGAATCATAAATAATAAACTTTCCTAATAATCGGGTTGTTACTGTTCAACCCGTCGCATGAACAGTGTTGGCCCATGACAACTACTCCCTCTTTTTGCGATAGCTCGTCCTCGAGCTGTGGTGGTGGCCATGGCTGAAGCCCTAGGTGGACCCAAGTTGACGAGAGGTTGCGATGGTGACATGAGTTCTTGAAGATCATTGCCTCCACACGTGGTTGCGGCAAACTCACTGGTCGCTGCGGCAGACATGGCATCAACCCTAACAACGCCACAGTGGCCAAGATAGACTTCGGTAGGGCCACGGTGGGCTCCGGCAGCATCACAGTAAGACGTGTAAGTGCGGCAGCTGCTGCAATTGCTAGAGGTAGCTTCGCCGCCGCCGTGGATGGCGTCACCACCTCTGTAGAAGGCATCGTCGCCGCAGTGGGAGGCTTCGTTGTCGTCGCCAAGATCATCTTCTCCAAAGTGGCATGCATGTCGATGAAGATGGCCGCCATTTTCTTGTCGTTGTCGTTGGTACTCATGACCATCTTGTTGACATTAGCCTTTATCATAGCCAACGACTCGGCGGCAAGTCTGATGGTCTGATCTGTCGCTATAACCATGGTAGCAGAAGTCATGGGAAGAGATCGACTGCTCTGATACCAAATATCATGAACTTTAGTTCATAACGGGGTAAACACCGTCAGGAAGAAGGCTATGCGGAAGAAGGCCGAACAACGTCGGCTTGGCGGGATGAGAGATTAGACTATAGATTGGGATGATAGAACCTTGGGAGGGAGACTAGATTAATTCATTTTTCCTGCTTCTTTGATAATGAATATATGTTACCCTTTTTATAGGGATACCCGATTTGACTCTTAAGAAATAATCTCTAAGGAAACCTATCTCTAACAATCCAATCCAATAATAACTTGCCTAACTAATAGATAATATTAAACACATAATAGATAGATTCATAAATAATAAACTTTCCTAATAATTGGGGTGTTACCGTTCACACATGAACAGTACCCCATCACATGAACAGGACCGGCCCATGACAAGGTGTTGAAGCAAAACTTGGTAAAGATGCAAAGATAATTGTGGCATGTTCGACGGGAGGAACAATGAAGCCAACACAGAATCTACCTGATGGGAAGCAATCTAGGTATGTCATGTTCCCAAGTATTATTTATCACTAAACTTGTTTCCTTTCCTACAGATTGATGTTCCTGTTCTAACTGACGTGAAAGTGCTGATTCAGTTTATTAATGTGATTGGCTTAAGCGAACGTTCTCTCCATCTTTCATGAAATGAGAAATGTGCCTATTTACTACTACTTTGTTATTCTAATCCGGTTTCCATAAAATGCTTTCTATGTTGTCAGGATCCTTTGTTAGTTGATGGAAATTTATTTTGCAATTTGAACATCTTTTCTTTCTTTGTACTGGTGGTTTTGTTTCATTTTTTTTCTTAGTGTCGACACTGTAGGCTTGGCATGTTCTAGCATTATCATGTGGTGGTCATAGTGATTTTCAGTACTAAGATATTATCCTGTCAAGAAGATAGATGATTCTTCTAGGTATTAAGGTACTAGATATTTGCAACTATAACAAGTTGAATTACTTAAGCAATAAAATTAGCCAACTATTGAAAAATATTTTTTATGGATGGATGTTAACAACATTCTAATTGTTCTTCTGTAAAATCTTTTGTATATGTGTAATAGAAGTGGATCAAACTCAATACTGTGCATGTGATTACAGTGAACATATTCAGTCAGTTGAAAACCAGATACAATTTCCAATTCCTACCATATTGCACATCCATATACAACAAAGTAGAAGGGGCTGTACTTGAATATAAGTTGCCAGTTTATCTATTTTCCCCAATTTCTAGATAGTGTCACTTCATGGTGTGTTTGACTACTGAGCTTTAGCTGTTGAATTTTCAGGTTCTGCACTATGCAGGGTAAATCATAGATGAGAACCAACTGTTTTAGTTTTTTTTTTTCATATGCAAAGCTACCAACATAATAACTTCTAATAAATCATGTGAATTCATTATCGTACTTAGAGAACTTACATGCAGGCATACAACATTCACTTCTATAGTTTGAAAATGGAAATTCAGATCGTTTAGTGGTTTTGTAATTGCATCTTTAAGAAAATAAAATAGGTAGAAACTGCATTACAATGAACTATCTGCAAGATGTACTTGTTCCAAGCTGTCAATTGGGAAGCTACTTAGTTTGCTATGAAGCAAGATCATGTAGGTCTTCCGAACATCTATTTGTTCTTTCACCTGACCTTTTCAGAAGTTTGTATTATGTTCCAAAAGAAATTATAAATCCACTTCTAAGCACAGAGTTACTCATTGATTCTTTTTTTACTTTGGCAGGTCTCTGATAGCAGCATACCTGTTAGTCCTAAATGGTTACAAGAATGTGTTCCATCTGGATGGAGGACTTTACACATGGTTCAAGGAAGGTCTACCAGCTGTTGAAGCAGAAGAATGAGCAAAAAGGACCGGTTACTTCATGTTACGACATCATTGTTCATATACTGGAGTTGTGGTTAGTTGTAATGATGTGCTTCACGGATAAATGTGTGCACTGGTTTTTAGAATTTTATTCTATTGCCTCAGGTCACATATACATGTCGTTTTGGGATACGTGTAGTCAAACTTTCAAAACTTTAAGTGTCAATATCTTTTTAAATATTTAGATTGAATGCATAAAAATAATATGTATAGATTTGTCTCAAAAAGTATTTTCATAATATTATAATTTATTGGGTGTTATAACTATATTACTATAGAAATTAGTGGTCAATGTCCAAAATGACATGTATTTATGACACGAGAGAATTTGTGACGGGAGGGAGTTTTTTTATATAAAAAAAAACAGAGATGTCTCTGGTCCTGCAGATATGACGATGTGCTAGATTTCTTGTGACCTTTCTGTTGTCGACTTGTTGTTATATGATACTTGGGTATGACAATATGATGATTATGAGTTTGACAAAGAGAAGTGGGCAGAAGCATCATTTCTCTTGCACCTCTTAGAATGGACCGCTGCCGAAAATAATGAAAGGGAAACAAAATGGTAGCTTTGCAGACAGTTTTGCATGGAGTTCACTAGCTTTTGGGGGTTTCATTTGACATTGGGGTATGTTTTACTGGTAGGTTGGTAGACCCCTGCAAGATCTTAGGACATGTATAATACAATATGTTTGTACATGTGTGTTTAAAGAGAGAGAATAGTCATGTCATCTAGCACCAATGTAAAATTTGCTTCCTCCAATACAACCATTTTTTATAGGTGTTTAGATATTGTATAACTACCAGCTAAGCATCCATGCCTACTTAAGCAACTATGCTACAATATAAAAACCTTAACTGTCCTATGTGGCAATAAAATCAGTTTTTATTTGCTAAGCACTACTCAAGCATTCATGCTATAATATTTTTTTTTTGAAAAGGGGGTCACCTAGCTTTTGATTGAAAGAGTATCAAAGGTCTTACAAGAGAACAGAGGAAATAGGAACTAGGATCACCAGCTTACAGGGCAAGATCCAAAACAACAGCAAAATCAAAAGACATTAAGAAGTAGCAGGACAACAACTAGAGTTATCCAGATTACAGAACAGTTTAGTCCACTCTTCCACAGCCTCCAGGAAACAATCCAACTTGGGTCGATCATCCCTTCTACAGAGAACCCTCCATGACTGCAAACAAGATATAAATTTGAAAATAACTTCTACTGGTTGCTTAGAAAAATTCTTCTTAAACGTCATTTTGTTCCTATGTTTCCAGAGATTCCAAGATGAAACCGCAAAACTAAACAAGATCACATTTTAATCATTAGACCCCCTTTTTATCCAGCCAATTCATTTGGAAGTCATCTAAAGAATTAGGAGTACGTTCCCAACTTAGCAATTTTTAATACAAATCCAAAAAAATCTGGCCAAAACGCACGAAAACAGAACATGATCTATATTCTCCTCAAAACCACACAAGATACAAGTAGTCTCCCCTTTCCAACCTCTTTTTTTCAATTGATCCAAAGTTTGAACTCTGTTATGATAACAAAGCCACAGAAAAATTTTAACCTTCAAAGGAACCTTACTCTTCCAGAGTTTCTACATCTTTCTACAATTAACACCCCCCCCCCCAAAAACAATCTATCTATAAAGAGACTTAACTGAAAATACCCCAAATTTCTCAAAACACCACACCATAATGTCCTAATTATCATTCAATTCAACATTCTTAATAGAGTTTTTTTAAGTCCTCCCATTGGTCAGCCTCCTCAGCTCCCAGAGTCCTTCTAAAAGTAATATTCCAGCTATCACCAATCACCCCCTCAGCCACACTCATATATGGGGAATGGCAAATTTTAAAGAGCAAATTGTATTTGATTTTTAGAGGGAAATCTCCTGTCCAAACATCATCCCAAAAGGAAATGTCACAACCATTTCCAATTTTAAACCTTGTCCCCCATTGAAATAACTTTTTTAACCTTCTAAACATTCTTCCAAAACTGAGGCCCCTTCAAAGTATTGGCATCTCTGAACACACCTCTAGGAAAGTATTTAGCCTTGAGAATCCTAAACCAAAGTTCATGTTGTGCAGAAGCTATTTTCCAAATCCATTTAGATAAGAGACAATTATTCATCACCCTAGTGTTAATGACCCATAAACCTCCATAATCTTGATCTAACAGTATCCATTTTTTATGAACCTCCTCGTTGAATCTATAAAAACCCATGGTATAGGTAGGGAGACTACTCAGGCTACTATTAACTAGCACAAGACGACCACCAGAAGAAAGAAAATTGTTTCTCCAATTATCTAACCTCTTACCAATTTATCCACCACAGCCTCAACAGCTTTCACCCCAACATATCTGTCTCTAACCAGGATACCCAAATACTTCATAGAGAGATGAGCCAGCTTACAATAAAAAATATTTGCTACCTTTTGAGCCTCTTCTCCATTCACCCCTAACACAAAGACTTCACTCTTGTGATAGTTTATTTTCAACCCAAACATCCATTCAAAGCAGTAAAGTAAAAACTTCAAATTCAAGAAATGGTCTTCATTATACTCCAACATAATCACAGTATCATCAGCATACTGGAGGATGGGCACACCCTTAGGGATCAAATGAGACACCACCCCCCTAACCAAGTTTTTATCTTGAGCTATAGTAATAATTTCTGCCAAAGCATCTGCTACCAGATTAAACAGAAGAGGGGATAAAGGGTCTCCTTGTCTCAGCCCTCTATAAGTCTTAAAATAAGGACCAATCTCTCCATTTATATTTATGCTGACTCCCCCCACCTTACAGAACTCGTAACCAAACTAATTCACTTATCATCATCACCTCCTCCATAAACCTCCAACACATTTTATCATAAGCCTTTTTAAAATCTAGTTTCAGAATCACCCCTTTTGTTTTTGAAGCTCTAATCTCATGAACAATCTCATGGATGACAATCACCACATCCAAAATGTTTCTACCCTTGATAAAAAGCAGATTGACAATCATTGATTATTTTATCAGCAATCATACTCAATCTATTAGCTAGCAGTTTTGTCAAAATCTTAAAACTGACATTTAGCAGACAAATAGGTCTGAACTGCTTGATACTATTAGCCTCTTTGAGTTTAGGAATCAGCGTGATTACCCCAAAGTTCAGCCTTTTCATATCCAAGGCCCCTTTTGAGAAATCTTTAACCAGTTCAAGAAATTGATTTTTGATAACACCCTAAAACTCCTTATAGAAAAGACCAAGAAAATCATCAGGGCCAAGAGCTGAATTCCTTAGCAAATCTTTAACAACCTTCCATACTTCATCCTCAGTGAACTCCTGGATCAGCTTCCAATTATCTGCCTCTGAGATTCTCCTCTTGTTGTTCCAGATTTCATTAGTTAAAACCACCCCTTGATCTACATCAGAGCTAAAAAGATTTTTATAAAAGCCATAAATGTGATCTCTGATCTCAATTTTGCTTCTCAAAATAGTATCGCCATGTTCCAAACTGAAAATAAAGTTCTTCCTTCTCCCATTGGCATGGGTGCGAAAATAACTAGTATTTGCATCTCCCTTTAGTGACCCAATTAAAATTACCCCTGTGCTGCCGATGCAACTCCTCTACTTCATACACCTTTTCCAGCTCAGCTTCATAGAGTATCTTTGAAACCATTCCTCAGGAGTTAACCTTTTAACCTCAGTCACAGAGTCTAGCCACTGAATCTTATCAAGAATAACCTTCTTCTTAATCTTGTAATCCCCATTTATATTAGCACCCCAACCTCTCAAAAAGCTTCTTAAAGAAGCTAAACAACTAGTCCATCTGTCCATAGAATAGAACTTATCAGAAGCTCTCCTATTGAACTCCAGCCATTTACACTGAAGCAATGTCCTGAAATGGTCATTACATAACCACTTCTTCTCAAAGAAGAATCTACCTTTAATAACCATATCCCCTTCACCAGAATTCAACACAATGGGATTATGATCAGAACCCACTCTGACTAAACTCTGAACATGACAAAGAGGGAAGGTAACTTCCCAATCAGTAGAAACTAAAACTCTGTCCAAATTAACCATAATAGGATATTTTTGCTTATTTATCCAAGTAAATTTAGCACTCTTTCTTTTAATCTCTATCAATTTATTATCAGAAATGAACTTATTAAAGAGATCCATTAAACCAAAATTCAAATTACCTGAATTCTTGTCAGCAGCTTCCCTAATCAAATTAAAATCACCCCCAACCACCACAGGCAAAGCCATATTTTTACACTTTCTATCCAACTCTCCCAAGAAAAAAAGAGGAAAACTCATGCTTAGCAGGACCATACACTACCACCAACTCCTATCTAAAATTAGTGATCCTATTCCTAACCACCGTGCTAACAGAAAACCTACCATAATCATAGCTTTCATGCTACAATATAAAAAATAACCTTAACTGTGCTATGTGGTAATAAAATCAGTTTTTATTTGCTAAGCACGTGTATTGCATGCTCTTATAGGAATCTGCTAATATGAATCGGCCCTATGTTAATGTGATTTTCAATGTTTTAGCTTTGTTTATATGTTATAATAAATAGAGAATCTGTATTTTGGTGTTCCTTCAAGGGAATTTCTTGGAGTTGCATCGAAAGTAGTAGAAAGAAAAGGTGATGACGAAATCAGTGAACCAGAAGGAAGGAATTTTCCGCGCTTCAAACGAGGCCTGAGTTTGATACAGGTAAAAACCACAATCATTCTCTTCTATGCACCAACGAAGTAAAAATTATGATCGATGATTGATGGATTAAATACAATCATATATGAAGAATTAAACTTTTTCCTGTCACATATACAATGCTTTACATGCCTGAACCCCTCTATATTCGAGAATGCAAGTTGTGAAGTTCAGAAACCAAAAAACTTTCACGTCTCACAATGCCATCAAGAAGACCACAACCTAGTCTTGCCAATCACGAGCAGGCGCACTGCGAGCTCTTCTTCATGGCGCTAGTCTCCATGATGGAGCCCACGTCCACCTTGGTCCCCTTCAGCGACAGCACCTCACCGCCGTCGCCACCATTGCCGCCGCCGTTGCGCACCCGCCGCGCCTCGTCGAGCTCGAGCGCCCTGCGTGAGACGACGGCAAAGATCTCCTCGAGGAGCGTGAGGAAGGCACGCTCCACGTTGTCCCCCGTGAGCGCGGATGCCTCGGAGAAGAAGAGCCCCTGCTCCTCCGCGAAGCGCGCGGCCTCGTCGGAGGGCACCTCGCGGCGGTGCGCCGGCATGTCGGCTTTGTTCCCGATGAGCGCCACGACGGTGGAGCCGTCGGCGTGCGCGCGTAGCTCCTCCACCCACCGGGCCACGTGCTCGAACGTCCGGCGGCGGGTGACGTCGTACACCACCATGGCGCCCAGCGCGCCGCGGTAGTACGCGCTCGTCACCGCCCGGTACCTGCACACACGCGCACAGTCCAAATGCCAATTAAACTAAGCATGGTTCCACTTGATTTAAAAAAAAAGTGTTCAAAATTGTGAAGAAATCTTTTGGCCTTCCGCGTACGGCATATCAACGTTCATTTGGAAGACGAATTTCACACCAATCATATAGAAGCTGTTTTGTATATTCTAAAACTCCCGCGTTCACGATGAGTTGTCGCTAGGCTCCAACGAGGACCTCTTTGAGGATAAAGGGCATCATCTCAACTATTTCTTACCTGTCATATCATTTAAAATTCTAGTTGAAGGAGAGAGAGGATATAAAAAGAGAGAACGTGACATCTCTTATGTAAGAGATAAACTGGACACGCAAACCATCGCAAATTGTGGGTGTTAAAGGGGATAAGTTGTGTTGAAAATAAATAATTTTATAGATAACTTGTTGGAGATATTGTCTCTAAAGTTGTCTGTAGATGAGTTGGAGTCTTTAGAGATAACTTTAAAAAACAAACTATTGTGCATACCCTAATGATAGACTCGTAAGGTTGCGCACTCACACTATCAGTTTATAGCCTCATTTCTACCTTAATACAAAGTGTGGGAGAATAAGTCTTATCTCTTCGTACCATTATCATTGGGTGCCAACCAGCTAGTCCAAATGCGAATTGGGCATGTAAGATTGCCCCACTATGTGATGGTTTTTTTAGTTCTTTTCCTACAAAGGAAAAGGTGTTCCTGTCGCGGAACACTTTCAATAGAGCATTTTTTATTTTTTTAATCTTTTTTAAAAAATATTTTAAAGATAATTTTTTTCTAACTTTATTTTCAATTCTGATCTCTTTAGTCACGCCACAACGCGTGTCGTGGCAAAAAAATACGTTGACATGCCACAGATTTCGGCGTGATCAAATTGTGATGTCACACCACTCCTCTTGGCATGACAGGATTTAGCCCCAAAACGGACGCGTCCAAATGGGTCGGTGACATGACAGATTGACAGCACGGTTTGGTCACGCCGTAATCGGTGGTGTAATAGCACAGTTTGATCACGCCGTAATTGGTCATAGCATGGTCAAAGAGATCAGAATTAAAAATAAAGTCAAAAAGATATTATTTTTAAAATATTTTTTTAAAAAAAATAAAAAATAAAAAGATTTCTGTTTGGGTGGCCTGACTCCGACGAATCGTCTAGCAAGTAGCAATAGCATCCAATTGTCGCATTGTCAACATGGGTATAGCTTTCACGTGGCTTCATGAAAACTGCCTACCATTTTGTGTTGTTATCTTACTTTTTCTTTTTCGAGGCGAGCATTCTTATCTTAGGTTTTTTACTAAAATGATATTGTTGACGGTCGTAATAACAAATCTAGTCCATTCCCAATGCTAGTAGCAAAAATAACACCATAGAACTGCCACTGCTCGATATGTCGCCAAGTCCGATCCAAAGAGACAGACATCGCTTGTTCGTACCCCAAGGGCCGAAAGCCTCTCCGCACGGTACGTGTGTAGTCCAAGCCCCTGGGGCAGCCCTACCTAGTTCGTGTCCCTAGGGCACAATCCTCTGCCGAGTGAATTTGCTGTGTACGTGCATGTATGTTGGCGAGTGCCTTTGCGAGTGAAGTGCCTGGGGCACGGTCTTGTATGCGGCTGGCCTAGTTTCCAGGATTTAGCTCTGACTTTGGACTTAAGCATTACCAAAGCAGGCCGCGTCCATTCCATTCATGCCATGCGCATCCATCCTCCATGTTTCTTAACGGTGAACACAAGGGAAAAAAAGGTTCTCTCTCTCAGAACGTGAAGAATGTCAAATGGTAACCGCACGCGTGTCGTCTCGTTTCACTGCAAATCTTGCCTTGTACCGCTTTGCTCTGCCTAGCTCGATCTATCCCCGTCGTCCCCTACCTCTTTTAATTTTGGCGGTAATGCATACGAAACGAATGCTAAAATTATTCCTTCGTGCAACCAGAAAGGCAGCTACAAAAAGCCGCAAAATTCCATGGTTGCAATCGATCGCAAAAGCGCATCCTTGCTCTGGTGGTTGCCTACCCTGCGTTTTCTGCCGCAACGCTGGAATTCAGTGCTCTCGCTTCTTTTGTAAACCAAATTTTAGACTTTTCAGTCTTCAAATTACAACTTCGGCCTGCAATTTCTACGGGGATTTGCTAGCGTAAATCAGAAAAAGAAAAACGCAAGATGTCTTTATGGAGATAGTTTTCGACAGTAAATCTTAGCAACATAGCTAGCCCTTATATGGCCGCCGATCCAAATACTTACACAAAGATGATCGATCATGGTTAGTTTTAAAAGATTCTCTCTTCGAATCATAAAGAACGGATGGAGTTGCTTCCTTTTTGCTTGCAATAAGATTAACTACTAGTTATTCTTTGGACGTGATCTTAAGCCACCGCCTATTGTTTTCTCGAATCTGAACATATATTTTGGTTGGTTGTGCGGTAACTGCGCAAGTTTGGGCTGGCTTTACAGACTGGCTCTCGGTGTCCGGTGCCTAGCGGGCAACAGTCCCTTCAAGACCATTGGTTGGTTGCTCGGCATTCTCAACCCAGGAGGCACAGAAAAGAAATAGATGAGTGTACCATTCTCGTTTCTTGGATGCTTTGGAAGGAGCGCAATCAAAGGATCTTCAACAACATGGTCAGTTCTATCGAGCAGATTCTTCAGCTTGCTCTCCAAGAGCATCAACAATGGCGTTTGCCAGTTGCGCTTTGTCAGGTCGCGGCCTCGGAGGAGTAGTTGTTTTCTTTGGCTTTTGGATTTTGTTTTCCTGTTTTGTCGGTCTTTCGGCTTCTTCCGGCTTAACCTCTTTCGGTTGCTAGTCGGAAGTTGCTTTCTTTGCTAGTTTCTATTATGTTGTGTTTCTCCGGTTCTTTCCGGTTCTTTCCCTCTAATGAAAGTTGTGCAAAGCTTTTGCACTTCTTTGAAGAAAAAAATCTGAACATATCCTACCTCTTTTAATTTTGCTCTGCCTTAGTTATTTTTTTCCTTGTGTTCACCGTTAAGAAACATGGAGGATGTATACGCACGGCATGAATGGAATGGCCTGCTTAGGTAATGCTTCAAGTCCAAAGTCAGAGCTGAATCCCGGAAACTAGGCCGGCCGCATACATGACCGTGCTCCAAGGACACTTCACTCGGCAGTATGCACGCACGTACACGGCAAATTCACTCAACAGAGGACCGTGCCCCAGGGGCACTTCACTCGGCGAGACCGTGCCGGGCACGAACAATCTAGCTCCGGCCCCTAGGGTATGGACGAGACGACGTGTCACGTAGCAGCAGCTTTGTGATGCCATTTTGGCTATTGGCGGTGAGAGCGGGCTAGAAAGAAAAAAAAAACACTCTTATCTTCTCATCTTACAATTTAATTTCTTTCAGGAGTCCTGGTACTCACCCAATCGGTGATCAACTTAAATACAAGGAAAATGAAGTCGATCGACTGACATCATCATCCCCTCCTCCGGAAGCAAGAGCTCTTTATTATAAACGTACTTGGTTGGCGGTATATACTAATCATGTGGGAAAACAGCCAAATCAGGTGGAATAACTTGAAGCTAACATTAACAAAAGGCAAAGGCTTCATTCACATTAACAAAATATTCACACCAATATAGGCTACACGCAAGCATCTATATATAAATAGCTGGTATCACGTATATATGTCCTAATGAAAACGACCGCAATTTTATACCGTGATCATTCATCAGAATTGTGTGTATGGTGCAGAAGCGGTGCGCCGGAAACGATCGAACGGGGTTGAAATTGAATTGAACGAAGTGGACGTACGCACGTACCTCTCCTGGCCGGCGGTGTCCCAGATCTGCGCCTTGACGCGCTTGCGGTGGAGCGTGAGCGTGCGCGTCTGGAACTCGACGCCGATGGTGGACTTGGAGTCGAGGAAGAACTCGTCCTTGGTGAATCGCCCCAGAAGCTGCGTCTTCCCCACCGCCGCGTCGCCCACCACCACCACCTTGAACACGTAGTCGATCTCCGCCTCCTTCTCCCCCTCCCACCCAGCCGCCGCCGCCGCCTCCTCCTCCTCCCCCCATCTCGCCACCATCCTCCCTAGTTCCCTTTGCAGCTACCCTCCCTTCCTTCCTTCTCTGAATCAATCAAAACCTTACCTTTTCGTCCCTTTTCTTGATCACCTCTCACCTCTTTTTATCTACCGATGCTTCTTGCTTCTTGATTATTAATTGATATGATGTGTGAACTGTGCGAAGTAAAGAATATGTATCTATATGGTTAGCTACTAGCTAGGTAGGCTGTGGTGTGGCATGCAAGAGCAGGGCAGGGTAGGGCCAAGTCGCCAACATTGCATAGCATGCAGTGCTTTTGAGGTAGAATTGTGCTGGCGTCTACTCTAGTGCCTGCCTAGTGATGGGGGTTTGTGCGTGTGTCCTGCTTTTGGAGAGACGGATTGCAGCACAAAAGAGTGAGAATATTTGGCGGATACGGCCAGTTTACGAATCGTATTTACACTACTGATCATTGGTAAACGGTATTTGCAAAAATAGCAACGCGGACGCACGACCACTCCGCGCCCGCGCTGCTGTGCCGCCACGTCGGCGTGGCGCGCTCACCCGTGCCGGCCGGTCCCACCACCGCATGCGCGGCGCACGCTCACCTGCACACCCGCGCCTTTCGTTTTTTCATTTTTTTAATTTTTTAGATGTAAAAACATTTTTTTTTAAAAAAAAAAATTGCTACAGTGGTGGGCGCACGCTCACCCTGTGCCCACCACTATAGCATTTTTCGTTTTTGTTTTTTTTTAAAAAAAAACATTTATGTTTTTGTTTTAAAAAAAATCATTTATGCATATTTTTTGTAAGAATTTTTAAATATAGTAAACAGGGTCTAAAAATTATGAAATTTTTTGTGGAGCCTTCTGACACTGTGTATTTGCATGTGTAATATTTTCAAAATTTTATCCATTATGATTTTTTCTCGAAAATTTATTTAAATATATTGTAAATAGGGTTTCATCATTTCATGTGACTTGGAATGTATAGAAAAAACGCTGCATTGCAACTCCATTGGAGATGTCGATATACAATATGACAACACATATTATACCACAGGCTAGATAAACTTGTACATGAACCAGCGAGAAAAATGCGTGGCATGCGGATCATATAACGATGGACCGTAACCTCCGGCTGCGTGTGCGTTTGAAGGCTACGGTACATCGTTATATGATCTGCACGCCACATATTTCCCTATTTGGTTTATGTACAAGTCTATCCGGCTTTGTGGTGCGATGCGAGATAAAGAATAGTATCCACATTAGGGTTTCATCTTGCATCCCGAGCTTGTCGCTCCTCTCTCTGAGTGAAGTGATAGGATATGTCTCCTCGTAGATGGCTCTTGAGTGAGCGGTGACCTTGACGCGCCACATTTCCTTGTCGTACTTGTTGATAGTGAAGCCATGATACTGCAGTCGGTGGGCGTAGCCCAAACCTAAAGTATGCACCACAACTCGCATGAAACCCACCTCCTTCTCGCGTAGGTGTTCATGAAACACATCTAATTTTTTTGAAATTAAGAGAAGATAAGTATCAATTTAAGCCATAACATTTTTCTACACACGACTAACAAAGTTAATTACCACTAAACTAATTCATTACTACTAAACTAATTCATTACTAGTCAACTAGCGATTACGACTAATTAATTACCCATAAACTATCTAATTACGACTAGTGACTAAGACCGACTAATTATGACTACGATAATAACGGCAAAAACATAGCACAAATTACGTCCTTTGGAGGAAGTAATCAATCACCATTCGGAAGTAATCAATCAAGGTGAGCGACGGCGAGTGCGAGTTCGTATTTATAGCCGAGCGGAGAAGAGTCGCGGCGTTGGCGCGAGAATTCCGTCGGTTGGCGCGGAATTTACGGGCGAGGCGACGGATGTGCGAGTAGGGAGGAGGGACGGTGGGATAATGGACAAAATTTCATGAAATCATTCCAAGTCACATGAAATGATGAAACCCTATTTACAATATACTTAAATGAATTTTGGAGAAAAATTCATAATAGATAAAAATTTTAAAATATTACACAAACAAGTACACAGTGTCAGAAGGCTCCACAAAAAAATTCATAATTTTTGAACCCTGTTTACTATATTTAAAAATTCTTACAAAAATATGCATAAATGATTTTTTAAAAAAAACAAAAACATAAATGATTTTTTTAAAAAAACAAAAACAAAAAATGCTACAGATGGTGGGCGCGGGGTGAGCGTCGCCCACCATATAGCAAAAATTTTTAAAAAATGTTTTACATTAAAAAATTTTAAAATGAAAAAAAAACGTACATGCGTGGGCGCGAGGTGAGCGTCTTGCGCGCGCTGGGTGGTGGGACCGGACCGGGCGCGGGGTGAGCGCGCGCCCGCGCTCGACGTGGCATGCAACAGCGTGGCGCGGTGGTGGCCGTGTGCCCGCGTTGCTATTTTTGCAAATACCGTTTGCGAATGGTCAGAAGTGTAAATACGATTCGTAAACTGGCCGTATCCGCAAAAAATTCAAAAGAGTGATAGTGCCTTTGCTGTCTTGTCCATGTTAATTTGAAGCCACCTAGTCTTGTTTTTTTTCTTAAATAATACTGTTGTACGTAAAATAACAAATCTAGCTTTATCCGAATATCATAGTCCAAAATGGCACCGTGGATTCACCGACAGACGACAAGTGTCCTCATCCACACCTCGGGCGCATAGACCGGACGAAAAGGTAAGGTTTTCATTGATTCAGAGAAGGAAGGAAGGATTAATTGGCCATAATTAATGAGCTGTAATTAATTAGTCAAAATTAATTTAGTTCTAATCAATTTAGTCATGGTTAATTAGTTGTAATTAATTTAGTCATAAATAATTATTTATAATTAATTATTCATAGTTAGTTAGTCGTTATTAATTAGTCCTAACTAGACAGGAGGCCTCGTCCCTTCCCCAGAAGAGGGGACGAGGGAAGTCCCCTCCCAAGAGAGGGGACGAGGGGTCTGTGCGCCCGAGACATGGACGAGGAGACATGTCGCCTTCCGGCGAGTCCGCAGTGCTATTTTGGGTTTTGATCTCCAGAGGGGCTATATATATATATATATATATATATATATATATATATATATGTTATTTCACATTCAAACAGTGCCATTTAAGAAAAACAATCGTCTTGCTCCCCTTTTTTTTCATTTTTTTTTGTGTGTTGCCTTTTGCTTTTCTTGCAGAGTTTGAAAGCGAGGGAAGGTTTGCTTCAAACTTGCTCCGCTAGCCTAAGTCATCTTTCGATACCACCTCAATCGTTTTGGACCTCGGTTCTCTTAACCTAGTCCCGATCTAGTCAGCCTCATTATGACCTAACTCCGGTGTCCTACAACCATCACAAGCAAGCAAACCGTTAGCACCGCATGATACGCACAATTATCAATTCACATAATTGATGAGACATGAGCACATACTTTCACAAAAGCTTTTGCTCAAACTTCGCCTTCTCTGTGGTTCTTATCCATCTTACGCCTTGCTTGAGTCCAACCATCTCACCCGGCATCTATGACCGTTTTAGATCTTGGTTCTCCTAACCAAGTCCTGGTCCTCCTTGCCGTTGACCATAGTTGACTCTAAGTCACTTACATAACAATAGACAAAACAACCATTTTCGAGCATAAATTCTTCACAACTTGACCCATATTAGTTAAAACATGTATCATGCAAAACAGCATCCATGACCACTGTCTATGACCACTGTCCATGGCCACTGTCTACGACCGGTGTCCACGACCACTGACCTGGTTAAAAGAGTTACGACCGCTGACCTAGTCGAAAAAGGTCTACAACTACCTGGTCGAAAAAGTACGACCACACCTAGTCAAAAAGCTATGACCACATGGTCGAAAAGGGCTACGACCACTTGCTACTCATAGCTACAGTACTCAGAGCTGCATGACTCGAAAGCTACAATACTTGGCACGCGTAACTGCAGTACTCGAAGATTTCGATCACTCAGCACTCATAGCTACAGTACTCATAGCTTTCGACCACTCGGTAATCGTAGCTGCAGTACTCGAAGATTTCGATCACACGGTACTCGTAGCTACAGTACTCATAACTACAGTACTCAATGAACAACACTCGTAGTTTTCGACCACTCGGTACTCGGTTGCGGCCAACCCGATATTCCTGAACTCTGCAGAAAACGAGTAATTCGACAAACCTTCAATACCATTGCAAATTGTATCATCATCATAAGATCATAAACATATCCCCATAATATCCACAATGATAGCACATGTTGCTTCCTGCCTAATAAGAGTATGCCATGTATGCCTCTCTCTTGCAGCGAGCCAGAGAAAATAGGGTTCCAGCTATAAGCATACAGGAGTGGGATGCATTAGTCATGAGCAAAAGCCAGAAATATTGTAGATTGTACTGCGCCTAATCTCTTTTAATTTACCTTTAATATGCTCAACAGAAAGTTTATGTGCTATGCTATGTTCGACACGAATACCTTTGAATACCTTTTTGCCCATCAACACTGTAACAATCTCACGAGATGAAAAATAACATTGGTTTGTTAATAACATGTGGCTCTATAACCCACATGTCATCTTTATATTAAATGTTATTTTTAAATTTATACATTATTGTAATATTACTGGACAAATTTTTCCTAAAAAATTGTTAGATACATGAGCTGATTTAGTATAGTGGTTGGTCATCTTCTCAGGCTTCATCACTTCACAACTAATGTCACACTCACACCGTCACACGGCTCGATCAGAATTCAGAAAATTCGACTGCAAGTTGCAGGAGCTGTGCATTTGCAGTCCAGAAGAAACCAAGAAAATCCAGGTCCAAGCATCAGTCCATTTTCCGGATATGTATAACCGATAAGAACATCACGATCGTGGTGGCGGTGCTACGCAAATGCGTCCCGGTTAAGGCTTCTCTGGGCATGCAGAAAATCGAACCACTTTGGCCACAGACTTGCAAGCACTACCCTGTCGTCGCTTTGGCTCCGTATGTCACGCAATCGCAAGAACACGCGGTAATCATGCATGACATACGATATTTCCGTATTTTCAATCAAAATGACGGGACCAAGCTACAGCTAGTTGTAATACTCTGGTCTACTCGTGGTACAGTCATGTGACCTAGGTGAAGGTGTATGGTGGAATTAGTCACGTATTATTTGTAAATAAGTTGTAGTATATAATGCTTGTTGAATCCAAACTTAGTAAATCTGGGTTAATCCTTTTACACAAAATGAGTACGAAAGTGTAAGCGGGATGCTATATATGCACGGGTCCACCTCACGGTGGACCGGGCGTTGAACGGATTTTGGGCTAGAGTGTTATAGATGGTATCAGAGTATCAACTTTCATTGCACGGACACGTGCGGATAGGGGCGCGCATATAACGTATGACATGTAAGCCTAGAGTGGACAAACGGCATGACATATGTGTCGGCACATGACGCACATCCGTGTATCAAGAGGTGATTTTGAGCATTTGCCGCGTATGCGGTATGCTGCCGAGGGTGTCAGGCCTCAAGGGGTGAATGTAATACTCCAATCTTGTCTAAAGTGAGTTGTAGTAGTATATAATGCTTGTTGGATCCAAACGTAACACATCCAGGTTAAGTATAAGTAGGATGCTATGTGTGTGTGGATCCGTTCCCACTATGGGCTGGATATTGAGTAGATTTTGAACCAAGGTGTTACACTATCTGCGAGATCCCACTGAAAAAGCTAACGATTTTTTAGCAGGTTTAATATATCATCCCGTAGGTGAGATGGCAGGTGTAAGGTGTTGGTACAAATATGGACAGCTCGAATTTTTGGCCGATACGGCCCGTTTGCAACCCGTATTTGCAGTTTTAACCATCGAAAGCGTGTATTTGCAGAAATGGCAACATTGACGCACGGCCACCGTGCACCAGCGCCGTCGTCGCGATACGGCCCGTTTGCAAACCGTATTTGCAGTTTTAACCATCGAAAATGTGTATTTGCAGAAATGGCAATGCTGCCAGCACCGTCGTCGCGACACATCACCCGCCGGCACATTGCGGCCGTGCACCAGCAGTCGCCGGCGCGTTGCGGCCGTGCGCCAGCAGCCCGGCCCCGCCACCTCAGCGCTGGCGCATGGTGGCTATGCGCTAGCGCCGTGGGCGCATGGGCACCCTGCGCTAGCCAAATTATTAATTAGTTAATTAGGTTAGGTTAATTAGATAATTAGTTAGAGTCTGAAATTTAAAAAAATTTAAAATATAGTAAATGAGTTCAAAAAATTATGATTTTTTTTTTGTGGAGGCTTCTGACATCGTGTACTTGCTTGTGTAATTTTTTATTATTTTATTCATTCTAAATTTTTATTGCTATTTCGTATAAGTGTCCTGTTCCTAAAAATCAATAAATGTTCGTGCCATGTGTTGATTGTCCAAAGATTTGAACGAGGTCCTCCCTCCATTTCCCACTGTCCCTCCTCTCTCCTCCGCACATCTGTCGCCTCATCCAGAAATTCCACCACCAATGCTTACAGAATTCCCGACGCCAACGCCGCGACTCCTCCTCCGCTCGGCTATAAATACCAAACTATGGCACTCGCTCTTCGCTCATATCAATTGCGTTTCGATTCTCGTTCTTGCACTCGTCGCTGAGAACTGAGAGAACGTAACATAATTAATTTTATTGGGAGGTTAACTGTTTTCTTGCTTCTCGTCGCTCGTCGCTCGGCCTTGATTTATTACTTCCCCCGAAAGGCTGATTGATTACTTCCTCCGAAGGGCAGATAATTTGTGTTATGCTTTTGCCGTTATTACCGTAGTTGTAATTAGTCAGTCTTAGTCAGCTAGTTGTAATTAGATAGTTTAGGGGTAATTAATTAGTCGTAATTAGTTAGTTGATTAGTAATGAATTAGTTTAGTGCTAACGATGGATGACACTTTCCTCACGGGGAAGTACAAGGGCACCATCCTCACCGCGGTGGTGGCCGATGCGAATGACCAGCTTATCCCGGTGGCATTTGTCGTTGTGGATCAAGAACACATGTAGCTGGCTATGGTTCTTGGAGAACGTGAAGAGGGCGGTGGTGGGAGACCGGTCCAACGTCTGTCTAATCACAGACCGCAATGCTGGGTTGTTGGCGGCCATCAACACCATGCAGTGTGGGACAGATCCATCTCACCAGTGGAACGACGTGCAATCCAGGTGGTGCATGAGGCATCTTGTATCTAACTTGTTCACGTGGTTCCGTAGTCAGGAACTCATGAAGACGTTCAAGGCATTGTGTCTGCAGAACCAGAGATGGAAGTTTGTGTCTATTTGGAGAGACCTCGAACACCGGACTACGAGGCATACAAGGGAGTCCACTCCGGAGGGGGAGCAACCTAGTAGCGCTATAAGCTTCTCCGAGTGGATTAACGGCCATGCTCCTAAATTGGAGAAATGGTCTCTCCTTTATGACGCAGACGGTGCGAGGTACGGGATTATGACGACCAACATATCCGGGGTCTACAATAGCGTCCTCAAAGGTGTGCGCGACCTCCCTATCACCGCGATCGTCCAGGAGACATGGACTCGCACCGTTGGTTATTTCGTCAATAGAGCCATCGCAGCCAAGCGACAGATGGATGAAGGCAAGCAGTGGCCCGAGAACATGCAGAGACATATGGACCGGAAGATGAAGAAGGCCCGAATGCATGACATCCAGGTGATCGATGACCTCAGGCGAAAGTACGAGATCAAGCTTCAACAAAAATACGTCAACAGTCATGCTAGAAGGGAAAGAAAACAGGCATGCACCCTGGGTGATGTGGCAACATGCACCTACAACAAACCAAAGCTCCTTCACAAGCCATGCTCGCACGTGTACAAGGCATGTGCGCAAATGCGGCAGATGTCTACACCATACATCTCTGAGTACTACGACATGCAGCACCTATTCGGTACATAGAGTGGAGAGTTTCACTCGTACGGCTTGGAAATGAACTACAAGAATCTTTGGCCAGACATGGTACAATGGGGTCCCAACAGGGACTTGAAGAGAATAGTGAAGGGGCGATGGCAGACGTGGCACTTTCGGAATGACATGGATGCTAGTCAACGTACCAGTATTAGCCTTACAATCAAGTGCAGAATATACAAGACCCTTGGGCACTCAATGAAGGATTGTCCCAACAGACCCAGCTCGTCCGGTCGTCATTCAGTGTCGTAATGTAAAGTTTTTCTGCCTTGTTGTTATGTACAGCGCAAAATTCTACGATACCCAGCTATGGACTCTTCGTCAAACTTCTATGCGAGGATGTTGCAGAAGCGCAAGTAGCTTGCGCAGAAGAGGAAACATCTACAATACCCAGATTTTTCAACGAAAGATGCTCGAGTACCACCATGTTTTTCGATCCCGTGTGACGAGCCAGCAGAGATCATTTAGTCCACACAACCAGACACCGCCGCCCGGGCGTACTACACGTGCGGGCACCACATCGTAAGCGTTTCTTTCACACACATCGATTTTCCTCTCCCTATGTTGAATTCCTTAAATTTTGAACTTCATCCCCACGTAATGGCAGCCTGAGATGCGCTGCCACTTCTTCCAGTGGATCGACAATCCAGAGATGTACGATAGGGCATTCATCCAGTAGAAGTACATGCTGAACTACTCGATGCGGGCTGAGAACTTCGTGCGGTGGAAACCTTACGTACCGGACCCTGTTGACGACGTGAGTTATAAAGAATTTACATCCTTGTTATATTTTTCACTATACGGTATACTTACATCATAGAATCGTAGGACATAGACGACTTCGACATACTAGCCCGACATGGAGAGTCCTGCGACAAGGGCAAGGGAAAGGCTCATGCGGCTGAGCCCGGCCGCCACAACGTATCCGGTCGTCCGAGCGTAATCCATATGGACGACGTGAGTTATGAAGAATTTACATTCTTGTTACGTTTTTCACTGTACGGTGTACTTACATCATAGAATCGTAGGACATGGACGACTTCGACATATCAGCCCGACGTGGAGAGTCCCACGACAAAGGCAAGGGAAAGGCTCATGCGGCTGAGCCCAGCCACCACAGCGTATCCGATCATCCGGGCGTAATCCATATGGACGACGTGAGTTATGAAGAATTTACATCTTTGTTACGATTTTCACTATACGATGCACTTACATCATGCAATCGCAGGATATGGATGACTTCGACACACCAGCCCGACATGGAGAGTCTGGCGACAAGGGGAAGGGGAAGGCTCCTTCGACCTAGACCGTTCGACGTCGAAGCGTATCAGGCCGACCGGGCGCACTCCGTATCGAAGACGTGAGTTATATACAATTTGCATCATTGTTACATTTCTTATTGTACGATCCACTTAGATCATGAAAACGCAGGACATGGACAACTTCTACACTCACCGCCACCGTGAGTAGCCCCGAGACAAGGGGCACTCACTATGGCATCGCGGAGACAAGTAGCACACATCGTTAAATAGGACACTCTTTGTTAAATTATCTAGACTTTGGTATATCCCGTGTTATGCGTTATGTTTGTGTATATTTGTATGCATATTTTATTTTGCTATATGTATACGCATGTTTTCATTGTTACGTGTGTACTCCAGCGCCATATTGTATATTGTCGGGACCCCAGGTAGCAAACACAGGACCCTCCGTGCTTTTCCGAACTAGTCCTAGATCAGTAGCTAGTTCGCACAGTTTTCAACATAGATGTAATCATATCTATACAACAAGCTTAATATGAAGTAGGAAAATTAACATATATTAGCAAAAGGACCTTATGGTCAAGTCTTCACAAAGGGTTGCCACACGGGCTTAAAACAGAAAGAACTTGCAGCGGAAACAAAATACATAAGGAGCCATTCGACACGCCCACAGGCTATCGAGTGGAGGACGTCCCCTAGAACACTTGGTCTTCAAAGAAACCCTGAAGGAGGTCCTGAGGAGGAGGTCCTGAAGAGGTCCTACCAAAAAGGTGGTCTTTACAAAAAGAGAGGTCGTAACCAATAGGGAGGTCGTGACCCAAGTCTTTGCAAAAAGACCAAGAGGGTGGTCTTTGCAAAAAGGGAGGTCGTGACCAAGAGGAAGGTCGTGACCCAAGAGGGTGGTCTTTGCAAAAAGGGAAGTCATGACCAACAGGGAGGTCGTAACCCAAGAGGGTGGTCTTTGTAAAAAGACCAAGAGGGTCCTGAGGAGGAGGAGGTCCTGAAATCAAGGAGGTCCTGGTGGTCAAGATGAAATCAAGGAGGTCCTGGCAGTCAAGATGAAATCAAGGAGGTCCTGAATGCTTGGGGACATTCAGACAGTGTGCATTATTTCCCTAATGGTGAAATAAGACTAAGACACAATAGAGGTCAGAACCAGATCCGGACACCAGGCCTGAAGGACATGAGCCTATGCGAGCTAAGGAGGTGTGTGCGTTCCGTGTTCGATCGGGACATTGGAAGGAAGAAGCTAAGGAGGTAGGGACCATGAGTTTTAATGTCTTCTACTATTATTTCTTGTTCCTGCGCTAGTTGTACTTTTGTTCATTATGTGATACTTAAATTTTGATACTTCATGTGTGATGCCTGTAATACTTCTGTTTTTTTATGTGTACTTGTTCGTACAATGCATGTTTGTTCAATGCACATCGATGCCTATAGTTTAATGCACCTGATACATCGATGAAATAGCCTACTCGATAAAAGGCAACCGCAATGACACATCGACCATTAAGTTACATGCTTCACGAGATTGAACATAATTGCGTAAATAAGGGGAGAGTACAGAGGTACAAGCTTATATGGTCGTGCCTAATGGTAGAAGGTGCCTCATGCTACCCACATAAAGTGTTGTTCAAGGGGGCACCTCGGACGTGGCTGGCCGTCGTTGTAGTGGCACGCACATATGTAGCTAGGGTTCACGCAGCAGCATGTAGGATCATAGGAACTTCCTATGTTCACGACCTCCTCGTTGCCCCTCTCGCGCTGCATCTGTTGGCGAAGGTCATCGTTTTCCTCATTGAGATCATCAATCCGCGCTTGCAACTGAAAGATTCAGCCCCACAATATATCCACGTACATCACAACATGTCGCTCATGAGGAGGATCGATCCAGCGGACAAAGTCACATTTTGCCATCTGCTGGAAAGGAGGGTTAACATAGTAGTTGTATTAGCAGTAACATAACGCATACTATTTGCTAATTGTACCGCAGAGTGTGGGCATCGGAAGAAACGTCGTCCGCCATCGAAAGGGTCATCCACGACCTGCACGACAGCGTCCTCCCCGTGTCTGTATTTCGGCCATACCGGTGAGCACGCTTGTTCGGTATCAACTAGTAGTTAGGACCAAAGTCCTCTCTCCTTTTTAGGGGAAGGTCTTGCTTCGGAGACCCCGGTTGGACTGGTCCCTCGGCGTCTGTCATGGTATGTTACTGTATGACAGAGAAGATTCTTCTTTCTACGGTTTGGAGGGTCGAGTGGTTCTTTTTCCGACTTTCGGAGCGTGGGGCGTGCATTTATAGCCCGCGGGGACAACACTCTGCCTTCTCAGCTTTTTAGACCAAAAAGATAAGACTCTGCAAAGCAGAAAGTGATAGCTCCCTGCAAAGTAAGACGTGACAACACTCTGCCTCCTCAGCTTTCCAAATCGAAAAGACAAGACTCTGCAAAACGAACGTAATCGGCCATGTTTTTTTTTACTATCCCCTAAAAGCATGTATGCTTACATGGTCTGGATGCTTGTGTCGCAGTGTACCGTAGTAGTAGCGACGAAGACTCAAGCAATTAGTCGAACCATCATACCATGTGAATGTGACCACGTGTAACGTGCTTCTGTCTTCGAACTCTAATGTAGTTCTGGTTCCGTGCCTCCGCTAAGCCATCAAAGCAAGCCTATATTGCAAGTATGCCTCTTCTAGTGGATTCCCAGAATGAACCATTTGCACCGACATCAAATCCTCCATGTTGTATGGCATCTTCATAATCACAACGAACGTTCTCATCCCGTTCAATTGCATTATGTATAAGCTTCATAAAGTAATTTGCTTTAACTCCACCATAGTGAAGTAATGTGATCAAGAACCGTAGCGACAAAAAGTTTCCTAATTTTCTTAACTCATTTGCTATATTTTGAAATTATTACAAACAGCGTTGAAACAGCGACGAAACCTTGATTTCAGAGAAAAGAAAACCCTAATTTATAAACATTGGTGCACATATTTCTTAATGAATATTTTTTTTAATAAATCTCAGTGCTGATATTCATCCCTGAAACCCTAAATTGGTGAAACCCTAAATCGGCGAAACCCTAATTTACTGAAACCCTAGTCACATGATTTTTTGAGTTCATTTTCTACGTTTATTGATTAATACGAACAAGACACTTATACGAAATAGCGATAACAATTCTGAACGAATAAAATTATATAAAATTTACACAAGCAAGTACACACGTAACAACCAAAATATGTGTACAAATATAGTAAAATAAAATCGCATAACACGCGATACTATATGGCTCACTCGTCTGAGCCACTACTCTCTGCCTGCTGCGGCTGTGTCCGCGTGCAAGACCTTATTTTGCGCCGAGCATGACCCGTGGAATACGTCCACCGGTCTAGAGAACACGTGTCGGTTCGGATGGGGTACGCAGACCGTTGAGGCGGAGGTGGACCAGTAGACTGACTCTGGAGTGAGTCTGGTAGGCGTACATGTCATCGTGATGAGCAATGCCGACCTGGGGGACACCTCCGAGGAATTCATCCACGACAGAGGCTAGAAAACCACTCTGGGGTACGATGCCTGCAACTCCGGTTGCACAGAGGAGCTCTGCCCTGCGTACGGTGGCGCAGCGAACCCGGAGGAGCTTTGCCCTGCGAATGGTGGTGCAGCAAACCTGGAGGAGCTCTGCCCTGCGTACGCTAGAAACCCTGGCTGCCATTGTTCGTACCCTAACGTTGTGTACTGCTCCCTGGAAGGAGCTGGGAGGCCCATATCCTCGTCATTAGATAATGTGAACTGGCCATCACCCCCACGGCCAACTGAAGGCTGCAAGACGAAACGATGTAAGTACAAATAAACACTCTCGACGTAAACTAAGAACCTCGTACCTCCCGGATATTTAGTGCAAATAACCTAGGGTGATTCGTCTCGACGGACCTACGGTGAGAGAACGACAAGATGTTAGCGGAACGTAAGGCATAACAAAAAAAAACTGAACGTAAATTTGTATATAGCGAGTTACCTCCGCGGCACTTGGCCCGCGGATGACCGACGGGGAACGCTACGAGCCTGCCGGACTTGCTAGGTCATGGTGACCAAGCAGGTGAGCACGCCTCCCATTTCGTGCCCGATGTGCAGGACGTCGTCCCTCGAACGACCACAACTTAAGTTCTTTATTATCTTCTTCATCTCCGCCGAGATGTGCTTCAAAACTTTTTTATATCTCGCTGGGGTTCTATCTGGGCCGCGGAGGGCGTCCTCCGATGCATTCTGGATGCGCAGCGTCCGCTCCAACTGTAGTAACATACGTAACATGTTCATTAACAAAAAAGTACGAATGTCGTCCATGAAACGACCAGAGGTTGTAAGTGTCTTACGGTGTCGTCACGCCGCGAAGCGCTGTGACGGTCGTACGTGCGGTGGAGGCTCTCTTGGTGCGTCAGATCTGTCACCTCCTTCGGGCGCTCTAGAGGAGGAATGGTGAATCTTCCGCGTGTTCGTGGCACGTACCACTCCATGTACGCACCGTACGACTCAAGGTCATACGAACACTGCTTATTCCAGACATCCATGTGCGCCCTGTTCATCCATACCGTAATCCACTGCTGCTGGTGCATTCGCCAGTCCTGAATATGCCCACCCGCCCTCGATTGCCTGCATTTTCGAAAAGATTCATGTTAGAAAAGAAGACGTAATGACTGCAAAAATTACTCGGATGAAGTTTGACTCACAGGTGTACGACTCGCTCCAAGAGCCTGCCGTCCGGTGGGGCACGAGCTGGTACCAACCAAACTGTCGCATTACGCACTGCGGCGCGTAAGGCTCCACCATATGTGAGAACACCATGTGGCAGGTCGTCGTCCACAATAATGCATCCAGGACGTATTGCACGGACAGCCCGTGCGGCGCTACTACGAGCAGAAAATTAGGATACCATGGACACCAGATGATGTCGCTCTCATGCAATGACTCGAACTCATTGTGGTACAACGAGTAGCACCTCGTCGGTCTTCCGCTGGCCCAGCGCAGACGGGCAGTAGTCCACTGTAAGCCCATGGTGGGCGCGTCTACATTGTCATGTGGGACAGGGTACGGATGCGCCGCTATCTCGATGGTTGGCCGTCCAACAGGGAAGTGCTCCCAACTCTACAGCTGCAGGAGCACATAGCAGACGACCAAGTTGGTACCAGTGGTACCGTATCGCGAAAGCGTCACACAACCCCTGGTATGTGACGCAAAGGACGGCTGGTCACCAGCTGTACTGAGGCATCAGCCCAGCCCCCACGTCAACCAAAGACTCGGCAACGCGGATGAAGCTAGGATTCAAAAAATCGCCCTTTATGGTTGGAAATAGGACCCAACCAAAGAGTTGGAGAAGGTAAGCAACGAGGTGCGTCCTAACGACCTCGTGAGGTGCACCCTGCGGGCATTCGCTGAACTGCCTCAGCCAAGCCCAGGGGACGCCACGTGCACCCTCCGGGAGAGGTTGGCCAAACCGCTGCTCCAGCCTGACCTTCCATTCCGCACTCGGAGGGCCCAGAACAAGCGACACACCCCGGATCGGGAGACCGGTCAAGAACGAGACATCCTGCAAGGTGACCATCATCTCACCCCACCGAAAGTGGAAGGTGTGTGTCTCAGGCCTCCACCTGTCGATAAGTGCGGACAGCAGGCTGGCGTCTAGGGTGAACTAGCTTCCGAGGGAGACCATCCTCACAAGGGGCAACAAGCCCGTGTCCCGGAGGATCAGGACGTAGCGATCATCCAGTGCCCAGCAGTCCCTCCCTGCCCGAAGCGCCAGGGGCGGAGGGCCATCCGCGTCAGCGATGAGCCACAGCTTGCACCGGTGGTCCTCATTGTAGAATTGTTCTAGTAGCTCTGGTAAAGACATGGCTAGCAACACATGGATAGAGAACATTAGTGAGAATGTGGCTAATGAACATAAAAGATTGTAAATTAGTTGCAGAGCAGTTTTTCTAGGGTGATAAGCTACATGATAAGCTAGCTTAATTAGATTATGCTCTTCTGTTCTTCGGTGAATACATTTCTTATTATTAATTAAGAAATTAATGTACCCTACTTAATTAATTAATTACTACTAATAAACACTATAAATTAAAAATTACGACCAAACTACCTGCGAACGACGGCGGTTAATAACGTTGAAATGTCCCCAACAATATAATCGACAGAGCAAGAAAGCGAGCGAGCGGGAAATGAAATGAATGAGCAGAAGAGCGTGCGAGCGACTGCGAAATGAAATCGCACTCGCTCTCTCTAATTTATAGCCACTGCTCTCAAAGGGAATCCTTATCCCGCGCGCTAATTAAGCCATAAATGTCGGCAGACAAAGATGTGATGATGAGATAGGGAGGTGATGGGATAACAACTGATTGATGCTTCCGGTGGAAAATTTAAGAAAATAGAGGGAGAGCCTCGTTCAAATCTTTGGATAATCAACACATGGCACATATATTTATTGATTCGTAGAAACAAGACACTTATACAAAATAACGATAAAAATTCTGAACGAATAAAACAATAGAAAATTTACACAAGCAAGTACACGATGTCGGAAGCCTCCGCAAAAACTTTCATAATTTTTTGAAATTATTTGCTATATTTTAAAATTCTTTCAAATTTCATACCCTAACTAATTACCTAATTAACCTAACCTAATTAACTAATTAATAGTTTGGCTGGCGCGGGGTGCCCATGCGCCCACGGCGCTAGCACATGGCCGCAACGAGCTGGCGGGTGACATGTCATGACGGCGGCGCTGGCGCACGGTGCGCCAGCGTTGTCATTTCTGTAAATATATGTTTTCGATGGTTAAAACTGTAAATACGAGTTGCAAACGAGCCGTATCGGCTAAAAATTCTGGACAGCTCTCCTACGTATACTGAGAAGAAAAAAAGATGGCATGTGTTAGGTGTTTGCAGGTTACTGGGTTTTTCTTTGAAAGACAAGAAGGATAAGTTTTTTTTCATTCTCCTTTCTGAACAATTCCAGGAGAACATGAATGTATTTTCATGAGAGGACACTTCAGAATTTCAATATCATAATAACTTTTGTGAAAGGACTAGTTGGCTACTGTCGTTTTAGAAAAGATAATGCTAGGACCAGCAAGGCTGCGGTATTGAGAAGGGAAGACAAAGCAACTCATCCATTATCCATACACAGGATCCGAATCCTCTGCAACGGTGCAAAGGTGTAGGGGTGAAAATAGGTTGGATATAGGTGGATATTATTTTTCTCGTATTTTAAGACATATTTTTACTCTAGATTCGGAGCCGGATACAGATACCTCGGATACAAATATAAAAACAGAGTTTTTGGGATACAGGTACGGGATAGGTGCAGATTGGATTCAAATCGGCCACGGATAGTGTACACGTAAAGAAAAGATATAATTTTACCAACAAAAGTGTCAAATTATACTACTTATTAGAGAATTATTTATCATACTTAACAACATAAACATAATCAAATATAAATTCATATTATATATTAGTCATTGACTAGAAAACTATAGAGGATATTAAAGAATATTGATGTTTATTAGATATCTATTTTATTGATTTATCGGATATCCTATAAAATATGGATACGAATCAGATATTGCTTTTCCCATAGCCTTGCCCATATTTCATTAGATTTTCCGGATACAAATACAGATAATATCGGATACGGGTCGGGATTAAAAAAGTACTCCGAGCAGATTTTTCCGAATATAACATCGGATCGGGTGTGAATTATCTACTCCGTTTTCACCCCTACGTATGTGTACAGTAGTTACAGGAAACCGAGCAATCTTTGTAAGATCGATGATCAGGAAACTGAGCAATCTCTGTACGATCGATGATGCCTTGAACGTGCAAACCTTTGCATCGGAGCTGTCCTTGGAGAGCATTTCTTCAATCAATAACAACCAGGACAGTCATTCATTCACTATAGCTTTCTTCACATGAAAAGAACTATGCTTACCGTCGACGACACTACTCAATGGCTCAACGCCCATGTATATATCAGTTGAATACATCCCACAGTGTAACTTCAAGTGGAATATTGATCGTTGATCACAAAGCACAATTCATAATGAAAAAGAAATCGTCACCCGTCACCAATTTTCAAAGAATTTGCTATCTTTCGCAAGTAGTAAGCACAACTGGATTGACATATTCCAAAGAGGACAATAGTTAGATGATTAAAAGTCACGTTAAGGAATGCATGCAAGAAAATGAAAGTGCAGCTCTGCCCAGCCATGTGTTGCAAAATAGAGGTACACAGGAGCCTTAACTAATTGTTCTGAGACTCTTGAGTGCATGCTCAAATTTTCATACATACAGCTTATCCATCTAAAAGTAAAAATAAAAATACAGATCACGGATTTAAGTCATGTGCTATAATTGTGGATTATTTGTTGTTGGTACGAGTTTAGCCCCATTATCTCTTTGCAGTCTTCCTCTTCCTTCACAGTACATGCTCCAGCCAACCCTGCCTTCTGCAAAAAGAAATAAAGGAAGTACCCCACGAAATATGAACTTTTTTATTATTTAATCTTTTTTTTTAATTTTATTTTAAAGTTAACCTCTCGCAAACTTTATTTTCAATTCTGACCCCTTTGGTCACGCCACCACCCGTGGCGTAACAAAACAATACTGTCACACCATAGAAAAAATCTCCAAAATCGCATTTTTTTATCACGCTACTGGTAGTGGCGTGACCAAACAACACTATCACGCCACCACCAGTGGCGTGACAAGACTTTGACCATAAATGGACTGGCGTGACAGTATTGTTTTGTCACGCCATGGGTGGTGGCGTGACCAAAGAGATCAGAATTGGAAATAAAGTTTGCGATGGATTAACTTTAAAATAAAATTAAATAAAATTAAATAATAAAAAAAATTCACGAAATATCGGCCAAGGGAGGCGTATACACGGAATTACAAAGCGGTTTCCTACCTTTTCTTCCAGGAATAAAAAACAAGGACAAATTTCAATTTGCTTTGTCAAACAAATAAGCGAGTTATTCCCGAGTCTTAGGAAGTACTATCAGACAGTATAAATTAGAGAAGAAAAACTATATTATAACCAACATAACCAATGCAAATCCCCCAAATCTTTGCATATGAAATGTGCCCTTGCACACTTGCATTCTTGCACCATGAAATCAAGCTACCAACCAACACAAGCCGGGTACCACACACACGTAGCTCTGTATAATACATGTGCCCTTCCATCACTTCATACTCATTAATCACAACAGAATGAATATAAATTGAGATCTCATATCACATGAATAAACCTTTCATCCCAATCTACTTTGTATCCATCCAACCAATTGTTATCACCAGTTCACCACATCAGTACAAACCGATGCGGAACCTTGCAAAAACAATGAAAATACAACACTAGCGGAGCATAAGATTCACTTTTGGACTAGCTTTGTACACAAAGTCCCCCTAAAGATTTCTTCTACAAATGTTGCACCAGCGATTAATTGACATGCGGCCCAGGAAACTTAGTATCTACCATGAGGCCCACCACCTGACCTTGTTCCAGGAGAGAAAGAGAATTGTAGGCGCAAACTGGCAGAGCGACTGTCATGTTCATCAAATTTATAGCCTGCAAAATGAATTGTCATAGTTTCAGAGCCACAGTCAAACTCATAACCTCAACAAATATTCGAATATCTAAGTTTATTCTCCTTCAATCAAATGTCTAATTCACACTGTAAAGCTGATATACGTACAGATATTACATATTAGATATGATATGGCACACATAGTAATCTGGTTTCAAAAAGACACATAGGAAAAAAGAGATGCTGATATTTCAAACTAATGTTAGTTTTTAGTTATCTATGCTCTATAATGTTCAGCGCGTCAATTTGCCAAGCGAAGCTAAAAAAAATGTCATATCCACATAAATTGATTACATTACTACATCTACTTATCATTAAGTGGTAATCATATATTTTATTTTCAGTGTTTTGCACATCATTCAGTCAAGTTAAGCTCAAAAGGAAGACTTCCACAATTTAATGGTTTCATCAAACATGCGACAAAATATTCACCAAGGTAACATAAAAACAGAAGATTAACATGGGATGTTGGTGACCAACTGCTTATTTACATATACGCGACTACGTGTCAGCTGCTGGCTCTCCCTTGCACACAGATTAATATAAAAAAAACAAAGTTAACCAGACCAAAAAACAGAAAAGACAGAAAACCAATATCTTGTCACAAACTTCTGATCACAGCTATTTGTCAGCTGCTGGCTCTCCAATCCACGAATTAATGTAATGAGCAAAGTTTAAAAAAACACACACATGATATAACCTACTGGAAGTGAAACAACGGAAAAATATACAAATAAATAAACAGATTCTGCATAAGACTCATAGCTCACGAACTTAAACAAAATTATATTAGTACACAGCATTTAACTTACATGTCTGGATTCCTTGTTAACCAACCTCACCTCACGGAAACCACAAAAAGGGCGAAAGACATCTGAAGAAGCAAGAGTTAAGGGGCAAAAGCACCTAACTGGTGAAATATGAGGCACGTCACAAAAGATGCATGGATACATAGATTGATAATATGTAAATATCAAACGTAGTTTACAAGCGAAGAAAAGGACAAAAGACTCAGGCATTGCAAATCATTTTTCCTATAGTGGCAGAATACGATACATAGATTTATGTGTTTAGAGCTATCACGTGAATTGAAGAAGATATTCCTGGGAATCAAGATGTATGAAGCATGCAGCAAAATGGTAATCGGAACGTTATGGACATAAGGATACGGGAAACCTCCCTCCTCGTGCAGTTCGAAGGGAGACCTTCCACATACAATGTGTTAGATATGTCACGATGAAGAGCAGGAGCAGTCCTTGCAGAACCCATGTTTCTACTGTCCAACCCCATAACACCCATCATTTGGTGATTATCAACTGGATATGTAACCATCCCACCGAGTAGCCTAGTAGTTTGGCTAGCACCAACATAAGGCATCTACAAACACATGCACCGGTACAAAGCTACTATTTTGTTAAGAAAACTGTTAGCCTTAAACTAAGAAACTTCTAATTGCTATGATGACCATAGGAGGCTCCCATTGCTTCATGAAAGCCGGCGCTTTCTTGTCCAGAAGGCATGTCTGCAAAACAAATGTGTAAAATGCTTAACTATTTAGATGTACATCTCACTTGGCATACACTTCTAAAAGTCATTCAGCAGAAAGTAGAGTATGATCTCCTCAAGTTGTTATTTTATTCCTTCCATTTAAGAAGCAAGTCACAACAAAATGGAAATAGGCACAATAGAAACACACGTGAATAGCAAATGAGGAGCAACAACTACAAAACTGTCTACCTACTAAGAGTCTCAAGTCACAACTGATGCACAAGTGGCAATCCATAATGCTGTTTCAGATTTGAGCTAGGTGTGCATAGCAGGCAATCATGTGCTCAATAAAATGATACTAAAAGAACACATGATTCAACTTTATTGCACTTTCAATAGATGCATACAGAAATGGCGCCAAACAACGTAGCGGCATGGAAGCCCTAAGCCAAACAAACTAGATCCATGTAAACAGTATCAAAACTTTTTTACGCAATAGACCCCTTCATTTTTCTCACTGGTTTTAAATATCAGGATATGTAAACTCTTTGGTCATCAAACAGTCATTCTAAACTTCTTTAGAATAGAAGTTGAAACCTTTTGCCCACCAAAAGAAATTGAAGTCTCAAAAAAAAAAATGATCTTGTGCGGCATTGACACTTCTGTGCTATAATTTCAACATACATGAAAGCTAGGCTACAGAAATCTAACGCTTAACAAAGCTACAAGCTAAACAATCGAGAAAATCTTGCATATTTCCAGACTAAAACTACTGGTTTTACTAGGATAGCCTTGAACCTTTACCAGGACAATACGGATAAAGAATCAACTATCTGTTCTGATCTATATTTTCTTTTAAGCGATCCAAACACCTTGTCTGATTCTCGAAATAGCTACAATCTAAACCAATCAGCAAAATCTCACTCAAAACTACAACTTCTCCTAGTGCTGTCCCTTAATGTTTATTAGGAGAATATGCTGGGGAGATGAATGCTCCGCCAATAAAAGAAATTAAGCTTTCACCAACCTAACGCTTAAAAAAGCTACAATCAAAGTCTACCATTGACAAAATTTCAAAGATTTCCACGATAGGCTCTACATCTCCTAGGATCATATCTTAAGGTTCACCATCAAATAACTACCGAACGAAATAGAACTATAATCTGGAGGAAGCGGGGTGTGGGGGCACGAACCAAAGTAGTCCGGGTGCTGGCGCTTGGGCGGCGGCGCGCCGGGGGACGGAGCCATCACGCGCGCGACCTACGGGGGCGGAGCCATCTGGGCGCGACCTGCGGCTGCCGGAGAGGAGGGGTCACCGGTCCCGCGGAGTGATGATGCCCCGACTGCTGCCACACAGGCGCGGAGCGGCCATCCCCGCCACTGCCGCCTCCGCGTGCTGGCGCGGGTCGACGGCGTAATTCTTTTTTTGAAAAGGGAGAAAATCTCGGCTTTTGATAGAAAGTCACGTAACAGAGTCTTATACAAACCAACAAAAACAAGAACACCTGAGAACGTCAGCTAACCAAGAAAAACAGCTACCAGTCCAGACCCTAAACACCATCGAAACAACCAGTCACAGACATGAAAGCAAGCTAACTTTGATTACAAAAGTCTTTAGACCAAATTTCAACCACCCTCATAAAGCTGTTCATCTGGTCTCTATCCCCGTTTTTTAGGAGGACACTCCAACACTGCAAATAAGATAGAAAATTGAAGATCACTTTCATAGGTTGCTTAGAAAAATGCTTGTCAAAAGCCATTCTGTTTCTACAATTCCAAAGAGTCCAAACCGAAGCTGCAAAACTAAACAGAATAAGACTGTGATCATTAGTTCCCCTATTCTCTAACCAATTCAATTGAAAATCATCTAAAGAATTTGGTGTCCTCTCCCAACTTAACACCTCCTACATGCAGAACCAGAAGAAATTAGCTAGATAACAAGAGAACATAACATGATTAAGGGTTTCTTCAAAACCGCAAAGCACGCACTTGTTGTCCCCTCTCCAACCCCTTTTCTTGAGATTATCAAGAGTCTGCACTTTATCATAGAAACATAACCAGAGAAAAACTTTGACTTTCAGAGAAAGCTTACTTTTCCAAACTTTTTGTAATTTCCTACTCATCACATCCCCAAAAGCCATGTGCCTGTACAAAGACTTTACAGTAAATCTACCTGACTTCTCCAGAGCCCAAATCACACTATCGCTATTATTATTAAGCTCCACCTCTGAAAGATAAGATTGGAGGTCCTCCCACTGTGAAATTTCCTCCACCCCAAAACTTCTCTTAAAATTAATATTCCAGACCCCTTCTACCAGACCTTTATTAACCCGCAGATCAGGCATCTGACAAATGGCAAAAAGCTTATCGTACTTGATTTTAAAAGGGCAATCTCCTAACCAAACATCACCCCAAAAAGACACAGTCGACGGCGTAATTCCAGAAGCTCTCGGCGGCCATCTCAATCTCGCAACTGGAACCAGATCGATCAGCCGGGAAAGAGGCTAGGGTTCGGGGGAGTGGGTGGGGAATGCGGGTGGAGGCCTGGAGGGAGGGCTTAGAGGGGAAGGGATTGTCTTGTAACCAGCCAGCCAGGACGCTCGCTTCGCTTGCTTCCGTTACTGAAGGCGCGGAGGAAGGAAAGCAACGCGCGAGGAGGCGCGGGGGGTGGCATACGAATTACAGTATGTCCCTAACTTTTTTTTTGATAGGTTGACGTTCTCCAGATGCTTGTGTGTGTTTGATTCTGTGAATGTTTGTGTTGTTTTGATTGTGAGAATGTTTGTTTGTTTGATTCCGAGATAATGTTGCATATGAATATTTAATATGTTGCGACAATTGAAAAATAATGTTGCACCGTCCTTTTCTCTATGTTGCATCGAGACCGTACGATGGGAACTCCCTATCTTATGTCCGAGCCATAGTTGCTCCTATTGATAAAACATAAAAAAATGAAATATATATGGTTCACTTGTGAAAAAAAATGATAAAACAACTTGAAATGATATTAGAAATTATATGCATACAAGGATACGTGGAACTTCTCGTCTAGTACAGTTGGATGGGAGACCAACATATAAGGTGTTTGATGCATCTGGAGGAAGAGTGGGCTCAGATGCACCAAAAGAAGGCATCTGTAAACATGCACTAGGTCAAAGTTAACAATCCAGTACTTGAATTAGGCAACTTAACTTTGTTCGGCTGTGTTTAGTTCATTGCCAAATTTGTTGCATGCCACTCTTTTTTATCTCTACGCCTTACATGCCATTCACACAATTATTTATCAAAGCCCAAATGTTGCCACACTTGTGGCGAATAATTTGGTTGCCACAAAAACTGTGGCATGACACATTTTTAGCACAAAATGTGGTAAAATGTGGCAAGCAACCAAACAGTGTGTGCTGGCAAGTGTGAACGCAAGGAGGCACCAGTGTGAATGCGTGATGCCGTGTGTGAGGAGTGAGAAGCAGGTGGTAAATTTATGTACTGGGCTGCGTGGGTTACTAGGTTTGTGGGCGATCTGAGCCCAGCCGCCAAGTTGGGTTGTGTGCGCTTGTTGAGTTTCGTTTGGGCTAACTTCTTTTTTAGCGGTGAGTATTGGCCAGAGCCATCTAATTGAACAGTTGTGTAGGCCGAGCTGGTTGGAGAGTGTGCAGGTGGACGGGTCCATGATGGATAATGAGGTTGGGCTCGTGTTCGGTCTAGGCCCTGATTGCGAGTGAAACAGTTAACAGTTGCAAGTGGCTACTGGCTAGCGGAGTCCAACTGCAAAGGTATTCCCTTCTTAAGGATTGGTTGGTGGCTTAGTGGTACAAGTGAGTTTGTTACTTTCCACTCACCCGGATTTGATTTTTTAAGATCAACACGGTGAGCCTTATCTAATAAGAGTACATACACACGTATACGTTTAGTAAGGAAGTCTGTGCTCAAGCTCCTTGAAGCTCCAGCCTTCGAGTTTTCCTAGCATGCGTGATGTGAGTTGGGTGTGAGTCCTCTCTCTCAGAAAACTGCTCCCTTCTTAGCCTTGGATTTTCTTTTCGTAGGGGCAAAAAACTAGAAGTGCGCAGCATTTGTTTCTTTTAGCAGCGTACGTCTTCCTAATTGAAGGAAGTAAAGGCGAGATTGGAAAGCTTGAATGGAGACAATGGGAAGTTGGAATTGCGTACAAACATAAGCAAAAAAGGATGTAAGAGTGTTGTGTACAACCGACTTTTTACGGAGTGGAAATGACCAATAGAAGTGAGTAAAATTATCGATGATGACTAAATAGTATTGAAAACCGGAGGATTGGATACATGTGACGTTCATATATCATAATGAATTAATTGAAAAGGTTCTAATGTGAAGGAACTAGAGTTAGAAAATGGCAGGCATACGTGCTTGCCCAATTGGCATGCATGGCACGGTGAATGATCTGGCTTATTACACAAAATCAAGGAAGATTGCTGCAAGGAGACCATGGCGTCACAACCGGCGTGGCCCAAACGTCGATGCCATAGTGAAGTGGGCGCGGTAGTGGATACGAGAGCCTGGGGACATCATTGCTATAGCCAAAAGGGACGCCGCTGGTGTAGTAGGGTGGAAGGTGTTGTAACACTCTGGCTATACGAAAGCCAAGATGCTACCTAAACTTCTAACACGAATCAACACAAAAGTTGTTTTCAATAAATTAACAACTACTGAAAGCTAAACTTCGGCACACAAAGATACTGTTAAGTTAAATAACTTAAATTTCAGCAAGCATATAGACTCTAAATTTCAGATTACAATAATTCATTCAAGAAGAATAATATCAAGAATATATATGTTAAATGTAAACCATTAACTAGTGCAAACAAAACTTAAGAACAAACAATAGAAAACATCATGATACCAATTATTACAATCCATAACTCTCAAATGAAAGGTAGTCACAAAATTATTATCTAATTTGTAAAATAAGTGATAGCATGAGTTTCTCCATGTGTCTACTCCGTCCCAAAGCATGTCGTCCTCAAAGTTTACCTAAAAAACAAAACTTGCAAGAGTGAGTCCACGACTCAGCAAATACAACTGAATAACATGGAAAGCATCGATTCAAAGACATATCATTCACGATATTTTGAATACATAAGAAAATGCTATGCATGTTATGCAAGTATGAAAATGCATCCACTTCTCTTCTGCTTATACCTGTATAGCCAGTGATACACCTGTCGGTGTTCACTCAGGCCCGCATTAACAAAATGTGGGAATCCAAGGCCCGTTTGAAGAATCTTTCATACGAGGATCCATTTGTCTATATTGGATTGATGGGACTTACTTGCCCATATTAGAATGATGGGACTTTCATTATCCACTCCCGTGGTGAGGCATGAAGGCATGAATGATTGAAATGAAATGAATAAAATAAACGCATTCTCTCAGAGAAGCAAATTGACATCAACAATGAACATAATCATGTAAGAACAGAATTACTCATCATCCATATAATTCATCCATAACATACTCATAAAATCGATTTGAACAAAACAAACAATCAAGGTAATTCAATATGTACTTGCTTTTCGCGTTGCAATATATTGGAAGGTAGAGAAGGTGCAACTAACCCCGAAGTCACTCCTCCTACAACAAGTATTTTACTCAAAACAAGCTTAACAAGGTAATACAATGCTAATCGCAATGCTCTCAACCGTATTCCCAAAACCCATGGTTCAATTATTTAATCTAATCAAATATGACGATGAACTAGCAAAAAACCTAAACTGGACAGCGACCCATCTAAAATTCATAACTCCCATTGTACTTATCATAAACAGGCATTTTCAGTCTCTCTGGAAAGATTACGAAATTATCTACAAAAATTTAGTTGGTGAGATCTCCTAATTCTGTATTTAACTAAATTTAACAAACAGATGAAAACCACTGTCAGAAACTGACAAACATTCTGAACAGCAGTAGAAGAACAGCTATAACTTTCATTTGGTTGATCTAAAAATTGTGCTATTTATCAATTTTGAACGCTAATTGAATTACCTACAGAAGTCATTTTGGGCAACATCCCTGATTCAGCCATTATCTATTTTTAATCTATTTAATACCACGACTGCTTTAACCTGATAGAGGTTCTGGACAGCGGCATTGCAAAAATCATAACTTGAACACTACAACTCCAAATAATGTTATATCAGATCCTATTGAAACCTAATGAAATAACTCACAATTCTTTAGGAGATCCTAACCTCTAATTTGAAGGGAAACGGGTAGGCTACACTAGCGCAAATTAAAAAATTCTACCCGTAAACCAAGATCACTGCAGTTATAGATCACGGTCTTATCACTTGACGCGCAGGTGCGGAAGTTGTTGCGGCACGTCGGGGCAGTGTAGTCGTACTAAGTTGATGCAGCACGTTGGGGCAGAGTAGTCGTACTACTTCCTTATCCTCGTCGTGGCGTCCCACGTACAGCTCCTCTTTTGCGGTTCGTCCCAACGCCACAGATGCAGCGCCTTCAAAGGTATCCACACGTACGGGAGGAAGCGACACACGCCGGACTACTAGATCCGCGCGAGCGACTAGGGTGTGGGAGGGGTGGCGGCCAGGGTTTGAGGATGTCACGAAAAACTCATCCTTCAACCAGTGCGCCCCTGCCCTCCTTTTATAGACGTCCTTATAATGGACTTCTACGAATAAAGGCTCATTAGGACTAAATGTCCAGTCTAATTTGGATCCAATCCGAATTAGGCTTCAGCCCCTTAAATATGTGACCCTATAGGTTCACGTATGTTTAGACATGACGCAAGTACACATACTTGGTCAATAGTTGGTAGCGGCCTCTAGCAAGACGTGCCAACCCCTAAACGCACGTAAAGATCATATCGAACGAACCATCACAACGTTATGTACATGTCAATCCCTTTGCCTCACGATATTCGGTCGAGCTCCAAGCTGACCACTCTTTCTCGATCATGTGATCCGGAATCCCTTACTAGGTTAACTCTTAATCTTAAGTAGCATGGCCATGCATTTCTGGATCCGATCACTCGAGGGGCCCAGAGATATCTCTCTCAGGTAGAGAGGGCAAATCCCATCTCAATCGACCATGCCTCGCAAACATGCTTCATGACAAACCCGAAAGCTACCTTTATAACTACCCAGTTACGGAGTAGCGTTTGATAGCCCCTAAGTAGGTCGATTCACATCTCAAGTACATGCGACAATCTCAGGTCTAAGGACAAGGCGTACACATTGTGTAGAGAGAACCATAAGTATAAAAGCTATGTCTCATGTTGGGTCGGTCCAACCCCATGTTCTAAACATGTGTCCACATTATTGGTTTGACATCTCCATGTCTATGACCCGTGAAACATGGTCATCAACCGATACATGTGCCAATCCATCATTCACGTGTGTCCTCACATGAACTCCGACTAGAGACAACTTTAGAATAACCATACAAGTAAAGAGTTTCACAAACAAGTCACATACTTGTTAATCAACACAAAGACAATATTCAAGGAACATTTATTAAATCATGGATACAACGAAATATCATCATCAATATGATTGCCTCTAGGGCATATCTCCAACATAATTTCGCTTGGAACTAATTCAAACTTACGGATCATCAGAACTGCAGAATTACCGATCTACAACAGCAGGGTACTAATATGATTTTCAGCAACAAATCACATATAAAAGAATCGCAATAGCTAATGGGGAACACAAATTTACCCTAGAATAACCCCGTTGGATCTCGCTGAAGTCCCCGTGAGATTCCCCTTTCCCCCCTTTTCTTCTCCCTCTTCCTCTTCTCCTTGATCAGCAGCACCCAAATGGCGGCCTTTCCCCGATCTTCCTCTTGGCCGGCAGCAGGAACGAACACAGGAGGTGGGGAGGCGCTACAGTGGCGGCCAAGCTACAGTGTGGCGCTACAGTACTTGGGAGATGACTAGGGTTTGGTTTCCCCCTTTCAATTTCTATTTAATTTCAGTACTAATCACTTATTTGTTTTATTTTTAAATAGGGTATTATATTCTACCCCTAAACAGAATTCGACCCCGAATTCTACTTGTCATTCTATTCAGAAGAACGCCACAACTGGAACTAAAAAATAGATAACATGTCCCCGACGTGAACAATTATGGACAATGCTCGCGCATGTGAGACCTCTAGCTTCCAAGTCGTTTTCCTCTCAGATCTATGGAACCTCATCACAATTGACGGATACCAACGGCTTACACCTCAACACTCATCTCAATCTGTACAGGTTCTCTCAACACACATGACTCATAGGTAAAGTCTTACTCGTTGGCCAACGGCTTTAACGAAATCCCAAGCTTCGGAGTGCTCAGGTACTCACTCAGCAGCAGAACTTACCAGACGTTGCGTACCCCGCGTATGGACCCGAGACGGTCATAGCGATACTCCAACTTTCTAATCCCCGCAACTGTCGAAAACAAATCAATGTACCTTGGGCCAACTTTCCCTTTGGTACTAAATCACACAACATGCACAATACACACGGAACTCTTGTCCCATTTCTCAATCGATTTCTTCATCTTAACAAGGAGCATCTCCTTTAACCACGAACACATAACAGAACTCGCTTTAAACAATTCTTTTATAAACAGAACCCAATTGAAAATAACGGATTCTCATCGCAACCACGAAATGACAACTTCACACCAAACATGGTTAAATTCAAAAGTGAAGATTCATCATGAAATCCCTTCCGCTTTCCAAGTAGGCAGTTTACAAACAAACACCACATAAGTCAAAAGAGAAACCACCCAAATACCCAAATTAAATACTTCCTTTATTCTTTTTGAACTGATAAGGACCACACATGCCAACATAGCGCCAACTCAATTTACGGAAGACATCAGTCATAAACACATAGCCCAAACAAGAATCAAAGGAGCGTTTCATTACCCGAGACAATATTCTTTTCTCAATTTCTCTTTTAGGAATAAAACTTCGCTTAAATTATGGAATTCTAATTCATCGTATGACACACTAACTCATTCATCTTAAATTGGCAACCTCAACGCCATGCTCAAACCGAATACATCATCCATACCTTTGTAGAGAGGCTCTATTGACTTCACAAAAACATACTCTAGCCAACTCCTCTACCAACGGAATTACTTTGGCAGATGACTTCCAATGCATCTCAAAATAGGTCTCACACACAATCACATCACCTCAATCCTTTAAGAATAAACAACTCGGAAATCACATCACACACTCTCATATACTACATCAAAAGGGTTCTATCAATGATCATCTCACTGTTCGAAATCCACCCTTATTATACTTACTCTGCACATAATCATGGGGCGACAGAAGTTCTAGCATAAAAATGTAAAACCCAAATTTAATCTCCAAGACTCTTACAACGAAATTCTCATATAAAAGATAGGGAAATCCTCAGATTGAATCTCTAAAATTTTCACAATCCAAACATCCTTACTCATTAACATCAACATTGAAACATTTTCTCGACCAAATTATCTTTAGAAATATTCCAACTCCCAGAGGGTTACTCACTAAAGCCAAAACATTCATGGCCATAACTCAACATTTCCTACTATCTCAATAATTGTCATAACAATTAGATTTCTTCACAATTCTACTCTCATTAAACTACATCATTATGAATCACCTACACAACCTCGCAATGCTACCCAATTGCCATACTCTATAAAATTGATCAAGATTTTCATACTTTAGATAATCCCAACATTTCAACATGAACTAAGATTATGGGATTACACTTTATCATAGGTTCTACTAGTCGTAACACTAATCAGTTTTACTTCATCGACAATCATTCCATTTAAATCAAATTTTCTCCAAGAGTTATAGGTCAAAAGCAATTCGCCTTCTACTGCTCTTCAGATAGCCTGGTACCCAAAATCTCACCACTACATTTACTTGACCACCACCAAACGGTTGTCAGTTTATGCTTTATAATACTTTGCAACACAAATCTATTGATTCTTTCTTATAAGGAAGAGGCGAACAAAGTCAAGTTTCGCTACATAGGAAAACGTTACTCCTCGCAGTGAGTATGAGACCAAAAAAAATAATCCAATAGCGGTAATATTAGAAAACAAAAGATGATATCACAGTTGAGGGCACATGCCCCTCAATAAGAGAGTATCAAATATCAACCAATAAGAATAAGGCATTACTATTGGAACTCGAGAACTCTTGTGCGAAAAAAGCAGAAAGTTTAGACACATTTCAATTAAACCACAAGTTACAAAACTCGACTCCAATCCTCAAATACTCTTACTACACTCTTTCTTTTAACACAGAAAATAATTCTTTGACTACAGCAACACTTTGCCAGCTCGAACAAGATAAGTTCTTAATATCAAACCACATGAACCACTTAAGAACCAATAAAATTTTTCAACACGTTATTTTGCTTGGAACAGTTTCAACTATCACATAAATCATGAGATTCAAATGATCACAACCGCAAAACTCGAAATATTTTTATTTACAGTATATCACGAAAGGCAATCAAATTATTCTCCTCTTAAAGGAATCAACATCACTCTCACAACCATATACTGTTAACCTTTCTAACATCATATAATGCACTCCTGGCAAGAACCAACATATCTTACTATCCCATCATCAACTTTTTCAAAAGAAACACAATAACTTATTTTTTATTTTTTATTCTATAAGGTTGCAATACTCAACTTGGTCAAGAGAATATCTAATGCACAACCACGCTATCGAAGTAAACTATCTTTTAACAAGGGAATGCTGCCCAGGTCAACCTCGCAAAACACACATATATAGATCATCCTTAAATTCCAATCATTAACCCATTAGCAATGCTCAACATCAATTTAGCGCACACCAATTCCAATATAGCGGTTATCATAGACATTTAACGATTATTCAGTCATAGAAGAATTTATGGTCCTTTCTTTATTTGCATTCCCACTAGCAAATATAAGATCATCAAGCGGCCAATTAAAGAAAATCTCTAGAATATTATTCACTAAGGCAATAATCGAACACATCCTTAATTTTTTCTTCCCACACAATTAGATTGATCCAATAGGTTTAGCAAACCAAACACTTGTTATGATCAACTATTTCATCAATGTTCCACACCTCTTCATAAATCTATTGATTCCAATTAGGTATAGTCATACTTATACCCACAGTCCATCAGTATCTACTAGTACAACATCAACTTAATCGATTTCACTTCCTAGGATATTAGCTAAGATTAATTAGGCACCATGCCATTGACAAATGATGGGAAGGGTGTCGTCATGGCAACGATGGTGGTGGCATTTGAGTACTTCGGGTTGAGGCCGCAAAGCGTGTTGGGGACCAGCGTCTTGAGCTTGTGGCAATAAGCGGTGATCGTGAGATTGCCTTGAACCAAAGCATGGAACTCAGCATCGAGGAAGAGAGTGCGACTCTCCTTGTTGTCCCTGAAGAGATCCTTGGCGCTCAACCAGAGAGCATGGGCGGTTTGCTCGGGTTCCATAATGATGTCGAGGATGTCATCAGAGATGAAGCCGTAGAGCCAAGTGAGGACGGTAAAGTTCTGTTGTGCCCAATTGGCGTTGGTGGGGTTGGAGTCGGTGTCGTCGATGTGTCGGAGCAGACCAAACTTGTCAAGTATGACGGTGAAGAAGGTACGTCATCTGGTGTAGTTTGAAGCCTTGAGATCAAGCATAGTAGGAATGTTTGTCTTGACGCTTGCGACGTTGACAGCATGAGTCACAGGCGCCATGGAGGAGGCAACAGCTGGAGCAGTGATGCCGGGAAGAAGAGGTGGAGTTAGGGAGGTGAAGGGAGAAGAGTCGGTGGAAGCGCTGGTGCTCATTGTTGGCAGCGGAAGAGGAGCGAACAGCGGGCCAGGATCGACAGCTCTAAATATGATACCATGAAGAAAGTAAAGGCGAGATGGAAAACGACTCAAGGCGAGATATACAATCTCAACTAATTAATCAACGATGCGAGATATACATGCATCGGTTGGATAATATACAACGGCAATGCACGTGTGTACAGATATTAAACAGGATCGCTAACACCCACTAGTGATTCATACACCCGACAGGCAAAAACTCACGCATAAGTGCATATACAATGCAAGATGATTATACATAAGTATTTAAAGAGAGATATAATCATCTCATCAAGCACACCCATATAAATTTTGTTTCCTCTGATGCAAGGGTCTTTTTTTTAGGTACTTAGATACTGTATTATCTATTAATTAGATATAGTTATATACATAACCACCCGTTAAGCATTATTTGTCAACTTAAGCATGAATGCTACAATATAAACACCTTATATGTCCTACGTGGCAAGAATGACAAGAAAAAACAGTTTGTAGTACATTTTGCTCCGATCATTGCCGTGTTGCCGTGGCGCATCTCGTCCAGGAGGAGCATGGAGCGCGTACGGACAAATGAAGCTTCGCCGTGTTTGTTCGAACTTCGGATGATACCCCGTCGTCCATCTATCTATGACTTGTGAGGTGTTTTCTCGATAAGGATTCGATCCGTGATAATCCCAACTCAATTGCTAGAAACACGCTATCAGCCTATCACCATCATTGTTTATGTTTAGCTTGGCAGAATTTGTCATCAATCCATTTTGCTCCGATCATTGCCAGCGACATCTTTCCAAAAAAACATCACCAGTGACATCCGCATCGACCAGGTTTAGGCAACCAAGTGAAGTTTACGAGCGAGTCTACATAAGATGACATGCACTGTGGGAGTTCGTCGTCCACGGCGGCACGGGTTAGGTGCGATCGGTCTACCGATCATACCGTCCCCGGTACGAATCCAAACAGGATAATAAAAATTGGTTTGCTCGAATTTTGCTTGAATTTGATCATTTTTAATTTAAAACTGGGAAAAAAGTTCCGGTAAAATATTTTTTCCGGTAGCGAAAACGTGCCCTGCACCCTACCTGCCCGAGGGCATCGCCACAATCAATATCCTCCATCTCTTCACCTGTGCCGATCACCGAGAAAGCGAGAAGACTCCTAATCTACCATCATCCGGATTCTCACCCTTGCATAACAACAAGTTAGGCACGGTAGAATTAAAAAAAAAATTGGCCAGGGATCACACACGATCCGAGGCCGCCGCCTCTTCCGCGGCCGAATTTTAATAATGAGAGCCTGCAACGTGCCGATCCCGCTTCACGTACCTCACCGGCATGTGAGTTTTGATGTGACTTGAGCGTGCTTTTGCCTTTCTTCTCCATCATTTCCCTTTTGTTTCCTCATCGCCTCGTGCCGGAGCCGGAGGCGGAAACCCCGCGACCGAGGGCGACTCGGCTCGATGGTGCGGATGGTGGTGCCTTGTGTTGGGAAACTATGGGCCTGACCCTGCAGTCGGCCCATTAGTGGGCGCCCCATCCCAAACCCTAGCAGGGTCGTAGCCTATAAATAGGGGGTGCTATTCATTGTAAATCACTGATCGATGGATGAAGGAATAAAGAGAAGCAAGACGTCCCCCTACATCTCTGTGTTCAATCTCTTATTATGTTCTTGTTGTTCATGCATTGTTCTTACGATTCTACGCTTGTCTACGAGGTAATCGCTCGGACTGGACTCGCCAGCGACGGTTCCTCAACACGTTATCAGCACGATCGACTCTCCTCGCATCGAAAAGGTAACCGTCGATGAACGACACTCGTAGATTGAATCGTTTTTCTAGATTGCTTTCAATTCTGCAAATTTGGCTTTCTATATTGGTTTCCTACGGTGCAAATCTGCTCTAATCTACCGCGAGCCGACTTGAAGTCGCCGGCCAAGCCGATCGGTGGATTGCATGAAAGAGTAGATGATGATTGTACCGTATGGTAGTATATGCAATCGCATGGAAGGCACCATGTGCACGGCACCGCCTGCAAGCGGCTATCACTACCTCCGCGATACGTTACCGGTCGGCATAGTCCGCCATCACGTATCGCCGTGGAGGCAACGACAGAGCCACGCCGCCAGCATGCGGCATGCATGCACATGTTGGCATGAAGCCGCGCCCTCGTTGCAATCTCGTATTACACCACATTGCATCGCATACATACATGGATAAACAATACCATATATAAACGATGCTGTGTGTGAATAGTGATTGCATGGACTTGCCCGCGTGCACCACGCCGTGTTGCGCGCTCGCCGGCCGCACGCCATCCAATCAAAGAAAGAAGAAGAGAAAAACGACGACGCAGCCCCGTATGGCCGTGTCGCCGCTGGTCTATTGCATGGCAACACCACCCGCCACCGCCTCGCACGGCCGCACGCCGCCGAATGCACGCGGCACGAGCCGCGCCACCGCCCGACCTTCACCTCCTCCTGCGGCGCACGCCGTAGCGCGAAGGCCGCCGCTCCGCGTGTGCATCCCGCAGACGAGCCGCCGAAGCCACCTCTGCGTCCGTGCGCATTCGAAGCCCGTTGCTGTGCCGCCCCGCATGGTCGCGCTGCTGCACCGCCACGCATGGGCACGTCGCTCGCCTCGCGTACTGGCCACGCATGGCCGCGCCGCGATTGTGCACTTGCGCCACTAATTGGCAGTACCGATGGAACAAGCGCCGCGCAAGGAGGTGTCGGGCTGCGCAGAGTTCGTAGGCAGCGGAGCCCGCACGCGTTCGTTGGTTGGAACCCTACCGTGAGCACTTATTTTTTGGTCTGGCCGAAAAGGCTGAATGGCCATATGCAACGTGACCTGCATGGGCCACGGTCCACTTGCTTCTTGGAAAAAGAAAAACAAAAAGAAGAAAGGTACGGGCCAAGGAATGAAACAGCCCAAAGCAGAAAAAAGAAAATAGGCCCGTACGGGAGAAGAAAAAAAAAGGGGAGGAATGGAAAAGAAATTTCGAATCTTGCAAAAAGGCTATTGGATTTCTCTGAAATTACGCAAAATTTTCTCAGAACTGAAAAATTTGCAAATAAACCCTCCAAATTATGAAAATTACGAGGATTTTTTTTATAAAGAAATTCTTGCAGAATAACCCCTCAGAAAATGAAAAATTACGCGCAAATTCTCTCGGAACTGAGATTTCGTGTTTTAACCCCCGGAAATTGCAGAATTCGTCGAAAATACTTTTTCCAGCAGAAAAGGGTCTCGGGAATTCAATTTTTGAATCGATTTTTGCATTTGAAGCATGTTTAACTTTGTTATTGTTATTTCTATGCAATTTATGTATCGCATTTACTGTTTTGATTATCTGTGATTGTTTATATTGCTTTTAATCACTGGAAATAGCAGTAAATCATGAAAAATGCATAGAAAAATACGGGAACACGAACTCGAGTTCAAGAGCATTGTGAGAATTTTGCAACCATTTTATGCAGATTACAAGCAGTAATCCTTTGAACTTTTGCATGAATATGAAGATGATCGCATCACGAATCAGAATTCAAGAATCGACCCAAGATAGTCGTAATTTGTACAGAATTTATAACAGTCTTCAATTCTGTGGTAATGTAATCACGGATGAGCAGAAGATTGAGAAGACTCTCTACCTTTCACCCGAACGCGATGCAATCCGCAAGCAACTATCGTCAAGACGGCTACATTAAGTATGCCAAATTAATTGACATCATGCAAGTTGCAGAAACTCAAGATGATATTCTAAGAAAGAACTTCATCTCGCAACCACCTAGGAGCGATCTTGGCCATGAAGCCATCGCTAGCGGCTACACAGTGATGAAGCCTCTCACGAATGAGAGGAACAAGAAGGGTAAGGTTGTGCGTCGCACATTATTGATGTTTTCGGTCTAAGAAGAAGGGCAAATGATAGCATGAGGCATACCTCGCCATTGCAGTACGAGGATTCACATCCATTAGTTGCACTTATGAATGTGAACAGCCCAGTAGCAGCCCCCATCATCCCTCCTTTGGACATCGCAGCGGCCGCAGCCGTAGCTAACCAAGAGGAGAAGATCGCGCATGAAGCCGATTTGGCGTAAGTTCTGAATATTTCGCTTATTAGATCCAAAGGCACGCATTGCACTCGAACCTTTATAGAAACTTGCGCTTGTAATTGAAGCGTAATTTTGAATTATTGAATAATGGTTGCAAGCTCTAGAAGAGCAAAGCATTAAATTCTTATTATGAGTCCTGTAAGGCTTATTTTCCCGTCTTTATAATAGCAAGTTACGTTCTGATATCTGAAGTATTTTATTTATGTGTTGCTTGTTTTCTGCTACATATTAATAAAGTACATTATATTAGAACGCGTGTGGCGCCCTATGGAGGAAGTGTGCTTAGCATGTAGCGGCACAACGAATATCATCCTGAGATAAACAGAAATTTTTCAGTCGATCAGCAAGAATGCTGGTAGTCTTACGACAGTCGCAGGCAGCGATACTTGTATAACAGGCTCAGGAAGGGTCATAATTATACTCCCAACGGGCACAACTTTGGTCATTAAAGAAGACTTGTTGTACCCAGAATCGACTAGAACTCTCACGATATTTGCGCTAACAGTTTCCATGTAGAGACTGAAGAAGAGTATGGTACAAAATACCTGCTCATTACAAAGCGTGAAGAAAATGAAAAATAGCATTAGAATATCTTCCTTCATATGAAATTGGGCTATACTACACTAATATTAAGGCACCTCTGACCTATTCTTTCCCGAAACCGTATTTAGAAGCTCAACTTTTCTATCTCTCGCATGATAGATTGTGTCGTCTAGGTCTTAGGATGATGAGAGATATAATTAACAATTCACGAGGACATGATATGAATATTAAGAATTTCTCGAATCAGAAGATTTTGTGTGCCCGCATGTGCCACGGAAATTAATTATTAGACCTTTTGCTCAAAGCGAAGGATGAAGTCCTCGCATTCTGGACCGTATCTAGGAGACTTTGCGGTCCTATACAACCCCGTAAGGGTCAATTAAGTATTTTATGGTGCTCATCGATGCTCCTTCTGAATGGTCGCATATGTTTATTGTCTATGAGAAACTATGTTTTTGCGAAGCCAATCTCGTAGATAATTAAACTAGAAATATTTTCCCTGATCATCATGAGAAGTCCACCTGAATGGACAACGCCGGAGAACTCACTCCGAAAGCATTTGATGATTATTGCATGAAAATGGGAATTAAAATTGAGCATTTTGTACCGTATGTCCGCACTCGAATGGACTAGCGAACTTTGAAGAATTGTAATTTACCAACTATATGTTGGGGACATGCGATCCGCTCGAGCGACTCTCATCAATTTTAGACCGTCGGCCTATAACATCCATCCAACTATGCAACTAGCGCAAGGGTCAGTACTGAAAACTTCTCATCTCCGCAGGTTTGGTTGCAAAGGTTATATACCTATACCACCACCGCAGCGAACTGCAATGGGTTTTTCTCCGAAAGTCTGGGATATACGTTGGTTATGAGACAACATCCATAATCAAGTATTTGGACCATATGACTGGAGATTTAAATAATGCCCGATTCGCTGATAATACATTAGATGAGGTTAGTTTCCCGTCATTAGGGGGAGGAAATCAACCCTTGATGATAATGTCGGGAAATAATTGAAGTCTAGAAGACAATTGAAGTCCAGAAGATAATTGAAATCTATGCATATGACCCACGCACTAGTGAAGCAAATAGAAGTCTAGAAGACAATTGAAGTCCAGAAGATAACTGAATTGAAGTCTAGAAGACAATTGAAGTCCAGAAGATAATTGATTTGCAAATATTAGCGAATCAACTGCCAGACTACTTTAGTGATTTGAAGAGCGTGAATAAGTAGCATTTGCCTGCAAGCAATGCACCGGAGAGGGTTGAAATACCGATGAAGGTATCCCTAATCCCGTCCTAAGGCCTCGAAGGACGAGAACTCCGCCCTCGAATCCGGCAACCGGGACGCTGGTGAAAAAGGATAAGAAGGACTTGACACACCGATCACCAAAGTGCCCCGAACGAAGGGAGCCGTTGAGACCTGACATCGGTATGGAACCTTCAGAAAAGGCATACCAGAATTGAACATCCCCAAGAAGGGAGACATCAGCATGGATGTGTGCGCACACATCGGAGCTGAAAACTAAAGGACTTGCCCGCAATTGGAAGCAGCGGTGAGCAAGTAGAAGCATTAAAAGAATCGCCCCTTGAAGAAATAGTTATAAACTTTATGACCTCGGGAGAACCTTTGAATATGACAACAGCCAATGTCGACATTTACTTTGCAAAGAAACTTGCCACAATCATCAATCTTGATTCGAGCTCGCATCGCTCGCTGAATGAAAGAAAAGATCAGATTGAGAAGATTGAGAGAAGGCAATAGAAACTGTATTATTCTCTCCGAATAAAAGAAAGACGTTTGGGCCTGTAAGCCGCACGTCTCCCCCCTGTGCACCCCGTAGGATATAAGTGGGTATTTGTTCGAAAGAGAAATAAAAAGAAGCAAGGCTTGTTGCACAAGTTTTCACTGAACATCCAGGAGATGATTATGAAGAAACATATTCCCTGGTCATGGGCGGAACTCCCTTTAAGTATTTATCTCAATGGCAGTGAACTTGAAGTTAGAAGCGAAATTGATGGATGGGGTAGCAGCATACCTTTATGAAATATTGGATTCGGACATTTATATGAAGATACCTGAATGTATCCCTGTCCCGAACCAAGATAGAGCAAATAGAAATATGTACAGTGTGAAACTCAGAAAGTCATTGTACGAACTTAAGCAATCAGGCAGAATGTGGTATAATCGCTTGAAGCGACTTTCTATGCAAGAAAGGCTACACGAACAATGAGAATAAACCCTGTGTATTTATACAACAATCCCAGAATGGATTTTGTATAATCTCAGTGTATGAAGATGATCTGAATATTATCAGAACCCTGAAGGATATTAAGAAAGCAAGCTCTTACCTGGAGTCGGAGTTCGAAATGAAAGATTTGGGTAAAACCAAATATTGCCTAGGCTTGCAGCTTGAGCAGACCCCTGAAGGGATTTTAGTACATCAGTCAACCTACACTCAGAAGGTGTTGGAAAGGTTCGATTTTGGAAAGGCATACCCTTTGAAAGTACCAATGGTCGGGAGATCTTTGCAGCAAGACAAAGACCCGTACAGACCTAAAGAAGAGGGGGAGGAAGTCCTGGGACCGGAATTCCCACACTTAAGTGTAATAGAAACACTCATGTATTTAGCAAACTGTACTAGACCGGACATTGTATTTGCCAGGAACCTACTAGCAAGGTATAGTGCAGAACCTACCAAAGGCATTGGCAGGGAATAAAGGATATATTCCGATACCTCTAAGGAAGCAAAGAACTTGGTCTGTTTCTCTGTAAAGAACAAAGACTTAACTATGAATGGCAATACAGAAAACGGGTACTTGTAGGACCCGCATACAGCCAAATCGCAAACAGGCTATGAACTCCTATGTGGTGGAACTGCAATTCCATGAAAATCGTCTAAGCAGAATCTTGTACCGACTTCGACGAACCACTCGGAAACAATAGCATTATACGAGGCCTCACGAGAATGTACTTGGCTTCGGCGGATGATTCACTACATCCAAAGCAGATTATGTGGATTGAATACCGCACCAACCCCCACTATTATCAATGAAGATAATGCAGCTTGTGTTGCACAAGTGCAGATGGGTTATTGTGAAGAATCCTCTCACAAAGCATATCAACCTCAAGTTCTTCTATGCTCATGAATTGCAAAAGATGACCGTAATCAAAGTACTGCATACTAAGTCGTGTGAGAATCTTGCAGATTTATTCACTAAGTCACTTCCAGCGTCTAACATTGAAAGATGCATACGTGAATTGGAATGATGAGACTTAGAGAAGTGCAGAATTCAGGGGGAGAATCTTCACAAACTCATTACTAAAGCTTGATCACGAAGATCGAGTACCCAAAAGGTAAATCCTGAAGATTAAATGAAATTGGGTGGATTGTACTCTTTTTCCCTTGACGAGTTTTCCTGAAGTTTCTCGGCTAAGGTTTTTAATGAGGCAATTCGTGTATCACAGCAGAACTTGTATCATGTACTCTTTCTCCAAATTTTTCCCACTGGGTTTTTATGGAGTTTTGACGAGACATAGACATGAAGGATGGGTGCCCAAGGGGGAGTGTTGGGAAACTATGGGCTCGACCTGCGATCGGCCCATTAGTGGCGCCCATCCCAAACCCTAGCAGGTCGTAGCCTATAAATAGGGGTGCTATTCATTGTAAATCACCGATCGATGGATGAAGGAATAAAGAGAAGCAAGACGTCCCCCTACATCTCTGTGTTCAATCTCTTATTATGTTCTTGTTGTTCATGCATTGTTCTTACGATTCTACGCTTGTCTACGAGGTAATCGCTCGGACTGGACTCGCCAGCGACGGTTCCTCAACACCTTGTACATCGTGACAGGGACATTCTTTACCTTGCCTTTCCCCAAAGACGACCCCAACCCGGCAGCCAACCCCGTCCTCGTCGCCGCGAATATTTGTCTTCTCCGGCCTCACACACACATCATTACCTGCCTCCACTCCACCTGGGTTCGGCCTCCTCTCCTTATATAGCCTAGCCCACTCCATTCACCACCCGCTTACTCGCTCCCATGGACGGGTAGAACCACAGTGCCGCACCGACACGCGGTGAGTGAACAGAGAGAGTGAGTGCGTTGCGCTTGGGGGCGGCGGCGGCGGCGATGGGGCTGCTGTCGAACAGGGTGGAGCGGTCGGAGATCAGGCCCGGCGACCACATCTACACCTGGAGGGCCGTCTACGCCTACTCACACCACGGTACGCCGGCCCCCTCTCCCCTCCTCCTCCTCCGTCTCCCCTGATGCGATGCAATTGCGCCGGTTCTTGGAGTCCTCGTCGCTTGAATTGTCGCCAATGGTGGCGCGCTTCGTTTTTTTTATTCTCCTGCTGGGTTGGGGACAGATCCGGTTGCTCCGCCGGCGCTGTGAATTGTTGCGTGCGAGTGGTATTCGATCAAAAGCTGTTGACTTGACCGGGAATTCTGGCCCGTGCCGGGTCAATGGGGAGCATTTTGCTGTGGAATTCTGATTGTGGTTGGTTGGTTGGTCAGTGATTAGCGTGCGAGTTCATGTCTGTGTGTTTCGTCTCAATTGGGCAATCTGTGGGATTTCCTCTACCTCCTGGTTTCCTGCGTGATGTTATTCGAATAGCAAAGTCCTCTGCTTGAATCAACGATCGCTTGATTGGTACGAGGTGTGCATCAACCATCAAGCATCTGGTTTGCCAGCTTTGCAGGCGAAGTTACCCAATTACATGTTTAGAAATTAGAACTGCTCAGCTGTAACACGCCGATTAGTGTACTACAGTTGTACTCTCTTCCATTTTGAGTTAATCTGTAAGATTGCCACGACATTAGTTTGGTGGAAAGATGGGTGGCTGTAACCGCGGAAAATCGGGGTGACATACATGATAAAGATTGATGCCGTGTTTCTACTCCATCTCTGTTGGTTAGGCGTAGAATTGAGGGTTCAACTGAAGCTCCCAAACTGTCCCTAAATCCTTCCAGATGGCTGTGATGTCACATGCTGTGTTTCTTGATTTACATGTAGAACAAATGACACTTGTTGCTGCTCACCTACTGCTAACCAACTTGTCTGTCTGCATCTGTGTTTTGTTGGTTTCTTGTGGAGTATCTTCCTATTGTTAATTCGAGGTTGCTCGCAAGAAAGAAGCACTGTAAGGTTAGCCCATACTGGACTGAACCTCATAACTTACTAGTTTATAGTAATGTTTTAGTTATGGTAAACTCATACCACCAAAGTATCCTATGATAATTACTTTGATTAGTTGAGAACTTGATATCAAAGTTTCCTCCTTTATCTTTGATCCTTACTTCCAGCTGTATTTACCCCAGTTCTTTGACTTTGCATCTCTTTACTTTCATACAACACAGATCTTTGGTATCCATTTGGGAAGCGTAAAGTGCACTTCTACATCGTGTCACTATGCGCTATCTGGACAGTGTGTCACCACAATCAGTGCTTTTTATTGGATGATTCTATCTATTGTGATGGTCCTTCATGGGCATTCGATCAGGGCCATATTTGGGGATGACACGGTGTAGGTTTGCACATGACTACCCTGCATGGAAAAGCTGCAATATTCGTGAAAACCATCTTGTCTATTCCCCACTTCCATTTTTTTGTTTTTCCTTCTCGAGAAGACTAGACAGTAGAAAGGGGGACCCTTGGCGTCTATGCGAGAGGCCGAAGGGTCCTCAGAGAGGGGTTTTGGTTGCTAGGAAGTAAATGTGTGTTTATTGCTCCAAAGAACTGTGTTCTCGTATTACATGGGGGAGGAGGCTATTTATAACCTTCCAACTGAGTACCTGAATTTACACATGTACCCCTAGAAAGGTACTGTAACTATAGGGGCTGTAGGGACTTTATGTACCCTATGCGTAGCCTTCGGCTCATGGTAGACCTTCTTGGACTCGGTCTACCTGGATAGTACGTTCGGTCCACCAGTCCTGCTGCCCTTGTGCCCCCGTGGAGGTGGCCCCGCGAGGCCCCTTCGGTAGTCCCCGCCGGGGTCCCTTATCGAGCATGCCTCTGTGCTTCGCCAGGTCGTAGGGCCGGTGGGATGCCCATACGACATTCCTGCATTCTTTTACATGTCTGGCTGTGGATTATGTCAAGGGTGGTGCATTTTTCATGTTTCAGCAAGGTAGTCACTAAGGAGCAATTCCTTTCGCAAGTGAAGTTTATTGTTCACCTTCATTTTTATTATTCCATTAACCGGATCTTCTTTTCAATGCTTCTCTATAAATTGTTCTCCCGTTGGGCATGTTCTTATTCAGCTAACACTAATGGTGTGTTCAGGTATTTATGTTGGAGGAAGCAAAGTGGTCCATTTTACGCGAAAGAAAGAATATGAATCTGGTTCAGATTCATCCAACTCCACCTCCAGCCTGATCTCAGAGGCTTCATCAGAGTGCCCAATATTCCCAGACTGTGGTTTTCAGCTGCCCAACAGTGGTGTCGTCCTCACCTGCTTGGATTGCTTCCTTCGCAATGGCTCCCTCTACTGCTTCGAGTACGGAGTGCCATCCGCCGTTTTCCTTGCAAAGCTGCGTGGGGGGACCTGCACCATTGCCCAATCAGACCCATCGGAGGTTGTGGTCTGCAGAGCTATGTACTTGCTTCAAAATGGTTTTGGAAACTATGACATATTTGAGAACAATTGCGAGGACTTTGCACTCTACTGCAAGACTGGGCTTCTACCTGTCGAGGAACCTGGCATTGGGACGAGTGGGCAAGCATCTTCAGCCATCGGTGTGCCATTGGCAGCTCTGCTGTCCACTCCGTTTAAGCTTTTTGCTGCTGGTCCACTTGGAATGGCCACTGTCACAGCTGGGATGTACTGTGCTGGTAGATATATCACTGACATAGGAGTACGAAAGGATGTGGCCAAAATCGAAGTGGAGAACTTATCGTCACACCTTGGTCAGCGCCAGATTGAAGAACGAAAGGATGTGGCCAAAATCGAAGTGGAGAACTTATCGTCACACCTTGGTCAGCGCCAGATTGAAGATGAAGAATCGGTGAACAAAAGCTCAGATAAAGTGAAAACCTTGCTCCCTATGAAGAGAAAACGTGAGAGGTGACGGCGACAATACAGTTTGCGAGTATGAACTTATCTGCCCTTCGTCGCTAATTGGTTCAGAGCTGTGGATAATTTATAGTCTATATTTCACTATAATAAGTTTGGTATAGATATGTACCTGTGAAGCGTGCTCTAATTTGGTTAAGTGCACTGCACACTTCGCATGGTCAATTGAACTACTTTCCAAACTGGATATGTGATGGAAATTGGACAATTGGATCATTGAAGTCAACCAGATTTTTACTGTTCTATGAATATGATCTCTCACATTCTAGTTGTCTGTTCTTGTTCTTCAGCTGCTAATTAACAGCAATTTTTCTTACTTGTGGCAACAAGATGGTTTTCAATCATGGTTAAGACTTAAGTTGTAATGGGTTGTTTTTTTATGATGAACTCCAAATCCAAGCACTCTACTCTCTAGAGACCAGGCTCAGAGACCCCCATTTCTGAGTTACTCAAGAGGCAGGCAAACTGTCGGCATTGTTTGTTTTCACTTTCCATCAGGTAGGAGTATAATGTATCAGTACATCATTCGTCCAGACTGGATGATTGAAAATGACAACTAGTCTGGATTCTACCAGATGTAAGCCACAGAAGAAACTTCAGTACCTTTCTGCATGTGGAAGATCTGTAAGAACAGGGGTTACAGGGCAAAGATGCTACTTCTTTTTTTGGAAATTACCTGCGTAGCCTCTTCCTTTTACCTTTCTCTTTGTCTTATACTTTGAATCATTGATCTGGTAGACCCCTCAAGTCCTTTTTTCCTTTGTTTTTCATTAACACTGCCATGGATCAAAAGGCTGGCCACGCTGTGTATTGAGATCTGGGTAATGGATTGAGCCAGAGAAGAAAAGTACCAGGGCCAGGACTATTGTTTGACTGGTAATCAGAAAATATTATCTGCAACTGCACAGAGCTTCCATCTTTGGTGTACAACAACAACAAAGTATTCGATCCTAAACAAGTTAGGGTGGACTAGTTATGAAACCTACTTAAGGTCAAAGAGATAAGAGTCTTGCAAATAAAATAAAATAATAATGATAAAAAAAAATCTACATAACTAAAACCTTAAACCGTACATCCTGCCATCTAAACCGAGCCTAAAACACTATCTATAAATCTTCTTATGGTTCCGATACGTGGATTGCTAACTTTCATACGCTCCTATCCAAAGCTAATTCTTTAGCTACTACAGCACGAGAAACTATTTCCCTGCCTGTCTGTCACGATGGATCTGGTTGACTTGCACAATTGTATTGTACCGGCTTTACTGTGTACGTATGTATGTATGCTTCCCGCAAGCACGCGAGGAGTATATTATATGGTTGAGCATGTGAATGGCAAAATGATTATCTTTTCTCCATGACACCACTGATCTCAATTCTGAAAATATTTCAGATTAGGGGAGATGCAAGTTCAGAAATCAGAATAAGAGAATAGAAATGGGGGGTGCCTAAAGAGGAATTAGCCTGGATATATGGGATATGTCCTTGCCACGCCCACGATACCCGCAGACAAGGTACATTTGTTCTGCAAAGCTCTTGAGCCACTGTTAGCTTGGGTTTTGATCAGCTCTGTGCTGACCGAAACTCAATATTTATAGGCATCTGCATCCAACAGCAATTGAGCTGCCCAACTGCTGTCAGTGATTATGAATTGAGCTCAATGTTAAGTGGGCTGAAAGTAAGCTTGTATAGTAATACTATACTAGTACATAAGAGAAACAAGCTTCTCAATTTGTCTCAATGGCAGGTTACTCGATGTTAGCTTCTTTCTAACCATGGACAAGAAGCAGCCCTTGAATAAACAAGAACATCAGGAGAAACAATGTACTACTATTGTTGTCTTCACGACTGTTTCGTTGAATCACGCCGACAAGTCGCCCCACGTAAACGACGACCAGCATGCCAGCGACGGCGGAGCACCCGGCTGGTTCGGCGGTGCGGGTCACCGCAGCAGGCAAGGAGGCCGGGGGCATGGCACGCTGTATCCGCAGTGCAGGCGTGCTAGCGGCGCGAGGATCTCCGCGGCGAGGGAGGCGGCGGCTGTCTCGACCTCGCCGTGGCTGTCTCGACCGGCGAGCACGACGGCGACGGCTCGTCTATTGATGGACCCGCTCCTGGTCCCGTGAGACGTTCGATCACATTTGTGCGGCTCAGATTGAGTAGTAAACGTAGTGGAAGAACTTCTTCGCACGGGGCCCTTGCAATGTTTGTTATTGTCCATTTGCACCCTCTAGATTCGGATCGCAGATGTTCTTCGCGACCGTAGACCGTTAGATCGATGTTGGGCCGTTCAGATTGAGGAGGAATTCATGTGGCTTGGTTGCACTGTTTCACAAAAGATCCTATAACTATTCTGTGTTAGACATTTACACATTCCCAGATCTGGATCGCGAATATTATATGCGATCGTGGATGCCCGATCAAGTTTGGGCGGCTCAGATTGAGGACTAGGCAATTTGTCGCAAGTGCCCCTAAACAACGGCGTCTCCCATGGCGTCCTAATGGCTGCCCTCATCCACGACCTCTGCCTCCGCGGCTACGGAGACTCCGGCGCATGCACCCGCCCGACGGACGACCTGCCTCTCACTTAGTGGCGTAACTTAGGAGTTTTTTCCCCCTAAATGATACTGTTGATGTTGTTTTTTTTAAAACAAAAATAGCTGTTGACGTGCCGTATTGCCAAAAATAATACTACGGACGTACCGGTAGCTAACACGTGTCCAATACCGTACGTCCCGCGCCCAGATTTCATCTCCGCCGCATATCTGGCACCCGGACTTGCCTCCTCCCGACATGTGGTTGCCTCCGCACCTCCCTAGCCCAGACAAGCCTTGTCCGTACCTCCCTAGCCAGGGCAAGCCTTGTCCGGCCCTCTCTCGCTCGGACGTCCCACATGGCCTTCTGCATCTTCTGGTCCATATACCTCTACGTGCAGAGACGGGTCACGTGGCGCAGCCGGCGCGAGGGGGGCGGGGGCGGGGGCGGTAGAGCTGCGTGTCCGCGTGTGCGATTCAGCAGTGTCGGGGTGCGGGACATGCGGAGGCGGAACACGCGGGACGTCCGGGCAAGGGAGGAGCAGACAAGCCGTCTCCGAGCGAGGGAGGAGCAGACAAGCCGTGTCTGGGCGAGGGAGGTGCGGACAAGCCGTGTCCAAGCGAGGGAGGTGCGGATAAGGCTTGTTAGGGCTAGGGAGGTGCGGAGGCGGCCACATGTCGGGAGGATGCAAGTTCGAGCGTCAGATATTTAGCGGAGATGAAATCCGGGCGCAGGAGGCACGGTATTGGACACGTGTTGGCTATCGGCACGTCCGTGGTATCATTTTGCAATACGTCAATGGCTATTTTTGTAATAAAAAAAAACGGCGCCAACAATGCCATGTAGGCCAAAAACTCCAAAATTAGAGAGGTGCTCATTGGAGAAAGCTAATATGGCAAAATACCAAAACCGTACCAAAGTGCAATATAAATTCATACATAAATAGACAACACACAAAACTAGAATGTAAAATATACTTAAGGTAGGACTTTGCTAATAAATAGAACGCCCCAAATATCTATAAATACGTGTGAGTAACAATATGTAGAATAAATGTAGCTAAATTAGCGAGACAATCAGAAAAACTATGAGTAATTACAAACATAATAAGTAAGAGGTTGACTAGAGAACATAACTAATTTTTGCACCCATTTGACAGCAATTCACAAATATACAAACTCCCCATCTTAGTCAATATAGTCGCACCACTTGCTGGTTGCTACGTGTTGTTCTGTGCGTGCCTTTGTGCTGTGCAGCTGTTGTCGCCCACCACTTGGCGTTTGCCCCTTCGTCGCCACTGGACGACGACTCCCCCGCCGCATGCCCGCTGCTCACCTCTCCTTCGCTTCGCCTGGTCGCCGCTGGCTGCCCCTCTATGCGACCACGCGCCGCTGCCACTCGCCACCGCTTGGCCACACGAGGAGCACCCGTCGCCACCGCTTGGCAGCGCGTGGAGCGCCCGTCGACGCCGCTAGGCCGCGTGCTCGTGTCCGCCCATTCACAGCTCAATCACGTCCCGCCGCTCCATCGCTGTCGGGACAGAGCACGGGGGCAGAACAAATTAGTGAATTGGGGAATGAGGATCGAGTTGGATCATATTCACTTGAGATTTAACTCATGTTTCTCTCACCCCATGGGCCTTATGACACGGAAATAACATATCCCAAACCCCCTAAACAGCTCAACTCTTTTCTCAAGGCCTCAAGCCTTCTTCAACATCACCTGTCAGTCATATGCTTCTCTGCTTCTTGTGCCACCACCGGCCCATGCTCTGCATGAACAACGCCCAAAATGTGCTGAGGTATCAGGGTACCGGGGGGCGACGGCCAGAATCGGTGCGCTGGCCCTCTCGCACCCAGACTACGAGAAAACATCTAAAAACAAAGAAGAGAAACATCTAGGAAGAAACTACTGGCGGAGCTCAATCCCTGCCCGCGTCGAGGGAGAAAGAACAACAACACCTAGGAAGGAACCACTGGCAGAGCTCAATCCCCGCCCGCATCGAGGGCATTGGCCTGCAGCACCTCCTCCTCAATTTCCAACTGAGCTATCTTGTCCAGGCCACACAGAGCAGCAGTCGCCGCGACTGCAGCCGCCGTCAAAGGCCCACTGAACATGCTGATGTAGTCGTGAATGGCTTCAGCAGACAGCGATTCCCCTTCGGTCAGGAAACCCAGCTTCTTTACCAGCACGGACTCTGCTTGACGCACAGCGTTCGGTGGCGTACACTTGGCGGCCAGGCGTGCACTACACCTAGGAGTCGCGACGATCCTCAGCGCGCGCGGCTTGCGGCTTGAAACAGGCTTCGGTGTCGGGTCGCTAACAGGGAGGGGGCCGGCATCCAGGAGTTCTGGATGAGGAAATCTCTCTCGCGCTGCGACCGGCTGCCGCTCTGGGCCTGGGCATCAGGAAGTGTGTTCTCCTGGCCCAAAATTGCCGCTAATTCAGGCTCCGAATCAGACCCATCTCCCGAAAGACCTATCCACAGGCCCATCCTAAGGCCCATGTCTAGCAGAGTCGGATGGCCGAACAGATGGCAGAAAGCGAGGGAGGGGGAGGGTGGAGCGACCTCAGGAAGACTGGAAGGCTGCGGCTATGGGAAACGGATCAGCTGCGTTTAAGTCTTTAAGAGAAAAATACAGATGATCAACGAACCAGTATATTATTACGATCCAAAATAATACAGTAAATGCCCTGTTCCTACCATTTTTCGCTGTATTCCTACTATACTCAGAACACTATTCACACAGTGTGAATCCGGTTCCGCCGCTCTGGCGTCATCCACGCGACCCGAAGCCAAAGCCAAGGATGGCAAGCTGGCAGTCGTAGGGCTGCAATCTTCGTACCTATCCAATTATCATGTAAAACCGTCAGCTTGCAATTTGTAGATTTCCTTTTATCATCATCAATTCTGGAAATAGCCAACCATAATGGCATGCACATCTTCTAACTTGAAAGACAAAAGGAAGAAAGAAAAGAAACAAAAACGCCATGCCAAACATTTAAAGCCATCGGCTGTGGTTGTTCCCTACACTCCTCTGCAGGAATCAGAATGGCTTCTGGGGCACTAGAACTGTCAACATTAATTTCTGAAATCTGCACAGTGGGAAGGAAGTCCACGTTCGTCGTTGTGCTTGAACGCTGGTTGATGCTGCTGATACAAATTCCACGTACACTGTTTGAGCTCTGCCCTTTATCTGAACACATATCCTGATGAAACTACGCTCTACGGATAAGTCATCTGGATGGGCATGAACACGCAGGGCTCCCAAAACCGCTTGCACGTACGCGCTCCTCGAGCGAACAAAACGTTCGTTATCGAGTCAATTTCTGTGCTGGGTTTCAAGTTGAAGGGCGTGAGCACTGAGCACACACAAGAACTTCTCGCCGGTTACCCCTGGACGGCTGGACTAGATTCTCACTTATCCCGTTTTTGTTGGGGATGAGATGGGGATGGGTACGTTGGTGATCGGGCGGAGGCAACGAGAAACCCGCCGCGCCGCGAGGATTTGCCGCGACCGCGACGCGCCGTTTTCGTCCCCAATCCCCTCGGACGTGTGTCACGTATCAGAATTCACGGCCTTTGGTGTTATCAGCTAGCTAGCGCGCACGGGACAATACGTTGAGCCGAGAGTTTGTTATGATCTCTGCCTGCCTGCCGAAACAAACCAAGATCGCCTTTTGAAACAGAATGTGATCGGTCTCAAAAGAAAGAAAAAACATAAAGTAAGCAGAAACCCAACAGAAGAGAGGTTGAAACAACCGCGACAAACACAGCTCGGAGCAACGCAGGCAGTAACTACGTAACAGTATCCGCGTCGCGTAACACGCGAGCACGATTAGGCAATCCGGTACGCGATCCACTGCAACTCTCTTTACCTTGCGTTGCCCCTTGGTTTCTCTCGATAGCCCCGCGCGGCGTGCAACAACAAAACTCCCAAGACAGATAGGTAGCGGCGCCGCGCGCTTTCGGAGCGAGCGACAGCGACAGAGACCGATCGATGGCGAACGGCGGGGCTGACAGCGTGCCGGCGGAGAACGGCGACAGGAGGAGCGTGCTGGTGACGGGCGGCGCGGGGTTCATTGGCACGCACACGGTGCTGCAGCTGCTGAAGAAGGGCTACGACGTCACCGCCGTCGACAACTTCCACAACTCCGTCCCCGAGGCGCTCGAGCGCGTCCGCCAACTCGCCGGCCCCGCCCTCTCCGCCCGCCTCGACTTCATCCCCGTACGCACGCACCCCTACACCCAGTTAACACCATCATCTTCATCTGTTCCTGCTCGATCGTCGTACATGCGATGCAACTGCCTTGCACCTGATTGCTTTCTTGATTTGCCTGCATGCGTGTGAAACTATGTATGCATTTCATGGATTGGTTCGATTTCAGGGGGATCTGAAGAGCGAGGAGGACTTGGAGAAGGTTTTCGCCGCCAAGAGGTTGGAATTTGATCGATCAAACTCTCCTCGGAAGCCTTATCGGCGTATAATTTCTGCATGTCAACGTGACATGCATCCTGCATCCTTTGCTGCTATGTTCAGGTATGAAGCCGTCGTGCACTTCGCCGGGCTGAAGGCGGTGGCTGAGAGCGTCGCGCACCCCGAGATGTACTACGAGAACAACATGGGCGGCACGATGAACCTCTACGCCATCATGAAGAAGTACGGATGCAAGAAGGTACTGTAAATCTCATCCTCCGTTCGCACTGTTCTATGCACGGTCACCATGGAGAAATTCTTCAGAGATGAATATTGTTCTGCTACTCGCAAGAACTAAACTATAAGATGATATGGTACCACGCAGATGGTGTTCTCGTCGTCTGCGACCGTCTACGGCCAGCCGAAGAAAATCCCCTGCGTCGAGGACTCCGACCTGAAGGCTCTGAACCCATACGGCAGGACAAAGGTACAATGCCAACTTGCTCAACTGGCCAAACCTTGAGATAAACATTCTCGCTAAATGGTTCACGTTGCTGATATCGACAGAGATAACGATGCTAGCTTTTGTCGTGCCAACTTTGTAACGGCATCTGATTCTTGCTCCAGCTTTTCCTGGAGGAGATGGCCGAGGACTACCACAACGCTGACCCGGAGTGGAGGATCATCCTGCTGAGGTACTTCAACCCCATTGGCGCCCACGAGAGCGGCGAGATCGGGGAGGATCCCAAGGGCATTCCCAACAACCTGCTGCCCTACATCCAGCAGGTCGCCGTGGGCAGGCTCCCCGAGCTCAACGTCTACGGCTACGATTATCGCACCAGGGACGGCACCGCGGTGAGAGCCATCGATTCCGTTGCGCTCTTGTTATTTCTATCACAACATTCATATCTCACGTATGGTAATTGCTTCCACTTTGGTGCCTCAGATCAGGGATTACATACACGTAATGGATCTGGCCGATGGTCACATCGCAGCACTGGAGAAGCTCTTCGCTACGCCTGACATTGGTATGCACTTGCTTTGCTCCCCAAACATACGTGCTCAACCACACACTCCACTTAACAATTTTTATCTCTCGTTCTTTCCTTAATTTTTTTGGTCAGGTTGTGTGGCATACAATCTAGGCACGGGGCGTGGAACGACCGTCCTCGAAGTGGTGAAGGCGTTTGAGAAGCCGTCCGGCAAGGTATATCACATCCGCGCGCGCATGGTTGATATTTTCCCGCGATCTTTTCTCCCATCGGAAACGGGCTTGAAACTGACGTTTCTGGCTGCGAAACCGCAGGAAATTCCTATCAAGATGTGCCCCAGGAGGCCGGGCGATTCAGAGGAGGTTTATGCGTCCACTGAGAAGGCCGAAAGGGAGCTCGGCTGGAGGTAACTGGCTAACTGCTGTGAACAATAATACTTCTTATTCCCATTTTTTAGCGTGATATAATTAATTGAAACTTCTATTTTCTCGAAACAAAAATATTAATAATTGGGTGTTGTACACTTGCTACTTGCAGGGCCCAGTATGGGATAGAGGAGATGTGCAGGGACCAGTGGAACTGGGCCAAGAAGAACCCCTATGGCTACTGCGGCAATGCTGAAAAGAAAGATTGATTTTATTGCAACTTTTGATCGAATTGTCCATGGTCGTCCGAACTTTTGTTCAGGAACGCACCAGAATTGTGCGTCATATTCATTAAGAAAGGAGAAATGGTCGTCTGAACCTTGTAACTTGAAAGGTGTTAATAAGCCCATGGCATTCAAGTGTGCCTCTAAAGTTTCATAGTATATCGCTGCTTATCGAATCAGCTCAGTTTTTTTCATAATTACTGACATGCATCGATCAGCGTTTGCTCGTGACATATGGATGTCCATTGGGCAGGTTTGGTGATTGTTATCGTGTGGTTTCAGGTAGCAGGGAAATTGGGTTGGGTTGGAGCACTGGCTCCATCCCCTAAGCTGGCCTGGATAGTTGCTTGGCAGTTAGAACTTTCGTTAGGGTTATGCCTGGGTTTGGCCCATGGACCAGCATATGGCCTTAGGTCATTCGTGATGTGTTGGCTGCTAACGGAAGATAATGTTCCCGAGGATATATGCCCACTCCGATTCTGCCCAGATGTGCAAATTTAGCGTCCATTTTCTACTCGTGCCTACAACACGTTGGCAAGGGGATATAACTATCGGAAACATACCCGCATGATCTCTGACAGCGCCAATTTGCATCTAGAAAGTATACCTATACAGATTACTATTCGTCTGCTCGGTAGAACACCGTTCCGACGAATAGCAAGCCTTTATCCGAGTTAGCGTAGCAGAACAATAGATAGAAACTGTACAACTTTATTACAGTATTAGCCACGCAAGGCTATAGTCTTACATTACAATTACTTAATTACAATGGGAAAACAGATTTCCCCTCGCTCGCCTGACTTGACCTTCCTGTTGTCTACTCGTCCCACGTGTCAATATGACACCCATTTCGCCCTGGTTCTCATAGTCGGCGCCCTCGCCTCCTGCAGCCTCATCGGGACCTGCAAAATCCCTCATCCCACTCGGGGTATCTCCCGGCCGGACTAAGATCTAAGCAAGGGGAGAGATAGCAAGAGTGAGTACTAGTGTACTCAGCAAGCATTAATAGCAAAAATGCACTGTATGACGTCTCTGTTCATTATCACAATTTCTAATCATCTCTTTTCTGAAAAATAACTCATCTCATTCAAATCTTTAGGTGGTAAATTTTTAATACTGAAAAGACTACTTGTCACACGAATAGAAGTGTGAGACCCCGGTTTATTAAACTTGTAATACTTAACCTTCCACTGGTTCTAGTATCACAAATAGAATAATCCGCGTCTCGATGAACATGTGCCTCCCAGAACAAGCAGCACACATACATCAAATCAAAGCATGCATCATTTCCATACAATGTAATATAACAAGTCTACCAAAAGACATACATAATATAAGTTATTACAACACAATGACCGGCCAAATGACTTAAGTAGCAAATAAGTAACAGCGGAAGCAAAAGTTGCCATAAGATGGCTTAAACCAAAAGACGACCGGTTAGCCACATAACACCATAGGGCAACCGACCGGGCCGCCAAGCTAATCGCCCCTTAAACTCCCACAGCACAACTCACAAAAGTGAGGTCCATCGGACTCACTATCATCCTTTGCACAACACAAGCAATGCAGGTGAGTACAAAAATGTACTCGCAAGACTTACGAGTAACAAGCCTATACATAGCTACATGAAAGATGTATTCAAAGGAATGTGGTTATATGGTTCTTTGGACGCATAAAGCAAGTTTCATTTGCAATATTGTAATAGATTGAACAGCAGTTTGTAAAATCTGTTTTTAAGCATTTAAATAGCAGCGAGTAAACATAAGTAACAAGTGTCCACCTAGAAGTGACTTTCCCCAAAGCCACCACAATATATCATGAATCCCTGATTCATACCACCATCAAGTTTTAATTTTAAAAAGGTTGTAGTCTAACTCTTGAAAGACTTCCCCAAGCGTGTCCATAACCTAGGACAAGGCTATTCGAATAGTTTTAATCCTGCAGGGTGTACCAATGTACCCACACTTGGACCGCTTTTTGCCAAGCTATTAAGCACACTTCCTTTGGTATGCCAGCACGGCTAAGTCCTACTGAACCCTTTCCAATGGAATATGCTAATCAAGAGACGCACGTATGGGGTTAATCCTTAGTGATCTGCCGACGAAATATGGATCACAAGGACCCATACGTGGAGCAAGATACACCGCCTCGGTGGTGTTCCTCTCCTACAACGTGTCCATGTTGCATATAATCAAATATGCAACCCACCACGCGACTCATTAATTAACACACCCAAAGTACTCGGCTAAGAGAGGTCCCATATCCCTCTAGTGTGGTTAGCACGCACAAATGCTTGGTTTGGTGTAACAAGTAGCTCGGTCCTTAATTGACCCGGGCACCATTCCAATCACACCAACAGATCACACCATCTTACCATTGTGCCCAAGTCTAAATTGTTTTCACTTTCAGTTTTAGTTTTGCAATTTAGACATAGCACAAGGCTGAAATATACATATTATGACAGTTTGTGTGATCAAAGTTATCGACGAGTCGATAACCGCCCATTTCTACCGATAACTAAGCATGGCTAAGCATAATGACACGTAAACTACTAAGTGACAAGGGTTCATCCAATAACCCAAAATCACGACAAGTAATCCTAGGCTTGATAGTAGAGGAATAAACATTTCCTACTGATAATGCATCTAGTAGGCCAGCTATCGACAATAGTTTAAAACAACATAACAATGCATACATAGAATTTGCAAACAACATATTAGAATTTGAAAATAGTAGGAACAATATGATCAAATGAATGCTACATCTGCTTGCCTTGCTGGAGTGCAGGATCTAATGGCTGCTGTGGCTCAATATCAGCAATAAAATTATCTTCGGAACCTAACGCGAAAAGGCGATAAGCAAATAAGAACGAAGAACACCAAATAAACTCCAACAGCAAAACACATCCAAATCTAATAAAATTTACACTACAGCTAGGGAATGATCTAAGACAATGATAGGAATAAGAATTATGTAATTTGGACTTAACATGCAAAAGATATGAACAAAATGCTCTTTCTCAGCCTTATAACAACCTAATTAATAAATAGCACTGTTCATGCCGAAATTTTCCAGAATGATCTAAGGTCTGAAATTTTTATAGCAGGTAGATTATAACATCCTAATAACAGCAAAGTTGAATTTACTAACTTTGGAGTTATACACATTTACTTATGATTTTTCTAAGGTGTAAATCTAATGCAAGTCATTTTACAGAATTATCAACATGCTCAAATCTTATTCCATATGAAAGTATACTAACAGATGAATTTAACAAAATTGATTTTGCACAAATTGGATTTATACAGAAAAAGATATGCATTTTTCAAGATCAAAGCTATTTCTGGAATATTCAAAGTGACAGAAATCAAGTTATTTCTAGTTATACAATTTTTCACATGGAATATGCTTAAATCCATTTTTATAATAAACTTAAGTGACAACAAAATTTATTACAGTTGGAATTTTCTAAAAAGCAGTTAAAATGAATTAGTTATGAGTTTCTAAAGTTTTCATATCATTTTCAGTTGTTAAAAAAACTACTTACCGAAATACAGACAAACTCAAATGATAGAATAAGACGTGGACACACAACCACCCTTGATCTAGAATCCTACGGCTCACGCGCGCCGAAAACAGCGCACGCGCGCGAAACCTAATCGGAGCCCACCTTTGGATTACGATCCAACGGCTCACGAAGGTGTATGCATCCGGACGGTGCGGTTGCTTGGGCCAATCCCAGTCGCAGATCTGCAGATGGACGGTCCAGAGCGCACCAACGGTCGGAAGGTCCGATTGCATACACGATCTCAGCCGTTGATCGCAAGATCGACGGTCGAGAACGATCAAGACATCCGGAGGGTCCGAATGCATACAAAGATCTGGGCCGCAGATCTAAAAACGAACGGTGGCTAATGGTCGAAGTTCAAAGGGAGATGCTGGCACGTGGGGCACGCATGTCAGTGACCTCAAGTCACAACCGCGAACGATTAACCCACGTGCACAGTGCACTGGGCCCACATGTCAACGACTAAGAGTGGCGGTTAGGACAGGATTAATGCCATTAATGATTATCATTAAATAGACGCTAATGACCCCTGGATTATGATTATAACCTCTCGGGCCCACAAGTCAGCGACCCAGAGGTGATTTCCGACAGCGATTAAATGCCGACACATTCAATTAACCAATGATTAATCTTAATGACGACGGAACAACGCGGAATCGTGCTAGCGGGTGATTTAAGAATGTTGGGCCCACTGGTCAGTGGCCCAATGACATAGATTAAGACACCATTAATTAACTAATGATTTGCAATTAATGTGCCCTAACCAAATGACGAAAACGGGAGTTCTGTGCCGGCAAAATACCGAGCGACTTCAACGGCTCGTCGCCGGCGACACTGGCCGCGGCAGCGCCGACCAAGCACTAAAATGGAACCGCAAAAGCACTACGAACCTAATGGTGGCATTTTCGCCGGCGGTGAGGGACTAGAACGCCGGCTAGCCGGAAAATGAAAAAGGGAGCTTTTACTGCTAAACGCGAAAATAGCGAAAAGCTCAGCTGCAGTCCAAGGAAGCGGGTGCCAAAGCTTCTAAGGACTAATAAGATGCTACCTTGATGAAGAGAAGCTTCAAAGATGGCCGGAGATGCTTGATCACGGAGGAAGCTCGCCGGACTTGGAGAAGAAGGATTGAAAATGACACCCTGAGCCAAGTGAGTGACTCCAAAGCATCAGTATAGCTTCATAATGACTCACAGAATCCACAAGAGCAAGGAATTAGAAAATGGACCACTCACCTGAGCTGAGGAAGAAGATGACCAATTTCGGCCGAATTTGAACAAACCCCAAATTGGACAATTCCTGAGAATCAAATCCAAAATTAAGTGAGGGGAAATGTTCAAGGAAGTAAATAGATAAGGATAGGGCAAAGAAACATGAAGGAGAACCACTGGAACACCAAGAACACCAATGGAGCTTTTCGGGTCAACAATGGCGACTTGCCATTTTCGAAGTGTTAAGCTCCAATACTGAGAATGGGGCTTGATGGTGGTCTAAAGAAACTCCAGGAGGTGATTTGGGTGCTTATAAGGTATTGGAGGCATTAGGGTTTGCACCACAAGTTTTTCGGGCGGCAAAGCACAGAGCACAAGGTACGGCCGACAAGGAAAAAGTAGTAGATGGTGCAATAGGGCATGGCATGGCCGAAGGTGTCTCCCACGACCCTCACTATTGACTAGGGTGGTCAGAGGAAGCATGACAAGACATCGCCATCACCCCTACGTGCTCGCACGCCTAGAGGTTGAAGATGACCGGCGAGAGAGGCTAGGCGCCCTGAGCCCCACGATTTAAATCGGACGGCTAAGATAGCGCCACGCCTCAGGGCTTTAAAACACAACGAAAAGATCACGAGCCCTAGGATTAGAAATGAACGGCTCAGATTGCCCCACGTCGCAAACGCGGTTTACAACAGAGGAACAGGCGAGCGTTGGATCTTAATCCAACGGCTCAGGTTCAAACCAACAACCGGAGGGTCCGAAGGTTTCGGAGGATCTCGACGGTTGGATGGAGATCTAACGGTCGACATACGAACTTGCAACCGGAAGGTCCGAACGTTTACACGCGCGCGGGCCGTGCGATTTAGATCCAAAGGCTGAGATCCAACACGCGTTTTTAAAGAGGGGCTCGGTGCAGTTAGTTGACTGGACCGAGTCAATTGGCTCGAGCCTGAGTCTGACTCGAACCCAAAGCACAGTGAGACTAGGTTTGACTTCAAAATTAGAACAGAGACTTTGAAGGATTTATTTGAGGTAGCAAATTAACTCCAAAAATTATAAATTTTTTACAAGAGCTTGCTAACTCAGATATTAACCTTGTGTAAAATTTCCAGAGGTTTTTATGCTGTGAATAAATCTCCAAAAATTCTGCAAGGCTCTGTTTTAATGTTTGACTGGAATTCAAACAGGTTTGACTGCCTCAAAAAAAATATTCAAACAATTTCTAAAAATTATGAAATTTTTCAGAGGGGTCACATACCATCCCAAAAACTTGGGAAAAATATTTCCAGAGGATGATCACAAAATTTGATAAGATTGTTTTTGGAATATCAATGTTTGGATCAAATAGACTTATGACATTGTATTTCCATAATCCCTTGTACAAGAATTGATTGGCACAACAGGAAATACATGATGTAAGAAAAAGTTTTAATTTCTACTGATTTTCTTACATTTGAAACACAAGCCCAAAGTTGGGATGTTACAAGAAGATAGACCCCCAGTGGTTCCCGTAAGTTCCAATCCAGGAACAGGCATGAATTCATGATTTTATTTAGCACTGCGCAGGCTTGTACCACTTTACCCACAGCTATTCTGACCCTTACTTAACTGGGTTCCCTGCATTTCCTTTGATGCGGGTTCGAGATCAGAATACAGAACGTTTTCCAGGTTACGTGATTAAGTCTCCACCCATTACCTTCTGTCGGTGTTGACCTTGCCACGATGCTGACCTAATCACCCACCGAGTTTCAGTAATGTTGGTTGGGCCGGCCTCCCCGCACCCAACACTCCACCTTAGCGCTATAGCGCCTTGGATCACCTACTCCCGGACTCTCTACCGGCTTTGGGTTCCTCCATCACACTCACACATAGTACTTACCCGATGTGGGGATTTTAATCACGTAACAAGGTAGCATTTTCTGCCCGTCGCAACGGAAAAATGGTTGGTACTTGATTTACGGTCTCCTATCCAGTGAGAGTTTTGTTGGTCCTTATATTTTAGCCCTATGTAAAGGGTCCCACCTCTTGCCATCATCTCTACCTGCCACGGGCCCCCTTTACCAGCCATATAATTATCTTTCTCATCTTTATCATCTTTCTCATATCTTTCATCTGATTTGATTTTTGAGACATAATTTTGATGCAATAAATATATATATAGTAAAACAGTATACAGTTTACATTTAATATAACTATATTTGTGATCAAGAGGATAGCTTGCCTTTGTAGTAGTAAAACTGGTTGGTGCCGATGAGATCAGTATCAGGTACTCCGGGCTGCGTGGTTTCGTCCTCTGCAGCAATGCGATAGCACGAATAATATACAAACAAATACTTAGTTGAGTTTGAGTGGTATTACACATACATAAGGTTAGTGGGTTTAATTTTGTTAGCACAATTTAATTAAATCAATATTTTTCGGTCCCCGCTAAGTTAGCACTCCCCAAGGGTGGCGGTTCTACGGTCTACTCGTCCTAGGGTCTAAGCTACTGAAACAAGCGCTTAAACAAACGAGAGATAGAACACTATTTCAACTCTTATTTTATTAAGTCTACCAATTTTATTTGCGCACAAGCACCTAATTGACTTTCGTTAAGTACGACGCGTTTAAACGCAAGGAAGGTAAAACACTACTCAAGTTGTAACTTACTAAACTTATCAATTTTTAGTTGCACACGGACTTCTAATTCGTTCCATTGAGTACATACACGCTTATTAACTTTTTTAAATACATTCGGTGCTACAAACGTAACTATCTTCTCGCGACGAAGATACTTCTAATGCATCCGGCTATCTAATTACGCGCATGCCTACTATACAGTCTAACAACTCACAGCACCGAAGCGCACTACTAACAACAGCGCCCCAAATCCCTACTGCTAAGTCCACTAGTATTTACCCCCTGGACTACCTTACCAAACTACCTCCCCATCAAACTCCTTTCTCTAGTCACTCCTCTCCACCAATTCCCCCACTTTCCTACCTCCTCACGGATAAACACAGGAGGCTGAGTCTCTTCCCCAATCTACTTGCTCTAGCCGAACATTAGCCCCCAAATCCCCTTATCTGCTCTAATCCCTAATCTAACTTCCTAACCCTAACCCTACTCCAACCGACTCCTCAATCCACCTCTCCTCACCCCCCTCACTCGGCCGCCACAGCCCAGGCGTCAGCTTCCTCTCCCCCATCCTCTCTCTACTCCCCTCCAATGCTCCTCCATGGAGCTCCCCCTCGGTCGCGGCTCCCCCTATGGCGCCGCCCCGGCTCCCGGTTCTACCTCCTTCTTCCTCCCCCTATTCCGATCTAACCCCCTAGATCTCTTCCTCCTAGCATCTTGTGGTCCGGTTTCTCTATGGCTTCACCTCACCCAGTCGCCCAACTGCTCGGTGCCGCCTCCCCGGTGCTCGCCGACCGGCCTCTGGTATGCTGCCACGGCCGCCAAAGACGGCCGGCCCCTCTACTACTCCCTCCCATTTCTTGGTGCTGTGGCTTTTAGATTGAGCAAAACTAGCTTTTGGTGCCGATGCTAATTAGCTACCAGATTCTTTAATGCTTGTGGGGGCTTTTCATATTTGATGTTACCAGCTTGGTGTATTTATGCAGATCTGTGCAGGCTAGAAGAAAGGGCAAGAAGCATGATGGGGATGAGGCTGCTACTATGATCCAATGCGGTATAAACATGCTTCCCTACTCCCCCTTCTCCCCCTACTGCTCTGTGATGTGCATGCTGAGGGCTGTGGATGATGCTACTGGGGCTTGTGGAGCCTGCTGCCCTCTGTAATGAATATGTGGATAATGCTAGTGTGGGATGTTGGGGGGCATGGGCACTCTGTGCATTTCTTGTTCAAGCTATGAGGGTTCACCTTTGGGCAAAATAACTGTGGGTTTACTAAGGGCTACCTTGTCGGTTGATGGTCGGCTCGATTTTGGGAAGAAGTTGGTGCTACTGGTCGCTTTCTTGGGTGGATGCGGTTGGTGGTTGGCTTGAAGGGCTCCCGGCAGCCTCCTCTTCTGGCTCCTCTTCTTGCCTTCAGGCTCCTCAGGCTCTCGCCCGCCTCTTCTGGCTCCTTCGCTTGACCTTCTGGACTCCTTGCTCCTCTTTTGTGCTCTCTGTGGATGTGGACTGGGGCAGAGCTTTGGCTTGCTTTGGCTTTGTGAGAATGTGTGTGGCTGTGAGGAAATGGTAACCTTATGCAGGGGGGATGGCTTTGGGCTGCTTTCTGCTACGCTGTACTCAACATTATCGCCTGCTCCCTCACAACGCACTGTTCGAGCGATACCCGCTGGGTAATAGGAGGTTACGACTACTAGTTGGCTGTTTTTCTGAAACTGTGGGTGTTGGGTTTTGGTGTAAGCCGAATGAAGAAACCTACGGAAGTGATACGACGCTAACTAACTTAGATCGGTCTGGTATTTTGACGATCAAGGCGCCAACCGACTAAAGTGGGTTTGGGAACCTTGACGATCATGGTGCCGGCGGATTTGGGTTGGTTTGGGAACCGACTGAACTTCGGGAAATCTGACGGTACTTTCTTTTTATTCTAACTCATTGCTACTGCCTTTTTGGTTTACTAACTTGATCCTGAGTTTTTGGCGAACGATGGACTGCGGGACGAGGGGTGGTTTAATGGTTTGATGGTACACGGACAAGGTGGCAAGGAGGGCCTCCGCAACATGAATGCAAGAATTGGATTGTAAATTAATTAGGTCTTGCAAGATACACTGTGATTTGTTGTAACGCGTTCAAGATTGTAACGTTGCAGAGTCCTTGATGTATTGGGATTATGTAATTAATATTGAGTTCGAGAAAATGTTTCAATTACGCTTGTAATGTAATTCTTTTGTAAATTTTTTTGATTTATAGCTTGATAAGGTATTGTTGTAACCATTCCTGCTGTTAACCGCGTTGATTAAGCAATCGCTACCCAACTGGGATTACATTTTAATCTTGTCTTAATGGATTTTAATTACCGCTAAATTACCGATTACTGTTACTTAGTTTAGTCTAATTGTTTAGGTTCTCACAAGTATGTTCAGCGACTTTGCAAAAGTTGAAAAGAATTTTAGGGATATAAGTAATTTTTGACAACCTTCTGGTCGCAACCATTATCTCTGTTTACCTCTAGGTCATCTACCAATAATATTTTGTCCTTAAGAAGAGACAAACAATCAAGCTACTTTTGACAACCTCTTAGTGGCAACAATTGTCTCTATTCACTTGCACATCATCTACCTGTAACATTTGTTCTTAAGAAGAGACACAAACAACCAAGTAAATTTTGACAACCTTTTAGTGGCAATCATTGTCTTTGTTCACCTCCACATCATCTACTAACAATATTTTATCCATAAGAAGAGACATAAGAAACCAAGTAACTTTTGACAACCTCTTAGTGATGAGGGCATCCCTAACACTGATACATCTTTCCCTATTGGTGGTCACGCACATACTGAGATGGATGCCATAAGTGAAGCTACAAATAATACAAGTGCAGAAGTGCATGTTGGTCCACTGACTAGAGCAAGAGCTAAACTTCTAAATCAACAGGTGCTTTTGTTTCTTAATGAATCTTCTATTTTCATTGATGAGAATTGGGTAATACCTCATGCAAATGTTTTGTACATTCTCAGGTTTGAACACTGTGAAGCCTTTGGAACCGAGAGGAGGAGAGGGAGGCCGAGCCAAAGCAATGGAGGAGAAGCTCACGTGGGTCAACCAAGAGGAGAAAGGCCCAAGAATTCAAGCCCAATTTGGATCCTCCACAAGCCCAACCGAAATTCATCTCGGAATCAACTCGAATTCAATTTGATTCGTTCGGGACAGACAACAGAGCTGTAATAAAAGGCCATAACTTTTGCATACGGAGTCCGATTGGAGTGTTCTTGGACTTGTTTGAAAGCTTATTCCAAGGCACACACAATGGGTATGGCCCCAACTTCAGATTTTAGATCCGCGTAAGCCATCGGGCACACGCGCAGCAACTTTGACCCCAAAAAAGGTCGTTTAGGGCCTCAAAACCGGCCCGCAAACCGAGAAAAATTCAAGTTTCTCAGAATTCGCTCAAAATTGACATAGACCCTCTACAAGTGATTCTAAGGTTTCCCGTGAAGACGGCATCCTTTTCCGAGTTGATCCGCACCTAATTTGGGCTGCTACAGTACCGTGTCATAGTTTCAGTTTGTGTTTTTCAATTTTCTTTGAGCAATCTTGTGCTATAGTATATTTTGTTGCAATTGGCTAGCGTCTATCCTTGTACTTGGTGCAACACGAGCTTGTTTTATCTCTATTTCCGTTTGAGCTCATTCTTTTGTTTGCATTAAGTCTCATTTATCTTTGCGTGTGCGTTCATACACTTTCGCTTAAACCTTTTGGATCAGCACATAGGCAAAATACTCTAGCTTGGATCATTACTTAGCTTTACAATACCTTGAATATCAGATTGCATAGGATATGCACATACCTGTCCAAGCTCCACCGACAAAGAGGAAGTGAAGGTGAACTATATGGTGCGTGTGACATTTTCTATTGGGAAGTACACCGACACTATGGACTGCGATGTAGTGCCTATGACGGTGTGTCACTTGCTCTTGGGACGGCCATGGCAATATGACCGCTCATTGCTCACGATGGGCGTACAAATCGCTACACATTTCGATGGAACAATATGGATATCATCTTGAAGCCGCTTACACCGCAACAGATTGTGAATTCTTCAATGCAGAAAATTGAGATGCACGTTGAGACTACCAAAGAGCGAGAGAAGAATTTAGTAATGTTAGCCACCAAATCAGAGATGAGAGAATTCAGCGAAGATCCCAATTGGGTGCACTTTGTACTGTTGTACAAAGACGCCTTGCTTTCGACTAACGACTTGTCTTCTCTTCCTAGTGGTGTTGCTTGTGTTTTGCAGGACTTCAGCGACGTCTTTCCAGCCGAGGTACCAGTTGGGCTACCACCAATCCGTGGGATAGAACATAAGATCGACTTGATTCTAGGAGCGTCGCTGCCGAACCGACCACCGTACGGCACCAATCCCGAGGAAACAAAGGAAATTCAGAAACAAGTACAAGAGCTTCTCTCCAAAGGGTATGTACGTGAAAGCTTAAGCCCTTGTGTTGTTCCTGTTATTTTAGTTCCTAAGAAAGATGGTTCATGCCGTATGTGCGTAGATTGTCGAGCGATTAATAATATCACAATTCGATATCGTCATCCTATACCTCGCTTAGATGATATGCTAGACGAATTGAGTGGTGCTGTTATTTTCTAAGATAGATTTTGCAGATGGTTACCATCAAATTAGGATGCATGAAGGGGATGAGTGGAAAACAGCATTTAAAACAAAATTTGGGTTGTATGAGTGGTTAGTGATGCCTTTTGGTTTAACTAATGCACCTAGTACTTTCATGCACTTAATGAATCATGTTTTAAGGCATTTGATTGGTAAATTTGTGGTTGTGTACTTTGATGATATTCGATTTACAACAGACTGAATCGAACACATGCACCATCTTAGACAAGTTCTCGCAAGTTTTGCGTGAGGCTAGGTTATTTGGGAACTTAGAGAAGTGCATTTTTGCAAAGATCGTGTCATATTTTTGGGCTATGTTGTTTCGCATTGTGGAGTTGAAGTAGATGAGTCTAAAATTGAAGCGATTAAAATTGGCCAACTCCTGTGAACGTAAGTCAGATTAGAAGCTTTCATGGTCTCGCTGGTTTTTATCGGCGCTTTGTGAAGGATTTTAGCACCGTCGCTGCCCCTTTGAATTTGTGTGGGGGTAGCGCAAGACAATGCTTTTGCTGAACTTAAGAAACGCTTGACTGAAGCACCGTTGCTTGTTTTACCTGATTTCACTAAAATTTTTGAAATTGAGTGTGATGCTAGTGGATTGGGTATTGGCGGTGTTTTAATGCAAGAGGGTAGACCGGTAACTTATTTTAGTGAGAAACTGAATGGTGCTCAATTGAATTATCCGGTCTATGACAAAGAGCTTTATGCGTTAGTGCGTGCGTTAGAAACTTGGCAACACTATTTATGGCCTAAAGAGTTTATTATTCATTCTGATCATGAGGCATTGAAGTATTTAAAAGGCTAAGCAAATCTGAACCGTAGACATGCCAAATGGGTCGAATTCATTGAGTCGTTTCCTTACATTGTGAAATACAAGAAGGGAAAGGAAAATGTGGTAGTTGATGCTCTTTCTAGGAAAAGTGTGCTTTTAACTCAATTAGGAGTGCAAGTTCCTAGTTTAGAGAGTTTGCGTGATTTATATGCTCATGATCATGATTTTTCCGTTCCTTACGCACATTGCAAAGAGGGAAAAGGCTGGGATAAATTTCACATCCATGATGGGTTTTTGTGTCGCACTAACAAATTATGCGTTCGTAATCCTCCGTGACGCTTGTTATTACCGCAGAATCACATGCGGTGGATTGATGAGACATTTTGGACGTGAGAAGACGTTGTCTATGCTGAGCGATCACTTTTATTGGCCTAAGATGAGGCGAGATGTGGAGAGGTATGTGCAGCGATGCATTACTTGCCACAAAGCGAAATCGAAGTTGAATCCACACGGTTTGTATACCCCTCTACCTGTTCCCAATGCACCATGGGAGGATATTAGTATGGATTTTGTTTTAGGACTGCCTAGGACTAAGAGGGGGAGCGATTATGTTTTTGTCGTTATGGATCGTTTTTCGAAGATAGTACACTTTATTCCGTGCCACAAGAGCGACGATGCGTCGCATATTGCTAACTTGTTTTTCAGGGAGATTGTGAGGCTACATGGCGTGCCACGCACTATTGTGTCAGATCGCGACGTGAAGTTCATGAGCTACTTCTGGAAGACGCTTTGGGGTAAACTGGGGACGAATTAAGTTGTTATTCAGCACAACTTTTCATCCCCAAACTGATGGTCAAACGGAGGTGGTGAACCGCACACTTTCAATGCTACTCCGGACTATGATCAAGAAGAACCTACGCGAGTGGGAGGATTGTTTGCCGCACGTGGAATTCGCTTATAATCGGGCCGTGCACTCCACTACGCAGTTGTGTCCTTTTAAGGTGGTGTATGGCTTCAAACCCTTTACGCCGCTTGATTTGCTGCCACTTCCAAGTCAGCACTGTGTTCATATGGAGGCGTCCAAGCGGGCTGAATATGTGAAGAAATTGCATCTTAAAACAAAAGAAGAGATAGAGCGCAAGGTCAAGTCCTATGCTGAGAAGGCGAACAAGAAGAGGAAGAAGATGATTTTTCAACCAGGTGATTTGGTTTGGGTACACTATCGCAAGGATCATTTTCCGTAACGTCGAAGTCCAAATTGTCGCCGCGAGGTGATGGACCTTTCAAGGTGCTTGCGCAGATCAACGACAATGCCTACAAGATAGAGCTTTCCGCGATGACTATGGTGTGAGCTCTACGCTCAATGTCGCTGATTTATCACCTTTCTTTGGTGGTGACGATCCAAAGGTCGAGGATGACGCCTTTTCAAGAGGGGAGGATGATGAGGTCATCCCTAACACCGATACATCTTTCCCTATTGGTGGTCACGCACATACCGAGATGGACGCCATAAGTGAAGCTACAAATAATACAAGTGCGTATGCATGTTGGTCCACCGACTAGAGCAAGAGCTAAACTTCTAAATCAACAGTGTTTTTGTTTCTTAATGAATCTTCTATTTTCATTGATGAGAATTGGGTACTACCTCATGCAAATGTTTTGTACATTCTCGTGTTTGAACATTGTGAAGCCTTTGGAACCGAGAGGGAGGAGAGGAGGCCGAGCCAAAGCAATGGAGGAGAAGCTCACGTGGGTCAACCAAGAGGAGAAAGGCCCAAGAATTCAAGCCCAATTCGGATCCTCCACAAGCCCAACCGAAATTCATCTCGGAATCAACTCAGAATTCAATTCGGATTCGGTTCGGGACAGCACAACAGGGCTGTAATAAAAAGGTCATAACTTTTGCATACGGAGTCCGATTGGGGTGTTCTTGGACTTGTTTGAAAGCTTATTCCAAGGCACACACAATGGTTATGGCCCCAACTTCAGAAGACGTACGGTCGCGCCGCTATGACCGAAACAATGTGACGGATTTATGTTAGGTTTTCCTTTTTGTGTGTTTTTTGGGTCTTAGCCAAATTAGAGTTTGATTCGGCGTGTGTAGCCGGCCCTAGGCCGTGCGTGAGTCGTGGAGGGTGCCTTAAGTACCGTTGCCCCTCCTTTGTATCCATTAGACCAGTTTATGCTTAAGATTGAAACATAGCTATTGCTTGTTCTTTCGACACCAGAGTTCATGCGAGGACTTTGAGAGAGAATTAGGCGTTCCATTGTTTTGTTCTGCAATCCAGGGTCAAGCTGTCGTTCCATTGGGAATTGGGGACTTGGCGTTCGCATCGCTCGTGGTCTCGCGACGAACAACTACCCGGTGTGTTTTGGGCGTATTCCGAAGAGTTGAGGGTTCGTGCATTGGCGCGAGTGTTCAGCTAGCGACATCGCCTACTTCGCATCAACTATCCACGGTTCCTCACTGAGAAGATCGGGCCTCCCCCGTATCACTTAGTGGCAACAATTGTCTCTGTTCACCTCCACATCATCTACCAATAATATTTTGTCCTTAAGAACAGACACAAACAATCAAGCAACTTTTGACAACCTTTTAGTGCCAACCATTGTCTCTATTCACCTCCACGTCATCTACCAATAACATTTGCCCTTAAAAAGAGACACAAACAACCAAGTAACTTTTGACAATCTCTTATTAGCAACCATTATCTCTATTCACCTTCATATCATCTACCAACAATATTTTGTCCTTAAGAAGAAACATAAGCAACCAAGCAACTTTTTAAAACCTCAAATGGCAACCATGGTCTCTATCCACCTCCATACCATCTAACAACCAACCTTTGTCTTTAAGCATTAATTAGCACAATCCATGCCACCATTTTACTTCTTCCACCCAAACAGGATAACTAGATTACCCTATTTATAGTATCCCTTAGTGTCACTTTCTTCGTTTTCTCTATAAATCCCACTCTCTCTTCTTCCCTACCTTCCCATCATCATCACTACCGCTAGCAATCTCGCCATCCCCACAAATTCACCCAAAATTTGCCAGTTGTCGTCAAACCGGCCAACGTCGCGCACAAATCCGCCATGGCCAACAAGAAATATCACCAGGTACAGAGGTGGGGGAAAGGATTTCTCCTTTACTCACCTTCGCATCGCCGGCACCGGCGCACTGCTACTAATATCGCCATGGCCCACAAATTTGCCCCAAATCTGTCTATTGCCTCAAATTTAGCCAACGCTTGAATCTGCCATGGTCAACAAGCAATATCACACTACACCACAACCCACTATTAAGGGCTGAAGACTGTCGGTAAAAAACTAAAATAATGTCAAACTTTCAATCGGTAATTATCGCAAACTGTCTGCCAGTAAAAATATACAGCATCGACAGAATGTATGTTGTAAAACATTGTGGCAGAGAGTCTGCCCCTGAATGTCCCAAGCTGTCTATGCGTCTGTTGGTATAGAACATGGTGCAGGGGCAAATTAACTCGAACGCCAATTTTTTTTGCTTGGGGCTACGGCACAGACGCAAAGCCAAAAACATGGTGCGGGGGCAAATGGCAGATATTATCACTCAAGCCAAAAAGTCCCTCCCCAAAAAGTCCCTCACACAATCCTGCTGCTTGCCTACCACCGTTGCCCCTCGTCGCCCTCCTGCATCCCCACCGCCATCGCCCTCCTGCACCCCACCGCCGCTTCCCCCCTCGCCCTCCCGCATCCCCACCGCCGCCGCCCTCCTACATCCAAGCCACCCTCTTGCATCCCCACCGCACCCGCCCCTCGCCACCCTCCTGCATCCCCACCGTCCTCCTGCATCCCCACCACCATCGCCCCTCGTCGTCCTCTCGCATCCCCACCGTCGTCATTCTCCTGCATCCCCACCACCACCGCCCTTCGCCACCATCCTGCACCGTCACCGCCCGTCACCCTCTCAAGCCCTGGCCACTGCCCTCTCCCATGACCACACCACCATCATCCCCTCTACCTCCCTCATGACTAGCCGTCACTGTCCCTCTGCCTCCCCCATGACCAGTTGCCTCACCGTCGGCACACTGTAGCAAAGCATCCCCGTTGAGTGTGACCTGGTGCAGGACATCACGGTGTTGTGGCCCTCGATTAAGCAATCCTTAGTAGTCATTTGAAGGGATCTGCAGCTACTGCCACCCGACGGTTCTCTCCGCCTCTGCTCTCCATTCGCCAAGAGCAAATGTATACTTTTTTCCCTTGTTGATTACTCGCTGAAGAATTAAGAATTGTGATTTATGTGCCTGTTGAGTTGAGACTGTTAGTCGCTGGACTCTTACTATTGGTGATAGCAAGATCCTTACTCTCATGGAGAGGATGACACTTGGAGATGGGGCAATTTTTCTTGTATATTTCTCTTCACAATGCCATACCAACCTGAGGGGTTGGGGATACATATTTATAGGGCTAATCAGCCAAGCATATGCCAAGCATATACCAAGATGCTAGTCTAAGATGCTCTGTCCTAGATGCTCTGTCCTAGATGCTCTGTCCTCTAAAGCTAGTCCTAAAGCTAGTCCAAGATGCTCTGTCCAAAGATGCTGTCCTAAAGAGATGCTAACCGCCACCAAGGATGCTTTGTCCTTGAAGGGCGGCAAAGCCAACACGAGACTTATCCATCAATCTCCCCTAAGTCTTGTGTGTCTCCTTGGAGGAATCGAGCCATCCCGATCCTAGAGCGAGCGCCGTCCTGATTTCAACGCCGAGGCGTCCCCAAACTTGACAGAGCCTCGAACGCCGAGTCACGCCGAGAAGAACTCCCGCCGCCGGTCATGTGGTGGGTGTCGCGGTGTCGAGGCACCACCCGCCGGTCTTCTTTGCTGCGGAACTTTCGCCGAGGAGGGCGTGTGCTTTTGGCTCGTCAAGGTGGAGGAGAGCCGTTGCGGCCGGTGCCGCTGGAGGTAGTTCGATGCTCGCCTGAGCAATGAACAGAGCCGGCTGTTCCTCCTCCTCCGCCTGCGCGACGTGGGCCTGGCCGCGTCGTGGCTGTCGACAATCCCTGGCCCAATGACCAAGCTTGCCGCAGTTGTAGCAAGAGTCGCTCTCGTCGGCTTGCTTGCCGCCGCGCCGCCTGGCGCCCACGGTCATCACCTCGGACATCCTCGTGCCCATGCCTGGGCGTCTTTGCGCGGCTTGCCGCGCTTGCCACGCATGCGGCCGCCTGTCGTGGAAGAAGGCTCCCCCTTCTTCCTGTCACCTTGGCCGGCAGCCCACTCCTCCCGAGTGAGGAGGAGCTTCCCGCCAATGGTGACGGGTCCCGAGAGAGACTGTGGCTCATCACTGTTGACGACCTTGAGGCGACCTATCGCCTCCTCGATCGACATCGTGGAGAGGTCCAGCAGAGACTGGATCGACTGAGCCATCTGCTTGTACTTCTCGGGACGCAATAAAGAGCTTCTCGGCGCCTCTCCTCGCAGTAGGTGTCGCCGCCGAACCGTACCAACTTCTGCAGCAGAGTGTTGAGACGGAGGGCAAAGTCATCAACGCCTCACCGCTTGAAGGCCGTGGTCTCCCACTCCGCGCGGCGCTCGCAGTGTGGACTTGCCGCGCGGCCGCCGCCGGCGCGCGTCGCAGCGATGGTGTCCCAAGCCTCCTTGGCGATCGCTTGTTGGAGAGCGAATCGCATCTCGGGCGGGGATCGCGGCGATGAGGCATCCAGCGCCGCCGATCTCGGTCGTAGTCGACGTCGCCGTACCGGACTGCCTCCCACATGTGCCGTACCTGGAGCCTCACCTTCATCACCGCGGCCCACTCGACGTAGTTGGCCTTGGTGAGGGTAGGCCACCCACCGCCGGGGCGCGCCCCGACAACGACACGGAACCCGTGGTAACCACTGCATCGTCCGGGAGAGAGCCACGCGCGCTCGTGAAGGCCGCGCTCTATCGACCGTCTCGCCGCCGTTGTCGCGGCGCGCCTCTTCCAGAGCGCCACCGCCGAAGCGCGCCTCCAGAGCGCCACCGCCGAGCGCGCCTCCAGAGCGCCACCGCCGCGGCGCGCCTCCAGAGCGCCATCAGCGCGGCCGCGCCGTTTAGATCGCCGCCAAGCTCGTGGGCGCGGCGCGCCGCCATCGCGCCGCCGCCGCGGTGCCTCTCTCTCTGGGCCGCTCAAGGTCCGCGCGGCGCTGCCATCGCAGAGATGGAGCTGCTGCCGCCGCGCGCAGACCTTGACCTCGCGCGCGCCGCGACGCGCCGCATTCGCCGCGCCGCCGCTTCCACTCCGCTCGCCGCCGCCGCTGCCCGCCGCTACCGACCTTTGCGCCGCTGCGCAGCTGTCGTCGCCGCCGCCGCTTCGCATGGCTGCTTTGCGCGGCGAAGCTCGGCCGTCACGACGCCGCATGCTCGAGGCGATCGAAGGCCGATCGCCTGCGGACATGGCGCGCATCGGGGGTGTTGCGTGGAGAGAGGGCGCTTCGACGAGCCGCGCCGTCTTGGAGAGGGGTGAGGTGGATACCGAGCCGCCGCTGCTGGCCGGGCCGCCGCGAGGCCGAGAAGGAGATGAGCAGGAGATGCTCAGGCTACAGGATACACAAGCTCTGATACCACTTGTTAGTCGCTGGACTCTTACTATTGGTGATAGCAAGATCCTTACTCTCATGGAAAGGATGACACTTGGAGATGGGGCAATTTTTCTTGTATATTTCTCTTCACAATGCCATACCAACCTGAGGGGTTGGGGATACATATTTATAGGGCTAATCAGCCAAGCATATGCCAAGATGCTAGTCTAAGATGCTCTGTCCTAGATGCTGTGTCCTAGATGCTCTGTTCTAGATGCTCTGTCCTCTAAAGCTAGTCCTAAAGCTAGTCCAAGATGCTCTGTCCAAAGATGCTGTCCTAAAGAGATGCTAACCGCCAGTCAAGGATGCTGTCCTTGAAGGGCGGCAAAAGCCAACACAGAGACTTATCCATCAGAGACTGCTCCATCTAGTTTTGTTACATGCCTTTGTGAGTTTTGGTGCCCCTATAGTCATGTTTGCATTACAATTATTAATCTTTTTCACTATTTCATTATTGATAATGTACATATTTTATTCAGACATAACTTGTTAAAATTGTAAGCCAAGCATGGATAAGGGATGGATGGACGTGCCTAGGTACAATTCATATACTTTAACCGTTTTAGGAAATGCGAACTTACACTGTCTTATTCTTGCCAAGTATAATAACCTAGTAATTAAAATGTAGGAACACACCTGGTTATATAGAAGGGGTCGAAGGATTCATAGATTTTACTTTTACCCATTCAGCAGAAGGAAATAAGATATTATGCCATTACAAGAAATGTATTAATTGTTCCTGGAGAGAAGCATACATTGTATATGACCACCTGATTTGCAAAGGCTTTAAACGTGGGTACAAACTATGGATGTTTCATGGGGAAGCATCATCCTCTTTTGCACATCGTAATGCACTTGAAGGGGTTCAAGTAGAAGAAAGGCCAGAGGATCGCGATGAAGTGCCTGAAATGCTTAGAGATATGGCATGAGTTAGATGGAATGGGGGATTGGGATGGAAGTGATGGTGGCTTAGGGGATGGCACTACAGGCATGGATGATTATTATAGATTAGTAGATGATGCAAGTCAAGAACTATACCCTGGGTGCAAGACCTTCTCAAAGTTAAATTTCTTAGTCCGATTGCTCCACACTAAATTTCTTGGAGGATGTAGTGATAGAAGCTTTGACACGCTACTATACTTGCTTAGAGAGGCTTTCCCTGAAGGTTCAACGCTACCTAAAAAGTTTTATGCAGCAAAGAAAATGGTTAAATCTCTTGGTCTTGGGTACATAAATATCCATGCTTGTGAACGTGATTGCATATTATTTTGGAAACAACATGAAAATGACAATAAATGCCCTAAATGTAATACTTCTCAATGGAAAATGGAAAGGAATAGTCTTGATGGGAAACATTTTCACAAAGTTCCCATAAAGGTTCTTCAATATTTTTCGATAAAGGAAAGGCTTCAGAGGCTGTACATCAATCCAAAGAAGGCAGAAAACATGAGGTGGCATGAGGAAGGGCGAACTAAAGATGGATTGCTTAGACATCCAGCGTATTCTCCAGGTTGGAATTACTTTGACTAGACATCCTACATTTGGTAAGGATAGTCGCAATGTTAGATTAGCATTAGCTACTGATGACTTCAATCCTTTTAGATCCTTGAGTAGTATTCATAGCACATGGCACGTTGTATTGATTCCATATAACCTACCACCTTGGATGTGCATGAAACAACCCAACTTTATCCTTTCCTTGTTAATTCCTGGTCCAAAATCTCCCGGTCATGATATGAATGTCTACATGAAACCATTGACTGATGATCTGGACTTCCTTTGGCACGAAGGCATTAGGACTTATGATGCTCTTCCAAGTGAGGGTTCTTCCAAATGCATGCTGCAATATTAGGCACCATATCCGACTTTCCAGGCTTAGGTTACGTACATGGTTGTGTTACCTCAGGAGGTGTTGCTTGCCCCGATTGCCACTTAGAAACTTGTTCTATTAGACTAACAAAGGGTAGCAAGAACTGTTATAGGGGCCATCATAGGTTCTTGGATGCCAACCATAGGTTCCTATTAGATGCCAAATCATTAATTTGATGGCACTACAGAGTTTAGGCCAGCACCTTCTCCACTTTCCGGTAATGAAATTTTGAGGCACACGGAAAAACTTAAGGGTGGATTTTGGCAAGGACCCAACCAGGAAGAAGGACATAGGAAAGCGCAAGAAAGGAGAGATGTGGAAAAAGCAATCTATTTTGTTTAGGCTACCCTATTGGAAAGATCTATTGTCGCGCCATAATTTTTATGTGATGCACACTGAAAAAAAGTATGTGATGGTATTATTAATACACTCTTGGGAATAGATGGGAAATCTAAAGATAATATGAATTCTTGCTTAGACCTCCAGCTTCTAGGCATAAGGAAAGACCATCACCCCGTCGAAGTTGGAGATAAATTTTATTTACCTCCTGCTCCATACTCTATGAGTTCCAATGAGAAGAAGATGTTTTGTGAGGTGTTGAAAGGAGTGAAGTTTCCTAATGGCTATGCGGCTGATATACGCGATCGCGTACATGTTAATGAGAAAAGGTTAGTCGGACTAAAGAACCATGATAACAACGTTCTATTGCAACACTTGCTTCCACTAGCTATTAGAAGGATATTGCCAGAGAGAGTTAGTGCATCACTAGTGCGTGTTAGCAACTTTTTCAAGCAAATTTATTCATTGTGGTACGCATAAGTGATATGCAAAAGCTCGAGACAGAAATAGCCGAGACATTATGCATATTAGAGACTAAATTTCCACCATCTTTTTTTGATGTTATGGTGCACTTGATGATGTATCTTCCCTCCAAAGTTCGAATTGGTGGTACAATATTGTATCGCAATATGTACCCAATGGAGAGGTAATTACTACAAACTCATATATTATTAATGGGGTCTTAATGTACGCATAATCTCATGTACTTGATATAAATTTATGTAGGTTTTTGATGACATTAAAAGGTTTTTTTATGACATTAAAAGGGTATGTTCGTACTAGAAGTCATTCGGAGGGGGTCAATAGCTGAAAATTATATATTTGATGAGAGCCTTACGTTTTGCCCTCAATATTTACATGGTTGTGAGACTAGATATTCTCGAAAAGCTAGAAATGACGATGGCAAGAACCATAGCAAAGATGGTGCCATACCATATTTTTCTAAGAATATTGGTCCAGATTTGGTTGGCAAGTGTGCTGTGACCTTAGACTATCAAGCATGGCTTCAAGCTCATAGATATGTCTTATATAACTATGATCATATAGAACCATTTCCGAAGTAAGTTATCTATCTCATTCCCTTACCTATCTTATTCCCTCTAGGTTTATTATTTTCTACATTGTTGCTGAATTATGAAGTAATATATGCAAAAAGCACTTTGAATACATTTCCTCTACTCATCGGAATAGACGGGAAATCAACCGTGTGCATCATGAAACATTCCATGAGTGGTTCAGGCTACATGTAAGTAGATAAATACACAGATATATGGATACCATAGGCACAAAAAATTGGTAATTAACCATAACATTACATAATTGCAGGTGAATGATTTACTTATGAGAAGTGAACAAGTAACAGATGAGGTACAAGCTTTAGCTAAAGGGCCTTTATTGGTTGCAAAGAAGTACAATAGTTATACAATTTCTACACAAAGTCCTATGATGAGGGTAGTTCTGTTCAAAGTAGCAGAGTAGCTTTAGTTGCATAGACCTCAAGCTATGCTGCAAGTAATGAAAGCCCTACAATTAAAAACAAGACATACTATAGCATTATTACTGAAATCTTAGAGTTGGAGTATCACCGCAAAGGGAATATTGTGCTTTTCAAATGGTGAAAGCTGATAAATTTGGGATTGTTATTGTAAACTTCAAGCATTTATTCAATACCGGTAAGAAGTCAGTGGATGAAACTTTCATTTTAGCATCACAAGAAACTCAGATTTATTATGTTTCAGATCCAATAGACAAAGATTGGTGCGCTGTGGTATAATCAATGCCACGGGACTGTTATGACATAGCTACAGTTGACAATGAACTTGTAGAAACATTTACTAACCCGAGTATAGATGCAAATATTAATGTTGTTGGGGACGGCACTAGCATTAGAAAGGATATATAGAGTTCAATTGTTGATCCAAAAGAGAAGGGAAAGTAAGTGTTTTACTTTGTTTGTTGTATTATGTTTAATTTCCATGTACAAGACTGATCTATTTACACTTTGCATCTGTAACATATGGTAACATGTTTGTAGTTTTACATTTCAGGTGAAAAAATGGGAAATCGACGAGGAGGAAGTAGATGTACCACTCCCAATGAGTATGAAAACATGAGGGACTCAACCATTAGCGAGAAGAATGCATTCCTAAAATCCTTGAATCTTGAGCCCATCCTATAATCGCTCGGCACTAAAGGAGCAATGATTAATGTTGGAGCTAGCTCTTCGTAGACGTCTAAGAAAGTTACTATGGTATGCTAGGGAAGTAATCCACCCAACAGATGCCCACGCATGTTGTAAAACAATCTTATGGATCGGAATTGCAAGATCTGTGTATATATACAGAGGGTTTTCATGTGCTTTTAGAATTGTCTACATCATTAGAAAATTAATTATAATGGTCATATAATGTAACAGCCCAAATATCAAATTCCAGTTGAAAATAAGGTTTAATTATTTTTGTGGATTTTTCTGAAATTTTTAAACCTTTTACTTAATCAATTTGAAGCTAAACAAATTTATTTGCAAAATATATTACCAAATAATAGCTGAAAATATTTTATTTAAATCCAAAATGCCTAAGAGAATTTCTGTGAATTTTCTCATAATTTTTTGACTTAATCTACTATTTTCTAAAGCCTAATTGAATTACCAGTATTAAATTAAATAGAAAATCAAAAGAAAAATCCAAACAGCGTTTGGGCTGAAACTTCTTCGGCCCAGCCCGCTTACCTCGCGCGTCGGCCCGCTCGGCCGCTTAAACCGCCTCCGCTTCACGCTGTTGGATTGCGATCAAACGACCAGCGGCGCCCCACTCCTTTCCTTTATCCGTGGCCGCCGACAAGTGGGCCCACCGACACCCACGTCACCCCCTTCTTCCTCCTTCCTTTCTTCTCCGTGGCGCTTTCCTTTTCTCAGCCGCATACTCCGCCATGGACACGCTTCAAGAAGCTTCTATACGCGGCTAAATCCTGATCGAATCACCGAAATTTCGCGCGCATTAAGACCGCCGCATCAAATCGCGCCCGTTTCGGTCTTTTCCCTTCCATACCTGGCCCCAATTCCCCTAATTCCACCTCGAACACCGGCGGGAGCTTCTTGCGCGCCACGATGAATCCCCGTCGCCCACGACCTATAAAGGGGCGCCCCAGCACCGCCTCCCGGCACTAAACCCAGCACCACCACTCACCTCGCCCCTACCCCCTCGAGCTCGCCGGATTTGGCATTTCTTTGTCGACGGCCAAACCTCCTTCAACCACCGTTCGCGCCGCCGTCGTCAACCTTCCGGCCACTCCGATCCCACCGACGGCATCGCACGACCACGCTCTACCTCGTGCGCACCTTCTTGCCACCAGAGCACCGCTGGAACACCGTCGCCGACACTAGCCTCGTGCGCGCCTCCGCATCGGCTCGCCGTCGGCTCGGTGGAATTAGTCTACCGTGAGCCGTGTCTATGACACGTGGGGCCCATATGGCAGGGAATTACTTTAATTCCTTTAAATTATGAAAATCCATCGCTGACATCAGCATTGCGCAGTAAATAGATTTTCCTTTAGAAAAATAATTCAGGAAATTCATTTAAATTGCAAATTTAGGTTTAAACTTCAAAATTTCATATCTTTTGCATCTGAACTCCAAATTGGGTGATTCAAGTTGCAAAATTTGTATAAAATTATAATCTAGCTAACTAAACCAAAATATTTCAATTTGGAGTTAATTTTAGTTGTAATTTTGAATTTATTTGAATTTGAAGTTAATTTATTGTATTTTCGCGTATAGACTTCGACGACTCCGGAGAGTTTGACCAGCCCGAAGACAAAGATTTTCAGGACATCAACGAAGGCAAGTTACACCATTGATCATGTTGATCCCATTAATTTAAATGTATTTTTCAGTTTTTGAATTACTTAATGTATGCATATGTTTATATAAATGTTTGAATGCCCTGTTTTTGTATATAGTTATTCCAATCTTCATTGTATGGCCAATTTGATTATTGAATATGAATGCCTTGTCACCTTAGGCAAAATGATATTAATATTAGTCCTATGCTTAGCCATGCGTAGATCACACTCATGAATTTGGGAAGGTTTAGCCAAATCTTATACATACTTGCTTTTAATTTGACTCTGTGGTATTGTTTTACCACAAAAGGTTGTAAAGAGGATTTTACTCTAAATAAAATAAAATAGATTTGGACTTGGGCGAAATGGAGGAATGGTGGGTGCAAGTTTATGCACAGGTTTAATCTGGTTAAGGTTAAGGCCCAGGGTTTTAATTGGAAGTCGCCCGAGTCAGTTAAGGACCGACCTTTAAGCCGCTTTTTGCTACGCCTTACCGTACCACCACATGTCCGGTGTAGGCAGGGTTTGGCTAAATAATTTGTGGCGTCTTAGTGTTATTTGTGATATGTTGTTTGTGTAGGGGTCGGCTAGACATTAGTCCCACCTGGCGCAAGAGGGGGCTCCTGGAGGATGGTTAGTCCGATGGTAGTGAAACCTTAGCGGGCATAAATACACTAAGACATTGCATTGTAAAGGTCTCATGATAATTGCTTAGTCACACGCCTTCGGAAGCATGCTTGGGCTGACATTAAAAGCAAATTATCTCGTCTGGGTAAAGCTGTACAAACTCTGCAGAGTAAAAACTATTCGAATAGCCGCGTCCGCGGTTATGGACATGCTAGCAAGGCCACTCTAAGTTAGACTTTGTTTTTGGTTTATAAAATGATTTCAACAGATGATTTTAGGATGGATAATCCTAGGGTAAAAATTGGGCGGTTAGCCAAGTGATAGGAGGGTATCCTTCACCATTCAATCAATGGAGGTTATCCACTATTAATTGTCATTTTAAACACTGATTTTTGTTATAATATAAAAACTGGCCTTAGAAATTACTATTGGTATTTAACCTGAAAATGTTGTTTATGCAAAATAAACCCTGTCATTATCCTTTGTTCACCTTATGCATGCATTATCTTTCAATATTGGGTGTAACTTGCAAGCACGGTAGTTGTGTTTACTCTTGCTGAATAATCTTTATTCAGGAGAAGACCTCTATCAGGACGGTGAGGATCTTGACGACTAGGCTACGCCCCCAGACGATTGTCTGTGGCAAGTCGTGTGGTCTACTACTATTTTGTCTTCCGCTGTGTTATTTATTTTCTATTTGGCCTCAGACCCTTTTGTAATAAACTCTGAGTTATTATTAATAAAGTGCGTGATATGATTGTGCTATCACTTTTGTTTGACTGTGTACACTAGAAATCCTGGACTAGTGTATAAACACAGGGAATTCGGGATCCTTCGCTCCTGGGTTCGACATATAATGTTTAGTATAAGTCATTTAGTGTATGTCAGCAATGTAGCGTGCAAATTGTAGTTCTGTCCTCTCCAGATGCCCGCTACTACTTCAGTTGTGGTCCTTTGAGCGCCTCTAGATGTACGTCGTCGCCGACGACCAAGACAGCCCGACCATGGGTATGGTGTGGTGTCGCTGATAGGTGGGGTTTTTTTTAACCTTTAGTCAATTTCGTAATGTGCTTTATTTGCATGTGCTCATGTTTTGTTGTTCTATTCCGCAGGTTACGATCACACCGATCACTACGCACGCGTCCTACCCGAACTATGTTGCGATGTTTGATCAATTGATGGATGATCGCGTCATCTGGACAGTGTACACTCCTGAGCGGGTGTACGCGCGCACACCCTAGGGCCTGTCGAGCTTGTGCCAGCGAGACTCCAGATACTGGCTCACACGACATCACTTGGTGCACGTCGTCTTCGTGGAGGAGTATCATGTGCAGTTCGGACTACGACAGTAGGTCCACTCTCAGGGGAGTCGTTGCCGCCGAACGTCCATCGGTGCATGGCATCTACGCGTTGGCGAGCTCCGTGCGTGGCATGATGATTGGGGAACGTGTCTTCATGACGGGGCACGACCTCAGAGACACCATGGACCGGATCATGGAGAAGGCGAGGCGATGCATCAAGCTTACGTCGTGCCGGAGGCTGAGGGGCATGCTTGACCCACCAATGCGTGGACGGGGGTGAGCTGCAGTTAGGGGTGGATATCGAGCCAAGTCCTTGCCTTAGTGAGCTTTTCCCAAAATTGGCACATTTTGATTTAATATCATTTTATTTATAGTTTGGAAGTACTTTAGAATTGAGCTAACGAGCTGAGCCGAGCTAGAGTGAAATCCAATTTTATTAAAAATTGACTCATTAATTAATAAGTGTAATTGGAGTAGTTTTGAACCGAGCAAACGAGCCCTACTAACGAGCTTTTTTTCACCCCTAGCCACAGTGCGTCATGCCCCACGGCTCCTCACCCAGATGTGCCCAGCGGGTCCTCGTTGCATCATGCCAGGAGTACCCTAGCACAATTCCCAAGTACACCTGAACACTCATGTCTGCTTGTTTATTTCGAACACCACTATTTACTAACTGCAATTTCTTTAGACAGGTCCTCAATTCCACCCATACATGGGACATGACTACGCGGAGCTATCTGCTACGATGAAGCGACCAGGTATGTCAATCTTGTTTATATGCATACCATACTATTTCAACATTTCCATGTTCTTTACATGCACAACGTATTGTTCCACAGGTCGTACACCACTTTAGGACGAGGAGCTGGTGTCGCACGAGGGAGCACAGACCTCGGACTATGACTTCGACAACGAGTGTGCGCTACGGTGAGAGAGCGGTGGGCCTTCGCACGGCGAGAGCACTCCCAGCCAGGTAGGGTACCTCGGCCACTAAAGCCTTTGACGTACTCGCACCAACGCTCACAGCCGGTCTGCCGGACGAGGCCAGGGGCCACACATGGCGTACACCCCAAGTGGGCCCACAAGTAGATATATAAGTACTGTTATGTAAATATTATTTTATGCACGACTTACATTATGCTAGTATTGTGTTTACGATATTATTTATTCTTGTCGTGTGTACAAGTAACCATGTGAGGGAGTTAGCATCGCGACACCCCACACCACCCTACTTCTAGCCTTTTGTACGCCAAATGACCACACCCTCGTTCCCAAGTCATTCTCTTTCTAATATTTCATTTTGTACTCTCAAATAAATCGGTTCAGTAAAGAAACAATTGCATTAGAAAATGACACTTTAATACTTTTGTTATTACGCCGCTAAAGGGGGCTATTTTTGCTATTGTGTCGCCGAAATCGCATTCCAAATATGTTTGGTCAGACCGAAACTCCTAAATTATTCTCTACTTTATATTTTTTTTTTTTTGAAAATTATCGGATGCACGAACACTTAAAGATATTACCAAAATATAAATATAATTAAATTTTAGTTACCTGGACACTTAAAGGGATTATGTAGCCAATTCAAATAGCTATGGCGACAGCCGACAGGGATATTGTCGTCATTTCAAATGACGATTGGGCCTGTCACTATTTGAAATGGCGATAATAGCCCATTTCTGTAATTTTTTTCTTCGACTATTTAATTTTATAATTCTTTTAATTAAAATATTATTATTTAAAAAATACATATCTCTCCGCTATGTTACCACCCTCGTCTTGATATCCTTCAATAATTGTATAGCAAAAACAATCAAATCATGGATGTTGATTCGTCTTATATGTCAACACTCAACACTAGTACGTCTCATGAACCTTCTACGGAAAACTCAGACAATTGCGTGTACTAAAATTAAACATTTTTTTTGGATATAAGCATTTACTCCACGAAAATGACCGAAAGAAGGAAGAACCTTCGAATGGGCTGACAAAAAACAAATACCAAAGTATATATTATTCAAAGTATAAATCCAGGTCTAATGCGAAAGAAAATCTTATCCCACTCGCCACCGGTCTGGCCCATCCCTGCGCCTACTGAACCTTCCAGAAGGACGAAGCGCGAAAAACCCACCGAACCTTCTCGCACTTTCCTACCCCCGCACCCGTCCCCATCCTCCCCCGCAGAGAACCATGTCCTGCGCTGTCGCCAATCCCAGCCGTCTATGCCCCACCAGATCCCGATCTGACGGCGGAAGACGCCTCCGCAGGGAGATATCTATACGACCGGGCCCACCCGCCGCTCCCCGCTTGGCTTTCTCGGTACGAGTGGTGTGTCGCAGTCGAATTAATACAGTGCGTTTTGGCCTTTTTTTTTTCTTCTCCTTCTCTCCCGTTATAATCTCTCTCTCTCTCTCTCGTGCTTTCTTTCTCCTCCTCCTCCCGTTTGAGTATAAATTTTCTAATCCGCAAAGGAAGCTTCCAGAAGCCTTCTTCCGTACCTTCCATCCCACGCGAGGCGGCCTTCCCCGCATCTAGAAGTTACGGTTTCGCCGGATCGGATCCGAACGGGAGGAGGCGGCGGCGGCGGTGGCCAGATGGCTGAGCAGGGAGCCGCCGCCGCGGACGCCGGCGGCGATCCCCCGGCGCCGGCGGAGGCGGCGGTGCAGAGGTCGCTGCCGACGCCGTTCCTGACGAAGACGTACCAGCTGGTGGACGACCCGGCGGTGGACGACGTGATCTCGTGGAACGAGGACGGGTCGACGTTCATCGTGTGGCGGCCGGCGGAATTCGCGCGGGACCTCCTCCCCAAGTACTTCAAGCACAACAACTTCTCGAGCTTCGTGCGGCAGCTCAACACCTACGTACGTGCGCTGGATTCCTCGGTTGCGATTTGGCTTGGTTTGCTTTGGTTTGGTGCGGAATGCCCATGTCGGTGATGTTTGGATTTGCTTGGTGTGACGTAGGGATTTAGGAAGATCGTGCCGGACCGGTGGGAGTTCGCCAACGACTGCTTCCGGCGAGGGGAGAAGCGCCTGCTCTGCGACATACACCGCCGGAAGGTGGTGCCGATCCCGATAGGGCTGCCGGTGACGCGGCCGGACTCGCCAACGCACTCCGCCGAGGAGCAGGTGCTGTCGTCCAACTCCGGCTCCGGGGAGGAGCACCTGCAGGTACCGTCAGGCTCTGGCTCCGGCCTCGGCGGCGGCTCCGCGGCCGGTGATCTGGGAGAGGAGAACGAGCGGCTGCGCCGGGAGAACGCACGGCTGACCCGCGAGCTCGGGCATATGAAGAAGCTCTGCAACAACATCCTCCTCCTCATGTCCAAGTACGCCGCCACCCAGCAGCCCGACCCCAACGCGGCCCTGTCCTCCGTCGCGAACTGCTCCGGCGAGTCCTCGGAGGCCCTGCCCCCGCCGCTGCCGCTCCCCCTGGCGATACTGGACCTAATGCCCTCGTGCTCGGCGCTAGCCACCGCCGCCGCCGGTCTCGTCATCGACGGGGAGCAGCCGGACACGAGCGCGAGGCTGTTCGGCGTCTCCATCGGGCTAAAGCGGACGCGAGAAGGCGGCGACGACGCCGGCGGCACCGAGGAGGATCCGGCAGACGACCACGGCGCGGAGGTAAAGCCGGAGCCGGCGGACCCGCGTCCCGACAGCAAGGAGCAGTCGCCGGACCAGCACCCGTGGCCCATATACCGGCCCACTCCCGTGTACCGGGCCTGCAACGGGCCGGACAGGGCCGGGTCCGACCAAGACGGGTCCAACTCCCGGTGAGTGTGCCCAGCCTGTAGAAGCATGTAGTACCATTTAATCTATTGAGTACTACCAAATGATACAAGTAACTAAGGAATCATTAGTATTTAGTAGACATAATACTACAGTTTTTGCTTCGCTAGTTGGGAAACTCCCAACTCTGTAACCTCTGCCTGTTTCTTTTGCTGTTGCTTGTGTATAAGATCACCGGAATCCATCGACAATTAGAGCATCAGCACCCTTAATTTATAGTGTTGGCCGTGGAAATGATAAGTGCATTTCCCGGGCGTTGCTCGGTTGCTTGCGCGTGTATTGCAATTTTGGTGGGTTTGCGCGTGTTTGGTGCCTGTATCTGTATGTATCTTTGCTGGTAGAAATGGTTGCAGATTGAAGTAACTACGATTTGCAAGGGTAGTTCTTGGAATTGAGTGCTCACCAAATTTGCTCTTAGTATCTGGAGTATCTACCGCCGCGTGTGAAATGAGTCAAATGTGACAAGTTCGTACGCCGTAAACCACACTGTGTTCCGACGGGTCAATTCGGAGGGGACTCAGCATATTGTTTTCCGCCGCAAGCAACCGGCAGACGTCACCGGCACTATAAGGCGCGGAATGCGCTTTGCCCCCCTGATTTTTCCAAGTGAGGCTTTGGATGCGGCGTGGGATCAGATAGCGACGCGTCGTCCAATCGTTGCAGGTCAGGTGAATGCGCTGCTTTTTTCTCTTCGAATATTCGTTCTCGCCTTCTTTCAGCTGGGAAACACAAGAGCAATCGTATGGTCACAATAGGAGCACATGGACAAGTGTATAGAGGTGGACATAAGATCTTTATTTATCTGTATCTTTATTGTACATGTGATCATCATATATATTGTACATGTGATCATCATATATATAGCTCATAGAGGTAAAAAAACCCTTCAAATACAATTTAATCGCTTGTCCATAATTAGGTTTTGTAACACCCTCTTAGACAATAGACAACGATATGCAAATATCTTATTAAAAACTCATTTCAAAAACCTATTGTGAAAAAAGGAATAAAGAAAAAAGTATATTACATTTGTAGGTAGTATTACACTTGTTGCCTCACTAAAAACCTTCAGGTGGGAAAACTTCAGAAAAACTCAGCAATGAAAAGAGTACAACGTTTAATCTTCGGGATCCAATCTTCAAGATTTTGGATAAATCTTCAGGATTTGATAAGGGTTATGATATAGATATTTACTCCCCCTGAACTTTGCAACTCTTTAAACTGTCTCATTCCAATGCCATTAATGTATCTATGAAAAATAGATGCAGGCAGAGATTTAGTAAATAAATCAATTGGATTTTCATAGGACTTTGTTTGCAAGGTCTTTACATCACTATTCTTCTAGATTTCATGTGGATAGAAAATTTAGGAGCAATGTGTTTTGTGATGTTGCTTTTGACATAACCTGTTTGTATATGTAATACAAACAACATTATTTTCACAGATAATTTAGGGGGTATTGACATTATTAATGCCACAATACTTCTGGATATGGTTAATCACACGTCTGAGTCAAACACCTTCAAGTGAGGCTTCATATAGTGCTATAATATCTGAGTAGTTGATAGAAGTAACTACCAAGGTCAGCCTAGATGACCGCCGATAGATGGTTGCACCATCACAAAGTAATATAAAATCATTCTGGGATTTTGCATTATAGATATTTGATAGATAGTCAGCATATCTTCAGGATTTAGTAATGATCATCAGGATCTATGCATGATCTTCATGATCTTTGTATTGTCGACCAACTGGATCTAGACTGTTAAGTGGTAAAACCTTCAAGGTGAATTTAAACAGTAATCATCGTATCAACACTTTGTAGGCTTGAGTAAGATTTTCAAACTCTCAAGCATGATGACCAGTATTTAGCATCTGCTCCCCCTGAGGACAACTTCTGTTGAATTCTTGTTGCTCTAATGTCTTTCATACTTTTTCGAAAATGAATATAGGCAAGTATATTGTGATCAAATCAACTGGATTACTACAATGCAGAGTCTTACATACAAATATCATATTACTCATACGGAGATTTTAGGATAAACAATATTCGGGAGTAACATGTTTAACTTATCAAATACCACTATTCGATTATGCAACATAAGTAGATTATCCTTACAGAGAATATGAGATAGTACTAGTTGCAAAGTCGTATGCCTTCCAGACACAATTTATCAAAACCTTTCAGGGTCTTACCATTTTGTAACTATCTCTATGTGGCTAAAGTTACAACAAATAGGCTGTTATACAGAACTATAAAGTATGGTTGTACTACTTTAGAATAAAATATAACCAGTCTTAGTTTTGACGTTTAGGAGATTAATTGTCAATATCACCAATGTATGCCATACCTTCATGGTATTAGAGGAAACCAACATTCCACTAAATTAGTGTGGTGGAGGATAGTGTCATATAGACTCTAAGTCTTAGTGTTTAAATTATTATATACTTATTTAAGAAATATGGTGTTTTCTAGCCAAAGTGGTCTATCAGAGAACAACATATATCTAGGCTTGTTCTGGTGCTACGGAGAAAATAGTTTCTCTTTTACCATCTGGGCATCTATGCACTACAAGCTAGTGAATTGAGGCTTATTAGATATCAAGAGCACTTACAATATTTTGTTAGCAAGGCATGGCAACTTATTTTCATTTTTCATGCATATTGTTTACAAAAAAAATTATTCCATGCTAGATTAATTATTTTACTGTCAGTAAAAATATGCTACTAGCAATATGTTCTATTAAGCAGATTAAATCAACTATTTAGCAGGAGATAAGACTTTAATAGAACAACTTAGATCATTATTTTATTTATGACATCTGGGAAATAACGATCTAATGCATAAGGTTCCGGCCTAAAGCAACAGATAAGAGATGCTCAACAAGATTAGGACCAAACTCGACAGGAGCTGAATCTATACTACTAATGCAACTCGTGCAAGAAAATGATATCTTTACAATGTTAAGGGATAACTAGGAGATTGCTACATGTCTCCATAGAGCATAATATGAGCTTATCATTGCTGTCATCTAGGACAAACGAATATCCACTTAGTAATATCAAACATGTCCTATATAATTCATGCAATTTTCTATGTTTACCGCTGATAAAGTATTTTAAATGCATGAAATGAGTGCAAAATAGTAAAGATTAATTTTATCTATTCAGTAGACAATTTTACACATTTCCCTGAATTTTCCTTGTATTTTTTTTGGATTTTCTAATAATTTTTAAGGTTTGTGAGCAATTTTCAGAATTACTACACATATTAATTAATTTTCCAAACACACAATACCATGGAAAAATAAGCCATAAAAATATGATGCTTCCAAGGTGTACTAGATCTAAGGTTTCACAATTTATAGAAGCTCACATACCTTAGAAATTCAGTGTCTAGGATTATTTTAAGGTTGTTGCATAAAAAATAAATAATATTAAAACAAATAACCATAAGCCTAGGGTCTAGATTATAAAATAACCATGGAATATACTAATCTATCATAAAAATCGGATTCTCGAAGGGTTATTCCGCAAGAATATATAAAAATCTAAAATCCATCGTGAATTTCCCAAACTCTTAGGGGGTTTTTCGTAAAATTTCCTTATCCAGAAAAGTTTCATCATAATTTTCATAATTCTAAGGGCCTTTTTGCAAATATTATGGGTTTTCCTTTTTTTCTCGGAATTTCATGGGCAGGGCCCATTTTTCTTAGCCCGGCACGGCCCAGCCGTTCCCTACACATGGGGGCGCTCGGGTTTCCCCTACTCTTGTGCTTGTGGTGGCGGCTAGCGTGGGCGTAGTGCGACAGGCAACATCGGTATGCCGGTGGCGGGCGTGCGGTGCCACGCATGGGCACGGTAGAGCTTGGCGTGGCACGACACATCAGGGGCACGCGACTCGGGATGTCGGCGGCAGCGCATCAAGCGCGCGCAGCAGCGCGGCTCACGGGGTGGTGGGGCGGCGTCGGGCCAACAACGGCGTGACGCATCAGGCGCACACGACGCACGCGGCTTGAGATGCCGACGACGATGCACGGCCCGGGATGCTGGTGGCGGCGCATCAGGTGCGCGTAGTGGCACGGCTCATGGGGTGGCGGGGCAGCGTCGGGTTAGCGACGCCACGACTTCGGGCAAGCGGTCATGGTGGGCCGTGGCCGGCGTTTGGCCGGCGGCCAATGCAAATCGGAACACTAATTAATACAATGGCTAATTAGCAGTTAACAAATCAAATAGATTCATGCAAATTAATCTACCAGATTAATTCATAGCAAAATTAGAGATTGAACGATGGAATTCCGATGACATACCAATTCAGTTGTGCAGAGTGATTCATGCTGATAACGTGTTGAGATTTTGGTAGTTGTCACGTTGCTGACTCGTAGACCAATCCACACAAAAGCAATCACATAAACATAATAGGAGCAAGATGGACGCAAGTGTATATAGGTGGATCTAAGATCTTTATTCATTTGTATCTCTGTTGTACATGGAGGTCCTCGTATATATAGCTCATAGGGGTGAAAACCCTCAGGGTAGCTTGTAGGGTTGAAAACCCGTAGGAGATGGTTTAGTGGTTTGACCATAAGTGTTAGGACCCAAATATGCAAATCTAGACCCTCTGTGTATAATGCACTAGTCCATGATCACACTAGTGCACACAGTGTTAACATAGAGGAATATCATGCCACACAAGACCAATATAAAAATAAACGACTAATTTGATTAATAAATAATGATTATGACTTTATAGTCAAATTTACATTTATTAAGCCACGCAGGGCTAACACTAAATAAAGAAACATCAACGGAACAAAAGCAACTCCAGCGGAAATCCATCGACTTGCCACAGGCAACTAACTAGGATCAAGACCTAACGACCACCATCCTCGTAAAACTCCTCCTCGAAAGCAGACGAAGATTCCTTCACTTCAGCTAAATGATTGTAGCAAGAATGAGTACTCCGAGTACTCAACAAGTTGTACAACATAATACAATTATAGATGATGGCTTATTTAAAAGAAAATGGCTTATATGGTTATTTTGCAATAAAACAACATTTGCAATTAGATACAAGTAATAGATTGAAAGCGAAATTTAAAACGAATAAACAATAATAGTTTAACAGTTATTTTCACAAAGACACGATGCCTAATTCATTTCTTTCACACAACCATACGGGTTTAAATCATACAGTGTGTCTTCCCAAAAGTTTTATGAAAATCTACCCCTCGTATGAAATCCTCGAGCATGTCCATGACCGCAGATGCAGCTATTTGAATAGATTAATTAACACTCTGCAAAGGTTATACACTTTACCCATACGATATAACCAGTGTAGCTAACACCAATCATAACGAAATCTTTTCGAAACTTCATCTCGACAATTGACACTCCCGATATGCATACAGTTGACCCCAACCTCACTCGTTGGTCCGACGCACATCGTTAGACCTGGAGACGATGAACCGCCCATAAATGTGACCCTGCAGAGTAATTCACACCTCCACCTATCACAGAGCACTTAACCTACTTCCTGAGTAGTCAATGTTAAGACTCCGTAACTTACTAAGTTAGGCATGTCCCATACCTGACATGTGGTCGTACAATTATGGCTCAGTTAAATGACGCATAAAGTTAAGTCCTTAATTGACCCAAGCGAGACTACCAAATTCTAACAAAGTAACCATGTTCACAAACCCAATCACTAAACTCCACCATATCACAAATCCTTTTCACTCGTCTCAGTCCAAATCTTTTTCCACCCTATTGGTTAAGTGCATCACATGGTATCAACGAGTAACAACACACAACACATAGTTTTTCCACAAGTTCCATAATCACTTAGTCAACTTTACATTTTGCAACTCAAAATGATTTCAATAATCCGTTGCATGACTAAGTAGACTATTCGTATATAACCAACCCACATTGGTGCTATGATAATACCAACTAATAATTAACCAAACTAGGCTGACAAAAGATCATGGTAATACAATGAGCAAAGTGGATATAATCAAACGAGTGAATAGCTAATACCAAAATATTTAAACAAATCCTTAAAGTAAAATGTAATAATTTGAATCAAGGTAACTTTGAAAAACTGGGTTCAACATGGTCAAAGGTACAACTTACTTTGGAACAAGTCTTGGTACTGGTGTTGAGCTTGATCAACCCCTCTTTCCTCAAAAGCTTCCGAAGTATCAATGTCTACTCGCAAACGAAAGCGAAAACCAAATAAATACAAAACAGAGCAAAAAATAAACTCTAAAAATTAAATAAAAATATCAGGAAGGTAGATCTTGAATTTAGATTAATTTACAAACTTGAATGGGTTCAATCGGAGTTCTTATGAGAAAGAACAGGCTCTCGAAAGATTTAAATCTAAGAAAAAGAGAAAGAAATTACTATTTCGAATTTTTAGAATTCTTTCTAGAGGAAATTTCGAAACATTGCATTAGCATGACGTCAGTAATGATTTCAGAATGAAAAGAAAATCTAAAAAATTGGGAATAGAGGATGATAGGTTGGACCTTAGTCTATGGACTAGGTCTACGACTCTGGTCTACTGGTCTATGGAACAGTAGATCTGACATATGGGACCCACGTGGCAGTGGCTGGGTTTATCGCGGGCCAAGTCCACGTGGGATTGGATCTGGAATTTGGGTGCGGGTGACACGTAGGCGGTTGACTGGGTGACACGTGGACAAAGATGTGTAGGTGGCAGATGAGGTGGCGATGACGTGGACGATAGCGGTGGCGGTGGCACACTGGTCCCGAAGGTCATCGGTGATTGCGGCCTCGGCAGAGCGCAGTTGGAGGGGCGCCTCGAGTAGCTGGTGCAACGGGGAAGCTGGTGGAGCACACGTGGTGTTGGAGGTGAACTATGGTGGCCGGCAGCGAGATCGAAGCGGCGAATACAGCTCGGGCTTGACGGTGATGAGACTACGGTGGTGTTCCGACTATGTTAAGGCAACGGAGAGGTAATCCGCTATGGCAATGCCTGTGGTGGTGATGATTAGGCTCGGGCCTCACCAACGGTGACGAAACTCGGCAACGAAAGCGATGACGATCCGAGCTCGAAATTAGCAGATTGGCGGCGGCTTCGAAGTTGACGCTCGGGTTTCGAGTGGCGACTCGATACGGGGATGCAGAAATGAAGGGGGCAGCGAGCTTGTAAAGGCGACGATGAGGCGTCCTCAAGAAAAACGGCGGCGAAGGCATGTCAGACTCGGAGAAGGAAGTCCGTGTCGGGGACGACAGGAAACCTGACAAGTGGGTCCCACCTGGCAGTGACAGCGAGGTGAGGCGAAGATGGACTGCGGCGCGTGCACGGGATTGGGCTGCGGACTAGTCCGAAGAGAGAAGAAATGGGCCAAAGGAAGTGGGTTTTAGCCCCAAGGTAATTCCGATATTTTAATTAGCTTTTACATTTTAGAAATACCAGAAATGCAAATGGCAAAATAAAAATTGCAAATGAACTCAGAAAAATTACAAGAAAATATGGAAAATATTTCCAAGCACAAAGAACTCAAATAAAATAGTTTTAGAATTAATTGATATTCATATTAGTCATATTAAATTATTTTGATATTTGAAAGTCTCACTTAAGCTTGATTAAATTCAAATAAAATTTAGTAAATTTTTTCAAAAGACTAAACTACTTAAAATATTTTAAAACTCAGAAGATTGAGATGTCACGACAGACAGGTTTCGTAACACTTTCATGAGCATGTATAATTTGTTCGAAGATAATGCCACGTCGAGGCATCACATGTTGCGTCGCCAGAGGATCCATTTGGAATCGTAAAAAATCTCGCCTACTTTGGTTTTGTCAAACCACGCGGCCATGCCATGCCAGCACGGGACTTGTAATTCCAGTCCATCCGTTAGGGCGCTCTGTTCTTGTAGGCTGTGGCCTGCGGGCCGTGGCTGCTACTAGTATTTGCTTATTTGGAGCCCGGGGAAACTGGGAAATTTTGGCCTGTCCTGATATAACCCTATTAAAACCTAACTGCGCATTGCGTTGTTGCTCCCGTGTTCCGTGGACCGTAGATTAGCCTGGCTGACCTGTTCGCCATCTTCACAAATGATCTTTCGTCTCTTTTCGCCGGAAAGATCAGCAAAGTTTGTCCACGAAGACATGAACAAATGATGAAACGCCCCCTGCTCTGCGAAACCTTCGGCTCGGTGGTGAAGATTGGCGGTTGGTACCTCAAACTAAAGAGAAACACACACGAACGCGGGCAACGTTCCCGCGCGGTGGCCGTGATTTACCGACATGCAACAAACTCTATGCCGTGCACCGCCCGATCCAGCGAAACCAGCGAGCAATGGGAGAATCAACTCCCCATGCATATATGCTCCACGCAATTGCGTGCATGTATCTTCCATGCAAATTCTGCCATCATAAGTAGTATCATCAATCATGACCGAATGAGAATCCTTCGACGAGTCGCCACACGTTAATCCATGTTCGTCGATGATGATATAACACGCCATGCATGATCTTAAACGCCATGAAGCTTCCATGAACATTCCCCGCTATCTATGCTAGGAAACGGAATCCTATACGTGAAGCGTAACGGATACCTATTCAGAGTCGACCGATGGCCCTCTGGCCGTTACTCGTCTTCTCCCGCTATAAATCTTTGCAGCGTAGCGTAGCCACCGTGATCCGCACCAAAACTACACTAGATTTCTCAGGAACGCGGCGAGATTGTCGGCCATGACGCCGTCGTCGCAGATGACCCTTGAGGTGACCGTGGTGTCCGGTGAGAAGGTCCGGCTCCGGGGTGGGCGCGCCATGGGCGGCGGCGCGTACGCCGTGGTGCACGTGCACACCGCGTCGTCGGCCGCCCGCACCCACGTCGATGAGGACGGCGACTGCAACGGCTATCCCTACTGGGGAGAGGCGGTGCAGGTGACGATGCCGGCGTCGTCGCTCGGGCTGGACGTAGAGATCTGCCGGACGAGGAGCAGCGGTCGGGTGAAGCCCGTGGCGGCGGCACGCGTCCCGGCCGAGGACTTCACGGTGGGGCCGCCGGGGCACCTGCATTGTCTCAGCTACCGGCTATTCGACGCCCCGTCACGGACAGACGAACCCCGCCGCAACGGCATTGTCAACATCACCGTCAAGAGGCTGGACGGCCAGGGCAAAGCGCCGGGGCCGCCGGGCGAAGGGAAAGCGACAGTGCCAACGGCCGGGAAGGCCGTGGACGCCAGCGCAAGTGGGAGTAGTGGTTCTTGCTGTGGTGTCGCCGAGGAGGGGAAGCCGGCAGCGGCGGCGCCGGCTGGTGTGGTGACGGGATACCCCGTCGGGTTCTCTGCTACCGGGCATGCCAATGGCAAGGGTTATGTATAGAGTATTAGAACTAGGGACTGTTTATTCATAAGTTGTCTGAAATTTTCTTAAATTTAAGTCACTTGTTATGACCATTGAATCAATATCCAATCATATGACATCCATTAGATCAACATACCAATCTCTACACAAATCCAATGGTCATAACAAGTGACTTAAACTTAAAAAAATTTCAGGCAACTTAAAACTAGCAAAACCGTTAGAACTAATGGGGTTTCCAAATTGATTTCTCTGGTTGATCTTGCGGTGTAAAACTATGCTCTTTCACAATGGATTAGTACTAGTTTTCAGGATGTTGATTAGCATGAATCCATTTAACATTGGAAGATTGATCGAATAAAAGAAAGAACTTTTTTTTTTTTGTGTATTCTTATTAGTTGAAGCGCATGTTGGCTAGTTAAGGGTTTGCCCATTTTTTTTATTTTGGGTGATCAAAATATGTTATCTAGGTAAATTTCTTAAGAGCATGAAACAACACCTGTAGGTCAGATTTTGTCCACGTTTGTCTAATGCCTCATCCGTTCGGAAAAAAAAATAGTTTCTAACAAAGGGAGTGTTAACAATGCTGTATATCAGCCCATTCCGAGGGCCCGATTGTGTGGGCACTTTGCCAAAACGAAGGCCTATTAGGGTAGCAGGCTCACAAAGCCAATTAGCATAGTTTAGTCCAATACAGTTTATTCTCTAATAAAGGTACCCCACCTCTTCCTATAAATCCATAGGCGCTCGAACAAACCACACGCGGTCCAAAATGTGTGCCGGCGTGGAGATGGATTTCACTCCTTGCATGCACTGTATGCTAGCTGCCTGGATCATCATAAACACCACGCGAATCACCTCCTGATGGGTCCAAATTGCAAGCGCGACCGACCACGGTGGCGCCAACAGGGCCCTACATCTACGTCAGGTTAGAAACACGCCGACGACTGCTAACCAAAGAAACACCGTCCGCGGGTCTTATCGCCGAGCGTCGACGCTGTGCTGGCCTGACCACTGTTGAACGTTCCAGGTGCTCGAATAGTCCACGTACGACCGGAAAGTCGACTAGAGTGGTAATAGGAGCTCAATCAATTTTTAGCTTTAAGATTGAATTTAAACGTGATATTGACTCCAATAGCTATAGGAACTATGAATATTAATATATATATATATATATATATATATATATATATATATATATATATATAGCGAAAGGCTTGAACTGAATCTCCTTCAAACCCCCAAAAGAAACGATCAAAGACACAAAAATCAGCCTAATGAACAGTACCAGTCATACAGGATGAACAGTGAAGATCATACCTCACTCCGATCGTACCGGATGAACAGTATCGGTCATACCGTGATGAACAGTAAAATCAAGCGAATAAATAGTAAACAGCCTGAAAACGAAATGAAAAGTCGACGTAACTTTTGATCTACGCATCCAAACACCACCAAATTTGAAACATAACTTTCTAAGGATGTCAGGAACCTATTCCAAGCGACGATCGAGAAGATCCACATCAAAGTTTTGATCTTTTTCAGTTTTATTGAAGGAAGATTCAAAACCAAGCAAAAACGAAAAACTCGATCTAACACTTGCTCGTGGGAGATGAATGATCTAGATGATCATAGATGTATTCCCACACATCACAGCAAGGTAGAAGAGGGCAAGAGATCAATCAAAAACCAAAAGATCAAAGATGGACTCAAAATCATAAAACAAGAAGGAAGAACACAAAGAGACACATCTTTGGGAAATCATCTATGGATTGATTCGTGATTGTTGCTGGTTACAGCCACTCCAATAAGGAGGACACAATTCAATACATGAGCACACGATCAATCAATCCCTAGAACCCTAACCTCTCTTCCCTTCTCTCCTAAGCCCTAAACAACCTAGGGTTTTTCTCAATGAAGTGCTTGAGGTGGCTGTCCAGCACACCTCCTATTTATAGAGAGGCCTAGCTTCTAGAAGAGTTAACCCTAATGGGCTCCCGTTAAGGCCCAACAACAAATGGGACACATACGAACGTATTTTAAAGCGTCGTCTTCATTTTCGATTGACCTAAACCACTTCTCCAAGCGCCGTGGTTTAGCCAACAAGTCACAAAGTCGGTATTTGGTAAATTACCAAAATACCCCTTCTCGATCCTTCTCCATGGACCAAGTCCAAACCTGTCGAAGCAATCGCCTGCTCCGCCACGTGTAGGTTGATCAACGGCTCTCATCATGTCGGAAAGTCTCTCCCGTCCCAATCCCATCGGAACCTCCAAGGCACTTGCACCGACCCCCGCACTGCTTGATCCAACCAGCTGCATCGAACTGCCCGTTCGATCAACCTCGTCCATTCTGCGCCACACTTGAGTCACTTGACCTCACCCGACATCTATGATCGTTCTGGACCTCAGCTCTCCAAGCTTAGTCCCGATCCTCCTCGCCGTTGACCGTCGTTGACCTGCAAGCCACCTGCACAGCAATAGACAGAGAAATTATCTTCAGGAACAAGTTCTTCACAACTTGACCCACGTTAGCTCAAAACATGCAATATACAACTCATATGCAAAGACAAACATGGATATGACCTATCCCATAATCAATTCTCTGAAAGAATCAACAATCAGTGCAAATGCGGTACTACCGCCAAGTCAATCCTGGTACTACCGCATCACGGTAGTACCGCTCTCAGCATTGCGGTTGTACCGTTCTCGGAGAATTTCCAAAATCCCTAAAAACATGCCCTCTGGAATTTTGCAACCGCCGAGCAACTTTCGGTATTACCGCACTGCGGTACTACCGCCTTTTCAAAGCCGGTACAACCGCACAGCGGTCGTACCGCGACTTACACGCCGGTAAGACCGAAAATCCTGACACTTGCTGAAATATTATGAAAAAACAAGAATTCCAACAAACCTTCAATCAAATTGCCAATTGTAACATCACCTAGGATCATGAGCAAATTCTCATGGTGTCCGCAGTCCAAACGCATTCCAAAAAGTGGGCATGTGCTGATGTGGAGGTTGATTTCACCCCTTGCATATGCCGCATGTTAGAGGCCCAGTGTGGCCCGACGACCCTGTTTGGTTCAAAACACTCTAACTGCCGCAGACAAAAAAAAACATCGTCGGTGTGCACCTTCACAGGGTGTCGATGCTACGCCTCTTATCTTCGTGCTAACACAACCGGTGTTGAGCATTTACAGTGCTCCGCAGGTGCCTGAACAGACCTCATGTGGTCCAAAACACACGCACGCGCTGGTATGGATGTGGATTTTGTACTCTACATGCGTCGCATGCCAGGTTACCGGATCGGCGGAAACACCACGCCAATCACCTCCGGGTGGGTCCAAATCGTACACCCCCCCCGGCGGTGACGCCAACAGAGCCTGATGACCTCGTCAGGTTAGAAACACCCCGACGACCACCGACAAGAAAAAGCATCATCGACGAGCCCCATCATCAGGCGACGATGTTGTGCTTGCCCCTTCGTACTGGCTCGACCGCTACCAAGCATCTGTGGTGCTCTATAGGAGCCCGAGCAGGCCGCACGTAGTCCAAAACCCATGCACGCGCTGGTGTGGAGGTGGATTTCTCCCCCTAAAAGAGCCGCATGTCAGAGGCCCGGATCATAGAAACACTACACAAATCACCTCCAAAAGGGCCCAAATCACATGCCCCCCGGTGCAGCGACGCTAGCAGGGATCGATGGCCCTGTTCAGTTATAAACACCCCGAAGTCCGCTTACCAAAATAAGACATTGGCAGGCCCCGTCGCTGGGCATCGACAATGCGTTGGTACCTTCATGCTAGCCCGACCGCTGGCAAGCACCTGTAGTGCTCCATAGGCGCCTAAACAAGCCACGCGTGGTGCAAAATGAGCACATGAGCGGGGCGTATAGGTGGATTTCGCCTCCTGCATGTGTTGCATGCCATGGGCCTAGATCGTAAGAAACACCGCGCAAATCACCTCCGAATGGGCCCAAATAGCACGTGCGATTCCTTGCGGTGATACCAATGGGGCCCGATGACCCTACTCGGTTAGGAACACCCTGACATCTGATGACCAAAAAAGTCATTGGCAGGCCCTGTCGCCAGGCGTAAACGTTGCACTAGTACCTTTGTGCTGGCCCAACCGCTGCCAAGTGTCTCCGTTGCTTCGCTGGCACCCGTACAGGCTATACACGGTCCAAAATGAGCGCACACGCGGACGTGGTTGTGGATTTTGCCCCCTACATGCGTTGCATGCCAATAGCCCGGATTAATAGAAACACCATGTGAATCGGCTCTAGATAGGCCCAAATCGCACGAGCAACCCGTTTCGAGGGCCAAATTGTGTGGACACTTTACCTAAATGAAAGCCCATTAAGAGCAGCCGGCCCACAAGGCCCATTAGCATAGTTTAGTTCCATATGGCTTAGTCTATCATGAAGGCACACCATCTTTTCTTATAAATAGGGGTAGAGGCTGCATATTGTACACACCACACCTACAGGCAAAAGAGCAATTAAGTACAGAGAAAGTTTGTGACTAAATCATGTTTCTCATGTTCTACTTTTATATTATTGTGAGTTGAGTGCTTAATTGTCGGCAACGTAACCCGAATATATAACAAATAATATATCCGGTTCACATAGAAATTGACATGTGAATTCTTTGTTTTTGCACTGTTAGACTTGGGCCAATTTTGTGCATCATAAAGAAGTTGGTCTGAGATTTCGCTGTTCCCACTTGTTGGACTTGGACCAGAATATGGTCTTGGATCGAAGTCAATGCTAGATACATATTTCTAACCAATTGGCGTATATGTTCAGACGAAGTTTATCTTCATTCGCAGCACTGAAATCCTACCCTGAGACCAAGAACTACCATGTCATTGGCTCGTAAATTTATAGCAGGAAAACATGGCCGACATTTTGTACTACTCTAGTACTTACGATGTAATATTTCTGTTGAAAGTATAAGCACGTGAACGTCTACATAACATTGTTCTGGTTCAAGGACAGTTCCAGCTGTAGCAGAGTACAAGCATATTTTCAGGTACAAACGCGTTTCACTATGCAGTCAAATGCACTGTATAACAAGAGCGAACTCACAGAAAGCTCTCACCTCACAGTGTTAAAACCTTGCATTATCACACATTCACAATTGCAAGAGCACGGAGGGCGTGTAAGGTAGTACCGTACCGTACTGGCAGATCATATGTGAAGCTCCAGCCTCTATACCTCATCCAATCCGTCCTGGTAAGCCTATATGATACTGTATTTGCAAAAAGGGCAAATCGCGTTGATGCGCAGCCATTTGTCGATGCAGGCGTGGTGGAAATGGTGGCTGCAGGGCAGCTCCAGCAGCTCGGCTCCGTCTTCATAAGCGGAGAGGCAGATGCAGCATTCCTACGGTGCGCAAGCGACAATCGGATCAGGAAGGAAGCATTAGGCGTTCAACCTGGACTGGAGAATGGATCCTAGAGTTACCGCATCTTCAGGGGACAAGGCATTTTGGGTAGGCTGATTGGTTTCACTCTCGGTCATTACTCCGGCAAATGTGCATGTACCAATGTTGAGATCACCTTGGCTGCAGATGCTACTGGACTTGTACATTGGAAGCTGGAGAATGTCTTCGTCGGTTGCTCCTTCCTGATGGAAAACATGATCAAAAGTAAAGTATAGCAATTCTGAAATGCCATCCTCCAAGCAAGGTAAAAAAATGCAGAAATTGAAAAGAAGAAGATTTTTTTCTTTTACTTACTTGATCCAGCAAAGCGTACAGAATTGCCATGGTATACAGAACTGCCATGATATATGGGAGGCAACAGCATACAGCAACACCAACAATGCAGGCCAGAGCGGTGCAAAACACGACAAAGAAGACATCAAAAGCCAGCAAGACAACACAAAACCTGGGTGAAGAGAGGATGGTAGAGCATAAGCAGTTGTGTCAGTTTGAACTAACCAACATGTTAGTGTTACTGAACATAAGATGTGAGAGGCATCATTAAGTAGTGCTATTACCAGTATAGCTGTGGTGCATCTTTTGTTAAAGGCTGACCTCCGATACTGACCCAGTAGAACCCAATTATCCACCATAGAAATGAAAATGCGGTGGTTGCTGACTCCAGATGCTTTGCCAAGCTGCTGAAAGCAGACCAAGAGAGGAAAGATTATGAACACAAGGTAGTATAGGCAATCACAAGTTTACAGCAATCCAAGAGCAAAAAGGTATTGTGCAGAGATTGCAGTAAGTATTAAGTATCTTTCAGGCTTCAGGTGCTTTGAACTTCCTAAAGCAGAGATATCTTTCAGTTATTTTCAAGTTTCAACTGCTTAAAAAGTTTCAGAAAACTAATACATAATTCAGGGTGGCTCCTGTTTGGATTAATTTCCCGTTACGTGGACCTACATGAGTTTAAATAAATATCAGCTATCTATTTTGGTTGACTCAAATAAATAAAGTGATCAAATTAAAATTATTAAGAGCCCAAGTATCTATTAAAGAAAATATGGATTTGGATTTAAATCTATATAGAGATATAATTGGAATTTATCTCTAATTATGGGACGGGATATGATTCCATACTAAAAGACTATAAATAAGGGTCGGGTCCTCTCAGCAGAGTAACTCGTGTTATACCACCTATCCTCATCTGTAGTTGGAATTTATGGTTTACCTCTTGCTAGGAAAGACCTAAACCCTAAGTAGATTGAGCACTTGCACATCTACTGCTGCAGATCAACCTTACGATAAACAATATCATCGTTATCAGGTATGCTTCCGCGTTTACAGATTTTATAGGTGTTGCAATTACCACATATGCGATCTTATTTCATTTTGATCATCTGGTTTAGATCATGAAATATTCTGTCAGCTCCATCCTCCATAGGCTCACTCTAGGGGTGAAAACGGATCGGAAACGGACGGATAATGGTTTTGCCATATTTGTTTTCATTTTTTTTCCCGGATCCGGATACGAATACGAATACCCCGGATACAAATATGAATAGTATCGAATACGAATACGGAGCGAATACGAATCGAAACGAATACGATCACAGATATTTTTCGGAACATGAAAACCCCTTAAATTGTATGCCAGAAATTAACGAAAATATATAACTAATTTATTTGATGTAAACATTCATGAATTGTTCATATTTTCAGCAACCACACAAAGCATTAGCACTAGCAAGTTACATTAACTAGTTCATAACAAATATAACATTTAGTTTACCATATTTAGCTCATAAGTCATAACTCACAAAGTCATCACGCATTCACACTTAGTTCATCATATACATAAAATTTAGTTCACACTAACATCGATTAGACTAGATGGTTAATCCATACGCAAATAACTGTAACACCCCAAAGTATGTTATCAAAAATAAAATTAATAAAATTATTATTTTATTGGATTTTCTGAGATTTAAAAGAGTTTTCCTAGTTAAAAAGGATAAAAAAATAAAATAAAGTCAATTATTTAATTTCCTACTCCCTCCAGTTTTATTTACTTGACATCAAGCTTAAGCTTTCTCTCTTACTTGACGTAAAGCTTACACGAACGGAGAGAGTAGTTTTTAATTAAAAAAATAAAATTTATTGAGTTTTTTGGGATTTTATTGGATTTAAAGTGAAAAAAAATTAATTAATTTATTGATTTTTCTGGATTTTAAAAAGGTTTTTCCTATTTTTACAAATTTAAAATAATTTATATACAAAAATAAAAAACAACTTTAAGTTGAAATTAATTTTATTAAGTTAAAAATAATTCAACGAATTTTTGTGATTTTTTCTAGGATTTTTTTAACTCTATTTGCTATTTTCTAAAAGACTACTTGATTTGTTTCATTTTCTGAAATTCAGAAATCAATTAAAATCCTATTTTCTCTTTTGGGCTGAAATCCTCTTTTGGGCCGAAATCTGGATATCTGGACTCCGTCTTATCCGGATAATCCGTATTCGCTTCCGTATCCGCCGAATAGCATGCCTACCGTATTCATTTCTGTTTCCGACAAAACAATCTGAATTTGTTTCCGATCCGAAAATTACCCGAGAAAAATCCGATCCGAGACATTCCGAATCCGTTTTTGTCCGGATCGGTCGGAAACTATCCGATCCGTTTTCACCCCTAGCTCACTCACTGGTCAGTGTGATCACAAGGCTCTACTTCACAGGCTTAAGAACACGCAAAAATCTGCACCTGTAAGCACACCGTACTGGAGATTTTAACGCATTATACGGCCAACTAAGATGAACCAGCCAATGCTTATCGATTTGACACCACCGACTGAAAAACCAACGAAAAAACTCATAAAAGATAATGGTAATGAAAACATTTGAATTTTGATGCAGCACAGACATAGAGCAGAACAATCAAGATTCACGACAAGTTGTGAGAAGCTTTGTTAACTGTGCTTAATCTAAACTATTGTATCACATATTTACAGAGACGCATCTCACTTCCAAACCTGAAAGGAACACTGTAATACCATCTCACTCGAATGTATGGACAACAATCTCACCAAATCCCCGGCCTCGTCGCTGTCACTGTGACCATCCACCGACAAACCGCTACGGCAGCGCGGCGAGGCGGCGGTGGCCGACTGCTCGACGATCACGCACGAGGCGTGGAGCAGGCACTGGAGCACGTACCCGGCGGCCCAGAGCTGGAGCGGCGTGCGTGGCGTCTCGCCGCATGAGCGCACGACGACGGCCTCCGCGGCGAGCCCGGACGCCACGTTCCACAGCACGTCGAACGCCACGACGGGGCGCGCCCACCTGTTTGATTTTTATGTTTCTTTCAACATTTATTTATTGTCTATTTAACTCAATGTAAAATTATTTCATATTATTGATGTATGTGACGGGGAATACTTTGATGCGGAATTTAACTCGAGAAATTAATACTCGAGGTGCTGATAATGACTGTACTGGAATATGGTAGATATATTTATTGAGATCGAGTCTACTGAAATTTAATATGTATGCGTATGATTAATTCGGATACAGCATAGGGCAGAATAGGTGGGTTTGTTTTGCAGGATTGGTTCTGCAGGTTGTTGACCCACATGATCAGATTGGAATTGATCTCGTAAATAATCTAGTCATGGCACATGACTCACACATGTATGCTAGGGACTAATATTTTTTAAACTCTTAAAATTGGCATGTCTGATCGTGGTTGGTGACATAGTTCAAGAGTCTCATGGTGTACCGGAAACAAATAAGTCAATTTATAACACCTGAAAGTGGTGTTATAAATTAGGTCTCTACCCTCTAACCTCATTATGCAATTGTGAGTGGCACCATGAAAAAGATAAAGAAATAGAGAGTAGACTGAAAAATCTCTACAAAATTAATCTAGAGTTTGATAAAAATCCAACATTGGTATTAGAGTCAGGTTCGGAGCTGCTCACACGGCGGGCTTCTATGTCCGAAGTCATCGTCGACTTGCATTCGGGCATCGCATCAATATCTTGCCGTCTCGATCTGCACGCCGTGAGGGCAATCTCATCGTTGCCTGACTTTGTGGTTCTCTTCATGGTATCTTCATCCGAACTGATCCTCACACCGTGGCATACTACAGAGTGAAGGAAAAGCAAAGATAGGTCCTATAGCAAAAAGGTTTTCATTACAATTCTTGTGTATTAAAGGAAGACAACACCATTGATTAATCTGCACCAACAAAGCCAACGTCGCTCGAATCTTTGCTGCTTTAGATTTTTATTTTTCCTGCGCACATTGATCTAAGCAGAGAAGACAACAAACTTATATTCTTAATTCTCCAATCTGAAGCACTTCAAATTTAGGTATTTCGCAATGGCAACCATTGGTGTTTTTTCTTAACTGCTTAGTTCTTGCAAAATGGATGCCTCAAATTTCACGGTTTGGAAAAGAAAAATCATGTTTTTGTTTTCTGCTGAAAATATTGATTATGTAATACACAAAAACGAACCAGAAAAGCCCGAAAAAATGCCACTGTTGAGGAAAAAGGAAATTATGCAGAACAATATAAAAATTGGACTAGGGATAATAAAAAGGACTCGTATTTTTATGTTGGGATCAATGACTGATTCTTTAGCTGCTAAGTATGAAGGTGAACGGAATGCGCGAAAGATAATGCGTAATCGGGAACAAGATTTTGGTGAGGTATCTCTTATTAAAGTGCTTAATCTGTTAATCGTTTTATCTCTACCAAGATGTATGATGGTATTTCAATTAATGAGCATCTCAATAAACTCTGTATTTTAGCAGAGGAATTAAAAAAAATACTAGCTATCCTTTTTTCTGAAGAAGTGCAGGTTATGGTTGTTCTAAACTCTTTGCCAAATTCATGGGAACAATTTAAGATATTTTTCTGTCATTCTGAAAGGATACTCAATATGCGCACTCTAAGACATCATTTGCTTATGGAAGAAGATAGAAAACTTTCCCAGGGAAAAGAAAGAAATACTCAAAATTCTGAGTTACACTTTGGAGAAGAAAAATGTACTAGTAAAAGGAATTGACAAAAGAGGAACCCTAATGGTGATGTGAGGGAAAAACTTAACAAGAAACGTGATCGGGATGATCATGAAAATTATAACTTAGTTCAGAGGAATGGTAAGTATAAGAATTTCAAGTATCACAACTGTGGTAAGTATGGATATTTCAGAGATGATTGCAGGAAAAAGAAGAAACAGAATGAGCAAAAGAATCAAAACAAGCAATCAGTTGAGCATAAAGGCAATTCATCGCCTAACGGTATGTCTAATATTTTTGTATGCACTGAATCTTTATTTACTACTACTTTCCCAAACAGTTGGGTTGTTGATTCTGGTGTTACATCTCATATTACTAAAGATAATAGAGTTTTTACTTCTATACGAACAATTTCAAGGGGAAATAGATATATCTTTTTGGGCACTAATGCCCAAACTGGTGTACTTGAAATTGGAAATTATGTCTGACGATGATCTAATAATCCTTATTTTATTATTTATCTGTAATTAATATTATGAGTAAATATGATCTCATACGGCTATTAGATATACCCCTTATAGTATTAAGGGAGAAGCCAACCAGGCGGTCGTAAGTTCTTCTACGACCACCCCCATAGTCGTAAATTCTTCTACGACTACCTCATGATCGTAAATAATTATACAATCACCTCTGGTCGTAAGTCTTTCTACGACCAGTACTCAATCGTAAGCTTTTATACGGCTACCCTCTGGTCATAAGCCCTATTACGACCAGTTCAGCTACGACAACCCCGTAATTAATTGGGTCCACTTGTCTATAGGCTCAATTGATTACGGGATCTAAGTAGTAAATATACGTTGTTATTCTTTGGAGTAACTGCACGAAATGCGCCATTATCTCCGACAAGTAACTGCCAGGCGACGTGGAGAGGTTACTACTTCGGTGATTACTACCATTATTACGTCCATTATACAGAATAATGAGGTGTCTCTTGGCCTGGAACAACTACCTCTCCGCGCACTATAAAAAGGGCTTCAGTTACAGATAACAGGGGCAAAGGCCGATTGATACAAGACAATCAGGCATACGCAATCAACAAGAGTACAAGCCTTAGTATTTCCACTGATTGTATATATCCAGCATACACAATACAATACACACAGGAGTAGGGTTGTTATTATCTCCGGAGAAGGCCTGAACCTGTATAAAAATCCCTGTGTCTTTTCTGTCTACGTGATCAATTGAGGAGGCCCCGCGAATCAAACAATCTTTACATAAGATCGGTTCTAAAACACCAACAGTTGGCGCCGACTATGAGGATCTTCTGGTAATTCATTGTCAACAGTTTTTCTTTCTCTTTGATGATTCCATGGTAGGAGAGTGGAACGAGGAGAACTGGTTCGACTTGGCCGATTACGCAGACATCGACATGGATGTCGATTTCGATTACGAGCCGAGTATCGAATCATCCGATGGTATTGCCGCCTCTGGAGATCTTCTATCAGATCTCGGAGACCATACCACCGGTGGAGTTGAGGAGGGATCCTTATCCCCCACAACAGTACGTCCAATTGAGGGACCAGTTTCCTCAGAGGGCAACAGTCAATCCGACCACAAACAAGACTACTCCAAGGCAGACTCGCAACACAACTAGAGTTTTTCCTCCGAGTGTTCAAGTCCCCTTAAGGCAGTCCAACCTGGCGAGGCAAGTTCTGGAGGCTATTATTCTGGAGCTTCATCGACACCTAGTGGTCCTCTCTCTCCGATTAACTTCGCAGAAGAGGGGATCAAACACGCTTTTTCTGCAAATTCGATCATCCCATCACAGGACACACATGTGGACGGAGACAGTTACAACCCGAAGTTCCCCTTCCTGGAGGGGTTTACTCCAAGTCGCCAGATGGTATCTCTCGACTACTCCTCAAGCGAGGAGGCCTCGAGCGCAAGTGGAGGTCCTCAATGGGAGGTCTTCGTCCTTCGCTCTGATAATGATCATTCTCCCAGAGGCAAGACTGACGATGCACCCCGACGAGCACACACTACGTCCCCTCGTGGTAATGGCAAGAACACCGTCGGTGATGAACAGGGTGAACACCCTGATGAGCGTGCGGGAAATCCTCAACATTCTCGCACTCTACTGAAACCAACTCAAGGGTCCGGTATGGGCGATCCTGAGATAACTCGACGGAGGAAAATAGTGGTCCAGAAAAATCTTCCTAGGCGCGCTCAATACCAGTCGGTGAAAGCTCAGGAACTCCAACACATCAACGATTTGCTTGAGAATCCAACTCAAGAGCTCACTCGATCCCCAGGCTATGACCTCTTCGCCGAAGAGATCGCACGAGGCTTCGGAGCACGATGGCAAAACTCGAGCATCCTCGTCAAAATTATTCCGGAAGTCGTAGTAGTACGACTCCATCATCCGCAAGTCGTTCGACCAACTCATTGCACGGAGATCAACGCGACTGTAAATCATGCCGCTCTCCTACCTTGAGGAAGGCTCCTCGAACTTCTGAAGATTAACAAGCTCCCAGGAGAGGTGATCGCTCATCACTCAGGGGCGAAAATCTACAGTAGCAGACGAGATACGAGGAGTATTTCCCTCGTAAGACTGAGACCTACTATAAGTTAAGTCCACCTGTGACCGGGTATCGTCGAGTACGATCACTAGGTGACACCAACCCTTCTTCCTGCAAACAAGGCGCCAAGAAGTTATTACCGGATGCCGGGCGTTCTCACCCAACCTCTAAGTAGTTCGCTGGCCACCTCGTTTCCGATCAGCAAACATGGAGAAGTTCGATGGAACTCAAAATCCCATTGAATTCCTTCAGATCTACACAACAGCTATCCGAGCAGCAGGAGGAGAAGAGCATGTAATGGCGAATTACCTTCCAACTGTGCTCGAAGGGTCTGCTCGATCGTGGTTACTAAACCAGCCACTCGAGTCGATCTACTCGTGTCAACACCTCTGTGATCTTCTACTGGTAAACTTCCACAGCACCTACAACCGCCCTAGAAAGGAGGACGACCTGCACCGGATGAGACAGAACGACCACGAAACTCTGCGTCAATTCATCAGGCGTTTTAGTCAGGTTCGTAATTCAATTTCGAAGGTTTCTGACTTATCTGTTATCAGAGCCTTCAAGCAGGGAGTCCACAGCAGAAGGATAACAGAGGACATCGCTTTGAATCCTCCTGCCACTATCGCCGAACTCTTCGAGATTGTCGATCGATACGCGACTGCGGCTGAAGCGGTTGAGTGGAACAACACCATTGATCGATAGAACAACATACCTCAAGAGATAGGCGAAAGCGGTAAGAAAAGGGACAAAAAGGCCAAGCAATCTAAGAATAAGGTGAAGGGTCAAAAGCCTCAAGCCAGTGGTTCCAATGAGGTCTTAGCCGTAAGCGACAAGGAGCCACGTAGCTCCAAACAAAACTCCGACCGAGGCAAAAGTAAGCGCCCCAATCAGAAGAATGACAAGTCTAGGTGGTGTCCTTTTCATAAAAAGGAAGGATATGACCTTCGCAACTGCCAGATTTTCCTACGAAAATTTGAGGAATATTATTCCGGCAAAGGGCCGTTTTGTACTCTTGAACAGGTAGGACAAACGAGTGGTCGAAAGGAGTCGGACGACGATGAGGAGATGTCATTTCAAGATCCGCAACACACCATCGACCACATCTATGGGGGATCATCGGCATATGAGTCAAGGCGACAACTTAAGGCTGTCGAGCGCGAGGTACTCAGGACTAAGGTAAGACCGGTACGAAACTCTTTTCATGGAATCGTACCAGGGTCCTCGGCCAAACCTATTGGCAAATTTCTCTTCCTTTAACATTTGGTGCACCAAGTAATTTCAGGACAGAGAAGATCTCCTTTGATGTGGTCTATTTCGATATGGCATATAACGCCTTACTCAGACAACCAACTTTGGCAAAGTTCTTAATAGCTACTCATTATGGGTATCAATGTCTTAAGATGCCAGGTCCCAAAAGAGTGATCACAATTTATTGTGACAAGAAGATGGCACATACCTGCCACCGTCGATCCCTCGAGATGGTTGGATAGATACCAACTCGAGAAGAAAGTCAGCCTTCGACTAGCAAGTCAAAGCATAAAGCTGCACCAAAGCCGAATGACCAAGTCAAGGAGGTTCCTCTGGACGCAGAGGAGCCCTCGAAGACTGTTCGCATCGGGGATACTTCCGACTTCAAGTAGGAAGACGTCATCATCACTTTCCTTCGAGCAAATGCAGATGCCTTCACGTGGCAAGCGTCCAACATGCCCAGAGTCCCTAGGGAAGTGATCAAGCATCGGCTAGCTTTACGACCTCACAAAGTACCCATAAAACAAAAGTTACGGAGATTTGCCCCTGATCGACCAGATGCTATTAGGTCACAATTGGACAACCTACTTAAAGCAGGCTTTATAAGAGAAGTCGATCACCCAGAGTGGTTGGCCAACCCTGTAATGGTAAGGAAGTCAAACGGCAAATGGCGCATGTGCGTAGATTTCACTGATCTTAATAAAGCTTGTCCAAAAGATGATTTCTCTTTACCTCGTATCGATCAGTTGGTTGATTCTACTGCGGGTTGTGAAGTGTTAAGTTTTCTATATGCATATTCTGGTTACCACCAGATCAATATGTGTCAAGAAGATAAAGAAAAGACCGCGTTTATTACACCATTTTGGTACATTTTGCTATGTCAAAATGCCATTTGGTCTAAAAAAATACCGGTGTTTCTTTTCAGCGGATGATGCAAGTGACTTTTTCACCTCAACTAGGCCAAAATTTGGAAGCCTATGTTGACGATCTAGTCGTAAAAAGCATCAAACGACTTAATCACATCACCAATTTGCAAGAAACATTCGACAATCTCTTCAAGAAAATTACTTGAAACTCAATCATGAGAAGTGTGTTTTTGGAGTATCTTCAGAAAAATTGCTTGGATTCCTGGTCTCTGCACGAGAAATCGAGGCAAATTTTGAAAAGATAAAGGCTATCGTGCAAATGCGCCCTCCGACCACGAGGAAAGAAGTCCAGAAACTCACAGGATGTATGATGGCTTTAAGTCGTTTCATCGCACACTTGGGAGAAAAAGGACTACCTTTCTTCAAACTTCTAAGGAAGAATGAGGGTTTCGAGTGGTCGAAAGAGGTTAATGCTGCCTTTGAGGATGTCAAGAGGTATCTTATGAGTGCTCCTGTTCTGGTTTCTCTAAAACCAGAAGAGACGCTCTTGATTTATCTAGCTGCCACGCCACAAGCAGTGAGCGCAGTATTGGTCATAGAATGTGACAACGTACAACAACCGGTTTATTACGTTAGTGAAGTTTTACACGGGCCTAAGGAACGTTACCCTCAGGTTCAAAAACTTCTATATGCCTTCCTCATGACTTCGAGGAAATCGCGGTATTATTTTCAAGCGCAAAAACTAACTGTGTCGTCTGAGTTTTTCTTAGGAGCGATCCTCTAGAATAGGGAAACAACGGGACGTATGGCAAAATGGTCAGTCGAACTTGGGGAGTTCGACATCCATTTCGTGTCCCGAACGGCCATTAAATCCCAAATTTTGGCAGACTTTGTCGCCGAATGGACAAATCCTGAAGCTGTTCAGGATCCCCAGTACGATTCGCGCGGTCAGTGGACGATGTACTTTGATGGGTCACTTATTTTAAGTGGCTTAGGGGCTGCGGTGGTCCTAGAATCTCCTATCGGAGAGAGCTTAAAGTATGCCATACAATTAAACTTTCAGGCCACTAACAACGTGGCAGAGTACGAAGGTTCGCTAGCTGGTATACGAGCAGCAAAAGCGCTCTCAATTCGTCGACTACTCGTGAAAGGAGACTCTCAACTAGTCGTGAATCAAGTCGGAAAAATAGTACCAACGCTCTAATCTGACAATGTCTCGGTACTTATTGGAAGTCCGAAATCTTGAAAAGCATTTTCTTAGTTTCGAGGTACAATTCATCCCTCGAAAGGATAATTTGCTCGTAGACCAGTTTGCTCGTATAGCTTCTTCCCGATCCATAGTACCAAAAGGAGTCTTCTTGGAGCAACTCCAGAAGCCGTCTCTGGTCGAAGAAATAGATACACCTCCTATTGAGACAGCATCTCTAGAATACGAGGATACCTAGATGACTCCCATCTACGAGTGTCTTTAGACAGGTTCCATACCCGACGATGATCTCGAGGCAGATCGCTTATCTCGAAAGGCCAAAATGTATACTTTGGTCGAAGGAGTACTCTATAAACGAGGTACTCAAGGGGTGCTCATGCGATGCATTCCGTAGAGCGAAGGATTAAAACTCCTTCACGACATACATGGAGGTATCTGTGGAACTCATGCTTCCTACAGAACGGTGGTTGATAAGACCTTTTGATAAGATTTTTACTGACCAACAGCCCTCTACGATGCCAAAGTGCTGGTGAAAAAGTGTGTACAATGCCAGTTTCATAGCAGGCAAATACACCAACCGGCTCAGGCATTGCAAACAATCCATCTATTTTGGCCTTTTGCTACTTGGCTCTCGATATCGTAGGATCGTTACCCAGAGCTCCAGACGGTTTCGAGTTCCTTTTTGTGGCTATTGATACGTTCACAAAATGGATAGAAACCGAGCCAGTGACTAGGATAACAACGAAAGCAACAAAATGGTTGATGATAAGATGTGTGATTACTCGGTTTGGAGATCCAACTCGAAGAATCATAGATAATGGAACACAATTTTCAAGCACAAAATTTTAGAAATTTTGCGACAAGTTGGGTACCAAGCGAGCGGCCAAATAATGCAGGGAATCAAAACTCGAGTCTTCGACCAACTTGTTAAGCACTCGGGGCATGGATACAAGAATTACTCTCAATATTATGGGCAGTTCGTACAACTGTTAGTCGGGCTACAGGTGAAACACCTTTTTTTCTATTTTTTGGTGCCGAAGCTATGCTTCCGCCAGAACTAAAGATCAGGTCGGCACGAGTCGAAAACTTTAACGACTCCGCCCAAGAACAACTTCGAGCGGATGACATTAACCTGCTCGAAGAGAAAATAAACTAAGCTTTAATTTGTTCAGCGGTCTACCAACAAGCCCTGCATAGATACTACGATCGTAAGGTCCAACCTCGTAGCCTTGTTGTATGTGACTTGGTATTGAGGCTTATCCAATCCCAGTCTAATCGAAACAAACTTTCCCCCAAGTGGGAAGGTTCTTACACTCTGGTCGAAGTTACGTGTTCAGGTTCGGTACGACCAGCAGTGGAAGATGGTCGGGCTTTCTCAAACTCTTGGAACATCGACCAGTTGTGCAAGTTTTATGCGTAACAAACCACCACGATAATAAAGTATCAGGTTCTTTCTATCTTTATTGTATTACTTTGAGTAGTGTTTTTTCTAATCTTTCGACTATTTTTTATACTCTCAGTTTTTTTTCTTTACACTGGTCAAAGGAAGGTCACAACAACTAGTCGAAGTCTTTTCTCTCTGTATGTGGTCCTGCCCGCTAGAAGGAACTTCCTAGTATCGCCTTGTTCCTACCATTTGCTACCGATACAAGGATACTAGGCTCAAAAAACATGGTCGAATGATTTTAAACCAACTCTTTTCACCTTAGTTTATTTCTTCATTCATTTTGAAAAATACTCTAAGCAGAGTGCACTCTTGAGATTTATTCGACCGCTTTTGGTAAACTCGGTCAGTTCTAACTGGTCAGAGGAAGAAACACACCTAGTCGAAATCTCTCCTCTCTGCACGTGGTCCTGCCCACTAGAAGGAACTTCCTAGCATCGTCATGTTTCCTATTCTTGCTACCCGGGCAAACCTATCGAATACACCGAAAAACGTCAAGCAAATTTTTAAGGCCCTCTAGATGTTTGTCTAACTCAAGTTGTCGTTCTTGATTTGATTAATCTAGTCGGAGATGGTAACATCACCTAATCGAAGCCTTTCCTCTCTGCACGTGGTCCTGCCCACTAGAAGGAACTTCCTAGCGTCGATTCGTTTCTACTCTTTCGACTAGTGCAAGATAATCGTGATTGAAAACTATAAGTTAACCAAACCTCTCTGTTTTCAGAAACCCTTTTTCACTATTTACTTAGTTTATTCACATAAACTAAGCAAATAGTCAGGGCCTAGGATAAAGTTATAAAAATGACTTTAATTCTTAGTCTTAGTTTCTTTTTTTATTTATTATCTTATGAGTTACTGATTACTATACAAGATGATTTGTGGGAAAAAGGAGGGAGAAAGGAAGGATTACATATATATCAACAAAGAGTTTGTCTTTACAGATTCCTTTTACAGATTACTCTCACGAAGGAGATCCTATTTGCATCTCCTCTGCGACCTTCTCGCCAACCGACTACATGTCTTCAATCAACCACTCCGCTTTTGCTTCGGTGCAGTCGAAGTCGGCTTCAATTGAATGAGGGTTGAATGAGGGTTAAGGTTGGGGTTATGAGCTTTAAGTTTTGCTAAGACATAACTTACAGCCCCTTTGACCGCTTCCTTTATCGAGTCGGTCTGATTGGTCTTCAGAGTGATCACCAATTCTTACAAAGTACCGACTTGCTCCCCAATGGCACTCGTGTGAGTAGCTATCGTGTCTTCACGAAGAATGACATCTTCAGCACGTAGCCCACCGAGTACATTTTTCAAGAGAGAGAGATTGTCTTGAAGATTGATCTTTATCGACTTGATCTCTTCCTAGGTACAAGTCGAAGCCTCATAGAGTCGTTTTATTTTGAGTCGCAGAGTTTGCCTCCTGAAGCTTCTTCAGAAGGTTATCTTTTTCTTCCTTTAGTTTTTTCGTCTCGGCTTTTTCATAGTCGAGCGAATCAACTAAGGTTTTTTCGTCACTCTTAAACCTGCAGATGTTAAAGATAGGCATGAATACGGAGCCAAGTGGTCGTAAGTTTTTCTACGACCACCCTCATAGTGGTAAGTTTTTCCACGACAACCTTCGGTCACAAGTACTTCTACGACCAGTACCTAGTCGTAAGTTTTTCTACGATAATTTTCTGGCCGTAAGTGTTTCTACAACCAGTACGAGTCGTAAGATTTTATATGACAACCCCCACGAGTAATATACAAGTAGTCGAAATATAAAACGACTACGAGTATTAGTGACTTACCATCTCTCGGCCTGTTCGCAGAGTACCGCTTTCTCTTGTCGTAGCTTGACAAGTTGCTCCTTGAGGATCGGGAGGAATCTCTACGGCGACTTTTGTGAGACCCCGGTTTATTTAGCTTGTAATGCTTAGTCTTCTATTGACTTTAGCTTCACAAACAAAATACACCGTGCCTCGGGAAAATGTATACTTCCCAGAATTGCAGTATACACACCCTTTTACAAAACGTTGCATCAATTCCATACAACACACAAAACCAAAGCTTAAACTTTACAAGCAAAAGATATATAGTAAAATTATTACAAAAGAGAGGCCACCCGGCCAAGACAGGTTAAAAGAATTAAACAACAGCGGAAGCAAAATGCCATAAGATGACTATAAATAAAAGCCAACCGGTTTGCCTTACACCCACAAGGCAATCCGACCGGGCCGCCAAACTAGTCGTCCACACCGCAGCAAATCTCACAAAAGTCGATCCCTTGGGGATCAACCTCCTCTGCAACAGATAAGCAATGCAAATGAGTACAAAATGTACTCGCAAGACTTACGAGTAACAAACCTAGATACTACTATATGCAGGCTTTAATCAAAGGAGAAGGCGCAAGGTTCATTTTCAGCATAAAGCAGATTTTGTTTGCAATAGATAATACGTTGAAGGCAGTTTTAACAATCTGAATTTTATTTGCAGAAATAACAGTGAGGCAATAAGTAATAATCATAAAGACATCCTAGAGATGACTAACCCAATAGTCATCACAACAATAACACGAATTACCCATTCGTACCACCCACATCAAGTTTTAATTAAAAGGTTGTAGTCTAGTTCTTGCACGACCTTACCAAGCATGTCCATAACCTAGGACGAGGCTATTCGAATAGTTTGAACCTTGCAGGGGTGTACCAATGTACCCATACTTCAGACCGCCTTTTTGCCACTAGATTAAGCACACTTCCTTTGGTATGCTGGCACGGCTAAGTCCTACGAGACATTTTCAATGGAAAATACTAATTAAGAGTCGCACGCATGGGGGTTAACCCTTAGTGACCTACCGACGAAATAGATCACAAGGACTCATACGTAGAGTAGGATACAACGGCCCAACCGTAGCAACTACGGGTGCTCCCCTCTTTTACTTGTCCCATGTTGCATATAGAAATATACAACCCACCACGCGGCTCATTAATTAACACCCTCCAAAGTACTTAGTCAAGAGAGGTCCCATATATCTCTAGTGTGGTTAGCACGCAAATATCGTTTGGCTTAGTGACACAAGTAACTCGGTCCTTGATGACCCGGGCACCATTCCAATCACACCATCATACCATTGTGCCCAAGTCTAAAACAATTTATTTTCAGTTTTGGATTTCACAAATAAACAAAGCACAAGGTATTGACCATAAGTAGTAACAAGTTTTTGTGTGATCAAGGTCATCGACTAAGTCGATAACTGCCCAATTCTACCGGTAACTAAGCATTGCTAAGCATCATATCGTAAAGACAATAAAAGACCATAAATCATTCACCGGGTTCTAATTCACCAGTGAGGATAATAACCTAGGTTTGTGGCAGGAGTGAACAATTTCAGGGAAACTATGCATTAGGATTAACTACCTCTATTAGACAAAAATTAATTTTGACACAAGAAGTATGCATACTTAGTTTTTGCAAACAAGATATTAAACTTTAAAAGTAATAGGAGTAATATGATCAAATAATGCCACATCTGCTTGCCTTGTTGTAGATCACTGGTTTGCTGCAGAGGGTCACTCTCGCAATCAACACAATCGTCGGGACCTATCAAAAGAGCGAGAACATCCAATAAAAACGGCGAACACCGAAAAGTCTCAAAATCCAAATTGCTCCAAAATCCATGAAATTTATACAGCAGGTAGAGCATGATTTTATACAAATTTAGCAATAATAATCATTCAATTTGGATTAAGTATGCAAAATTTATAGCTAAATCAATTTCAGTCGGCTGGGTAAAATCAAATTAAATTGCTAGCTGTTACAGTTCATCGCACAAATTTCCAAAAAGTTCTAGAACCTGAAATTTTTATGGTAGGTAGATATTGGCATCCTAAGGTTAGCAAAATTGAGTTTACTTCATTTGGAATTGAAATGAATTTATTATGATTTTACTAAGTTATAAAACTAGTGCATAATCAATTTCAGAGTCAAAGACCACATTAAAACCTATGCTATGTTAAAGCATTCTAACAGAGGAACCTAATAAACTTTAGTTTGTTCAATTGGAGTTACAGAGAGAAAGTTATGCATTTTTGAAGTTCAAAGCAATTAACAAGTTGCAAATAAAAGCTTTCGAGCCTTAATCTTGAAAACCAACTCAATCTGGGGTGGTCTTGGGCCGTTGATCTGAAATCGCACAGCTCACGAGCACGGGAGCACAAAACACACGAGTACCCATGCGCGGAGACTTCAACACACCCTGAGGAGGTCTTAATCGTTAGATCAAGATTTGACGGTCCAGATCTAACAAGGAGGTCCTAAAGGTGGAGGTCTGCTGAGGGAGGTCTGGACGACTAAGATTCTCACGGGGGAGGTCCTAACGGTCGAGATCTCCAGAGGGAGGTCCTCATGGTTGAGATCCAAGAGAGGGGAGGTCCTAAACGGCTAAGATTTCATCGAGGGAGGTCCTAGGCAATTCGATCTAATCGAGAAGAGGTCCTGGACGGTCAGGATCTCACGGGGAGGTCCTAAACGGTCGAGATTTGCTCGGGGATGGTCTTAAAGGTTTAGATCTACGGAGAGGGATGTCTTGAGGTTTTCTTTACAAAAGACCAAAGGGTGGTCTTTTGCAAGGAAGACCCCAAGGGAGGTCCCGAGGGTGGTTTTTACAAAAGCGACCACGGGGTGGTCTTTTCGCACGGGAGTGATTCTAACGGCCAAGATTAAACCCAAGGAGGTCCTTAGCGGTTAGGATCAAAGCTGGGAGAGGTCCTGTGGGTTGTCACGGAGGTGGTTTAGCGTACGACAACAGGAGGTCATGGTCCACATGAAAACGACACACGAATCATTTTCGACAGCCATTAAATGCTAATCATCCAGCTACAGTGGCTGTCCGAGTACGACACGGCAAAATCCCGAGTTTGAGTTTGAGCTCACCGCCGGCGACTCCGGTCACGACAAAATCCCGAGTTTGAATTTGAGCTCACCGCCGGCGACTCCGGTCACGGCGGTGGGAACCAAGGACAGGGATGGGTTCTAAATAGCGAGGTGAACCTAAAGGTGCCAAATGCCAAAGCTAGAACACCTCCTACCGGCGGTTAGCCGGAGATGACCGCCAGAGATAAAAACGACAAAACTCAAAAACTAAAGTGGTCCAACAAAGCAGGAGTTCAAACACTAAGGCACTAAAGAATGGATTACCTGAGGACGGAGGAGTCTAGAGGCGGTCGAAGAAGCTCCGGCGACGAAGGTGCTAGCCGACGCTGAGGAAGAAGGCAAATCCGACCACAAAGAGCAAGTTCCCAATTTGACACCTCTGTGAAGTCAAACAAAATAAGTTAAGGGAAGTGCTCTAGGTGGTCAAAAGAACAAATTGGCATGCCAAGAGATGCAATTGAACCACTGGAGCCCGGATGTCCCCGAGGAGCTCCAAGGTCCGGCAATGGCGGCTAAGACTCTCGGATGTTTTGAGCACAAGAACAGAAAGAGGAAAGCTAGGGTTGCAAGGTGGTGTCTAAAGCTAAGGAGGGAGCTCGGGGACTTTTATAGCTGAGAGAGCAAGGAGGAGCAAGGGCAGTGCCCCACGGCTTCACTAAACCAAGGTCCTGCCATGGATGTACTTGAAATGAGAGGGGCAGGTAAAGGGGAGACTTTGGGGCAAAGCTTCTGGCGCACATTTAAGGGTGGCAGTAAATAGCCGTTGACAAGGGCATGAAATGACAAGGCACTGCTCCCACTGCCATAGCTCTGGCACACACACATGCGTGCGAAAATGATGATGACCAGGATCAGAGAGGTCCCACCAGTCAGTGTAAGAGCCTGGGTGGACTGGTCAAAGAACATAACGGTTAGGTTAAGTGTTGAGATCGAATTGGGGAGGTCCTGACGGTTGGATATGAAACGAAGGGCCCCAATTTTAAGTGAGGTCCGGAGGTCCTAACGTTCAGGGAGGTCTGAGGCATAGATCAAGATATGGACGGCCCACAATCACCGAGGCGCTAACAGAGGTGGTCGTCTGAAGTGGTCTGGAGATGGTCTCCGAGGAGGTCCTTCGAGGAGATCTTTGGGAGGTCTTTGGAGGAGGTCCTTGGGAACGATCAAGGGTGGTCTTTGCAAAGATATAAGGGTGGTCCACGGGGAGGTCCGGGAGGATGTTCTTTGCAAAAAGGACACGGGGTGATCTGGACCAGGGGTGGTCTGCACGAGTGGGAGATCTGAGAGCTCCCGAGATCGCAACGGTAGGCCTGAAATCCAACGGCTGAAATTGATCGCGCCTCAAGAACGAGCCCGAGGTGCTCCAAGAGGTTGGGTTCAACCCATATCTCGAGTCTGACTCGAACCAAAACCAAAGGTTTGACTTAGGGTTTCATTTGAGCTGAAAACTTCGAGGAATTTTTAGAAGTAGCAAACTAACTCCAAAATTTTTGAAATTTTTACAGTAACTTGCTGACTATGAGATGGACCTTGTGTAAAATTTTCAAAGGTTTTTATGCTGAACATTTTTCTCCAGAAATTTCTCAAGGCTCTGGGTTAGGGTTTGACCGAAGGTCCAGCTGGTTTGACTGCCTCTTAAAACATTCGAACAATTTCTAAAAATTATGAAATTTTTCAGAGGGGTCACACCACATCCTTAGAACCCAGAAAAATTATTTACAGTAGATGATCACCAGATTTGACAAGGGTTGGAAAAGAAAGGTCATGACTTTAGTCAATTTGGAAGTTTGAGTTTTTGATTTCCCACAATTCCTTTACAAGAATTACAGATAAGCTCAAAAACTTTAAGATGCAAGAAATTTTTTTAATTTCTACACATTTTCTTACATTTGAAACACAAGTTGAGAATTGAGATGTTACAACTTCCTTCCCGGCGCGGTGATCAGATGATCTTGAAGAGACTATCATGCACGCGAAACAAGATATGAAACATTAATCTACTCTAGCTGACATGTAGGCCCGTTTCAAAGAAAAATTATAAAATATAAATGTTAAAAAGTGTGCTAGAGACTATATATCTCTAAAGATGATGTAGCATATGTTAGAGACAATGTTATCTCTAGCTATTGGAGATGTCCTTACATGTTTAAAGTTATAGGAGTAATTGCTCCCTCTACCCCGCAATATTAGTCTATTTTTGGAAAGTGTCGTCCTACAATATAAGTTTATTGCGAAGATCGAAGGTGTAGTTATTGCAATATTTTGACTCCATACTCATGCTTTATTGCTGAAAAAGTGGATGATTAGTTATAGTATATTATTTAATAGAGATATAAATGATCTAATGATGTTAACTTTTTTTTAGATTCGGTGTCTTTTTGATCTATGCATACGGTGGACTTGACTTATACGTCGGGGACGGAGGAGTAAATGAGAAAATGAAATTTGGTTCCATGGAAAAGTACAAACGCATAAATGTAGCCTCAGTGACACTTAATGTGTGGTAGATGTTACAGTAAATTTCTTTTTATCAAACTTAGTTATTACTAACATCCGAGACTCATCTGCGCACACTGTTTGCTCAGTTGCTCGACGCCAGTGAACAGCGTACGACGATTACGCTTCTTCAGTCAAGGAACCATAAAACGTGAGATGAACTTTGTATGCTTACACAACAAAATCGAATGTGACATAATGTAACTAAATGTGTTCGAATATGGATCAATTAATCTATCTCACAATTAATCGAGCATATATATATGATGCAAAATTCAACTGAAAATTTAGAGCATCTATATGGGATATGTATGTACAAGTAGTGATCCTTATAATTTCTACACCTGGGGCAGCTAGTTACTTCTATATTCATCATATCTTATCTAACCCTAATAAACCAACCATCCTTGACCTTTTTTTTGTATTCAATGCTTATAAACAGCTAAGTTATTTTACACTGGCTTATCATCGAATTGATGGACATTTCTTGATAGGACATTAACAATTGAATATTTATCTGAATGGAAATATGCCAATCAAATCAATAGCTAGGGTCTAATTGCCGCACCCGCATTATTCATCTGGATCTTATACTTGAAAGCATATTGATGAGATGCATTTGTACAAGACCACGCACACTATAGCTTGATTTCACCGGTGACTTGAAAAGGTCTATATATATATATATATATATATATTAAAAACCCATCGACTGCAAGGAGAGAAGTAACACCAGTCACCTGGTGCATATAAAAACAAGTATCAAAAGAAGTTGAATTCTCATAGAACAAATTAATGATGTACTCGGTACAGTAAATCGACGTAGTAGTATAGATCTCCCTCCTTTTCCCGTTAGATGTCGTTCATAGTAGTATATAGATCTCCCTCCTTTCCCGTTCATAGATGTCGTCCAATATGTATAATGTGTGCAATTAAACATTTAAAACTTTGATCACTGATATACATAAAAATATTTAAATTTGTTATATAGAAATAATATTTGTATGTTTGTCATAAAAACTAATTCTAAATCATTTTATTTTTATTTATTTATTTTTTGCAAAATTAATTGGCTACATAACACTTCAAGTTGTGAACACAATTTTTTAGTTTGCTTGACCAGTGAAAAGTGTCCGCCAGCAAATGAACACAATTTTGTGGCATGTTTGGGCGGTGGCATGATTTTACAATATATTTCAGCAAATGCCAACCAAATTTAATGTCTTGTAGCAATATGTTGAAGACTACGTTGATGTTGAAACAAGTAAAAAAATAAAGGTAGCAAAAGATAATGCCACAAAATTCTCTCCTTGCAATGTATTCTCACTCGATCTGCGCACAATATGGTGTAGTAAACATACGGGCTGATTCAAATTAGGTCAACATGATATGGCAACATTGCACATTTGGAGCCGGGAGATTTCAAAATGATATATACACCTTTTCTCATAAAGAGCAAGGTAGCATGCGTATTTACGCGGCTAGATTTGTTACAAAGTTTGTAGTATCAAATATGCAACTTAGGTGGCTTAGAATATCTTTTAACATAAGAAAAAAATGTTCAGTAAACATTGCAAACATTTATGAATTGGAAAATGGCATATGTGTTGTAAGAGACTTGATTTACTCCAAAACATGTACCAATTGTAGATTCTTAAAGTAGTGTAGTTAATCTATACCGTTATAATTTGGAGCTATAAAAAATCGACGGTGTAGATATTTATCTTTTAACATAGTAATTTACAGTGCTTGAGAGAGAAGAAGATGCCTTTTTCCTCTAATCTTTCCAATATGTTGTATGTGATATTCGATACATTATATTAATTTACACCAATAATTATAATTTGGACTTGGAAAGATAAGTGATGTAGAATTATTTCCATATTATATATGGTAGATGAATAGGATTAAGATACTATAACATTTAAGATATCCAATTGTTTCCATGCTAGTAAATTGACATGTGGAATCCACGTGACTACAATTTTCTTACAAAACATGCTAAAGAAGTTAATGCAGCGATGGCTGGCTGTCTTTGACATAGTTTTTTTTTTACGCATGTTACATTGTTACCATTTGTTTTTTATGACACGCATTATATTTTAAATGGTCAGGTGGACTAGGTTCAAATCATGGTGTCCATCTTTATGCACATATAAGTGCGTTTTAGTAGGAACTTTGTGAGGGTGCAAATTTATCCATGGGCTTCATCTGTCTAAGCATGTGCTACGAGGGCACCCGCGTATGCATCTTCTTTGTAATCGCAAAAAAAAAAAAATGCAATTGTATTTTTTTAATGTTAAATTTGATCAATAAACTTATATATTTAGGGAAAATTGGAATAATTTGAAAAGATAAATTAACACGGACCATCTCTATGTCGTGTAGGGCCCACAAGACAACTGGTACTTAAATATTTAGGTATTTAGGGTACACCTGTTTTCCAATAGGGAGGTGTGGTGGGATGGCTGCGAATCCTTGAGATACTGATCGTTGAATTTGAAGATCTAACGGTGTGTGTAATACCACGTGGTTATGTAAGTGATCGCCTTCCATACGAGCCGTCTGATTGGAAAGATTAAACAGTTCATTTGTCTCCATATTTGTACACTATATAGTAGTGTAGGCTATATAAATAGTACATTAGGCTGTGTGCATCCTTGATGCAAATGCCGGAAGAGTTTTTTCTTTTTCATTATCTAAAAAAATATAAATAGTACATATTGTGTTTATACTTTTTTATCCTCTCTTTATTTTCTGGCTTTTTTTTACACGCACGGCTTCACATCTCTATTTCTTTTTTGTTTTTTTGGATCGCACGCACATTGTAGGCTTTGCCTTACACAATTAAGGGATATCTTTCTCTTTTTGTTGTTACTAGCAGTTTTCTTGTGCGTTGTAACGGAAAGACAAACTTTCCACGAGATAGGAGAGTGAGAAAAAAGATGGGGACGGGGAGTGGGTGGAGTAGCGGCGACGAAGCCTAGGACGAGAGAGGTGTTGGAATTAATACGGGCTGGGCCCATGTTTAATCCTAATCAATTCCTGAAAAATCCCAAAGGCCCATGTGCATGTGCTAAAACTATTTAGTCCCATATGGAGAGTTGAATGGGAGTTACACCACTTTAAAAGGTGGAACGTGGTAGCCCCCTTGTGGAATTGGAGAGAGACAATACACGCGCGCGCTCGCTCGCTCGCCTCGCCACGCCACGCCGAGCCATGCCGTGCCGTGCCGTGCCGTGCCGTGCCGTGCGCAGGCGTGTCGGGTGCGTGTGCGTTTTTCTTTATCTATTCGAAAATCGAAACGCACTGACTCACAGTAAGTGGCATTAACAAACGGCTCTGTTACCAGTGAGTAATGGTGACCGTTTCTAGTCTCTTTGTTTTTGCCATTAAGTAGAACATGCTCTGTTTGGCTGCGGTTACTAGTGACTGGGTAATGGTTGCAGTTACCAGTGGGTAATGACGACCGTTTCTATTCTTTGGGTTTTTGCCTTTATATGGAACAGAGCACTTGTTCTTCTGGCTGATGAACTCTTTCCACGAAAGACAATAGTATACCACTGGTTTTGTTGCTGTCTCTAGCGATCTCCATCCCGGCGAGGCGCTTGTACGGTCGCACCGGGAGAGCAGGCCTCCGGAACCCCGTCCTTGAAGGCTTGCACGAGCGAGGACGAATAAGGTTTTTGGGGAGCGTTCGCGCATTGCTCGCTTCATCTGCTTTTTACGCACGACTACATCTGCGCGACTACTACCACGACATCCACGAAGGTCTGCTGCATCCACTACGCTATGACTAACGATGACCTCACCAAGACTCCTCGCTTCTACTGCTGCTCCTTCCATTGGTTACAGGTATGCCTACCTCACACTTGTTGTTTACTTAGTTTTATTATCTGTTGTTTACATGAACACTGAGATAGGTATACTAGTTTATGTCCTTCTGGATCTTAGTATGGCTATAGTGTTCTTGTTCATCTACTTTGTGAAAATGACTAGAGTAATTCTCATAATTTATCTACTATATTTCTGGATTAAAGTAATTCAAAAAATGCTCATAATTCTAACAAGAGGGAGACGAGGAATGCGATGTAGGGGGCTCTGCAAGCGCTGAGGGACAGGGACGCATGCGGACGGCCGGTTGCATGAGTGGTTCTAGCAACAATGAGGTTGAAGGAGCGCGAATCAAGGGCGGAGGCGCCGACGTGGGTGCGAGGCAGGGCGGGGGGTGAATCGAAGGAAGAAGAGCGGGGCGGCGATGGCGCAGATGTAAGGAGCGGCCACGTTAGGGACGTGTCGTTACTTAAGGGTACTTAAGGGTGGAATGATCCTCCTACCGCGTGGGGGTAAACTCCTTTTATTAGTTAAGAGATTATGAAGTTACATACATATATATATTACTACCCTTCAATGGCCGCTATATTTCATTTTAATCGGGTCCACCAGATTAAGGGCTACACGTTTTTATTTTTTGTGAGAATTGCTAGCATATTTCTATTTTTTAAATAACATCCAACAACATCGTTCAACTTTAATTAAGGTCCATCTAATCAAGGGTTAGATGTTTTTCTTTTAGGTGAGAATTTCTAGCATATTTCTCTTTTTTTTCTTCTTAGCACCTATAAATTAGCTGTCATGAGCTTTTAATATATAAGAGAGAGATGCATTTGTGCTCCCTTGAGCCATTGGATCACCACGATTATATTAGGTTGATTAATTGATACGTACGGAAACATTAGGAGCCATCATAACTGGAAAAGCATGCCATGAACTCGGCATCCCTACTAATGGATGCAGCTGGCGTATTATTTCCTCGCATGTCTACCTGGGTTCAATAGGAGCCAACACTGTTAGAGGATGGTGGTCGCCTTGCAGACGACAATCACACAAGCAAAAGGCAGATGATCACGAACATGAGATGTAGTTCGGACAGTCTGTTTTTATTGATGATTTGTCAGTAGACATTGCTACAGAAAAGATCATCACAGACGGTTTCGTGAGCCGTCTGAGTTTATAGATTAGTAATGACTTGAGATCATCATAGACAGTTTTCGAACCGTCTGTGATAGACTATCACAGACAGTTATTAACTCATAACCGTCTGTGATAGTTGACTATCACAAACGGTTTGTAGTTGAAATCATCTGTGATAGCTCATGTATCACAGACCGGGGTTTGTAGATGAAATTATCTGTGATAGTCTCTTCTCTGCTTGGAGATTTTATAGAGAAGAGATTAGGAATGGAATAATAGGACCCTGGGATGCATGGGATGAGAACTTGATCGGCATGAACACGGTTACACAGACAAATGTGAAATGAATGGCGAGAAGCAGATGAAGAGGTGTTGTAGTAGTTTTTAACTCATGTGGTCTTGTTTTGGAATGAAATAGCAAATTTTGCCTTCTCGTGTCTGAAATTACAAAAATCCATACATGCTACATATAAGAAGAATACTAACGAGGATTAAAACCTCTATATATTATCTTTAATATATAAAAGACCATACGTCTTCATGGTCGTAACTTTTGAGGTGCACGACCTCACTGGTCGTAGAGATTCCAGAGGTTACATAATGGGTACCCTAGTCGGACGAAGGCCCAAGCCAAGCCTCCGACCAGGAGAACTGCTCGTAGAAGGTAAGAACTGATTCCAAGGTATATTCTCTACCGTATGATGAATGGAACACGTGCATATTCCATACGACGTATCTTATCCAAGACACACCAGTAAATAACCTCCGTGCGGTTATATGTTTCATAGACATATAACCGTCAAACGGTTGATTCTGTATCAACCATCACTTGACTCCGACCAGACGCAACGCTTCATATTAGGCGCCTTCTCCGGAAGTAACTGCCACCTCTTCGAGGGCTATTTAAAGATGGAACCTGGGCGGATCAAAGGAAGGGGGAGATCAGATCAGATCATCAGAAGATAGAAAGAAAGAAGTATTGTCTTGTACTCTAAAAAGCAGTCCGTCATTCTGTCAGGATACACCCCTTGTAAAATCTCAGTTCATACTAATAAAGAGCAGTCCCATTGCAATCCCAAGATTTCCCACGTCATTCTCTCTTTTTCCATTTATTGTAAGATCGGCGACTTGATCGTCGACAAATACCTTATATAATTACTTATTATACTTGAAATTGAATACCTTAAATATAAGTATGCGATGTTATGCAATTCAACATCCTAGGAAATTATTTCAAATGAATGAGATTACTCATGTATGTTCTGTATTCGTGGCACAACGAGGCAATTGGTTTTCTGAATTGTTATAAATAATGTGGTTTTAGCAAACATTGAAAGTTAATTCTAGCATAAATAACAACAATTAAAGCATAATTCCAGCAGCATTTAAATAACATAATTAACATATACACATGTAAATTCTTCAAGTCATTCAAACAGAATAATATGCCCAACACATACATTATGTCTAGTCATTAGAATAGATCTGTACTAGATTGAGCACAAAGCACATAAGTGCACAACAAACTCGAGGACCAAGGAAAAATATGACCTAAGCAACTACATACAGTTGATATAGTTTATCGGTAATCACCACAACAAATAGTATAAATTGCTTAGATAACGCATTAGCATAGTTCCTATCTTCAGTATACTAAGACAAACTTCAGAACACATACACATACTCATTTCTGAAAATTTCAGTCTCACACAAATATACTACTCTCAGTCCCAATGAATTCAATACTAGTCCATGCATCTCTGGGCAGTAATGGTGCATTACACAATCTAGACATGCATACTTCTGTTAATCACAATACACGGAAGTTCAACACTTATACACAAATATAGTTGATGATGTTTCAGTGCCAGATCCATACACCTGTACATATAATTGTTAATATAATTCCATTAATTGATTAGCATGCATTCACTGTGATGTTTAGTTGCTTGATTTGGACATCTAGGAAATACTAGTCCATTAAAGGGAAGAGGTGAGAGGAGAATAGGAGTAGCACCTAGCCGGTGTAGGGTAGAAGCAAAGCTCACCGTAGTTGTGGACGTGGTGGCTGGCATGGGGCTGTCGTCGTGCTCCAGAACACTAGACGCCACGTTGGAGGCGGCGTCGGCGCGACAGTGAGGTCACCAAGTCAGTGTCGCATGGAGATGGGTGCCAGGCTCGGGGAGGAGGTGCACTGGGCTCGAGGGAGGAGGGGCGCCGGGTTCGAGGAGGTAGCGGCTCGTGCTCGGGGAGGAGGCGCACCGGGCTCGAGGAGGAGGCGGTGTCAAGGAGAAACTTAATCGTTTGAGTGGGGGGCGCGGGCAAACCGTAGAGTCCGAATATAAATAAGTTTGGACATTACAAACGGTTCTAAAATAGAACCATCTGTGATAAGGTTCCAATAAATAACCATTTTTACTGGCATAGGCGTGGCGTTTTTTGTGTTCTATGTGCACTTAACTAATTAAAACAAGTAGTGGGTAAATAACCACATGAGGTACCCACTTCGCAATAAATAAGTAAATTCTACGGTAATAAACAGTAAAATTGAAGACAAAGGGACTTTGCAAAAGACCATCAACTTCAGTGGTGGCGGGACGATAAAAAAGATGGTTTTTACATCATAGACGATAAAAAAGGATCAGCGATCCTATCTTAGCCTTCAAATCTTCGTAAGCCTTCTCCTCGACTTCAATGGTGGTGGGATCAACGACTGTCTGATCAAATGCCTGCACTTGCTGTCTTGCACGCTACATTCACGGTTGTAGCCGTTCGGACTTCGTAACCAAGTCCATGATAGCCCAGAGGCCATCAACCCTGGTCTCCTCTGTCTCAGCGAGGTTGACCAACTCTCCTGCCATCCGAATGTCATCCTCGACTCTCCGGGTTGCATCCTGGGTGCGGATCAAGTAGTTCCAGAGGGCGATCTCTGTCAGACCCAGGAGTAACATCCCAGATCTTCTGTGCATAACTGAACTAGTCCCATGATCAGTGGCTAGCTCACACAGTAAACAAATGTGATAACACAACCATAAACGCTAACATTTATTAATAAACAATAGAGTTGATTACAAGATAGCCTTACAGGGCAACATTAAGTAAACACAACAGAAGACGATGAAGAAGTAGTGGAGTCCAGCTGATCTGCCACAGGCAATCGACTGGGGTAGCGGCCTAGTCGTCGTGATCAAACCTGAAGCGAAGTCTTTCTCCTCTGAAATTTTGTTTGCATAAAGCAAGCATGAGCACAACTTCCGTGCTCGCAAGTTACACCCGTCAAATAACAGAATGACATGCATACAAGGATGTAACAAGGGATGTTTTATAGGGTTATTTGCATAAAGCAGTATTTTCTTTAAGTACTTGTACTAAGTTCCAAAGCAGTTATTTTATAACTACAAATCATTTTATAAATTCTCGGTTTTATAGTCAGATAACATTCACACATGAATGGTGAAGGATACCCTCCTATCACATGGCTTCCTGTCCAAATCCCATTTGGATAAACCAGTTTGAAAGAAGTCTTTTTCAAACAAAACCAAAGTCTAACTTTGAGTAGTTCTGCTAGCATGTCCGTAACCATGGACACGGCTATTCGAATAGTTTTACACTCTGCAGAGGTTGTACAGCTTTATCCACAAGAGATAATCAACTTTTAATGTCCGTCTGACACACTTCCGAAGGTGTGCGACTAAGTGATTATCACGAGGCCTTTACAATGCGCCATTCCAAAGTAGTTATGCCCGCTAAGGTTTCACTTCCTTTGGACTAATCATCCGCCAGAAGTCGCCTCTTGCGCCCAGTGGGAATACTGTCTAATCGACACCCACACACCAAAATGGCACAACTAACAATGAAACGTTGCAAATTAGTTGGCCAGGTCCCGCCCACACAGGACATGTTGTAGTACGGTAAGACATAGCATCATGCGCTCGAAGACTAGTCCTTAACTGACTTGGGCGTCTTCCAAATAAAACCCTAGGCCTTAACCCTTAAGCCCGTGTATAAACATGCACCCACCAATCATCCATTTCGCCCAAGTCCAAACCCATTATCATTTTATTTTCCATGTAAAAGTATTTTATAAACCTTCTATAGTAAACCAATACCATAGAACCAATTTAAATCAAACTTGGAAGATTTAGCTAAAAACTTCCCAAATACAAGATTTGATCTAAGCATTGGCTAAGCATATGATTAATTTTAATACCATTTTGCCTAATGGTGACAAGGTATTTACGTTCAATATTCAAATTGGCTATACAAGGAAGATTGGAATAACTAGGCAATTAAAACAGGGAATTAAAATAATTGTATAAACATATGCATGTAGTAATAATTTAAAATTGAATATAAATAATTTGAAATAATGGGATCGATATGATCAAGGGTATAACTTTCCTTCGTTGACGTCCTGGAAATCTAGGTCCTCGGAATGGTCAGACTCTCCGGAGTTGTCGAAGTCTATACGCGAAAATACGACAAATTCAAATTCAAATAAATTCAAAAAGACAAATCAAACTAACTCAAAATAGGAATATTTTGGTTTAGCTAGCTAGATAATAATTTTATATGAATTTACAAATTTGAATGGACTAAATCGGAGTTCGGATGCAAAAGATATGGGTTTTGGAAGATTCAAATCACATGAAAAGATAGTTTTAGGGTTTTTAAAGAAATTATTGGTCAAATGAACTCAAAATTAAATAATTTTGGTTTAGTTGGCTAGATCTTGATTTTATAGGAATTTAGGAACTTGAATCGACGAAATCGGAGTTCGTATGAAGGAGAACGAACCCCGGGAAGTTCTAAATATAAGAAACCCTAATTTTTCAGATTTTATGAATTTCTGGAATTATTTTCCTAAAGGAAAATCGAATTTTTGCGCAGTGTGACGTCAGCACTTGGAAAAGCATTTTCCGGCCGAATTAAATTTGTAAAATAAAATGAAATTGGCCACTGACATGTGGGGCCCGCGGTCAAAAGACCGGGTTCACAGTTTGGTCAACGCCCACGGTGGGCTTGGTCCACAGAACAGTGCGAGGGGGTGTGCACTGGCGCAGGGGGTTACGTGGCTTAGCCACGTAGGCAGCCACACGGGCTCGGGGGCTGAGGTGGTGGCACGGACGTGGACGCCGGCGGTTGGTGGTGCTCGGTCCCCAATGGTCGCCAGCGATTGGAGGCACGGCGGCGAGTGCGAGTGGTACCATGCGAGAGAGGGGGCGATGGGGAGTCTAGTGCTCACCTCGGTGGGGCTAGGGCACGATGGGTTCGCTGGCGGCGAGGGCGAAGGTGGCGGAGCGGTTCGGCGATGTGTCAGCGCGGCATTCCGGTGGAGCTCCAGTGAAGATGGTGCGAGTACCAGGTCGGCGAAGGTGTGGCGAAGCCGGTGGTAGCGTCGACGGGGACGCGACGGCGGTGGTGGCGACGCTAGAGGCGGTGGAGTAGGTGGCGACCGGCGGCAGAAAAGCGCCGATTGCGGTGAGCTCGGAGGGGGAGAGAAGAAGGGAGTGGTGGGAGCGGAACGAGGAGGGGAAGACGCACCCGAGGCGTGGTTTTATAGGGACGGAGGGGCACGGGAGGAGGAGGTCGGGCGCGGGATCACGGCGGCGATTGCGGGATGTTCCCGGCGATCTCGCATGCGGACGAGGGCCAACGGCCGGGAGAAGGGGCGGCGTGATCAGGGAACTTGAATGCGCGTTACCGCGCTAGGAAAGAGGGAGGGATTCGCGGGGTTGATGAAGCTCAACGCGGCGCTAATGGTGGTCGTGCGTGCGGGCGAAGAAGAAAAGCGGGGAGAAGAAGGGTGACGTGGCTGATGCGGCGTTGGTTGTCGGATTTGCATCCAACAGCCGAGAGTGGCGGGGTCGCGTGGGTATTTGTTGGCCGTCCGATTCAAATCGGACGGTGGGGGTGAGAGAGAGGGAGTAGTGGGAGGAGCGAGCCGAGATGGGCCGGAGGCGCAGAGGAAAAGGAGTGGGCCAAGGAGGTTTCGGCCCACAAGGTTTTAGGCTATTTTAAATTAATTTTCTAATTAATTTAATTCCAGGAATTCAAAATAGCTTTAGAAAATAGCAAATAAAATCCAAAAATGATGAGAAAATTCACAGAAATTCCCTTATTTATTTTGGACATAAATAAAATAGTTCCAACTTATAATTGGCTATAGTTTTTGCAAATAAATTATTTTGGCTTGAAAATAATTAGGAAAAAGCTTTTAAAATACCAGAAATTAATTAAATTTTTATTTTTCAAATCAAGTCAGATAAAACTTCAAGAACCTCAAATAAATTTCACTTTTGACTTTTAAAACTTCAGAAATTCAAATAAGGCAATCAAACTCTTTCAAATTTCAGAAATTCTAATAAAACAATAACTTTTATTTATTTTATTTTGGTAACAGCACTTTGGGATGTTACAATCTCCACGATGAGGTTTACTCGCCGGATGCTGGAGACCCTCACATTGGTCCTTCGAAGGAGGAGCTCCAGTCGACAGATGATGGCCACTATGGTCTCTGATAGATCGGAGGGCCTAGAACGGATGACATTACGAATGGAAGGCTTATCCGCAACTTGAGCCAGGTTGTGACCAGAGAGGTGCAAGTAGACAAGCACAATGTAGGCCAATACAGCCGGCATGAGAGGGGAAGCCATTTGGAGTTTGCGGAGAAAGGGGATCAAAGGGGAAAAAGTTTCTTCAACCGAAGCAGTTTGAAGAAAGAGGAGGTTTGTGAGAAATCCCTTTCAGAAGCGGATGCTTATTTATAAAACAAGTACTAAAGCCGGCGCGGGAGAATAAGACTCGATACATTGGGAGCCGTAGCGACATTGGTGCGTTTAAATAAGCAATCGGAAGACGAAAGTATCAAAAACGATTTTAAGAAGAAAAAAAACCATCTGTGTTATTTAGTAATATCACAAATAGTTTTTATTTTAGAACCGTATGTTAATATCACAGACAAATTTTGTTTAGAACCGTATGTGATAAGTTAATTACTTTCGTGAAGATAGGAAAAGGAGCGTCAACCGTATTTATGAAAAACAATTCCCGAAAAGACGGTGAGGATGCTTTGGTTTTCAACGATTTATTAGGAGCAGATTCTAATAAATCCTATCCATCGAACTTCCGTCTTTATTCGTTTAATCTTGCCACAGGTTGTTGGCCTATAAATAGCCAACTAAGAAAAAATCACTCACAAACTTCCCATCTTTATTACTTCCATTTATTCTTAAAGTTTTCATCTCCAGTCGGCCTTTTAGTACTAGTAGATGATGAACTATGGTCGTTTAAAAGAAAGTGAGATGGGATTTCTATTTTCAAAGCCTTTTATGATCAGTGTGGACTCATATTGCGTGGTATTCTTCTATAGTAAGACAATTCACGAAACAAACTGACTTTTCGACCACTGTGCATGGAAAGAACAAAATCTATGGAATATGACTTCAAGGTGGTCGAAAAATCGGTTTGGTCTATAGATTTGAAGTCTTCAAGAAATTGGTAGAAGAATATCTCTCTACGATCAGTTGAACAAAGTATCACAGACGTTTTTAATTAAAAAAATTGTCTGTGATATTTAGTAAAATCACAAACGGTTCTTGTTAAGAACCATTTATAATACTTCACAGATGATTTTCAACATGAACCATATGTGATATTATCTTTTCACAGACGGTTTTTAGCGCAGTCAGTAACACAAACGGTCGCTAAACCAAAACCGTCTGTGATTGTATTTAATACTGACAGTTTTAGTAAACCGTCTGTGATGAGGCATCCAATATTAGCCTTTTTATAGTAGTGAGACGTGATGTGTACAATAAGAGCTCAGAACATTCCCTTATATAGGGAGAGGAGACCCCTTGCATGATTCAATAAACAATATGAGACTAAACTATGCTAATAGACCTTCGTGAGCCGAAGCCCCTAATGGGCCAGTTTCGATAAAGTGTCCACACATGTATTTTTCCTCAACAAACACAGTTGGAAAAGTTACTACTACAATTTAGTTGGCATATTTGCTTCATGTTTATCCAGCTTTAATTAATCTCATTATGTGAGCCAGTGCAGTTGGTGTATACATCACGGGAGTCTACCAACGGTAGGGAAGGTAACGAGGCAAACACATTAAAAGAGAAACATAAAAAAAAAAAAAATCCGTCCCCAGTAATGCCTAATACATCCAATGAAAGTGTCTTCACAAGTGACATGCACACATGAAATCCCTACGCACCAAACCATCACGGAAACGATCCATGGACTTCATTGGCAAACGTTCAGAACGCACGCGCGATGATCTCACAAAATTCCATCTCAGAATAACATGCATACATCCGGCGCGCGCGTGGCGTACACACATACATAGACGTAGTAGTACTACTGTCCGTACCACACCGATCGTTCGAGCGGTGCGTGGCCTCATCGATCACGAGTTGACGACCCAATTACCGGGCGGGCGCATGCACGCGCGAACTCACGCACCCACCCACCCGCGCCGCGCCCCACCACCCGTGCCGTGCCACGGTGCCGGCCAGCAGCGGCAGCCCACGCGGTGCCAACTGCCACCTCTCTTCCGAATCCCGATCGCCCGCTGGCGCGGCAGAGTGGGTGGGTGGAGCGGCGCGGCGCGGTGCGCCCGCCCGGGGCCGTGCGCCTGCCTGCTAGCCTGCGGGCGGCATTTACTACCCTTGCCAGGCCGGCCGGCTAGCTGCCTCCCCGGACGTTGCACCAGAAAAATCCCACCCCACCCACACCCACACCGCACCGCCACCCCGCCTCATTTACTCCCCCGTCGCGCTCCCCCGTCTTTACCCCTCCCCGTCCCGTGCGCTCACATTTTACCAACCCGTCCCACGCCCGCCCGACCCCGATCCGACGGCCGCCGCGCGCGCGAGGACGCGGGGGCGGTTCGGGCATTTCGCGCCGGGGGGGACCGTGCGCGTTCGCTCGGCCCGTACGGCGTTCTGGGGCGTCCAATTCAAAACCCCACCCGTGAGAAGTCTCCGTCACGCACCTCCTTTCTGGCCACTTCTCCCATCCACTTTTTTCCACAATAAAATTTTCACTTCTCCTCTCGCTACAGCACGGCTGACAGCGAGTGGCGAGGTTAAAGGTAAGTCTTTCTTTAATTTCTCTCTCTAGCTTTTTACTCATAAATCCATCGAACGATCACTACCCCGTACTTCGCATACGCATAACTCGTTCTTTCTTTGCTAGTATTGTATTGCCAGATCTGTGGCGGTATGAAATGAAATAAAATAGGGAGCTTGGAGCCTCTATTATATTGGCCCATGTTTCATCTGTATCGGCGGTGGGGGCCAATTGACTCTCGCCATCGCCTCCGCGTGCGAGTCAGCCCCACTTGATTTTTTTCTGCTCCCCGTTTGTTCGTTTCCTCATTTCTTCCCCTCTTCGAAAAGCTCGCAGAAAAAAATACAGTTTTTTCCCTCTGGTTTACATGGCGGGGCAGGGCACTGAGGAGACTGCAGTTTTCTTCGGCGGTGTAGCGGTAACAGCAACGGCCTCTGTTTTATCTGCCCCGCGAGACCGCTCGCTCGTAGATCCTCCCACATGACCCGCTTTATCTAGCACGCTTGTAGCCATAGCCAGCCAGCCTCTCAACTCCTCCTCTCCCTTCCATTCTTCCTTCCTTTCCTACTACTCTTGTGTTCTCTTCTTCGAAGACGATGCTAGCTGCTTCGTCGTGCATGCCGTGGCGGAAGTGGTAGCTTCTTCTTGGTTTGAGGGATCGATTAGGGCCGGCTGGGTAGGGTTGGGGCCGGGGTAGCATCGCCGCCGTCACAACGGCGGCAGCGGCGGAGTTTGGTACTTAGGGTGGGCGGTGTCTTCTCTCGGGAGAGGCAGATGTATGTATGTTCCGTTTCTTTCCTTCTTTGCACCGGGCCTTCTTTCCATGTCCGCGCCGCGCGGTTCCATGATTCGCTTCCATATTTGCTCCCGCCATACGATCTATAGCTGCGTGGCTGCGCTCCTGCTATTTTAATGCATGCCTTCCTCTCTCGCCTCTTAAAAATCAATAAATCGTTGGGATCTGAGGGGATCCGCAGGAGTTGGCAGGGATCAATTCACTGGGAAAGATTTTAGCCGAGAGAGGAGGAAAAACGACTCTTTGTCTGTCATTTCTAGTGCGCTCTTGATGAGCTTCGGTGGCATGTTCGATGGCGCCGGCGCCGGCGTCTTCTCCTACGATGCTGGTGGCGGCGCGGGTATCCACAACCCCCGCCTCCTCTCCACGCCGCCCCTCCCAAAACCCGGCGGCTTCAACGCCCCCGGCCTCTCCCTCGGCCTGGTAGACTCTCCAACCGTTCATGCGCTCACTAGCTAGCTTTATATGTAGGTTTCTTGGTTAATTTTATTTTAATTACCCTTGATTATTTTATTTTTCTTCGTTTAGCAAACGAACATGGACGGAGGGCAGCTGGGTGACGTGAGCCGTCTAGGCTTGCTGGGGAGCGGCGGAAGCGGGAGCGGCGGCGACGGCGACTCTCTTGGCCGCGGCCGGGAGGACGAGAACGACAGCCGGTCCGGGAGCGACAACGTGGACGGTGCCTCCGGCGACGAACTCGGCCCGGACAACAGCAACCCGCGCAAGAAGAAGCGCTACCACCGCCACACGCCGCAGCAAATCCAAGAACTCGAAGCGTAAGTCTTAACATCACGAACACAGCAATATCAACACCATAAAAGAACATTTGATGACTTTTTAGACCTACACATACGTGTGCGCAGTGTGTTCAAGGAGTGCCCACACCCCGACGAGAAGCAAAGGATGGAGCTCAGCAAGCGGCTCAACCTGGAGAGCCGCCAGGTCAAGTTCTGGTTCCAGAACCGCCGCACCCAGATGAAGGTTCGGACAGATAAATCCATGGACGACATGTGTTTGTTTTTGTAAAGCTTTTGTGTCTGCGCGCGCGTGTGTGTGTGTCATGACATGACAAGGGGAGAGTTAATTTTTTTTGTTTCTTGTATCGTGATAAGCAGACGCAGATCGAGCGGCACGAGAACGCGCTGCTGCGGCAGGAGAACGACAAACTGCGGGCGGAGAACATGACGATCCGGGAGGCGATGCGGAACCCCATCTGCTCCAGCTGCGGCGGCGCGGCCGTGCTAGGGGAGGTGTCGCTGGAGGAGCAGCATCTGCGCATAGAGAACGCGCGTCTCAAGGACGAGATGGACCGCGTCTGCGCGCTCGCCGGCAAGTTCCTCGGTCGGTCCATCTCCTCCCCGAGCCCGCCGTCCCTGCAGGCGTGCTCCGGCCTCGAGCTCGGCGTCGGCACCAACGGATTCGGCCTCGGCTCCCTCGGGGCCTCGGTGCTGCAGCCCATCCCCGACCTGATGGGCTCCGGCCTGACCGGCTCCGTGGGCTCGGCGGCCATTCGCCTGCCCGCGGGCATTGGCGGCCTCGATGGCTCCATGCAGGGCGCGACCGACGGCGGAGGCATCGACCGCGGCGTGCTCCTCGAGCTCGGTCTCGCCGCGATGGAGGAGCTCGTCAAGGTGGCGCAGATGGACGACCCGCTGTGGCTCCCCAGCCTTGACGGCGGGTTCGAGACTCTCAACTACGACGAGTACCACCGCGCGTTTGCCAGGGTGTTCGGGCCGAGCCCCGCCGGCTACGTCTCCGAGGCCACCCGCGAGGTCGGCATCGCCATCATCAGCAGCGTCGACCTCGTCGACAGCCTCATGGACGCGGTACGCAGCCATCGACAACTACGTAAAACAGCAAGCATTAATTTTTAGCCCGGTTTTTGGCCATGTTACCTACGCGCAACTGAATACTGATGCAACAAGAACACGTTGTGTTCGCGGTTGTAGCCTCGGTGGTCGGAGATGTTCCCTTGCGTCGTGGCGAGGGCGAGCACGACGGACATCATCTCCAGCGGCATGGGCGGCACGCGCAGCGGGTCAATTCAACTGGTGAGCTAGGCAGCTAGCTACCTTGCATTTCCCAGCACTTCGCACACACTTCCGTCACGCAACGCCATACCCTTGCACGCGCCCGCCGGTCGTCTAAGCCGGTCGTGCCTCATGGCTCACGTATATTTGTGACGTACGTTGTGCTGCAGATGCGCGCGGAGCTGCAGGTGCTATCACCGCTGGTGTCGATCCGGGAGATGGTCTTCCTGCGGTTTTGCAAGCAGCACGCCGAGGGGCTGTGGGCCGTCGTGGACGTCTCGGTGGACGGCATCCTCCGTTCGGACGGCGGCAACCACGCGCAGAATGGCGGCGGCGCGTCCGGGTACATGGGCTGCCGCCTCCTCCCCAGTGGCTGCGTCGTGCAGGACATGAACAATGGCTACTCCAAGGTAACTAACTAACCAATCAGCCACGTACTCCCCAGCGAACGCGGTATCCGTACCGTGATTGTGCCCGTTTAAATTAGCCATGGCCGGCCGGCGCATGGATAATCCTAGATTTATTACCTCAAAACCGCACGGCGCATCGGCATGCGGCGGCTACAGTGGCAGAGTCACGTACGCACATGAAGGGTCACGTACACGTACAGCCCAGTATTTTATGTTCCTCGGTGTACGCGGATGAATCCAAGGCTGCACATCCATTGATGTGCGCAAGTCAATGCTCTCGTAGGTCGGGCTCGGGCGTCGAGGCGTATATAAGATCAGTTGATTTCCGTGCCGCCTGCGACGACTCTGTACATGGCCTGTGGCTAGGCATCTAGCTACTCGGAATCTGTAGGAGAGAGCATCGTCACATGTTTGTTTTCCCAGCCCAATTTTGAAATGTTTCGATGCTTCTGCTACCATATTCTCGCGCCGTGCACTGCACTCCGCGCGCGCGCGTCCATGCATATACGCGCGAAATGCCCGTGCTGACTGCTCGCCTAGATCCAGTCTTTTAGGGTTTCTTGTTGTTTACTTTAATCACTGCCTCATGATTCCCAGTTGTGTGGTCGCTAAATCCAAGCCTAGCTAAGCACAGATTATGACCCATGATCCCCATTTGGTACTACATTTTGTTTATTTGCTGTTTTTAAACACATCTTTCCCTGTAGCTAGGGTTTTTGAAGTGGTAAACTGGGTTTCTTCTGAATCCTGAATTCCTGATGCATCTGCCTGCCTTCCACTATACTAATATCATGATCAGCAAGCATGCAGCTGCTGTGGCCGGTGTGTATTACGCGGGTTGTCCTCTTGCGCCATGGCGTATCCCTACCACTGCATCCTCTTCGATCTTATCACGGCCATTTGTTACATGTCTTTTACTGCACCCTTCGCGCGCCTTGCTTTACTACGTGTCCAGGCATTTTTTTTTCACCTGCCTCCGCCATTACTGCCTTGTCGAGGCAAGTGGTCGAGGCCAACGGGGAAAGCCGTGATACGGGCACTACTCGCGCTAATACTGCTCTTTACTGTACGTGTATGTACGTGCCGCAGGTCACGTGGGTGGTTCACGCGGAGTACGACGAGACGGCGGTGCACCAGCTCTACCGCCCGCTGCTCCGCTCCGGCCAAGCCCTCGGCGCGCGCCGCTGGCTCGCCTCGCTCCAGCGCCAGTGCCAGTACCTCGCCATCCTCTGCAACAACTCCGTCCCCGCCCGCGACCACGCCGGTGAGTACTCTAGCTAGCTACGGTACACAGAGCTCTACCAGCCGAGTTCTCGATCTGTGCATGGGACTGGAGATGGTGATGTTCTTGGTGGTGGTGGTGGTGGTGTACATGCAGCGATTACGCCGGTGGGGCGGAGGAGCATGCTGAAGTTGGCGCAGCGGATGACGGACAACTTCTGCGCCGGGGTGTGCGCGTCGGCGGCGCAGAAGTGGCGGCGCCTCGACGAGTGGCGCGGGGAGGGGGGTGCCGGGGAGGGGGAGGAGAAGGTGCGGATGATGGCGCGGCAGAGCGTGGGCGCGCCCGGGGATCCACCCGGCGTGGTGCTAAGCGCCACCACGTCGGTGCGGCTCCCCGGCACGCCGCCGCAGCGCGTGTTCGACTACCTGCGCGACGAGCAGCGCCGCGGCGAGTGGGACATCCTGGCCAACGGTGATGCCATGCAGGAGATGGACCACATTGCCAAGGGGCAGCACCACGGGAACGCCGTCTCTCTCCTCCGTCCGAATGTAAGTATTCACATCTTCCACACACACTTTTTTCTTGTCTGCCTCAGCGTCTAACATACATGCATACTTAGGCCAAATACCTGAAAAAAAACTAACAGAAGTTCTGGAATCAACAGCATGAAAAAAAGTTGGCCAAATCCAATTTTTTAGAAAGTTGGAGCACTAACCTAAAATTTTCCATTCCCTAACCACGGTAGTGAATGAGATCAGGCTCTCTGTTCGGTAGCAGTTGTTGCCATAGCTTTTCAAGTACCTAGTACTGTACCATGGTGCTGGTTTTATTGGTATGCATGGGTTGGGAGACACAGTGAGTCAGTGACAGAAACAAGAGGACAAAATGGAAAAGGTTCAAAATTATTGGGCTAGAAACGGGGGTAGGTTGACATTTGTGAGAGAAACCTAGCTGTTAACTTTTCTCTGTGTTTGGAGGCATGCATGCAGCCTAGCTGCCCTTGTCCTTGCTCACAAAAGCATGTCAGGCTTTATCTTCTCTCTTTTTCGAGGATGACGACATCTTTTTCATCTGTTACCTATTACTGGATCCTGGCCTTCTCTGCTTTCTTTTTAAAGGTGCATCCTGATTGATAGTGGATTGTTGGAAAGCCAACTGGTACTTTTGGTTGATTTTGCGATACAATGTTCAGTTTCTCTTTCAGTTCTGATACATTTCACCTTTATGTGTTTATATATGATGCTACAGGCGACAAGTGGGAACCAGAACAATATGCTGATCTTACAGGAGACTTGCACCGATTCGTCCGGCTCACTCGTGGTATACGCTCCGGTGGATGTGCAATCCATGCACGTCGTCATGAACGGCGGCGACTCGGCGTACGTCTCCCTCCTGCCCTCCGGGTTCGCCATCCTCCCTGACGGCCATAACACATCGTCGGCGGCCCCTCCGAACCCTGCCCAGCAGGGCTCACTGAACGCTCCGGCCAGCAGCAACAACACCGGCTCGCTCGTCACGGTGGCGTTCCAGATACTCGTGAACAACCTGCCCACCGCGAAGCTCACCGTCGAGTCGGTCGACACCGTGAGCAACCTGCTCTCCTGCACCATCCAGAAGATCAAGTCCGCCCTGCAGGCCAGCATAATCTCTCCCTAGTGGGCATTTGACATGGATTCCTACCATCCATTTATCTCCCAAGGTCGGATGCCGTGTCAAATGTCTAACTTGAGTAGTACTTCCAAGTTCCAAATGGCACAGCAGAGGGCCAGATATCTCAAGTCTCAACAGGAAGGCCAAACAACCCAGCTAGAGTTTGAGATCGATCAGGCAGTGCAAAAAATAAATTATATAGTGTGGAGTATATTGCATAGAGCAAATGGGGTGAGTTGCAAAGGGATAAGTCAAGAACGAACCGTGCGCTAGGTTTACTTGGGCAAACATGCTGTTTGGGATTTGTTTGCTGCTGCTTAGGCTGATGTGGTGGTTCGGGTATTGACTTAAACTCTAGTGAAGGAAACCCCTAGGGCTTCTCCTATATTATTTAGTAGTTTGCTTTAGCCATTTTGTGAAGCTTTTTTTAGTTCTCCAAAATGGGGGAAAATATAGAGAAATGATACTGATCAGATCCCCAAGATGTTTGTTAGTGCTTGTTTAGTTTGCATAATGTTGGAATGAGTTGATATGCATGTTGTGGTTGTAGCATTTCTTTAGTCGCAATGAACAGAGGAAACCAGCACTAGTTTGTAAGGTATATATATTTCCCCCATTTTTGGCTTCTATGCATGAATGGGGTTTGCAACTGAATTTTTCTGTTTTGATTAAAATAGATAAATTAATTCTCATGTTTATATTTTCGGAAATTGTTTCTTTGTCTTCAATTTTAAATCGTATTTAAAAACAAGTAAATGTTTATAAGCACAGAAAATTTCAACAATGGCTTGCAACATTGATATTAGGGACCATGAAGCCACGTGATAGCAGTCTAGCAGATGTGTTATGTTGTGACAAGTACTATACGACTAGTTAATTTTGTAATAAGTTTGACAGCAAATGACGTGACAGTGGCACTGTTTTTAGTCAAAAACTTAAACCGACGGTTCACTAAGTTGTTTTACACGCTTAAGATATTTTACGTTTTGAGCTCGAAATACTGAAGCTACTTGCCAAGTTTACGTTTGCAGAAGCAGGAATGACTTGACTCTTGAGGTTACATCTCTTTCTGATAAAGATTATTTGTTATACACGCTTAAGATATTTTATGTTTTGAGCTCCAAATACTGAAGATACTTGCCAAGGTTACGTTTGCAGAAGCAGGAATGACTTGACCCTTGAGGTTACATCTCTTTCTGATAAAGATTATTGAACGTTTGCTAGACTAGCTACTTGAGTAGACGGTACCACATCATCATCTGATCAACCAGGAAAAACGGAAACAAAGTTTTGTCACTCTTATACTGAATGTTGACAGACTGACATTTGCTAGCTCTTTTGTTGAAACGTATAAATTAGTCAGGTGCTGAGTTGTAGCTTCAATTTCCTGGGCAATTTCCCTCCAGGCTAGAGTACGTAAATTTGAAGTTAAAAGAGCCATGATCGTAATGCCTTCTTGTTTCTCTGTTAGTATGTCCTTTGTTATTGTCTAACTTTGTATGACGTGGATTAATATATGTACCGGTTACACCTTCAAAAAAATGCGCACCGGTTGTCTGATACACATGTGTACACCGCCATTAATGATGTGTCGCACCATGTATCATCGCTGTCCATTATCCACTAGTTAATTTTGTAATAAGTTTGACAGCAAATGACGTGACAGTGGCACTGTTTTTAGTCAAAAACTTAAACCGACGGTTCACTAAGTTGTTTTACACGCTTAAGATATTTTACGTTTTGAGCTCGAAATACTGAAGCTACTTGCCAAGTTTACGTTTGCAGAAGCAGGAATGACTTGACTCTTGAGGTTACATCTCTTTCTGATAAAGATTATTTGTTATACACGCTTAAGATATTTTATGTTTTGAGCTCCAAATACTGAAGCTACTTGCCAAGGTTACGTTTGCAGAAGCAGGAATGACTTGACCCTTGAGGTTACATCTCTTTCTGATAAAGATTATTGAACGTTTGCTAGACTAGCTACTTGAGTAGACGGTACCACATCATCATCTGATCAACCAGGAAAAACGGAAACAAAGTTTTGTCACTCTTATACTGAATGTTGACAGACTGACATTTGCTAGCTCTTTTGTTGAAACGTATAAATTAGTCAGGTGCTGAGTTGTAGCTTCAATTTCCTGGGCAATTTCCCTCCAGGCTAGAGTACGTAAATTTGAAGTTAAAGAGCCATGATCGTAATGCCTTCTTGTTTCTCTGTTAGTATGTCCTTTGTTATTGTCTAACTTTGTATGACGTGGATTAATATATGCACCGGTTACACCTTCAAAAAAAATGCGCACCGGTTGTCTGATACACATGTGTACACCGCCATTAATGATGTGTCGCACCATGTATCATCGCTGTCCATTATCCATGACAGCAACAGAGAGATATATTACATATTAGTACGTACTTTCACTTTGTTGCTCATTCATTCCTGCCTAAAGTTGCAGCGTGCATGTTATGTCAACATCCTCGTATTTATATCTTCGTAACAAAATTTTGTCTAGATGCTTGGCAAGCATATAGTTGCTTGTATACACCGAAGTATGAGTTTTTGTTTAAACTAGCAGGGTACCTGCGCATTTGTACGGCTAGATTTGTTTTAAAGTTTGTAGCGACAAATGATATTACTTAGATGCTTCAGAACATATGTAGGTATCTTTTAACTCTTTAGATTTTTAATATATCATAAACATTAGAAAATGACAATAGAATCTTAAAAGAAAATACAACTTGAGTAATGTAATTGAAGTATGAGTTTCCATAAAAGAAAATTATTAGTATAATAAGTTAACCACTCTCCATTATATAAACATCATGTAGATGTATGCCCTTAACTCTTTTTCAAAATGTTTGCATGTACATATACCTCTGTTAAACTCAAGCAATACATTGATTATGTGTGCAACACAATTATCTTATTAGTTTACATGATATTAGAGTACTTTGCCCACGTATACACCGATGCACCATGGACGACCTAGCTTGAACTTATCTTTCCTTACATTGGTTGCCCCACCAAACTGTGTGTCTTCTATCTATTCTCCCCGCCACAAATTTTTCTGCTTCAACCTCCAAGAGCAAACTCAATTCTCGATTGATATCTCTCCGTTGCTACCACTTCTAATGCAATACTCTACCACATAGTTATCTTTTACTTCTCTTCAATTATCGCTTAATGATGACCGTTGTGATATCTACACGTATATACGTGTAAATATCGTCGATCCCTGCCGGGACACCTGTTGCACTCTTTCCAGTGGCCCTAAGTCTATTCCTTACCGTTTGCGGTATATCTACTCCGAGCTCTTTGCTTCTTTGTTTTTGTACGCCCATATTTCTATTCGTAGGATGCATGCATGTATGTACACATGCTCGATGTCTTCTTCTCCTATGTCGGTCACTCCTCTTCTTCGATATTGTTTAACTCAACGATGTGGCTTCCTCACTAACTGCGATGATATCTCATCTTCACTGATGTCAATATGTCTACCTTAGTCGTTGTCTAACGATAGGGAGAATCTTCTCGCCATCGCTGGTGACGCCATGTCACTCACTAACGATGGCATGCTCCTAACTACCCGATGATCACATATCGTCGATAGCTCGCCTTTAATCCAAAGCATCATCTCCTCTCTAATATGTCTTCCCCATTATCGAGTTTCTTTGGCTATTGACTTCTTTAACAACGCCAATGCACACCATTTGTCGTCACAACACTTGGCTCCTTTGACTCCGATCTTTCTCTTCAATGGCTCCAGCGAACAGCACGACATTGTCCTTGTCGAACAGCTAAGGTGAGTAGCATGGAATTGCTCTCATCTTCGTCGTCGTTGCCTCGGCTATTCGCTTCCTTGTGGATCAATGTCTTCTGGAAGGATAGATCGACGCTATTGCACTCTTTCATTGTCTCCTCCGACACCATTCACGATATCCTCATTATAACTTATATTTAATTTATTCAAAAATTTAATTATTAAGATATTTTACTTTGGAATTCGTATGAAAATCAAATTGTAAATTTTCTTTTATTTGTTGTCCCTAATTTCAATTATTTTTGTTGGAATTCGTAAACTAATCCAATTGTTAGTTTTTACTTAATTTTTATGCCGAATTACAATTATTTATATATTTTACTTCAGAATTTGTATCGAAATCAAAATGCTAATTTTATTTATTTATATTCCAAAATCGATTTATTTATTTTTGTTGAAATTCGTAAATTAATCCAATTGCTATTTTTGGTTTCATTTTTATTCTGAGTTATATTTATTTAAGTTTTTAATTAGGAATTCGTATGTAAATCAAATTGATGATTTTTTTGTTCTGAATTTTATTTATTTAAGTATTTTACTTTGGCATTCATGTGGAAATCAAATTGCAAATTTTATTTTATTTTTTATCCTAATTTTTAATTATTTTTTGTTGGAATTCATATACTAATCCAATTGTTATTATATATATATATATATATATATATATATATATATATATATATATTAAGAATTACAGTTATTGATGATTTTACTTTAGAATTCGTATCGAAATCAATTTACTAATTTTTTTTATTTTGAATTCCATTTATTTTTTGTTGGAATTCGTACACTAATCCAATTACTATTTTTTTATTTTTATTCCGAATTATGTTTATCTAGTGATTTTACTTATGAATTCATATCAAAATTAAATTGCTTATTTTATTTTATTTTATTTTTTATTTCGAATTTCAATTATTTTTGCATTGTACTTGAGATGGATTCTTATTTATATATTGTTTTTACATGAACTCTTTCGTTTAATCTAGATCGTAATAATTTGGACCCACCATTATCAATGGTGTAGATATTTCTCTTTTTTCACCGATTAACGTGGAAATTTCTAGCCCTTGAGAGCGAATGTGGTAACTTCTTTTTCTATCGCTTTAATAATATAATAGATAGATAGATAGATGACACCATTAGCGCTGTTGTTAACGAAACTAGCTGTCTATGAGCCGTAATGCTGAAAATAGCATAACGGACATGCCGAAAGGCTGACACGCGTTCAAAACCATGCCTTCCACACTCGGACTTCATCTTCACCGTTCGTTGGGGGACCAAACGAGCTTCGTGCCGCCAAGTCGCCGTTACCACGCCCCTAGAGCCTGACAAGCTGTGTCCGTGCCCCAAGGGCACGGGGTCCCCTTCGCCGGGCTAGGGCCCTGGCTGGCAGGACGCCGCACAAGATGCCACCCCGCTAGTGCGACCGCTCATCTGCACCATATCAAGACAGCATTAGTCCACGTCAAACAACACATTTCTCGGGCTAACTAAGCTTCATGCTTACTCCATCAATCTAATGCTGCCTGCCCAGTAGCTAGTGAGTGTGTGTGCAAGTGCTAGTACAGTTAATCAAACGCCCTCTCATGCATGTATCATCGATTGGGGATAGATTATTATTTCCATGAATACATGCATGCATGCAATGACGAGTTAGTCGGGAGCACTAGGTCGAATAATTACCTAATTAGTGATTATCTTGTGCGGCATCCAGGGCTAGATGCATGCAATGACGAGTTAGTTGGGAGCACTAGGTCGAATAATTACCTAATTAGTGATTATCTTGTGCGGCATCCGGGGCTAGGGAGGGCCGGCGAAGGGGATGTCGTGCCCTTGCACGGACACGGCTCGTCTGGCCCCAGGGGCGTGGTCATAGCGACGTGGCGGCACGAGGCTCGTCCGGTCCTGCAACGAATGGTAGAGATAAAGTCCGGCGCGGAAGGCATAGTTTTGGACGCGTGTCGGTCTCTGACACGTTTGTTGTGCTATTTTTGGTATTAAAGTCTGTAAATAGCTTGCTCCGTTAATAACGATGTCAACAGTGCTATTTAGACAAAAACTCCTAAAGTAGTATGCAAACTGAAACTGACACGCATGGATTTATGCCTACACGTATGTCTCAACGATATTTTGAAATGCCTAAAGTTCGTTCTCTTGCGACGACAAAATTTCTAGTGTTAATTAATAAACGTACAGTGGACCATCTACACCACCATTTGTACATCAACCTTTTCTACAACAACTTGATGTGGTACAACGTGTGTGTATATATATATATATATATATATATATATATATATATATATATATATATATATATATATATATATATATATATATATATATATATGAAGCTTTTTCCTACTCTCGGGTGTAGTTACACCTATTTAGTATCTCACAACGTAGGGAGTATCTTGCAAACCAGAGTATGTATGTGTAGTATCACAGTATATAAGACCATCTAGGTGGTATTCACACCTTTTAGGGGTGGTATGTACAATTTTTAGATATACTTCTTTTTATGTGACATACTCCTTTTTATGTACGAATATGAAGGTATTTACAAAATATGCTAAAAACTATAGACTCTCTTGTAATTTTTTTCGTGTGGTTCACATTGGAGTATCTTATAATTAGTATATGAGTATACCCAAAATGATAAAGGAGTATGTCAAGTTCTTTTAGGTGTTATATCAAAAGTGGGAGTAACTACACCCGAGAGTAGAAAGTATTTTTCATATATATATATATATATATATAGCCAAGCGTTGCACACAGTCGCATTGGGATTGGCCTCTTGGGGTACAGCACTGTAGCTAGTATAACATCCTCTTCGGTGCATGGCAGATGGATGAATTGGAGATTAGCATCAGCGGCATCGGTTGGTGTGGACCGTATGGCTGTACGGGGTGGGGTGGGTCTCTGGCTGATTTGACCATTTTTTTTTTTGTTTTAGTAAAACTGATCTCGGATCAATCAAAATTATAAAAATAGCATTATGACAGACTAAAAAGACACATGCAATGCTTCGAAAACGTAGCAAAAACGTTATCACCACGACAGGAGCCACAAGCATGGTAGTGAAAGGTGGCAACGTGACAGCAAACGTGCCGTGATAGGTTCATAGTGGTACCTACCTACAGCCGTTTTAAAACAGTTTAAAAGCACTGTAGATACCTACAACGGTTTAAAAACATGACATCAATCTATCACGGTTTACCAGGACACTGTATGTATCACACAACGCTTGCCTAGCATGTAGATGCTATTTTTAGCATTTCCATCGGCCTTGGCTGAAACGAATCAATCAAGAGAGGCTAAAAACCTGGCTGTATGGGTAGGCGGGCGCGGGTCCCACCCGGCCGGCCGGGCAATAAATTGGGCGAGCTGCTTTGCCGGCCCATCCTGCGCAGCTCACAGAGGGCGCACAAGATTCATTGCCTTGCCTTGCAGGCTGCAGCCCCCACCCCCACCCGCGCCCCAGATCTGCTGCTCCCTGCGTCTCTGTACAACATGGATGGCTCCCAATTTCTTTTGTATCGTCCTCGAATCTCCGTCTATATCCAGGAGAGATTACGAGGGGGAGCAGATAGCTCGAGAGGTCTTTAAACTTTGTTTAGTTGTACTATCTGATTTTAACTTTTAATCTGGTAGCTCTTGGAAGTTGATTAATTATACTTTGGAGTGATTTGAAATTGTAAGATGTGAATGAAATTTTACCACTATTTCAGAGTAGGGTGAAAATTGGGAAATTTTTGCATATTTGACCTGTAGCAATTTTGAATTTCAAAAATAGCTCTCTTCAAATGAAAATTTCAAAAATAGCCTCTGCACAGTGCACGTACCACTGGTATCGAGGCGCGACCACCCCGGCACCGGTGGCCCGCCGCTGTGCGCGGTGAATGACCGCCGCCTCGCGCGCAGCGCAGAGCTACCGCCCGGCGCTGATGGCGGCAGCTGCCCTTTTCGTAATTTTTTTAAAAAAAGGAAGAACATGTAAAAAAATGCTTAAATTTTTTAAAGAATTAAATAAAATTTGAAAAAAATTAGAATTTTTTTAAAATATTAAACGATATTGTTAAAAAAGATTGAATTTAATAGAAGTGTATTTTACTCATTTAAATTATTTTTAATTTTCTAAAATTTTCAATTAAGCTCTAATTGATACACTAAAATAGAAATGGTTTATTTTAATTTTTTAAAGCTTTCAAAAGACTCCGAAAAAGAGAAAACTGAAGAGAAATAATATCTTGATTGTTGCGGTTGTTGATCACATTACTTCTCGAATTTGGTTAAAATAATCTATTGTATGATGTTATTATTTTTTTTGAAAATAAAAGTGTGGTGAAAACGTTGGTTGGTCTGTTTGTTATTTTCGTAGAATATGAAGGGCACAAAATTTGTCGACTCGTAATAACATTTTGTGATAAATCGTATATTGTTGTAGTGCGCTAAATTTACGAGAAATTTTACGAGGACGATTAAGATAGTAATGAGTCGTAAGGAGGAAGGTAAGTGATATTACGATACGCTTGTTAAAAATGACGAGTTAAAGCATATTACTTTATGGAGCTTCTACAAAATACAATTAAAGGGGCTGAGAACGCTCGTTTTGATTATGAAGATGGCCTAAAACAGTACATTGAAATGTTGGGGGCCAGAAATGTTGTGGTTCCATACTCTATATACATTGCACAATTTTCTTCAGTCATTTCGATTAGGGTTTGCAGAAATGAAAAAAAAGGGTTTGCAGTGTTGATAGCAAGGTATATTTGCGGTCTAAAGGAGGTTGTGGGATATTCCAAATATGCTATACTTTCCCGTACTTCTGGAAAACTATATGTTAGACTCGGAATAATATTTTGTGAACGCCGTATCGCCAAAGTACAACAATGTCGCAAAGGCATACGTCATGTAATGCAGGGATACACGATAGTTGATCTATTCATGAAGGACTACGATACATAGATAAAGAGTGAACATTACAATCTTATTACAACTGGACTTCTACTTGGCAAGAACAAGAAATAATATAAGAAATACCGCAAAAATAACTATGTGAAGTAATTTTTGAAGTATTTTCTCAACCCTTTCCATCCTTTCATCCAGTCTTTTAAGACTGTTAGCTTCATTTTGTATTGGTTGATCAGAGGGTCGAGCCACTGGACGAAATGCAGCAACACCACGGGTGTTTTCTTGTAAGGCAGCAATTTGCATTGCAATATCTCGAACTACTGGGGCAGCTTCATCAGCCCACTGCCAAAACCGGCATGTCGTGTTCTGAAAAGGAATTGCAGCTTCAAGTGAAAAAAAGAACGTGCTATTTCGAAAGGAATTCATTTGGGATGATTAGGCACTACTTACCATAAGATTTGAACACTTTATGAACACTCGGGATGGATTCATTGGCGTATGCGAGGTGAACACATTTGCCGGATCCCTGCAACGAGGGCACACGAGGTGTTGTCGCAGCGATTCTAATTGTCTGCTCACACGAAAGTTAGATGAGGCCGAAGACATGTTGTTATAGAATGGAAGAAAGGAGAAGAGGAAGTGAAGAGTGAGGTGAATGGTTGCCAAAGCATTCATATATAGCCTGTGGCTCAATTGCAATTGGGTTCAAGGATATTCGCGTCCGCGAGGTAGCTGGCCTGAGGAGGAATCATTTGGCAGTGTTGCGTGATGTCTTTTAGATTTTGTCCCGACTCGTCGGGTCACATCACTGTACAAAAGCTGACTCATCGGGTCACATGTCTGCGTAAAAGCTGACTCGTAGATTATAATCCGAAGATAGAGGCACATTACACGTGGTCACATGGCATGCTAGTTCGGCTAATTGCTTGAGTTATCCTTGCTACTACTATGGTACAGTGCGACACAAGCATCCGGACTATGTAAGTATACATGCCTTTAGGGGATAGTAAAAAACATGGCGGGTAGGACGAAGGACTACTACGGAATGGCCCGACCTACTGCGAGGATCGGGGCCATTTTCCCTTCCTTGTGAGCTCGGCGTTGAACTCCTCGCTGGCCTCTTTGGCCTTGGCTGCTATTTCCCTCTTTTTCTCGCGCTCCCTCTCGCGAGCCTCGCGCTGCCTGCGATTGCACGCCTCGAGATGAGCTTTTGTCTCCCGACGTATACGCTCATTTTTCTCGTCGTTGCGGCGCTCGTCCTCTCGGATCTAGCGGGCCCTTTTGACATCCCGCTCCTCGAAGTCGAGAGTCCACTGGTCATGTGGGTGGATCTCGTGGTCGATCCACTTGCGGTAGCCACATAGCGGATCCGGGGACTACGGGTAGATGGGAGAGGTTGTTAGTGCATACCGAAAGAAAAAGGGTATAAGAACATATCAGAATCGACCTTCACCGGCCGCCGATAGCTGCGTGTGTCCCAACGGCGGTCGAGATAGTCACAGGAGTAGTTCGCACAACCCCAGTAATGCATGCCCAGGCTTAGCCGGTGCTTAGACTTGAAGAACTTGCGTGGGTCCATGCACCAGCAGAGGGGCGGCGTCTCCCTCGGGCGGGGTGCCGCGCGAACGCTCGGTTGGAACGTTCAGGATGGAGTTGCTGCTCCGGGGGGCCTCACTACGGAGAGCTGCCATCCTAGCAAGTGCCTCTTGCTGGACCCGGGCCGCAGCAGCCCTTGCTTGGTCGTCCCGCTCCCCAGCAGCCCTTGCTAGTCCGCGGATCTCTTCCCATTGCTTTCTCATCTTGTCCCATTGCTTCTTATGTCTCTTGTCCATCCCGACGTGGTGAAGAAAGCTCTTGTGTAGTGTTGGGTTTGGTTGTGTAGTGTTCTCTCCCAGAGCAGGTCACCCCCTTTTATAAGCCCCCGGGGTGGTCACGGTATGGTTAAGTTCTGTTGAGTAGCCTACGAGGTAGAGTGTTGTCTTATCTTTCTGAAAAGTTTCTGGCGAGGCAGAGTGATGTCTTGTCTTTCTGAAAAGTTTCTAGCGAGGCAGAGTGTTGTCTTGTATTTCTGATAAGTTTCTGGTGACGCAGAGTATTGTCTTGTCTTTCTGAAAAGTATTTTGGCGAGGCGAGGCAGAGTATTGTCTTGTCTTTCTGAATAGTTTGTGGCGACGCAGAGTATTGTCTTGTCTTTCTACAAAGTTTCTGGTGAGGCAGAGTGTTGTCTTGTATTTCTAAAAAGTTGCCGACTCGTCGGGTCACATCGCTGCCCAAAGCTGACTCATCGGGTCTTGTCGCTACGCAAAGCTGCCCCGTGTGGTCTTATCGCTGCGCAAAGCTGGCCTGTGTGGTCTTGTCGCTGCGCAAAGTTGCCCCGTGTGGTCTTATCGCTGCGCAAAGCTGCCCCGTGTGGTCTTGTCGCTGCGCAAAGCTGCCCCGTGTGGTCTTATCGCTTCGCAAAGCTGCGCAAAGCTAGCTCGTGTGGTCTTGTCGATGCGCAAAGCTGCTCAGTGTGGTCTTATTGCTGCGTAAAGCTGCGCAAAACTGCCCCGTGTGGTCTTGTCGCTGCGCAAAGCTGCGCAAAGCTGACCCGTGTGGTCTAGTCGCTGTGCAAAGCTGCCCTGTGTGGTCTTATCGTTGCGTCTCCTATGCTCGGCTATATAAACGCATGGACACACACTCGGTCGATCATTCCCCTCTTTCTTCTGAGGTGCCTCCCTGTCCCGTGTGGTCAAATTTTTATTTGTCCGTTGTTCGCACCATTTGCGAAAGTCGTCGTAACGGTAAGCTTATTTCAGCAACACGCGTACGGTTTTTACGGTGTATTTTTTATGAAATGTTGTCTTATTTTCGTCAGAAATAGAGACGCTGTACGTGTTCCACGGAAATGCGCGTTCCGGTCCAGACGGAGTGGATTTGTCCAGCTGCCAACGTGCCTTGCTTAACATTCCCAACCTGGCACACGTCGATTTGCTCGAGCTACGACGCTGCATTCGGCAGTTGTTCGATAGGCACGTCGCTAAGAATAAGATAGTAATAGAGGCGATCAACGCGAACATGGTCGTTCCACACGGGCACGTGGTGTGGGGCCTGGCGAAGGTGACCAGCAGTGCCATGTGGGCACATCACATGGAGATTGTTAGCAATCCTCACGCTCCGATCTATCGACGACCCATGGTGTATGTCTATTTTGTTTATCCAGGTCAATCCTTTGGTGGGGGCGCCGTTGAAGGAGGCAGCGACGCTCTTCTCCCCCTCTTCGGTTTGTTGACGACGGGAGAGATGTCGAGTGCTCCAGTAGATGGAGATTCGGGTAGTTTCGAACCGAATGAAGGTGTCGACAAATGGAGTGGTGCTCGTGTTGATTGTCACGAGATTATTGATGGCATATCCGATGGCACTGCCATCGAAGATGAGGCGAATTTTGACTCGCAATCCAGCGAGGATGAAGGCGACGAAGCGGGTGGGTTGTCGGTGGCATTGTTTCGACCGACATGGACTATGTTCCAAGTCGGTTGGATTGCCAAGCGGCCTCTTCCCTTGTTCTGTCCCACGAGCACGAGTCTTCGTGGGCCTTCCATGCGGACACCCTACTTGTGGGCCAACAGTTCCCACACAAGGCTGCCACCAGGCAAGCTATTGTGAGTTTCGCGGTGAAGACCATTCGGACTTACCGAGTTTACAGGTGAGTTCGGACATTGTTTGTTGTTGCTTTGAACTATGTACGGTAAGTCGCACTAACTATTATATGGTTTCCATTACCTGCAAGTCTAATCCTGACACGTACATAGTTAAGTGCGTGTGTAGCTCTAGCCCTGGCAAAGTTCGTGCGCAGAGATTCCCTGGGGCGGGAACGGCCTTCCACATTACAGTCGTTACAGGTCACACGTGTGAGCTTCAAGAGCCATTGCAAATGCATCCGAATGTAACCTCTGCGTACATCGCGAGCATCGTAAGCCATGTAGTTGTCGCCGATTTGACCGTTTCACCCAAGGTCCTCATGGCTCACGTAGCGAATACATTAGGATATGCCGTTAGGTACAGTAAGGTATGGTGGGCGAAGTAGAATGTCCTCGAAGGGTTGTACGGTACCTACAAGGAGGCGTACAATCTAGTCTCCAGAATGCTTAAGCAAATTGCGGATGCCAATCCGAGGACATGTGTCAATAGGGAGGACAGGCCTGACCGGTCGAACAACCCACATTCCCTTATCCTTGATCGAGTCTTTTGGGCATTTGGCCCGGCGATCTGTGGCTTCTCCATCGCTGCCCCGTCCCGACTATGGACGGTACTTTCCTTTGCGGGAAGTACAAGGGCACCATTCTCACCGCTATTGCGCACGATGGCAACGACTGGATTGCTCTCAGTTGCCTTTGCCATTGTAGAGAGCGAGCACTAACAGCTGGTTGTGGTTCCTAGCGAACATAAAGCAACATGTTGTAAGGACCGACCAATGTGTGCGCTATAACCGTCATCATCTTTGGGTTGTTGTCCGTGGCGGTCACCAAACAACACCAGACGAGCCCGCCGCTCCAATGGAACGACATGCACACACGCTGGTGCATGCGGCATCTAGCCGCCAACTTCCACACGCTTCAAGAGCAAAGACCTCATGAAGAAGTTCAAGAAGCTTTGCCGCAACGAAGCGCAAGTTCGATGTCGTGGCGGGAGCTCGAGGTCGAAACCGAGCTTGCTAGTGGAGGTTCGCACCAGCGCATCGCAAGCGAGTTCGCCGAGTGGATACGCTTGCATGCCCCCGACTATGAGAAATGGTCCTTCTTCACGACACCTATGGTGCTCGATGCGGCATCATGACAACCAACATGTCCAAGTCTACAACGTGTGTTGAAAGGGGTTCGTGCCTCGCCCATCACAAATGTTGTTGAGGAGACATGGAACCGCATTTGCCGGTTACTTCGTCAATCGGGCAACAATGGCGAAGAAGCATTTGGACGGCGGAAGCAAGACGAGGTTACCTCGCCTACATGGACAAGAAGATTACCAAGACCCGATCCCATGTAGCTATCACAATGGATGGCGTGAGGAGGAAGTTCGAGGTCCACCTGCGGGACAAGTACGTTCGTGGCCACATGAGAGGTGACCGGAAGCATGTTTGCACCATAGGCGATGTGGCAATTTGCACCTGCAATAAGCCTCAACTCCTGCACAAGCCTTGCTCGCACGTATATGCTGCATGTGCTGTATTTTACCAATCTTGTAACATGTATACGTCGGAGTCCTATGGCATACGACACCTGTATGATACTTGGAACGGAGAGGTCAACTCCTGCGACGTCGAAGGCCACTACAGGGACATATGGCAGGGAGTAGTTAAGTGGTCGCCGAATGAAGCACTGCGACATCCAGGCCATGGGAGGCGTCAATCAAGGCGCATCCACAACGACATGGACGCAAGCCAACGTGGTCCTGGCATTTTCAAACTCTGATAACCGTAATGTGTGGCTATTAGAAATTTTGCTAAGGCCTTATGACCAAGGATTGCATTATATGCGGTTTTGAAATTCACCACATCAAATGGAATCTTTTCTGTCAGGAAGTTGTCGGGCTTCCCGAACGTAACCAGTAGGGACAAGTGCCCTATTGGCCTGGCGGTAGATCCAGGAACTATGCCATGAAAGGCATATTTCACAGGTTTTACCTTGGATTTGGGAATCTGCATGTCTTCCAATGCGCTCGCAAATAAAATATTTAAAGAACTACCTCCATCTATCAAGACCCGATTAACCTTGCAGTTACTAATAGTAGGCTCAACGACAATAGGGAACCTACCTGGTTGAGTCGAATGGACGAGGCAATCTTCTTTGCTGAAGGAGATTATCGTGTCTGACTGCCTTGAAGGTTTAGCGGTGATCGAAGGTTCGGTAAGGTTGACTTCCTGCTGCATGGCCTTCAGATGATGTCCGACTCGCATTTAAAAGATCCATCAAGATCACGCCGGCGAGTGCCGAGGTTCTTGATACTCCATTTCTTCATCACCGTCTTTGTCCTTCTTGGAGCTTGTCTCTCCGAACTCTTGTATTGAGGGGAGTGAACCTTTACCTGCATAATAATCTTTCAGCTTCTTTTGCCAGGCACGGCAGTTACGCAAATCGTGTCCTGCTTGCTGGTGAAGTGGACACTACTTTTTATTTCTCTTGTATTCATTGGTCGGGGCTTTAGCCTTGCCACGACCAGCATAATCTTTCCTTCCCTTGGTGAATTTTTCAGGAACCGCAACAACCTCCTTATCGTCGAGTTTGCGGTGTCTCTTTTTCTTGAGAGCCTTCCTTTGCTTCTTTTCTGTCTTATCTAAGCTAGATTGTGGGATTTTATCTTTTCGATCAATGGCCTTGTTCCACTCCACCGCTTCGCTGGCGGTTGAGTACTTGTCAGCCATATCAAAAGGCTCAATGGTTGTTCGTGGCGGATGTATAGCTAAATCCTCCGTAAACCTTCAATTTCTTAGTCCTTCTTTGAAGGCTTGAATGATGTAAGATTAGGATATGCGGGAAGATAGTGCTCCGCTTTGATGTCCCGATTCTAGAGTCGTGGACATTGATAGGAACCGCCAACGCACACCGAGCCCTACGAGAAGGCTTGACAATTCGGATGATGTCGAAGATCATCGAAGACCGTAAAGCGATTGCTCCTCTCGATTCGGTCGTGGACATTGAGGTTTCTTGATTCGAATAGATCATCTTCTTGCTCCTCATGACTTCTCATGACTTCTTGGTCGGAATCGTCGAGGTGGTCTTGGTATCAACTAGTCTTCAACACGCCATGCTGGCCTCTGCCGTGGGAAGAATGCTGGGATGAAGTCATGGTCTGACTTTGCGAATACCTTCGTTCCCGATATGCTTCTGTGTGCTGCATAGTCTGTTGGATAATTTTTGACACCTGACCTACAAGTTGGACAAACCTGGAGTCTCTGCCAAAACAGGGTCAGAAGTATTTAAAATATCTCTAACTCGTTGTAGGTTTTGTACCGTTACCAAATGTCTCAGAGGATTTCTGCCAGAAGAAGGTGTCTGATGACCTGAATTTCCCCCCGACCTCCTAGTTCGTCTTGCCTGGTCCCCTACATGGGCTGGGGCAGAACCAGGCGAATTAACTGACCGCTCGTACCAGTTCTGTTACCTCTGGCATTTGGTGCTTGACCGCTCGTACCATCTCCATCATTATATGGTAGCGAGGCAACGTATGGAGGACCGTACACGGTATTTTGATATGTATCTTCGATCGCATTGACCTCGTGCTTCCAGCAGTGATCCTCCGATGAGCTTCCGTCATAATCGATGGGGAGCCTTTCAGAGCTTCTGCGAGAAGCTTCCATTATGGAGAGTGGTCGGTAATCAATACTTCCTGAGGTCTTCGTAATGGTCTCAACCTGATCCGGCGGATTACCGATCTTATGTTGAGCCTTATCATCCCCACTTAGTTTATGACCAGTGGGGGTTTCATTGACACTGTCACCAGATGTCGGTTGGTTCCTGGAATTGCCAGAAGCCGTCGGTGAGTACCTATCAACCATGATCGCATCAAGGATATATTGATCCTCGAGTTGCGGTGTTGAATTTTTGTCACCTTTTTTGCCGGTCGAAAATTCCGGGCTTGCAGAGGTTTTTGGGTGTTCCGAACTGGTCGGAAGCACTTCCTCTGAAACCGCCACTGATCGTCGTGGTGTATCCTCATCCATCCGATCGACCTCGTTGATATCTGCGATGGGCTAACCGGCGAAAGAGGAGGATGATGAAGAGACTCCGTTTTCCTGCATGGTGCGGATGCATGCGTCCATGTCGAGGTTGGAGTAGTCCGCCAGGTCGAACCAGTTTTCCTCGTCCCAACTTCCTGCCATAATCGCATGAGCGATTACAAATGGGAAATGGACAAGGATTTGATGAGCAAAGAACTTCTTCCAAAACTCCACGCCTTGCTCCCCACGGACGGCGCCAGCTGTCGACGATCAAGACGTCGATCTTACGAAATGAATAGGAGAGAATAACGCAGAAATTCTGGGGAGAGAATTGGACTGCTCTTTTATTAATATGAACTAGATTTTACAGGGGATGCCTTATGACTAGGTGGTGGACTAATCCTGTTTACACTGAGAACACTTCTTGCTATGCTACAAAGTCAGACTTAAAACACAAATCTGATGTCTATGCTTTAGTCCGATGAGGCTTCATCCTTGCTCCGTCCATGCTCCATCTTTAAATAGCTCTTAAAGAGGTGGCAGTTACTTTTGGAGAAGACGTCTGTTGTGAAGTGTCGCGACTGGTCGGAGTGAGATGACGGTTGATGGAGTATCAACCGTTCAACGGTTGTATGCTTGTGAGATACTTAACCGTATGGTGGTTGTTCATCAGTGTCTCAAGATAATAAACGTCATGTGGTATGTAATATACGCACGTGTTCCATTCATCACACGGTAGAGAATATACCTGGAATCAGTTCCAAATATCAGTTCATACCTAGTACGAGCAGTTCCCTGGTCGGAGCCTAGGCACAGGACCTTGTCCGACCAGGGTACCCATTGTGTAACCTCTAGAATCCTTACGACCAGCGAGGTCGTGAACCTCAGGGATTACGACCATGAAGACATATGGTCTTTATGCATTAAAAATAATACATAGATGTTTTAATCCTCGTCAGATGACCTCATGTCATTACTGACCCATAAACTCAGATAGCTCACGAAACCATCTGTGATGATGTTTTTAAACCGTCTGTGAAGACCATTTCTGTAGTAGTGACGACTAGTAGCTTGAAAGCATGTTCTTGTGCATTTTGAATCATTCTAGGATCATGCATACATTTAGAGTTTTTTTTTATTGAAAGCAATTTCTGGTTTTCTCAGAAATTTCGGTAGTTCCGATGTGTTTTTGGTTTACTACCGCTTAACGGTAGTACCGGAGTTTCTTTGGCGGAACTACCGGTAGACGTTAGGACGTCCAATCGTTTCAATCGATCGTGTGGTCAAAACCCACGTTCCAATCGTTCTTTTGATCTGGGCGGTCCACGTGGCCACTCCATTTGTTTTTTACGATAAGTTGGAAATTCGTGTGACTACGGTAGTACCAAAGTGTTTCTTGCAGAACTACCGCTAAATGGAAGTTCTGATATTCTTTGGCGGTACTACCGGTGGACGATCTTTTCGACCGAACTAAAATCGTGCGGCTAAGAGGTGTGGTCGATCATTCTTTTCAATCTGGACCATCCACGTAAGCTGTGAACGTTCGGACCATCCGAACATTGAACTGATCGTATGGTTAAAAGACGTGGTCCGAACAGTTCTTTCAATCTGAGCCATCCACGTGGCAATTCCGATCGGGCAAGTTGTTCTATTCATTCTTGAACTAGCGGAAGTATCGGCGTTGTTACTGCGGAACTACTGCTTTGCGGTAGCACCGTTTTGGAGTTCGGTATGTTTTTTAGAGAACATGTGTTTTTGGAACATGATTGCTCTCTTGAAAGGACGGTAGTACCACAATGGTTTTAGTGGAACTTCCGCAACCCGGTATGTTCGATATTAAGTAGCGGTACATTTTTTCCAAAAGGTGTTGTTTTGGACCTTATAGTTAAACGGAAGTACCAGCTCTTATATTTAGAATTACTATAAAACGGAACTACTGCATGATAGTTGGCGGTGGTACCGCGTCATTTTTTCAACGGTTATATCAGAGCAGTTAATGCGTCTGAGCTAGCCGTTATTGGACGTTTTGGGATGGTGTGGTAGTATCAACCGATCAACAGCGGAACTACCATTGTGTTGAGTTTTTCTATAATTTGCTCTCAACGATCATTTTTGTATGTGAGGGCTATAAATACCCCTCCACCTGCTCTTGGACGAATAGAGGAGCTTACACATTTACATCTTAGAGCCAAGAGCATTCACTCCACACCTCATACTCTCTATTGCATTCATTGTGAGGTTGTTGAGCAAGAATTCAAGTGCATTCATTCTAGTTTGATCTATTGCACTTGATTGCCGTCAAGCGAAGATCGTGATTCATTACTCTTGGTGTTGCCAACACCTAGATGGCTTGGCGGGAGTTTCCACCGTGATCTCTTTAAGGAGTTTGTGAAGAGGCCCAGTGTCATTTGTGATTTGTTTGGTGTTCGCCATCTCTGGAGCGGAGGAAGAACAACCACTAGTGAAATCGAGGGAAGGCTTAATTCGTGAAGCCGGCTTGATTGGTTCAAGCTTTCTCAACGTAGACTAGTGAAGACTTTGGTTTTCGTTACCACGGGAAAATTTTCATTGTCTTTATTGTGGTTATTTCTTGTCTTTACTTTCCGCATTTATAATTCTCGCAACTCTATTGTGCTTGTTTTGCTTAGCTAGAATTGTATTTAGTTTGACACTAACTCTTTATTCTATTTAGTTGGATAGTAGTTCTATCATCTTATTGTGATAGGAAGCTTTGTTAGAACTATCTTGTTTAAGGTTTTAAATTAGTTGGTAAAATTTAGAAACCTCCTATTCACCCCCCCTCTAGTCAGTTATCCTTGATCCTACACCCAGGTCCTTACGACTCTTCTCTATTTTGCAATCCAGACTGACTGTTGTTGGAGGGTCGGACTGACCGGACCTCCGGGTCTTTGAAGTGGTCGGTTTTTTTCCAAAGAAGAGTGTTTTTGGGTCTTGCTACGTATTTCTTCATGCCAGACTGACCGCAAGTGTGACCTCGAACTGACTAGACCCCTGGTTAGTGTAGTGTAGTGAGCTTTTTCCGGTAGCATATATCTTCTGGTTTGCAAATCTTTGAACCCTATCTGACCGGACCTTGAGTGGGCAGACTAACCGGACCTAGCATAACGGATAGTTTCTATAGCATTAATTACTGCTGAGTTTACCATTATACTGTAGTCCGATCTGACCAGCCATGTGCCTGTGAACTGACCAGACTTGCTGTTTTTGCATAGTCACGAGTGCCAACGGCTAGTAAAGTGGGTGGAGGCTATAAATACCTCACCTACTACAGCAAAGGTGTCTTTAGAACCTCAATTGAATACTCTTGAGTCCTTTGCTTCTCCTTCTACTCCTTGAGAGCTAAACTTCCATCTTGCAAAGGTTGAAGAGGTTTCTCCAAGTGCAATTGAGTAGAGTTTGATTCTTGTGGCACTTGAGCATCTTCAAGCGAATCATTGTTAGTTTATTACTCTTGGAGGTTGCCACCTCCTAGACAACTTGAAGAAGATGATTCAGTGATCTTCTCAAGAAGCTTGTGAGAAGACCCAGGTGTTTGTGAAGGTTGGAGCTCACCTTTCCAGAGTGGAGAAGAGCTAACTCTAGTGATCGAGGGGCGTGCTCGTGTTGAGTCAGCTTGATTCGTTCAAGCTTCTTCAACGTGGATTAGTGGAGACCGGCAAGTCTCTGAGACCACGGGAAAAACATCGATTGTCTCCATATTGTGGTTTATCTTTTTCACTCTTTGTTTAATTAGTGCATTTATTTATATATAGATATCATATCTTAATTAGGTTGTTTAGCTTTACCTAGAGTGAGTAGTGCACTTAGAAAGACTTAAATTATTTAGGTCTAGAATTGTGAAAATGAATTTTATAGCATTACTTGCTAAAAATATGTTTTTAGCCTAAAGTTTTAAAACAGTCTATTCACCCCCCTCTAGTCGGTTATCCTTGATCCTACAATTGAAAAATCACATGCTATTTCTCCTTATTCATTATCTGTGGATAAAAAATACTAAGTGATGGAGAGGTACTTCAATGAGTTTTGCCACGTAGTGATTGGATCTTATTTACTCTTTGCCTTCTCCACCTTGCAAAACATTGGGTTCCCATAGATGCATCTATACATGTTCTGTTGCGCGCTGTAGTGGCCGTGTTTGTAACCGTGTCTATAAATGGGCTCATGAGGTGCTAACTAGAGAATAAGTCTAGATGGGAAATCAACCTTTGGAGTATGATGACATTCTTGGGCCACATCATTCTACATAATTTTCCTTGGTGGAACTAGATGGGCTGTCTATAGAAAAGTATGAATAGTTTGTTCTCATATATAATGGAAAACTAATCACTCGAAACTTTTCTTTAATCATTTGATGAAACTTTTTTGGCCAATATGGTTTTGTGAAAAGGGCCACTAGCTGGGCCACATCGCCTCGATGTGGTTTGGTTATTCACGGCTCTTGGTGATCTTTTTATTGGGTTGGATGAATGATGAATGGTGGGTTCGTTGGTTGTGACTGGAGGTGAGGCTTTGTGGGGTTTAGATATCCGAAGAGTTCAATGTGAGCATCTCTAATCCTCCTTCTCCTTGCATTGTAATATGGATGTTACTTGACTATCTATTTTCCTTATTGTAGCATGAGTTTTTTTTTGTTTGGACATGTTGGAATTTGCCTTTGCACAAGAATACAAGATTACCATGGTGATGGATGTACTAGTTTAAGTGCCCACCTTTTCTAATTTCTTTGGCATTCTTTTTTCATGTTTCTATTCATTATACTTATCTACTGCTAATTTATACATGTTGTAAATTCAAATTTAGATACTTATATACTGCTAAGTTATCTATTGTTGGTATTGAACTCATGTGGGGAGGGACAAGTATCTAAATATGAACTTATCTGCGGCATTGCGCCTAGCGATGGTCCACGTCGATGCCTGTGAAAAAACCCAAATCCAAGGCCGACACCATGCCGACTCCCCAGCACGTTGTTCTGTTCTCCTTCCCGATGTGCTCCTCCTTGCCATTAGCAACTAAGTCCTTTACTTCTCCATCTCACTAGAACTTAGAACTATGTACTCTTCTCCCTCAGTTGGTGCTCATAATATACTTCAGTTAGAATGTGATTCACAAATAAACACTTGCATTTACAAATCACGTGATTTCATTATTTGTATTTATATCTCTTAAGCTACGGTGTGTATGTTCCTTACTTAATCTTGCCCGCCTTTCAAAAATGCTTCAACAAAAAAGGGTCATGGTTAGTACGTTTATAGCTTGTGGTGGTTTCTATATTTATTCTTCTCATTTTATTATATATCTTTAGATTATCTTATTATCTGCTTCTATTTCCAGAGGCAATGAAATGGACAAAGAAGGTGGTTGAGAGGATTACCTTCAGATATGGGAAACATTAGATCGTATGGGCCACAATCGCTAGTGGGCACTTCAATTAGCATGCGCCCTTCGTAGATTACAATGGTAAGTTCTTATATTCAAGAAGCACTAGTTTGCTCTTAGATTTTCTGATTTTGGGCCTAGGTTTGTCATGAATCAATGTGTCTTTACGCTATTAGGATTGCCTTATGTTGTTTTCCTGTGCTGGACATGAGCAGAGGCTCATTTGATTTCCTTGGTTCCTGTAGCTTCTCTTGCTTCATAGTGTGTTCTATTCCATTATTTGTTCCCTTTTAAGCCTACAGAATTACATTTTAGCATTTCTCTTAATTGCGTGTGAATCATGTAGCTTGCGAAGCATACCTGTATCGATGATCCCTAGCCTTAGATGTAAAATGATTTTTTTTTCTTTTAGTCTCGATAGGTTGGATAGTTGCGTAGAGATGATTTTCCTAGAGATTCTCTTTCATATTTCAATTTGTTATAAGAGTGATTTGTCTATATAAGACCTTATAAAAATTGTTTAGCACCAACCCTAAGATAGACTTATCTTGGTCGGCTTATGTGCTCATGTTCACCTATCTAAATTGACTAAGTTTCCTGGTAGTGTACACATGCTCTTTTATTATCTATATCATGCAATATTTAAGCAAATTGTGCTTTTCAGCAACTGATTACAGTTCGTTCAATGCTTCTCATGCATTGCAGCTTTCCTAACCTTACTCCTCTTTTGTACATTTCGACACTAGCCTCATGAGTTCACCGAACAATGCTTGTGTTGTCGCTGCAAGACACATCACTCATATAAACTCTATCTATGCACAAGAATGCTTTCTTTTTCCCCAATTTGTATCACCCTGCAAACAATAAGGGCAACAAGGTTATGGTTGCAAAAAATGGTCTATATGAGGAACAACCCCCCCCCCCCAAAAAAAAAATAGCATCCAAGCCATTTAAGGGATTGGCATATTTGTCACCCCAATTCATGTGCAATTACCAAAATATCACTCCATGTCTCACTAACATCTGGCCCCGGAACCCACATGTCAGTGAGACATAGAGTGATATTTTGGTAATTGCACATGAACTTAATGGCAAATCTTCAATAATCCCTTATTACTAGTACGTAAATAACCAGTAATAAGTAGTAGCAGCTAGTAAGACATCATGTATGGTAGTACGTACTACACCACTACGTACGACCTGTAGCACTAGTTTCTCACTTTCTTGTGGGGATAGACCCAACGGTGGGTCATCCGGAGCTGGAGCCCACTCTACCGCTGGCTAGATAGTGTACCCCTTGAGCACCTACGTCAATTCATGGAGGGAGTGAGCCAAATATGAGAGTAGAAGAAGACTAGTCCATAAGCACCACCTCCGTTTTACTCTGGTCCCCGCTGCTTGTGCTTTCTATCTACGACGTACGTACATATATATGTGCCAAAACTAAAACCAACCAGCCGGGCCCCTCTTGGGTGGGCACGTAGTACGTACGGCGGCCGTTGTTGGGTTCGGAAGATGTTGTTGACCTCTAAACGATGGGACGGGCCAGACCGGCACGACACGTCGAATCTAGCTCGCTCGTTGGAGTCACTGTTGACAGCGCCTAATACTGCATGCGCTGGCTAGCGACTTAGCTATATCTGTGTGAAACAAAGTCGTTGTCCTCCTGCTATTCATTCCCTTGTCGTACTTCGGGTTAAAGGGTCCACTTATGTGCATGTAACCAAGATCAAGATGCTGTGCAGATTGTAGAATAACAATGTTTTTTTCAAACATGGCCACAAAGACCATTAACCGTGGACTAATATAGGAGTGACGGTAGCACTGGTTAAGAAGGACTAAAAAGAAATCAAAAGTTACAGTGGAGTCCTTGAGCTGCCGAAACACCAGTCGCCATTCTTTGACCTCCTCGCCTGGATTGCTCTAATCTAGCCACGGCTCTGCCATGCTCTATGTGTTTGCCAATGATCCTAAGCGGTAGGAGGATAAAAAGGACCTCCTTTGATTGGAGGTTTGGGAGACACCATAGGATCAACGACAGCGAGAAACGCTAGTGATCTACTTGGTGGAGCTCTGTTTTGCAACCGGGGAGCAATAGTTGATTAGATCGTGACCCGGTGCTTGTTGAGACTAAAACTAGGGGGCGATGAGTATGTATATCTAGAGACAAAGAAGGGGGAGAAATACAAAGCGCCCAAAGAGAAGTGGCACGCCAGTCAGAAAGATGATATACGCCAAGTCCACAAAGGGAAACTGGTTATTAGGGGAGGCTCACCAGGAGATGTTGTTGCGCCGGAGATGTACAAGACCATCGCCTAGAGGGAGACGACGGACGACACCATAACAAACAACCGGTGGTGAAGTCATCGGAGGGGAGGCATCAGCGTCGCCCAACTCCTACAGTGACTCAGCGCCGCTTAACCCGGCAACCTCCTGGCCTCCCACACTACTCGCAGGTACGTGCTGGAGTGACGAGGCTGCAGCATACTGTAGACAGCTGGAGGAGGATCCGTTGCCAGGGGAGAGCGCGAGGGGGGAGGCGTACCGCCGGGAAACACCGAACCCGATCTGCGCGTCCAGGGAGAAGAGGTCGTCGGCGAGCACGCCCACAGAAACCTCCTGGCCTTGCACAGACCTGATTGCCACAAGCGCAGTCGCCGACTCCGCTCAGCCTCACACAGAGTAAGGTGCTCCGGCACAGGAAGAGCTACCGCCAAGCTGGACGAGGACACCGCTTACTGGCCCAACGCACCTCCAACAACACCCATGGATGGAGAAACTTGTTCTCACTAGAAAGAAAGAGACATAATATACATCTATCAACAGGGAAATAGTGTGGGACCCCCTCTCCGCTCACCGTCAGCGAGCATCCAGTGGCCGGAGCTAGGAGAGGGGGGCCAGATCGGAGCAAAAGAGGGTGCGGAAGAAGCAAGGGGTACGCGGAGGTTCGGAGGTGACTTGGGAGTTTCTACTTAACTCTGATGGGTTTGTTTGGATTAAACTCGGATAACCATCTGTATGCCTCAGGCTTCATTTACGTGGTAATAATAGTGTTGTTGATGTGCCCAAAGGTAGCTCGTACGAGCTCATGTTGTCTACAACTTCCAATCACGAATCACGAGTAAATAGAATGCATAAATTTCTACCAGAAAAAACCCGATCTCGAAAATTATTGTGAAATTCGCGCAATCCAAATAGGCCATGAGTCGTGCAGATCCTTAATATGGGATTCCTTTGAAATTACTCAAATAAATCCGAACAGGACATATGCCTAAGAGCTAGCTTTTCTTTAGAGCCTCTTTGGAACACATAAATAGGATATGAATGCAAGTGCCAGACACAGAATTGGAAAACGCAAGAAAATTGCAGGAATAGAGCGTTTGGATGGATGGTAGGAAAAGTACATCAATTTTATAAAGAGGTTGGAGTGGATGCTTTTTTTCTTGTAGAATTCCTGTGAAATCAAAGGAACATGAATTCAATTCTACATTTTTCCACGTCAGTGAACAGTAAAATTTCCTATAGGATTTGAAATAATATGCTTTTCCTCTAAAAATCCTCCAATCCAAACAGGCATAGCCTTCCTGTTCATATAAGGCCACTTAGATACGAAGGAATTGAACTGTTTTTTGTTAGTAGTGTCAAAAGAAGCATTTTTTGTTAGAAAAAAGTTCATTCTGCACCATAAACTCTTCCGAAAGTTCAAAAAATAATCATGAACTTCAAAACTAGACACCCAACCCGCTTCAAGTTTCCAAAACCGAACAAACCCCCTCCCCCCTCCCGCCAAACACAGCCCGATTAACGTGCACACGTGACGATCTAGCTAGGCCCTATGCTGACGAGGCATACTCTAGGACCCATTTGGCAGTGTAAGCTGTCTTTTCCTCTCCCTTCTTCCTCCTCTATCTTCTTCTTGTCCTCTTATTTCCTGTCTTCCCTGCTATCCCCCGCTTCCAGCTCCGCATGCCGTCACCAGCCTCCATTCTTCGCACCGCGCTCGCCTCCCGGCACTGGTGCCGCGTTGTCTCCTCCTCGGCCTTCGTACGCCACATCCGCGCGCTCCACCCATTCCGCCCTGATGGAGGCGGGGTGCCCGATCTTTCGATGAGATTGATAACTATCGATTTGGCTAGAGGTGACTCTCGTGATCCAACTACAACCGTACGACGACGCTTGCGCCTTAGCAATCATTGAATCAACTCCGAGATGTTATTGACCTTGCTGGAAGCGCGATCAACCTAAACACGAGGTTCAATTCCTGCGAACAATCGAAGAACTAGCAAGAATAAGATGTAGGCAATCTGTTATTGCGAATAGGATTGTAGCGTTTATGGTATTGAAAACAAAGATGGGATCCCGAAGACTGTCTTGACAGGTGGTTGACCGACACAACTGAAGAACAGAAGTTTACACAATGGCTAAACCTAAACTCAACGTAATCTGAGTTCTAGCAAAGGGAGGCGGCGGCTCCTATATGGGAAGATGACCAGGGGTGGCAGCCAGAGAAGTGGATGCACGCCCCTAGGGTTACAAGGCCCATGCAGTGGCGTAGCTAGGATCTAAACCCTGTGGGGTCAACACTTATAAAATCTTTAATCTTTCATGAGTTTATATACAAATATTAATAGTAATTAGACTTTTTATGCAAAAACCTGTGGGGTCAATTGACCCCACAGACTTAAGCTGCCTACGACACTGGGCCCATGGGCCCAAGAGGAGGTGGCGCAGCACCCTTTTGACTCAAGCTCAAAAATAGATGTGGATTATTTTGTTGATTATGGTTGGATCGGCTAGAATTTGAAGCTAAGGTTGGATCCATTGGAATGTAGACTTGATAAGCTTTCAATGATGTCCAAGAACGTCCCAAACGGAGTCCGTATGAAGAAGTTATGACTGTTTGAACTTAGTGCTGTCGCAGCAGTCCGAACTCGAATCAAGAACGAGCCTAACTCGAACTCTTGTTTAGCTCGGACCCAAAGTGACATGATGACCTCTATCATGCCTTCTATGATTGTCCATGACTCTACATACCTTTTCTTGATCCTTTCACATGTTCCTAAACATAATTAAATCACTTGCATTAGATAGCGGTCTATTCTTAGTAATATATAAACATATGAATGAATTCACCTGGTGATTAAGTTGGCGAGCACAAGCTCGAGTAATTGGTCCTTGTAACACTGGTTGTGGATCAGTTGTATGTGTAGGTGTGGTTGTATCCAAGTTAGGGATGTCCTCATCATCCTCCTTTTCTTGTATTTGAGTCGTCCTCGACTCAAGCTCATCCTCTTCTCCCAAGTATGGCTTCAAATATGCCATGTTAAATGTGGGACTAACTCCAAAATCTGCAGAGTAGTTCAAGCTTTGAAAGGACCATTAGCTCTAGGCAATAATTTTGACTTTCTCAATTCAGGGAACCTATCTTTTCTCAAGTGCAACCAAACAAGATCTCCTGATTCAAAAGTTAAATATTTTCTCCCCTGACTACCAGCAAGTTTATATTTAGCATTCATACGCTCTATATTCTCCTTAGTTGTCTCATGCATTTTTAAAACCAAGTCAGCACATTGTTTAGCATCAAAGTTCAATTTCTCTGAAGATGGAATATGCATTAAATCAATAGGAGCACGAGGTACAAAACCATAAACAACCTCAAAAGGGCACATCTTTGTAGTAGAATGCAATAAATGATTATAAGCAAACTCAATATGTGGCTCTGATACCACTTGATGGAGGCGGGGTGCCCGATCTTTCGATGTGATTGATAACTATCGATTTTGGTAGAGGTGACTCTCACGATCCGACTACAACTATAACTATACGACGACACTTGCGCCTTAGCAATTGTTGAACCAACTCCGAGATGTTATTGACCTTGCTGGAAGTGCGATAAACCTAAACACGAGGTTCAATTCCTGCGAGCAATCGAAGAACTAGCAAGAATAAGATGTAGGCAATCTGTTATTGTGAATAGCATTGTAGCGTTTTATGGTATTGAAAACAAAGATGGGATTCCAAAGGCTGTCTTGACAGGTGGTCGACCGACACAACTGAAGAATAGAAGTTTGCACAATGGCTAAACCTAAACTCAACAAAATTCGAGTTCTAGCAAAGGGAGGCGACAGCTCCTATATGGTAAGACGACCAGGGGTGGCGGCCAGAGAAGTGGACGCACGCCCCTAGGGTTACAAGGCCCATGGGCCCAAGAGAAGGTGGCGTAGCACCCTTTTGACTCGGGCTTAAAAACAGACGTGGATTATTTTGTTGATTGTGGCTGGCTCGGTTGAAAGTTTAGGTTGGATCCATTGGAAAGTAGACTTGATAAGCTTTTAATGAAGTCCAAGAACGTCCCAAACGGAGTCCGTATGAAGAAGTTATGGCCGTTTGAACTTAGTGCTATCGTAGAAGTCCGAACTCGAATCCAGAACGAGCCCAACTCGAACTCTTGCTTGGCTCGGACCCAAAGTGACGTAATAACCTCCATTATGCCTTCTATGCTTGTCCATGACTCCACATACCTCTCCTTGATCTTTTTCATGTTCCTAAGCACAATTAAATCACTTATATTAGGTAGCGGTCTATTCTCAGTAATATATAAACCTATGAATGAATTCACCTGGTGATTAATTTGGCGAGCACGAGCTTGAGTAATTGGTCCTTGTAACACTGGTTGTGGATCAGTTGTGTGTGTAGGCGTGGTTGTATCCAAGTTAGGGATGTCCTCATCACGCCCCTCCTCGGCCACTTCGTCTCCCACGACAACTCCACCCTCCCTCTCTTCGAGCCCACGCCCCTCTACTCCAATCCCGTCCTCTCTGTCATCATCTGCCAAGGAGAGTTCTTCTTCACCCGCCTCCAAGATTCCGGCCGGTGCCCCTCGAGGAGGCTCACCGTCTTCGACCCCATCGCCCATCGCGCCGGCCATCGAGGCGTCGTGACCCAAACCATGGGTACACTGCCCATACCTTCTACTGGTGGTGTTAGAAGGTAGCAGTGGAGTGGATTTGTTGGCGTGTCAGCGAGGGAAGGTGAGGTGGTGGCGATGTGGAGCAGCGGCTACGATGGGAGTCGGTGGATTTGGGAGAGCGGCCGAAGGAGATGGGGAAGGCGTGGAGGGGTAGTGGCCGGAGTTGTTGGAGAAGAAGAAGCGCCGATGGGATGTTCATTCTCTCTCTCCTCCCACTGCTGCAGCACTGCTCCTAAGATCTGGTAGCCATGGCTTGTCATTGAGCTCGCGCTCTAGACACATGCGTTGCTCCCCGCCGTAGGGCCATGGCCACACTTTCTCCCCAAATTCTGCTCATCTCGACGCCACTATTGTGCCTACCTCGTTGTGGTTCTCCTCCACTGCAATCTGCTGCGACTCCTTATGTGCTTCGAGGACTGGTAGGGGTAGCGAGAGGTACACAGATGGGGTTGGGGGTGGGGGTGGTGGGTGGCTGCACTACGAGGGTGTGGCCCGGGTTCGGGCGCACGCTGTGAGGGCGCGGTAGTTGAAGGGGGAGTTGGCGATGGCGACTTGAGATGGGAGAAGGTGGATCTACAATTGAGTAATGTAACATCTCAATTTTCTGAGTTTAAAAATCTTTTAATAGTTAGTAGGGAGAAAATTCACCATTTGGATTTATTAGAATTTAAATTCAAAAGCTTAATATTGGACTTTACAAACAAAAACTTTTAATGAGAATAACCCCAACATGAACAATAGTCAAAACTATTTTATTTGGGTTTTATGTGCTCACTTATATTTTCTAGATTTTTCTAGAATTTTTCTGAGTTCATTTGCTATTTTCTATTGCTTATTTGATTTTCTGGTATTTTCTAAAATAGAAAAGCTATTCAAATCTTGAAAAATCCTCTCGGGCCGAATTCCTTTCCTCCGGCCCATCTCTTCGCTGTGCTGGCCCATCTCCTCGCGAAGCCCATGTAACATCCCAAAGTTCTGTTACCAAAATAAAAATTAATAAAATTATTTTTTTATTGGATTTTCTGAGTTTCAATAGTGTTTTCTTGGTTTTCTTGAATTTCTAAGATTTTAAAAGCCAACAATAAAATTTATTGAGTTTTATGAGTTTTTATTAGATTTAAAGTGAAAAATAAAATTTTAAGTAATTTTTGAAATTTTAAAAAGCCTTTTATTATTTATTCTAAACAAAAATAATTATTGTTTAAAAACAAAGGCCAACTGTAAGTTGGAATTATTTTTTGTTAAGTTCAAAATAATTTAAGGTATTTTTTTTGTTAATTTTTCTAGAATTTCGGAACTCTATTTGTTATTTTCTCAAAGTCCTTTTTGATTTTTTTTGTAATATCTAGCAATTAAAAATGAATTGTTGTCCACAAATAAAAACTAAATTTGTGTTGAAAATACTTTATTTAAGGTCAAAATACCCTATTTAACTACTCTGAAAATTCATTGAATTTTTAGACCTATATTACTATTTTTCACGTTTAAAAACAATTTTTAGCAATATAAAAATAATTATTGTGTAATAATAAAATTGTTATTATTATTATTAATATTTTATTTGAATTCAGAATGTTGTATTTAATATCTATGATTTATTTCGGATTTTTCATAATTAATTTTCTATTTTTCTGGAATTAATTGGTGTCTTTCCGAATTTTGAAAATGGAATATTCCGTCTACCACAGTAACTCCAGCGAAGGCGTAATTTCCGGAATAACTCCGGCGAGCAATTTCCGCCAAACCGTTACTCCTTTGCCCATATAAATTGAACCGTAGCCTCTCCACCCCATTCCCCACATCTCTCTCGCTCACATTTGCCAAAATCCTCCGGGAGCACCCTCTGCTAGCCATTTTTCTCCAACTCCGGCGACAACTCCGGCGAGCCCGATCTCCTCATCCGTAGCTCCGTTGTTCACCAAATTTTACCGATGAGTTCCTCTCGAGATTCTCTACATTTCTATTCAAGCTGAATTTTGATTATCCTGTTGGTTCACCGCGGCCACAAAAGTACCGATAGTCTTCTTCTCCAACTTCGGCGACAACTCCGGTGAGCCCGATCTCCTCATCCGTAGATCCGTTGTTCGCCAAATTTTACCGGTGAGTTCCTCTCGAGATTCTCTACATTTCTATTCAAGCCGAATTTTGATTATCCTGTTGGTTCACCACGGTCACAAAAATACCGACGGTCTTCTTCTCCAACTCCGGCGAGCCCGATCTCCTCATCCGTTGCTCCGTTGTGCACCAAATTTGACCGGTGAGTTCCTATTGAGATTCTTCATATTTCTATTCAAGTGGAATTTTGATTTACTTAATTTTTCATCACCGGCCACATCTTCTTCCCCAAGTCCGACAAGAACTTCGTCGAGCCCGATCTCTTCATCCGTTGGGTAATTGTTCGAACCCTTTTACCTACATGCTCCTTTCAATATTATCTACTTTTCTATTCAAATAAAATTTTGAATTTCACAATAATTCGTCACTGCCATGTCACGGCCACCTCACCGCCCCAAGCCCACGTGGCATTTCACGTGTCTTACGTACGTGGGCACTATTCCTTCGTCGGTCCATCGTGGTCCAAACCCATTTTCATGGACTCGGGCCCACATGTCATTGACTCCAACTATTTTTCTTTACAAAATAAAATCGGCCGAAAATTCATTTTCCCACCTGCAGACATCATGCTAACACAATAAAGCGATTTCCTTAAAAAAAAATAATTTCTTAAATTCTGAAATTCGAAATTTCATCTTTTCATGTGATAATCAACCTTCCGGATGTTCGTTCTCCTTCATACGAACTCCGATTCCGTCGATTCAACTCCCTAACTTCATATAAAGTCGATACCTTCCTAGTAGTATTTATTTTATAATTTTTGGATTTTATTTGGATTTTATTTGAATGTTATTTGCATTCGGATCGTTTACACGTATAGATTTCGACGACTACGGACGACCGGATTTCGACACCGTTTAAGAACAATGAGTAATCAAGCAAAGCAAGTTATACCCTTGATCATATTGACCCCACTATTTTAAATTATTTATATTCAGTTTTAAATTATTACTGTATGCATATGTTTATACAATTATTTTAATTCTGTTTTAATTCCTAGTTATTCCAATTTTCCTTGTATGGCCAATTTGAATATTGAACGTGAATACCTTGTCATCATTAGACAAAATAATACTAAAGTAATCATATGCTTAGCCATGCTTATAGACCAAACATGTTTAATTTGGGGAATTTCAGCCAAAAATCAACTATTGTTTAAAGTGTACCCTTGGCATTGGTGTGTCATGGGAGTTTTATAAATGACTTTGGAAAATGAAATAAAATGATGGTTTGGACTTGGGCGAAGTGGTTGTTTGGTGGGTGCAGGTTTATGCACGGGCTCAACTAGGTAGGTTGAGGCCTAGGGTTTTGTTGGTTGTCGCCCGGGTCGGTTAAGGACCGGTCTTGAGTGCATGATGCTACGCCTTACCGCACTACCACATGTCTTGTATGGGCGGGACTCGCCGATTAATTTGCAAAGTTCCATCATGGTCGCCCCTATTGTTGCGGTGGGTAGTCTTTCATGACCTTTGTTAGTCCCACCTGGCGCAAGAGGGGGCATGAACCCTGCGGACGGGTAGTCCAAAGGGGGTGAAACCTTAGCGAGGGAGGACTGTGGTGGAATTGCGCATTGTAAAAGCCTTGTGATAATCACTTAGTCGCACACCTACGAAAGTGTGTGAGCGGACAGTACAAGTTGATTATCTCTTGTGGGTAAAGTTGTACCACCTCCGCAGAGCGTAAAACTATTTGAATAGCCGTGTCCATGGTTATGGACATGCTAGCAGAACTACTCAAAGTTAGACTCTGGTTTTGTTTGAAAAAGACTTCTTCAAAACTGGTTTATCCAGATGGAGAATTGGGCAGGAAGCCATGTGATAGGAGGGTATCCTTCACCATTCATGTGTGAATGTTATCTGACTATAAAACTGAGAATTTATAAAATGATTTGTAGTTATAAAACTTCTGCTTTGGAACTTAGTACAAGTATTTAAATAAAATACTACTTTATGCAAATCAACCAATGAGCCATCCTTTGTTACATCCATATATGCATGTCATTCTGTTATTTGACGGGTGTAACTTGCGAGCACGGAAGTTGTGCTCATCCTTGCTTCATGCAAATAAATTTCAGAGGAGAAGGACTTTGCTATCGGTGTGGATCTCGGCGACTAGGCCGCTACCCCAGTCGATTGCCTGTGGCAGATTGCTGGACTCTACTACTTCCTTTCCGTCTTCCACTGTGTTCTTTATTGTTGGCTTGTAAGCCTCTTTTGTAATAAACTCTGCTGATTAATAATAAAGTTGTGATATGAATTTGTTATCACATTTGTTTACTATGTGAACTAGCTACTGATCATGGGACTAGTTCAGAAATGCACAGAGGATTTGGGTTGTTAATCCCGGGTCTTGACAACAATTGACCGAGCGAAGCGCCGCGACTCGCCCGTGGCGTGTGGGCCCCACACGCCGAGCCTTCGCCCCGCGGCTTCTTCCTCGTGAGCGGCGCGCGTCCGCCATTGCCAATCTCCGAGTCCCGTACGACAACGCGAGATTTCTAACAGAATCCCTTCTAGAAAACGCGTAGAATCTTATCCTCTATCTCCCCGCATCCTTCCGGATCAAAATCTTATCCTGTTTCCGTCTCTAACTCCGTTTTTCCCGCGAGTTCATCTCGGACTCTTTTTAGGGTTTGCCACCGCACGCCGCCCTAGCCCCTCCCGGCCCCTATAAAAGGCACCCCTGGGATCGCATTGATGTCCGCACCAGAACCCCTCAACCTATTGCGCCGCTTAAGCCCTAGCGCCGCCGCAACTCGAGCTTTAGGGTTTTGTCGCGCGAGCGTTCTTCTTACGCCGCCACCGGTGACACCCTGCCCTCGTGGAGTGCACCGCCGTCATCACCGTCACCCGGGCTACCTCCAGAGACCACCCACGCCACCTAGACCTCACCGGAGGCTCGATCCGACAACAGCCGAGAAGCTCCGCCACTCAACCCTCGCCACGGCCGCCTCGCTGCTCCCAACCACCTGACCTACCTCAACGAGTTCGCAATAGCGAGAGCTACACGCCGGTACCACTCACCGCCGGCGAGGAGCTGCCGTTCGCCGTTGCCGTTGGTTCCCGAGCCGTCGTCGCCGTCGATCGACGTGGCGATCTCAAGGCGTCCACCTCGCGGATGGCGCTGCGTGTCGGCCGCGTGGCGCCGCACAAGACCAGCGCGTGCGCCGCGTGGCGATCCACCCCGCCTGAACTCGAGGCCTCGGTAGACCTAGTCTACCGTGAGCCGTGTCTCTAACATGTGGGTCCCACATGTCAGTATTTTCTTTTGTTTCTTTTAATTTCCAAAATTCCTCGCTGACGTCAGCATTGCGCAATAATCCGATTTTTCTTTAGAGAAATAATTCGGAAATTCTGAAAAATCCAAATTAGGGTTTTTTTTTAGATTTAAAACTTCCAGAGGCCATAACTTTTGCATCCTAACTCCGATTGAGCCCATTCAAATTTCTAAATTTATCTAAATTCGAGCTCTATTTATCTGAGATTTTTGTTTAATTTTTGGAGCTTTTTTTGCCTCTGTTATTTATTTATTTTGTTTATTTATTTCGTTCGCGAGTAGACGTCGATTCGTTGGGGAATTTCGTTGAAGAAGGAGCACCCCAAGATCAAGACCAGTACATAGACCTTTTCCAAAGCAAGTCATACCTTTGATCATCTTGAACCCAGTTTTCAAAATACTTTGTGTTAAAGTATTGCATTTTATGTTAATTATGTATTTAAATGCTTTGGGCATAGTTATTTATCCAATTTGTTATCACCCCTTGACTTTGTATGCTATAATTCCTTGTCACCCTAGATTGGTTTACTAGTTGGTAATAGTATAGCACCAACGTGGGTTGGTTAGATGCGAGTACAATTGATTAGCCATGCTACGAGTCTCACATCTCATGTAAGTTGCAAATATTAAATGTAACTAAGTGACTATGGAACTTTGTGTAAAACTGTATGCTATGTGTTATTACTTCGTGATGGCATGTGTTGCACTAAAACCAACTGGGTGGTAAAGGATTTAGACTGAGGCAAGTGGTGGAAGCTGTGTGATATGGTGGAAGCTGTGTGCTTGGGTTTGATAATCTTTGTGACTTAGTTAGAACATGGAAGTCTTGCCTTGGTCAATTAAAGACTTAACTTTGTGCGCTATTGAACTGAGCCTTACTGTACGACCACATGCCTGGTATGGGACGGACCTAACTTAGTAAGTTATGGATTCTCGGCATTGATGTTCAGGTGGATAGGTTAGGCTGTGTGACAGGGTGGAGGTGTGACTACTTGGTGGTTGCATCGCGGGACGGTTCGCCACTTCCCTGTCCAGCGGTGTGTGTTATACTAATTCTATATGAGCTGGTATAGCGGGAAAGCACATCGAGAATGTCAATGTTTGAGATGAAGTTTCCGAACTGTTTTGTTACGATTAGTGCTTGCTACACTAGTTGTATCTTATGGGTAAAGTGTACAACCTCTGCAGAGTGTTAAATCAATCTATTCGAATAGCCGCGTCCGTGGTCATGGACATGCTTGGGGATTTCACACGAGGGGTAGTTTTTCATAAAATGTTGGGATGGGAGCTATGTGACCTCAATCATATGGCTATGTGAAATAATCTATTTAGCTGTGTGTCTTTGTGGAAACAATTGTTAAATTATTATTGTCTATTTGTTTTGAATTATGTTTTCAATCTATTATTTGTATTCAATTGCAAATGTTGCTTTTATGCAAAAAAACCACATAAGCCTTTTCTTTTGGAATAAGCCTGCATCTATAAATTGCATTCTGTGGTTTGATTTGCGAGTACGGTTGTGTACTCACGCTTGTTGTAAAACTTGCGACCAAACCTACAGAAGAGGAGGAGTCTACACCTACTTTCGAGGAGGAATTTGCCGAAGGTTGCTGATTGTTAAGGTCTGGATCCTAGTCGGTTGCCTGTGGTGAATTGATGGGATCTACGCTGGAGTTATTTCCGTTCCACTGCTGTTTTATTCTCTATTAGCCCTGCGTGGCTTAATAAGTATAAACTCAACCATAAGGTCAAAACCCTTATTTGTTATTCAAACTAATCGTTTACTTTATTTATCGCTTGTGTGGATCGATATTTACCTATGTTAACACTGTGTGAACTAGCGTGATCCTGGACTAGTGCAGTATACACAGAGGATTTCAGAATCGTAATTCTGGGTCCCGACAAGTAAGGGAGAGAGAGAGGTGTGATTTGGGTGACGAGTAGAGCTGGCTAAATGGGTCGTGCCTACCGGGCCGGCCCAAGGCACGACACTGTAGGCTCGGCCTAGGCACGACGCGACCCACACTGTTCATGGGATGTGCCGATCCAATCCAATAGTCTGGGCGTGCTTGGGCCGCCACCCAGGCATGGTGGGCCGTCCCGGCATGGCACGAATAGTGTCGGGCCGTGCTAGGCACAACATGAGCACGAAAGGCCCGGCACGACCCATCTGGTCCGGGCGCTGGAGGTAGGCGAGGGCGTGGCCGCGTGGGTCGGGGCGACGCTGGCATGGAGGAAGGTGTCGGCGGCGCGGCGCTGAGGGGAGGCGGCGCCGACGCTGAGGCCTGAGGGGGTGAAGGGGTGTTGCTAAGCCGGGAGGAGAGGAGGACGGGAGCGTCAGAGCGGGAGGAGGGGGCAAGGTAGGCGCCAGGCGGTGCACGGGTGCGGGCGGACGACATCGGCGCTGAGGGAGGAGAGGCTGTGAGGAGGCGACACCGGCGTTGAGGGAGGTGAGGGCGTGAGCCCGTGAGGGGAGGCAGGCGAAGGGGAGCCGGGAGGAGAGGAGCCCGTGAGGAGGAGGTGGCGCTGTGGGAGGAGGGAGAGGTGGAGCCGGCGTCGGCCGAGGACCGTGAGGAGGTGAGGAGGCGGCGCCGCTGAGCCGAGGGAGGTGAGGCGGCGAGGAAGGCGAGGAGGTGGAGCGCCGCGGCCGAAGCGGCGGCGCGAGGGACCGGGCGCGCGAGGTACTGAGCTGCGGAGCTACGGAGGGACGACACTGCGGCACGGGCGGGCAGGGACAGGGGTAGAAGAAGGGGCCAAGGGGGCAGGGCGGGGCAGGCCGGGCAAGCAGCGAGGTAGGACGGGCAGGTGGTGGGGCAGGCCAGGCAACGGGTGGGTGGGCTCGTGGGTCGTGCTTGGCACGGTATGCCCCAACGAAAATCGATCGTTAGGGTCATTTTTGACCGTTGGGGCCTTAAAAAAATAGAAAAAAAAATCAAAAAATCCTAAATTTTTTCTATAAATAGCCACCATACCCCCCTCATTCACACACCTTCATTCTCCATTCTCTCTTTGCAATTGTGTTGTGCAAATTCAAATCCATGTTGAGGTAATTTGGCAAAATTCGAAAAAATTGTGCCAAATTTTGGAAACTTCAATTTTTAGTCGCAAGTCAACGAAAGAGGTACAATACTATTTTTGTAATACTTTTATTGTTAGTTTTTGTTATGCTAAGATGAAAGTAGTAATAGTGTTAGTTTCGATTTTACAGTTTTCGTTATGGATAATCCTTACGACAGCTTTCCTATTGGTGATTACGGACTTTCACCGGAGGAAATTGCATCCATGGAGGCGACTGCAGCTCCCTCAAGCCAATTAGAGGTTTCACCGAAAGAAGTGCAAGGCTGAGTTCCGTCATCATCAGGCTCCACGGCAGCATCATGCTCCACGACAACGGGAGTAAAGAGGTCAAGACCGTCTACATCGGGAGTGTAGGAGAATTTCGACAGGACAACCAAGAAAGACGTAGCAGGAAATGAGATACTATATGCTATTTGTAAAATTTGTCGCCATGAATTGTCTGCAAAATCTACAGGTGGAACGGGGCACTTGCTTAGACATGCTACAAGATGTCGAACCAAGCAAGGATTAGCGATGAGGCAGACGCAGCTGCAATAAAACTCCGACGGTACGGTATCTAGCTGGGACTACGATCCTCAGGTAGCCCGTCAATCTCTTTGTCGTTTAATTGCTTTTGAGGATTTACCGTTAGGCTTTGGCAAGTCTGTTTCTTTCCAAAATTACATTAAGACTGCGCATAATCCTAGATTTTCTTTCATTCCTAGACAGACAATAACTAGGGATCTAGTAAAATACTATAATGAACGTCGTAATAAAATAAGTTAACATATCTCGTACTATTCATACTTGCATGTGATGTATTAACTGTTCCTATCTATACGGTTTTCTCCGAGTCTGCTTTCAGTTTTTCTGGAAGAATATTGGAGGAGAGAAGAACAAGTCTCACAAGTGAGATGGTGGAGATCCTTCTAACTGTGAAGGACTGGGAACAAGCCGATTCACAAACACAACACTCTGTGGAAAATCCAGAGTTGTCGAAGGTGTTCGAAAATCTGTACTTAGACAATGACACCGACACATAGAACAAGAATGTATCATGTATGTAGAATTGTAGAGCTATATACTGTACTCTTTTTCCTTTGCCAAGGTTTTCTCATTTTGAGTTTTTACATGGCGAAGGTTCTAACGAGGCAGCCAGTTGGACATTAATAAAACTCTTTATTTCATTTTCAATATGATTGTCTTTTTTTTTTTCAATGTTCATGTCTACTTCTGAATTCTACAAATTTTTCTAATTTTTCTAGATTTTTTTTTGACTTTTTTTTGGATTTTTCATTCTGATGGGCCAAACGGACTAAACGGGCCACACTTGGCCCGACGGGCTAAACAGGCTCGAGCCGGCCTAGCCCGATACGAATGCCTGATGGGCCATGCCTGGGCCGCCACCCCGGCCTGTGGGCCGGCTCGGCCCGGCACGAATAGTAACCGGGCCGAAATGGGGCCGTGCGTAAACAAGCTGTGCCTAGCCAGGCCCAGGCCGTGCTGGGCCGGGCCGCCCGTTTGGCCACCTCTAGTGACTAGGTGGCAAAATAGGGTGGTATGGATGCCAACGTAGTTGTCATGTCAGCAAAACTGGGATGGTTTTAGTCTCAGATGGTAAACTGAACGATTTTAAGAGTTAGAGGTTGTCGTGTGTCTAATTTCGTAGTTGATAGTTGATTTTGAGACTTTCTTATAAGTTCAGATGGTTAAATGGATGTTTTCTTTTTTGTTAACTGTTCTGTTATACGGATCACATTCAGAAGAAAAAAAACTCTCAATGTTTATGTGCAGTGCAGTGTTTTGTTGCTCATATATAGTTAGCACCTAAAGATTTCCTGCAACAAACTGTGTTCCCCCGTATACACAAAGATCGATGATTTCAGTATCGACAGTTTGACGCGGGAGTATATGTGCAGCATCGCTGTAGTCTGCACGAGTATCGCCAATCTTTCACAAGTTGAATTTGCATCCCGCAAAGAACAAAAAGGTTAACAGAAAAAGGCTAAAGAGTACTGACGACAGTTATATGGACCCATCGCAATCAATCACGAGGTTCGCTAAAGAGTATAGATATGCTAAAGAGTATAGATATGCTGGCTGTTGGAGCAGTCTGTTGTGCTTCGCAGAGGTCATGCAGACATACATGAATGGAAAACAGTCGCCAAGGACTGTATTTTGACAATCTTACCATGTTGGTTGAGACAGCGTCTATCCTACTTTTGTACTTGATCCTTGGCACACATATATAGCATAGTTTACTAGTTTAATTAGTATAAGATCGACGTACGTTTAGATCAAAATGTACGTATCAATAGCATGCGTTTAATCTCGAAAGCAGCAGCAGCAGCATGTGTTAGCTACTTAGCTGTGCCTAGCTACAAATTAAGCTGCATAATGGGCTGACGAGTTATGCGCTGTTGCATTCTTCACGTGGACCTGTTCCCAAACCTATATAGCACCCTCATTTTTTCCTTTCTTGCGATCTCTGTCCCTAAACTCCCGACGTTGTCTGTACACTACACACTTTCCTATATGTCGAAAGCCATCAACGATCCATGTAGAAAAAAACATTTCCTATCCCCAAGATGGAGAGGGGAAAAGCCATTATTATCTTATGATCTGTGCATAAGCAGTCCAATGCATTCCTGCCATTTCTACGTACTACGTCGCAATTGAACACACTACAGACTAATAGACAGAAACTCTGACCATGAGTGAATAGTGCGTGCAATTGCATAGCATGTACGCCGACGCAGAGCTCTGCCGACTCAAGTGCGCATATACATGGCAGAAATTAACCGTCCAGTCCAGGAGGAGAGCAGAGCTTGCTGATGCTTGCAACCGGACGTACACACGAGCCCATCCCGGAAGGCAGCATCAGCAAGTCGGCAATGCATCAGGAGCACAGCGTTAGCAAGCAGCAAGTCGGCGTGGATCTTTTGCAGGCAAATAGCAGTACAAGTGCTCTGTAGTAGTAGACCACTAGTAGTAGTAGAGTAGTGTGCAACGACCAATTCGATGAGAAAACTGCTTGAAACAGGACATTTATACAGCATCTAGACTATATATAGCTTGACACAACAAGCAGGACACAGTCAGTTCGGTATTACGGCCAGAAGCTTTAATTCGGAATATACTCGGATCCAATGAAGCACCATCACGGCTTGATCTGATGGCTATGGAATAAGAGGATTGCCACCTGGGACCAACCGGTTAGAAAAATCCTGAGGCAGCCCTGTATGTTTGTTGTGGTAATTATTGGGGGTACGGGTCCGCAAACCGAAGGTAGGGCGCTCGCTCTCATCTAACTGTCAACGAAACTCTTTCCTATCGAGGTAGCGAGACTCTAAGACGTGATTAGCCAGGGAGGTAAGGGATCGCCCTCCAAACTCGGCCGGGACTCTTCCCGACGAACAAAGAGGCTCTGATCTTTAGCCAACTGGTTAGGGATTAATTTTGTTTATTTCTTACTTGATTGATAATGGATACATTATATCCTTTTTATAGGGACGGGGACGTTCCGACTTGACCCTTAAGAAATAATCTATAAAGAAATTTATCTTTAACAATCCAATCTAATAATAACTTGCCTAACTAATAGATAATATTAAACACCTAATAGATAGATTCCTAAATAACAAAGCTTACCTAATATTCCTGATACAGTATGGATGCTATAGTAACACAAATTGCTACAGTGCATGCTGCTGTAGCACCGTGCATTGCTACAGTGCTATCCACTGGATATTTGCCCTAACACTGTTTAGCTCCATTACAACAACGACAACAAAGCCTTTGATCCCAAACAAGTTGGGGTAGGTTAGGAATAAAACCTCTTCAAAATCGAAGAGACGAGAGTCTTATAAATAAAATAAAAATAATAATAATCTAAAACTAATAATAATAATAATAATACCTTCAAAGCTAAAACCCTAAACTGTACATCCTGCCATCCGAGCCGAGAGCCTAAAACACAGCCCCTAAACCTTCTTATGGTTCTGATACATGGATCACTAACTTCCAAGTGCTCCTATCCAAAGCTAATTCTTTAGCTATATTTCAATCTCTCAAATCTCCTTTAACTGCTTCCTCTCACGTTAGTCTTGGTCGACCTCTGCCTCTTCTTATGTTTTCAGTACGTCTTAAAATTCCACTACGTACCGGTGCCTCAGAAAGCCTCCGTTGGAGATGTTCAAACCATCTCAAGCAATGTTGGATAAGCTTCTCTTCAATTGGTGCTACCCCCACCCTATCATGTATATCCTTATTGCGGATTCGATCTCGCCTTGTGTGACCGCATATCCACCGCAGCATTCTCATCTCCGCTACACTCATCTTCTGTATATGTTGTCTTTTAGTCGTCCAACATTCTGCTCCATATAGCATCGCAGGTCTGATCGCCGTCCTATAGAACTTACCCTTTAACTTTTGAGGAACTTTTTTGTCACACAAAACACTTGATGCTTGGCGCCATTTCACCCACCTCGCTCTAATCCTGTGGCTCATGTCTTCATCAATCTCTCCGTCTCGCTGTAGCATTGATCCCAAATATCGAAACATGTCTTTCCTAAACACTATTTGTCCGTCCAGCCTAACATCTCCATCATCTACCTCGGCATCGCTGAAATCACACTTTATATACTCAGTTTTAGTCCTACTAAGTCTAAAGCCCTTCGATTCTAGGGTCTTCCTCCACATTTCCAGATTTCTATCGACACCTATCCTACTCTCATCAACTAACACTAACTACATCATCAGCGAAAAGCATACATCAAGATATATCTCCTTGTATGTCCTGCATGACCTCGTCTATCACTAGGGAAAAAATATATTGGCTCAACACTGACTCTTGGTGTAGTCCTATCTTAATAGGGAAATCACTAGTATCACCACCACATGTTATAACATTAGTCATAACATCTTGGTATATATCCTTAATTAGGGTAACATACTTTGTTGAAACTTTTTTCTTTGAAGCGTCCACCACATGACCCTTCTTGGCACTTTGTCATAGGTTTTTTTCAAGTCGATAAACACCATATGAAGATCCTTCTTTTGCTCCCTATACCTCTCCATCAACTGCCGTGTCAAGAAAATCACTTTTGTGGTCGACCTCCCAGGTATAAAACCAAATTGGTTTGTCGTCACGCTAGTCACTCTTCTTAAACGGTGCTCAATCACTCGCTCCCAAATCTTCATTGTGTGGCTCATGAGCTTAATTCCTCTATAATTAGTACAACTTTGAATATCTCCTTTATTTTTGAAAATTGGTACTAATGTGCTCCTCCCCCACTCGTTAGGCATCTTGTTGGACCTAAAAATGCTATTGAATAAATTAGTTAGCCAAACGATCGCCACTTCTCGCAGGCATTTGCACACCTCGATTGGAATGTTATCAGGCCTTAACGTCTTACCCACTTTTATCCTTTTTAAGGCCTCTCTTACTTCTGACTTCTAGATTCTTCGAACAAATCGTCTATCGGTGTCATCAAAAACATCATCCAGTTCGACCATACTATCGTCATTGTCATGATTGAACAACTCATCAAAGTAATCTCTCCACCTATTCTTGATCTCCTCGTCTTTCACCAAAAGTCTATTAGTGCCGTCTTTGATGCATTTAACTTGGTTGAAATGTCTCGTCTTCCTTTCCCGAAGTTTAGCCATCTTGTAGACATCTTTCTCGCTCTCCTTTGTACTTAACTTCTGGTAAATTTCCTCATAGGTCTTACCTCGTGCCTCACTCACTGCTTTCTTTGCCTTTTTTTTTTTGCTGCTTTGTATTTCTGTACGTTGTCATCGTTCCTATCATAATGCATATGCTTGTAGCATGTCTTTTTCTCCTCAATAGCCTTTTGCACTTTCTCGTTCCACCACCACGTGTCTTTAGGTTCGCATCTTGTCACTCGGGTCACTCCAAGCATCTCCATAGCCACCTTCCTAATGCGAGATGTCATCTCTGTCCACATACTATTCGCTTCTCCTACATTTCATTTCCCTTCTGCGATCATCCTTTCCTTAAACTCCTGCAAGGCGTCCCCTTTGAGTTTCCACCACTTCGGCCTCGTGGCTCTGGCGACCTTAGCCTGTCAAACTCATATCCTAAAACAAAAGTCGAAGATTACCAACTTATGTTGCTGGACAACACACTCTCCAGGTACAATCTTACAGTTTATGCAGGCTTGTTTGTTCTCCCTCCTAACAAGTATAAAATTGATTTGGTTAGAATGCTGACCACTACTGAAAGTAACTAGATGGGAATCTCTCTTTCTAAAAAAGGTGTTAGTTATCATGAGATTATAGACTACGGTGAAGTTTAAGATATCTTCTTCCTCTTGGTTCCTATCTTGGTTCCTATCATCGTAACCAAAGTCCCCCTGCACTGTTTAGCTCCATTCTCTTCGAATAAATGGGGTAATTTGGTATTGGTTGAATCTGACTTGAACGATGCCGACAACTTCAAGATCCTGTAAATTAACACTGCTGACATTTGGAAAAGATTGTTTTTATTATTATTCTTAGACCATGGGAATCGAACCAATGTTCAAATCTCCTGTTAGCAAGGAATTGACACGGAGAGAACCTGTATTCATATCTAAAAAGGCCTAAGCTGGTAATATATGGCGGGAATGCGTCGTAATTCCTGAGTTTTGCAATGATGGCATGACGCCATTCGGCCACGCTTGATCTTGGAACTACATTGCCAATGTTAGTCTCCCCGACCCCTCCCAAATCAAGGCCTACATGTCACAAGCATTTACATTCATTCATTTCACAAGAAAAGACCACCCAGCAACCCCAAGTGAGTTGAACCGTAACAGTCAGGAGATCTAGTTATACACCTAATATCAATTAATAACCTCAAATAATGGATATCCTCAAGCCAAACACGGCCTTGGATCAATCCAACCCACCTAATTGGAAAGGCTCAACAACGATGGCAATTAATATCAGCCATACCATACAAACCTATCTAATACGTCCATACGCTCTTAATTCCAAGTTAGCACAATTTAATCAGGAATTGAAAGCTTACGTGATGTCAACATACCTGTAGGCCAAAAGAATCCAGCTAATATAGGCAACATATATGAAAATATCTCCAGATCTAACAATTACGCAATGTATAGTATAAATATACCACACCTCTCTTAGCTCTGGACCATTCAAGAAACATAGTAAGCTCAGCTGCAGACAAAAGTACAATAACAAGGCACAGTATAATGTTTTATAAAAAAAACTAATTAAATACCAGGGGATATGAGTTTGATGCACAGAATCTTTTATGCTTTTCCGGTTTTCCCAAAAGAAGTAACAATACAACAGAGAAAAAATAGAGGACAAAAGAGATATCCAAAACTGAAGCAAAGTTATATAAGTTGGTAGGAATGCTCATTATCAATGGATTTAGACTTGAGTGCGAGACCTTCATATGTCAGTTGGATTGTACACATGACCCATTTTGTACATTTCAGTCTTCTGCTGCACTTTCACATCATAAATGAGGTTTGAGCTCGATTGATGAACAAGACAGTATCCTTGAACCCCATGCTGTCATCAACATATCATGTGAGAAACGACACTAGCAAACAAACAGATTTTTCAGAAAAAAGGACCGACAGCTAGATAGCAATCGCAAGCAGAACCAGGTTCTATCACACAAGAAAGCCAAATGAAAAATGACAAGCACTGTCTTCTGATATATGCAAGACAATATTATTATTACTAGAGGATCATAAACTTACTATTTTGCAGGGAGAGCTGACAATCTCAAGTGGAAAGCTGACAGCAAGTCTGTTCAGAATTCAGATCAAACTACAATCAAACTTGGTCCTGTTCATATTTCAACCATTTTGAAAAGATCCAGTACAAAAACTCTAAAAGTAGCCCTTGCCCCCGTCAACAATACCAAAAATCGAGGAGTCTCCGGGGATCAGTTGGTTAGCACCACGGGTAGTGGATTAGCCAATCCGGGTTCGAAACCTCCCTTCTTAAATACATTGTGGGGGAATAAATCTTATCTCTCCACACTAGTGTTTTTTTTTTCAATACAAAAAGTCCAAAATAGAACAGCATCATAAAGGAAGTTAAAACATCTGCAGGGCAGTAAAGAGTAAACAAAAGATGGCAGCATCTTTTGCAGACAATATCAGACATCGTAACTGTAGATGACATCATGTACCAAATATGGCTTCACAATATTTGTAAGTTGCAATTCAGAGCCTTCAAATGATATATAGAAGAACAGGGCCTGTTCAGTACGTTTATTTGTTCAGTGTATAGTGCAGAGGCACAACAGTGACAACACTAGACATATCAGCATGACATCCGGCTTGCATACCTACAATGAGCAGGCCCGGATAAGGCCAACTGCAGTGCTACAAGAACCTTCATCAGTCTGTTCTAAACTGAATGAAGGACTCGTCCTGTCATATTTGTTTGAATTTTCATCAGTGCCTTTTACACTGTCTGTTGATTGTTCTTTCAATCTGAAACCCCTTGGTTCATTGCATCGACATAGAAGAAAGCAGTGAGGCACTGAGGCCACATTCACATGCGAACACTTGTTTTGCTCTCTAGATGAACAGGAAACTAGAAGAATCATTTTTATTAGTCACATTGTAGATATTAAGAACTTCAGCAATGTCTGAAAGATCAGTCAAGCTGATTAGGTTCATATGGTTGCCGTGCAGTCACTGAGTGCAATGCAAGAGAAACACACCTTTAGCAGCCATATTCTGCTTTTTCACAAGCATAACGCTACAGGCAACAGTTGAATTATCTTTGCATATGTAAAGAACAGTACCCTGTATGGGTGTTGATTAGACAAAAAAAATCGTCTCACACAAATTAGCGAAGGAGCTATTAATCACTGAGAGCAGAATTCTTCCTTTCACTGAACCTCACAATCAAGGAAGACCTGCTCAGGATTATGAAAATGATAGGCAAAATATGACGCTAAACTATAACAATTTCCCAGGTTGCCAGGGCTGTAGGTCCTATTCTAGAATCAGCTATCCCAATGGACTTTGAGCAGACAGCATGACTGCAAGATAGTTCATAAACACTGTGAGTCAAATAAACCTAGTCAAATGCAACAATCCTCAGTTAACAAAGTATCAAGGGTGAAGAGTAAGGCCTAAACTAAAGTCCATCCCAATCCAAACAGGGCTTAAGTACACAAGAAAAATGGAAATAAAGAGTCACATTAATAGGACCAAAGATGGAAGGGAAAATGTGCACACAACACTGACCCTTAAAATGGGTTGTTTAAATTTACATGGATTATTTCAAGCTAATTTTACTCTGCCCTAAAATCAACATCTGCAAATTCATATTGGTTGGACTGTTGTACTTCCAAATCTCTCAAGCCATAACATAGCAAGGCACCAAACAATTACTGGGATTAAATTTCATGTTAAAACAATTAGTTCAATGTAAAGTAACATTTAAACTGGTGTTCAGTTTTGAAACAAAACACATTCTGCTTTGTTTCATTACATAATGTTTTTTCTTCGTTTATCTACCTTTCCAAAAAATTGTTTCACTCTGTCCATACTAAAAAGGGATGCAAATAAGAACAAGTTTATTTGTAAGTTACACCACAACATTTATTGTTTGGGACCTTTGGGTACAACATGGTAGAAACAATCAAAAATAAAATAACAGAATTTTTGATGTAGCATTCTGGTAATATCAATCTTAAACACAGACAACTTTCAATGGGCCAAATGAAAGAAAGAGATCCACTCCTTGTGTCAGAATACTCACAACACTCAAATTAAATTAGCTTAGAAGCATGGGTGGTCAAAATACTGAAAGGGGTTCTTCTGCCTCTGTCTATGTTCCTTCTTCGTATAATGGTGCAAACGAAGATGCCATCCAACCATTGCAGTGCAGATGCATGGTAGCACCCAGGGTCTTCACTTTCACAATGTCATCAGTTTTAGTGCGAGACCTCTCGCTTCATTTTTTCCTCAGAATGTAACATCTTCTCATCAATCAAGATCACTACACCATGGTGTAGTACGAGAAATCAAGCTTTTCCAATTGTGCCGATGACAGTTCCAGAAGACAAGCTTCCCAAGTTGATGCTCAGTGCCATTGTATGATTATATTCCTCATTCAATGTAGAGTGACTCAACTCCTGAGTCCTCCCCACTATCGGCACAATCATCACCATCAGCCCCAACTTTCCCCCTCCGGCCACCTGCATCACCAAGAAACTCCTCCCTCAATTCTGCTCCTCCACGACGACCGCCACCAAGCTCGTCCAATCCACGACCCATGCTGGTGAACATCCGATCCAAATTCGCCTTCTGTGGGCTCATCATGAGCAGCTCCTCCAGTTTCTGCCTCGCGGCGTATATCTCATTAGGCTCCACAAGCTCCCCTTTGTAGTACGCCTCCCGGAGGAACACCGTGTGCAGCTTCCCCTGGTTCCCCCTTGTGGATATGTAAAATATGCCCTGATACTTAAGCAAGAACTCCTTAATCTTCTTCGGCACACCGAGAGCATCCCGGAACAGCGCGAGACGTTCCAGTGTGGTACGCTTCTCAATGGTGAGCGATAGCAGCTCATGGACGGCAGCGACGGCACGCTTCTCCATGCGCCGTTGTGCCTCAAGCGAGCGCAGGTCATGGCCGGAGACATCAGCGTACGGAGATGCATAGGGGAGGCGCTGCCACTTCCAAACTGCAATGCGGAAGTACTTGCCGATCTTAAAGCCCGGCGGGAAGCGGATGGGGAACGCGAAGCGCGCGTCCTCCTCGCCGGAGCCGGGGGCGCGGTGCTCGCGGTAGTGGCGCTCCCGGGAGCGCTCGACGGCGGCGACAGTGAGGTCGGGTGGGTCGGAGGGTGAGGGCAGGAACTCGACGAACTGATCGGGGGTGAGGCGGAAGAGGCCGGGGTGGGATAGGATGACGGAGTCGGCGAAATCGTCGGGGAGGCCGAGGTCGCGGCGGAGGAGGTGGATGTGCTCGAGGCGGAGGCGGTGGTGCGGGGGCGCGAGGAGGAGGAGCTTGCGGATGCGGAGGACGGAGGCGGTGAGCGAGGAGGAAACGGCGTCGGCCTCGACGCGGAGGGCGGAGGCGGCGCGCGGGGTGAGGCGAGCGTGGAGGACGCGGTGAACGGGGTGGAGGAAGAGGTGGAAGGCGTGCGGGTGGCGCAGGAAGAAGCGGCCCGCGTCGAGGGGCGGGAGGCGGAGCTGGCGGCGGGCGAGGGCGCCGAGGCGGGAGAAGGGCACGGACATGGCGCCGCTTCCGCCTCCGGAGAAGGCCCCGGAGGGCGCGGTGGGGGCGGCGGCGTGGAGGAGCAGGGAGTGGAGCGCGAGGAAGCGGCGCACGCGCTTCTGGACCTCCATGATGCCGTCGAAGGCGTGGTCGCGGACGCGCTGCTGCCTCTGCGGGAGGGAGGTGGACTTGGAGGAGTAGCGGACCGCGGCCGCCGCGCGCGGCGGCGGCCGGAGCGCCACGATGCGGCGGAGCATCGAGGTTTGGGGGAGGAGGTTTTGCACGGGTTTCCCTTGCCTGAGGGCGAACGGGATTGGGATATCTTGGGTTGGGTTGGGTTGGGTTGGGTCTTTTAGCTGGGCCGACGCGCTCAGTTTGGGCTAACTTTTATCTTCAGTTGGGCTTGAGTGGCGTACACAATGCTCAGTTTGGGCTAGTTGGTTGGGCCTCCTACCGTTTTGGTCTCTGGGGCACTTTTCACCGCTTTGTCCGTCACTGGATGCCCACATCGCTGCACTTCGCGGTCTGGAGCGCCGTCTACCCGATCGCCGGCCGTACCAAGACCGGAGGAAGCGAAGCGGATGACGGCGATCCATCGACCGATCGCCGCGCGCGCAACACCTGGCCCAGCGACAACGCGCCCACCTCGCGGTGCCGTGCCGCGGCTCAGCTCCACACATCTCCACACGCTTCGCGCCACGTCGTCCTTTGTTAGAAACCGGGCGGCGAGTCCGGTCGGGTGGGTACCTCATCCACCTAGACTATATATAGGAGGAGGCCCTTCAACCATTGTACACACAATTCATTATTTGAAGAAGCGATGAAAGCTGCGAGTCCCTCTCATACATGTTTCATCTCTTGTTCTGTTCTTGCGTTCTTGCATTGTTCTTACGATTCTCTATTTGTCACGAGGTGTCGCTCGATTTGGACTTATCGTGACGGTTCCTCAACACGTTATCGACGATCGACTCTCCTCGCGCCGAAAAGGTAGCCGTCGATGAGCGGCGCTCGTGGAATTGAATCATTTTGGATTGCTTTCAGTTACGCAAATTTGGCTTTCTAGATTGTTTTCCTCTGGTGCAAATCGCTCTAATCTCTGGCATGACTTGAAGTCGCCGAAGCCAAGCCGATCGGTGGATTGCATGAAAGAGTAGATGATGATTATGCACGTAGGTTGTATATGCAACCATGAAATGAACCATGTGCCGCGCGCGCTTTGGCGGTATTACTACTCGTGACATGTTCTGGTCGGTATAGTCGCCATCGCGTATCGGAGGTAACAGCGATGCCACGCCGCCAACCGCGGCAAACACGCACATGGCGGCATGAAGCGCGCCTCGTTGCGATCTTGTACGCATTACATCGTATTGCATCGCATACATCGCATACATGAGCGATAATCTCGAAAGAAAAAAATTGCGGCCATGAAAAGGCGAGGAAGTCGCCACGCGCCGTCGTGATCCGCTCATCGCCGCCGGCAAACGGCCGCCACATAGCCGCGCCGTTGCGTGCACGGCAGCCGCGGCGGCGGCCGGACCAACGAGACAACAGCAAAAAAAAAAAAAGCGTTGCCGCCGTCGCTTACTGATCGCCGCCGCGCGCGCCGCAGCCGAGCACGCCGCCTGAAGCGGCCGGGCGCCGCGCCGCCGCTGTCGCCGCGCCGAAAAGCACACCTGCCGCCGGCCTCCGCGCCCAGCGCGCCCGTCGCCGCGGCCTTGCCGTCGCCGCGCCATGGCGTTGCCGAAAGCAAGCGAAGCCGCCATCGCCGCGCAGCGGCGCGCGCGCTCGCTGCACCGCCGCCCTTGCCACCGTGTGGCGGCGGCGTAAACTTGCCCACTGCCGCCCTTGCGCTTCATGGCGGCAGCGCGTCCGCTTTCCACCGCCGCCGTGTGGCGTGGCCTCCGCCAAGCACCGCCGCCGAAGAAGCCGCAACCTCTCCTCCTCCGCGGGCATTTTTGCGGCCGCGCGCCATGTGACCCTTAGGAGCGCGGTCTTCTTTGCCTCGAAAGGCGGCCGGTAACCTCGGGCTCCTCGGACCGCCGCCAGTGCGCCTCGGTTTTTCTTGTTGGGCCGCGCGCCGGTTGTAGTTGGGGGAGAAACCCTACCGTGTTTTGGCCGGTGGGATAAGGCTCGTGGGCGAGGATGGTTTGGGCCATAAAGGTCGACTTATGGCAGCCCGATTAAAAAGGAAGCGTGCGGGGAAATTTTGCAAAAGGCCCTCTGAATATATGAAAATTACGCGCAATTCTTGCGGATAAGGAATTTTCGGAAAACCCACGGATTTGGGAAATTTACGAATTATGTATATTCTTGCAGAATAACCCTGAAATCTGAAAATTACGTGAAATTTACGGAATTATGTATATTCTTGCAGTTTTCGCCGAAAAGTTACTTTTCCAGCTGAAAAGGGCCTCGGGAATCCAAATTTTGGCATATTTTTGCATTTGAAGCATGTTTATTCTTGTTATTGTTATTTCTATGCAATTTATTTACTGTATTTCTTGTTTTGATTATCTGTAATTATTTATATTGCTTTTAATCATTGAATATAGCGATAAATCTTGAAAAATGCGTGAAAAATCACTGAGAACATTATGGGAATTCTTGCAACCTTTTATGTACATTACCGTGATAATTTTATACCTCTTGCATGAATATGCGGATATTGTATTCTGAGCGGGAGTTCGAGGAGGCGCCCGGCATGCGAGAACTATCGACTTGGGCATCGGATGTTGAGATCGTGCTTGAGCCAAGAAGCTCGTCTTGCTATTGGACTCGGCGCCTTGCGAATGCCGTTCCAAGCTGGCGAGAGAATGATCAAGCACTTCACTTCCTCGGACATCACCTGCGCTAACCCTCAAGAATGAGTATATGGCGAGAAAAGCGCTGCAGCTTTATGGACGCATACACGAAGAAGCGGTTCGGCGAAGTACACCATCACGCCCGGCGGCGAGGAATGGACTGCGACTACGTTTCTTGACTATAAGGCCGTGGGAGTACAACTACGCTTTGCAATTTGTACAAATCTTGACTTTGTGGTAAAGTAATCACAGATCTGAGAGGATTGAGAAAACCTATCTACCTTTCACCCAAATGCGGTGCAATCCGCGCGCAACTCTGTCGGGATGGCTACAAGAGTACGCGGCCGATTGATATTATGCAAGTTGCGGAAGCTCAAGATGAGGTTCTCGAAAGAACTACATCTCATGACCACCTAGTAGCAAAGTTGGCCATGAAGTCAGCGCTAGCATACAAGGTGAAAGCCTCGCTCAGCGAGAGGCAAGAAGGGTAGATCACGAGTCACAAGACTAGCGAATGCTCAAGTCAGAAAGCGACCAAAGAAAGCGCGATGAGAAGCCCTATGGTCGCGGGACCAGCGCTACAAATGTGGCACTTGGGGACATTGGTCACGTGTCCAGTGAACCACGGCGCGTGATCGATGCTTTCAAGGCAAAAAGAAGGGCAAAGGCGCGGCATAAGCGCACCTCGCCATTGCGGGCATTGAAGATCCACGGTCATTGGCTGCACCTATGGATGTGGACATCCACGCAACAAACCCTACCACTCCTTCTTTGGACATTGCGGCGCGGCGCGGCCGTAGTTTAGAAGAAGAAAAATAGAAGTAGATCAAATTCAAGCGAAGTTAATTCATACTTGATTCGATTTAGTGCATGCATGGCACTTAGTTTCATCATCATTTGCGATTAATGTTAGAATTTTGAATTTTGAATAAGGTTGTAAGCTCTAGAAGAGCATTTGCAATAAATTCTTATGATGTGTCAGCAAGACTTTTCCGTATTAATAAAGCAAGTTTGTTACTGTTTTGAAGTATGATTTATGTGTGGATAGTTTTACTGCTCCATATTAATAAATACTTTTATATCGAGCAGCGTGTGGCGCCCTATGGAGGAAGTGTGCCTAGCGGATAGCGGCACAACAAATACCATCTTGAGAGAGCGAAATTTTCGGTCGATCGGCAAGAATCTTTGTAGTCTTACGACAATCACGTGCGATACTTGTATAATAGGCTCGGGAAGAGCCACAATTATACTCCGATGGGCACGACATTGGTCATTGAAGAAGCCTTGTTGTACACAGGAATCGAGCTAGAACTCTCTTAAGTTTTAAAGATATTCGCTAACGGTCTCCATGTAGAGGCGAAGAAGAGTATAGTAAGAATACACTCATTACAAAGCGTGAGGAGAATGGGAAAAGGGTATTAGACGACTTCCTTCATATGAATCTGGGCTATACTACACTCATATTAGGGCACTGCGGCCTATCTTGTCACGAAAACATCTTTTAGAAGCTCTGAACTTTTCTGTCTCTCGCATGATAGATTAGGCCACCGGTCTCGAATGATGAAATATAATTAACAATTCTCGGGGACATAATATCAATGTAAAGAATTTCCCGAATCAGAAGATTTAGTTATTGCATGTGCCATGTGAAATTAATTACTAGACCTTCTCCTGAAAGTGAAGGATGAAATCCTGCATTCTGGACCGAATTCGAGGAGATATTTGCGGTCCTATTCAGCCCTGTCGAGGCCATTTAGGTACTTTATGGTGCTCATCGATGCTTCCTCGAAATGGTCGCATGTATGCTTATTGTCTACAAGAAACCATGCTTTTGCAAAGTGATTTCATGAGATAATTAAAATAAAGAATAATTTCACGATCATCATGTGAAGTCCATCGAATGGACAGCGTAGGAGAATTTACTTCAAAGGCATTTGATGATTATTGTATGGCAATGGGAATTACCGTTGAGCATTCGGTACCACATGTCCACACCAGAATGGACTAGCGAGGCATTGATTAAAAGAATTAAATTCATTGCCGTAGCTTTTCTGGTGTAATTTACCAACTACGTGTTGAGGACCTGTGATCCTGCATGCGACAACTCTCATCAATTTTAGACCGTCGGCATATAACATCCATTCACCTATGCAACTAGCGCGAGGTCAACAGAAAATCTCTCATCTTGAAGGTTTGGTTGCAAGGTTTATGTACCTATACCACCACCACAATGACGCAATGGGCCTCTCAGAAAGTGCGGGATATCGTTGGTTATGAGGCGCATCCATAATCAGTATCTGGACCCAATGTTGGAGATTTGCATCTGACCGGTTACGATAGCATATTTGATGATGATAGTTTCCGTCATTAGGGGAGAAATCAACCTCTTGATGAAAAATATCGGGAAATAACGTGGCAAACCACGGGAATTAATGCACATGACCCACGCACTAGTGAAGCGGATAGAAGTCGAGAAGATAATAGATTTGCAAGCATTAGCGAATCAAGCTGCTGACCACTTTAGTGATTTGAAAGCGTGACCAAGTCGCATGTGCGCACGCAATGCAGGAGAGGGTTGAAATACCGGAGAAAATAGAAGGTATCCCTAATCCCGTCAGAGGCCTCGAGAATAAAGGGCGAGAACTCGGCCCCTCGAATCCCAAATGTAGGGGCGCTTTGGCGAAAAAGGATAAGAAGGACTTGTCACGGCCGATCAGCTGAATGATCGGGGAGGCGATCTTCTCGATGGCAGCGTGGATAGTTGATGCGAAGTAGGCGATGTCGCTAGCTGAACACTCGCGCCAATGCGAACCCTCAACTCTTGAATACACCCACAACACCGGGTAGTTGTTAGTCGCGAGACCACGAGCAGCGAGCGCAAGTCCCGATTCCCAATGGGCAGCGACTTGACCTTGAATTGCGAGAGCGAACAATTGGATCGCCTAGTCCTCTCTCAAAGTCCTCGCATGAACTGCAGGGTCGAAAGAACAAGCAATAGCTATGTTTCAATCTTATGAATAAAGCTGGTCTAATGGATAAAGGGAGGGCAAAGGGTATTTAAAGCGCCCTCCACGACTCACATACGGCCTAGGGCGGCCACACATGCCGAATCAAACTCTAACTCGGCTAAGACCTAAAAACACACAAAAGGAAAACCTAACTTAAGTCCATCACATTGTTTGGCCATAGCGGGCGCGACCGTAAGTCTTCGAAGCTGGGGACAAAACCATTGTGTGGGCCTTGGAATAAGCTTTCAAACAAGTCCAAGAACACCCCAATCGGACTCCGTATGCAAAAGTTATGGCCTTTTATTACAGCCTGTTAGGCTGTCCCGAACCGAATCAATTGAATTCAGAGTTGATTCCGAGATGAATTTCAGTTGCACTTGTGGAAGATCGAATTGGGCTTGAATTCTTGGGCTTTTCTCCTTGGTTGACCCACGTGAGCTTCTCCTCCATTGCTTTGACTCCGGCCTCCTTTTGGTTCCAAAGGCTTCACAATGTTCAAACACGAGAATGCACAAAACATTTGCATGAGGTAATACACAATTCTCATCAATGACAATAGAAGATTCATTAAGAAACAAAAGCACTGTTGATTTAGAAGTTTAGCTCTTGCTCGTCGGTGGACCAATATGCATACGTACTTGAATTATTTGTAGCGTCACGTATGGCGTCCACCTCGGTATGTGTATGACCACCAATAGGGAAAGATGTATAAGTGTTAGGGATGCCCTCATCATCCTCCCCCTCTTGAAAAGGCGTCGTCCTCGTGGCTGGATCATCACCACCAAAGAAAGGTGATAAATCGGCGACATTGAAAGTAGAGCTCACGCCATAGTCATCGCGGAAAGCTCTATCTTGTAGGCATTGTCGTTGATCTTCGCAAGCACCTTGAAGGTCCATCACCTCGTGGCGAGCAATTTAGACTTGCGGCGTTACGGAAAGCGATCCTTGCGGTAGTGCACCCAAACCAAATCACTGGTTGAAAAATCATCTTCTTAGTTTCTTATTACGCCTTCTCGGCGCATAGGACTTGACCTTGCGCTCTATCTCCTCTTTTGTTTTGAGATGCAATTTCTTCACATACTTTCGCTTGGATGCCTCCATATGAACACGGTGTTGACTTGGAAGTGGCGACAAATCAAGCGGCGTAAAGGGTTTGAAACCATACACCACCTCAAAGGACACAAGCTGCGTAGTGGGTGCGGCCCGATTATAAGCGAATTCCGTGCGGCAAACAATCCTCCCGCTCGCGCGATTCTTCTTGATCATGGTCGAAGTAGCATCAAAGTGTGCGGTTCACCACCTCCGTTTGACCATCGGTTTGGGGATGACAAGTCGTCTTTGAATAACAACCGTCCCGATTTACCCCAAAGTGTCTTCCAAAAGTAGCTCATGAACTTCACGTCACGATCGACACAATAGTCGTGGCACGCCATGTAACCTCACGATCTCCACTGAAAAACAAGTTAGCAATATCGACGCATCGCCGTCGCTCTTGTAACACGAATAAAGTGTGCCATCTTTGAAAAAGCGATCCACAGCGACAAAAGCAGAATCACTCCCCTCTTAGTTCTAGGTAATCCTAAAACAAAATCCATACTAATATCCTCCCATGGTGCATTGGGAGCAGGAGAGGGTATACAAACCGTGTGGATTCAATTTTGATTTCGCTTTGTGGCAAGTAATGCATCGTTGCACATACCTCTCTACATCTCGCCTCATCTTAGGCCAATAAAAGTGATCGCTCGGCATAGATGCGTCTTCTCACGTTCAAAATGTCCCATCAACCCACGCATGTGATTCCTGCGGTAATAGCAAGCATACGGAGAGTGCGGCAGCATAATTTGTTAGTGCGAAACAAAAACCCATCATGGATGTGAAATTTATCCCGACCTTTTCCTCTTTGCAATGTGCATACAGACGGAAAAATCATGGTCATGAGCATATAAATCACGCAAACTCTCTAAACCAGGAACTTGCACTCCTAATTGAGTTAAAGCACACTTTTCCTAGAGAGCATCAGCTACTACATTTTCCTTTCCCTTCTTATATTTTACAATGTAAGAAGCGACTCAATGAATTCGACCCATTTGGCATGTCTACGGTTCGGTTTGCTTGGCCCTTTAAATACTTTAATGCCTCATGATCGGAATGAATAATAAACTCTTTAGGCCATAAATAGTGTTGCCAAGTTTCTACTTGCGCACTAAAGCATAAAGCTCTTTGTCATAGGCCGGATAATTCAATTGAGCACCATTCGGTTTCTCACTAAAATAAGCTACGGTCTTCCCTCTTGCATTAAAACACCGCCAATACCCAATCCACTAGCATCACACTCAATTTCAAAAATTTTAGTGAAATCGGGTAAAACAAGCAACGGTGCTTGAGTCAGCGTTTCTTAAGTTCACAAAAACATTGTCTTGCGCTACCCCCACACAAATTCACACCCTTTTAGTAAGCTCATTCAAAGGGGCGCTATGGTGCTAAAATCCTTCACAAAGCGCAGATAAAAAGCAATGAGACCATGAAAGCTCTAATCGACTTACCTTCACGAGGAGTTGGCCAATTTTTAATCGCTTCAATTTTAGACTCATCTACTTCAACTCCTGTGCGAAATAACATAGCCCAAAAGATGACACGATCTTTGCAAAGGTACACTTCTCTAAGTTACCGAATAACCTAGCCTCACATAAAACTTGTAGAACTTGTCTAAGATGGTCTATGTGTTGATTCGGTCTGTTGTAAATCGAATATCATCAAAGTACACAACCACAAATTTACCAATCAAATGCCTTAAAACATGATTCATTAAGCGCATGAATGTACTAGGTGCATTAGTTAAACCAAAAGGCATGACTAACCACTCATACAACCCAAATTTTGTTTTAAATGCTGTTTTCCACTCATCCCCTTCATGCATCCTAATTTGATGGTAACCACTGCGCAAATCTATCTTAGAAAAATAACGACACCACTCAATTCGTCTAGCATATCATCTAAGCGAGGTATAGGATGGCGATATCAATTGTGATATTATTAATCGCTCGACAATCTCGCTTTATCGCCATGAACCATCTTTCTTAGGAACTAAAATAACGAGAGCAACCACGGGGCTTAAGCTTTCACGTACATACCCTTTGGAGAAGCTCTTGTACTTGTTTCGAATTTCCTTTGTTTCCTCGGGATTGAGTGCGGCACGGTGGTGGTCGTTCCGGCGGCGGCGCTCACGGAATCAAGTCGATCTTATGTTCTATCCCACGAATTGGTGGTAGCCCGGTGGTACCTCGTTTGGAAAGACGTCATTTGAAGTCTGCAAAACACAAGCAACACCACTAGGAAGAGAAGACAAGTCGTTCGTCGAAAGCAAGGCGTCTTTGTACAATAGTACAAAGTGCACCAAATTGGGATCTTCGTTGAATTCTCACATTTCTGATTTGGTGGCTAACATCACTAAATTTTTCTCGCTCTTTGGCGGTCTCAACGTGCATCTCAATTTTCGCATTGAAGAATTCACAATCATTGCGGTGTAAGGGCTTCAAGATGATATCCATATTATTCCATCGAAATGTGTAGCGATTTGTCGCCCATCATGAGCAATGAGCGGTCATATTGCCATGGCCGTCCCAAGAGCAAGTGACACACCGTCATAGGCACAACATCGCGATCCACGATGTCGGTGTACTTCCCAATAAGCGTCACTCGCACCATATAGTTCACCTTCACTTCCTCTTTGTCGCTCAACCATTGCACATGATAAGGGCGTGGATGCGGCAAGTACTTCAAACCCAACTTATGACACATATCCTTGCTAGCCAAATTGTGACAACTTCCGCCATCAATGATCACTTTGCGGACCTTACCCTTATCAAGCTTCGCCCAAGTGCGAAACAAATTGCAGTTGTTCGGTGCGGCGATGGCATCACACTAAGCACCTTGGGCGTGCAAACAATGGAATCTTGCTCGGTGTTAGGAAACTCGGATCGCACTCACATTGTTCTATGTCATCGATGTGCAAGGCTAGTGCGCATCGAGCGACTCGTCATCACTATTTGAAACATAACCGCCATCCTCGGTGATAAACATAGTTACGACATTTGGCGGTCCCTGCGAAAATGGCCAACACCATTGCACTTGTGGCAAATGATGTCACGTGAGCGTCTGTTGACCCCATAGGCGAGTCACACTAGCGGCGCGCGCGTCGTCGGCGCCGTCTTTGGTGTACTCTCGACTTCTTACTTGCGGGCTGCGCATTGCCGAATTGCTTCCGTGGAGTGCTCTTGTTTGGTGTTTGTTGTTATATGGCTGTCTGGGTGGTGAAGGGCGTGAGCAGGCGTGAGCGGTGCATCTTCAATCGCTGGTCGCTTCGGCCGCATGCTTGGTGCGACAACTCAATCATATCATTATAGGGATGGTGATTGACAATGCGCTTGATGACATGATTCATGCCGACTAGAAATCTCGCCATGAGTGCATTCTTCATTCTGCGGACATCCGCATGTATCATGATAGTTTCCATCTCCTTATGATATTCATGGGATGTGCATGGGATAATCTTGGAATCGATATCCGAAAATGGGCATCGTAGGTGTAGCGAAATCGGCGTCGGCTTCTCTTGCGCATCTTGAATCACGATCCTCGAAAGTCTCCAGACGCATTGGGCGTCGAAGATGTGGAAGGATGTATCAGCGCTAAGTTAGAGTAGAGGATAACCTCCACTCTCCAGCGCTCCTATTGTCCCCACGATATACTTGTATCCTTGGTATGTGGGTCTCTTCGTGAAACTCGGATCTTTGCATCATCTTCCATAGGATATCCGCCATTCTCGGCGTAGACTCCATGGGAGATACGGGTGATCTCTCGGCCATCTACAATTTTAGAGAGGACAAGAGTTTAGAAATCTTTTTAATAGAGAAAGGAAGAGTAAGACTCTGGAAGACAGGTAAATAGTTTGTAAGTTTTTGAAAATTAGTCCTTAATGGTTTTACCAATTCTAACGTGGGCATTGACCTCTGATCGATATGGCTCGATACCACTTTGTCGAACCGGGAGCGAAGGATCCGAATTCTCGTGTTCAAACACGATCCGAGATTTCGGTGTACGGTTTCACAAAAATGAATATCACATTCATATCACGAAAACGTAAATAACATTAAATAAATAACTGTTTAATACAAATGAGTCTGAATAACAACATCAAATGTCAAATGATAAACACAGCGGAAATAACATAATAGTGGGAGCCACACGATGCGCCACGAGCAATCGTGCAGGTCGGAAAGGCCTACTCGTCTCGGTCCTCGCGTCAAGATAGCGATCTTCTCTGAATAAGATTTATTCGACAGAGTGAGCACTACTACCGTGCTGCAAGTCACACCAATATGGAATTTAAATGCATGCATAAGAAACAAATGAGTATGGCGGGGTTGTTTTGCATAAACAACATTTTCAGTTTGAATAAGCATAGTAGTTTCTAAGGCAATTTTATACTATGGATAAAATCATACTTTGAAATGACAATGGTATAATGTGGATAACCTCCAATGATAAAGTGAAGGATCCTCCTAACACTTGGCTTCCGCCTAAATTTTCATAAGGATTAACCATCCTCAACATTTAATAAAGCATTTTAAAACCAAAAACAATACTAACTTTAAGTGGCCTGCTAGCATGTCCATGACCATGGGCGCGCTATTCGAATAGTTTCTACTCTGCGAGTTGGTACAACTTTACCCACACGAGGTGACATGCTCATTATGTCGGCCAATTCACGCTTAGTGGCGTGTGGTGAGCAATTACCATGAGGCCTTTACAATGTTTTATCCTAGTACATTCATGCGCTAAGGTTTCGCCCTTTGGTGGAGTCCTCAGGAAGCCCCTCTTGCGCCAAGTGGGAATAAAGCGTCTAGCAGACACCCACGAATCACATGACATAAATATACTAGGGCATCACAAATTAGTTAGCCAAATCCCGCCCATACAGGACATGTGGTGATGCGTTATGGCATAGCAATAAGCGGCTCAAAGCCGGTCCTCAATTGACTTGGCGTCATTCCTACAACCCATGGGCCTTGATCTTAACCAGATCAAACCCGTGCATAAACTTGCACCCACCATTCCGACCATTTCGCCCAAGTCCAAACCCATTTTTGTTTTATTTTGAATAAAAACTTCATTTATAAACTCATGTGGTAAAACAATACCACAATATCAAGTTTGAAAACAATTTGTAGAACTCTGGTGTAAACCCTCCCAAATTCTGTAAATGTGGACTAAGCTTGGCTAAGCATATGTTTGAATTTTGGTAATATCTTGCCTATGGTATCAAGGTAGTCAGATACAACATTCAAATTTGGCCATACAATAACATATGGAATTAACTATATGTAAAACAGGATATTAAAATATTTATAACAACATATGCATGCAATAAGGAATTTAAAAACTTAAAATAACTTAAAATAATAGGGCAATATGGTCAATGGTGTAACTTGCCTTGTTCGATGTCTTGGAATTCTAAATCTTGAGATGGATCGAACTCTCGAAGTCGTCGAATTCTATCTGTGAAAATCGACAAATTCAATATTCAAATTCAAATAAATTCAAAAACATAGTTCAAATTAACTCCAAACTGAAATATTTTGGTTTAGTTAGCTAGATTATAATTTTATATAAATTTTGCAATTTGAATCACCCAATTTGGAGTTCATATGCAAAAGTTATGAATTTTGAAGTTTATATCTAAATCTGAAATTTTATTGAATTTCGAATTATTTTCCTCACTGAAAATCCATTTATTGCGCAATGATTACATCAGCTCTGATATTCGGAAATAAAAGATTTTAAAAGAATTCGACAGTGGGCCCCATGAGTCGGTGACTCGGCCCACAAAGGCTGGGTTTATGGTCTTTGGTGAGGGTAGTGGACCGTGCCGCGGCTGGCTGCGACCGGCGGCGGGAGGTGAGTGTGCGCGCGTGGCACCAGTGGCTGCGTGGTTGTCCACGTCGGCCGTGGCGGCGATGCGGCGTTGAGCTCGCGGCGCTCTGCGCCATGGCGAGCCTCGCGGATGATATCAACGAGCGAGTCACGACCCGCGAGTCTAGTGCTTACCCAAACAACGGCGGGCGTGACGTTTTGTCGTCGCGTCGAGGCTTAGCGGCGGCGAAAGAGGTCGGCGGCGGAGAAGATGTTGTAGGGTTCTCGGCGAAGTGGAGTGCGCGCCGAGCCAGCGGTGATGATGCGATGCGAAGATGCGGACGGAAGGCGAAGCTTCAACGGCGGCGATGAAATCGGCGGCGGAGCTTCGCGGCAGCGGCGGCAATCGGGATTGCGGCGAGCTCACGGCGAGAGAGGAGTGATTTGGGCGTCGGGTTGAGTGAAAGGAGGCGCGGGGCTCCCTTTATAGTGCGAGAGGAGGTCAGAGGCGGCGGGTGGCGTGGGGCGTCGCGGCGGCGATTTGCGGCGCGGCGGCGGTTTTGGCTAGATCGTGTGCGAGAAGAGGAATGAGGAGTGGGGCGGTGGAAGATGGCGAGCCGTTGCGCGCGACCACGTGAGGCGATGAGGTTGGGAAGCGAAGAAATCGGAGTTCTGTGACCGGTCATGGCGGCGGTTGCGCGGCGTCGCGGAGAAGAAAGCGAGGAAGGCGGCGATGTGGAGCCGTTGGATTTAGATCTGCGGTTGGGACTTGGTGGGAGTAGAAGATCGTGGAGGAATCACGGCGTAGGATTTAGATTGAAGGGTTTAGATTAGAAGGTTTTAAGTCTCAGAAAGTGCGAAGATCTCGCCGTTAGATTAAGATCGCACGGCTCATATCGATGGTGTCATTCGGACGGTGCGGCGCTACGGAGATCTTGATCGTTGATGCGGATCGGCGGTGGAGATAAGGCGAGCGCGTGTGGGAGGCGCGTGCGTTGGATTTTAATCCAGCGGTGGATGAGAGGTGGGAGAGAGTGCGCGTGTTTGAAATTTTGGCGGGGCAGTGAGTGGTTGGGCGGGCCTTTGGGTTTGGCCCAAACAACATTAAGATTTTCTTTGCTTTTCTATTTGTTTTAATTACGATAATTCAAAATAGCTTTAGAAAATAGCAAAATAATTCCAAAATTATGGAAAAATTCAGAAATTCCCATACTCATTACGGACTTAATAAAATTATTTCCAACTATTTGTTGGCTTTTAATTTTGCAAATAAATTTGATTTAGCTTTAAAATATTTATAAAAGCTTTTGAAAATTCAGGAAAAACCACAAACATAAATAAACTTTTAAATTTTCTTGAAATTGAAATTTGGTACATTACAAACCTACCCATAAGGGAATCTCGACCGAGATTCGAGATTGGTCAAGAAAGAGATCGGGATAGTTGGTCTTGAGGTCTTCTTATTTTTCCCATGTGGCTTCACTTTAGGGTGGTGACTCACTTGCACCTTGTATGATCGATGATTACGCTACGGTGACTCGCTCTGCGACATCGAGAATCTTGATTGGTCGCTCCACGTAGGTGAGATCTTCTCGAAGATCGAAGCTTTCCAGAAGGTATGGTCTTACAGGCGCTTGCAAGCATTTCCTCAAGCGGGATACATGGAAGACATCGTGCACGGTGACAAGGCTTACGGTAGCTCAGGCGATATGCCACTTCACCTCTTTTAGCTAGAATTTTGTATGGCCCCACAAATGCAGGTGCGAGTTTTCCTTTTGTTTGAATCTTCTTACTCCTCCGAGTGGGTGACCTGAGATAGACCAAGTCTCCTACCTCAAAGTTTAGATCCCTGAGCGGTTTATCGGCATAACTCTTTTGTCGGGTTTGTGCCACTTTGAGATGTTCCCTTATAGCTTTGACCTTACTTTACGCCTCTTTGATTATCTCGGGTCCAAGAGTGATGCTCTCCTACTTCATCCACGAAGTGGAGTTACGCATTTTACGCCATACAATGCTTCAAAGGAGCCATTTGCAAACTAGCTTGATAGATATTGTTATCGAGAAGTGCATCGACAAATTCTTGTCCCAACTTTGTCCAAATTCAGGGCACGGGCTCGGAGCATATCTTGAGTACTTGATTGGTGCGTTAAATCGACCATCGGTTTACGAGGATGATAGGGCATCTTGAAGTTGAGTTGGTGCCTAAGGCTTCATGCGACTCTGCGGAATCTTGGCGTGGCGAGAACCTCAGCCGGACACAATCTTCTTGGGTACCCGTGTGACAAACGATCCTAGCCACATATAACTCTGCCAATTGGCATACGTATGTAGTCTTGGCGGGAATAAAGTGAGCTACTTTGGTCAACCGATCAACTATCACCCGAGATAGAATCATATCTGATTGGGTCCTAGGAAGTCGGTGATGAAGTCCATGCCAATCTCTTCCCACTTCCATTACGGAATTGGTAGTGGCTGCGACAATCGGTGGTCTTTGATGTTCGCCTTAACTCGTGACACACATCACGTGAGGCGGCGAACTCGGCAATTTCTCGCTTCATCTTGACCCACGATATTTCTCCTTGGATCTGGTACATCTTAGTGCTTCGGGGTGAATGGAGTAAGGCGTTTCATGAGCCTCCTTGAATTGATTGCTTTAACTCCTGTTTGGTTAGGTACACAAATGCGGTTCCCAAACCACACAGTTCCTTGTTCATCTTGGTGAATCCTAGAGCCTTGCCTCTTCGCATATTCTTCTTGATCTCCTTGATGTCATCATATTCTAGTTGTTTTTCTCGATCGACCTTGAAGAGTCGGTTGTACTTCCAAAGCATTCACACAACCTTGGTGACAATCTCCAAGTTTAGGCGCTTCAATTCTTCATGTAGTTAAGTTGTTCATACGCACCATCATGGTATTGCAATAGGCCTTTGCTCGGGGCATACGCAACTACATTTGCTTTGCACAGGTGATAATGGATTCCAAGATCATAATCTTTTATCAACTCTAGCCATCTTCTCTGCAGAAGGTTTAGTTACACTGTGTGAATATATACTTCAAACTCTTGTGATCAGTGAAAATCTCACGTGATTACCAATGAGATAATGCGCGAGATCTTCAAGGCATGCACAATGTTTGCTAACTCGGATCATGGGTTGGATAATTCCCTTCATGTGGCCTCAAGCGCCTTGATGCATAAGCTACTACCTTGCCTCTCTGCATCAATACGCATCAGAGACCTTGACGGGAGGCGTTGCGAAGATTTTGAAATCTTTATGGATATCGAGTAAAACTAACTCAGTCTTGAGACCAATCTCCTCTTGAGTCTTGAAAACTTTCTTCACGGGCATATGTCAATCAAATTTCTTCTCCTTCTTGAAGTTGAGTCATGGGTCTTGCAATCTTAGAAATTTTCTATAAACTGCGGTAATAACCCGCTAGTCAAGAAACTTCTCACTTGGTGGCCAATCTGGGTTGCTTCAATCGTCGGCTTCAACCTTGGCGGGATCTCTGCGATTCCTCCTGCGACACAATATGTCAAGGAATGCCACTTGACTTAGCCAAAATTCACTTTTCTTGAATTTAGCATAAAGGCGATGTTCTCGGAGCTTGTCGATATCATACGATATGCTTCGTGTTCCTCTTCATCCTTGAGTAGATGAGAATGTCATCGATGAAAACAACCACGAACTTATCCAGAATTCCATGAACACTTTGTTCATCATATTCATGAAATAAGCGGGCGTTCGTCAAACCAAATGACATCACTTTGTAAGCTAAATGCAGTCCATATCGGTGGTGAAAATTTGTCTTGAATATCTTACGTGCGATCTTGATTGGTGATAGCGGATCTCAAATCAATCTTGAGAAGACACTTGCTCCTTTGGTGATCGAACAAATCATCTATCTGGGCAAAGGATATTTGTTCTTGATCGTCACCTCATTGAGTGATCGTAATCAACACACATTCTCATGCTATTGTCCTTTTTCTTGTGAAGCGACCTTGGTGCTCCCAAGGTGATGGCGGGTTGGATGTAACCTCCGCCGCAGATTCTTCAATCTGTTTCTTCAATTCCGCTAACTCATTATTGGCATTCTATAGGTCGCCGATATTGGGTGTCCACAGGACTAAGTCAATTAGGAACATGACGTCCGTCCGGTGGCATGCCGGGTAATTCATCGGGAAAGACATCGACATATTCTCGGACTCTGGTATATCTTCAAGTTTCACTTCCTTCATCTTTGGTGAGGATAGAACTTCCATTAGTGCAGTCTTGGGTTTGAACTCAGCGAAATTCCTTCTCCATTTGTGAGAGTGATAGACCTATTAGCACGATCTATTTGTCCATGATTCTTGGCTAACGATCCATTCCAAGAATAACGTCTAGACCTTGGGAATGCAAGACTATCAAGTGCGCTAGGAAGGATACTCGGATATTTCAAGGGTGAGGTTCGGGCATAGAGAACTAGTTCTCATTTACGAACCGGGAATGGATTATCATGGGATTTGCTAAGGAAGATATTGGTAACCCATTTTGCCCACAAATTTATTTGACACGAAAGAATGCGAAGCTCGGAATCAAATAATCTTGAAGTGGTATTGAATTGACAAGAAACATACCAAGCACAACATCCGGTCTTTGCACAGGCTTCCTCGGTAGTGGCGTGGTTCACCGTCCCTTGATGAAGCGCTTTGGCGGCTTTGCGATCGCCAATGATGTTTGTGACTCTGGTCTTGGCTTGGAAAGCGCGCCACTGCTGCTTCTTGGGGCATCTGTTGGCATAGTGGCTGTTTCATTGCGGTGGAAACAGGTCCTCCTGCGGTGAGGCGGAGCTCTTCTGCTGAAATTGTCCTCCGGTTGATGCGCTGCGGAAGTTGGAGGTGTTGGGGCGATTACTGCAGGGCTCTGGATGTGGAAGGCCGGAACTTCCCACGCTGCGGTGCTGCTTCTTTGAATGAATCGAGGCTTGGGAAAGCCTCTGCGTTGATCTTACGGCGGCCATCCTCCGCTGCAGTTCTCCATCTCGTGATGCTTGGCCTCTGGCGGATCACCTTGTCCACCAAGCTGTTGGAAGTCGGTGAAGTTACGGGAGATGAGTTGGGCGGAGATATCGTCGTTGAGTCCCTCCGGGAACCTTTCTTGCCGTTCTTCATCTCGGGCTACATCGGTAGGGCATAGCGAGCCAAGCGGTTGAAGCGGTGAAGATACTCGCTCACCGAAGCGATTGCCTTGGCGAGTGCATGAAACTCCTTCTTCTTCAATGACATCGCGGCGGGGATGTGGGCATGACGGAAGGCTCTCACAAACTCGTCCCACGAGATGGCACAGGCATTGGCGTGGGAGATGCGTAAAGTGTCCCACCATTACGAGGTGGTCCGTTGGTGATGAGTGGCGAGCAGGACCTCTCGCGATCGTGCATTGTCGCGATGTCGATTTCTTCAGATGTACGAAGCCAATCGTCGGCATCCATTGGCTCGGTGCTCTTGGAGAAGGTTGGAGGGCGCATACGCATGAACTCCGACATGGTCACCGTTGGGAAGGGTGTCTGGTGCACGAGTTGCGGCGGTATTGCTTTGTTGCTGGTTGTTACGGCGTTGTTGGCGGCGAGCCAACAATTCAATAAGGTGAGTTTGATTGGCCATCATCTGTTGCCAATCCGGTCCTGCTTCTTGGTGGTGGGGGTTCTTGAACATCTGCTGCTCGATGGTCGGTATTTCCGTTGTTCGACCTGGATCTTGCCATTTCTGTGCGGTGTTCACCATCTGCTCGAATTTTCCAAAGACTTAGGAAAGGGAAGAAAAGGTTGCACTAAGGGGAAGTAAATTTATATTAGCCCAAAAAGCACACCAAAACAAGACAAAGAAATCCAAATTTCTTTTTCAAAGTAGTTCTTTATTTTATTCATTTGATTATGGCTACCACAAAGGTTAGTAGCTCATAATTCGCGACTAATCGAACAACTAAAGGGAAAGCAATATCTAAAATGGTGGAGGTAAACATCTATGGGGTGGATGGGGTGTAGTCGGGAGTTGCGAGTCTTTGCCTTGGCCCTTTTGTCTGAGCCAATTCGGCTTCTGCGCCTTCAATCTCTCCTCTGTGACTTCTAGCCTCCACAGAGCGAGATCTGACTCGTCGGGGTGTTGCCATAGGCGAAATCCATCGCCTTGGCTAACTCCACTGGTGGGTGATCTCGGCATATCCTCATTCTCGTGAGTGAAGGCCTTTGCCTGGTCAGTGGGGATGTGCATGGGATAATCTTGGAATGCAGATATCCGAAAATGGGCATCGTAGGTGTAGCGAAGTCGGCGTGATGGCTTCTCTTGCCGCATCTTGAATCCGTCCTCAAAGTCTCCCGGCGCATTGGGCGTCGAAGATGTGGAAGGATGTATCGGCGCTAAGTTAGAGTAGAGGATAACCTCCACTCTCGGCGCTCCTTTGTCCCACGATATACTTGTATCCTTGGTATGTGGGTCTCTTCGTGAAACTCGGATCTTGCATCATCTTCCATAGGATATCCGCCCATTCTCAGCGTAGACTCCATGGGAGATACGGGTGGTCTCTCGGCCATCTACAATTTTTAGAGAGGACAAGAGTTTAGAAATCTTTTAATAGAAAGGAAGAGTAAGACTACGGAAGGCAATGTAAATAGTTTGTAAATTTTTGAAAATTAGTCCTTAATGGTTTTACCAATTCTAACGTGGGCATTGACCTCGAGTCAATATGGCTCACGATACCACTTTTGTCGAACCGGGGCGAAGGATCCGAATTCTCGTGTTCAAACACCAGTCCGAGATTTCCGGTGTACAGTTTCACAAAAATGAATATCACATTCATATCACAGCGTAAATAACATTAAATAAATAAGCTGTTTAATACAAATGAGTCTGAATAACAACATCAAATGTCAAATGATAAACACAGCGGAAATAACATAATAGTGGGAGCCACACGATGCGCCACAGGCAATCGTCTGGGTCAGAAGGCCTACTCGTCTCGGTCCTCACCGTCAAGATAGCAGTCTTCTCCTGAATAAGATTTATTCAGCAAGAGTGAGCACTACTACCGTGCTCGCAAGTCACACCCAATATGGAATTTAAATGCATGCATAAGGAAACAAATGAGTATGGCCGGGGTTGTTTTGCATAAACAACATTTTCAGTTTGAATAAGCATAGTAGTTTCTAAGGCAATTTTATACTATGGATAAAATCATACTTTGAAATGACAATGGTATAATGTGGATAACCTCCAATGATAAAGTGAAGGATCCTCCTAACACTTGGCTTCCTTAAATTTTCATAAGGATTAACCATCCTCAACATTTAATAAAGCATTTTAAAACCAAAAACAATACTAACTTTAAGTGGCCCTGCTAGCATGTCCATGGCCAGCGGACGCGCTATTCGAATAGTTTCTACTCTGCGAGTTGGTACAACTTTACCCACACGAGGTGACATGCTCATTATGTCGGCCAATTCACGCTTCAGTAGGCGTGTGGTGAGCAATTACCATGAGGCCTTTACAATGTTTTATCCTAGTACATTCATGCCGCTAAGGTTTCGCCCCTTTGGTGGCCAGTCCTCAGGAAGCCCCTCTTGCGCCAAGTGGGAATAAAGCGTCTAAGACACCCACGAATCACATGACATAAATATACTAGGGCATCACAAATTAGTTAGCCAAATCCACGCCCATACAGGACATGTGGTGATGCGTTATGGCATAGCAATAAGCGGCTCAAAGACCGGTCCTCAATTGACTTGGCGTCATTCCTACAACCCATGGGCCTTGATCTTAACGAGATCAAACCGGTGCATAAACCTGCACCCACCATTCGACCATTTCGCCCAAGTCCAAACCCATTTTGTTTTATTTTGAATAAAAACTTCATTTATAAACTCATGTGGTAAAACAATACCACAATATCAAGTTTGAAAACAATTTGTAGAACTCGGTGTAAACCCTCCCAAATTACGTAAATGTGGACTAAGCTTGGCTAAGCATATGTTTGAATTTTGGTAATATCTTGCCTATGGTATCAAGGTAGTCGGATACAACATTCAAATTTGGCCATACAATAACATATGGAATTAACTATATGTAAAGCAGGATATTAAAATATTTATAACAACATATGCATGCAATAAGGAATTTAAAAACTTAAAATAACTTAAAATAATAGGGCAATATGGTCAATGGTGTAACTTGCCTTGTTCGATGTCTTGGAATTCTAAATCTTGGATGGATCGAACTCTAGAGTCGTCGAATTCTATCTGCGAAAATCGACAAATTCAATATTCAAATTCAAATAAATTCAAAAACATAGTTCAAATTAACTCCAAACTGAAATATTTTGGTTTAGTTAGCTAGATTATAATTTTATATAAATTTTGCAATTTGAATCACCCAATTTGGAGTTCATATGCAAAAGTTATGAATTTTTGAAGTTTATATCTAAATCTGAAATTTTATTGAATTTCAATTATTTTCCTCTGAAAATCCATTTATTGCGCAATGATTACATCAGCTCTGATATTCGGAAATAAAAGATTTTAAAAGAATTACGGCAAGTGGGCCCCATGAGTCAGTGACTCGGCCCACAAAGACTGGGTTTATGGTCTTTGGGTGAGAGGGTAGTGGGCCGTGCCACGCGGTGCTGCGACCGCGGCAGGAGGTGAGTGGTGGCCGTGGCACCAGTGGCTACAGCGTGGTTGTCCACGTCGGCCGTGGCGGCGGCAGTGCGGCGTTGAGCTCGCCGGCGCTCTGCGCCATGGCGAGCCTCGCGGATGATATCAACAGAACGAGTACGACCCACTGAGTCTAGTGCTTACCCAAACAACGGCGGAGCGTGACGTTTTGTCCGCCGGCGTCGAGGCTTAGCGGCGGCGGAAAGAGGTCGACGGCGGAGAAGATGTTGTAGGGGTTCTCCGGCGAAGTGGGTGCGCGCCCGAGCTTCGCGGTGATGATGCGATGCCGAAGATGCGGACGGAGAAGACGAAGCTTCAACGACGGCGATGAAATCGGCGGCGGAAGCTCGCGGCTTGGCGGCGACGAAAATCGGGATTGCGACGAGCTCACAGCGAGAGAGAGGGAGTGATTTGGGGCGTCGGGTTGAGTGAAAGGAGGGGCGCCGGGGGCTCCCTTTTATAGTGCGAGAGGAGGTCCGAGACGGCGGGGTGGCGTGGGGGCGTGCGGCGGCAGTTGCGGGCGCGGCGGCGGTTTTGGCTAGATCGTGTGCGAGAAGAGGGGAATGAGGGGGAGTGGGGGCGGTGGAAGATGGCAGAGCCGTTGCGCACGACCACGTGAGACGATGAGGTTGGGAAGCGAAGAAATCGGAGTTCTGTGACCGGTCATGGCGGCGGTTGCGCGGCGTCGCGGAGAAGAAAGCGAGGAAGGCGGCGATGTGGAGCCGTTGGATTTAGATCTGCGGTTGGGACTTGGTGGGAGTAGAAGATCGTGGAGGGAATCCTGGCCGTAGGATTTAGATTGAAGGGTTTAGATTAGAAGGTTTTAAGTCTCAGAAGAGTGCGAAGATCTCGCCGTTAGATTAAGATCGCCACGGCTCATATCGATGGTGTCATTCGGACGGTGCGGCGCTACGGAGATCTTGATCGTTGATGCGAGATCGGCGGTGGAGATAAGGCGAGCGCGTGTGGGAGGCGCGTGCGTTGGATTTTAATCAGCGGTGGATGAGAGGTGGGAGAGAGAGTGCGTGTGTTTGGTGGCGGGCGGTGTGAGTGAGTTTGGGCGGAGCCTTTGGGTTTGGCCCAAACAACTGTTAGAGATTTTCTTTGCTTTTCTATTTGTTTTAATTACGATAATTCAAAATAGCTTTAGAAAATAGCAAAATAATTCCAAAATTATGGAAAAATTCACGAAATTCCCATACTCATTACGGACTTAATAAAATTATTTCCAACTATTTGTTGGCTTTTAATTTTGCAAATAAATTTGATTTAGCTTTAAAATATTTATAAAAGCTTTTTGAAAATTCGGGAAAAACCACAAACATAAATAAACTTTTAAATTTCTTTGAAATTGAAATTTGAACATTACATGAACACTCGCGCCAATGCACGAACCCTCAACTCTTGAATCGCCCACAACACACGGGTAGTTGTTCGTCGCGAGACCACGAGCAGCGAACGCCAAGTCCCCGATTCCCAATGGAGCAGCGGCTTGACCTTGAATTGCGAGCGAACAATTGGATCGCCTAGTCCTCTCTCAAAGTCCTCGCATGAACTCGGGGTCGAAAGAACAAGCAATAGCTATGTTTCAATCTTATGAATAAAGCTGGTCTAATGGATACAAGGGAGGGCAAGGGTATTTAAGGCGCCCTCCACGACTCACGCACAGCCTAGGGCCGGCCACACATGCCGAATCAAACTCTAACTCGGCTAAGACCTAAAAACACACAAAAGGAAAACCTAACTTAAGTCCATCACATTGTTTGGCCATAGTGGCGCGACCGTAAGTCTTCTGGAGCTGGGGACAAAACCATTGTGTGGGCCTTGGAATAAGCTTTCAAACATGTCCAAGAACACCCCAATCGGACTCGTATGCAAAAGTTATGGCCTTTTATTACAGCCTGTTGGGCTGTCCCGAACCGAATCTGAATTGAATTCGAGTTGATTCGAGATGAATTTCGGTTGCACTTGTGGAAGATCCGAATTGGGCTTGAATTCTTGGGCTTTTCTCCTTGGTTGACCCACGTGAGCTTCTCCTCCATTGCTTTGACTCGGCCTCCTCTTGGTTCCAAAGACTTCACAATGTTCAAACACGAGAATGTACAAAACATTTGCATGAGGTAATACCCAATTCTCATCAATGACAATAGAAGATTCATTAAGAAACAAAAGCACTGTTGATTTAGAAGTTTAGCTCTTGCTCTCGTCGGTGGACCAATATGCATGTACTTGAATTATTTGTAGCGTCCACGTATGGCGTCCACCTCGATATGTGTATGACCACCAATAGGGAAAGATGTATAAGTGTTAGGGATGCCCTCATCACTGAAGTTCCCCACAAACAGAAGGGGAGCCAGTTGAGACCTAGCACTGGTATGGAACCTTCAGCAAAAGGCATACCAGATTTGAATATTCCCACGGAGAGACATCGGCATGGATGTGCGCACACATCGAGGTGAAAAACTAAAGGACTTGCCCCGCAATTGAAAGCAGTGGTAAGCAAGTAGAAGCATTAGCAGAACCGCCTCATGAAGAAATAGTTATAAATTATGTGACTACGGGAGAATCTATGAATAGAGCAACAGCCAATATCGACATCTATTTTGCAAAGAAAATTGCCACAATCATTGATCTTGATCCGAGCACACGCATCGCTATTGAATGCAAGAAAAGATCAGATTGGAAAGATTGGAGGAAGGCAATAGAAGCGGAACTAATATCTCGAACAAAAGAGAGGTGTTTGGGCACATAAGCGTACACCTCCCATGTGCATCTGTAGGGCATAAATGGGTATTTGTTCAAAGAGAAATGAAAACAATGAAGTTGTAAGATATAAAGCAAGGCTTGTTGCACAAGGTTTCACTCAAAGACCGTGAGTCGATTATGAAGAAACCTATTCCCGGTCATGGGCGGAACTACCTTTAGATACTTAATCTCAATGGCGATAAATCTGAATTTGAAAATGAAATTGATGGATGTGGTGCTTGCATACCTTTATGGGAACTTGGATTGAGAAATTTATATGAAGGTACTGAAGGTATCCTGCACCGAACCAAGGCAGAGCAAATAGAAATCTATACGATTGTGCAACTTTCGAGAAAGTCAACGTATGGACCAAGCAATCAGGCGGATGTGGTATAATCGCTAAGCGACTTTCTCGCAAGAAAGGCTACACGAACAGTGAGGATTGTCCTGTGTTTTTATACGGCGATCCGGATGGATTACGTATAATTTAAGTATATGTAGATGATCTAAATATCGCCGGAACCTTGAAAGATATTGGAAAAGCAAGCTCTTACAGAGTCGAGTTGAAATGAAAGATTTGGGTAAAACCAAATATTGCTTAGGCTTTGACTTGAGCATACCCACGAAGGGATTTTAGTGCATCAGTCAACCTACATCCGAAGGTGTTAGAAAGGTTCGGTTTGAAAAAGCATATCCTCGAAAGTGCCAATGATCGGAGATCCTTGCGCAAGACAAGGACCCGTTCGGACCTAGAGAAGAGGAGGAAGTCACGGACCGGAATTCCCATACTTGAGCGCGATTGGAGCACTCATGTACTTAGCAACCGCACTAGACCAGGACATTGCTTTCGCAGATGAATCTTTTAGCAAGGTATAGTGCAGAACCTACCAAAAGGCATTGGCGGGGAATAAAGGGCGTCTTAGATACCTCCAAGGAAGTAAAGACCTTGGTACATTCTCTGAAATAATCAAGACCTAACAATGATGGCTATGCGAGATCTGGGTACCTATCGGACCCGCATACGGCTAAATCACAAACAGGCTATGTTTTTCTGTGTGGTGGAACTGCAATTTCATAAAAATCGTCTAAGCAAAGCATGGTATCAACTTCGACGAACCACTCGAAATTATAGCATGCGAGGCCGCACGTGAATGCTCTTGGCCGGCGGATGATTCACCACATCCGCGATCATGTGGATTGAATACCGCACAAACCCCACTATTATCTATGAAGATAATGCGACTTGTGTTGCACTGAAATGCAGGATGGGTTATGTGAAGAGTCCTCACAAAGCATATCAACCCCAAGTTCTTCTATGCTCATGAAATGCAAAAGATGGGCGAAATTAAAGTCTTGCATACTAAGTCATGTGAAAATCTTGCAGATTTATTCACTAAGTCACTTCAGATATCTAGCTTTGAAAGGTGCATACGTGGAATTGGAATGATGAGACTTAGAAGTGCGAGTCGGGGAGAACCTTCATGAACTCATTACTAAAGCTTGATCACGAAGATCGAGTACCCAAAAGGTAAATCCTGGAGATTAAATGAAATTGGGTGAATTGTACTCTTTTTCCCTTGACGAGTTTTCCTGAAGTTTCTCAGTTAAGGTTTTTAATGAGGCAATTCGTGCAGCATAGTAGAACATGATTCATGTACTCTTTCTCCAAATTTTTCCCACTGGGTTTTTATGGAGTTTTGGCGAGGCATGGATATAGAGGATGAGAGCCCAAGGGGGAGTGTTAAGAAACCGGGCCCGGCCAGGAGTCCGAATCCGAGTGGGCACCTCATCCACCCTAGACTATATATAGGAGGGGGGAGGCCCCCCAACCATTATACACACAATTCATTATTTGAAGAGTAATAAAGAGAAGCCTGCAGTCCCCTCTCATACCTGTGTTTCATCTCTTGTTCTATTCTTGCGTTCTTACATTATTCTTACGATTCTCTATTTGTCTACGAGGTAATCGCTCGAACTAAACTTACTAGCGACGGTTCCTCAGTCACGTCATGCGCACGGCGCCGCCTAATCCTCTCACGTCTCTCTCTCTCTCCTTACGCGGAGCAGTTGCCTACGCCCTTCTTTGAGCTAAGCCGAACCGAACCACTCCCTCTCCCTCCCGAGCGCGGAAACAGCAACGCCTCACCGGCCGGTGGTCCCCGCGCACGGACGGGCCCCGCGTGCCAGCGTGACATGCCCCACCTATCGCGGGCCCCACCGTAGCTGCTCCCCATTCCCCTTCATCATTTCATCTCTCTCCCCCTTCCGTTTTTCTCCTCCTCGCCTCGCTTCCAAGCGAAACCCGAGCTGTGACAGCCACCACCACCACTTTGAGTCCTTGAGCCTCTTCTCCTTGGCTTCCACATTACTGAACCGAGCAAGCGAGGAGAGCGCTATGGAGAGCAACGGCGAGGGGAAGGGCCGCGTGGCGGCGGCGACGGGGGGCGGAGGGTATGAGTATGGGTATGAGTACGAGGGGTCGGAGGAGAGGAAGTGGTGGCCGTGGCTCGTGCCCACCGTGATCGTGGCATGCGTGGTCGTGTTCATCGTGGAGATGTACGTCAACAACTGCCCCAAGCACGGGAGCGCCCTCGGCGGCTGCGTCGCCGGGTTCCTCCGCCGCTTCTCGTTCCAGCCGCTCCGTGAGAACCCGCTCCTCGGGCCGTCGTCAGCCGCGTATGTCACACTGTACACGCTTCGGGTTTTGTCGAGCTGTGCCTTGGTGCCGAATAGTACTCAAATTGGGGTGTTTTGGGTCTGCTTGGGGTAGAATTGGGTCGAGAAATTGAGGGGTTCTGGGGATTTATTTTGCTTTTGGGGTCTTGCAGTTTGATCGAGGTGCTACTAGGATCACAAAGTTGAGATTTTTAGCTGCTTTCGTAGTTAAAAAATGGATTTTCTGGGTGGTTTTTGGTAGTTAAAGCTCGCACTTCGAACTTTGAAGTAGTACTGAGAACCTGGCAATTTTGTTGGTCTCAAGTGTAACTAGTGGGAGGAAATCTCCGACCTTTGCTCTGGGAAAATCTAATCATGAACTTTTGTTTCTAAATTCTGATTGCCTTTTCCTTCAGTTAAATCTTTTCCGCTTTTTAATGATTAGAAAGTTCGGGAGACGGGATTCTGTGCTGTGATGGTGACAATTCAGATCTCTGTCTCGAATAGCTTGAACTGATCTGAACTGTACAATTTGTTTGCATTGTCCAATCCACTCCACTATTTCAGTTACCCCGCACCCCCTAGTTCGTCCATAACTACAAAATATCAGGATCTACTTTCACGCAACGCACATAGCTTAAGTTTTCTTTGTTTTGAGTTTTAGTGCCAAAATCGCTCAGTGAAACAGACAGCAATGATATTCGTGATGGCTGCTGTTAGTATTGATACTTTTGTCGGATTATAGCTGGTAATTGGGTGACCAGGTTGTGCTGCAGGCGTAGGATTCTGTATTATTTTATATCTCCTATGTTACTAGATGGAATCATAGGAACTGCTTTGACTTGTGTCAGTCTTTGTAGCATTACTTTTACAGAACAAGCTAAGATAACGGTACACTGTGGAGTGTTCTCTCCGTCAGTACTTGCATTCCTGCTTATTTTAATGGAAGTAGCACGACCCTCCCCATTACTGTTCGTGGTCATACGACATCTGTTGTGATTATGCACTCATGCACATGAGACGTCGGTGGAGCAAGTATATATAAATATGTGACTGTCACATTTCGGTGAACAGTGTTACTAATGAGCACATGTTTCCACGTATTAAACACAAGGCGGACTCAAAGAGGCTGAGTGCGGTAGGCCTTCATTCAAATTTTAGTTTTTAGTAAAATAATCTAATGTTTTATCACTTATACTCCTGCTTAATAGAGAGTCCTGTCATTTAGTTTTTAGTAAAATAGTCTATTGTCTTATCACTTATGCTCTGCTCATTAAAGATGCCTTAAAAGCTTACTTGTGTCTCCGCTCATTTTTTAACTAGGCCCACCCCGGATTAAACGTACATATATTCTCATGTACAAATGTATGAGCGTGAAATTGCTAACGTATGCAACAGTGGCTAGTTTGGTACGAATCAACAATAGTATGTTTCTATATAAATAATTGGTACATTCCAAATACGAAGAGGCATTAATACCTATTAGTGGTGGAGGGTGACCTATTACCTTCAAGGGGTAATAGGTCACCAGGTGTAGTTTGTAATATGAGCCCTTGGATGGAACTAGATGGACGGTTCTAGTGAAAGTGGGTGTACCTCAAAAAAAATCCCTAATTCTAACTTGCTATGTATGTATCTGTTAGGATTGCAGCTTAGTGACCACAAATGTTTGTTTGTTTTTATTTGTGAATTTCATCTAGATATTATTTTATCAGTAAGATACTGCAGGATGTACAAGATGACTAAGCTAACCGCTTAATTTTGTTGGGCAGTTTAGAGAAAATGGGAGCTCTTGACTGGAACAAAGTCGTTCATCAGCACCAAGGGTGGCGCCTCGTTAGCTCTATCTGGCTCCATGCTGGCCTAATCCATTTGGTTGTCAACATGCCAAGTTTGCTGTATATTGGAATTCGTCTCGAACAGCAATTCGGATTTGGTAAGCTTCTTACAATGCTGAATCAGTGTGACTCGCAACTTTGGCGATATGTTCTATTTCTACATGTTTAACATATCTCGTTTCAATATCTGCCATTTTGTAACATTTTAGCTTTGTGGCCATTTTATCTAAAAAATGTAATAATTAGTAATCCCGGAGCTGGTTTGTATTCTGGTACTTTAATACAATCAGGAGTATTATTTTTTCACGGAAAAGGGGTATAATTAATTTCTGTGCTGTTGACAATATGTTTAGAATTTGTCTTAATTATTTTCTTAATATTCCAGTGTAGATCGAATATTTCGACGTTGAGCCTGTTTGTTTATGTATTAAACATAACTAATAATGTGTACACTGACGCTAGTTTTCTTGCCTGCAAGTTCGCATTGGTGCCATATACCTAGTGTCTGGTTTTGGCGGCAGTGTGTTGTCTGCACTTTTCCTACGGAACAACATCATCTCTGTTGGTGCCTCTGGAGCTTTATTTGGACTGCTCGGATCCATGCTTTCTGAGCTTATTATGAACTGGACTATTTATTCCAACAAGGTCGGAAAAAGATATAAACACACATACATTTCGTTCTATCCAGTTGCTTAAAGCTTGTTTTGCTTACCAAGTTAATATGCTCTTGCAGGCAGCAGCCATAAAAACTCTTCTGTTTATAATTGCGATCAACTTGGCAATTGGGATGCTACCTCATGCTGATAACTTTGCTCATATTGCTGGATTCGTGACGGGCTTCCTTTTGGGGTTTGTTTTGTTGGCAAGGCCCCAATTTGGTAGGATGGAACGCCATGTGTTGCCCCAGACAAATCAACCTCCCAAGTACAAAGCATACCAATATGTCTTGTGGGTTGTGGCACTCGTCTTACTGCTTGTCGGGTAAGTGAACCCATGAAAAGATGGTTGGATATATTAGGTGATGCCGTAATTATATGTATATGCATAGTGTAAAATATGGATGGTTCTGAACTAACGGTGAACATTATCGATACTGACTTACGACAAAAGTCACTTTGATGCCAAACATGAAATGAATCTGATACCAAAAACATGTGATGCAGGTTTGTGATTTCGTTGGTGATGCTTTTCAAGGGCAAGAATGGGAATGACGGCTGCCACTGGTGCCACTACCTGAACTGAATACCAACATCGAAGTGGAAGTGCAACACCTAGGCAGTTATAGTTTTCTGTTAAATTTTCGGCAAAATACGTAGTATTCAGAGGACCATTTTTATGCTTGTATGTTTGTAGATACGAACGAGTTTGTTAATTCTGTTTGTTCTTTACTGGATTGCAATTTCCTGGTTTCCTCGTCTCTGTAAATTTGTTTGTTGGGCATTGTAAGTTTATAACTTGAGCTTGATTTCCCATGTGCTATCTAAATGCCAGATTGTTTGGTTCTGTTTTCGTCCTTACTTTTGCGTTGATCAGTTAACTGAACTGCGTCAGCCCTTGTTGTCGATCTCGAATTATCAGACGACAGACAAGAAACGGTTGTGTCGTCAGAGACAGACTAAGCCATTCGAGCTCCGTGGTAGAGCGCGTCACCTTTAACCACGCGGTCCATGTTCGATCCCCACGGACGGGAGATCCCCTTTGGCTGGACCCCCCTCTTCCATATGCCGGCCAGAAACCCCCCCGCCCCCCTCCGAATCCTCCATGGTTTGGCACTGAGCGAGCTCTTATGATGTCTACTTATCTCAAGGAGGAAGAAGGTTGCTGCGTGAGCTTGGCTGGCTTGTATTGGGCCGCAAGCTGCACAAGGAGTGAAGGAGGCCTACAACCCACTAGCCCAGCACACCATGTCAGTGTCACATCAAGCATTAAGCCTCAATCCTCCCCAAATCCCTAGCTCAGGACTCGGAGCTCTCGTAACCCTAACCACGACACGAGGCGCGCGACGACTGGTGAGGGCGTGAGGTGAGGCGTGGGCAACGGGCTCGCAGCGGTAGCTCCCAGGGACCAAGGCGTGCGGCACGGCAGGCAGCTCCCACTCAACCACTCCCAGGGTGAGTTCAAGTGTTCAACATTGTGGATTTTGCTCGAAAGCTGAAACAACTATTAGGAGACAATTGGTTGTAATTGTCTAGATTATATGAACATATCCACTCTGCAAGTCTGCAACATACTTCCCATCTGTTAATAAATTCCAGTGTTGTATGAGAATTTGAGTGGTACATTATGTAATGCTTGCCAATGTTTTAGTTATCTTGAGTTAACCCATTCAAGGAAATGGCTTTACTGTTGAAAAAAGGAAAATTAATATACGAGAGAAGTGGCGATACAATAGATTTTAGAATTGTGCATAACAACATGGCTATTTGCCAAGATCAGTTGGATGACTTGATTTATATGTAATAATTTTGTGTAAATTTGCTTGCAGACAAACATTGATTCCTGCAAAATTGGTTTATGAGATGATTTAGGCTCTCCTGAGCTATTGGATGAGAAAATGCAGTGCTCTGTCTATTGTCTATTGGCATTGTTGTGTAGCCTAAGAAGTATCAGTTCTTTTATAATTGTTGTTATATAATCTTATTCTTGAACAATCGTGTTTTCTTATGTTCTAATGTGGATTGTAGTTAAGGAGTACCACTGTATTACAGGAGTTGGCAAGGCCGACGGGGAGCTTGTCAAATCAAGATGAGCAAGCAAGGTGGCAATAAGATGGGAAAAAACTCCAATAGTGTCTATGTGATTTCATTTAGTGTCATATACTTTTATTACTGTGATTGCAATATGATTTGTTTATGGGTTCTTTTAGTTTTGGGTAATCCTCTTTGGTCCACATTTATGACTCCGCACTCCCTAAAATTTAGTTATGGGTCCGCCACTGCTGGTGAAGTTGATCTGGGCAATTTGATTAAGGTTGACTGTTCAAGAAAATTCAAACAGAAATTTACTTTTTGCTGATGTTTGATCAGCAGTTTTGAATCGAGTGGTAGTATCAACTGCACAAACTCCACAGAAAGCTAAGTCCCAACTATGTGATGAAGAAGAACTAAGACTGCTTCTCAAAAGTAAAGAAGAACTGAGATTAACAGTTACATTTCTACCCTGCCACCACTCCGTCCATTTTGAAGCAAAGCAACAAAACCCCACGCCTGCGTGCGGTTCCGTACTTTTGTCAGTTAGAACTTAGAACTCGTGGCCCGTCCACTCCACTCCACTTGCGCACGGTGCACCGTCTCGGCATCTTTATGTATACATCGCTAGAAAACTTCAACTCAGCCGAAGAACAGACAAGAAGGAGGAAGGAAGAAGACACTACTATTTTCTTTTTTGATAACCCCCAGACACTATACAGTTCTTGTCTCTTAAACGCTAATGTCCACCGATTCTATTACATGGGCCAGGCCCTCTCGCTTCATTCTATGGTTAACTACAACCCATTTAACTTGCCATCGATTTCTTGTGCATCACATAGCCCTTCGCATCAGAGGCCTTCTTTGCTATCTTCTGTTGTATGCATTCCAGTGGCATCACACTACCGCTTGCCCGAGATTCAGCTTGCCCCCAAGCTGAAGCCATGGGAAATCTGTGCCGCAACACCTCGTAGTCTTCCCAAGTCGCCATAGCAACCGAAAGCGATGTCCACTTGATCAATACCTGCAAATGAGCAGCATTACCTTTCTTAACCAGGCGTCAGTCAAGGATGTCCTCTAGTTGAACACCCATCTGAGAAAAAGTCCACCAAACGAGGTAAGGATAAGAACACTGGAGTGTGATCCGGCACTTGAGGTTTCAATTGAGACACATAAAACACCAGATGCACTAAGGCGCCCTCAGGAAGCTCCAACTTATATGCCACTAGTCCAACCTTGTCCAGAAACTTGTATGCCACCAGTCCAACCTTGTCCAAAAACTTGTATGCCGCCAGTCCAACCTTGTCCAGAATGGTGTAAGGACCAAAGTATTTATAAGACAACTTCGGATAAGGATGATTAACAATCGAGGACTGAGCATAAGGTTGCAATTTCAAAAACACCTTTTCACCCACTTGAAATTCTTTCCAGGATCTCTTATAATCTGCATATTATTTCATGCGAAGTTGGGCTTTGGTGAGTTGTAGCTTGAGAAATCCTGAATAGGATTCCCTCTCAGTAAGCAGCTCAATGACTGACGAGTTTCTGGCAGCAGAAAAATCAAGAAGAATGCCCGATTGTGGTTCAACTCCATACAAAGTTTTATATGGTGTGCAGCCTAAGAATGTATGATAGCTAGTATTGTACCAATACTCAGCAAGGGGTAGCCACTGTTGCCATTTTGCTGGTGTTTCCTGAACTACACAACGCAAATACATTTCCAAGCATTGATTAACCCGTTCACTTTGACCATCGGTCTGAGGATAGTAGGCAGTGCTCATTTGTAATTTGGTGTCCAACAGCTTAGTCAACTCCTTCTAGGACAAGCTGGTAAAGATCCGATCTCGATCTGAGGTGATTGTTCTCCGAATGCCATGTAATTTGACGATATTGTTAAGAACTACTTTAGCAATCTGAATTGCAGTGAAAGGGTGCTTCAAGGGAAGGAAATTAGCATATTTCGTAAATCTATCATTAACCACCAAGATAGCATTATATCCCTTGGACTTGGGTAATCTCTCAATAAAATCCATGGTCACGTCTTGCCATGCTCCAGCCAAAATCGGGAAAGGACACAACAAGCCAGGCAACTTGCAATGCTCATGTTTGGCTTGTTGACAGACATTACATTGCTTAACAAATTCTTCAACATCTTGTTGCATGCGTGCCCAACTAAAGACCTTTTTCACTCATTGATAAGTAGCTTGACTACCCGAATGACCCCCAACTGGTGAAGCATGAAGAGCATGAATCAATTTAGTCCGCGACCCCACATTAGATCCAACCCAAATTTTTTCATGATGACGGATAATACCCTCGGCTAAAACATAACCCTGATCATTGGATCCAGTCATAGCCAGCTAAGTCAGCAATGCTTTGGCATGTGCATCTATTTCATAACAATTAAGGACTTCTTGAATCCAAGCCAACTGGGCAATTGAGACTGCCTGAACCTGATACAAGTGTCCCACTCGAGAGAGCATCTACCACTGTATTGTTCACCCCTTTCTAGTATTGAAATTTGTATTGCAGTCCAATCAATTTGGTCATTGCCTTCTTTTGTAAATCAGAGTGCAATACTTGTTCTTCCAAGTTGCACAAACTTTTATGATATTGTAACATCCCAATATTAGACTTGTGTTTCAAATGTAAAAAAATGAGTAGAAATTAAAACTTTTTCTTACATCATGTATTTCCTGTTGTACCAAATAATTCTTGTACTAAAAGTTATGGAAATACAAAGTCACAAGTCTTTTTGATCCAAACTTTGATCTTCCAAAAATACTCATATTGAATATTGTGGACATCTCCTGAAAATATTTTTCCCAAGTTCTAGGGATGATATGTGACCCCTTTGAAAAAATTCACAATTTTTAGAAATTGTTTGAATATTTTTAGAGGACAGTCAAACCCTATATCAGAACCTTGCAGAATTTTTGAAGAAAAATACACTGCATAAAAACCTCTGAAAATTTTACACAAGGTCAATATCTAAGCCAGCAAACTCCTGTAAAAATTTCAGAAATTTTGGAGTTGTTTTGCTACCTCAAATAAATCTCCAAAGTTCAGCTCAATTTAAATACCTAAAATCCAAACTCTGGTTTGAGCCAGACTTGAGTTCGAGTCAGACTCGGACTCGAGTCAATTGATCTGGTCGAGTCAACTAAGCGCACCAGGTTCCTTTATAAGGCCGAAATCAATTGCAACCGTTAGATTTCAATATAACATCTCTGAATGGTTGGGCTGTTCGGGGCATCGCGAAGAGCCCATCAATCTAGGCCTTTCGATCGAAATCCAACGGTCCAGGATGAATGTGCCGTATAATGGTGCAAACAAAGATGCCATCCAACCATTGCAGTGCAGATGCATGGTAGCACCCAGGGTCTTAACTTTCACAATGTCATCAGTTTTAGCGCGAGATCTCGCGCTTCATTTTTTCCTCAGAATGTAACATCTTCTCATCAATCAAGATCACTACACCATGGTGTAGTACGAGAAATCAAGCTTTTCCAATTGTGCCGATGCGGTTCGGAAGACAAGCTTCCCAAGTTGATGCTTAGTGCCATTGTATGATTATATTCCTCATTCAATGTAGAGTGACTCAACTCTGAGTCCTCCCACTATCGGCACAATCATCATCGTCGGCCCAACTTTCCCCCCGCCACCTGCATCACCAAGAAACTCCTCCTCAATTCGCTCCTCCACGACGACCACCACCAAGCTCGTCCAATCCACGACCCATCTTTGGTGAACATCCGATCCAAATTCGTCTTCTGTGGGCTCATCATGGCGACTCCTCCAGCCGCCTCGCGGCGTATATCTCATTAGGCTCCACAAGCTCCCTTTGTAGTACGCCTCCGGAGGAACACCGTGTGCGACTTCCTGGTTCCCCTTGTGGATATGTAAAATATGCCCCGATACTTAAGCAAGAACTCCTTAATCTTCTTGACACCGAGAGCATCCGAGCAGTGCGAGACGTTCCGGTGTGGTACGCTTCTCAGCGGTGGCGATAGCAGCTCATGGGCGGCGGCGCGCAAAGACGCTTCTCCATGCGCCGTTGTGCCTCAAGCGAGCAGGTCATGGCGGAGACATCGCGCACGGAGATGCATGGGGAGGCGCGCCATTTCCAAACTGCAATGCGGAAGTACTTGCCGATCTTAAAGCCCGGCGCGGAAGCGGATGGGAACGCGGCGCGCGCGTCCTCCTCGCCGGAGCCGGCGCGGTGCTCGCGGTAGTGGCGCTCCGGGAGCGCTCGACGGCGGCGACGGTGAGGTCGGGTGGGTCGGAGGGTGAGGCGAGGAACTCGACGAATCGATCGGGGCGAGGCCGAAGAGGCGGGGTGGGATAGGATGATGAGTCGGCGAAATCGTCGGAGGCCGAGGTCGCGGTTGAGAGGTGGATGTGCTCGAGGCGAGGCGGTGGTGCGGGCGCGCGGAGGAGGAGCTTGCGGATGCGGAGGACGAGGCGGTGGCGAGAGAAGCGGCGTCGCCTCGACGCGGAGGCGAGGCGGCGCGCGGGGTGAGGCGAGCGTGGAGGACGCGGTGAAGCGGGGTGGAGGAAGAGGTGGAAGGCGTGCGGGTGGCGCAGAAGAAGCGGCCCGCGTCGAGGGCGGGGCGGAGGCGGCGGCGGCGAGGCGCCGAGGCGGGAGAAGGGCACGGACATGGCGCCGCCGCCTCCGGAGAAGGCCCGGAGGGCGCGGTGGGAAGCGGCGGCGTGGAGGAGGAGTGGAGCGCGAGGAAGCGCGCGACGCGCTCGGACCTCCATGATGCGCGTCGGCGTGGTCGCGACGCGCTGCTGCCTCTGCGGGAGGAGGTGGACTTGGAGGAGTAGCGGACCGCGGCCGCGCGCGCGCGGCGGCGGCCGGAGCGCCACGATGCGGCGGAGCATCGAGGTTTGGGGGAGGTGGTTTTGCACGGGTTTCCCTTGCCTGAGGGCGAATGGGATTGGGATATCTTGGGTTGGGTTGGGTCTTTTAGCTGGGCCGATGCGCTCTGTTTGGGCTAACTTTTATCTTCAGTTGGGCTTGAGTGGCGTACACAATGCTCAGTTTGGGCTAGTTGGTTGGGCCTCCTACCGCTTTGGTCTCTGGGGCACTTTTCACCGCTTTGTCCGTCACTGGATGCCCACATCGCTGCACTTCGCGGTCCTGGAGCGCCGTCTACCCGGTCGCCGGCCGTACCAAGACCAGAGGAAACGAGAACCGGATGACGATGATCCATCGACCGATCGCCAGGCGCGCGCAACACCTGGCCCAGCGACAACGCACCCCACCTCACGGTGCCGTGCCGCGGCTCAGCTCCACACATCTCCACACGCTTCGCGCCACGTCGTCACGTCACGCGCACGGCGCCGCCTAATCCTCTCACGTCTCTCTCTCTCTCTCTCTCCTTACGCGGAGCAGTTGCCTACGCCCTTCTTTGAGCTAAGGCGCTAAGCCGAACCGAACCACTCCCTCTCCCTCCCGAGCGCGGAAACAGCAACGCCTCACCGGCCGGTGGTCCCCCCGCACGGACGGGCCCCGCGTGCCAGCGTGACATGCCCCACCTACCGCGGGCCCCACCGTAGCTGCTCGCCATTCCCCATTCCCCTTCATCATTTCATCTCTCTCCCCCTTCCCTTTTTCTCCTCCTCGCCTCGCTTCCAAGCGAAACCCGAGCTGTGACAGCCACCACCACCACTTTGAGTCCTTGAGCCTCTTCTCCTTGGCTTCCACATTACTGAACCGAGCAAGCGAGGAGAGCGCTATGGAGAGCAACGGCGAGGGGAAGGGCCGCGTGGCGGCGGCGACGGGGGGCGGAGGGTATGGGTATGGGTATGGGTACGAGGGGTCGGAGGAGAGGAAGTGGTGGCCGTGGCTCGTGCCCACCGTGATCGTGGCGTGCGTGGTCGTGTTCATCGTGGAGATGTACGTCAACAACTGCCCCAAGCACGGGAGCGCCCTCGGCGGCTGCGTCGCCGGGTTCCTCCGCCGCTTCTCGTTCCAGCCGCTCCGCGAGAACCCGCTCCTCGGGCCGTCGTCAGCCGCGTATGTCACACTGTACACGCTTCGGGTTTTGTCGAGCTGTGCCTTGGTGCCGAATAGTACTCAAATTGGGGTGTTTTGGGTCTGCTTGGGGTAGAATTGGGTCGAGAAATTGAGGGGTTCTGGGGATTTATTTTGCTTTGGGGGTCTTGCAGTTTGATCGAGGTGCTACTAGGATTACAAAGTTAGAGATTTTTAGCTGCATTCGTGGTTAAAAAATGGATTTTTTGGGTGGTTTTTGGTAGTTAAAGCTCGCACTTTGAACTTTGAAGTAGTACTAAGAAGCTGGCAATTTTGTTGATCTGAAGTGTAACTAGTGGGAGGAAATCTCCGAGCTTTGCTCTGGGAAAATCTAATCATGAACTTTTGTTTCTAAATTCTGATTGCCTTTTCCTTCAGTTAAATCTTTTCCACTTTTTAATGATTAGAAAGTTCGGGAGACGGGATTCTGTGCTGTGATGGTGACAATTCAGATCTCTGTCTCGAATAGCTTGAACTGATCTGAACTGTACAATTTGATTGCATTGTCCAATCCACTCCACTATTTCAGTTACCCTGCACCCCCGTAGTTCGTCCATAACTACAAATTGTCAGGATCTACCTTCACGCAACGCAGATAGCTTGAGTTTTCTTTGTTTTGAGTTTTAGTGCCAAAATCGCTCAATGAGACAGTCAGCAATGATATTCGTGATGGCTGCTGTTAGTATTGGTACTTTTATCGGATTATAGCTGGTAATTGGGTGACCAGGTTGTGCTGCAGGCGTAGGATTCTGAATTATTTTATATCTCGTAATGTTACTAGATGGAATCATAGGAACTGCTTTGACTTGTGTCAGTCTTTGTAGCATTACTTTTACAGAGCACGATAAGATAATGGTACACTCTGGAGTGTTCTCCCCGTCAGTACTTGCATTCTGCTTATTTTAATGGAAGTAGCATGACCCTCCCCATTACTGTTCGTGGTCATACTCATACGACATCTGTTGTGATTATGCACTCATGCACATGAAACGTCGGTGGAGCAAGTACATATATGTGACTGTCACATTTCGGTGAACACTGTCACTTATGAACACATGTTTCCATGTATTAAACGCAGGGGTGGACCAAAGAAGGCTGAGTGGGGCTAAGCTTCCACTTAAATTTTAGTTTTTAAGTAAAGTAGTCAGCTCACTTGTGCCTCCACTTATTTTTTACATGGGCCCGTCCCTGATTAAACGTACATATATTCTCATATATAAATGTATGAACGTGAAATTGCTAACGTATGCAACAGTGGTTAGTTTGGTACGAATCAACAATAATATGTTTCTATATAAATAATTGGTACATTCTAAATACGAAGAGGCATTAATACCTATTAGTGGTAGAGGGTGACCTATTACCTTCTAGGGTAATAGGTCACCAGGTGTAATTTGTAATATGAGCTCTTGGATCTTCTAGGGTAATAGGTCACCAGGTGTAATTTGTAATATGAGCTCTTGGATGGAACTAGATGGACGGTTCTAGTGAAAGTGGGTGTAACTTAAAAAAAATCCCTAATTCTAACTTACTATGTATGTATCTGTTAGGATTGCAGCTTAGTGACCACAAATGTTTGTTTGTTTTTATTTGTGAATTTTATCTAGATATTATTTTATCAGTAAGATACTGCAGGATGTACAAGATGACTGAGCTAACGGCTTAATTTTGTTGGGCAGTTTAGAGAAAATGGGAGCTCTTGACTGGAACAAAGTTGTTCATCAGCACCAAGGGTGGCGCCTCATTAGCTGTATCTGGCTCCATGCTGGCCTAATCCATTTGGTTGTCAACATGCTAAGTTTGCTGTTTATTGGAATTCGTCTCGAACAGCAATTCGGATTTGGTAAGCTTCTTACAATGCTGAATCAGTGTGACTGGCAACTTTGGCGATATGTTCTATTTCTACATGTTAAAATATCTCGTTTCAATATCTGCCATTTTGTAACATTTTAGCTTTGTGGCCATTTTATCCAAAAAATGTAATAACTAATAATCCCGGAGCTGGTTTGTATTCTGGTACTTTAATACAATCAGGAGTATTGTTTTTTTAAGGAAAAGGGGTATAATTAATTTCTGTGCTGTTGACAATATGTTTAGAATTTGCCTTAATTATTTTCTTAGTATTCCAGTGTAGATCGAATATTTCGACGTTGAGCATGTTTGTTTATGTATTACACATAACTAATAATGTGTGCACTGACACTAGTTTTCTTGCCTGCAAGTTCGCATTGGTGCCATATACCTAGTGTCTGGTTTTGGCGGCAGTGTGTTGTCTGCACTTTTCCTACGGAACAACTACATCTCTGTTGGTGCCTCTGGAGCTTTATTTGGACTGCTTGGATCCATGCTTTCTGAGCTTATTATGAACTGGACTATTTATTCCAACAAGGTCGGAAAAAGATATAAACACACATACATTTCCTTCTATCCAGTTGCTTAAAGCTTGTTTTGCTTACCAAGTTAATCTGCTCTTGCAGGCAGCAGCCATAATAACTCTTCTGTTTATAATTGCGATCAACTTGGCAATTGGGATACTACCTCATGCTGATAACTTTGCTCATATTGGTGGATTCGTGGCGGGCTTCCTTTTGGGGTTTGTTTTGTTGGCAAGGCCCCAATTTGGTTGGATGGAACGCCATGTGTTGCCCCAGACAAATCAACCTCCCAAGTACAAAGCATACCAATATGTCTTGTGGGTTGTGGCACTCGTCTTGCTGCTTGTCGGGTAAGTGAACCCATGATAAGATGGTTGGATATATTAGGTGATGCCGTAATTATATGTATATGGATAGTGTAAAATATGCATGGTTCTGAACTAACGGTGAACATTATCGATACTGACTTACGACAAAAGTCACTTTGATGCCAAACATGAAATGAATCTGATACCAAAAACATGTGATGCAGGTTTGTGATTTCATTGGTGATGCTTTTCAAGGGCAAGAATGGGAATGACGGCTGCCACTGGTGCCACTACCTGGACTGCGTACCAACATCGAAGTGGAAGTGCAACACCTAGGCAGTTATAGTTTTCTGTTAAATGTTCGGCAAAATACGTAGTATTCAGAGGACCATTTTTATGCTTGTATGTTTGTAGATACGAAAGAGTTTGTTAATTCTGTTTGTTCTTTACTGGATTGCAATTTCCTGGTTTCCTCGTCTCTGTAAATTTGTTTGTTGGGCATTGTAAGTTTATAACTAGAGCTTGATTTCCCATGTGCTGTTTAAATGCCAGATTGTTTGGTTCTGTTTTCGTCCTTACTTTTGCGTTGATCAGTTAACTGAACTGCGTCAGCCCTTGCTGTCGATATCGAATCATCGGACGACTGACAACAAATGGTTGTGTCATCAGAGACAGACTAAGCCATTCTAGCTCCGTGGTAGAGCCCGTCGCCTTTAACCTCGTGGTCCATGTTCGATCCCCACGGACGGCGTTTGTGCATTCGGTTTTATCTTTTATGTTTTGCATTTCTTTTCGGGTAATAATACGTGTCAAACGTCCGGTGGAACAGATTGTATTTATTTTCGGGTAATGATACGTGTCAAACGTCCGGTGGAATGGACACCTCGTTCTCACAGCCACACATTCACTCGTTCTTACCCTTGCTCCCTGTTCTCCCTTCTCCCCACGCTCATCTCTCACACGCCACCCCTCCCGCACCAGTCGTTGACGCCGGCTGCTCCCCATGCCGCCAGATCTACCCGCCTCCGCCTCCCCCTCCGCCCTGTCGCCTCCCTCTCACCCGGTTGCCTTCTCCCGCCTCTACCCCGCGAGCGTCGTCTACTTCGCGCCTCCCCCTCCGCCCGCCGCCCTGTCGTCTCCCTCCTACCTGGTCGCCGACGCTGGTTGCTCTCCTTCCGCCTCCCGCCGCCCGCAGCACGGATTCTCCTTCCCGGACTGCGTCGACCCATGCCAGGAGGCAACTGCTCCGCCCGCCCGCCCGTCGCCGTCCCCGATGGCGGCCAGCTCGTCTAGGCCGCCAGCTCCACCCGACCATCCTCCTCCCCGCGGGGCTGCTGCCGTCCCAGGCCGCCAGGAGGCAGCTGCTCCGCTGGGGGTGAGTACTCAGTTTTTGATATGTTGCACCGCCATCCCCCTCAGCTCGGGGCGCCTCTCGTAGTGTTGCAAACCGTGGGAAAAATTGTTGCACACGAGGGAAAATTTTATTGCATACGACGGGAAAAAAATATTGCATACAAAATTCTGAGATGTTGTATTTTTTTATATGTTTGGCATCTCTAGATGTGTTTGTGTGCCTGTTTTTCTAATAATAGCTGTGTTGTTTTGATTATGAGGATGTTTGTTTGCTTGATCCTAGTATTTTTGAGACAATGTTGTATATGAGTGTTTGTTGCAACCAGGGGAAGAAAATGTTGCACTGCTCTTTACCAGGTGTTGCTTGCATTGGACCCAGACCGTCGGTGGGAAGCCTCCCACCATACGTTCGAGCTATGGTTCCACCCTTTCTTTCTTTTGCTTTTTTAGCGAGCTGAAAAATTCCTACGATCATGGAGGCAGATTCGTCATTCATCTGGTGAACAGGGGGGACAGAGGCAGGGGCGGACCCTCCTTTCGGCAAGCTCAGGTAGTTGCCTGAGATCCCCTCTGGCCGGAGCCCCCCCTCTCCCATACGCTGGCCAGACCCCCCCCCCTCACCCTCCGAATCCGCCATGGTCTGGCGCTGAGTGAGCTCTTATGATGTCTACTTGTCTCAAGGAGGAAGAAGGTTGCTGCGTGGGCTTGGCTGGCTTGTATTGGGCCGTTGGCTGCACAAGGAGTGAAGGAGGCCCACTAGCCCAGCACACCATGTCACATCAAGCATTAAGCCTCAATCCTCCCCATGTCCCCAGCTCAGGACTCAGGAGCTCCCCTAACCCTAACCACGACGCGATGCGCGCGACGGCTGGTGAGGGCGTGAGGTGAAGCGTGGGCGGTGGGCTCGCAGCAGTAGCTCCCAGGGACCAAGGCATGCGGCATGGCAGGCAGCTCCCACTCAGCCACTCCCAGGGTGGGTTCAAGTGTTCAATATGTGGATTTTGCTTGAAAGTTGAAACAACTATTAGGAGATAATTGGTTGTAATTGTCTAGATCATATGAACATATGCACTCTGCAAGTCTGCAACATACTTCCCATCTGCTAATAAATTTCAGTGTTGTATGAGAATCTGAGTGGTACATTATGTGATTCTTGCCAATGTTTTAGTTATCTTGAGCTAACCCATTCATGGAAATGGCTTTACTGTCAAAAAAGGAAAAATTAATATATGAGAGAAGTGGCGATACAATAGATTTTAGAATTGAGCATAACAACTTGAATATTTGCCTAGATAGTTGGATGACTTGATTAATATGTAATAATTTTGTGTAAATTTGCTTGCAGACAAACATTGATTCCTGCAAAATTGGTTTATGAGATAATTTGAGAGCCCTCCTGAGCTAGTGGATGAAAAAAAATGCAGTGCTTTATCTATTGCCTATTGGCATTGTTGTGTAGCCTAAGAAGTATTGGTTCTCTTATAATTGTTGTTATATAATCCTATTCTTGAACAATCGTGTTTTCTTATGTTCTAATGTGGATTGTAGTTAAGGAGTACCACTATATTAGAGGAGTTGGCAAGGCCGGCGGGGAGATTGTCAAGTCAAGATGAGCAAGCAAGGCGGCAATAAGACGGGAAAAAACTCTAATAGTAAGTGTCTAGGTGATTTCATTTAGTGTCATATACTCTTATAACCGTGATTGCAATATAATTTGTTTATGGTTCTTTTGGATTTGGGTAATCCTCTTTGGTCCATATCCGCGACTCCGCCCTTCCTAAAATTTAGTTCTGGGTCCGCCCCTGCTGGTGAAGTTGATCTAGGCAATTTGATTAAGATTGATTGTTCAAGAAAATTCAGACAAAATTTTTCTTTTTGCTTATGTTTGATCAGCAATTTTGAATCGAGTGGTAGTATCAACTGCACAAACTCCACAGAAAGCTAAGTCCCAACTATGTGATGAAGAATAACTGAGACTGATTTTCAAAAGTAAAGAAGAACTGAGACTAACAGTAACATTTCTGCCCTGCCACCACTCCGTCCATTTTGAAGCAAAGCAACAAAACCCCGCGCTTGCTTGTGGTTCCGTACTTTTGTCAGTTAGAACTCGTAGCCCTTCTGCTCCACTCCACTCCACTTGCGCATGGCGCACCATCTCGGCCTCTTCGCTACCGCGACAACCGCCACCAATGGCTCCTCCTCAGCCCATTCCCACCGTCGCTCTCCTCCTCCTCCTCCTTGCGCTCCTCGCCTCCGTCGCCTTCCCCCCAACCGGTGGTGTGGAGATCCTCTCCAAGTCTCGCCTCGAGCGTTGCGCCCACCAATCGGGGGCCGACGGCCGCCTCGCCTGTGATCGCAAGATCGTCCTCAACATGGTCGTCCCCAGCGGCTCCGTAAGCGCCTCCTCATCCTTCGCACTTCCGCTCCCTCCTCCCCCTAATTTCTCGCCACAAAATCATGATTTTGAGTAACGTTTACCATGGTGGTGGTGTGTGTGTGTGTTAGGGCTCAGAGCGACGGGGATGCGTCACTGGTGGCACAGGTGGTGGAGGTGGAGGAGAATGACACGCAGGCGATGCAGACCATATGGGATCCCTCTTCATCACCATCAACAAGTCCGCCGCGTACGCGCTCTACGCCATCACCTACATAAGGGTAAACCATTCGCTTATGCTCCCTAACGTGGCAAAGTCTGGTTTCTAACAAGCTGTTATTGTATACTGTATGGGTGTGTGCTTTTATCGGAGAATTGAATTAGTTCTTATCACTTCACGCCTCTAGCCCTCTCTGCCTAGTGAAATCTAATTGCTAGTTTTATTTTATTTTTTTTAGAATTTTAATTATTTTTTGTCATATTTCATATACAAATCTAATTGCCAATTATTGTTTTATTTTTTATTCAAAATTATAATTATTGGAATTCGTATCGAAATCAAATTGCTTATTTTATTTTTATTCTGAATTTCGGTTATTTTTTTGTTGGATTTTGTATACAGATCTAATTTTTATTTTATTCTGAATTATAATTATTTAGGGATTTTACTTAGAAACCAAATTACAAATTTTATTTTATTTTTATTCAAAAATTCAGTTTTATTGTACTTGACGTGGACTATTTTACTTAGGAATTCGTATAAAAATAAAATTGTTTATTTTATTTTATTTTTTCTTTTAATCTAGACCGTTATAATTTGGACCCACCACGATCGACAGTGTAGATCTTTCTCTTTTTCCACCGATTAATGTAAGAATTTCTAGCCGTTGAGAGGGAACGTGATGGCTTCTTTTGACTCGCCTCGTCTCTTCAGGATGTTGCTTACAAACCTGAGGAAATTTTTGTCAATACCTGTAAATGTGAGTCAGATGCTAGTGTTGAAGTTGTTAAATCTTGTGAAAGGTAATTTTTCTTCGGATTCCAGTTGGCAGATTATCATCATCAATTTTTAGACCATCATAATTGCATACTCAATCTTTTTTATTTTTAGCAGAGCTATATGAACCGTTAAAAGTGGGTGATCTGTGTTGAACCATTCTTGGAATGAGTCTATTACAATAGTATACATCTTGCTTTGTTCATTTAGGGTGCGTTTGATTGGTGGCATGTGGTTGAATGGTATGGATAGGATCGTCCTGAATGTGATCGTTCAAGCAGTTTGTTTGGTTGGTGGGATGGGATGGTACAAGATTGTGTTTGATTGGTTGTAGGAGATGATACCCAAAATTTTCTAATCCCCTAGCTCTAATCCCACTTTCAGCTAATCATCCTCCATTCTTCTTCCCCTTCTCACTTGCTTCACCCCCAATTTCCATATCCCTCTCCACTCTCCTGGCGCCGCCGCGTTGGCTCCCGGCCTGGCTCCGGCTCTACCACCTTCGGCTGCCTCCGGCTTCGCTAGCTCGCTCCCTGCTTCGGTTCCCTGCGCCACCACCTCAGGCCCCCTGCCGCGCCACCGGCGCTTCGGTTCCTCCCTGGTTGCGCCCTTCTCCACCAGTCCCAGCCCGGCGCCTCCTCCAGCCCCTCGACCTCCTCGCTCAACCCCGTGCGCATGGCTCACCCTGGTGCCCAGAGCCCGCTCCCAGCGTCACCTCCCCCGCCTGGTGTGCTCTGGCCTGGCCCGGTTCCCTACGCCGCCCCCTTCTTCTCCCGACGCGGCCGGATGGCCAACGCCGCCTCTTCGACTTGGCCTCCTCTCGGCTCGCCTCGACCTTGTGCGCGCCAGCCCCACCGTCGGCGCCTTGGTCCGGCCCCAAACTCCCAGTGAGGAAGAAGAAGAGAGGGAGGTAGCAGGGAGGTTTGAGGGAGCCGAGGCGACCCTTGGTGCTGGCCGAGCTTCACCGGAGCGATGACATGGCGCGGGTCGAGGCGACAGAGCGAGGGTGAATGGCGTCGTTCGTCAGATTTTTTTGAACAGCACGATACAACATCTAACGAGCATATTCCCCTAAGGTGAACCAGTTGGTCCGAGATGAATTGATACAATACAACCAAACAAACACGTGAACGTCACCGAACCATTCCATTCACTTTGGTACCACCATCCAAACACACCCTTATGTCCCACATACAATTTAGCTGCGCATAGCTAATGTGGTATCTTTGGAGTCATAATTGCTAACTAGACCTGGATGTTTGTTAAAAAAAAAACTTGTTGGACCTTTTTGCAGATGTTTTTACCCTTAGGGTCATATCTATGGACTTTTTCTGCAATTCAGACTCCAAATTTTAGTTGTCATTTTGAAGTGTCGTATATACCAGTGATGCTCTTTTTCATGGATATGGTTAGGTTACTGGATCAGAATGGTCACATAATTGATGATACAGAGGTGAGATGAATTTGCCTTTATCATTCCTATTATCTCAATGTCTATAAGTTGAAAATGTTAATATTATGCTATCGTGTGCTTCGGGAATAGATCGAATAGGATATGAGTGGGAGGTGGGAGGCTTCAACCTAGGCTTGCGCCCGGGAGCTATGGTGGTGGAGAGGGGCGACACACGGCAGGAGGGAGGGCCGACGTGTGCACGATAGGGGAGGAGGTAAGGGTGGCGTGCACACAGCCGGGGAAGAGGAGAGGGTGAAGGGAGATTAGATAAACTAATCTTGCTTGCTTATTCTTTTCTCTCCCTCCCTTTAAATAGAGAGTACAAATAAAGAGATCGTAAAGATCTCAATCTAATCTTTCTAAACAAATCTGATCTTAAGGATCATACTCAAATTGTCCTAACTATGAACGGATTTAACATGAGATTTCATTGTGCTCCATTGTAGCTATTTTGAAGGCGGCAGATTTCAGCGAACTTGACAGAGCAGAATGCCAATTCTCAACTACAGCTACAGTTCTTCATGACGAGCTCCACCTCCGCCGAGCTAAGCAGCCGCCGTAGCACGCAGAAGTATCGCCCCAGCGTGTCCCACCTTGACTCAGCACTATAATATATAAGGATAGCGCCAATATATTTTGCCTCCCGCACACATATTCATTTTTTTTTGATTTTTGAACTCCCGCGCTGCGAATCACAGACGGTTCGTATCACGAACCATCTGTGCTAAGCATCTCATCACAGACGGTTTTTATACGAACCGTCTGTGATAAACATCTCATCACAGACGGTTTGTATTAAAAACCATATGTGATGCTCTTTGATTTTACCACGACAGGGGATTGGCCGCCACGGCAGGGGATTGGCAGTTCTAGTTAAGAACCATCTGTGATGTCCGAGATTATCACAGACGGTGCTTATTAAGAACCGTCTATGATACTTCACAGACGGTTCTTAATAAAAACCGTCTGTGATAGGTTCGAATCACAGACGGTTCCTAAGGAACCGTATGTGATGAGACGTCCACTATAGACTGTTTTGTAGTAGTGGATACTGACAACAAATACTAACATTGATAAATAAATTTTAAACATGTGTGAAAATAATTAAAAATGTATATCTATTCCATAAATTTTTATTAGTATGCTACATGGGCCGAATGATCCTAACAGTGCAAACAGATAGAGAATCAGACACTTGATTTTTTTAGTTAGAAACTAAAGAAATGCCTAAGAGCTAAATAAAATAAGTACTTTCATACCATTCACACAGTGTCATGCACATACGTAGAGAAAAATGTGTTCTACAAAACTTGAATAGAGGACATGATACAATTTACATATAATTCCTTCAAGTATTGTAATTGCAACCAGTGGCAGAACTAGAAATTTTTCAATGGATGTGTACACTTGATACTCATAAACTCTATAGTTTGTGCAATGATTTCATAACATCTTAAATCCAACACATTACATATAGATTCTAAATATGTCAAAAGCACAATACAAATAGTACAAATAAGGTCTTAGAATAGAAAATTACAAAATATGCAACAATGCAAAGATAATTATAATACTACTTTACGTGTATTAAGCTCACATTCACTAATTCCATTCACAATTAAGCTCACATTCACTAATTCACATAACAATATAACATAAGTGCCGACTAGGACTATGGATGTATGGCATACCATTCACAATTAAAATCACTGAGAATCTGCGACAGGTAGACTGTATACAACAAACCAGTAACCAATATACCAGACAACCACCACTAGACAGCATACCAATCACAGAAAGTTCTAGATCCAAGTCCAAGGCTGTATGGCATACCGATTCAACGATCCCTTCAGGCTTCAGTCCTTCGTGCTGTTGAGTGTTGACTGTTGATTGTTGTTCTCTGCTTCAGTGCTTCTCCTCCAGGCTCCAACGGTCCAACTCCAAGGCTCCAAAATTGAAAATCCAAATCCAATCCAAGTCAAGCAAATCCAATCCAACTCCAAGGCTCCATCCGCCAACCGCTTGGCGCCTGCTCCCGCGCCGCGCGGGCCGCCGCTTGCCCGTGAGCCCGTCTGGCGTCTGCTCCGTAGCCTTCGCTAGACCGTGAGGTGTGCCAAGCCAGCGAAGCCGTTGACGGTCGACCCGTCGCGCCTCGCGGACTCGCGGTCGGTAGTCGCCTAGGGACTAGGAGCAGCCGAGCAGGGGAGGTCCAGGGTCGGGAGGAGAGATTAGGGTTGGGGTCTTGGAGTTGGGGAGGAGTATGACTACGCTGAGGAGAGGATTGGAGATTTGGACTTTGGAGTGGTGACTCGAGGTCGCTTGGGCCCTAGCCCCTAAGGAGTGGTCGAGTGAGGAGCAGCCTATTGGGCTGGAATTTCCACTGATTGGCGTCGGACCGGCTGCCAGCTGGGCTGGGCTGAGGAACTGATCCTTGGCTAGTTTTCAAATTTTTGGGGTGCCGTTGCATACCCAGCACCCCACCTGATTCCGCCTCTGATTGCAACGAAGTCCAAACTCAATTGAAACATATAACTTGCAAGGTTATATACATAAATTTCAAAAAAAAAAAAAAGAGGTGTCTGTGCATACCGGACACCCTAGCTTGCTCCGCCCCTGCCGCACGGCTTGGGCCTTGGAGGCTGGTGAAACTTCCCGCGCTGGCAGGGGTGCTGGGCTGCTGGCATGGTGGCGCCGAGCGCGCGGACTGGGTTTCGCCCGCCATTCAGCACGGCACGCGCTCGGAGGTATCCTATATCTGCGGTAATTTTCTTATCATTCGGTTTTAGGTGATTGGTGATTTGGTGTTAGCCTGTCAGCACTCAGCAATCGTTAGTGTTCTAGCTATTCTATTACTTGTCTCTTTAACGGCCAAGTATATCCAACAAAAGAAGAGAGAACACAGATGAACAGGATAACGAGAGTAGAGATCGCATGGTCCCGCGAGTATCAAGCCTCAAGATTAAGCAGGAAGGTTGCAAGATATTATCTCGAATGACCGTCACCGCAGAGTTCCATTAATCTGATCGACATTCACGGAGTTCAACAAACAGGACAGCCCGGACTTATCAAGAGATCCAGACGAAACGAAAACGAGGACACTACACTTGTGGGACACACACACCAACGACACTACTACTCCCATACATAACGGGATCGCTTGATGATTGCTTGGACCATCAAACATCTTATTCATCATCTTCATCTTTTTCTTGCATGAAAATAGCCTTCACGTACCATCTCCTCGCTGTCGCTCCATCAGCTATCACTCTGCAATGAGCAGCAACAATTAACGAATCAATCAGTCAGCTAGCCCAGCAGGCAACATCAGTTAATCAACATCGAATAACTCGAGCTAGATCGATCGGTCTTACGGCAGGTGACTCGAGGGAGGCCGCACTTGGCCGGCAGGCTGTTGATGATGTCGAGCGTGCCGCACGCGCAGTCGCGCGACACGGCGCCCAGCGCCGAGCAGCACTCCGGCCCGGGCACCGGCAGCGCCTGGCCTGGCGCGGGCGGCACGCTGTAGCGCGCGCAGGGAGCGAGCTGGTTCAGCTGCGCCGCGCAGGTCCCGCCGACCTGCTGGCCATCGGCGGCGCGCATCGTGCCCAGCCCCAGCAGGAGCAGGAGGAGGAGCGAAAGCGCCACGAGCGCGCGGGGCTGCGGCTGTGCTGTGCTTGCCATCGCCATCGCCGTTCCAACGCACTGAAATGTGGCTCGTGTACGTTTTTTCTGTGCGGTGTACGTAGTGCTACGAGCTTGGGGTGCACCGGTGCAGAGCGGAGAGGCGTGATTTATAGGCAGGCGTACGTGGTTCCGAGTTCCGAGGGTGGGGCAGCGAGCCTCGCGTTGCTCACCTGCGCTACGCAGCGGCCGGGTGTTCCGAGCGGCGCCGGCCGGGAGAAGCGGGGCACTGCAAGCGTGTGAGCTACCGAACGCGCGTCGCGTCACGTACTTGCGGCGAGCTGACGGCTAATTCGCGCGCGTGGTTGGCCCGCCACAGGATCGGCAACTAGCAACTAGGTCACCACGGCACAGAGATGGGCGCGCTCGCGGGAGGTGCGTGGACGTGGGCCGCGTGGGAGACAGATGGGTTTTGTTGGTAGAAATTGGGCCGCACGACGAGCTGTGCGCGCGCGAGAAGGAACTCGCAATTAACGGTTTCTGTATTTATCCAATCGATTTTTGTTGGTGATAATGTGCATCATCGTGAAGTAATTTCCATATCTCGTATGATTTGCAGGACCGTCTCTCTCTCTCTCTCTCTTTTGAATTCATGTGAGACCCAGCTCAGAAATGAGGATGAATTGAGCTCATTTGTATCCCATGTAGTGGCATGAGTGCAAGTATTGGGGATTTAATATATGTTTGCGGAGCAAAAGTTACACCAATATATAGCTCCAGTGGCAAAGTCAGTAATTTTTCAAAGCCTAGGCAAACCGCAATCATCCTTATTTTGTTTGGACGGGCCGATCGTGATCACCACAAGTACCATGGCGCGTCACGAGCAAGCCTGGACAAAAAATTTTGCACAGGTACCATAGCGCGTCGTTAGCAAGCTTGAGGGACACTGGCTCCGCCTTGTATAACTCCAATGCCAAATACATTTTACACCAATATATAACTCCATTGCCAATTGGAACTTATTCCACGGCACTGTCAGTTTCCATTGTAAATTGCGTTCATCTTTTGGACTTCTCCTCTCACAGCACCGTAATTTATGGAAATGGATGCCAACTGTTATCACAAGAACAAAAGTGTGAACAATTATACGTGCTTCCTTTAGCCTGTCCAGTGCATACAGAGTAGCAGCAGCAATTAGCTTGAGAGGATCACGATTTATGAATGAGATGGACAGCAACATCGCAAGAACAACAGCAAAGCGCCATAGGGGTAATCAGAAGCGGCTCAGTCCGAGCCCGAGCCTGTTCGGCCGGACTTGGGATTAGATTTTCGGTCCGAAATATTACCTTTTATTCTAAAAGAAATTAAAATATTAGTCTTTAATTGAAAAAACAAATTTTGGGTCAGGCTCGGGTTTGCCCGCCGGGGTCGGCTAACCAACCCTGTGAAATGAAATAAAATCAATTGGAAGCTACTGTTTTGGAAGGACCTCTTGTTTGTAAGCTGTAAGCCGCTGTCTATGTGATGAAGACCTGTCACCGGTCTCGCCGTCTGGGTAAACAATTCCCTATCATGCCACTTGTGACCTGTGTGTCTAAGATAAGCTTAAGCACATTGTAATGTGATGTGATGTGTTCATGAGCAATTATTAAATGCAGATTTTTTTTTGAATGAACATTATTAAATGCAGATGCATCACTTGTATAACCTTATCCTGCAGATCTGCAGGTCAGTAATTAAATTTTTGACACTACGTTAATTAAACAGAAGCAAAACGAAAAGGACGTAGATTTGCATTGTTAACACAAAAACAAGGGAACATATCAAGAAACAAGAAGAAATTGGGAAAAAATATATACAGGGCAAAACAAAAGGAAGTGTGTAAGCAGTCCCCGTCAGTTTGACTTGGGACGTCGGTTGCATAAAGCTTCTGGAGTACCACACGGTTGGAGAGAGAGAGAGAGAGAGAGGGAGAGGAGAGGGAGGCGGTGGCGGAGGTGGCAGCGGCGCCATCACTCTATTCTTCTCTGCTAATCCAGAGGAATCAAGCAAGGTACACATATTTTCGATTTCCTACCGTTTCTTTTGAGAAATAGTTGGATAAGTGTGCGCTCTTGATCAGAAATGATCCCTCTTTCTTTGTTTTTCTTGTGTGCTTCGTTTCTTGATTGAGAGAGAGAGGAACTCATCACTCCCTGTGTCAAAATTCCTTCCTTTTGTTTGGGTCTTTGGGCATGTGGCAATTGGAAGGCAGAATCTCAAGTACTTGCTAGTTGTATCTCTCTGAATGACGTTAATGGAACGATTGCCCTAACAGAAGATTGCTCAGATATGTATGGGAAAAAATTTAGATGATGTTCTTTTCCTGTTCTTAGACAAGTTTGACAATTACATGTCCTTTGTTCAGATGAAACTGGGAAATGCATTCTATGGTAAAGAGATGTGTGATCGGAAAAATAGTACTCATTCGATAATACTAATATCAAAATTTGGAAATTTTATTTAGAAAATCGAACTCTGTTATCTAAATCCGGATTATTCATTTTAAGAGTAAAATTTAGGTCTATCATTTAGTCAGTTAGGTCGTTGCAGAATTGCTTGCGAGTCCTTCTGAAGCAGAACTTGTAGTTTGTTTCTAATAATAGAAATTGGGGCTATCCCTTTTATCAAAAAGGAGTAAAATTTAGTTGTATTTATATGGAGGGTGTGGTGTTCTACTTCCACTAGCGCACCAGTAATGGTCAAAAACTGTCTTGTTCTCCAATAGTCCTGTAGTGTTTTTAGTCAGTCTGGAAAGAGTCATGCACATTGCAAATATCAGCTTCCTATAAAAGCATTTTTCGAGAACACATTCCAATAGAAGCCTGAAATCCAAATCCGATTGTTTCTTTAGTAAAGACGATTGCATGAACAGGCTTTAATTTCAGGGAAGTGTCACAGTTCATCAATGGCAACTCCCAACACCTATGCAGTCCGTGTCTCCTCAGAAACCCACATGATTGAGGCCTGGTTGGCATCTGATGAAGCATTGGCTAGGCAATTGCAAGAGGAGGAGAATTCGCATGATGCTACCGCTACAAGAGAATTTGCTGGTATAGTGCTACTCCCACTCTCCCAGTATCTTTTGCTTTGTTTGAGGTGAATTCATTAGCTGTACTCAACTAACACTTGCGCTTACCACATGTTCATGATGCATTGTTTTTAGGTAACGTATCCTTGGAACCATCGTCACCAGCTGTTGAGTATAGACCGGCCAATAATGCAGCTCAGGTTTGTTTCTTTTCTACTCCTTTGTTTCCTCCATTGGTTCGTTGGGATCATCTGCACCTTCCATGGAAAGGGACTCTCCATATCTGAACTGAAAAATGAAAGTCCTCCTAGAATAATGATAATTTGTATATACAGGTGTCAAGGGAAGACAATATCGACCCGGATAACATGTCATATGAGGTATGCTGTTATTCTTTTGTGGAAGAACTTATACGGAATTTTCCTGTCATTTAGGATGTAGCAAAGTGTAAAATTACTTAACGGTTTAGGGAGAACAAACAATTTCTGAAGGCATACTCAAAATCTGGTGCACAGTTTCCCCTGAAGAAACTAAGTGCAGTTTGCTCATACTTGCTGCAAAGATTACCCATCTCCGGGTAGGCTGCTTACCTTTTTATCGATTGGAAGGAAAATTCAGGTTTACACATGGACACAAGTTCACCTATTCTTTGCTTTCGTGAGCTGATATCGAAATCAGTTGGATATAATTCAATTTTATCTGTAAAATGAAAGAAAAGAGTGACATGAAGCAGATTGAATGGTGTGGCGCCATGATGCATGGAGGCGAGTCGGGGTTGGCCGGGAGTACCACAAACTTCTTGAGCCCCGTGGAAGACATCATGCGTGCAGCGGGAGGAGCTCGAGCGGTGGCGGCGTCGTTGATGATGGCAGAGATGCGGTACGGCCCATAGTACCGGGGTCGCAGCTTCCCTTTGGTGACGTTGTGGAGGGAGGCCGGGGCGCGATGGCGGAGACGAAGCCAGACCCAATCACCCACGCTGTAGTGAACTTCGCGGTGATGCTTGTCGTAGAACCGCTTGTAGACGTCCTGAGCTTGCTCCAGCCGGGCCCGGGCATCAACCAGCATTTCATCGCGTTCAGCCATTGTCTTGGCCACCGCAGCCACCCTGGTTTCGCCAGGCTCATAGGAGCGGATGGAGGGTGGCTCACGGCCGTAGACTAGCTGGAACGGCGTGGTCTTGAGCGCGGACTGAAAAGCGGTGTTGTAGATGTATTCCGCCCATGGCAGCCAGCGCAGCCACTGACGGGGGCGATCGCCAGTCAGGCAGCGCAAATACATGATGATCACCTTGTTGGCTGCCTCTGTCTGGCCATCAGACTGCGGGTGGAATGCCGTCGTCATGTGTAGCTTGACTCCGGCGAGGCGCAGCAACTCTTTCCAGAAGATGGATGTGAACACGGGGTCCCTGTCTGAGACAATGGACTGCGGGATACCGTGCAGGCGCACGATGTCGGAGAAGAAAACCTGCGCCACGGACTCCGCCGAGTAAGGATGGGCCAGCGGAATAAAGTGGCAGTATTTGCTGAACCGATCAACAATGGTGAGGATGACAGATTTGCCGCCCACGCGCGGCAAAGCTTCGATGAAGTCCATCCCGATGTCCGCCCAAACTGCTGTTGGTACCGGCAGGGGAAGAAGAAGGCCTGCAGGGTGCAGGTGCTCGGACTTGTAGCGTTGACAGGTGGCGCACTCGCGTACATAGTCCTGGATCACGGCACGCAGGTTCGGCGAGTGGAAGTCACGGCGGAGGCGCTGGAGTGTGCGCTGCACTCCTTCGTGGCCGTCATCGTGGATGGCAGCGAGGAGTTCCTGGAGGAGGGGGGCGCCAGGCGGAATGTAGAGGCGCCCCTGGAACGCGACCAGCCCGTCGATGAGGGACCAGGGAGCCGCGCGCTGGGAGGAACTGATCTCCTCCTTGATGGCGACCAGCGCGGGGTCCTGAGTAGTAGCTTGTCGCAGGCGCTCGATGAAGTCAAAGCGCGGTCCTGAGAGTGCCAAGATTGCTGCCTCCGCCGTGTCACGGCGAGACAGGGCGTCGGCTACCGTATTGGTGCTGCCCGCCTTGTATTCCACGGAAAAATCGAAGCCCAACAACTTGCCCACCCAATGGTGTTGGGGAATGGTGGCCAACCGCTGATCCAAGAGGAATTTGAGGCTGAAATGGTCAGTACGTACCAGAAAGCGGCGTCCCCAAAGGTATGGCCTCCAGTGGCGGATGGCAGCACCAATCCAATCAGTTCCCTCTCATATGCCGCCAAGGATTGATGTCGAGGGGCAGCAGGGCGGCTGAAAAAGGCGATGGGGTGCTGGTCTTGGAGGAGAACAGCCCCAAAACCATGTGTCGAAGCGTCGCACTCCACGATGAAGGGCTGCTCGAAGTCGGGCAGGGCTAGTACCGGTGCTGTGGTGATGGCTGTCTTGAGGGTGACGAAGGCTGCGGCTGCTGCCTCATTCCAGGAGAACCCCTCCTTCTTCAGTAGGGCCGTCAGGGGTGCTGCTATGGCGCCAAAATCCTTGACGAACTTGCGGTAGTACCCTGCAAGCCCAAGAAAACCTCTGACCGTGCGTGCCGATCGGGGCTGTGGCCAATCAGCGACGGCCTGGACTTTATCAGGATCCATGGCCACCCCTTGTGCTGAAATGATGTGCCCCAGATACGCTATGGAATCAACGCCGAAGGCACACTTGGATCTTTTGACGAACAGCCGGTGTTGATGCAGCACGGTGAGGACAGCGCGCACATGGCGAATGTGTTCAGCCAGGGAGGTGTTGTAGATTAGTATGTCGTCGAAGAAGACGAGGACGAAGCTGCGCGAGAAAGGCGGAGAACATCGTTCATCAATGCTTGGAATGTTGCTGGGGCGTTGCATAGCCCGAACGGCATGACGAGGAACTCATAGAGCCCATCGTGTGTTCTGAACGCCGTCTTCTCCACGTCGGCGGGGTTCATGCGAACCTGATGATAGCCGGAGCGGAGGTCTAACTTGGTGAAGAACCGAGCGCCATTCAACTCATCCAAGAGCTCGTCGACCACTGGGATGGGGTATGCATCCTTGACTGTAATTGCGTTGAGGGCCCGGTAGTCGACGCAGAAACGCCACGTTCCATCGGCCTTCTTGACCCGGCAAGACGGGGGAGGAGAATGCCGATGTGCTGCGCTGAATAAGCCCCTGTTCCAGCATCGTGGTGCATTGGCGCTCCAACTCGTCTTTGTGGGAAGCGGGGTAGCGGTAGGGCCGGACCGCCACCGGCGAGGACCCCGGGATAAGGTTGATGCAGTGATCCCGGGATCGAGGCGGAGGCATGCCGGTCGGCTCTGTGAAGACCGCGGCGAACTCGTCCAGCAGGTTGGTAAAGATCGGCCGCACGCACGTCAAGAAGAAGGCGGTGCCCGGCGATGCTCATCAAAGACACCCTATGATCTCGGTGCCAAAAGGACATGGTGAGTGCGCCGAAATCCCAGAGGATCGGGCCAAGGGAGGCCAGCCACTCGGTGCCGAGGACGACGTCGTAACCAGCCAGCGGTAGTGCGAAGAAGGCGGTGGAGAATGGTTCGCCGTCGATGGAGAAGGGAACAGCACGGTAGACGCCAGGGCACGGCACCCGTTCCCCATTTGCCACCGTGACCTTCATGTTGCCGCGGGGTTGGAGCTTGAGGGAGGTGCGTGCCGCTGCTTCCTCGGACACGAAGTTGTGGGTGGAGCCCGAGTCCAGCAGGGCCAGTAAGGACGCCCCGCCCAGCTGGATGCGGACCTGCATGGTCTCGCTGGAACGGACGCCTGCCATGGCGAGAAGTGAGATGATCGGTACATCAACCGAAGCGCGCCGATGCGCTTCGTGGTCGTCGTCTTCATCGGCCTCGGCTAGATCGAGGAGGAAGATGTGCTTACAGACGCGGTTGTGACCCCTGCCAAATTTCTCATTGCAATTGAAACAGAGGCCCAATCGGCGCCGCTCCTCCGGCGATCGGGACACCGCTTCACTGGCGGCCTCGATGGTGAGGAAGAAGGCGGCGGCACGGGTGGTGGAGGCGCAGGCGGTGTGGTGGTGGCCCCGTCAAGAGGCCGCGTGTGGCCTGCCGTGGTGCAGGCGGGGCCGGAACAGCAGCAGTGTAGTACTGCTCGTGCAGCTCCAGCTTGCGCGCGAGGCTCATGGCGATGACGAGGGACTGCGGGTTGTGGACTTCCACGTCAAGGCTGAGCGGCGGCTGCAGCCCTGCTGTGAACGCCTGCACGCGCTGGGCCTCCGTGAGCGTACCGACGCGAGGAAGCAACGCCTCGAAGCGGTTCTGGTAATCGGCTACCGAGCTCGTCCGTTTGCACGCCATCAGCTCACCAAGGGGATTGGAGCGGATCGGCGGCCCAAAGCGGAGGTTGAGGAGCTCGGAGAAACGGCGCCAAGAAGCTAATTAGAGAACACATATGCAATGGAGTTCTACTTTCACCTACATAGGCTCATATGTGGTTACTTTTTAGCACTCAGTTTGGTTGAAGTATTGTGTGTCTGGATATAGAATATTGGTAGGGATTTAGATTATGTTTGGAATTCACTGGATTCCTGCTGTTGCGGGCTCCCCGGTCACTGCTAATGGTATCCAGCATAACAATAGATGAATCTTGATCTTACCAAAAATACGCTACCAAGTATGTTCGTTGCACCAGTGTCACTTCTAGGTAGCAAGCGTTCGAACTGTAGAACTGAAGCATTCTATATTGTTCTGTAATATGGTTCGGTAAATGCTGCCATCCCTACCTCGAAAATAAGGTTTGGCGAGTGTAGCCAACTCAAGTATATTGACCTTTTATTTTCTAAACCAAAGTGTTAAGACTTATTTTCACATGCTTTGAAATCAAGGAGTGCAACTGCAACTTCCATGTTTCTCTCTATAGAAGGTGTTTGGAAGTAAATAAGACTATAAGAGTGACCAGGACATGCTCATTTCCAAATCATAAAACAACAAAATGGAAATTGTGGAAACTAGTACTAGTCTTCAGTGTCCTAAACCAGTCCCGAAGTAACCCTCCATTATAAGCAGATGGGATAGCGGTGTCTCTACACCGTCAATGTTCAGGGGTTCTCTTTGGCTGGGTAGCAGCTACATCGTTCAGCTTCAGAGTTCCTTGATATCCACGTTTCATAAAAACACACACACACACGCACACACACACTTTAATTGATCAGTTCTGTTGGATCACATAATAATCTCATTTCTATGAAATTCATTTTATATTATTATGTAATTTTTGTAGCAACTACAAGCATTAGGGGATGCAGTAGGAACTCAATCCAGAGGATTATCTGATGACCTAATATCCTATTTGGTGCCTTTTAAGAACAAGTGTAACTTCTTCCCCAGGAACAATAATAATGAAGAGTACGTTACGGTTAATTTTACTCTCTTAGATTTGTTCATATTTTTCTACTTAGCAGTAGCCATATGATATATTGTAAGTTGGCTGACAAACACATAACTATATGATATCTCCATGCAGATGTGTGATCTGCAAATCAACCTATAAAAGCCGACAGAAGCTGATAAAATTGCCCTGCAGCCACTGTTACCATGCAGATTGCATAACTCGCTGGCTTAAGATCAACAAGGTAAAGTTCAATTTTATTTTGATATGATACCTCTACAATCCAAAAATAGAAGCTTTTGTCTTTTGCATCTAATGCTAAATGCGAAAATATGCATCAAACACATGAATTACGAGAACATGTTGTTTGAATATCACTCAAGGAAAGCAAAACCCAGAATACGCCATTTCAGCTTATGCATTGTCTGAACTCCATTTGATCCATACCGATTGTTGATTGCTTGGTATACAAACTTATCTTGTCTGGTATAGGAGGATTATCCGATAGTCTGATTTGTACCATTGTTCTCATTCAGGCATGCCCAGTCTGCAATGAGGAGGTATTCGGGTGAGTTGTGATGTTTGTGGCGATGCTGCGGCCTCATCGTCACATTGTGCTTTCCGACAATGTTGGTCTCCTATGGCCTATTATGCTATACAAGTCTAGTTGGCCTACCGTGTTTAAGGAGATTGTCTTTTGGTATACACGTACTGCTAACTGAACCATGTCATGTTTCATGTGTCCATCCAATTTAGTTTTATCACAATTTGATAAATATGTGTGGGTACTGTGGTTGCCAGTTTTCTGATAACGCAACCGAGCAGGAGCAGTTCAATAGATCATATGGTTTTCTATGTATTGGACCCTCTTTTACATGAGCCTGTTGTGGAAAGAAGCGAGATTGTGAATGTTCTATACCTCCATTCTGCCATCATTGCTTGTTTAAGTACTGCATTTGCTCTACAGCTTATGTATGTCCACTGGACATGGTTCTTTCAGTCAAAACTATTTTATCAGCAAGGCAGATGATATAGACAGATCCTAAACCACTACTGCTACTAATATCATTTGGTTCCTTTGTCCGGCAAGAAAAAGGTGTATAGTTAGTAGAATCTCTGTAGAAAACTTAGGGGCCTATTTTATCAGTAAGGCAGATGATATAGACAGATCCTAAACCACTACTGTTACTAATATCATTCGGTTCCATTGTCCGGCAAGAAAAGGTGTATAGTTAGTAGAATCTCAGTGGGAAACTTAGGGGTTGTTTGGTTCAAGGCCAGAACTAGCCAAACCAAAATTTTAGTATTGCCCTAAAAATTTAGCTAGTTTTTGGTTTGATTCCAATATTTGGTGTTGCCCTCGAAATTTTGGTAACACTAATTTTTTTCCCAATTCCTGGACAGCACAAGGGCAGCCAAAACGCTCGCCAAATATTTGGTGTGGCAACAGGCATTGAGTTTGGTACGTGGCAAGCTTTGGTTGGATGCAAACAGTGACATTAATTGCATGGTTAGACTGATTAACAAGTTTAGAATGATCATTTTTTCCTAAACCAAGTATTCGATTTGTGATCTATTCGAACCGTTGTGTTCTTTATCATTTAATCAACAAAACAAGACCCGTGCTGGCATATTTTGGTGCAAAAAAAAAAAGATATCATGCGGGACTCACGTGTCATACTCACAATTTTGGTATAGTTGTAATCCAAACACATCAATTTCAGTATTGCCCGTGAATTGATATGACTACGATCCAAACAATTTTTTTCCCCAGGTTTTGGCATTACCTAGGTTTTGGTATTACCAAAATTAAGAACCAAATAGGCCTGCACACCAATAACATCCTTGGACCTTGGATTAGTATTAGATCTCACTGTGATTGGTTGTTTAAACAATGGTAATTGCAAATGACATTAATTAATTAATGGAGCTGTTGTGGTAGTTGTTGGGGTACGGGTCCGAGGACCGAGAGTAGGACACTCGCCCTCATATAATCGCCGACAGAGCTCTTTCCTATCGAGGTAGCGAGACTCTGAGGCTTAGTTGAACTATTGATATCTCATTGTTTCCTTGATAATGGATACATGATATCTCTTTTATAGGACAGTTTGACTTGACACCTTATCAATCCAATCTAACCTTTCCAACTATTAAAAATAATCTTCCTAACAAATAAAATCATATTTCTAACAACAACTAGATAGATAAAGAATCCTAAAATAATCTACCTGATTAACTATTCTTTATTCTAAAAATCAACCAGCGTGCATGGAAAACAATGCACTACAATATTCATGGTACTGCTCACACGCCTGCTACGACGCCTCGTGCCTTTCTCCATAACAATAACAGGAGCATGATCCAATGCTGACTCAGATCCACTCCAACAGGAATAGATTCTTGTGTTGATAGACATTCTTGTCCGCATCTTCTTTCCATTGTTAAATTGTTCATTCCCTACTTTATTATTATCTGATTAGTTCTCCAAGGTTGTAAGACATGCAACAAACCACACAAATGAACGTTCTGTTGTACCAGAAGGTTTCATCTTTATAATGAAGAGCCTATAGGCCACGGGTGCTGCTGTACTTTTCTTTGTCACTTAGGATTTGATCTCATGACTTCTTCGGTGTTACATCTTTTCTTCTCGGTTTAGATTTGAACCAGTGATGTAACATCCTGTTTTCTTTTGTTTGTGAGCAGTAAACTTCAGTTTGTCAAAATGAGTTCAAGCACTAATTCAAATTTCAGTTCAGTTTCAAACCTCAAAATCCAACCTTCGGTTTCAACATCTTCCTTGGGCAGAATCTGAAATATGTTCTAATGAAGAGCAAAAGTATTGGAATTCAAAGTTTCAACTCAAATTTTTGGTTCCTACTCCTACCTCTTTCCTCTGTGTGCCCATGCTGTTCATGCCAGAGCCCTGGCCCTGCTCACCGTCATTTCGCTCCTGTCCCATCCGGCGCCGTGCGCGCGCAGCCCGTGCCCATCCCGCGCGCCCGCGCTCCCGCCGGTGCCCATCTTGTCGCCCGCCTGCAGAGCCACCTGCTCGCATGTCCCGTCCGCCACCGACCCTCGCTCCCGCCGTGTTGAGCTGACGTCGCCCTCGGGGCCATGCGACCACCTCCTTCCCTGGGCTACAAGAGGCCCCTGTGCATCCTTTGCTCTCCCCCACTTCATTCCCCTCCTCTCCTGGTAAGTCTCACCCAAGGAAAGACCCAAAGAGTCGTGCTCCCCCATTACCGGCCGATTGGAGCTCCATCGCTGCCATCTCCTCCTCAGCACTCCACGGGCCGATTCCTCGGAGCTGGAGCACCTCCTCGACGCCTCCGACCTTCCCCAACCGGCGGCCACGCCTCCCCGCCGCCCTAGGCAGCCGCCGCCGCGAGCCCTCCCCGCGCCGCCCTGGCTCCCGTCGCCGACCCGCTCCAGTGCTCCCCCGCCTCCTCGTACAACACGGTGAGCATCCTGTCCCTTCCCTCATGCTCATGCTCACCCCCCCTCTTCCTCCTCTCCTCCTCCGCCGCCGCCGCCGCCGTCCGCCGTGTGCCTGCCGCTCCAACCGCCGCTACCTCCCTCCTCAGCGCCGCCCGCCCCAACGCGACTCCTCGCCCTCCTCCCCCGGCCCGTTTGCCCGCCCACGCCGCCTCTCCGGCCACCGCTTGCCGTCGGCCAGGCTGCCCCCGTGCGCCCCTCACTGGCTCCCCTGCTTCCTCCCGTGGCTGAGCCTCCTCTGTTATGTGCTATCTCTACCTCTCTCTCACTCAATGACTGGTGGACCGTTCCCTTTAAGAGCTAATCAAGGCCATGCACTCTATTTAGTTCATATGTTATTTTGAAAATCATACAAACCCTTGTGATAACCTTCAAATATCAATCCCTCTGTAAGTAATGTTCAGTTAACTGATAAAATTAATTTAACTAATTATCAACTAATGCTCAAAACCATGAGATGTAAGAACTTAAATTACAAATCACGGGAAATTGAATTTGAAGCTATTCAAGAATAATTTATGATGATCTCAATATCTTGCTCTAGATACTTGAATTTTAATTGCAAATCCTATCAAATATCTTTGGTCCAAATAATAATCATCACATCTTTATTCCTCAATCTAAAATTATCAAAGATAATTAAAAATAATTAGTGTAAGAACAAGCTTGTCAAAAATATCTAGTATCATCTTCATACCCAAAAAATCATGAAGACCTTTAAAATGGTGAGTTAATAATTAAGAAAAAAGAATCATTTAAATCTTAAGTCCCTAATCTTTATCTCAAACATAACCTTGATATATGGTTATATGCATCCTTGTGTAAGTGGCAATTAAGTCAAAGATAAAGTAATTAACCCATATGCCCTTGCTATCTAATTTAAAATGCAATTTAAATTTGAAGTCTTGACAAAGTTATAATCTTGCCCAATATCAGTCATCCTATCTTTATCTCGGGATTTAAATCACTAATAGTATTTAAGAATAATTAATGTATCGATAGTTCGAAGCACAATCTTAAGAAGGGAACTCCGATAAAATATGGATTTCAAGTTTAACTCGACAAACTAAAATCATACTCCTCACATGTTGAACTCACACCAAAATCTCTAATGTTTAACGCTCATCAAATAATGCTCAGTGTTCTCTTTAACTCATGTCTAACCTAAGTATAACCCAACTCATGGGACTTTCTTAATAAATATCCAATAATTAAAGAAGCTTATAATTTAAGATCAAACCATGACAATCCCCGACCGACGATATCTTATCCTCTTCCAATCCAAAGTGGGATACTTTAGTAAATGTTTCTTCAGCTTTGATCCTCCCTTGTTTTCCCTCCCGACAGAGTTTCTTCGCCGCTTCCCCTTCCGCTCATATATCGTTGACTTTGTCCACGTTTCGCAATCGCCAAATCTTCTCTCATAATCTCGATCATCACAAATCTTAAATAAGCTCAATTGAATTTATTCGGTCTTTTGAAGTTCTTTGGATTTATTTGGTTTCTCGATCAGTTATTGCGTGATTAGAAGTTGGAATCCCGAAGAAACAACGACTCGAGTGGGATCAAGATTCAGATAAATACGAAGACCAAGAATTCAAGACCACTGGCTGAGAAGGCTTTGAGTAAGATCAAGGCCGCAGTAAATAGACCTAGGCGAGTCAATACTTTGATTATTTTGATCCTACATTTTATGCAAATTATATTCCTTTAAAATAGCAAATTGCATGCTTTAATTCCTTAAACAAATGTATGTTAAAACTTAAGATAGTTAAATACCTATTTGATAATTAATTAATAATAATGCTATCCATTGATAATTGAATCCATTATTCTATGTCATCCTAGTAACTATGTAGTAATTACTAGTATAGGTTGTATTTAAGTGACCTGCTAGTCTTGCTTAAATACCGGGACATTAAATACCACAATCATCATCTCTTTAAACATGAAATGGTTTTGGGCAGTCATTGTGAGTAAATGACTGAGAAGGTTGCGTTAATGTATGTTTTCTCCTCAAAACCCTAATAACTTGTTGTTACTGTCTATGAGGATGGTAAGGTGGATGGTATGTTGATGGGTGCTAATGCAGCCCAAAAAATATTGATATGTGAAACGAACCGCCCAGATAACCCTAAGGATTTAATCTTGTCATGACCTTCCATGTAAAACAAGTACAACTATAAGTCTGTAAAGTACAACTTGGCTTAGTAAAATTGTTAAACCCTGAAAGTCATTTCGCTAGATGAGGAATGGGATTGTGCAAGCACTGGATACATCTGGCTTGAATGGGACACCGATGCAAGGTGAAGTTGCCAGTCACTGAGGTGTAGCTCTGCTACGCCAGTCGTTGAGGTGAACATCCCGCACAATTTATCGGTGCAACCCCATATGGGTGAGATGACGGAAGTGGCAAGATAATTTGAAAGGTTATTGTGATGATCTCTCAACTACATGACCAAGGAACCATGTGAGGCAACGAGTTGATTGTCTCTTATGGGTAAAATGTGCAATCTTTGCAGAGTTATAAACTGTTTAAACAGCTATATCTACGGTCATAGGAGGACATCGGAACTTAACTTGAGTTAGTTCTATTTCAAAAACCTTAATGGGCGGGATGGAAATGTGGCGGGCTCACCTAGCCCTGAGCTTGGATTTTTCCTGGGTCGTCATACTTAGCGATGTTAATAAATAGAGGTAGCTCCAATCAAAGTAAGCATAAGGTGGAGGTTCCGTTAGAGGGAACCACTACTGATATAAATATTGCACAATTACTCTCTTTAATAAAATACAATTTGTTAAAATGCTAAGTGATAGGAATTTATAAGTATGGTCATTGAAAATGTTGCTTTTGCAAATAAAGGAGCTCGAGCCATCATTGTTAAGCCTTGCATGTATATTATTGCATCCTGTGTATTGGCTCACGAACACGGAAGTTGTACTCACCCTCGCTCTCCCCAAAAACTAACAAAAGTTGTGAATCAAGGACACTACACGTATTTCGAGGATCTAGATGTTGATGGCCAAGAGCTAGGTCGCGAATTCCAGTTGGCTGCCTGTGGGCGTGTCCTGAGGGTCCCACCTGTATGAAGTTTTCCATTTCTGCTGCTGCTGCTTATTGATTTCAGCCTGATCGGCCTATGAGTAAGTCCACTATTATATTTATGCTTCCGCATGATATGTTTTTGATATTTAGTAATGTAACTGTGAGCACTACCTACTGATCCAGGGAATAGTGCGGTAAAATCACAGAAGATTCTGGATTGCGAAATCCGGGTCCGACAAGTGACTTCCTTGGTGTTTGTAAATGTCTCTAACTAGCAATTTATACAAGTATTTTATATGTGTTTTTGGCATGCAATGGGCAACAATAACAGATAGCAAGTATGTGTAGGCTGATGAACGATAGCAACAGCTCAGACAAAAAAAGACGAAAATAATCGCATGAAAGTGCAAAGCAGTTTCTGATGAGCAAATTCCAGTAACATTCTTATCATGAAAACTCGGAAGTTCGGGGGGAATTTGCTTCAACAAAGCTTTGGTACACAAGGATCAGGTGCCACAGAACATACCAAATATGTACGTCACTAAATTCACAATTTACATATGTAACATGCTCCTAGAGGGACAAGAGGAAATAAAAATCACTTACCCCTTCAATTACATTACAAGATTGGAAAATATTGATAAAAGCAAGCACACTGCGGCGGAAAGAAAAAAACCATATAGTTTCTATAGATATCGACTTAACTGATTCGACGAATCTACACAAAACTCCAAGGTGCGTTTTTCTGCGTGAGGTATTGTGGTTTTACAACCACTGAATCCACACATAGACCTCCTTTTGTGTGTGTGCAATCTATTTGAACCATTGCAAATTGGATATTTATCGATTCATTTGAGTTCTTCACAACAAAATCGCCAACATGGTGATTGATCCAGACACCTGGTTCAGTTAAATAACACTTGGAATGAGCATGTTGTCCATCAAAAGTTGATAGTTGGAAGCGCGTTGGCTTTATATCCCAGCCATGGATGTGCTCGGAGCTATAAACATGTCCACCAAGCCGCTTGAATGGTCTGCCTAGATGAAGACGGAAAAACAGGCTATATGTACCTTCTGGGAAGCAGAATTCAACCTCCCCTCTGATTTCGAACCACCAAATTTGCGAGAGATAAGCAACCAAATGAAACCTGCAAGAAAAACAACATAAGGTTTCAAACATTTTGGCTGTGCAATAATACAATTGACAAAGTACAAGTAACACAAGGTATACACTAGAAACATATTTAACATGGATAGGCACTGTAGCATGCCACTAAAGCTAATATGCTCCATTATCTCACATGAAAAGCATGATTAGCCAATGCAGGTGAACTAAAAGTGCAATTTTAAAACATGGCAGATAACCAAAATTTCAAGATCCCACCTTTTTTTCTTTTTCCAAGAACAAGGTCTAAAAGTTTTTAAAAAAACGGGCAGGAGCACTGCCAAACATTAATAGGAGAGAAATAAAACAAGGTTTTTAATACAGTCCCTGAAGAAGGTGGGGAGGGGGCAAAAATAATCTATAGGACACAGTCGCACAACTCAATTGATGTGGACCAACTCCATTGCATGTCATGTGTCCTTTCACGAATATCAAAGCGTGACGTAATAGTCTTCAGTATTCAATTCGTGAAAATTCGTATCAGTGATTTATGAGGTTGTGCGCTTCGGTATTCGTAAAAGGACACGTGTCACATGATAAAGTTGGTCCACATCAATTGAGTTGTGGACCAGGTCCTATAGAATTATTTTCCGGCGCAACAGGCCGCGCCGAATCAGGAAACTAGTGCCCAGAGGACATAAGTAAGCCAATTAGTTTTTTAAGTGACAAGAACATAAAGGTGGATGAACAGGCCTCAGGCATGCAATGGTGCTACTTAGCTTCAACAATATGCACCACGGAACCCAAATACTCACCCCCAAACAAATTATGGGACTGAACTGAACACGTTTCCAACAACATCAAAATCTCACATACGCTAATCAGTAATTACATATCCTAATGGCAAACAAATTCACCTAAGAGCATGTATTAACAATATCTTCTACTTTAGGATTCTACAAATTAAACATCGCCATATATCATATAAAATTGTAGTACAAAGTTTCTATAAATGGGAGCAATTAAAAGTTGCCAAAATTTGGTTTGATGAAAGCACCTTGATTCATCATTTGGAATGAAGTTCCAATATCTCCTATCATCAATGCCGATTATTGAAAGCGCCCTTGAAGAGATTGACATGCAGATACCTCCACCACCCTTGTCGAGCCAGAACTCCTACACAATGCGCCAAATAAATTTCAGATGTATAAGCAATGACAACATCAATTCAAACAAAAAATAACCCAACCAAACAGTTCACACGAACGTATGAGAACAATACGATTTCAGAGTCTTTAATCAAACACAGTATGATCCATAGTGGTGTAGTTAACCAAAGAGATGGCACGTTTATCCAGAGTACAAGTCTCGGACAAAGCACACACCTTGGTGCCGCCGTCGAAGCGGTTCCGTCGACAAAGCCATGTGTACACCCCCTTCTTGGGGATTGCCTCTGCCTCAAGCATGGTAACTGCCTGGCAACCTTCCTCGTCGTCGCTGACGGAGGTGAGGATGCGCGCATAGTTGCGCGGTAGCTTGGCCTCCCAGACGCTATCCACAGATGCGGTGCCATGGAACGTGCGACTGAGCTACGCCATCCAATAGATCTCCGGCAAGTCCAGCCTGAGCAGCACCTCAGCGACGCAGTTCTCTGGCAAGTCCCTAAGCACCGTCCCCCCACCCACCCCTCCCCCTCTGTCATAACCCCATCGTCGGCGAGATACTGCACTCTAGGTTAGACGCTTATACTCAAGAGTCGACGAACAGGAAGGGGGAAGCAGAGAAGGAAAAGAGGAAAATGAGCTACAATATTTTCATTGCTTTTCGATGACTCTCCACGAAGTACAGCCACCACACATGTACTCTCTCTCGATTACATGGGACTGGCCCAATACCGTTTCACATACGGTTTGACATACTCAACACACTTCCTACTCTGTATTCCCCACTCGGATGGCTTCGTCATCCTCTCGCTTAGCTGCAGTCCCGACATTGCCGCCCTCCCTATCACTAGCTTGCCCCCAAGCTGGAGCTCCAAGGAATTGTGTTCGCAACACGTCGTAATCTTCCCACGTTGCCATGGTCGCCGGCAGAGACATCCACTTGATGAGGACCTGCACGTGAGCTGAATTGCCCTTCTTGACCAACCGCTAATCCACAATCGCTTCAGGCTCAACAAAGTCCATCGTTAAATCATGCCAAGCTCCATCTGGTATAGGTAAAGGACATAATAAGCTAGGCAATTTACAATTTTTATGTTTGGCTTGCTGGCAGACTGAACACTGTTTAACAAAAATTTTAACATCTTGTTTGAGTCCTGCCCAACTAAAGAGTTTCTTAACTCGATGATAGGTAGACTGAATTCCAGAATGCCCTCCAATAGGTGAGGTATGGAAGGCTTGGATCAGTTTGGTGTGGAGGCCGGCATTGGATCCCACACAAATTCTGCGTTGATACCTGATGATACCTTCCTTCAAAGAATACCCTTGTTCATTTGAGTCAGTCACTGATAATTGCAACAATAACTCTTGAGCTTTTGCATCAACCTCATAAGAATTAATTACTTCTTGGATCCCAAGTGGTTGTGCTATTGAAATTGACTAAATGTGATATAAGTGTCCCACCCTTGATAAGGCATGTGCTACTCTATTGTTTTCCCCCTTTTGGCACTGGCATGTATACTGTAATCCAATCAATTTAGTCATGGCCTTTTTCTGCAACTCTGAATGTAGTACTTGTTCCTCTAAATTACAAAAGCTTTTATGATCTGTTTTGATAACAAATGGTCCTCTTTGCAAGTATTGTCTCCATTTGTCCACTGCCATCTAGCCATGAATTCCTTTTCATAAATGGACAGCTTTTGGTTGTTAATGTCTAATGCTTTGATGTAAAATGCCACAGGATGTCCCTTTTGACTTAACACTGCTCCAATTCCGGTGTCACAAGCATCAGTTTCTATGGTGAAGGATTGATTGAAATCTGGTAATGCAAGTACTGGGGTCTGATTCATGGCTTGCTTCAACTTATCAAATGCTCTTTGAGCTTCTTCAGTCCATATAAATCCCCTTTTGTGTAATAAGGCAGTTAAGGGCTTTGCTAGGATGTCATAATGTCTAACAAATTTCCTGTAATACCCAGTGAGTCCCAAAAAACCCCTTAGTTCATGTAGGATCGTAATGGCAATCAGAAGGGGGGTTGAATGATTGCAGCGAATTGACTCCCGAATTCCAACTTCTTGTGCGCAAGAACTCCAGAATCTCTCGGATGACTTCTAGAAGAACTTCACAGCAAAAGCTTCCTCAGGCGCACAGCAAGAACACCAAATAAAGAACCAAGGTTGAAAGAATCTGGACTTTATATATCAAACTTGATTTGTGTCTACAAAGCGCTCAGCAAGCACCCCTCAAAGCCTCCAATCGAAGGACCTCTAAACCGCAGCAAAACAGCAAGAAAGCTACGGTCAAGAAACTACCAAAATCCCCTTAAAAGCTCATACGCAAGCCGCACCCCTCTGCCTCCTCTTATAGGCAGGATTCTATCCGTGTTTCACACGACATACACACGAATTCTATCTCTAAACACGTCCAGATATAGATCTCCTTCCATATCTCTAAAACCTTCCATAACATCCACGCCGTAAGCCTCCAGGAAACCGCCTCCCGTAGCTCCAACGTGATCCACCTTTGATCTCCACGTGCTCCAGTGCGATCCAAACCACCTCGTGACATCCACGACCTCCAAGACCTCAGATCTCCCCATCCTAGTCCGAGTCAACCTCATCACCGACTGTGATTCGTCCTCACGCTCAACCTACACATGCAAAGACCAAAGAAACCAAATCTTGGTACAAGTTCTCTAACTTGACCATCCATTAGCTCACTCACACCCATAAACACTATCATGCATCATGCAACAACCAAAACTAACAGATTTAACTTATTCTCAGTCAAATCCTCAAAACGACAACTTTACAGAGTATAATCGGAACTACCGCCATTATATCCCCGGTACTACCGCATAAGCGGTACTACTGCTTAAAGCACTACGGAACTATCACTCCTCGGGAAATCTCAAAAACTTCCGAAAACATGCTCTCTGGAAAATCCATACCGCAACCTTGCGATCAAACCTTTGTGCGGAACTACCGCCGTTCAAACTGCGGTATTACCGTCCTGCGGTCGTACCGTTCCTCAGCTACGGTACTACCGCTTTTCACTTAACAGTGCTTGTCAGAAACACTCTCTCTCTCTGAGAAACCAAGCGCGGTACAACTGCCGGCAAACCAACGGTACTACCGGACAACGCGGTACTTCCGCTTTCACAAGCGTCCGGTAGTTCCGCAGATATAAAACCGGAACTACCGTTCTCAAGAAATTCAAAACTAAAACACAAGAGTCGGTACTACCGCCAACAATTGTACGGTTGTTCCTCTTAGCGGTAGTTCCGTGGACACAAAGCCGGTACTACCGCAAAACCTGACAAATGCTGATTTTCGACAGAATTTAACAGAACTCAAAAAGCAGGTCAGCAACTAAGATCACAAGCATGTTCCAGAGACAATGTAGTCAACATTTAAACACCAGAACTAAGTCTTCCTTATTGTCAATGTGTTCATCATCAAATAACATGACCAAAAACCTCCTGGTCTTACAGTTCAGTGACATTACAAGGAACTGGCCACTGTAACATTGCCTGAGTTTTAGTATCATCAGTAGCAACTCCTTTGTCTGAAATTATGTGTCCCAAGTACTCTAATGTCCTTTGAGCAAAACTGCATTTACTCCTCTTGGCTACCAATTATTGCAGCCTCAAAGTTTCCAATACTATACTCAATTGTTTGAGATGGTCTGACATATCCTTACTATATATCAAAATATCATCCATAAAGACAAGTATGAATTTCCTCATATAAGGTGCAAAAATGGAGTTCATGAGACACTGAAATGTAGCAGGGGCATTTGTTAAACCAAAGGGCATTACCCTAAATTGGAATTGATCATGATGAGTCTTGAAGGTAGTTTTATACTCATCTTGTTTTACCAGATGATTCTGATGAAAGCCAGACTTCAAATCAAGTTTAGAGAAGAAGCTAGTGCCAGCTAACTCATCAAGTAATTCATCAACTATTGGCATGGGAAATTTACTCTTAACTATTACTGAATTTAGCTTCCTATAGTCAACACAAAACCTCCAAGTGTCATCCTTCTTCTTTACTAACAACACTGGAGATGCAAATGGGCTAAGGCTTGGAGTGCCAATACCAACTTGAATCATTTGATTCACTTGTCATTCAATCTCATCCTTTTGCAATGGAGAGTATTTGTAGGGCCTGGAGTTAACAGGGGCTACATCTGGTAATAAGGTGATAACATGATCAAACACCCTATGAGGTGGTAGTGTCTTTGGATCTTGGAACACATCCTCAAACTTGTTCAACACAGCCTGAACTGGTTCTGGAATCTCCTCTAAATTTGGTTCTTGTTCCTTTTCGAGCACCACAGTGGCCCAAATATCATTGCCATTGTGCCACTTCTCTACTTTGTCCACCGAAATCTCTTGTAATTCAACCATGTTTCCTGGGTTGATGACTCCTTGTAACCTCACTATTTTGCCTTTATGTTGGAACTCCACCCATTTTTCTTCCCAGTGACATTTCATCATTCCACACTTGGCTAGCCAATCTGCCCCTAAGATGGCATCATACCCCCCCTAAATTCAAGACATTCATGTCATGTTGAAACATATGGCCTTGCACCTACCAAGTCATTCCTAGCATTACTTTGTTGTTGTGCATTACTTCTCCATTATCCACTTTGATTGCCATGGTGTCAATTGTTACTGGTTCTCTCTTCATCCTTTCTACCATTACTGAGTTTACAAAACTATGAGAGCTTTCAGAGTCAATCAATATCAACATTATTTGATTTCCCACCAATGCTCTTAGCCTTATAGTAGTTGTTTGTTCTGAACCTGCTATTGCATTAACTGAGATGCATTTCCTCTTCGGCCTTGTCCTCATCAGCTACTACTGCATCTGGCACTTCATCAGACAGAATTTCTTGCACCTGGATTACCTTGATTTGCCCTTGAGGTGTTATCTAACACTTATGGTTGGGTAAATATTTATCTCCACACCGAAAACATAATACATTAGCCCTCCTATATTCTTTCAATTGCTTAGCCTTCCATAGTTCGCCCTTGTCCAATTTTGCATATTGAGCCACTTCTTCTCCTTTATTGCTCACTTTAGTTCTTCCAGCACCTGGGTTGTAAATATTACCTCAGCCCTTATGCATATACCTTTTGGCTCTTTCTAGTACACTTTCCTTCAAACAAGCCAAAGAAGCAACCATTGCTACTGTTGTTGGCATTTGAATTTCGACAACAGCTCGAAGGTTGTGATCGAACAACCTGATCTGATATACGAGGGCATCAAATTTTCTTTTATATTCTTCTACTGTACTAGTCCGTCTTAAGAGTAACAACTCCCTGATTTTGTCTCTTTGCGTGTTTCCTTCAAACTCAGACACTACAGCTTCTCTAAATTGCTTGCAATCATGCCATCCGTTAGTTACCTTGTATGCTTGGTACCAATGCACAGCACTATCCTTCATATACATTGTTGTCGTAGCCACCTTAAATCCTTTGGGAATCATATATATTGCAAAGAATGTCTGACACTTATCCACCCAGATTCTAACATCAGTACCATCAAACTTGGGAAATCCATCTTAGGCATCCAACTTCTCCTTCCCTGATCCTGACCTCCTCGGCTAGATTCTTGTATTTCAACCATAACAGGTGTAGGAGGGGGAAATTGTACCTGTGGAGGGTTCAGCGTTGGAGGCAATGGTGCTGGAGGATTGGTCGGCAACTCCACTCGCTGAATCCCTAACCCCCTGCCTCATTCCCAATATTCTCGTTTCATCTCTGGCTGGAATCACCAGTTGAGGCGGTGCGGCAGTCTTGAGCGTCTTCGTCGCTGAGACTTGTTCTTGTTGTACCTTCCCAATTGATTCCATTATCATGGTCAGCTTCATCTGCATATCATCCATTTTCACTCCTTGTTGGTCCAATCGTTGATCTACCGCCGCCATATGAGAGTTCATCTCTTCTCGTATCATTTTCATCTTCGATTTTCACAACTCTACCAACCCCGCCTCCACCCCTTCCATTGTCATCATCACTTGACGAACTTGGACTCCCTGCTTAGCCGGAGCCGTGGTGTTTCCCCCTCTAAGCTAATTGAACCTAGGGTTAGGATTTACAGCGATCGCCGAAGCAACCACTAACATCCCTTGGGACTTCACCAATCAAGGCCGCGAGATTCTTGGGAATAAGCCGACGAATCGAACCAGCTCTGATACCATCTGTCATAACCTATCGGGACCTCGGGCAAACAACCCCGAGACCCTCTGTGCATCCCGAACTAGTCCTATGATCAGTAGCTAGCTCGCACAGTTACAACATAGATAAAATCATATCCATACAACAAAACTAAAGACGAAGCAGACAAATTAATATTTATAGAATCAAAAGACCTTATGGTCAAGGTTTTTACAGAGTTGCCACGCAGGGCTCAACACCAACAGGTTACAAGCAGCGAAAACAAAACATCTCGTGGAAGCCATTTGACATGCCCACAAGCTATCGATTGGAGGACGTCCCCTAGATCGCACAATCTTCAAAGTACTCCTCTTCATAAAACTCTGAGCTCCCTGGGACCTCTTCGGCGACTGATCAAGCAGAGGGCATAAAGCCGTGAGTACTTTGAATATACTCAGCAAGTCGTAAGAAAATGTATGCAAATAGTATTCATACTGGCTTGACAAGGATAGATTTATGGTTATTTTGCAGAAAGTAGTATTGACTGAAAATACAGTAAGTAGATTGAAAGCACAAGTTGAATAACTAATACATAAGTAATCAGTTTCTTTGAAACAGCTCGTGAACACCCCCCCCCCCCCGTTCACTTCCCAGACCACTCCCACGACTAGGACGTGGTACTCGGAACCAACCACGACCACCTTTTTGAGGAAAATCTATCCCTAGTGCGAAATCACCAGGTCTATAACCGAGGACACGGCTATTCCAATAGTTTTACACTCTGCAGAGGTTATACAGCTTGACCCACAAGAGATAATCATCTTATATTGTCCGCTCACACACTTTCGAGGTGTGCGACTAAGAGATTATCACAAGGCCTTTACGAAGCTCTGTTTTGACCCGGTTTTGTTCGCTAAGGTTTCACTTCCGACTGGCTCCACAACTCCCAACATCCACCTTACAAAACAACACCCCAGTCGACTGGCCCCCTCTTGTGCCAAGTGTGAATGTCAATCTCAGGGTTCACACTTCCACCAAAATAGAACCGAATCAAAGCATTGCTAGTTATTCGGCCAGATTCACCCTATAAATGTACTTGTGGTTGCACGATAAGGCCCAGATCAATGGCGCACAAAGTTAAGTCCTTTATGACTACTCAGGCAAAATATCTCCATCCCAATGTGCACGATCATTCGCCTGAGTATGAAATCATTTTTTGTTCAACCCGACCAAATGATAACCCTTGCCATGGCACAACAACTTTTAATAACAGTGGCCGCGCCACAATTCCATATTTCATTAGTCAAGTTCAACATGAAAGAATCATGAGATCGAGAGACCATCGCATAACTAAAATAGGGCTAAGCATAATACGCAACTATGTTGGTATAACAATAAGGTCCAACTAGGAGTACCCAACCTATGGTGTCCAAGGGAACATGTCATCACAACTATTCAAGGAATCATACTGTCGAGTAGGCACTTAATTACTTCCCAAACCATTTTTATACAACTAGCCATGTTGTTGATATAAAACAATATAATTTTATAAACTGGGTACGACATAATTAAAGGTCTACGATTTGTCTTCGTTGATGAGTTGAGATGCTTCGGTCGAGGTCGTCGGGTCCAAGAACTCCTCGAAAATGTCGGAATCTACACGTTCGATCAAAGCAGGCGTAAAACACTCCCCCTCCCACCGACAAGGCCACAGTTCCCATGAACCAAGAAACAACCGCTGGGGCTGTCGGGACCCCGGGTATGCAACCCCGAGACCCTCTGTGCATTCTGAACTAGTCCCATGATCAGTAGTTAGCTCACACAGTCGCAACATTGGTGTACTCGTAACCATACAACAACACAGCTAAAGAAGTAGGCAAATTAATTATACATAACAGCAAAATGAAGCAGGCTCGAAGTGGCCATCCGATAGGTCCACGACTAGATCCACGACCAGGTCCACGACCAGAATAAACTTGCGGCGGAATAAAACAGGCTCGAAGTGGCCATCCGATATGCCCACAGGCAATCGAGTGGAGGACACGGCCTAGTGCGCATGGTCTTCGAAGTAATCGTCCTCGTAGAGCTTGGTACTCCCTAGGTCTTCTTCGACGACTGATCAACAAAGAGCGTAAAGCCGTGAGTACATAAAGTACTCAGCAAGTCGTAGGGAACAGTATGCAAATAGTATTCATGCAAGGCTTAACAAGGACATCTTTATGTTTAATTTGCAAAAAGAAGTATTGACAGTAAATACGGTAAGTAGATTGAAAGCACAAGTTGAAAAACTAATACATAAGTAATCAGTTTCTTTGAAACAACTCGTGAACACTCTGTTCACTTCCTAAACAACTCGTGAACACCATGTTCACTTCCTAAGCAACTCGTTTCCAACCACGACAATATTTTTGAGAAAAATCTACCCCTCATGTGAAATCACCAGGCATTGTCCATAATCGGGGACACGACTATTCGAATAGTTTTACACTCTACAGAGGTTGTACAGTTTGACCCATAAGAGATAATCATCTTATATTGTCTGCCCACACACTTCCGAGGTGTGCGGCTAAGAGATTATCATAAGGCCTTTACAAAGCTCCATTTTAACTCGGGTCTGCTCATTAAGGATTCGCCTTCTTGGCCCCCCTCTTGCGCCACTCATCAACCCAAACAGAATTAACTCAAAACATTGCTAATTATTTAGTCAGGTCCACCCCATAAATGGACTTATGATTGCACGGTAAGGCCCAGATCAATGGCGCACAAAATTAAGTTCTTAGCGACTACTCAGACGAAACATCCTCATCCCAATGTGCTTCCTGCACCCCATTTACTTCACGATCATTCTCCTGAGTATGAAATCATTTTTTGTTTAACCCGACCAAATGACAACCCTTACCATGGTACAATAAAAAATTTAATATTAGTAGCAACACATGCCACAATTCCATATATCATTTAGTCAAAATTAATCATCATTGAATCAAGTGATCGAGAGACATCGCATAACTAAATCAGGACTAAGCATAATATGCACCCATGTTAGTATTACAATAATGTCCAACTAATAATACCCCAACCTATGGTATTCAAGGGTACATGTCAACATATCGCTCATAATTATTCAAGGAGTCATACTGTCAGGTGGGTATTTAACTATTTTGCAAACCATTTTTATATAACTAGCCATGCATGTTGATACAAAATAATATAATTTTAAAAACTGGGTACAACATGATAAAAAGTCTACGGCTTTCCTTCGTTAAAGAGTTGAAAAGCTTCGGTCGAGGTCGTCGAGTCCAAGAACTCTTCAGAAACGTCGAAATCGATCCGTGCAAAAAGAGCCAAATAAGCAAGAAAACTCAAATAAAATCCAAAAAGAACCAAATTAGAACCAAAAGAAAGGTACTGAATTAGATGAATTTAGAAACTTAAATCACTCAAATCAGAGCTCGAACGAAAGAGAACGAGCCCTCGGAAGGAGGTCAAAAGAAGGCTTCGACTACCAGATCCAAAGAAGGATATAACTACTCAACGTGGTCGTAAGAAGGATACGACTACTCAACGTGGTCGTAAGAAGAAAGAAGGATTCGACGGATCGACGCGGTCAAAAGAAGAAAGAAGGATTCGATGGCTCTATGCGGTCAAAAGAAGAAAGAATAGGGCACGGGGAGCTCACCAAGACCGGGAGAAAGGCTGGAGGAGGTCGGAGACGACGAATGGCGGTTGAGGACGGCGCGGACTCCAGTGAACTCTTCGACGACGAGGAAGTGGCGGGGCTAGAGGCGATGGTGCGAACTCCAGCCGACTGTGGCGAAACTCGAAGCAAAGCAAAACGGGGCGAGAGAAAAATGGAGAGTTGAGGGGGAAACAAGAGGCAAAGACTCCCTGGTGCTTTATTTATAGAGGAAGGAGGAGGACCGGGCAACTAGATGAAGCAGTGGGAAAAGGGGGAGGAAAAATGCGACAGGGCGAAGATAACAACATTTAATACGCATGTGACTGAGAAAAGAGAGGGAGGAAAAACATGCTGGAGGTGACAACATTTAATGCGCATGTCGCTACGGAGACGATAGCATTTAATGTGCGAGGACTTTTGTGACGGCCGTAACACGGGCGCTGGTGGCGTGGGCACCCGCGAAGGTGATGGTGACCAAGCGAGGAAGAGGGGCTGAGAGGCAGGGCTGGTCGAAACCAAGAGGGCGGTCGACACCGAGAGGGCGGTCGAGACCGAGAAGCTAGTCGAAACCAAGAGACTGGTCGAAACCAAAGGCTGATCAAAACAAATAGGGAAAGGGAATTCTAAATACTAGATAACTCTAAATAAACCAAATTTTGAATTAGTTGAAATTGGATTAACTCATATTAAATTGTTTTTAATTTCCAAGATTCCAAGTTAAGATTTAGAAATTCAACAAACCAAATGGTTATTTTTATTTTAAATTTTTTCAAAAACTCCTAAAAATCTGGGATGTTACAGGGGCTCAACAACAGTACAGGGTGAGTGACTTGGAGAGCAGCAGCAGGGACACCGACGACTTGGAGAAGGGCGGTGAGTTACGCCTTAGCGCCAGAGAGCCCATCGCGTTGGTGCCGCGTCGGTGGCCGTGTTGTCGGGTAGGGGGGCTCTCGGCGACATCGTCGGCGTCAGTTGCTCCCAGAAGGTGACCACCACCACCGAGTAGCTCCCTTCTTGCTTCCCCCCTTGTTTGTCTCAGCAAGTTCTTGCAACGGTACGAATCCAAGTAAATTGGGAAAAATTTCAACTTTTCGCTGACCTCGGCTGTTCTTGATCAAAGAAGGGATTCTTTCCGCTATTTCTTCTTATCTTTTGCCGTCTTTGATGCGGTGGAGAAGAGGAGAGAGGAGTTGCGTGGCTTTGCGTATGCTCTGGGTTTCGAGTTGCTTGATGTGTTGGTTGCTTGGTCTCGACGTTTCTTGGGTTAGGCTGGTACTGGGGAGAGGAAATGGAAGTCATGGAAGAAGACGATACAAAGCATGTACAAACAAACCTACAAGAGGATTCTGTGATGGAAATAGGTTTTGTTTTCGCCCATGGGGAAGTGCAAATTTTCTCCTATTTTTTTCAAGGCGCGGTGATACGATCATATGAGTCGTCGCTCTCACTGGCCGTGTATCGCGATGTTTTTTTTTTGCCCAGAGGGAAGTAGGTTTTTGCACCCTAAATGGCACTGTTTGAAGCGACATTAGTAAAGATGGTGTTCTCGCAGTCGCAATTGCAAAAATGACGTTTTCTTCCGCATCCCGTGGCCGTGCAAACGAGGCGCCACGTGTCGGGCCCGAGGCTTGTCCGTCCCGTGGCCGGGCGTACAAGGCGCCACGTGTCGCGAGGCTTGTCCGTCCCATGGCCGGACGGATGAGAGTGTCATTTTTGCAATTGCGGCTGCGAAGACGCTATTTTTGCTAATTCCGCTTCTAATAATGTCGTTTAGGGAAAACCTCGGGAGTAGTTGTCGAAAAGACTAATCCTGTCAGTCTTGTTCCATGTCCTTGCCTGTAAAAATGACATGAACTGAGCCCAGACGGCTAAGATCAGGTACATCTCGTGAGATATGTCAAACCTGGTCTATGCTTATCTGAATGGCTTAATGGTAGGGCGCTGTTATGTTAACGATCGAAGACACTGTTCAATCGTTACTGTTGATGCTGCTCAGATTTCAGAACAAGAATGAGATGCAAAGAATTTTCTTTCTTTGTTCTGCAGGTGAAGTTCAACATCTTTTCAGTGCCCCAATCAATGGTGGAGCCACTGTAATGCACGGGGTGCAGTTGCACCCCCAAAATTTTTGCACAAAAATCTGATATATACCCCCTTAATACATAAAGTATACACTACACATACTAACATGTATACTCCTCAACTCCTGGCAAGCCCATATAACATTAGGCCCAACAAAATCTGAGAATCAAGCCCAAATTAACTAGTCAAGGAGGTGTCAGGCCTAAGTGTTATCTGTCCATCCAGGCGCTCTGGCAGCAGCACAGGGGCACAGCACCGCAGCCGGTAGCTCATCGCGGCATCAGTGCATCGCGGCGCTCTGGCGCCGCTTCTGGATTCTGTGCCGACGATCTCGGCCTCGACGCGTCGGTGGTCGGTCACGCCCCTCGAGTCTTGACCCCGAGGACCGCTCGTCCGCCCGTTCCCCTCCTTGGCTCCAGGTTCCTTCAAGGCCTAGTGTTGGATTGATCTCTGTGTTCCTTTCCTTATACCCCTTGCTACCTACCTGCTGATTTATTTGCATGGCATCTTTGCATCCTGCTGGTTCAGTTGCTTCATATGATAAGGATAAAGTTCTTAAACTCGCTAAGTTTTATCCTAAAGATTTCTCGAACACAGATTTGATCCAACTTTCTTTGCAACTTAATATGTTTATCACTAACATGCATTAAGATACAAGGTTTTGAGAAGTGAAGAATCTCAGTGAGCTCTCTATTAAACTTGTTGAGATAAAGAAGCATGATCGCTATAAACTTGTTTATTTGCTGCTCAAATTGGTATTGATATTTCCTGTGGCTACTGCAAGTGTAGAGAAGGTATTTTCGGCAATGAATCATGTGAAGAACAAGTTAAGAAATAGCATGGGTGAACAATACTTGAATGATTGCTTAGTTACGTACATTGAGTGTGAATTTTTTCTACAAGTTAGTGATGATGCTGTCATCAATCGCTTTCAAAGTATGAAGGAACACCGTATCAAGTTGTAATTAAGTAATTTTCTAAAATATTTTGTGATGTTGGTTATAGTGTGGACATGTAATTTAACACATTTGAACTTATGTACTATGTTATTTGAACTTATGTTGGAACAGTTGTGTCTTAAGTTCGCACTCCCATCGTCAAAATCTTGGCTCCGCCACTGGCCCAATTGAGACGAGTCATGACACACTAGTCATGTCTGGTGACGTCATTGCCCCATGAGATGAGGCTGTAGGGAAGAGCACAGTACTAGTTCTAGGGGTTAGTGTCAAGTTGTTGATTAAATCCTTTCGTCTTAGTGCTGAAAAATTCTAGCGTTGTTAAGTGCAGCGGAACAAAAAAAAATGACATAGGCTATTCATGTACTTCTAGTATCCGGAAGCAGATCCTCTACGATTAGAGGTAGTGCATTAGGCTAACCTTAACCATATGATCAAAAGCCAACAGTTGAGATCAAGTACTATAGAATTAATGCTGCAATGAAATCGCTGTAGTTTTTTCGTGCACAGTAAAACATCACTGTTGCTATAGTATGTTATAGTAATACTATAGCGATAGGCCCAAGAAATTGTGCGTGCAGTGACGCGTCAAAAAATTGTGCGCACATGGACTCTCTGCGTCACTACGGAGGATCTGCGCAAACTCATTTTGCCACTTAAACGATACAGGGTAGCCGCACGTTCTGTATCGGCCTCGATACCGGTCATACTAGCTTCGATACCGGTCAATATCGGCTATACAGGATAATACCGGTCATACCGACAGAATTAATAATACCGTCTATTGTACTCATTGAACTATAAGTTATATCCGATTCTAGTACTATGTATTTGAAATAATATTATAAATAAAATTTAGTGTGTATATAATTAAACATATATGTACTTATTAATATATATTATTATATTAAACTCTTGAACAGCTGATATAGACCGGTACCAAAATGTCTCATTCTAAAAACCAAATCGGTATAGCCTCCCTAATGATATTAACAAGTATGGATCCACGTCCCAGTATCCAGGGTCTTCAGGGAAAAGGAACAGAAAGAGGTATACCTCACGTCAAAAACAATTTTCAGATGTCTAGCTAGTAAGACGATAATTGTAGTTATTTCTATCTCGGCAATGATACAATATTAGTTTAAGAGTTAATGGTTTCGGTAATTTCAGAGGTCCGATGGCTGCGCGTAATCTTCCAAATAAGATTCAGACAGTTCCAGAAGAGAGTTCAGAAAAGGAGTCTCAAGAAGCAACCAGATATCCCTCGACTAAGCAAGGGTCTATTTGGTAGAGCTTCAGCTCCTGAATTCTCGACCGGAACAGCAGCTGGTGCAGACATGGAAAACGTATCGCTTTCCAACTAAAGTCAAGGACATTGCATTCGCATGCGTTCATGGTACTGGAGATTATTCTCCTTTTGGGGGGTCTGCGGATCAGATCGTAATCCGATAGCGATGTGGATTAACGCTTTCATGGAAAGTTGGATGTAAATCAAGCATCTCGCCGTCGTCATCTCATCTCCCGACGAGCATACATTTGTCTCGTGAAAAAAGAACCACTAAATGTTTCTTTTCCTGCGCATGAACAGAATTTATTAGGCCCCTTTGATTTGTAGGATGTTCAAAGGATTTTGGAGGATTCTAATCCTTAGGGATTTTTCCTATATAGGTTGTTTGATTTGTAGAATTGAAGTGGTACAATTTCTATGGAATATTTTCCTATGCACTCAATTCCATAGGAAACCAAACATTGGCTCAAAGCTCTTGGAAAAATTCCTATGCTTTTCCTACGGTGTAATCAAACACTCTTTGATGCAAATTCCTGTGGTTTTCAATTCTATAGGATTAAGAAGCCATGATATTGTAATCCTATGTTTTTCCTATTCCTGTATATTTAGAATCATGTGAATCAAAGAGACCCTTAATGGCTGCTTGTTAATATCTTTGTACACAGTGCTAACTGCAGAGCCTCACTTTAACCTATCATGATGGTGCTGTTGACTAGCTTGTTTCTGTGTAAAGCTAACCATGAACGTCCTAGTGGAGGAGTTGCTTCTAAACAATGCAAGGAACTTGTTTGGCATAGATTCTGGATAAGATCTAGTGTCATGCAGACAACTGCCACCTACCTACCATGGACATCTATGCTTCAAGCATGCATCTGATGATCTGACATCTATCCAAAATTTCCCTTCAAGGTATCACATAAATCTGGCAACCTACTACCTTATTGAGCAATTGCTCATCGATGTGTTTCTCTGTACTGTCTGTCAGGTTGCTCCATCTTGTTCGGCCAGTTCAGCCAAAAGGAGATGCAGGATAACATGCCAATATTAGCTGTTACTACTTGGTATTTCCTGATCTAAATGAATTCGTTGCGACAATAGTTAAACTTATCTGTTTCCATGCGTTGGTGCAATGGACGTCGTGATGCGAATTATCCGAGTCATCACCAAGCGTTTGGTAGTTTGATGCCTCCAGTTGTATGTCAGCAAGACGTGAAAATGGAAAAAGAGATGTTAGCTCAAGACAGAAATAAGATCACTCTTTTCTTTCGGTGGAATGAAGTCAATGAACACTTCAGGTGCAAAGAACAAGTGCGCTTCCAGGGACTAATGTGCTTAATTTTGTGGAAATCACATCTCAAGATCAGACAGTACTGTCCTTGTTTATGAAACTGCAAAAGTTGACGTGAGATGAGGATAAATCACTGGCGGATGAGAGCTGGAACATACATATTACACATTTTCCCAGTGATTGAAGAGTGTAACTGGCATTTTTCCATCTGAATTTCAAGTGATCTAAACAAGAGGGGAAAATAATGATTCCAATTTACATGTAACAGAATGCAACAACGTAGGCAAACAGCAAGGGCGCAACATGCTTCTGAAGCTCCGCTCAATTTCGGAATAATGAAGTTCTGTCCGGTTTTTTTTTTAACTTGATCGCAGAAAACGAATGAAATGAAAGCAGTAAAAAAAATATATTACATCCATGATCTGAGTTTACAATAGCAACGAGAGCTCAGCTATAAATTATGGTCTATGAATAACTTTTACTCTCAGGTTGCTGATGAATAATCTCTGGGACAACAAAATAGCAGACAACGCTGACAACTCAGCAGAAAAAAGGCCAGCCTAGAATCACCCTACAAGAAGCTTGAGGGACATTGTTATGCACCATCCCCGTTCCTACGGTATGGCATGTAGCGATGATCTTTGGAGGCATTCTTCCTCCGTCGCTTCTCCATAAAGGCATCAAGCTTTCCTGCCTCCTGTAAATGATTAACATAAATTGAAGCAGAAGGCGGGAAATGTCCATAAGTGTGGAAAATTAGCAGTTATGAATCATGAGCATGTTACCTTGAGCTCATTGTACTTATTCATCAACTTCCTTTCGCGAATTTCAGCTGGTCAAGAAAATGAAAGTAAGCTTTAGATTTGCAGATAGACACAGTTAGGGAGGGGAGGGGGTGTGATCGAGGGACAAACATTGCTTCAGATAATATGGTTGTTTTCCAGTCTTTGCTGCTTCCTTCTCTTTCTTAATATGTTTGCGCAGAATTTCTGATTCAATGTTCTTCCGAGGATGAGACCTCAACTGCTTATCCTGTAGATGTATATGTTCCGTCAAGGCATCAACCAATCAACAAAATAGAGTTGCTTGGTAGCAATTGCTCATACAAGCTTAAAAAACCAAGTCCTGAAATAATTACATAAAATTTACATATACACATGTAGCATAGTCACTCTCTTAGATTAAGTTTAAAGAAGTATTTCCTACTGTAGGCTCTCTAACAGTATCATTATCAAATTGCAGTGACCATTTGCTTATTGGATGGGTGCAACTAGTTTCCTACTGTAGTTTCTGATTGTGCTATCCTAACAACTTCCAAAAATGAAACTTGCCTGATCCTAATTGAGTTCATGTAAAATATAAAAGTTGACAACTTGACAAATAAGTTTAGTCATTCAGCATAGCGGACAGCCGGACAGTGCCTAGTTAATTGGCATTAAGTTTCACAAAGAGGCTGAACTGCTGAAGTAAAATGCCCTATAGTCAAATGTCAGAAATTAAGTCAAAAATCAACTCAGGCAAATTTGCTATCAGTAAATGGTCAGTACAATGACCTACCTTGATATTTGAAGGTTTCACTCACCAAGCACCACAAAAATAACAACAACAGGAAAATACCAAAACCTTTTTTACTTTTCATGGACATAATTACAAAAAATCAACAGGTAAAAGAAACTTACAATCCAAGTGATACGACTCCTCATTTCTTCAATAGCATTAGGGTCCTTCAATTTCTTGATTGTCTTTTGGAGTTTCTGGAGAGGCACATTAACACAGGCAGGATGCGCATTTAACTTGGTCGAATAGAATTATAGAAGCATCTATGAACAGTTGAATTTGCATAAAGGCATAGAACACACCTCTTTTTCTGCAGGGAGTTCATCATCAAATAAGAAATTGTATCTTTTCCTGAACCTGTATGGCAACAAAATTGATCAAAATGTCAACACACTATAATGGAAATTGACACCTAAAATACTTAATACCAGATTAAGCAACAAAACAGCACCGTTAAAGGATTAAACCTTAGGAGAAATGGGAAGGGAAATGAATTAAAGTAATCAACTAAGGAAATGGCACCAGTTGTTTGTCCACCTTTTCAACAGGATTCAAATAGGAAATGCTAAGACTAAAAAGTGCACAATCCAGAGCTTCTAAATGATATGAAGGAAAAAAGACCCATGCTATAAAAGCAAGGTAGAACTTAACTAAAAAATAGTTTAAAGCATGTGGTGCAAGGGCACAAGTGTGTTCAACTCTTACCCTTCTTTGTCAAGAGGTCCATATATAGGTTCGAATCTTGGATCCCTTACAACCTAAAGAAAAGAGCAATTTAGTAAATGGATATATGCTGCCGCCACTGGAGACCGAGCTAGAGCATAATTACACCGAGCAGACCATTACATGTAAACCAACAACCTGAAGTTTAGCATACTATGGATGAGATAGGAAAAGTAAGTTCATATATTAACTGCCTTTTAGTTTATGATATCCTATTTTCAAATCTAACTAGTAACTAATATCAATGAAAACATAAAATATTTTAAAAAATAGATTTAGAAAGCTAAAGACAAATTTTAAGTAATTTTCTACATAGGTTTTGCCCAAAAAGTCATTTAATTGGACTAAGTACCAAAGGAGGAACCAAATTACATTATGAATTCCACCTATGCACCAGAGCTTCAAACAATGAAACTGATTAAAAAAACTCGAACTACGGAAAATCATCTTTTGTTGCACATAGTATAAATGGATTCACGAAAATTCCACAATAGCATTTCTCAGGCTATTTCATTCGTGAAGATTGCATATACAATAGCATTTGGACACATCCAAATTGAAGCAGCAAGGCATGCCCGATGTCAATATGTGTTTCGAAACCCAGTTTCATAAGGCATGGAGACTGCCTTGATATCTATGTATAAGTTCACACAACGATAATAACATGGACATATTCAACTCACAAAGGCTAAAATTTAACTACCAGTGCGCATATCCTCTACTTTTCCACTACCAAATACTAAACCGATCGAACCGAAATCTGCTCGTCCCTGGCTCCCTGCAGCACACTACAGTTGAAATGAATTGCACAAGCAACTCACCTTCTTGGGAACCTGGATCACCTCCCTGAACCTCGGCGGCCGCACATTAGTGCTTATCTCCATTGGCCTGTTCGAATACCACACGAACCCATCAGTACAGACATTCACCAGGAACAGGAGAACCCCTAAAATGGAACCATCTTGGCGTCGAGCCGGACCTCTTCCTGTTCTCCCTGCGAGCCTTCTTCTGCGTGGCGGCAGCAGAAGCAGCCCGCGCGGCGAGCGACCCGTCGGCGCGCGCGCGCTGCAGCTCCCCGAAGGGCACGTCGGCGAGCGCGCGCTCCAGCTCCCGCTCCCGCTCCGCGTCGCCGTCACTCTCCGACCCCGACCCCGACGACGAGGAAACCACCTGCGGAGCCAACGAATTCCCGTGAGGGTTCTCTGATTCGTGGGGCGGGGCAGGAAAACGCAAGGACTTGGGCTACCTCCTCGTCAACCGATTCCTCGGAGGCCGTGGCGAGGTCGTCCTCAGGTTCACGCTGGATAGAAGACGATGCGGCGGCGGAGGTGGAAGCGGCCCCGCGGCGGCTGTTGCGGCCTCTCATGGCGGCGGCTGCGGCGTGGCGTGGCATGGCGTGGCTTGGGTTCGGGCGGCGGCGAGGGTTTTACCAAACGGGCTTAGGTTCGGACCGTTTTAACAGGTGCCACTACAACCTGAGCGTGATGGGCCCGGCCCGATTTAGCTCGACCTAGAAGGCCGTACCCGGCTACTTCTACTGAGCTAGGCCGAGAGGCCCAAATACCGTTGGATTTTTTTTTCCAGTCTATTCTGCCCAATACTATTTTATTCTTTTCACTTCTTTTTTTTTAAAAAAAATGAATTCTTTTCAGTTCTTATTACAGAAGGGCAATCCTTAACAAAGAAAAAGAGGTGTTCTTATCGGAAAGATTCCAGAAGCACACATAAACCCAGTCTCTGTCAAGTTATCTGATTTTTTTCGTTCGTCATTAATACGTAAAAATCTGTACAGGCCGTTCCTTTCCATAGGCCAGAGATAGTCCAGACGTTTTGTTGGCTTCTGACGAAAAAGATTGACGACGATAACCGCCCATCAGAACCACCAAGATGCGACCGGCCAACACCTTTGCTCTCTGTGCCCCTCCCTCTGTAGAAGTTACGCAGTTGCTCTCCTTACGATACCACCGATTCAATTTCTACAAATATATACGCATGATAACATGACACATCCCTGGATTTGAATAACTCCAACAAGGTCAAGTCTACCAGGCAGATAGCTAGCCCTGCTGCTGCTGCTGACAGACCAGCTGAACAAGCAAGCCAGTGCCGGGAAATGACTTGCCCGGTTGTTTTCTTGTGCTTTGTTCTTCTCCCCCTCCAAGCCTCCACCAACCAGCCAGCTGTTCTACTCCTTGAATTAATAGTACTACTTGATACAATTCATCGGTTTCTGAAAATCATGTATCGTTTTCAGACAGCGTGCAGTAGAATCAGTTACAGCAAATGCCTCAAGGCACAGCAGTGTAAACTCAGTACTACAGTACGATGGTTGTTGCTGAGAGGTTAGGGTTTCTTTTACGATTAGAAACCTGTACAAAAACGAATCGTGTGTGTACTTAGGCAATGTACAATGTGTGAAAAAAAGCCATGCTAGAAGAGGAGAGAGAGTACATAGCACTGGTGTCAACCATTGCAACATGCGAAGCTAGCGTGAAGACTCCTAGCATTGGGGCACCTACATGCACCGATGCCAAGCAATAAAACTTGTCAGCGCGTTTGCAGCCGTCGTGCATCGCCACTGCTCGAGGACACTGTTGCCTAGCTCAGGGACGAAGCCATCGTCTCGTCTGGTGCTCTCCGTTGTTCACCGCCACGGCGGCGATGGCGACGAATCTGGATCGAGCGGCGACAAATCTAGAGCGAGAAAGGGTGGATCTGCAACGAGCGGCACCAGTGGTGGCGGAGGGAGTGAGCGACGCCAGTGTGGCCAAAATGAGTGGCGGTGATAGCGGTGGAAGAAGACGCCTCAACGGCGGAGATGGAGAGGGGAGAGGCGGGGAGAGAGAGAGGAGGGAGAGAGTGATAGGAAAGTAAGCTTTTTATTTTAGTTTATAGTACATGATGGGTCCCACTGGATAGAAGAGGAGGTGCTAAACACTGGAAAAAAAGTAGTTCTAGCACCTGTGTGACGTTGCGGTGAGATGGTAAAATTTGAGTTTAGTTTTGTTCTAAAAAAGAATTCACCCATGCTGTCAGGTTAGAGACGGTCAGACCAACCTTGGTGGCAATCTAACCGGCCGAGGCTGGGCGGTCTGACTGGCCATTGGTGCCGGTCAGATCAGCCAGTTGACTTTTTGTGGAATTAGGAGGAATACTTTAAATCACAAATGTAGGAGTGTTAGGAGGTATGTTTGCACCCAGTTTCGTGAAAAATAGAGTTGCGAGGCAAAAGTAGATAGAGTTTAAAATTTATAGAGAATGTGTCCTCTAGGACTTGGGAATGAATTGGGAGCGGTTAGACAGGCCATTGCTCGGTGATCAGACTGGCCCTGCTAGCGGTCAGACCGGTCAGGGTGGTTTTTGTGTTTATTTTGTCTAAGGATATGATGATGGTGCACATGTGTTGGTTGGAATGAACTTGTGCCCGAAAATAGTTTGTTTGGTCTATTGTTGTGTAGGAGAGTCTGGAGTTAACTATGGTCAACGGTGAGAAATACCGGGACTTGGTTAGGAGAACCAAGATCCAGAGCGGTCATAGAGGCCAGATAAGATGGTTGGGCTCAAATAAGGCGCAAGAACATGTGGTGCACCAAGTGCAAGCAAGGACGGTTCGGTGGGATCCGGACGCTTGAAAGGATTGACAGGGACTCATTGGGACCACATGGAGGATGACAAAGCACGGGCGATGCTTCGAGGAGAAGGAACCGGGAAATGACGGTGGAGGGCAATATGGTCATTTGTCCAAAACCGTGAAAGTGAGCGGTTTGCAAAACCACAGTGGTGACCTAAGTGGGTTAGGTCAAGGAGAGATCATGGAGAACAAGACATGATGATTTCGGGTTATTGGAGCCAAAGGTGAAGAACGATGCTTTAAAAAGCATGCATGAGTGGGAAAACCCAAATGTGTAATGGGTTAACTGGTTCCCATAGATGTGTGTAGTGGATGTGATCCACTTTATAACCAGGTTAGGGTTTCTTATGAGCCTCCACTATATAAGGAGGCATTAGAGAGAGAAAATTGGATTTTGCATTTGAGTCTCCAAGAGAGAAATTATGGTTTAATTGAGAGAGCTAAGTGTTGCCCTTAGGGTTGTGTCCTCTTGGTGGAGTGGTTGTAATCATTCCTTTCCAAATGGTAATAGAAGATCAAACTTGATTCTCCATGTCTTAATTGTATTCTTGTTTGATTCTCTTGCCTTCTTAAGATGTTCTTGATGATTCTTAGTTCTATCCTGTTCTAGTGTCATCCATACCGAGATATAGCTTGCTAGGGCTTGAAGGAACCCATCTAGAATCATTTTGGTTGCCTAGATCTCACGAGCACGAGTAGATCAAGTTTTCCATCTTTTGTCTGGTTTTTAAGTACTCTTCCCTATGATGGATAAAGGTGGAAACCTTGACAACGATTCTTGAAATTGTTGATTGGAATAGATTCCAAATATCCTGGGGTAGTTGTGTTTCAAATCTATGTGATTTGAACGAGTAAATCAAAAGTTAGGTCAAATCCTTCTTGGAAATCGTGTTATTTTCAGTTCGTCTGAAGGGGAGAGGTCAAACCAGTCGACTGGTCAGACCGTCGGAAAGTTAGTGGTCAGACTGGCCTGACAAGGTGTTGTCTGATTTTTGTTTTTAGGGTTGCTTCTCGGTGCTCGCAAGTTCAATCTTCGTCTTCACAGTTGCTCATAACTGGTGGAGTGAAAAAATTGTTGAATATCTAAGGAAAAAAATTGTTGAAGTCATTCACCCCTCTGACCGCATTGATTGGACTCTTTCTTCATCTCTTGCATACTTGCATTGGTGCAGAGTTGACACCCGGCATGAGAATTATGGGAAATATTACATGCAGTATACTAGTTTTGCTTCTCTGCTTGATTGAACTGAAAAACTGAATCTGAGAACTCTCATCTCTGCTGCTGATGCTTGATCCATGTGGTGTAATGCGTGTATTGGGAAATGGATGAGTGGGTATGAGTTGTGATACTACACGGAGCAGTGACATGTCTAAATCAGAGAACTAGCAGCTAGGTCCAGTCCAGCTTAGCTGGTCTGATCCTGGCTAATGGGGGCTGGCTTAATTGTCACTTGCTTACTTTAATTAATGTTGATAGCTATGAGTTGTGGGGAGTTGCCTCTGCTTAACTAGTCTTTTATGGATGTTTTATTACCTCTTTAAGTGAGAAATAATTTGTGCTTACCAACAGATGAACAATGACAAGGGTACGGCAAAAATTAATTGCAGGGCAGGGAGATGTACTCATGTTGCATCTTCTTCATGTGCTTCCAGTTAGTTGAAACTTGCAAGGAATTGTATAGTTTTCAAAAAGGATTATAGTATGGGGGCTATTTAATTCTAGTGGTGTTTTAATTTTCCCTTTAAGTGTCCAGGTACAACACTGAACATATTAGCTCGCTTTCTTGGCTGATACAACACGATCAAGTGCCTTGCAAAGTGACTTTAACTCACTTTATTGGTTGATTGTCAAAAACTAACCGACAAATTTCTCTTTGTTAAACCCTCACATCACTAAATAAAGTGAATGCTTTTCTTTGTTGTGAATTTATGGAGAACTTGACGCAGAGAAGCTACCCTCTGCTATTTTGATGATGTTGGATTGAGTTCAGATAATGGGAATGGAAAAGGGATAAGATGGTAGGGGAGTGGCTTATGCAATTGTGCTTGTGCAACCAACAGATCAAAATACTGCATTTTCTGTCTAAATCTCACCTTTTTTTATTTCGTATGATCCTTGTTTAATCGTACTACAACTTTATTTGGAAAAGACATGAAAATTTATTATTGGAAAGCAGTCCCACCTAAAAAAAGTAGTATAATTTGTGTAGGAACATAACAACTTGTTCTTTAATAATTTTTGTAGGAACATAACAACTTGTTCTTTACACTTGAGCATTACATTAGTTTGGAAGGTATAAACATACTAATGCATTCTGATTCTCCAATGTGCACTAGCTATTATCAGCCTAATGCAACGCGAGGACTGTCAAATTTGCAATATTTAAGCATGGTAACACACTGATTATAATTTTTCAATCGATATATTAGTTTCAGAACAATCTCTTTGTTTCTGAGGCGAAGAAGCTTATGAAGAATCTGATGAGGTTTTGACACATACTAGATGCGCATATCTTAATCGATCCACCACGCTCCCAAAGTGCGCTTGCGAATACTATCATGGGCTCATGATAGTATATGATCCCAAAAACAAAAGCAAAGGCAAAGGCAGGCACACATTATGGCAGGAAAGAAGCTATATCAATTTATTGGCTAGTTAAAGCCTAAAATATCAATCGAGCTCGGCACCAAGACTGCTGCTAAGTGCTAAAGCCTATGATATATTATTGCTCCATGCCTTGTTCTTGTACTTTCCTCTTCTTGTTGTGTCAACTTTGGCACACTTCAATTGTGGTTGATGTTTTAATCCTCACATGTTACCGAAATGTCTACACATGATCACCGATCTTCGGAACTGAATCATTGAGATATGTACGGAGATTGTTAAATACATGGATCTCGATCGGTCAATAAGTTGACCCAGTTAAAGTGCAGGCCAGCTTTACTTCCATGATAAAGAAACCACACAGAGATCAGAACTTTATTATTTGTCCATGCATGTTAGGAGCCCCTACAAGTACCATTCCTGCGATCTTACAGCTGGTTAAGTGTACAGCAACTATAATTAATTAAAGTTCCAGTAGTACTAGCAGTGTAGTAGTAGTACCAGCGAGAGAAAGAGAGTTGCGGCTAATTTATTCGGGAGACGACTATAGGCGGTGATCGAGTAGTGAGTAATCATAACACTATGATGAACGCCATTCAAATATTCAATTCGTACGTGCAGCTGCTGATTCAATCGCCTCTTTGACTGTCCGTTATTCCTGACGAGATCGGTCACCATGCGGATGAACTATACTACATTGGAGTGTATAGATATCGGTATAAGAAGACCGGTATTTTAATTTATAGCCGAACAGATAAGTCAGCAGTATGCTAGTACATACAAATTTGCGAAAGGTGAGTGCCACCCACCAATGTATGCAAATTTGTCTGTATGTACATATTGTGTCTGTGTCTGTGTCTGTTCTCTTTACAGGATTATACTAGTACATGCAGAGTGTGCGTGCAGTGTATGCATTCAAGTTCAACGGAAGGAATCGTTCGAGTGACACGACGATTAAGTTGTCGCCGTCTGCAAGACCACGAGGTGGTCACGAGTCGTGACACAAGCTGGAAGAATCAGATATGTATGGACGCGCAAATCTGCGTGCTAGCTCCCACGTTTGCAATCAGCTGATACAAACAAACTCCAGTAGAGGCCAGCCGGGAACCTGCGGGTGCCAAAACACCATACCATCTTTTACAGTTCAAAACACTCCATCAGTAGTAACTTAACTGATATGTATCTTCATTACAAGAGACCAGGGGAGCTTTGATCTCCTCTATAATTGATAAAGTCTTTTATATAATTCTTAATTTATTTATATAAAATAATAAAATATTTATACTTAACTTCTCTCGATATTCAGTTCTCATCGTACGCCCTCCAGCTAAAAAGTTTCTGGCCACGTCCTGCTCTTCGGTGCGTGCCATGTAGCACGATTTGTATTGGATTCTACTACTACGAAACCCTCGTCATCATCCCAGAAAGTTTCTGGACGATTGCGAAGGTAGTTTCTTTCCCTGTTGTCCTCCTCTCTCAAGGGGATCCAAAGTTAGCGGCAATTTGCAGTGGCTGCGTTGCAAAAGCGGCCAGGCAGTAGCTAGGCTGCTTTGGCCAGACGCGCTGTGATGATGAGGCGACTCAACATCTACCCCATGGCAAGCTGACACTTGCAGCTTCCATTCAACTCTTGCCCGCTTCGGTAAGAATTAAACTGCACGTGTAGAACACAAAACCGTTTACGAGCCGTCCTTGGCTCTGAACTTCGTAGGCAAAAGTAAGCAGCAGCAGATGTTACCGTTGCCAGCCGCAGGAAAAAATTTTACTACTCCGTTTTTTTCGCTTCGTACGCGCGCGTCGGCTGGGCTCGCGACACGGTGCGGCCGCCCGTGGTGGGTACCGCGTCACCGGCGGGCGGGGGCCACCTCCAGAGCCCAGAGGGCCGTAGGTTATACGGTCACTTTCCGATCACGTAGCCAAGGCGGTGGGCGCGCGGCCCACCGGCGCCCACGTGGAGAGGCTGGCGGATCGCCACGTGGACCTGCTGTCGGTGCGGCCTCTCTCGCCTCCCCCGGCGAGCGGTGGATGCCCGGCCCGGTGACAGGCGGGGCCCGCGCGCACTCGGAAGCGTCCGCTTGGCTGCGCTGTCCTTTTGGCCGGCCCGTGTGAGTGAGATGACACCATTTGGGCGGGACGCCGTGGGCCCAACCTCCTTTTGGTGGCTTCCCTTCCCTTCTCTTGCGCGTGGGGAATTACATCTGCGGTGAGAAAAGTTTCTACCTCAACTTCACCAGTCAATGCTCCGTGAATGACTTGCCGTAAAAAAGATCGCTCTGGAGAAGGTCGTTCTTTTACTGCTCGAGTGGTTACTCTGCTTGACCGGCCAAGCTACAGTACACACCGTATGAATGTGATGCTGGCATCCGCTGCTGCTACCACTGGAGTAGCTGCGTCTGTAAAGCGCCATGGAAGGAGACTTTTTGGCAGATACGGTCAGTTTTCGATCTGTATTTACACTTCTAATCGTCTTTCAACGGTATTTGTAAAAACTTGATATTCTTTAATACTGTATTGTACCATATGCTTGATAAACTTGTACATGAACCAACTGATATTAAAGAATATCAGTTGGTACAATACAGTATTAAAGAATATCATCCAATGCAGTTATGATATTGGATTGCACTGGATGTTATGCGAGTGACAATTCTCCTTCCTTCCTTCAGACATCTCCAATGGAGTTGCAATGCAGCGTATTTTGGTTGTTATATGTGTTGTCATATTGTATATCACATCTCCAATGGAGTTGTAATGCAGTGTTTTTTCTATACATTCTAAGTCACATGAAATGATGAAACCCTATTTACAATATACTTAAATGAATTTTCAAGAAAAATTCATAATGGATAAAAAATTTAAAATATTATACAAGCAAGTACACGGTGTCAGAAGACTCCACAAAAAAATTCATAATTTTTGGACCCTATTTACTATAATTACAAATTCATACAAAAAAAATATGCATAAATGTTTTTTTAAAAGAAACAAAAAAAACAAAAAAAAAATGCTACAGTGCGGGCGCAAGGTGGGCATGCGCCCGCACTGTAGCAATTTTTTTTTTTATTAAAAAGATGTTTCTGCATCTAAAAATTGAAAAAAAAAAAAAAGAGAAAGGCACGGCGCGAGGCGAAGCGCGGCGCGCGCAACGTGGCGGCACGCAGGTGGGCGCGCTAGCCGTGCGGCGCGCGGAAAAGTGGGCGGCGCGGGTGGGCGTGGCGGGCGGGGCGCGGCGGCGTGCGCGCGCGTGATGCGTGTCGCGACCTCGGTATGGCGCGCGGTGGCGTCTTGCCGCGTTGTTATTTTTGTAAATACCGTTGAAAGACGGTTAGAAGTGTAAATACGGGTCGAAAACTGGCCGTATCTGCCAAAAAGTCATGGAAGGAAGGAGCAATGATGAGCAGTGATACTGCTTTCGTGGCCGCGCCCATTCCCTTTGTCGTGCGGCCTCTCCTCACAGGGAAACCGGGGCTGTTACCATATACGGCCATTGCCAACATACTCGATGCACCACTCGCGCACGCTGCATTCCCTATCTATCGCCAGAATGACCTCAGCTCAGACTAGAAGCACGGTAAATTTAGGGGGTTCGATGATTTGCCATTCTAAGAGGTGATGTGTATTTTATGATTTTGCACTGATGTGCGTCTCTTACAGTGACAAATCATCGATAATTCCTAAATTTAACTGTTCCGTGGTCGGGTATGTTACGACAACTAGGATGAGATCACTGATAATCTGTGAGGGCCCCGATTTATTTGGCTTGTAATGCTTAACCATCCACTTGGTCCTAACATTACAAATCAAGTAAACCAAGCCTCGAGATATGTATACTTCCCAGAAATGCAGTATACACACCCCGCTACAAAATTGTGCATCAATTCCATCCATTCACATAGAACCGAAGCACAACACAAGTTCAAAAGACATACATAATAATAAGTTATTACAAAAGAGGGGCCGACAGGCCAAATACCATACAGATAACCAAGTAAACAACGGAAGCAAATGTGCAATAAGATGGCGATAAACAAAAGCCAATTAGTGTGCCTTTAACCCACAAGGCAACCAACCGGACCGCCAAGCTAGTCGTCAAACCCGCATCACATCTCACGAAAAGGGAAGCCCTTGGGGCTCACCTTCTTCCTCTGCAACAAAAATATTAAGCAAAGCAGATGAGTACAAAAATTATTTTTGTACTCGCAAGACTGACGTGTAAGATAACAGAACTATAAATAACTACATGCAAGCTTTATTTAAGTGGAGGAGGCTCTGGACTTATTTTCAGCATAAAGCAAGTTTTATTTGCAATAATGTAATACATTTGAAAGCAAGTCTGCAATTCATTTTTATTGTTCAAATAACCAGGAGACAAATATAGCAATAGGTAGATGACAACAACAATCCTGGAAGTGACTAACCCAATAGTCACCACAACAATAGCATGAAGTACCCCTTCATACCACCCATGTCAAGTTTTAGTTTTTTTTTAAAGGTTGTAGTCTAGTTCTTGTGGGAAATAACCAAACGTGTCCATAACCTAGGACGAGGCTATTCGAATAGTTTTAACCCTGCAGGGGTGTACCAATGTACCCACACGATAGACCGCCTTTCCACCAACCACGGTTAGCATACTTCCTTTGGTATGCAGGCATGGCTAAGTCTAACAAGATATTTTCCAATGGATGATGCTAATTAAGAGCCGCAACCCACGGGGATAAGGATACATTAAACAGCCTAACTGGTCTGCTAATGCTCCCCTCCCACACCACACACACACACACACACATTTTGAACACACCCACCGATCAGCTCATAATTAACACCTCCCAAAGTACTTAGTCAAGAGAGGTTCCATATCCCCCTCGTGTGGTTAGCACGCAACAATTGCTTGGATCAATAGCACAAGTAACTCGGTCCTTAGGGACTTAGGCACCATTCCATTCACACCCAACGGATCACACCAACATACCATTGTGCCCAAGTCAAGATATAGTTTTTGTTTTCAGTTTTTGATTTGCAAATTAATAAAACACAAGGATTGGACATAATGGAATAATATAAGTATTTGTGTGATCAAGACCATCGACTAAGTCGATGATCGCCCAATACTACCGATATCTAGGCATGGCTAAGCACAATGTATTCGTAATCTACTAAGTGACAAGAGCTCATCCAACGAACTCTAATCACAGCAAATAACTTAGGCTCGGGTAGTAGAGGATAATTATTTACCTACAGATTATGCAACTAGGGATTAACTAACTAATTTAACACAAAATAGCAATGCATACATACAAGTTAAACAAAGTATTAGACTTTAAAAGTAATGGGATCAACTGGGAAATGATCAAACTGCTTGCCTGGCTGCTGTTGCTCACTATGCTGCAGAGGATCACTCTCAAGGTTAGCACAATCGTCGGAACCTAACGAAAGAGCGAAAAAGAAACGATAAGAACGAGAAACATCAAAAAGATTCAAAAACCAACTTCCTCCAAATACTCTGAAAATTTCACAGCAGCAAGATCATGATTTATAATGAATTTAGAAATAAGAACCAATTGATTTGGACTTTTATTGCAAAAGATATGATCAAAACAATTTGGTTTGGCTGAAAAAAAGTGCAATCTATTACTGTTCACATAATTAAATTATTTGGTGAAAATTTCTAGAAAGGTGGTGTAGCTGAAATTTTTATGGTAGGTAGCTACTGACATTCTAAGACTAACACAAGTGGTCTCACCTTATTTAGAGTTAAAATGATTTAGTTATGATTTTTTCAAGTTATAAAACTAAGGCATGGTTAATCTCAGAATTAAAGACTACTTTAAAACATGGGTTATGCTAAAGTACTTTAACAGATGCATTTATAGAACTTTGGTTTGTTAAATTTGGAGCTACAGAGAAAAAGATATGTATTTTTGAAGTTTAAAACAATTAATAAAGTGCAAGTAAAAGCTTTCGGGACTTATTCTGGAAAACCGACTCAAACTGGGGAGGTCGTGGGCCGTTGATCAAAAATCACACGGCACACGAGCACAGGCGTGAACTCCACCACGAGCACCCGGGCGCCAAGACCTCATCGCGCCTAGGGGAGGTCTTAGCCGTTAGATCCAGACTTGATGGCCCCGATCCAACAGGAGGTCCTTAAGGTGGAGGTCTAAGAGGGGAGGTCTGGACGGTGAGATCTGAAAGAGGGAGGTCTTTAACGGCTAAGATCTAGTGAGGAGGTCTTAACTGCCAACGACTCGACCGATGGATTTAGATCCGATGGCCCACGCGAGATGGAATGCTCGGGCCTTGGATCTTGAGATGGACGGCCTAGATCAAGATCGCATCCGGAGTGGTCTGAATGTTCTCCAGATCTGAGCCGTAGATCTAGAGAGAGAGAAACTAAGCGATAGAGTTGTAAATAAACTGAGGAGGTCTAGCCCGTTAGATCTAAATCTAACGGTCCAGAGCTGACGGGGAGGTCCTAAAGCTACGGATCTAATGGAGGAGGTCCTAGACGGTCACGATATCCAGGGGGAGGTCGTGAACAGCTAAGATGAAAACGAGGGAGGTCGTGACGGCTAGGATCTCACCGAGGAGGTCATGGATGGCCATGATCTTCGGGGGAGGTCCTATGAGACAGGTGTTTAACAGAGAGAGGTCAGGACGGTTCAGATCTCCTCGAGGAGGTCCTGAACGGTCCAGATTTGAGAGGAGGGAGGTCTTGCGGTCTTCTTCACAAAGGACCAGAGGCGGTCTTTTTGTAAAGAGGACCCCAAAGGTAGTTTTGAAGGTTCTCTTTACAAAAGACCAGGGGTAGAGGACCTCGGTGCGGTGGCTCAGGGGTGGTTTTTATAAAACGACTAAGGGAGGTCTTTTCGCACAGAGGACCTCAAGGAGGTCTTTTGCAAAGAGGACCCCAATGCGGAGGGTGATCCTAGCGGCTGGGATTTAACCTACGGAGGTCTTTAACGGTCAGGATTTCAGCGGGGAGATCCTGGCAGCTAGAGGCTTATACTAGGAGATCTAACGGCTGAGATCTGGGTCGGGGTGGTCCTAAACGGCCACGATTGAAACTAAGAGGTCGAGGACACTAACTACACCCACGGCTTGCCGACAAGAACAACATTTAACCCTAATGATTAGGCTCTCGGACAATTTAAATACTAATCATTGGGCTACAACACTTGTCCGAGTAAGGCACGACAAAAACATGAACTCGGTTTTTAGCTCACCGCCGGCGAAAACCAAAAGCACGGCTAGGTTCCAAATAATAAGGAGAACCTATAGGTACCTAAAACTAGGGCTAGAGCGCATCCTACCGGCGGCTAAATACGGCAAAACGAAAAGCTACCGAGGTTCAAACGACTGGGTTTCCAATACTAAGGTACTAACCTGGGAATGAAGGAGGTCCAAGAATGGTAGCAGAGCTCCGTGTGAGTGGTGCTCACGGAGATGAGGAAGACGACCAACTCGGCCTCAAAACAAGCTCCCAAATTGTCAACTCTGTGAAGGTTTAAACAAAAACAAGTTAGGAGACTTGAGGTGACCAAGATGACAAAGTGACAGCCAATATTGCAATATTGAACCACTGAGCTCGGAGGTCGCTGGGAGCTCCAAGGTCCAAAGAATGGTGGCAAAGACTTTCGGTGTTTTGAGCACAAGAGCAGAGAAAGAAGTTAGAGGTGCAAGAATGGATCCAAAGAAGCTTAAGGGAGAAGCTCGGGCTCAATATATAGCCGGAGAGGAAGAACAAGGGCAGTGTCCACAGTTTCAACACGCTAGGACACTCGACATGATGGGAGTAGGTGTCAAAGAGACTTTTGAGAAAAAGGGGCTGCCAGACATTTAATGTTGGCAGCACATAGCCGTTTGTCAGCCCTAGAGTTGACAAGGCACTGCTCTCTACTGCCATGCACAAAAATTGACAATGACCAGGCCCCACCAGTTAGTGAGAGAACCAGGGAGGACCGGTCAAAGAGCTCAACGGCTAAAATCAGCACAGAGCTCCAACTAGGGAGGTCTGAACGGTTGGATGAAAATCTAAGGGCTCATATTTTAAATAAGGATTAGAGGTCCTAACACTTAGGGGAGGTCTGAGCCCCAGATCCAAAGATGAACGACCCACGATCACCCAAGTGCTAGGGGTGGTCGGGGAGGTCTGAGGAGGACGCCCCAGGGTGGTCTTTGCAAAAGATGCAAAGAAGGTCCTAGGGGAGGTCCTCGAGGGTTGTCTTTGCAAATAGAACATGAGGAGGTCGGCGGGTTGGATTGAGATCCAAGGGTGCGGGTGGCGAGGTTGCACCGCGCGGGCTGGTGCTTTTAATTGGTTTGACTGAGCCGTTAGCACGAGCCGACTACAGCGCACTGAGGAACAGTGAATCCCGTTTGAGTTTGAAATTAAAAGTGAGACTTGGGGATTTATTTGAGGTAGCAAACTAACTCCAAATTTTATGAAATTTTGACAGTAGCTTGCTAACCTTGAGATGGACCTTGTATAAAATTTTCAGAGGTTTTTATGCTGAACATTTTTCTCCAGAAATTATACAATGCTTTGAGTTAGGGTTTGACGGCAGGTCAAACAAGTTTGACTGACCCTTAAAAATATTCGAACAATTTCTAAAAATTGTGAAATTTTTCAGAGGGGTCACATATCAACCCTAGGACTTAGGAAAAATATTTCCCCGAGAAGGATCACAAGATTGGACAAGATTGTTTTTTGAGGATCAAGATTTGGATCAAAAGACTTGTGACTTTGTATTTCCATACTCTTGTACAATAATTGTTTAGTACACACAGGAAATACATGATGTAAGAAAAAGTTTTAATTTCTACTCACTTTCTTACATTTGAAATACAAGTACAGAATTTGGGATGTTACATAATCTACCACTGGTACATGCCATAATAAATAGACCTGTTTCATCTTTGTTTTTTTGGCAACCGATATATACGTCAGCGAATTCGTCCAGTGATTCAGGGTGACGGAGTATGGTAATAACGTTGTCACTTGTCCAGTTATCACTCCAGGCAACACTTCGAGGTAAAGGTGCGGCTTAATTTGCAGTGTGCGTCAAGCTCATTTCCCCCCGTGCCTTAGTGAAAGGGGAAAAGGAAAGAAAAAGAAAAAAAAAGGTCCAGTGAAAGGGGAAAAGAGAAGAAAAAGGAAAGAAAGGCACATGGGAGAAAGAAAGGGAGCGAGGGGAAAGGAAAAAAAGGTTGGTGCCAATGCCCAATTGCCCACGAACTAGTGGCGAGTTTGGCCGAGGCGGTCGCTTGGAGGCTAAGGCCGGCACCCGCCAAGCCGTCCCGAGCAAGGCTCCCTCAGCTCGCGCCGCTCGGTTTCTACTCGCTTTCACCGCCTCTCCCTCCCTCTTCCGGTCGAAGCGTTCGGGCAGCACGGTTAAAACGGAACGGCACGGCACGGCACGGCAAGAAACAGAGCAAAACGCGCGCGAGACAGAGCCGTCCACGCTTCACCTCCCCTCCATCGCATGGCAATGGCATGCCCTTTTTTCCACGAGAAATAGAAGGGAACTGCGGCCGAAACGGCTATGCTTTTGCTGATGCATTCCATTCCATTCCATTCGGCCGTCAGCTCCGGCTCGGTCCAGGTGCATGTTTGTTTAACTCCACACATTGTCACTCGCATGCCTTGTTTTATCAGTATAAATATTCTGCTTCCCTGTCACTTGTTATACCCTCTGTTTTTTTTTCTCCTTGCCCTTTTCTCTCTCTCTCGTCTTTCTTACTTCCTCACATCCCTTAACACCCCCCACGCCCCACCTACCCCTCTGCCTGCCTGCCTGCAGCCCCTCCCTGGTCCTAATTTCCCCAACTGAGGCCAGGGAGCACCTGCACTGCAGCAAGAATCGTATCTCTGGTCTTGCCCAGATCCAGCGCCTCCGAATTTGCCTCTTCTTGCAGCAGCGGCGGCGGCAGAGGGAATAGTCCGCGCCGGCCAAGAAGAAATTTTTGGAGTGGGGAGAGAAGGAGCGGAGAGTTCGTTCTTGGTTCTTGTTGTTGCCGAGAGTACAAGAGTTCTTTGCGCGTGCGGGGGGGTGCATATACGTACCATGAGAAGATGATACGCGCCAAGGCCAAAGGTACATTCCCGGCGGCAGCGATGAAGGAGGCCTCTCCTCCTCCCACGGCGACGGCGGCGGCGGCGGCGGCAGCGGTGAAGGAGGACCAGTGGGAGGTGCGGCCCGGCGGCATGCTGGTGCAGAAGCGGAGCCCGGACTCCGACGCCCCCGCCGCGCCCGTCCCCACCATCCGCGTCAGGGTCAAGTTCAACGGTGTCTACCACGAGATCTACATCAATTCCCAGGCATCCTTCGGTAATGCACACGCCTGTACTACGCGTACACGCACCCGGCGTTGGATTGGGTCGATCTGTTCTGGTTTTCAGCTGCTGATTGAGATGGAGTGGCGAACTATTTGTTGCAGGTGAGCTGAAGAAGATGATGTCAGCGCGGACGGGGCTGCATCCGGAGGACCAGAAGGTGGTGTACAAGGACAAGGAGAGGGACTCCAAGGCGTTCTTGGACATGGCCGGCGTCAAGGACCGCTCTAAGATGGTGCTGCTCGAGGACCCCACGGCGCAGGCCAAGCGCCTCCTCGAGCAGCGCCGCACCGACAAGGCGGAGCGCGCCGCCAAGTCCATCTCCCGCATCAGCCTCGACGTCGACAAGCTCGCCACCAAGGTATGATGGCTCTGGTTGTGTTATTTAATCTCGCGGTCGTCGTCGTCGAATTGGGTGTTGATCGAATTTGGGCGGTCGATTGGCCGGGTGCAGGTGTCGGCGCTGGAGACCATCGTGGGCAAGGGCGGGAAGGTGGTGGAGGCCGACGTGGTCACGCTCACCGAGGCGCTGATGAGCGAGCTGGTCAAGCTGGACGCCATCGCCGCCGAGGGCGAGGTCAAGGTGCAGCAGCGAATGCAGGTCAGCACTTACACGCCGAATTAATTCCTCGCCATTCATTGGGCCATTAATTTCGCAGCGCGGGGAGCTGAATTCGCTGCAACTCCGATGCAGGAGAAGCGGGTGCAGAAGTACGTGGAGACGCTGGACGCCATCCGCGCCAAGAACGCGGCGGCGGCGGCGCCCAAGGCCAACGGCATCGGCAACGGCCACGCCAAGGCCGGCCGGGCGCCGCACCTCCCGCCGCGCCCGCCCCCCGTGTCTCAGCGGCGGCAGTTCCCGCCGCCTGCGCCGGTGACAGCCACGGCGGCGGCGCCCACGGCAAACTGGGAGACGTTCGACCTGCTGTCGTCAATGCCGTCGACGTCCTCGGCCACCGTGACCACTACGGCGGCCGCGACCACCACCTCGCCGATCCCGCGGTTCGACTGGGAGCTCTTCTAGGGAACTCCGTGATGGTACACCTTTCTTGTTCATCGATCTCGGGAGCTCATCCATCGGTCTCCTCTGATCATTAGTGTCATTGTTCCTTCTTCTGTTTATTCTTCCCTTTTCATTTCTTCTCTTCTTCAGCTCTTATTTTTCTTTTTCATTTGAGTGTATATCTACAGAAGAAGAAAGACCCTGGTGATCGAGTGTGTTCAGTCAGTCAGATTACTCCTCATGAGGATCCATCCATGCATGCTTACAGCAAATAAGTGGTGGTCTTATGAAGAATTTTTCATGGCAATATATATATAAATAGCATGTATATGTGATTGATACATTGATTAATTTCTGTATGATGCATGATTGCTTGATTGATTTCCATTCCATTTGGGTAGTAGTAGTACTCCGTTAGCAGTACTCTTTGGGGGGAGAGAAGGGGGGAGGGGGAGCAAGTGAGGTTTGCTGTGCAATCCATCCAAATGCACCACTGATTGATTGGGGTTGGGGGCTTGTGTTTGGTGGGCGCGGAGCACAATAATTGTTGTTTGCCATCTGCGTGCCAGGCGCTGAGACGAGCGCGCTGTGATGAGTCCCGGCGAGGCTGGGGCCTGGAAGAGAGGGAGGGGCCGTACATGATGCAGGCCAGTGGGTGGGGTGGTTCGTGTTTAGATGCACTCGCCACTGATCTCTTCTTGGCTCGTAGTAAAACCAACCGCTTAATCGTTCCGTTTGGTCGGCCGGGTTAGTCGCTCGGTCCGATTAATTACACGGCTCGGTTTATTAGGCGTGCATGCATGATACACGGCTCGGTCCGGTTTCAACTGCTTCGATTCTAACACTGACAGGCATTTTGTTTACAGGATAAGCATGTTTGTGTAGAAAAAATACACACGTAGCTAAATTAGGGCGTGTTAATGCATGGCAAGTCATTTTGTTTGGGCGTGTCAGCTGGGTTATGGGTCACGGTACTTTTAAAATACATGTTTAAGTTACTAAAGTACGTTAACTTGTTCATCGGATGGTCACAATCGCACACACGGGCATCTCTGTGCGTGTGGTCGTGCCACGTCATCCCCACGAACACGTGTATAGACAAATTCTCAAAAAAAAAAAAAATCATGTTTTTCTTCTCCCTTTTCTCCCATTTCTTCCCTTTTCCCCCTTTTCTTTCTCCTTATTTCTTCCCCTCCAATGTTGGTTACCACCACCATCACACACTGTCGCCCACATCTGGCACCACGTCGCCATCTACACGGTGTCCACTACACTGACATCGCGCTAGTCATCCTTGACATCGCCGTCCACAGAAGCGCTACAACCTCTACATCATCTTCTCACTTGCTGCCGTCACTCCCTGCCCGCCTCCGGATGCACATGTGGCGCGGAGGCATTGGCACTGCCATGTGTTCGTAGGGCTGATCTGGCACTGCCACATGTGCGCAGGAGACGCCGACATCTATGATTGTGCCCTGTTAATGAACCACTTAGCGCACTTTAGTGACTCGTACGTGCACTTTAAAAGTACTATGACCCCGTTGAGACACATGAACAAGTTTAATGATCCGTTGTGTATTTTACTCCTTAGGTCAGTCTCAATGGGGATATCATGGGAGTTTCATGGACATTAAATAGAGTGACATGTCAGCAAAAAGTATTGTTTTGCATGTATCGAGAAAGAGAGAGATGATTGGAGTTTCATGGCCATGAAACGAGCCAGCGTTGTTTCCCACGTTTTGGAAAACGCACGAAACTTGCACTGAGCCGCTCCTTTCGTTTCATGCGATCTGCTGTGGCATGTGGCCAGCTGTTTATAGTTCATGTGACACAATTGATCGCAGCATCTTGAAATAGATGAGAGAGTCTGTTTCATTCACAGTTACTAATGATGTCACATCTTGAAAACGGTGGAATGAAACTTTGCACTGAGACTGGCCTTAGTATAAGTAATTAACCTCGTCCTTGCTTATCTTCGTTTTCCTACCGTGTTCAGGCACCATCTAGTTCGTTCAGTCTAACTAGTCCACTTACTACCGCTCGTCTATTTTAGGCTTGATCTTTTTTTTTTTTTTATAAGCTTACTGCTTACATGGTATTCCAAACACGGCATTCAGGCTTCAGTTAACCGTGGCTAACTAAGTTTGGGGGGGGGGGGGGGAGTTTTGTTATACCGTAAATAAGATTGGTGAATACTACTCCACTAATTTAAGTCCGCAAATGGTACAGCATCATAACCATCACATTTTTTTCTTCAATCTCTATGGCCACCCAAGCTCCATCCAACATTTAGGCAAACAAACAGGATGAAGTCGTACTCTAGCAAGTGCCTGCACTGTGAGAGCCGCAAAGCTCAACCATAAGCTGGCATTCTGCTCCCAATTCCCCCTCACACTACTCCACATCTTCTATTCCATCTAACCGCTTAGAAATCTGTGCCGATACAAAATTTAACCGCTCGATCTCTGTACCTCTTACAGCTGATCAGCCGGCGTCTTCCCTGCTCCAATGGAAGAAGAAGAGAAGACCACGCGTTAAAGACCGAACCTAAACCTGCATGCAAAACACTTTCCGGGCCCAATCGGCGCCCGAGCCGTGCCCATACTCGGGCGGAGGGAGGGGGCTGGCTCTCTATTGTGTGTGAATACTAGTACTAGTCCTTAGTAGTTAATCAAATTGTCCGCTCTAATAGTTTGTTCTTAAGTCACGTAATGAAGCATGTTATTAGTGGGCTGCCATGTGAGTGTTCTTTTTTCTTATTCTTCTGCTTCGTGATGTTAATCTATCTTTCACTATGTACGAGCATCAATTCAATTATGTAACCCATGCACTCATTTAATTGTCCATATCAGTAATTTTTAGTTTCTTCGCAATGTTAATGATGTTAAGGGCACATTTTTGGGGATTTCAAGGAAAATATACACACACCACCATGCACGCACACCACACGCGAGCGTGCGCCCCTTGGCACACGTCTAGACAAACGGAGACCGGAAGTAAATCCGAGGCCTCACAAAATCCTACCGAAGCGTACTTACGTGTGCGTAAAGGTGGACAACGGGATTTAAACCCTGGTGGATGGAGTCGTACATCCACAACTCCACCACCACAAAGGAGCGATATCACGTGAAAAATACGAATTCCAAACGCAGAAGTTTCTAAAAAATCTCAATTTTTTTTTTACCAAATGTAGGGGGTTATATATTTTTCAATATTTTAACATCAAACCCAATCACATTTGCATTTATCTTTATCGTATATAGCAAATATGTTTGAGTTTGATCTTGGAATTTTGTAGAGATATAGAACATAATATCCCCCTACATATCATAATTTTTTTTGAATGTTTGAAAACTTCTAGGTTTAATTTTCACAGAATTTTCACCAATCCGTATTTTTACCGGATACGTTGCCCACAAAAAAATACCTACAAAATCACTTATATTAATCTGATTATAGTATGTATCACTCGCTATGCAAAATTCTTGGCTCTCCCTGCCCATACTAAACAAGGGCCAGCCCTTACCTGCAGCTAGGCAGCTAGCTACGAGACGTTACGAGCCATAGGTTAATGCAAGTGGCCGACCAGAATAGTACTATCAAAACCTCATCATCTGGAGAGAATTCGTTGTTTTGGCCGGGCGGACAAGATGAGCTCCCTATGGGCGTGTAGAATATCTGCACGCTGCACCGCACGAGAGTGTGTGTGTGTGAGAGAGAGATGCGTTTCTTGAGCGAAGAAGAATCGAAGGGTGGTGTGGGGGACTGTGTGCGTGGGCACGGAAAGAGAGAGGAGGTGAGTTGGCAAATGTGGGCAATGATGAGTCGAAGTGGACTTTTGAAAGCTTCAGGCCCATGCGTAGATGCCGGTCTTTTCGGCTCTGGAGAGAGAGAGAGAGAGCAAGAATTCCGGCCTATAATTTTGCTGCCTTTAATTCGTACCTCATCCGTCTCCATGCGTATTGTTCTTGTCACTTATATCAACAGACAAAAGCAATGGCCCCAACTCAAACCTAACAAGTGTGTCACATGCACTAAAGAAAAGGAAAAGGCAAGCATAGGAAAAATTCAGGCTGTTGGACCAAGTATAACCAAAGTGCAGGAAGAACAAGGTGCTATATTTCAGACACGCCTATTTCAACATGGGGGGTTTCAAACATTGGCGAGCTTTGCTTTCTTGCCTTCTTCCAACTTGGAAAGTTCTACCTTGTACTACTTTCTACAAGGAGAGATTCAGGAGCAGAAACTCAGAGAAACATTGGAACCAAAAATGGGCCATTCTTTTGCAGTTCTAGCTCAGGCAGGGAGGAGATGATGAAGAGGTGGTTATTCTTGCTGCTGTTCTTGTGCATGTAACTAGTTTGAGCTTTGAGGGTTTCTTGTTTTCTTGTTCTTGATGCCCAATTGTAGTGGTGATATGGGGCCAGTTTTTTTAGGATGTCCAGCTACTCATTTGGCTTGGAAGTTCAATTTTGGTACCATTTAGTGTTCAGATGACGCGTAGTCGTTGTCAGCCATCAAATGTGATTACCTGTAATCGGACAAGACTAAAATTTATCTAGCTACCTAGCTCCACGACGTAGAATTTTATACCGAAACTTCTTCTAACTATTTATTCATCAGTGACTAACTGGCTTGTCCGCGCAAAAGAATTCCACAGCATGTGACGTGCCGTGTTAATAGGGCACGTTTGGGATCACGGTCACATGTTGCAGTCGCACCGGAAGAGTAACCGATCGATGAAGTGCGAGCTAAGGTCGCCATAGATTCCATCCAACAGTACGGAGCCACCGGCCGCGCGTTCTTTAATCTTCGTGCGCAACTAACCCACCATCCATAGGATGCTGCTCTGCTCTGCTCTGCTCCCACATGACCAAGTGACCAACCAAAAGAGAGAGGAACCCAAACCGCCCTGCACATGCATGCACACGCCAACTCCCGTGCAGAGATCAAGCCATGCTGCATGCAACCATACCCCGACATCCATCTGCACTTCCTAATCTGCACAGTGTAGTAGTACTACTACATAAATACGTAGGCGCTAGCCTCTTGATCACTGCTACTTTTGCGTGCTTTCTCTTGCCCATTATTGCGTAGAGTTAGTTCGGAGCAGCCGACCAGTTGCATTACATGCATGCAGGATCCAGTAGTACTAGTTCTCGTCGTTGTTCTTCTTGGGAAAGGAGCCATAGCTAGCTGATGATCGAGCAGAGGTGAGGACACGACAGGACAGGGCGTGTGCGTTTTCCTAGTTGCGATTCCACTTGGGCGTCGCGTCCGTCCGTCAGTCCTGGACGCGTAGATGCACAGCTGGAGCGGATAGGCCGGGACATGTACGTCGTCGCTAATGGCAGTGTATCCCTTACCTACGTGTTAGCTGGAACCGCGCGCGAGGCGTGCCACACGACGACCTTCCTAATAATTGGAGGGAAATAGCTGGAGTGGTAGTGTTACTAGTACTACACTGTACTAGTTGTGTAACTGTGTGGACTCGTTTAATTAGTTTGGCAAGCAGAAAATAACCTATGCCCTCGTTAAGAATGCGGAAATTTCTCATACTCATACGTATGGGAATTAAGGCGTATTTGGTTTGAACCCTGAGCGAAACTTGCCTTGCCGGGAGCGTCCCTAGAAGTAGTTTGGGGTTTAATTGTTTGGTTGTCATCTTAAACTTATGCCTGATTTAGGCCACCTCGTGAAGCTCAGGAGAATAAAATAGGAGGCCGTACATCAGATGACTCGTTACATGAGCTAATCTCCCTGTACGCGTGCGTAATCCTCTAGTTGTCGCGACCGGTAATTATAATCAAGGTCTAATCCTATTTTAAGTTTTCTCAGGCACAAGTCATCAACCAAACAACATAGTTTTAGGCATGTCTGGTCAGCCAAAAATTATCATAATCTCTGACCACTCTCAGGCATACTTTTTTATCATACAAGGATCACTAACCAAACAGCCCCTTAAATCGCAAAACTCGAAAAGGGTAATTATTAGCAGTACCAGAAAAAGTGCTCATGTGACTTGCATCGTCGGCATGTGATGCGAGAACGTCACGGGAGTCTTGACTCTGGCGTCCTTAACGAATGGAATTGTGTTCAGTTGGCGGCCGTGACGAGTAGGTTGGGATCTGGATATCTGCATACCTGCACATATACTGCAACGTAGTACTGGCTTTCTCAGAATCTTGGTCAGATCGATGTCGAACGATGCTGGTAGTTTCCAGATGTGGGGATCGAGTAGTAGGACGGAGTAGTACCTTTTCTTTTTCTCTCTCTCGTGCATCTGCCGTTTCTCGGTTCAGCTTTTTGGTGCAAGCGATGAACTGGCCATGGTTCCTTTCATTCTGGGACAGTTGGGTGGGCTCCACCTGCTGGTAGTGGCTTCCTTTATGCTCTGTCCTTCTAAAGTAAGGAAGCAGCACAAGGGCCATCCTTTTGGCAACCTATGTGAGAACGAAAAACCAAGAAAAAAACTGTGTCGTCAAGCTATATATACGCGTAGACTGTGAAGTTGTCCATAGGATGTGTTTGGGGCCCGGTTATTTGCCGCTGAACTGCTTTAGATAAGTGTGGATTCCGATGAACCTAGTTCAGTTTTTCCTGTTGCTGAGTAATTTTTAAGGGGCAAAAATGAACTCCTAGTTGATTTATTTTTTTAAAAACAATCGGGCCTCATAAGAAAAAAAAAAAACTAGCGCCCTTGTTTCCAAGAATTCACATAAGCATTAGAGCATCCCATTCCCATGTCAATAATTGCCACACATAAGACCACCTTCCTCTCCACTAACACACTCCGTTTAAGGTTTCTGGTGGAGTCCAGAATTATTCCGGCATTGGCATGGGCCGGACCGGGGTTGGGATCACTGTCTCGATCATCTCTCTTCCTCCCACCTCCGCGCCATGCAAGTTTACCCTAGCCGCGGCTCCGGGCGTGAAAGGGTGGTGTCGTTGGAACCGGTTCTACAAACACCGGGCCGTGCGGAGGTAGTAACCCAACGTTATTTACACGGGTCTCCACCATCTGGCCAATCTACCTTTGCTGCAGGCCCGCAGCCCATCCATCAACTTTGCTCATTACTTCTGGCCGGCCAACCTCGTATACAGACATACAGTGCGGGCGGCCCAGATATCTGTCCACGCCTAACCATCAGCCACTTCACGTGTAAGAACGTCTTTTGCACGGCCGTTTCTCTGGAAATCTTACGCCCGCACCTGCGATTCGGGCCGTGCCGCGGTGCAGCGCATCCACTGCTTCTCAGTTCTCACCACCACCGGGCCGCGGCCTCAAATCATTTGGGCAGCGCGTGGGGTTCTCGTCAGCCGCGTTCTTTCGTGACAGCGTCGCCAACGCCGCCCGCCGCGACCACCGAACGCACGGGTGCTGCCCGCTTATGGGCCGTGCCGTCTGCCAAGAAAAGCGCGCACCCGCTCGCCCGGGCTGCCTGTTTGGTGCGACGAGCTCCGCCTTCGATTGGTTGATCCGACGTGGGTCGGCTGCACGAATCGCTCGCGTGCGCCGCTGTTGTTCTTTTCCCGTGTAGATACCATCTGCATCAAATTACATTCTCGTTGTACTAACAGCAATTCTTCTCAAGTTATTAAAAAAAAGTGATTCTTCTCTGTTGCAAACCTCTGTAAATCAACCAGTTGTGGCACCCGACCGGCCTGATTGAATTACCAGAGTGTAGACAGTTCGTGATTTTTGGTGATATAACCTCTCAATGGCTAAAACCCTTACTAAAAACAGGTACACTAACCTAACCAGCTGTCGAGTCCGGCTAAAGTCGTTCTTGCTTCAAGAAAGGCGACATGTAACAAATTAGGCATCTGACCTGAATGATCGACCCCTACGAGATCTCCAAACAGCCTCTAACCGCCGGGGGGGTGGGATGTTACTTTTACCCTTCTCACTGTTGGCTGAACGTGCGACATACTCCCTTCTGGTACTTGGGTGGTGTAAATCAGAATCTGGTGCTTGCTATGTTAGGCCGGGTAACCTAATCTTTGGGGTGTTGGCGGGACATGAGTTATTGATGGGACCTGATGATCATGGTCACATCTTGGAAGGTTTCCATTCAATGCCTTATATTCCACTCCACATGTGCCTTCAAAAAAAGTAGCTCTTCTAGACTTGTTCCGAGGCTCACGCAGTCAACACACATTTTCTTTCTCTCCCATCCCTCTATCAAATATTTGCTCACATACATTCTGTCCTTTTTGAATCCATTAAACTGCTGGCAGTACAACATATAACATGCCGGATCGAACTACTGGCCAAAAACAGGTGCTAGCTGGTTTCATCTCCTCTGTTTTCCTTCAATCACGCAATGAACTGAACGAGAAGTGCAGGAAATGGAAAACAAAAGTTTTCCATTTCATACCTCTATCGTGGCTGCGTCAATCTTGCCCCAATCATCCAATGCAAGATTAACTAGCAGTGCGCTGTGTGTCCAAAAGAAATTCAGAAGTCCACGCGTTGTCGTTCATCTGACAATGAATAGCATTAGCTAGCATGCTGTTTTGCCCATATGGGCACAGTAACCCTATGGGTTCAGTGGTTATACCAAACCACTAGGATTTGGATCTCACATTATGGTTAGGTGAAAACCATCCTGAATGGTCAAAACACAACCTTTTTTCCTCTTTTTTTTAAAGAATCTTTGCCGACCAGGGAAACTTTGGTGCCTTGCATGAACCGAATGATGGATGGAAACTGCCTGTCATGAAATGATCCCTGATATAAACCTGCTCCATACACTTCGAACAATCCAAGCGAGCAGCTGTTCCTCTTCCTCCCCTCCATGTACGTATAGTAAGTGGAGCCCTCAGATTTGAGCCATATGTATCCTGTCGCGACGTGGCGTGTCCGCATTGGACGAGAGGCTGTTCTAGCATTATCCTGAGTAAATGGAGTACGTTGGAGAGCTTGTTCAGACTTGGGCAGGCTTGTGTGTGAGATATTTGTTGAGTACAAGCCAGTGCAAGCTGAATATAAGAGAGCCTAGGTAGCTTGCTTATATGGTTCTGGAACGGGGACAGTAAAATTGACCAATCATTTCTTGCGTCTCAGAATGGTTTGCCAATTTGCTACTAGTTCCAACTTTCTCAATTGAGAAAGTCTACTGGGCTGAGGTCAGAAAGGCACACATGATCTGACTGCAAGTGTAGTAAAAGGACTTATCAGACAAAATGAGTAGAAGTCATTGACAAATCTGTAATAAGTCATAGGGGAGAAGTGTTCAAGACACTAGATTTTCAAGTGCGCTGTGTCATAAGAACTGCAGAATGATGCCTACATATATCGTCCGATTATTTGCGAGCAGTGCTGCGCCTACAGAGCATTCCCACGAGCTTAATTTTTGCAAACGCAAAATCAAGCAAAGGTGCAGAAGATATCTGTCATAATCTGTGGAAGATGTGTTCGTCGGTAAAAACGATCGATGCGATTACGTGACGGAGGATTGGATCATACGCAGACGCCGGCACAGCTGTTCCGCATTGTTTGGATGCGTGGTGTACCGTTCTGCTCCTCCTAGATGCATGGCCAGGAAACAGAGCGTCCCAGTTGAGCACTCCTGCCTGCAAGCCCGTATGATACTTCCCGGGAAAGCAGCGGCAGCGGCATGGGCGAGCCGACTTGCTGATCCAAATGTTTATCGTGTTTCCGGCGAGCGCGCGCGCGCCCAAAAACGTGCGGTTTCTTGCGGCGGCGGCATAATGCGTGCATGCCATGCAGCGCGCAGCAGTTATGGCCAGGGACAAAGATTGTGGCGCAGCGGCCTCCAAGTTTCTGTAACCCAAGCCTTCTGCTCGCCGCCACTGCCACACTTGCATTGGCTGCTCTGAAGCTGCAGGCTGCAGTACAAGCATGCCAGGCCAAGATCCAAATGGCACGGTCCATGCGTTATTATAGCACCTGCAATATCTCAGGATAGAATGCAGTATGGATAATGGATGTGGCCAGAAAATTTAGCGTTTTTTTGCAGTACAACCGTGTCGAACTGGCATTGGATCGTGGAGCCTGAAATTTCTGCACCACTTTTTCTTTGCTCGTTGGGGGTGGTGGCCCTGGTGGGGTGGACAGGAAGAGGAACACGATAAATACACCTTGTATCGATCAGAGCAGGCGGCAGCGGATGCGCTCGGCCAACCTGTGGCTGGCTGACCGACCGGCGGCCACTCATGCGTCCGTTCGTCAATCAACGAGAGAAAGCGCTGTGCCGTGCGCCCGCCCATGACGTTACGTGAGCAGAATCATTTATCTTCCGATCGGTTGCGATGCGCCCTGAGGTGACGCTCGCATGTGCGTGCCTTAGCTACTCAAACCTTTTCCCTTTCCTTTTCTTTTCCTTTCTCCATGGCAAATCAAATCAAAGGGCTCTCATAATTCCTCTCTACGACTCTACGTACGTACGTACGTATACATCGTATGATTGGCTTAAGGAAATTAGCTCCCGCGGGAAGCATAGAACCAATCGCGCTCGATTCAACGCAAGCAAAAGAATTAGAATCCGTTTGGACTTTGGAACACATGATTTTCACCGGAAACAATTTAATTACTGCAGGATTCGAGAAAATTTTCCTCGCTGCAAACAGGTCTCAAGCAGAGTCGTTTTGACGAAACAAGATCAAATTATTTTTAGGAGTGTATAGCTTGTTACTGTATCCAACCGCAGGTGGCATGATGGCGCGCGCGGTGGAGCGAGCTAGCGGCCAAAGGCAGCACAACGGTGGCCTCAGATGTTCGCGTCAAGGTGGTTGCGACTTGCGATGGGTGGATGGACCACCACGGGGCCTGAGCTAGCTAGCCTTTCTATCCCTCTCTCTCCGGGCTCAGACTCCCCCACCGGCGGGTCAATTTCCATGCACATTTGAAACCAGCTATATCTTGTACTGTCTCACTTCAAGTGGGCTGCTGCGTCTGGACACGACAGCCAGATCCCTGGTCCTTTCTAGGATGCAACATTTCCCCCATTATCTATTCTGCATGGAAAAAGATAACCGGATAGAATGGATCTGAATTCCGATAGGAAGCTCTGGACCCACATGTCAGCCAGTGTTACTAGAGTCGTTCACTGGTCCAAGACCAGACATGTACATGCTGTTTATTAGGATTTTTATCGGAGCACAAGTTCCCCTGGAGGCTGGAGGTTGACAATTGATCTGATACGATGGTCTACATTGAGTTTTTTTTTTTCAAAAGCAAATTGCACCTAAGCTCCCTGAACTTAAGCGGTAATCTCACTTAGCTCCATAAACTTACAAATTACTTTGCTGGCTCCCTCAACTTGCGTCCTTCTGCAACTCTGGTCAAATCTGCTGTTAACTAACGAATGTTGATGGTGTGGCATCCACGTGGTGTTGACGTGGACCTTCTCTTCTTCCCTGAATGCACTTCAATGTATCCATGTGTAGTACTAGAGTGAACAGAGATAGAAGAACGATGCAATTTTGGGAGTCGACAAAGCAATTTGCATGTTCATGAAGCTACATGAGATAATCGCAGCTTAAGGCAACTCTAATGCAATTTACTCTCTTTTTTCTATGTACTAGTTAGGCGAGACGGTGCATTCTCAATATCTCTCACGCTGTAGCAATTTTTGTTTTGTAGCTAACACAGTGATGCCATATTGCACGGTAGGTTGGCATGACCAAGGGCCGGATCAGCAGGTTCCGTCACCTAATAACGAATTGTCGACAAAGCAATTTGTAAGTTCAGAGATACAAGTGAGACAGTTATAACCTGCGATACAATTTACTCTTTTTTTTTCTTCTTCTATGGACTATTATGCGGATGTGACGTGCGTTCTCGACATCTCTCGCGCTGTAGCGATTTTTGTTTCTTCTGTAGCACAGTGATGCCATGTTGCACGGTAGGTTGGCATGACCAGGGGATAGCCGGTGGGGGAGGGGAAACATATGCCGGAGTGCGAGCACGTACTGCAGCTAGCGTTAGGCTGCTGCACGGATGTCCTGTACGCGCGCATGATTGTTCCAACTTTACGGTCTTAATCGCCGTTAGGTCTCGATTGGTGCAGGGCTGGGGCTGTACCGAAATGACAAGACCATGCAAAGGGGGAAATAATACCAACCCGGCCGGCCGGCACGTATAGATTGGATTAGATGAGTAGACGATTGGCCTAGCTAGTGAGTAGCCAAGCCTCACCTACGTACCTGCCCTCCTAACTGACGGCAAATTGAGGTGCAGCCGTGGGTGCCACACAACACAGCACGAGGGGGGTAGATCTGATGAGATGAGATGAGAATCATGAGATAGGTAAGCCTAGCTTGCACATATATGCTGCTGTTGAGCTGAATAGTAGTACTCTACCTCTACGGCCGCCAATCACACACTTCCTGCATTGTGGGATCATTGGCAGATCGGTTTGAGTCCATGGACAACCGACAACAAATGGCATGACCGTTTTTACTCCAAGTTGTACGATCTGTGTACAGATAACAAGATGTGAAAGTGCAGGCAAACTCTCTGGGATCGATCTTGACAGCTGAAATAACCACTAGGTCCCAGTATTCACTGAGAACAGCACATGGTTATAAAGGAGAAGAATACAGGAGGTAGCAGCAATGTGTTGCATTCTGCAGAGTTACAGGAGTGAGACATCCAATGCCCAGCCTTCCAAGCTCCCAGGAGCCGATCGAGTTCTCTCCTTCCTCTGCCAAATGCATATGATCATCTTATCAAAACTCTTGGTTACAAGTCTGTACACATCCTCTCCTCTTGCCGTCTTGCGTTCACATCCCGTATATACGGCAAGTTTTTCTTCTCTCCGACTATCTGACGACCAGAATGAATTACTGGAAGCAAAGTTGAATATACATCGAGATCAAAGCCTCTCTGCAACCTCTACCCACCAAGTACTACTACTAAGCAAGTATTGCCAAAACAGAGTCTATGTTTAAACAAAATGTAACAAATTAATTTGTTACCGGGAACAGGTTGGTCTTTGCCTCAAAGTTTCACTCTGGAATCTGGATAACGGGCCAGCCTTGCCGACTGTGAAGATATTTGTCTGTGCACGTAGTATCACCTGTCGCAACATGGTCACAGATACACACGTACTTGCGCATTGTAACTCGTAAGCTGGGATGGCAAAAACCAAGGCGACGACGACGACGATAGCAAGGATCTCCAGCCCATGTGTGCCTTGATCTCAGACCCCTGGACCCTGAGAATTCGTACCTGCTTGGAAGCATTTGGACATTCAATCCGCCCCCATGTTCTGTGGATGCCAGGCTCTCATGACAGGGCGCTATAGCTTGCAGCTAGAGCGCTATATATATCCTTATCAACAAATGCTGCGTTGCTGTCCGGTTAAAAGAGGCTAGTCCGGCCGGTTAACACGGCAGAGAACCACTCGGCCGAATCTGCATTCTGGAAGGATTGCATTTCCCTTGCAATGCAATGCAATGCAATGTCATTCATTCACTCACTCACTCATCATGCAGTGCACTTTTTTGGTGCCTTTTGCGTGCCTGACTGGCACTTTTGCAGTTAATGCTGATATATGGTCTGAAAACCTGTAATTCTCATGGAACAGACTTCTTCCTATTCGTGGTTGCATCAGGGTATTAGGGGAAAGGGACTTGAAGAATATGTGCTGATGCGGCAGATTGCGATTGGCGCCTGCGGTAGGGCTGGATGGGCATGGTGCGACAGAGAGAGCATGCATGATACAAGAGATGGATCAGGGGAGGGAGGATAGAAGAGTCGATGAAACAAAGAAACAAAGTGATTTTCTTATACTCACCGAAATAAAATTGCGTAGACCATAAATCAGTAGTGGTAACTGGTAACTAGTAATTAATTTGGTGCTGGTTATTAGTCAGTCAACTCCTCATCTATCATTGTAAACCGAGTGTACTAATTTTTTTTCCTACTAAATGTTTATCCTAATATGATCTGCTTGACAACTGAATCTATTTGTCTCAACTTGAGATGCACTCCTGCATACTTTGCATAGTCCAGCAGAATATCTGAATCTGTTCATATACTGTGACCTAATCAATACGATATACCAAGGATTGCTCTTTACCGATGAAGATAACATAGAAATATGCCAACTTGCCAAGTGATTTGATTGACAAGGCGATCCACGTCGTATGGCTCAAAGTAATCAACCGAATCCTTATTACTGCTGCCTCGATAGATAGAACTTGATTGATTACACAAACTCCATCAAGGTAGAACAGAAACCTAAGCCTAGCTAGCTACAAGACAAGCATCGCCTAACATGATCACTTGAGTTGCTTCCACTGAGATCAGAAAGACCCAACTTTCTTTTAACAGCCACAAGATCGACTAGTATAAGCAGGGTCTGACCTTTCACCTTACCATATCTGTTCTTCCATTAAAGCTTAGCATTCTCTAACTGTCATGGTAATTCCATCTTCAATTATGTCAACCGAACAATTGCCAGTATAAAACTCGCCGCTGCGAAATCGAGCATTGCATTGCTAGTACGAGGTCAGTAAGGCTCGAATTAAACTAGCTGACCGTATCGCGTTTGCAATCTTCGCTCAGGTAGGCTCACAAACAACGCGATCAGATCACCTACTTAATGACATGTTTTTCTTAGCACATATGGAACTGGCGAAACTATTTGACCAAATGCTAGTATGATCGCCCCATGACTTCGTGTCGCCGTTGACCTTCCGTTGTTCCTGAAACGTGAGTGCAAATGAGCGCAAAGTCGAAGTTAATTACGCCCGTCTGAAGCTGTTAAGCACGCAAGCACCTACTAGGACAGTGGCAACTCCCGGAAGGTGGCAATTTGTCAATGTTCGATGGAGATCTTGTGTGATCCTGCCAGTTTAGCACATCTGAAGATTGGATGCATTATGAACTAAAAAACTAGTAATAATTAAGGTCAACCTCAATGCTATTGAGAGTAAACACCTGCAGGGTGCTCTTCGCTGGAGGTACATGCCATGCCAGGATGCCTAGGAAGCTGCAGCCTGCAGCTATGCAGGCTACGTTTAAGATGCAGAGATCATCATCTCTGAATATTCTACCAAGTCTGACCTTTCAAGAATGCTAAGGATATTGAAATAACATAAGCTTCACACATTACGATCTCTCTTGTAGTTTCCATAGCGTCAGCATGTATGTGTGTAGTTTCTCTATCCGCAGGGATGATAGCCAACAAAGTTGGAGATGTGCTTTCTGCAGTTGTGCCTACCTGCTTTCAGGCTTCAGCGTGAGGGATCCATATCTCATCACCACAGAGAATGGTCGTGGGAATTACTTGGACAAAACGTGCATGTGCGAAAACGAAGCTCGGAGCGCACGTAGTGTGGGAAAGGTGAGCGAAAGAATGGCTTGTTTGGAGAGAAGATAAAGTTGTTTCGCCATCACACTGCAATGGCTCGATCGTCGTCAGTCTTACACAAGCCTAAATGACGAAATCACACATGGCAGAGAGAGTCACAGTTATTTTTGTTTTTCCTTTTATGCTTTGGCACGTCTTTAAGCCACCCAACATCCACGAAGGAGTTCATGCCGAACACCCAATTATGTCAGGAGAAAGTAGAACCGAGCTTCATACTTGAACGGTTCGTCAGATCACATGGTTACCTACATCATATTCGGTGTATAGACAATCCACAATATCCACATTTCTATACTCCCTCGACTCTAGTAACCAACGTGCAGTAGTAATTCGTAACAAAGTTCTAAGCCATCAAAGCAGTAAAAGCTTTTTTTAGCGGCGACGCAGTTGTAGCTTACGTCTTCCGAATGCGACGGAATTTTTGTTTCCGACAATATAAGCCCCTTATTTTCACACGTTATACTAAGACAAGCATCTCGCGTCTTAGCTGTGTCTCTGCCCTGTGGACCAGGTGAGCAATTTCTTCACCTTAGAATTAGCCATTTTCTGTCGGGCCCACCAAAAATCTAAGATAGAACGCTTTTGCAAACCCCAGTCATCTATAATTGTACAGTACTTAGCTTAAAATTGCACTAACAAGTGATATGCAATTTTAGCACAGTTTTACTGTAACTTTTAGTTCTATTTATTTTTGTATTTATAAAGTTCACATAGATTTAATTTTGTTTAGTTTATTATTATTATTATTTGTATTTGTAGGGTTCACCTAGATTTACTTTTGTCTAGTTTAGAATTTTTTTTGTTTTGTTTTTGTATTTGTAGGATTCACCTAGATTTCCTTTTGTCTAGTTTAGAATTTTTTTGTTTGTTTCATAATATAGCTTAGATGCTTCATAATATATTTACGTATCTTATAGTTATTTAGATTTTTAGGATATCATAAACATTAGAAAATGACAATAGAAGCTTGAAGGAAAATACAACTTGAGTAACGTAATTGAAGTATGAGCTTAATGGAAGAAAATCATGAGTATAATAAGTTAACCACTCTCCATTATGTATGCATCATGTAGCTGCATACCTTTAACTCTTTTCCAAAATGTTTGCATGCGCATGTATCTTTATTAATCTCAAGCAATACATTGATTATGTGTGCAACAAAATTATCTTATTAGTTTACATGGTATTAGAGTACCTTATCCACATATACACCGATGCACCATAGGTGACCTACCTTGAACTTATCTTCCCTTACGCTGGTTGCTCCACCGAACAGTGTGTCTTCTATCTCTTCTCCCTACCATAATTTTTCTGCTTCAACCTCCAAGAGCAAACCCAATTCTTGATCGATATTTCTCAGCTGCTACCCCTTCTAATGCAATACCCTACCACATAATTATCTTCTACTTATCTCGAATTATCGTTTAATGATAACCATTGTAACATCTACACGTATATGCGTGCAAATATCGTGGATCCCTGTCAGGACACCTATCGCGCTCTCTCAGTGGTCCCAAGCCTATTCCTTACGGTTGCGCTATCTCTACTCCGAGCTCTTTGCTCTGTTGTTTCTGTACGCTCATGCTTCTATTCGTAGGATGCATGCATGTATATACACATGCACGATGTTATACATGCTCGATGTCTTCTTCTCCTGTATCGGTCACTCTTCTTCTTCGACGTTGTCCAACTCAACGATGTGGCTTCCTCACTAACTGCGACAACCTTCCATCTTCACTGGCTTCTTCACTAACTGCGACAACCTTCCATCTTCACTGATGTTGGTATGTCCGCCTTAGTCGTTGTCTAACGATAGGGAGAATCTTCTCGCCATCGTCGGTGACACCATGTCACTCATCAACGATGGCATGCTTCTAGCGACCCGATGATCATATATTGTCGATAGCTCGTCTTTAATCCAAAGGTTTATCTCATCTCTGCTATGTCTTCTTCATTATCAAGTTTCTTTGGCCATTAACTTCTTCAACATCGTTGATGCTCACCATTCGTCTTCATAGCACTTGGCCCCTTTGACTCCGATCTTTCTCTTCAACGGCTCCAGCGAGCAGCACGACATTGTTCTTGTCGAACAGCTAAGGTGAGCAGCATAGAATTGTTCTCATCTTCATCGCCCGCCTCGACTATTCGCTTTCTTATGAATCAATGTCTTCTCATAGGATAGATCAACGCCATTGCACTATTTCGTGATCTCCTCTGACACCATTTACGATATCCTTATTATAATTTATATTTAATTTATTTAAAATTTTAGTTATTAAGTGACAAATACAACAGCACAACGCACAGAAAGATAACAGCTGTAGGGTGCTTGTCAAAGGATGAAAAAGTGACTGGGTAATAAGAAAGAAGACTGGGCTATAGTCGGTCCCAAGATAGAATGTCAGGGCGGCCAACCGTTATATATACTGCCAACTCCCTTCCCCATCACCCCCACAAAACCAAGTCGGCCTCTTTCCTCTGCAGCAAACAAACCAGAGGCCCGGCACGAACACTTCCCTGAGCAGACACCACACACAAACCAGACGAAGCGTGCAGCCATGGCGGCGTGCCACTGCTCGGAGCCGTCGCAATGCCACCACCGGGCCTTCCTCCTGCCGACGAAGGGCTACCCCAAGCTGCATGACCGCCCGAGGCCGGCGGCCCGCGGCGGTGTCCTTGGCGAGGTGGCGTCCATCCTCTGCCTCACCGGGCCAATGGTCGGCGCGGGGATCCTCCTCTACCTGCGCTCCCTGGTGTCTATGGTTTTTCTTGGCCGCCTCGGCCAGCTCCCCCTCGCCGGCGGCTCCCTCGCGCTCGGCTTCGCCAACATCACCGGCTACTCCGTGCTCTCCGGCCTCGCCGGCGGGATGGACCCCGTCTGCGGCCAGGCGTTCGGCGCCGGGCGCACGGACCTCCTCCGCGCCGCGCTCCGGCGCACCGTCGTGCTGCTCCTGGTCGCGTCCGTCCCCATCAGTATGCTCTGGGTGGCCATGCACCGCGTCCTCGTCGCCACGGGCCAGGACCCGGACATAGCCGCCACGGCATACGCCTACATCCTGTGCTCCCTCCCCGACCTCGTCGTGCAGTGCTTCCTCCACCCGCTCCGCATCTACCTCCGCGCGCAGTCCGTCACGCTCCCGCTCACCTACGCCGCCGCCGCCGCGCTCCTCCTCCACGTGCCCATCAACTTCCTCCTCGTGGACGTCCTCGGCGTCGGCATCCGTGGCGTCGCACTCGGCGCGGTCTGCACCAACCTCAACTTCCTGATGTTCCTTGTGGCGTACGTGTGCTTCTTCGGAATGTACGGCCATGACGGCGACGGCAAGACCAAAGCGTCCGCTGCGCTGGCCGAGGAGGAGGGCGTGAAGGAGTGGTGGAGCCTGGTGAGGCTGTCCGTGCACAGCTGCATGTCGGTCTGCTTGGAGTGGTGGTGGTACGAGATCATGGTGCTCCTCTGCGGCGTCCTAGCCGACCCGAAGGCGGCGGTGGCGGCCATGGGGGTGCTGATACAGACCACGTCGCTAATATACATCTTCCCGCACTCGCTCGGCTGCGCCGTGTCCACGCGCGTCGGCCACGAGCTCGGCGCCGGGCGGCCGGAGCGCGCGCGCCTCGTGGCACGCGTCGGGAACGGCCTGGGCTCGGCCCTCGGCCTCGTGGCCTTCGCATTCGCGGTGTCCGTGAGGGGCGTGTGGGCTCGGATGTTCACGACGGACGATGCCATCCTGAAGCTCGCGGCCGCCGCGCTGCCGCTACTCGGCGCGGCCGAGCTGGGCAATTGCCCGCAGACGACCGGGTGCGGCGTGCTACGCGGCAGCGCGCGGCCCGAGAAGGCCGCGAGGATCAACATCTCGGCGTTCTACGGCGTCGGCATGCCCGTGGCGCTGGCGCTGGCGTTCTGGCCCGCGCGGCTCGACTTCCGCGGGATGTGGGGTGGCATGCTCGCCGCGCAGCTTGTCTGCGCCGCGCTGATGCTGCGCGCCGTGCTCGGCACCGACTGGGCGGATCAGACGGAGCGCGCGCGCAAGCTCACCGGCGGGCGCGACGGCTACGCCGTTGTCGGCATTGTCGACGAAGACGACGAGGAGAAAAGAAACCATGCAGAAGCGGCCAAAGCAGAGGTCGGCAACACATTGCTCATGGTGGCTGATTGTGTGTAGCGGACGATGGAGCAAATATCCATTCTTGGATGATTGAATCCTTGATTCTTTTAGTTATAGGATTTTTTTTCTTTAGTTTGTAATTTTACCGAACTTTCTTTAGGGATTTCAAGCAATGCAAAGCTGCAAATTCACTACATTTTAGTTTTTTTTTCCTCTATGAATTGAGGGTGTGAAGAGATGAGAATATTTACAGTGAAGAGAGTGGTCCAGTGTACAAATTAAGGTAGGCAATGTTGCCTTCAGATTTGAGAACAACGCCAAACAATTTTTTTTTGGCCTCAAAGTGATCTATGTGACCTGAATGTGCTGATCTCTAATTGTGGAAATTATACTTGTTTAATCTTAGGGTTTCATTATTAATGTTGCATGATTTAACTGTCATTATCTCTGCCATGTGCAAACAAAATTTCTTTTGGTCATAAGTGGTGTACTGCCTTGTCTCAGCTTATTGTTTTGGTGATGCTCTATGTGCCCCTAACAGCAGAAACAAAGTTACATTGCTTCTTTTCTTAGAATCTCTTTTTTTCGTGGACAATGCTATTCATCTTATAAACGGTGTACATTCTCAGTTGGGTAGATATTGCTATAGAATTAAAATTCCAAATATGAAACGGGGGTGCTAAGTTTTGCATGTATTACAAGATGGCGTAGTGACTTTTGTTCCATGCGCCTAATTTGCACGGATTACAATTAGCACTGCCAGTTTTCAAAGTGTGGTTTTCAGGAATTCTGGGAACTAGTAGTGCTAGGAATACAATACTATTACTACCAGTACAGACTACGGACAATTCAAAACTTGATCTATTAATAACACTGATGAGGATCCTTGGAACTGAAAGATTTGTTTGATCCCAGGTGAATTGGAGTAGTTTCTTGGTTAAATTTGGTTGGAAAAAGTATACTTTTCAACCTTAAACTATTCAAAAAGTCTAGATTTCAACCCTAAACTACAAAATCGGACATCCTACACCCCCAACTATCAAAACCGTTCATTTTACCCCTCTCAACTCAAATAGAGATGGTTTTGGGTGATGTGGTGCTGACGTGTCAATGGTTTTGACATGTAAGATTATTTTCGATGACATGAAAGCCACTTAGCAAATAAAACAAAAAAAATCTATTTACGTGGGCCCACATGTCATCCTCTCATTCCTTTCTTTCCACTCAGGCTTGGCCCCAACGCCGGCGACGCACGGGTCGCAGGCGACGCCGACGATGGGGTGGTGCGGGGAGGAAGCCGACGCGAGCATGGGCTGCACTCGGAGGTGGGGAAGGGAATGGGTGGTTCGGGAAGCTCGGGGAGGCTCCAGGGAGGGGGTTCCACGGCCGCCGGCGGGGAGGAGGACGAGTTGGCGGCGGCGGGACTCCACGGCGAGCGATTGGCCGAGAGGAGGCAGGGGAAATGTGGGAGAACCTTGGGAACACGATATGACACGCCTACCTCGGCTAAATCCTTGCCGGAGAAGAAGATCGGGTGGTGGAGGATTTTCGGCTGTCAATGGGGAAGAATGGGATTTCAGCGACTCTAGTGGACCAAAAGCAAATTAAATTGAGAGAGATGCTCCTTGTGCTCTCGAACACGCAGTGACAGGGTTGGCGCGGTGAGGGGCTCTCTGGAGCGATGGATCGGCGAGGGTGGCCCGGCGGCAGAACAAAGGGAGCTCAGGCTTCTTCGGTTCGGCGCTCAGGGAGAGGAAGATGAGGTGGGGAGTGGCAAGGGCGAAGCTGCTAGGGCTCTTATAGCCTGGGAGGGAGGATGGAGCCATTAGAGGGCTTAGAGGCGGTGTACAGTCCCGGGGCGGCATGGGCAGGAGCTGAGGGACGGGGGCAGGTGCTTAAGCGACGGGGACAGGACATTGCCGACGTGATGCACGGGCGGCATGGCGAGCAGGTGAGGCGGCATGGAGAGGGGGCGGAGGAGGCGACTCGGGGGAGGCATGGGAAGGGAGGGAGGAGGCGGCGGGGGGCGATACGGTGGAGAGGGAGACAGGGAGGGAAGGGGCAGTGTTGTGGAGACACGAAGAGAGGAGAGAGAAAAAGAGGAAGAATGGAAAAGTAGGACTGACATGTGGGCCTCACGTCAGCGAAAACTACCACAGTTTGGGTTAAGGGGGCAAAATGAACGGTTTTGATAGTTAAAGGTGTAGGATGTCCGGTTTTGGAGTTGGAGGTTGATTTCCAAACTTTTCGAAAAGTTCAAGGTTGAAAAGTTGACTTTTTCCAATTTGGTTCAATATTTTACATTTGCTCCGTTTTGTTATATTTGTCCACATCTCATCACTCGTACAGATCAAGGAAGCATTGAATCTAACAAATACTTAATGAGAAATTATTATACATACCTCTATTAAATTATTAAATGATATACCACAACTATTTAACCTCTTACAAAACATTTAAGTAGAGGTAGAGAGAGACAAAATTACAATAACTATACTCTAGATTCCCACAATAGACAAATATATTGAAACGGATACCCCTGAGATTATGAACAAATATAGCGAAACAGATAAAGTATTTCGAAAGGAGAGATCAAAATGTCATAAATATATGTTACCTAGTTCATGACACCGGAGTCACTTTGGTTACCACTAAGGGAGACATATGCATGCTTACGATATTGTTCACTGATGAACAAGTTTCGCGTTAGGCTTTCCTCATAATCTACGTAACTTTGTCTTGTTTACTCCTATTTGCTGAAACAATAAGTTCTGATCCATGCCACACTATCATTCTATTTTTTCTAATCGTAAAATTTGAAAGCCCAACCATCTTCAACATTTTGCGGATGTAACCGTTCATGTGTTTCCGAAAATCAACAGTGCCACATTTTCTCTCTGTAAATCTTGAAAGCTCAACCATTTTGAAAAGAGAAAATTTATAATATGTTACTGAATAATTACATGATTCATAATATGCTATTCATTGTGAGGCTGACATGTGGACTCATAACCCATATGTCAGTGAGACACTAGTAGCATATTGTGAAGATCTGAAGTTATTCAGTGGCATATAGCGAACCCTCCAAAAAATATGATTATTTTACTTTGGAAAATGTGCCTTTTTCTATCACTAAATTTGTAAAGTTTGGCATCTTTTGAAATATTGCGAAGGCGCAATGGTTTATCCACTCCAATATCAAAAGTTTAACGTACGTGTGGCTGCAAGTGGCTTGTTTTCAGAATATCAAAAGTGTCACAATTTTTTATTTCCCTCCAGAATTTGAAGGAACAACATCTTTTAAAATATTGCATAGGTAATGGCTTCTGCATTTCAGCACAAAAGTGTAATGCATGTACATATGGCTGTAAGTAGCATGCATGCCATTTTCCTTTAAAAAAACCATTGTAGTTTTGCCGCATTTTCTTTCTCTAATTTTGAAAGATAGACCATTTTGGAATATTGTAGAGGTTAAATATCAAAAGTTAAACACAAGGCTGTAAGACAATATATATATATATATATATATATATATATATATATATATATATAGTAATGTAAGATTTTTTCAAAAATAATCTATTTTTATTCCGAAATACAATAATATACCTCCGTTTTTTTTACACAAATAATACTCTGTTGCTCTACCGTTGAGCGACCTGGGCTAGTCGCCTAACAATTGTGTGCCAAGTGTACTAGTCGCCCCGTCGTTGAGCGAGTTAGCCCTAGTCACTCTACCGTTGAGCGACTTAGTCCCTTCGGCTACTAGTCGCTCAACGGTTGAGCGACTTAGCCCTAGTCGCTCAACCGTTGGGTGACTAGGGGCCTATAACCCCTCGCACATTGGCCCTCGCCATTTCCTTCGGTCCTTCGCCATTTTCACCGAGCAGAGCAGCCGTGAGGAGAATAGAGGAAGGAAAAGAGGAGAAGAGAGAGGGGGAGAGGGGGAGAGAAAGAGAGGAGAGGGAGGGAAAGAGAGGAGGAGAGGTCTGCGCATCGACGATGGTGAGTCCCGTCCACTTCTTTGTATATTTACTTTCGATACCATGGTAATTTAGCAACTAAAATCATTAGATGTGTAGTTGTGTCGGGTACATTGCATATTGTTAATAGTTTTAAATAGTGTACTCGTAGAACTAACGTCAGTTTAGTTGTTAATAGTTGTACTTTCGAAACCATGGTAGGTTCGCAACTAAAATAATTATATATGTAGTTGTGTCGGGTACGTCGCATATTGCTAATAGTTGTAAATAGTGTAGTCATAGAACTAACGCCAGTTTAGTTGTTAATAGTTGTACTTTTGAAACCATGGTAGGTTTGCAACTAAAATAATTAGATGTGTAGTTGTGTCGAGTACGTCGCATATTGTTAATAGTTGTAAATAGTGTAGTCATAGAACTAACGCCAATTTAGTTGTTAGTAGTTGTACTTTCGAAACCATGGTCAGTTCGTAACTAAAATAATTAGATGTGTAATTGTGTCGGGTACGTCGCATATTGTTAATAGTTGTAAATAGTGTAGTCGTAGAACTAACACTAATTTGGTTGTTAATAGTTGTAATGCGGCTATGGCTATATCCTAACCCTAACCTCTTAACCCCATACCCTAACCCTAACCCCTAAATCCTGAAACCCTAAACCCTAAAACCCTAATCCCGAAATGCGACTATGGCTATATATGTTGAGGAATATGCATTTTATGCAAAAATGCAACTAATTTTTCAGAATTTCCAGAGCTACGCTATAAATAATTAAACCATTAATTGTGTCATAATTGCTAACTTGGAATTGATTTGTAGGAATGGCTCGCGGCCTTGGTGGTTCAGACTGGCCTTTCGACCTGCTGGACTGATGCGTCGACATGTAATACCGCGCCAGCTGTCGTGTCCCGCATCCTAAGGGCGGGGACAAGGCAAATGACTTGGGGTGGTCCGTACGCGGACACCCCGATGGGCTTGGAGACTAGACCTATACTGGAGAGACAGGTTTGTCTGCAAAATGTGCCACTACCTTTTGTCATATATCCACTATGTACTTACTTCTTCGTGCTTTGCAGGCTAAGCGATGTCGGCCTTCTACCTCTCACGCAGATGGTGGAGGCCACCGACGAAGACAGCGCTCCGGTCGAGGATGATGGGGAGATCCAGGCCAGCCCAGAGCGGTCACGACGGTTCCCGTTCGACCGGTCGCTGCTGACAGCTCTAGTGGACCGATGGCAGCCCGAGATGCGCACCTTCCACCTCTCATTTGAAGAGATGGCCCCCACTCTGTAGGACATCGCGGTGCTGCTCGGCCTACCTATTGCGGGAGCCGCTGCCTCCCCGTCGGATGCGCCTGTTGGCTGGCGCGATGACCTGCTGGGAAGGTTTGAGGGGTTCTTCCGGCCGAGGCCGCAGCAGTGTACTACTTCTTCCCGGCACGATAGAGGCATGACCCGCCCCTGCGACGGCTTTCGCAGTTCTGGGTACATAAGCTATCCATTTTTCCTGTTTAGCGATGCACTATTCTTGAAATATGATAGGCCTATTAATGATTCATTTGTGTATAGGTCGAGCAGATTGGCTCGGAGATCGGTGAGTACCAGGTGTCACGGCACCTCGAGGTGTACTTGATGTGGCTATTCGGCTAGGTACTGTTTACCAGCAGCCATGGTGACTCCGTTGACGCCGCCTCATGCGATACACGAGGGCCATCGCCGACGGGGAGGACGTGCAGATCAGCCAGGGATCAGCTGTACTTGCTATGACGTACCGCGGTATATGCAACGCGTGCTGCAAGACGAAGCTGATCTCTATCCTCACAAGCTGCTCCCTCCTGCTGCAGTTGTGGTCGTTCGAGCGCTTCCCCCTAGGATGGCCGATGCTGCTTGACTCCAGTCTGTACCGTATGGACATGTACCACGGGGGCACTTTGGACCGGCTGACCGCAGGGTCCCTTTGGTGCCATAGACGGGTACGTACTCTTTTGTATCTTTACTTTAGTTGTATTACGGGTGGTCGTTTGTAACCACTGTTGTGGTTCGCAGGCACAGTTTGCACACGTGCAGGTCACACGTGTGTATGAGCACTTCGTCGAGCAGCTCGACCGCCTCACCATTGATGGCGTGCGCTGGGAGCCATACTGTGCCCAGGGGATGGAGGATCGCGCTCTCAACTGGTTGTCCTCACTGTGCTAGCGCGACCAAGCATACTGGCTAACGCGGAAGAAGCTCGTCCTCGATGTGTTCATCGAGAACTACTAAGTGCACAGGGTGATGCGCCAGTTCAGCCTCCACCAGGTTGTTCCAGTCCCCGTCAGGCGTCGGGTACCAGACTCGGTCCACGCGTGAGTTACACACAACACTTGTCCCTATATTTTTTTTCAATTATGTTACGATGGCTTCTAATTCCAGTAGTACATTTCGCAGACAGAGTAGGAGGGGTGGAAGTAGGACTATGTGCAGGAGGGTGCCCTGTGCGACCCCAATGCGTACGACGAGTACTTGCGCTGGTACGCTCAGCAGACAAGCACCAGGCTGGTGCATGTCGTCAACCCTTTGATGAACCCGAAGGTCCGATTTGTTGGCCCGATCTTTCGATGAGAACGATAAGTCCAGTAGGTGTCGCTCAACTCTCACGATGCTAGCTACGAACACGCAAGGCTCAAACCACGCAATCGCCGAATCGATTGACAGTCGTTATCAACCGCGCACGAGTACCCGCTGACTCGACTATTTAAGGTCGATTCCTGCATACACCGAAGAAGCACGCAAGAACAAGATAATAAGCAATCTGAAATTGCAAATAGGATTGAAATCTTTAATTGAGTTGGGATTCTGAAGCGGTATTATGGTTGGTCTAGTCGACACAAGCCAATACACGAAGTTGCAACAAGGCTAACTTTTAACTAAACAAAATCCAAGTAAACTAGAGGGGATGCGACCTCCTTAAATAGGGGATGAGGAGCCACACATCTGATAGAAACAGCGGGGCGGGACTAATATTTGCGGATTACTGTTCACATGAACAGTAACACGCCCCCCAGGTGGGCCGCCGGCAGATGGGCCAAGTTCAGTATGATTACAAGGCCCAAATTGGCCCAAACAAGTGATATGACGTCTTCTTTTGATGATTGCGATCAGTTCAGAAGGAATTTGAAGATGGGGCCGGATCCGTTGGAAAGAGGACGAAATAAGCTTTCAATCAAGTACTCGTGGACCTCCAACGGACTCTGTATGTGAAAGTTATGTCCATTTGAAGTTTGTGTTGTCAGGCTGATTCCGAACTGATCTGACCAAAACGTATCCAGCTTGGCACATGCAGTAGCACCATGGCTTGTAGACATAATACCATGGCATGTAGACGTAGTACCATGGCATGTAGACGTAGCTCGATCCAATTGGGTAATATGGTCTTGCATTAGCCGAAAGTTCTATTGGCGAAGATATTGTTGAAGTAGAGGATGCGGCAAAGAAGTCAAGCAAATGGTTGCATCCTTAGGTTTGATGTCCTCATCATCCTCCCTTTCTTGAATTTGAGTCGTCCTCGACTCAATCGTAGTATTTAAATCATGAGTTTCTGCAAAATGTTAGGAGCAACAGAGACAAAGAAACATGCGTTCTTCTAATGGACATAAAGATTCTTTGCCAATCATAGTATAACATTCAGATTCATATTTTTCTATGCCAATGCAATCAGATTTTGTTGCTAACATAACAGGAGCTTTCAATTTAATGTCACTTGGAGCTTTAATCTGATGATCATCTTTGATCTTCTCCTTACTTGTTCTCTCAGTTCTTTCTAATTCATCTTTTAATATAGCGTAGGAGACATTGGAAGCAAAGTGATTTTCTTTTCTCTATATGTGAAAGTATAATGATTAGATCTACCATGATGTTCAGTATATCTATCATATTGCCAAGGTCTACCTAACAATAATGAGCATGCTTGCATAGGTACGACATCGCAATCAACATAATCATGATATGATCCAATAGAAAAATGTACGCAAGACAAGTTTAGTCACCTTCAACTTACCACAAGAATTCAACCATTGAATGTAGTAAGAATGAGGGTGTTGAGTTGTAGTCAAGTCAAGCTTCTCGACCATGTCTGTGCTAGCAAGATTGTTGCAACTTCCGCCATCGATGATGACTTTACAGGATCGTTCCTTGATGACGAACTTTGATTGGAATAAGGTGTGACGTTGATTTTGTTCAGCAAGCTCCATTTGAGCACTTAGCACACGCTGGACAACTAAGCTTTGGTACATATCAGCTGCCTCATGGCTTATATGTTCTTCCTCAGTGTCATCACCTATATTGTTAGTTGCAACCAACACATGTTCTTCCTCAATATCGCTAGCAGAAGTGTACTCACCATTGTCCTTGATAAGTAAAGCTCGCTGACTTGGACAATCGCGCATCAAGTGCCCAAATCCTTTGCAACGGTGACATTGTACATCTCTAGATCGCCCTGTAGAAGCAACAGAAGAAACACTTTTTGTAAGGACTTGTACCTTTGCAGAGTTGCTTGCCTCAGGGACATGCGTAGGAGTGGAAGGAGCAGCAGGGGGCGCACGGCTTGAGGAGGGTACCACGTGTTGTTGCTGGCTTGGCCGACTTGCAAAAGATCCTCCAAAATTGCCCCTAGGGCGAGATTGTCGACCCTGCACTTCTCTTTCAGCTTTGCAAGCAAGATGGAACAAACGAGTGATAGAATTGTATTCTTTATAATCAAGTATGTCTTGAATTTCTCGGTTTAAACCTCCCAAAAATCTAGCCATCTTAGCATCTTCAGTTTCATCTAAACCACAACGCAATAAACCAGTTTGCAATTCTTGATAATAATCCTCTACAGAACTACTACCTTGTCTTAAGCGTTGTAATTTATTAAGCAAATCACGTGAATAATATGAAGGTACAAATCTATGTCTCATTGCTCTCTTCAAAGCATTCCATGTCCTAGGTATGTCCTGATGAGTACGACCATATTCACTCCACCAAATTGATGCAAAATCAGAAAACTCACTAGTAGCAGCCCTAACTTTCTTATCTTCAGGGAATTCATGACAAGCAAATTTTTGTTCTACTGTAAGCTCCCATGTGAGATAAGCATCAGGATCATATTTTCCAGCAAAAGATGGCATAGTGAATTTAATTTTACCAACTGCATTATTATGGTCACGCACTCACGTTGATTTCTTCCCATACCTTGACGATTGTGATGAAGCCGACGATAGTTACGATCATTGTGAACATTGATTCCATCTGCTTCGTACGCCAGTGTAGTTGTTCATTTCTTCTTCTACTTCATCGCCCAAGAGCGAGCGAGCAATGATGGAGTACGGCGTGGTTGTGCAACGCCAACAAAGAATGGGACGGCAACAGAGGGGGAGCTCTCTCAGCTCGCTCCACATGTGTAGCAATCACAGCAAGATCGTTATTGGTGCGATCTAGAACTCTCTCAATGCGCTCGAATGTTGACTCAACAAGCGTGAAAAGTGTTGCATGATGTCTTTCGTATGAGGCGTGAGAGGTGCATCTTCCTCAACATTGTGCTTGCTATTCTCCCCTTGTGACCCTGAACCTGCCATCGTTAGTAGAAAAACAAAGAACAGATCACAGTGTATATGTCCCTATGACTACTAGGTTCTGGAGTTTCACAAGTCACTCACACTCAAGCTTATACCCAGTTCTTACAAGTTCTTACCAATGCAGCAAATAAGTGGTACAACCGGTGGCTGGTTCGTGATACTCGCACTTGCGATCAGTCCAACGATTGCGAGGAGCGGCACCTGCTGAGTTAGTAGGAAGTGGAGCTCGGAAGGCTAGTATGTAGCAAAGGAATAACAATTATTCAATTCAGGATGTAAAGTTGAAAAGTAGTTCAAAGTACTAGTCACAAGTGCTGGTCCTAGTCTAAACCAAGTCTAGCTAGAGCAACTCGCAAAAACGACTAGTCGCAACAACAGAGGACTAGCACAAGAAATGTCAACGCAAGCGAGCAATGAATGAACTATGCCGGGAAAAAAAATCAAGAAAGGAGGCTCTGTGATTTTTTTCCTTTTTTTTTCTTCTTCTCTTTCTTTTCTTTTGTTTTCCTCTCTTCTTCTCTTTTTTTTTTCTTTTGCTCTTTTTTTTTTAATCTCAAAAGTCGCTAAGAACCACCTAAGGTGGATTTTTAGGTCTCTACTGCACAAGCACCCATATTTACTGTAGCAGCGCGCAATCCGAATTATTTTTCCCCATGTTTTTTTTTTGCCTCAGGGAGCGTGGAATCGGAAATAACGTTTTTTCCTGTTGCTACAGTAACCGCTTTTCCCAGGTTGCTACAGTACCGAAATTTGTTGTGGCTTGCTTGGACTCGTGCGTTGCGGGACTTGCTTGATTTTGTTTTTCTTTTTATCTGCTGCCTTTGGTTTGGTTTGCTTGCATTGAACGCACAACTAGTGCCTTTCCACGCCTCCACGCGATAGAGAGTCTTGGACCTCGGTCTTGTACGCACGCAAGCGCTGGTTGCGGATCGAAGCGAGCCGTGCGCTGGCTTGGGGCTGAACACGACGGCAGAGACGCTGCTCGCGGGCAATTGGCGCTGGATTGGATCCTTCCGCGCGCTGGACAACGACGGCGGCCGAAAACCGATTGGAGGCGCTGCTCCCAGGCAAAAGAGCAAAAGAGCGCAGTCACCAGGCCCCAAATCACCAAATTCTTGTTCGGTTGATTCTCTGGTGAGATCCGGGAGCACTTCCTCTGGACTCGACGATTTGCAAGAGATCATAAATTAGATCAATCTAGACAGGAAACCAGCATAATGACTCGACGATGCAACGACAATTCAACAAAGCAAACTAAAAAGAACAAATTGCAATGGCACAAATTGGCTTGGACGATGAACTAAAACCTAATTATTTTTTTTGGCTATGTGGATCAGAGAAAAAATTCTCACCGATGTTGTAGCTCGATACCACCGATGAACCGAAGGTCCGATTTGTTGGCCCGATCTTTCGATGAGAACGATAAGTCCAGTAGGTGTCGCTCAACTCTCACGATGCTAGCTACGAACACGCAAGGCTCGAAACCACGCAATCGCTGAACTGATTGACAAGTCGTTATCAACCGTGCACGAGTACCCGATTGACCTGACCACGAAGGTCGATTCTCGCATACACCAAGAAGCACGCAAGAACAAGATAATAAGCAATCTGAAATTGCAAATAGGATTGAAATCTTTAATTGAGTTGGGATTTCGGCGGTATTATGGTTGGTCTAGTCGACACAAGCCAATACACGGTTGCAACAAGGCTAACTTTTAACTAAACAAAATCCAAGTAAACTAGAGGGGATGCGACCTCCTTAAATAGGGGATGAGGAGCCACACATCTGATAGAAACAGCGGGGCGGGACTAATATTTGCGGATTACTGTTCACGTGAACAGTAACACGCCCCGTGTGGGCCGGCGCGATGGGCCAAGTTCAAGATGATTACAAGGCCCAAATTGGCCCAAACAAGTGATATGACGTCTTCTTTTGATGATTGCGATCAGTTCAGAAGGAATTTGAAGATGGGGCCGGATCCGTTGGAAAGAGGACGAAATAAGCTTTCAATCAAGTACTGTGGACCTCCAACGGACTCTGTATGTGAAAGTTATGTCCATTTGAAGTTTGTGTTGTCGATGATTCCGAATCGATCGACCAAAACGTATCCGACTTGGCACATGCAGTAGCACCATGGCTTGTAGACATAATACCATGGCATGTAGACGTAGTACCATAGCATGTAGACGTAGCTCGATCCAATTGGGTAATATGGTCTTGCATTAGCCGAAAGTTCTATTGGCGAAGATATTGTTGAAGTAGAGGATGCAGTGCAGCAAGCCGAAGCAGTGGTTGCATCCTTAGGTTTGATGTCCTCATCACCCTTCCCCCGCTCATGTACCAGCACGGACTGACGCGTACCCTATACACTTCACGCGGAACGTGCACCTTGCGGTACATACTCTCGTATTTCGAAATATCTTAGTACGATTACCACAATTGCAAGTTTGACATTTTAATGTACTCCTTGCAGATGGACATCACTTTGGGCTTGGGAGGGACGCGGGTCGATCCTGGGCAAGATCACCCACGGTGCGGAGGTGACGTGCAACGAGCTGCTGGAGGCTCTCCATCGGGTCTACAGTGGGACGAGGCGTATTGTGAGCCTGATGTCATGCAGGACGGTCCTGGAGGTGGCCACATCGACACGTACACCGAGGCTAGCACGTCTTGCAGCCGGTCTAGGAGGCTCCGGAGGGCCATGTGCACATGCCCCGCCAGCGCCCGCCACCGGGTCAGGCTGGAGGGTCAAGGTGGGCACGTGGCTACCCACCACTACCACCAGCGTCAGGGCAGTATCCATTCTTCCCCGACCTATTCGAGCAGGGTGAGTACAGCAGGTATGACACTTGAACTCGCGCCATGGCCCACGCTGAAGGTATGTTTCGTTTCTTCAAGTTAGTTCGCGTCGATATATTGCATGAATAAAAAATATTTGTCCTACAGGTTTCGCGCCCGACCGGAGTTGAGCTATCCCCGCACGAGGAGCCCCTGGAGGACGTGGACGACTTCTTCGTGGACGACCCGAGGGAGGTTAGGGGAGCATCTCGGCATGCACCCGTCAACGTTCTTTTCGGGACGCAGCTCAGTGGTGCCCAATTAGCCACACAGGCATAGGTGGAATTGACCCCGAGCCCTTGGGAGCACGGGTCAGCAGGGCTCCTGAGCACCTCACCCTGTCAGCGCGCCGACACCCCACGCTGAGAAAGGCCAAGCAGGGCCGTACGGGCGGTCACCGACCGGGGGTGCGACGTGATCACGACGAAGGAGGTGCTGCGGGTGGTGTAGCGGGCGGCGGGTGGGGGGTATTCATTGTGCTTAGTATACCTATATTCCTTATGTACGTATTTTACTTCATAGTTACTATGACATGGTTGTGTATGAATTCCTTACCACATCGCAATATCACTTATCTTCCTACTTATGAATCATTGCTACCTCAATCGTTTTCACAAAATTCTTTAGAAATTTACCGCACTACTACAACATACGATGATCACAAAATGTTATTGTTAATCTAACAAATTTTGTACTTTTGAGAATCTACGAAAATCATTAATAGACCAACCAACCTTGTCTACCCTTTTATTTCTAAAAAAAATAACAGCCTACAAACAAGATTTCCTAAATGTATTACGTACAAAAATTATCATTTATTCCCCACAATTATTTCTATCGGACTAATAAAATAATAATAATAATATTTCAAATCGCCCAACTGTTGAGTGACTAGTGCTAGTCGCCCAACAATTGTGTGCCAAGTGTACTAGTCGCGCAACCGTTGGACGACTAGCACTAGTCGCCCAACTGCTGGGCGACTAGTACACTTGGCGCGTAACTGTTGGGCGACCAGCCCAGGTTGCTCAACAGTGGAGCGACAGAGTATTATTTGTTGGAATTAATACGGGCTGGGCCCAATTTTTAATTCTAATTAATTCCTGGAAAATCCCAAAGGCCCATGTGCACGTGCTAAAACTGTTTAGTCCCATATGGAGAGTTGAATGGGAGTTACACCACTTTTAAAGGTGGAACGTGGTAGCCCCCTTGTGGAATTGGAGAGAGCTAATACACGCGCGCGCTCACTCGCTCGCTCGCTCGCCACGCCACGCCACGCCTCGCCGAGCCGTGCCGTGCCGTGCCGCGCGCGTGCGCGCGTGCGCGTGTTGTGCATACCTAAGCGTGTCGGGTGCGTGCGCGCGTTTTTCTTTATCTATTCGAAAATCGAAACGCACCGACTCGCAGTAAATGGTATTAACGAATGACTGACAGTAACGGTGCAGTTACTAGTGAATAATTATTTTTGAGTAATGGCATGGCTGTTACTAGTGACTAATGGCTGCAGTTAACACCATTCTGGCCTCTTCGTTTTTGCTATTTTAGAAGAACATAGCACTGGTTCTCAGACTAATCTCCAAACGAAAGATCTCCATACGATAGACAAACTCCACAGTTTTGTTGCTGTCTCTGGCGATCTCCATCCCGGCGAGACGCGTGTACGGCTACACCGGGAAAGCAGGCCTCTGAAACCCTCGTCCTTGAAGGCTTGCACGAGCGAGGACGAATAAGGTTTTTGGGGAGCGTTCGTGCGACTGCTCACTTCATCTGATTTTCTGCTACGACTACATCTGCGCGACTACTACCACGACATACACGAAGGTCTCTGCTACATCCACTACGCCATGACTAACGACGACCTCACCAAGACTTCTGCTTCTACTTCTGCTGCTCCTTTCGCTGGCTCTGGGTACGCCTATCTTGCACTTGTTGTTTTATTATCTGTTGTTTACTTGAACATTGAGATAGGTATACTAGTTTTTGTCCTTTTAGAAATTAGTATATCTATAGTGTTCTTGTATACCTGTTTTGTGAAAATGACAATAGTATTCTCCATGATTTATCTAGTACATTTCTGGATTAATCTAATTAGAAAAATACTCATATATTCAACAATCCAAAAACCTTACAATAGGCATTTTTCGTCAACTCGTTTTGCCGCTGCGCTAAAACCCTCTAAATTCGATGGTGCGAATTATAAGAGGTGGCGCACCAAGATGGTGCTTTGGCTAACTGCCATGAACATTTTTCATGTGGCAAGTGGCAAGCCTGAAGGAACACTTACTCCTAAACAGGAGCAAGCGTTCGAGGCTACTGATAACATTTTTAAAGGTGCCGTGATTAGCGTTCTTGGTGAGAAGTTAGTTGATGCATACATGGTGATCAAAACTGGGAAAGAGATGTGGGATGCACTCGAGGCCAAGTTTGGGGTTTCGGATGCAGGCAGTGAATTGTATCTTATGAAGCAATATCATGACTATAGAATGGTTGATGGTCTTTCTGTAGTTGAGCAGGCTCATGAGATACAATCGATGGCTAAAGAACTTGAGCACTTCAAATGTGTGTTACCGGACAAGTTTGTCGCGGGAGACATTATTGCCAAACTTCCTTCTTCTTGGAGGAATTTTGCTACTTCCCTGAAACACAAGAGACAAGAATTTTCTGTTGAAAATCTCATCAGATCTCTTGATGTTGAAGAGAAGGCAAGGGCAAAAGATACACACATCAGAGGTAATGAGGGACATTCTAGTGCCAATGTGGTGCAGAAGAAGAATGGCCAAGCTCAAAAGTTCAAAGGCAAAAACAAGACCGCACAAATAGCTAGCTTCAAGAAGAAGAAGAAGAAGAACACAAAGGATAGTCTTGCTTTGTGTGTGACGAACCTGGTCATTGGGCCAAGGATTGCAGCCAACGCAAGGGTGAGAAGAATCAGCAAGGGCAGAACTCTAAGTCTGCTAATGTTGTTGTTGGTACTACTGAGACGGGAACATCAGAGTATGGTAATTTACCTACTGTTCTTTCCGTATGTCAATCTACCAATTGGTGGATAGACACTGGTGCTAATATACATGTGTGTGCTGATATTTCATTGTTCTCTTCTTACCAGGTCACTCGGGATTCAGTCGTTCTAATGGGGAACGGGTCACATGCCACTGTTTATGGTGTTGGCACGGTCAATCTGAAGTTTACTTCGGGGAAGATTGTGTAACTGAAGAACGTGTATCATGTGCCATCTATCAATAAGAATCTCGTGAGCGGATCTCTTCTGTGTAGAGATGGCTTTAGACTGGTATTTGAGTCCAATAAATTTGTAATGTCCAAGTGTGGACAATTTGTTGGTAAAGGCTATGTGTGCGGAGGCCTGTTCCGCCTATCTCTTTCAGATTTGTATAATAATGTTGTGAACTATGTTTTCAGTGGTAATGAGACTACTATTTGGCATTCACGACTTTGTCACATAAATTTTGGTTGCATGATACGGTTAGCCAGTTTAGAGTTAATCCCGAAAATCACCCTTGCCAAAGGTTCTAAATGTCAAGTTTGTGTGCAATCAAAGCAGTCTCGTAAGCCTCATAAGGCTGCGGAGGTAAGAAACTTGGCACCATTAGAACTCATACATTCAGATCTGTGTGAAATGAATGGTGTGTTGACAAAAGGTGGTAATAGATATTTTATGACTTTGATTGATGACTCCACTACCGTTATGTGTATCTTTTAAAAACTAAAGATGAAGCTCTTCACTACTTTAAAATCTATAAAGCGTGCGAGAACCAACTTGAAAAGAAAATCAAAAGGGTTATGGCGTGAGTACTTTTCTAATGAGTTCAATTTATTCTGTGAGGAACATGGTATAATCTATGAGAGGACGCCTCCCTATTCACCCCAGTCAAACGGGGTTGCTGAAAGAAAGAACCATACTCTAACTGATTTGGTTAATGCCATGTTAGAAACAACGGGTCTTTCCAAAGCATGGTGGGGGGAGGCTATATTGACTTCATGTCATGTCCTAAACAGGGTTCCCACAAAGAATAAAGTGATAACCCCATATGAACAATGGGAGAAGAAAAGACTATCACTTTCATACTTGCGCACTTGGGGTTGTTTGGCGAAAGTCAATGTGCCAATTTCCAAAAAGCGTAAGCTTGGATCAAAAACCGTGGATTGTGTTTTTCTAGGCTATGCTCATCGTAGCGTTGGATATAGATTTTTAGTGGTGAAATCTGGAGTACCTGACGTGCATGTCAGTACAATTATGAAGTCCAGAGATGCTATATTTTTTTAGGATATTTTTCGGATGAAAAATATGCCTATTTCATCAAGTCAGGAGCCTGATATAACTCCTGAACCTGTCATTCCAATGGAATATTTTGAGCAAACCCCTGAGCAAATTCCTGAGAAGGAAGACAATGAAATTCTGAGGAAGAGTAAAAGACAAAGGACTGAAAAGTCTTTTGGTCTTGATTTCATTGTGCACCTTGTGGATGATACTCCAAGTACCATTTCTGAAGCATATGCTTCTCCAGATGCTAAATACTGGAAGGAAGCAGTCCATAGTGAAATGGATTCCATTATCTCTAATGGAACTTGGGAGATCATTGAGCGTCCTTATGGTTGTAAACCTGTAGGATGTAAGTGGGTGTTCAAAAAGAAGCTTAGGCCTGATGGTACTATCGAGAAGTACAAGACACGGCTTGTGGCCAAGGGTTATACCCAAAAGGAAGGCGAAGATTTCTTTGATACTTACTCACCTGTGGCTAGATTGACCACTATTCGAGTACTACTATCTCTGGCTGCCTCACACGGTCTTCTCGTTCATCAGATGGACGTTAAGACAACTTTCCTAAATAGAGAGTTGGACGAGGAAATTTACATGGAACAGCCAGATGGATTTGTAGTAGATGGTCAAGAAAGAAAGGTGTGCAAGTTGTTGAAATCTTTGTATGGTCTTAAATAAGCACCTAAGCAGTGGTATAAAAAGTTTGACAGAACTTTAACATCTGCAGGCTTTATTGTGAATGAAGCTAACATATGTGTGTATTATCGCCATGGTGGGGGCGAGGGAGTCATTCTATGTCTGTATGTTGATGACATACTGATATTTGGGACCAACCTTAATGTGATTAAGGAAGTCAAGGATTTCTTATCTCAGAATTTTGAGATGAAAGATCTGGGAGTAGCTGATGTTATCTTGAACATCAAGCTGTTGAGAGGTGATGATGGTGGGATTACATTGTTGCAATCTCATTATGTGAAAAGGTTTTGAGTCGTTTTGGTTATAGCGACTGCAAATCCTCTCCAACACCTTATGATCCTAGCATGTTGCTTAGGAAGAATCGGAGAATAGCCAGAGACCAATTGAGATATTCTCAGATAATTGGTTCACTCATGTATTTAGCTAGCGGTACTAGGCCTGACATCTCGTTTGTTGTGAGTAAACTAAGCCGTTTTGTTTCCAATCCGGGAGATGATCATTGCCATGCTCTTGAGAGGGTAATACGCTATCTAAAGGGTACTATGAGCTATGTCATTCACTATACCGGGTACCACAGGGTACTGGAGGGTTATAGCGATTCAAACTGGATATCTGATGCTGATGAGATTAAGGCCACAAGTGGATATGTCTTCACACTTGGAGGTGGCGCTGTTTCATGGAAGTCTTGCAAGCAGACCATCTTAACGAGGTCAACAATGGAAGCAGATCTCACAACATTAGATACTGCCACTGTTGAAGTCGAATGGCTTCGTGAGCTCATGATGGATTTGCCGGTGGTTGAAAAACCGGTACCGGCTATTCTGATGAACTATGACAATCAGACTGTGATCGTCAAAGTGAACAGTTCTAAGGATAATATGAAGACATCAAGACATGTGAAGAGAAGACTGAAATCTGTTAGGAAAATGAGAAACTCCAGAGTAATAGCTTTGGATTATATCCAAACAACTAAGAATCTGGCAGATCCCTTCACAAAGGGTTTACCACGGAATGTGATAGACAATGCATCGAGAGAGATGGGTTTGAGACCCACGTGAGTTATACCATAGTGGTAACCCATCCTATATGATCGGAGATCCCGTGAAGTAGGATTGGCGAAACAAGCTTTTGGTTAACTGGGAGGAGAGTATTTTTATAGACCCACTCTATTGGAGATGCAATTCTCTACTAAATCTGTATGGCAGGTTGATTTTTATCTTAATGTGTTCTGTGGCTTGTTTAAGCAAAGATGCTGTCCTACAGAGCAGTCTTGAAAGAACACACCTATATGAGTCCGACTGCTAGTCATAGTCTATGAGATAGGGTAATCTCTAGGAAGCTCATGAATAGGCTAGGAGTATGACTCATATGCTCCAACCCGCGGGGATGCCTGGCAGCCTGGTATCAGTTAAGGACTTAAGTAAAACTTATTCACACAAACTTTCAATTCAAGACTTAGTCCATTGTGCAGTTGTGGATAAGTGTAGCTTCTGTTTTAGGTGGATGTTCAACCTTAATCGGTCTCCATCAAAACACTGGTATATCAAAACAATACTGTGGATTAAGACATTTGACATGTGCCCTTGGGATCTGGTGGAGGATTGTTGGAATTAATACGGGCTAGGCCCATTTTTAATTCTAATTAATTCCTGAAAAATCCCAAAGGCCCATGTGCACGTGCTAAAACTGTTTAGTCCCATATGGAGAGTTGAATGGGAGTTACACCACTTTAAAAGGTGGAACGTGGTAGCCCCTTTGTGGAATTGGAGAGAGCCAATACACGTGCGCGCTCGCTCGCCTCGCCACGCCACGACTCGCCGAGCCATGCCGTGCGGTGCGGGTGCGTGTGCGTGTGCGCACGTACGCATGCGTGTCGGGTGCGTGCGCGTTTTTCTTTATCTATTCGAAAATCGAAACGCACCGACTCGCAGTAAATGGTATTAACGAATGGTTGACAGTAACGGTGCAGTTACTAGTGAATAACGGCTGGCATGGCTGCAGGTTACTAGTGACTAATGGCTGTGGTTACTAGTGACTAATGGCTGCAGTTAACACCATTCTGGCCTCTTCGTTTTTGCTATTTTAGAAGAACAGAGCACTGGTTCTCAGACTAATCTCCATACGATAGACTAATAGCTATAGGTTACTAGTGACTAATGGTTGTGGTTACTAGTGACTAATGGTCGAGGTTACTAGTGACTAATGGTCGATTAACACCATTCCGCCTCTTCGCTTTTGCTATTTTAGAAGAACAGAGCACTGGTTCTCAGACTAATCTCCATACGATAGACTAATAGCTATAGGTTACTAGTGACTAATGGTTGTGGTTACTAGTGACTAATGGTTGTAGGTTACTAGTGACTAATGGCTGCAGTTAACACCATTCTGGCCTCTTCGTTTTTGCTATTTTAGAAGAACAGAGCACTGGTTCTCAGACTAATCTCCATACGATAGACAAACTCCACAGTTTTGTTGCTGTCTCTGGCGATCTCCATCCCGGCGAGACGCGTGTACGGCTACACCGGAGAGCAGCGGGCCTCAAACCCTCGCCCTGAAGGCTTGCACGAGCGAGGACGAATAAGGTTTTTGGGGAGTGTTCGCGCGACTGCTCACTTCATCTGATTTTCTGCTACGACTACATCTGCGCGACTACTACCACGACATCCACGAAGGTCTCTGCTACATCCACTACGACATGACTAACGACGACCTCACCAAGACCCCTGCTTCTACTTCTACTTCTGCTGTTCCTTCCGCTGGCTCTGGGTACGCCTATCTTGCACTTGTTGTTTTATTATTTGTTGTTTACTTGAACACTGAGATAAGTATGCTAGTTTCTGTCCTTTTAGAAATTAGTATATCTATAGTGTTCTTATATACCTGTTTTGTGAAAATGGCAATAGTATTCTCCATGATTTATCTAGTATATTTCTGGATTAATCTAATTAGAAAAATGCTCATATATTCAACATTATTTGTGTAAAATAAAAAAGGTTGTATTTCGGAATAAAAAATAGATTATTTTAAAAATCGTAATGTAATGTTGCACTTTTAGAATATTGCACAGGTAATAATGGTTCATGGATTTGAATATCGAAAGTGAAATACAAGGCTGTGAGCGTGTAAGTGGGTGTGCCATTTCTCAAAATGGCACAAAAATTTTAGTAAAATACACCACTGTAATGTTGTCGCATGCATTTGAATATTAAAAATGGAACACAAAGTTGTAGCTGTAGGTGGGTGCAGGGTGGAACTAGCCACGGACCATGCCTCGAGCTGCCAGTGCAAAGGTAACGGTGGTTCATTGTCCGGGTTGTCTCTTGAGGAAGAGAGTATCTTCTCTCCCTTTCACTTGGAATTTTAAGTGACGTGGTATATGGCTGTTAGCGAACTAGTCTCTGCGTGCCGCAATGCTCGCCATGCTACGCCGGATTCTAGGATAGTTAGTTGCACTAACGTTCTCTTGTACATGTATAAATTGTATACTTGAGATCAATGAGAATTACGGTTGATCCATTCCAGCTTTACATGGTATCAATTACCTCCAGATCCTAATCTTCCGCTTCCACATTCTTTCTCTTCTTTCGCCATGGCCTCGCCGAGCCACTCCTCCAGCTCTTCCAGCAATAATGGCGACTGTTGAGGAAGTAGAAGCAATTGAGCCATCGAGCTCGCGTACCCTCATGCAATGATCCAATGCAGGCCAAGCCTGGCACAGAGTATGAAATTCACACTAAGCTACTGTACTACAACTTTGTCGGTGTCGAGCTCTCAGCTCACCCCGGGCGTCCCACATGCACCGCATTCGCTCGAACCCTGGCTAGCCTTGGACGTGCGTGTGTCAGCTCAGACTCAGCCGGTGCCCACATCGTCTGCATCTGCACCGGCAAGTACAACACTTGAATGCCATTTCCGAGATAAAAGTAATTTGTCCCCGCCTAAGAGAGAGAGAGGGAGCAGGGCAGGGCATGTACGCTGCAGCTAGCAGAATGCCCAGGATTTCACGTGCTCCCGGATAACTTCCCGGCCGAAAAAGCCTCCCATCATTGCAGATCCCGCACGTGCTGCCGGCACGAGCGCTCCAGGTCAGCGAGCGCGACGCTTGGACCCGCCCCGGCGACAGCTTGGAGGTCTGGCATGTAACGCCTCACTTTCCATGCCATTGTGTCCGTTTGCTCGCTGAGCTTGATGCGGCAGCTAGGGGTGCGGATAGATGATATAAGTAGTATGTTTGGTTGGTAGGTTGATACGATACATGATTTTGTTTGAGTGATTGAATGTGATAGTATATGATGGTTCAAGATGGTGTTTAGTTTGAGGGATAAAGTTGAATGAGCTGTATTTGGTTATCTCCTCTATTGCTCCCGGTGAAATCTGGGCCCCACCTGTCATCGAATGGCAGCACACAACAGAGAGAGAGACTAAGACTGAGAGAAGAGAAGAGACAAGGGAGGTGGTCGGGCACCGGTGGCGAGGCTAGACGCCGGCGAAAGAGACGGTGACGGCGGCTGAGGATGGTCAAAACGGGTTGCACATAGGAAGACGACCACACGGGTGGTGGCATCGTGACCAGACGAGCACGAGAGCGGGCGGGCGATGGAGCCCGACGGGCAGCATTGGGGAAGGAGAAGGGACGACAACGTTTGGGTGGATAAGGGGTGGAGCTAGGAGGAGCACTAGCATCAGGAGGATACTGGGGACTCACCGGAGCCAGTGGTGGCGGCGGGGAGGAGCCGTGGCGGCTTGGCGACGGAAGTTCGAGGCGGCGCGGCTAGCGCATCGTGGCGGCAGTGCTGGAGAGGAGGGGATCTCGGGTGAGTGATGGAGGAAGGTCTGGGGAGGTGAGGGAATACTCGCGAAGAAGGGAATTGGAGAGGAGATTACCGGGGTGGAAGCGGTGATAGCAATGGCGATTTTCGGCCAGAATGGGAGAATATGACCGCGATGGGATCTCCCGTGGTGGAATCTCAAAATTGACTCAGGGCAAATACTTGTGGTGTTGTGGAACACAAAGTGACGTGGACCAAACGACAAGGGCTTTAACGAGGCGGCCAGAATGGTGACGTGATGGCAGCGATCGGCGCAAACGGTGCGACATCGTGGGCTCGGGCCGGCTCGGGGAGGTAGTAGAGGGCATTGGGGGGAAATGGAGGGGAGGAGAGTGGATAGAGGACGGCCAGAGCTTGCTGGGGAAGCAACGTGGCCGCAATTAGCGCTCTTCTGTGCCGTCACGCGCAGTAGTCGAGTGTGTTGGGAGGGTGAGCACACGCATCGCGAGCAAAGGAGGCGATGCTGAATGGCGTGGTTCACTCGTTTTCGTCGAACGAATTGGTTCGGGTCTCAGTGGAATGTTCCCTCAAACTGAACGAGTTGGTCCTGGTCAGATTCGTTCCATTCATCCAAACAAACACTTGAACAAGGTTATATCCTAAACAATCCTATATAGGTACCACTCCATTCACTCATTCAAACACACCCTAACTTATCAACTTGTCCAAACCATAGTTAGGGAGAGGAGTACACTCTTGTTCCATAAGTTAGTCCTATATCAAGTAAAGACTGTGGCCTGATCTATCGTGCTTGGTACTTTTGATCTCACAACTTTGTTACAAAGATCACCAAGCTTAAAAATACTATTATGTATGCCACTGACATGAGGCATGAGGCCCCACATGGCATCCTCTTATCCCTAAAGCTACCTAGAGAGGTGATTCTTTCTTACATATTGTACAAAAGGATTAAGTATACTTTTGGTCCATCAACTCTTGCCCTAGTTTAATTTTCGTCCCTTATTTGCAAACCCAGGTAGAACATGTCCTCCAAATGTCAAAACCACGCTAATATTGTCCCTTTGCAGGTATCACGAGTGGTTTTGTCCTACGTGGCATCCATCTCGGATCAAACCCAGCAATCTTCCACCACTTGGGCACGAGCCCCACTTGTCAGCTGCTGCCCCCTGCTTCTTCTTCCCGATAGCCAACGAACAAGAGAGAGGGAGAGCAGGGTAGCACCATGGGAGGCGGCGTACCCACACCGTGCCCAGTCTCAGGCATGTCGTGACCCGTACGACTCATCTTTGGCCTTGCCCTCACCTCACCCACTCCTCTTCCTCCTCCATCTCTCCATCTCCTTCCTCTTAGTTTGAGAAGTGAGCAAGGCACGCACGCAGGCAGGCGGCGATGGTGGCGGTGAACGAAGTGGAGGTTGTCGACTTCGACTCTGATGACTATGACCTCATGGACGCCGCCACCGCCGAGAACAACCCCTCCCCCATCCTCACCCTGCGCCTCCGCTCCATCATTGCCGCCGATAGGGACAACTCCCCTGCCGCTGTGTGCAAGACCGGTGGCCGCGGGTTCTACAAAGAGGCCATGGTCATGATAAGCCGATCGAAATCGTATTCATGATCTTGGTCCGAGCTCCTGCTCTTTGACCTACCATCGACCGAGAAGACCGCCCTGCGGTCGATCTCCTCCATCGGTAAGCCCCCTCAATTCCTTGAAACCTTAGCATTCTCATCTCCCTAGGAAGCTCATGTGCCCGTCAATTGCAGCCTCCCGCCGTCGTTGAGCCATCGCCACGGTCCTCCATTGACGCTGCCGTGGTATGCCGTATTTGCCACTTTTCGGTGAGTCTCCAGCATCGCTGCCACCATCGTCAAACTCCACTCCCTCCTCTCGTTCTGTTTTTTTGGGTCACCACCACCTCGATGGCCATTGCTCGCCACTGGTGAGTTCCACAAAGAGCCCCTAAGTGCCTCCCTTGCTTTCTCTTTCTCTGTTGAAACAGAGAGCTTTGCCCAAACGAAAATCCCCAAAATTTGTCGTCCACACCGTTCCCTTCTCCAAATTGAAGCCACCATCTTCTTCCTCGCTCCCTTGCAACCACACCAAGTTGCCCCTTCTTCATCTTCTTAACTGAGAGCCCCGCCGCCCCATGTTCTCTCCGCGCCGCCACACACCTATTCTCTCCATTCCAAGCCTCCCCCAACTGCACTGTCCTTGTCATCACCACCGCCACCTCCTCCTGAACCCTTCTATTCATTCGCCTGTACCAGACCACCGCCAGAGCTCGCCGTCGTTGAGCAACCACTATGGCACAATGGACCTCGCCATCGCTAGCCACACATGTGCCACCATGCACCAAGACTCCACCACAGGAGGGATCCCTGAGGTCGTGACGTACTCGTGTGCTCGCGGTTTGGGGCCGGATACCACCGGAGTTCACCACCAGCGAGATCCTTTGCACGCGGCTACTTCCTTTGCTTTCCCCGTTTTGGCCACCACCGACCTCCCTATCCTCACAAGCTGCTACAAAAGGGACAACAGTGCCCGGGAACGCGACGTGCTTGCCCTGTCGCCGCCGCCTAGCCGCTGTAGCCTGCCACCCCCTACCTTGCTCCCGGGAGAGAGAGAGAGAGAGAGAGAGAGAGAGAGAGAGAGAGAGTACGAGGAGGAGGAAGAAGGGATTACATGGCAGCCACATGAGCTGAGTCATCGATAGACTAGATCCAACGTGCACACCACGTGGGACAAAACCGGGCTATATTGAATCAAAACCATGGTCAAACAGACAGAAGGGTAAAGTTTATCTAGTATTGAGAGATGTGGGACGTGTTCTACCAGATTTTGCAAATGAGGAACAAAAATTAAAGTAGGGCAAGAGTTGAGAGACCAAATATATACTTAATCCTTGTACAAATTAGGACGAATTCCATGATAATCCCACCGCCCGTTTGAAATGCGAGATTTTTTTCGGTTCCTACGGAACTTGAAATGTTTCAGGTGTAATTTCTACATGCCGTTGATCTAAAAAAAAATCGTGCATTCGAAATGGGGCTTTTTTACCTTCACATGTACCGTCGTTCGTTTGGCCTAAATATGTTGAAACATGGCTCTAGCTGAAGTACTTGTGTTAAGTTTCATACACCAACTAGCTCACAGGAACACTTCAGCTATGGGCACGTACGCCTCTGGGAAATCGGATAGGTGGACCTTCCTATTCATACTTCAACATGTCACGTATCAGCAAACACCGAAAGAAACACAACCATATCATAGCCCCAAACCCCATGCGTTTGCGTTGATTGTTGGCGTCCGCGCGCGGCATGTAATTAAGGAGTACGATTAATTGCTGGTGCAACGGCTTTGTGTACGCGCTGTGTACTGCAGCTGCGACTTCCTGTGAAATCCTGTCTCGCCAGATTTTGACATGCGTCGTAGTTATCGCCACCCATCAAGCCGCGAGATATATTTGACTTTACGCTGTACGCCTGTTTCTGAAGCACGAAGGAATCGTGACGCAAAAAATCTCATCGATCACTGACGTATCACCTACGCTTGGCTCCTAGGATCAGCTCCTTGATTGGTTTGGTCGCGACAGGGCACTAAAAAAAATATGCAGGAGAGGCTGAGGCAGCGCAGTTATGAACATGAATCAATGCAGATGGGGACATAGGAGCAGCTTACTGTGACAGCCTTGCTCCACTGTGACTGTAGATCTGAAGTTTTTATCAAGGGTGCATGCAAATCCTTACTGTATTTTGATCTGAACTGCATGAACTGGCTAAAGGCTAGAGCTTGCATGCCCGCACGAGACAGTACCTGGGTCTCTGTTTTTTAAAAGTATTTCCTAGTTGCGAGTACGTACGCGAAGGAGTGATTTAAGAAACCCGAGCTTTTGGTTAAGTTGACGCTTTACGGCTCGATAGCAGATCTCGTTCTCAATTCGTCAAAATTACAAAAATAGCACGAAGTTTGTGCCCCGAGGCTCGGATTTCTCCTCTGCGCCACGTGTCTCGAGCACGAACGAACTACTACACGTCACGTGACCTGACTCTATGCCCCAGCCGCACGGACGAGTCACGTCCATGCCCCAGCCGCACTGACTCGCCGCTCGCCCGCGCCCAATCTCCCTCGCTGGTGAGCCCCAAGCCGAGCTATGAGCATCATCTCGTGTCCCGTGTATCCTCCTTCCCTTCTCTCTATTCGGCCGCTACGCCGCTGTAGAGAGCCGCCACCATCTTCCACCATGCCGTCACCGTCGCTCCGCCACCTTAGTTCCTCTCTATGCTCCCCGAGTCACCCGGCACAACCCTCTCATCGGCGCCGAGCCCATGCTCGCACCAATTTCCGCGAACGCCACCAAGCCGCCACCACCGTTGTGCGCCCGAGCCGCCGCCGCCCCCGTGCCGCTCCACCCGCTCCACCACCACCTGGAGGACCCCGAGACGCCGCCGTTCCATTTTGCCCCTCGTCGGCCGCTCCCACACCGTCGTTCGCCACCGGCACCATGCGCTAGAGCCGCTGACACCCCTCCTATGTCTCCCCCCCCCCTCCTCCTCCTCGCACTGACTGCGGGGCCATCGATTTTGTGCGCTTGGGGCATAGACGTGGCTCGTCTGTGCACCTGAGGCACGGACTCGGGACACGTGGCGCGCGGTGAAGATGTCCGTGCCCCTGCCCCTGCGGCATAGACTTGATGCTATGTTTTTTTTTTATATAATTTTGGCGAACGGAGGGCTAAATTTGCTATTGAGGCTGTAAACAGTATCAAATTAGAAAAAAAAAACTCAGAAGAAACCCTGCAAGTACGTATCTGATCAAGCAGCTATGATTAAAGAAAACATAGGAGCTGCATCTGATTAGCGATAGCCTTCGCAGTCAGCACCGCATGAGCCTACACGGCAGCAACTTAATTTGGCTGCGATTTTGAGAATTCATGATCCCAACAGCCGTTTTAACGCAGAAATTCCCCGGAATTGTAATACTCTATAGCTAGCTCGTCCTAGGTCGATGGAGAAATATTCAGAGGCCACATTGGCTGTAAAGATCACCCAAGGGCCAAGAGAATAAAGACCGGCATGGAGCGATGGAATGGTCCTTTTAATCGGACCTTAATCGAACACATGAGCGACTCGGAGCACAGAAGCTTATTCTAATGCCGTGCCATGTCGGCACTGAACTGGCAGTCAAAGAACATTAGCTATAAATCCGTATTCCCCCATGTTAATGAACTTGTTGATCCCAGCAACTTGCAGATAATTAAGCTAGTTGCTCTGCATGCTAATCAACGATATATGCTCGTGGATCAGCCACGGGTCGCTGCATAAGCACGAAGGGCTCCAAAGCCTTGCGGAATAACTAATTAAGCAGCAATTAGAAAAAAAATTCAAACAAAATGAAGGAGAACTGCCCATTATATTGATAAAGCATGAGAAAAAAGTACTAACACCGGCCCTAACGGGGATACTCTATAGACGAAGAAGGAAGCCCCATCTGGAACACTTGGTTAGAGATAAACACCATCTAGCACTGACGAGGATTCTTGATCAGGTCAACATTTTTCGGTCAAAGGTAGAGTCTCTGTGAAAGTAGACCCACATATTAAGGGCCTACTTTATAACGGTTATGTACTTGCGACCATGATTAAAACAAGTCTAATCCCTTTTTACTATAACCAAACTGATCGTAGACCAATTTGAGTCATGAAATGATCAATCATGGATACTATACGTCCAGTCCTATGGTTTGGGCCACCCTGACTAGCTTAACTAGTCGGGGAACATGGCATTTTCCCACATGATTAATGTGAGTGCGGTTATTAGCGCATCTGACAACTTATAACGGTTGATTAAGACTCAACAAGGGAGCGTGCGTGAAGACAGAATGTGTCTTTAGTGGCATTAGCTACCACCTCTTTAATAGTTATAAGGAGGGTAATTCTTGTACCTTGTAACACCTATTCTAGATCAAAATATGAATCAATCCCAATCTCATTCTCATTGCATTCTTGTACAAATTCTCATTGTGTCTATGGCAATAAAGGACTCTATTTCAATTGTGCTATCATATTGTTTCCCGGTAAACTCAATAAGGGACCCTGGTCTTGATCATCGACAGTTGGGCGCTAGAAGGAGGGCGCCGTCAAGTCGGAGATCGTTGCCATGATGTTCTCACGTCCTTGCCGATGGACGAGGAGAACACCTTTGATCTCACCGACTACGCCAACCTCATGGACGAGGACTGTGTCCCGGAGGAGGCGTGCAAGTGTGATTTCTATCTCTGATCATTTGTTTGATCTGGCAGAAACCTTTGTCAATTTCAATAATAAAGGAGTCAAGTTGAATCCAAAAAATATACTTTTGGTATTTTTTCTGTTAAATTACTTGGTTTTCTTATTGATTCTAAAGGCATTGAAACCAATCCAGAAAAAAAAAGTGCCATTGAATCTCTCCGACCACCTTCAACAGTGAATGAGGTTCAAGGTCTAACTGGTCGAGTGGTGGCACTTAGTCGCTTTATTTCTCAATCAGGTGAACATGTATTGTCTTTCTCTAAGGTGATTCGAAAACATGACAGTTTTCATTGGTCGGATGAGGCAAACAAAACATTTGAGGATATTAAGACTTATTTAGTAAGCCCACCTATATTGGTATCACCCTACCCAAGAGAACCTTTGTTGGTATATTTGGCTGCTACACCTAATGTGATTAGTATTGTACTGGTCGCAAAATGAGATAATGTACAACTACTTGTTTACTACGTAAGTAAAGTACTACATGGACCAAAGCAACGCTACTCTTAAGTCCAAAAGTTACTTTATGCCCTATTAATGGCTTCCCGTAAGCTATGATATTACTTTCAATCGCATAAAATTATAGTACCATCATCTTTTGCCTTGAGAAGTGTTCTACACAATCAAGAGTCAATTGATAGCATTGCTAAGTGGGCAGTAGAACTTGGATCATTTGATATCCAATTTATTGCTTGAACAGCAATTAAGTCTTAGGCTTTGGCATATTTTAACGCTGAATGAACTAATTCTGAACCAAAGGAACAGATAGACAACCGCTGGACATAATACTTCGATGGTTTTAGAGAACTTAAAGGCTCGGGGGGTTGGTATAGTACTCGTCACACCACAAGGCAACCAGTTACAGTACGTAATCCAACTGCAATTCCCTGCTACAAATATTATGGCAGAGTATGAAAGTCTTCTAACTGGGCTCTGAGCAGCTAAATCCCTTGGTGTTTGTTGACTTTTAGCGGTGGATGATTCACAATTAGTCATAAACCAGGTTAGCAAGTAATAGCAATGTTACGATGAAACAATGACTCTCTACTTGGATGAAATGAGGAAATTGGAAAAAAAAAATACTTTAGTAGTTTCGAATTACAATATATCCCGCAAAAAGATAATACTTTAGCAAACCAGTTATCAAAACTGGTCCCTTCACAATCACATGTTCCAATAAGTGTTTTCCTTGAATATTTGTCTAAATCTTTTGTAAGCACATCTACAGAAGTATCACCGGCCACTTTAGAGGCCGTCATTCTCGAGCATGACACAGATTGGATTCAACCATTAAAAACCTATCTAGCGCATGGGACAATGGTCGGGGATGCATGTGAAAAATACAAATTAATTCGAAAGGCAAGATTGCACAAACTGGTCGACAACAACCTATACAAAAAAGGAGCACATGATGTTCTAATGCGATGTATTTCTTAGAAGACTGGTAAAACATTATGTCATGAAATACATGTGGGCTTATGTGGAGCACATGCTTCATATAGAACGCTGGTTGGGAAAGCTTTCCGACAAGATTTTTATCGACCCACTGCATTACAAGACGCAATGCATCTTGTAAAGACTTCTGGACAATGTCAATTTCATGCTCGACAAGTACACCAACATGCAAATCAAATTCAAACAATTCTATTGTCATAACCATTTTCAACATGGAAAATTGACATAGTTGGACTCTTACCAAGGGAAACTAATGGGTACAAATTCGTATTTGTGATCATTGATACCTTCACTAAGTGGATTAAAGCTGAACTCGTCACTACAATCACTGCATCAGCAGCCAAAAAAATCTTTTATGAAATATGTGGTGACTCGTTTTGGTATGCTCACTCGTCTTATTACTGATAATGGAACACAATCTGTTAGTGGTTTATTTCAAGATTATTGTGAAGAAATAGGCACAAAGATGTTGCTCATCCACATAGCAATGGAATAGTTGAACGTGCAAACGGTTAAATCTTGCAAGACGTGAAGAAAAGAGTCTTTGATAGACTCAAAATACGCTCGAGGGCTTGGATAGACAACCTCTACTCGGTTCTTTGGGTTTTACATACTACGACTAATAGAGCTATAGGTGAAACACCATTTCATCTAATCTACGGAGCAGAAGCGGTATTACCTAATGAAATTCGTTTGAGTTCTACATGAGTCAATCTCCATGATAATGTCAACAATGACGAGCAATATGAAGATGGTGTCAACCTTCTCGAAGAAAAATATGATTAAGCACTTATCAGGTTAGTGGTCTATCTACAAAGGTTGAGTAGCTACTACAATAGAAGAGCTCAATTGTGTACACTTAACGTGGGTGACTTAGTTCTAAGACGAATCCAGAATCATCTAATTCGAACAATTTTTAACTGTCTAGCACACTGCCACAACATCGATCAGCCCTCACACACACAAAACACACATCGTAGCCAAGGGAAGGACAACATCCCCACCACCGAACACACTAAAGTTTTGAGCAGGCTTTCAAGCAATGTAGAGGGCCACAATTACACAAAGCTTGAGAGAGAATAATAGAAGTAGATGCAAGATGAACCACAACTGAAGAATCACATCAAGCACCACACACTACCAGGACAACCAACAATCGGCTTCAGAATGAAGTGGGTGAGGACGCAACCCCTCTGCTTGACGGCGACGATGGACAGTGTACAAGAGAAGCCAACAACTCCGACTCCTCTCCCCCTCCTCCTACGTGGCTCACCGACTGTGACCTGCTTGCACTCGAAAACCGGACCAACTGCTAAACATGAAACATCCGCAACGATCGTCTTGCGCCTCAAGACAACGACGAACGCCCAAGTCTTTGGGTCTCTTCAACGATTGGCTTGGTACTCCTCGGGACTACAACCCAGAACGAGCGTCCCCAATAACGCAACTTGGCTGGGCCCTCTCCGCAAGCAGGCCGAACAACGAACATACACTAGGGGAGGCCACGAAGCTAGTGGTGAGAAGGACTCCCGGGCAACGGCGATCTGGAGGGCCTGCAGGAGGATCCGGATTCGGCGGGGATGGATGCTCTCGAGTGACGACGAACGGTGGTGGATCCGAGGGTAGGGCTGGAGGCACTAGATCGAAAGGTGGGGGTGTCGCCATCCTGGTCACGTGCGGCGGCACCAACCTGAAGCTGGTCAGGGCTAGTTGGACGCTGTTGGTGATCGCAGAGAGCCCAACTCTTCAGATCTGGTGACGTCGGAGCCAACTCGGGGACACCCACCATGATGGAGGCTCCCGATGATGGCTAGCTAGAGAGTCACGATGCTTGCGTCCACCTCGCACAACAGTGCCGACCGAGGTAGATCTGGGCCATCAGCATGTCATCGGTGGCCGATGACTGCCTAACCCTTTAGATCCGGCAACGCTGGACCAAACTCGATGTTGTCAATGCTAGAGAACCGCGATGCCAATGCCCACCACACACGGTCGTCGACCGGATCTGAGGTCAGGGACAATGTCGGGTCCGCGTCGCCGGCCTGCACTGCATACGCTCGCGCGGCGCCGACGCCACGCACCGCCGTGCTATGCTCGAATCGACCTCGCACGATCCCAGATCTAGCGGCGATCAACAACAACAAAACCAGATCTGGCAAAAGGAGAGGGGGAGGGAGGGAGGGAAGGATGGCGGCGAGGGGAGGACGGTGGCGGCGGAGGTTGTTGGTTGCACGGGTTGGGTCGCCTCCTGAGTCGCCCCACGAGTGGCTCAGGAGGACTCAAGATAAAATCCGGGTATCACTTTGCACAAATGTTCAATCAGAAAATAATTAAGCAGCAGCTGAGCTAGCTAGCACTGGAGTGCTCCTAATTAAGTGCTAGTTAGTTAGTTAGTTACTATGTGCTGGGTCAGTGCATGGCATTATTAGTCCACGTACAACGCACGTAGTTAGCGCTAAGCTGGCGGCCAATTCGGTCGTGCACTACTCGTGTTTAGAGTTAGCTAGGCCATCTCTGTCGGGAGCTAGCTATGCCGTCGCCCGCGGCCAAAGCCACTAGCTGTGCATGCATGGATGGATGGACCAGCTGCCGCGCGCGCGGCCGGCGTGCCGTGCCGGGGGGCAGATCGCGCGACCAGATCGGTGGCTGCCAGCCGTTGCACAACTCATCGACCGCGCGCGGGCGCGGCCGAGCGAGCAAGCAAACGTGCGGCTCGCGGTCGCGCCTGCCTGGCCTGCACGCGCGGGCGGGCGTGGGGATCGATCCGAACAGCTCAACGCGGGCGCTACGGAGGCGCAGGACCATGCACGCACGCACGCGGCGCGGTGCGGAGGCCATCTCAAGCCAATGGCGCGGCGACAGGCGCACCGCGCGGACGTACCGAGCGACCGATGGGTGGTCGGTCGATCGGCTGATAAATGCGTGGCCGCGCGGGGCGGGCTGGCTGGCTAGCCCAGCCCGGTCGAGATTCGGCGAGCCAGGGATCCGCACATGCACGAAAAGATTGTGTAGGGGGCTCGCAAAGCCAACCAAAGGGCTCCCCGCCCTACGAGAGTGACGGAGCATCTAACACATGCGCATGCACGCACGGCCCCTGCCCCTGCAGGCCCTGCTTTCTTTCTTTCTTTCTTTCTCCTTGCTGTTGGTGGCCTGCAGCTCCACTCGACACCCTGTAAACAAGGTCCCTAGACATTATGTACTCCTACGTACGTACTGAGTTCAGTTCGCTTTGGACTCTTGTTTTGTAGCTAGCTAGCCTGTCCAAAGTAGTAACACAGATCTCAACTCTCCCATGTACTACTTCACCGTCTTGATAGATGATGTCCGTCTATATTGATCTGATCGGAACGGGCGTGTTTGAAATGTAGGAATTTGCAGAAAATTTCACTCGTTCCCAAAGATGTAACTCGCTACCAACGAACGAAAGTTTAGTAGTACTAGCTTGAAGCAGTAACCCAGTGAAGTTGGTCGTTTACCAATGATGAGCCCGGCCGGCCGTGTGATGGCATTAATGCGACAGGTGTGCACGAACGGAGGCTCAAACTCTGTCCGTGTCGGCGTCCGCCAGATTGACCGCACGCGCGCAAGGACGGGGGCGCAGTACGTGCGTCGTCCTCCTGCTGCCATGGGCAAGCACCCATTAGTTAAGTTTACCCAAGCCGAAGCAATCAATGGTCGCAGATCTATCCCGGCCACCAACTAGCGAGCCGAGCATGCGAGTAGGCAAGGCCCAAACCCAAGGACGTACGAGCGGGTCTTAATTTCCTTTTGGTTTAGTTTCCTGGCTCCGAGGGACCATGACACGACGCATCAGTGGCGGTGGTTACAAGGGTTAATTAAGGTTTTTAGGGACCGGTCGATCGATTTGGAGTTCATGGTAGCTGGTTGATTAGTGCGTCACTGTTCACTAAAGTAGGCCATGTCTTGGGGGAGAGGAGCATGGGGTGATTTGACCGGGAGCTGTATCAATACCGGGGACCGGCCGCATCATCAATACCAGGGACCGGCCCGCCTCCTCTCCTCGCTTTCGTAGTGCCGTCCGTCTCACTCTCATCTGATCGAGTATCCTTCACCAACGAACACTTGATGTCGATTACGAGCGTGCGTTCTTCTCTGCTCACTGCTGATCCATAGCTGCCTGGTGGTGATCCTTCTCCTCCTCCTTTCCAAACGTATAATGTTGTATGTGATCTGATTGAATGTACAACTAGCCGCTAGCTCCAAATCAATATGGAGGGCTACGGAACATAACCGTTACTAACATTGTGCTCAACGAACGCCTACCATCCACAATTAACCTTCGGTGTTAGTCCATTGATCAGATATGACTTCGACAACCAGATCTGGCCCTTCGATCGAGTGCTTTCAACTCAGATCACACTGACAATTAGGTGTTGAATACGAAACACTTGACGTACTGTGTGACGCATTAGTATTACTACTAATCTCGATAGCTTGACTCTAAGAGTAAATTATGCTCTCGCGGGAACCTCCTAGTATAACGTTGTACAGTAACCTGCCCTTTCTAGTTCCTGATAAGTTGGATGCTTCTAGTAGAGTATTCATACGGTATTTGCTAAACATATACGTGGATTGTTGACCTAGGTGTGAGCGACTCGAAGTACGCAATTGATCGCTTGCAATTGAGCATCTCGTCTTGACTTCGCTCTCCTAATTTGAACTTCGAAGATGATTTCCTGAATCCAATATAATTCAGTCCTGCCAATGAGCTTGGAGCAGAAGAGCCATGATTGATCCCATGATCTTGCAAACAACTGTTGTTCCCATAGAAAACTTGCGCTATCTCAGTACCGGACACTTCTGAATTCAGGGCGTAGCTCTTGCTTTAATGTAGGTCGCCTTTCATTACTACTTTTGTACGCTTATCGATACGACTATACCAACTCGTATTTGGACGCTTCCTAACGAATTAAACAAAGTCTAGATGCAATTTTATAAGACAAAGTCTCCTGTCATTCTTAATACAGAGTAAGTGCTCCTCGTGCAAACGATTTCCCTTTAGGAATTGCTCCGAATAGGTGTTCACCTAAGACAGGACTCAAGTGAAAACTGCACTCTTTGGCATGCACAGCCCTCGTGTCAATGAACGATTTTATACTGCAAATCATCCATAGATTTTTACTAGGATACATCCTTCATACAGGCACACACTGAATCAAGTTGTTCTTGCTGACGAAGCCTACCTATTTTTTTGCATGGCTATCTACGATTTTACATGCTTGATGTTTCCTAAAGCAAACTGCCATCGTGCGGCACCACAGATTGGCATCTCGCTGCCGAATACATACAGATCGCAGATTGGACGTGATCGTGTAGGCCGCTTCAGGAACAAGGTAGTGACAGGTGACGACGACTGTACCGTGCTACAGTACAGCCGTAGCTTCACGTCGTATTCTTGGACGTGGCGGGCCTTAAAATGATGAATGCTATTGAACTGCACTCTTGCGGTTTTAATTGTACCTTCCTCCGTTTCAGACGCACAGATATTTTGTAGATGAGATATGCTCACCTTGCTGCTCCAAATGTATTCTGTGAGCGCGCGATGTTAAAAGTTCTTGATTCACCAAAAAGTCAGTTAGTTTGGCACCTGGCCGGAAATAGGACGACGCTCATCAACCGCGTGCTGGATGGGCAATTTGTGTTGATTATATGATATTTAATTACATGACCATGATTTCCTGTGTTTAGTAGTCTTACTACAGTCGTCGTAATAAACTGTTCACCTTGTTTCTACTCTTAAGTAAAATCGATAAAATGCCGCTCGTAAGAGTCGCATCCAAGGAAAATACCATTCATTGTAGTTGGTAAAGTGCCGTTCATTTCATTGTGTAATACATAAATGCCATTCTCGGCCTTTTTTCGCTATTTTTTTTGGCGTTAAGTGGGCCGGTGCTAAACAAAAACTGCTGATGGCCTATTTGTTACGCCCAGCTTCCCAGTTAAGTCCCAGTAGAAAATAAGGCCCGTCGGCCCGGATTAGCCCGTCCGAGCTTGATTTTGGAATACGGAAGTGGCCTGCTCATGCATGCCTTGTTCTGCTTTCTAATCTGTACTTTCATCTTAAAAACTACTCTGTTCTTCGTTTTACATGTCAATGATGCCTTTCCTATCAAAGGAAAATGGCATGATGTTGATGTCATGCGTTACTTTATACTTCGATTACGATATAATGTGATACGAAGTTGAATTAGTTACCATATTAGCGGATTAGTTTCCTACTTGGAATCTAAGTCCTTTTACCCCTTTATATACCTCTTGTAAGCCGACGGGAGAGTTGGACGACGCCTCATACCTCATTGTAATCCCGCTGCTCGTAATCGCTCCTCATATAGTGATCATCGACGGTTGGCGCCCGTGGTTTTTTTCCCGCAAGGGTTTTCCACGTAAAATTCGTCTTTTGTCCATGTTGATTCGTGCATTATTTCTAACAAGTGGTATCAGAGCACGGAGATTAGGTTTGAGAGACAAAAAAATAGCAGATCTATTCCGCGGCGCCGACGCCTCACGAGCGCGCGTCATCGCGCGTGGCGCTCGCGCACTCGGCGTCGTCATCCGCTGCGTCGCCTCGCCGCCTCGCGCCATCTCGCGCCGCATCGTCCTTCGTCGCGAGGCTTGTGGCGACGCCGCCCCGAGGCCTCGTCGAATCGCACCGCCAAGCACCCGTCGCCTTCGGTCCAATCGGCGACGAGATCGATTTTTCGCTCCTTGATCCCGTGCGCCAATCACCGCGCCCATAGCCGATAGCGACGCCGCGCGCGTGCACTAGCAAGCCTCGTCATTGAACACAGGACCTTCCTGTCGATTCGCACAGCAAACAAAGAAAGACAACAGAACAAACCGGAGGTCATCTCCAAAGCAAGGTCCCATCAATCTTTGTTTATTAGATCTTTCTTTCATTATATTAAATCACCAAGAGTTTGTGTTGATTCACTTCACGTTGAGGATCTTGGAGCATAGTTTCCCGTTCCTGTTTTTCATCCACACAAGGAGAGTACCAGGAATTGGAAGATCTTTGATTCGCGTACATAAAACGTGTACCAAACAGGTCGTGATTTTTGCTAGGTTTACACAGTGCAATACCAGCAATTTTCAGGTTTTATTCCTCATGGCGACTTTGAAGTATGATCTTCCACTCCTGGATCGAGACACAAGATTTTCGCTCTGGCAAGTTAAGATGAGAGCTGTGTTGGCACAGATGGATTTGGATGATGCATTGGAAGGTTTTGCAAAAGAACCTACCGCATGGACCGCAGATGACAAGCGTAAAGACCGTAAGGCTTTATCTCAGATTCACCTTCATCTATCTAATAATATTTTACAGGATGTTTTAAAGGAGAAGACAGCTGTTGCATTATGGTTGAAACTGGAACAAATTTGCATGACAAAGGATCTCACCAGCAAGATGCATCTCAAGCAGAAGTTGTACTCTCATAAATTGCAAGAAGGAGAATCCGTGCTTGATCATCTTTCGACGTTTAAGGAGATTGTTGCCGACCTAGAGTCGATGGAGGTAAAATATGAGGATGAGGATTTGGGTCTTATTCTTTTGTGTTCACTGCCTAGTTCATTTTCAAATTTCAGAGATACCATATTATATAGTAGAGACACTCTCACTCTTAATGAAGTTTATGAAGCTTTGCATGCTAAGGAAAAGATGAAACAGATGGTACCTTCTGAAAATTCAAGCTCGAAAGGAGAAGGCTTGTTTATTCGTGTGCAAGAGGAGAAGAACTCAAACAATGGATTTCGAGGTAAAAGTCCGAACGGCTACAAGAACCAGTCGAAATCTAGAGGCAAGTATAAGTCGTGCAAATATTGCAAGAAAAGTGGGCACGACATCTCACGAATCTTTGGAAGCTCCGAATAAAGAAAAGAGAACTGGTCATTATAAGCCAAAAGGTAAACCAGATGATGAAGGTAAAGCCTCTATTGCTGCTGATGATAGTCATAATGGAGAAAACCTTGTTGCCTTTGCTGGATGTGCTAAGACCAATGATGAATGGATTCTTGATTCACTGCACCTTTCATATGTGCCCGAATAGGGATTGGTTTGCCACCTATGAACTCGTTGAAGGTGGTGCTGTGTTGATGGGTGATAACTCATCTTGTAAGGTTGCAGAATTGGTTCAATTCAGATCAAGATGTTTGATGGTATTGTCGAACTTTGTGGATGTGAGGCACATTCCAGATTTGAAAAGAAACCTCATCTCTTTGAGTACTCTTGATACTAAAGGGTACAAGTATTCGTGAAGGTGGAGTTTTAAAGGTATCAAAAGGCTCTCTTATTGTGATGAAAGCGATATTAAATCGCCAATTTGTACCATCTGCGAGGTACTACAATATCGTAATGTTGCTGTAATTTCAAGTTCATTATCCGATTCTCGATGCTACTAATCTTTGGCATATGCGTCTTGGGCATATGAGTGAACTTGGTTTGCGAATTGAGTAAGAGAGGACTTCTTGATGGACATAGCATCAAGAAGCTTAAATTTTGTGAGCATTGCGTGTTTGGCAAACACAAGAGGGTGAGATTTAATACCTCAGTTCATACTACAGAAGGTATTTTAGATTATGTGCATTCTGATTTATGGGGGCCATCTCGCAAGACATCTCTAGGAGGTGCTCGTTATATGTTAACAATTATTGATGATTACTCTAAAAGAGTGTGGCCTTATTTCTTGAAGTATAAGTCAGAAGCATTTTCAGCATTTAAAGAGTGGAAGACTATGATTGAAAGGCAAACTGAAAAGAAGGTAAAGAAACTTCGCACTGATAATGGGATGGAATTGCTCGATGAATTTGAATCATATTGCAAAGTGAAGGCATTGTTAGGCATTACACCGTTCCTGGTACTCCTCAACAAAACGGTGTAGCTGAGCGTATGAACAGAACCATCATTTCCAAGGCCCGTTGCATGTTGTATAATGCAGGTTTGCATAGACGTTTTTGGGCTGAAGCCGCTTCCATCGCTATCTTATTAATCGATCACCCAATATTGCAATTGAAAAGAAGACTCCAATTGAGGTATGGTCCGGTTCCTCAAGAAATTATTCGTAATTGAGAGTTTTTGGTTGTACCGCTTATGCTCATGTTGATAATGGAAAATTAGAGCCTAGAGCTATTAAGTGCATCTTTCTTGGTTATAAATCTGGTGTTAAAGGATATAAGTTGTGGAATCAAACAAGGAAGGTTGTGATTAGCGTAAATGTTGTCTTTAATGAAATGCTATGCTTCCCGATAAACTACCTACTAACGCTCATGTTGAGAGTAAGCGTAATTCAAGTGTTCAGTGGAGCACTCTGTTGGTTGAGTAACACATCAGATAAAGAGAATACCATTGTTCATGATGCACCTATTGTTGAGCAGCCACCACAACAGTCTATTGCAGTTAACAGGCCTAGGAGAGAGATTAATCCACCCAGGAGGTTGATTGAAGAAGCTAACATTGTTGCTTATGCTTTAAGTGTAGCAGAAGAAATTGAAGGTAATGCAGAACCTTCATCATACTCTGAGGCTATTAGCTCCACTGATTGTAAGAAGTGGATAACTGCTATGCATGATGAGATGGAGTCACTTGAAAAGAATAACACTTGGGAATTAGTAAAATTGCCAAAGGAGAAGAAGTCTGTTCGTTGCAAGTGGATTTTCAAAAGAAAGGAAGGTATTTCTTCTACAGAACCAGCAAGGTATAAAGCAAGATTGGTTGCTAAAGGCTATAGTCAAATTCCAGGTATTGATTTTAATGATGTCTTTTCCCCAGTTGTGAAGCATAGCTCTATTCGCATTTTACTCAGTATTGTTGCCATGCATGATTATGAACTTGAGCAATTAGATGTTAAAACTGCATTCTTACATGGGGAGTTGGAAGAGGACATTTATATGGACCAACCTGAGGGTTTTGTTATTCCTGGAAAAGAAAACCTTGTTTGTAGATTAAAGAAATCTCTTTATGGTTTGAAGCAGTCTCCTAGGCAATGGTACAAGAGATTTGACTCTTTTATGCTCTCTCATAATTTTAAGCGGTCTGATTATGATAGTTGTGTCTATTTAAAGACTGTTAATGGTTCAACCATTTATTTGCTTCTCTATGTTGATGATATGTTGATTGCTGCGAAAGATAAGTCAGAAATAGCAAAACTGAAAGCACAATTGAGTAATGAATTTGAGATGAAGGACCTAGGTGCAGCAAAGAAAATTCTCGGCATGGAGATTATTAGAGAGAGGAAATCTGGCAAGTTATACCTTAGTCAAAAAGGTTATATTGAGAAGGTTCTTCGTCGTTTTAATATGCATGATGCAAAACCAGTGAGTACTCCATTAGCTTCGCATTTCAGATTATCTTGACTTTATGTCCTAAGTCGATTATGATATTGAGTACATGTCTAGAGTTCCATATTCCAGCTGATTGGTTCTCTTATGTATGCCATGGTATGTTCTCGTCCGATTTATCTCATGCAATCGAGTGTTGTTAGTAGATACATGGCTAATCTCGAAAAGAGCATTGGAAAGCGATTCATGGATATTCAGATATTTGCGTGGCACTTCTAATGCTTGTTTGCATTTGGGAATTCTAGAGATGGACTTGTTGGTTATGTTGATTCGATTATCTTTGGTGATTTGGACAAGAGGAGGTCTCTCACAGTTATGTTTTCACCATTGGTGGTTGTGTCGTTAGTTGGAAGGCAAGTTTACAATCATCGTTGCCTTATCTACCACCAAGGAGAATATATGGCTATTTCAAGCTTGTAAAGAAGCTATTTGGTTGAGAGGTTTGTATACTGAGCTTTGTGGAGATAATTCTTGCACTACTATATTTTGTGATAGTCAGAGTGCTATATGCCTTACAAAGGATCAGATGTTCTATGAGAGAACAAAGCACATTGATGTGAGATATCATTTTATTCGAGGTGTTATTGCTCAAGGTGATGTCAAAGTGTGCAAGATAAATACTCATGATAATCCAGCTGATATGATGACAAAGCCAGTTCCTGTTACTAAGTTTGAGCTTTGCTCAAGCTTAGTTGGTATTACATTATAGTCCTAGAGACTAGTTGACGCACGGTGATTTTTATCTTAGTATGGAGATATTTGATGATTGATGATTCTTCATTATGCTACAAGAGGAAATTCGTCTCAAGGTGGAGATTGTTAATTAGGGATATAATGTGATCCGAATTTCTAATATGGAAGTGTCCGGATTAGTTACCATATTAGCGGATTAGTTTCCTACTTGGACTCTAAGTCCTTTTACCCTTTATATACCTCTTGTAAGCGCGACGGGAGAGTTGACGCCGACGCTCATACCTCATTGTAATCCCGGCGTTCGTAATCGCTCCTCATATAGTGATCATCGCGGTTGGCGCCGTGGTTTTTTCCGCAAGGGTTTTCCACGTAAAATTTGTGTCTCTTGTCCTCTGACAATACCTCTGCAATTCAAACGAAATATTGATTGCGAAATTGTAACAGAGTTGACATGTGCATTGCCGGCCTGCCCTTTTCCACTTATTCTGAAATAGTTGAGACACAACATTACGTCAAGTAGAACAAACTCGCTAGGCATCTCTTCCTTAGGAAGGACAGCACATTGCTCGCGTTATATCTACACTGTTCGCTCGCGCGAGCGCACCATGCGTGCAAACGAAACGGACACGACGTTAAAGACGCTCTCCCTAGCTAGAAATCAGACCGAACGACTCCGACGACGCTGCTCCAAACGCGGATGGCACGATCAAAGATGAGGACACACTGAACGACTTCTCCCCGGCGCCGGCCACCTCGAGGTCGTCGATGTCCGCGCCCCAGACGTCTCCAGCTCCAAGCATTGCTGGTGATGGCGGCGCGGCGCCTCCGTACGCCTCGGCACGACGAAGCTCGGCTGCGCCGCATTCTTCACGTGCACGGCCTTGACCCCTGCGCTCAGGGGTGGACCCAGGATAAAATGTTAGTTAGGGCGGGTCGCAAGTGCTGACCAAAGACACCCCTGGTTGCCTTGCCTCGTCGGCTCACTGCGCACTCCGCGCCAAACGGCTCTGGTTGATACTTATCTTGACAAGCCCCCGCCGGTCTTGCCAACTCGTCAACATGAATAGTTGAACAATGAACACTACGATAAACACATTTTCTTCTTACAATGATAGATTGATAGTGCTATTCTCCCCTTAATTCCATCATTCTCCATCCAGTCTTAACATCCCAATCCCAATCCCAATCCCAAGCCCACCACACACTATGCTACAGCTACCACAGCTCCAGCTCTCCAATTGAAGAATTGATCCCTTAACTGAGTCACCATTTGCTTCAATTGCATGCTCATTTCTACTCTCTCTCTCTCTCTCTCTCCTTTGATTCCCAGCCGAAAGCACCCAGGTGCTTCTTCTTCCCTATTCTATTTTCCTATCTCTTTCTTCCGGTGAACTCTCCGGCCGGAGCTTGGTTCCTAGCGCCGCCCTTGCCGGCTCCTAGTGGTGGCGCGCAGTCGCCCCATGGCGCGCCCCATGGCTCCCTCGGCTCCCGGCCGGCGCCGCCTCTCCGACGCGCCCGCCCGCGCCTCGGTCGCACCTCCCCTCGGTGGCCCCGTGCTTTCCCTCGGCCTTCCATGGCATCGCCGCTCGGCTCCCCCCTGCGCCTCCTGGCCCACGCGCGCGTGGCTCCCTCTCGCGCCGCCTTCCTCCGGCTCGCGCCCTCGCGCGCCTCCCCTGGTGCCGGAGCCGCGCCGCTCCCCGCTGGCCCCGGCTCTGGCGTCACCTCCGCGAGGGGAGCTCGGCATTGCCGAGCATGCCCGAATGGAGGTCCACCGCTGCGCCGACGCGATCTTTGTTTGCGGACGAGCGCCGTCCGCCGCCAATGCCGTGTAGGACCCCCTCAAGTATCTACTAATTCTTCACTTTAATAGTTATGGGAAGCTATGAAGATCAAGAACCTCAAAAAATCTGAAAATCTATGTGCTATAGTAATTTCAGGTTGTGAATAGTGAAAATAGCAGCACTATTTCAAATCCAAAAACCATGAAACTTTTGATCCGTAGATCCAAAAGACTTGAAACTTGAACCAATGCTAGATCATGACCTTAAGAACCTATCCCAACCAAAAATATTGAAAAAACTTAAGAGAATTAAGATCTATGCTGCACTAAAACCGGGTTAAAACCTAAAATTGAGCTAACTCTCAAACCAAAGCTCCAAATCATTTAAAAATTGGTATGTGTCTTCTCTAGGATGCTAGGAATCTATTCCAATCAATGATCAAGAAAATCGTTACCAAAGTTATGACCTTTTTCCGTTTGAAGGAATGTTGCACCAAAACCGGACAAAAACCAAAAACGGTGAATATGACTTGCTCGTGGATGGATGATGGGCAAGATGGCTCTAGATGTGTTTTCACATATCACAGCAAGCAATAACACCATAGAAATCAAGGCAAAAATAGCTGGATCAAGAAATCACTCGAAGAGATCAAAAAGAGTAAAAACCGGGTTTCTTCATGAACTTGCCATGAGAGTGTCTAGATGGGTGGAGATTAATTTTCAAAGGCTATCTCCATCTCTTACACGTCTTTGGCACAGCAAGATCAATAAGGGAAGAGAGAAGATGAAAAACTAACCAAATCAAGAGCAAATCAATCAATACAAAAGATATTCATAAAGATGAACAAAGATTGATGTATTGCTACTTGAGTATGAAGGTTTTACAGCCACTCCACTTAGAGAACAAGAGAGCACATCACAACACTCAACTTCTCTCAAACCCTAACCCTAGAACTCATGAATACTTGGTCTCAAGAGAAGATAGTTGGATGGATGACCCCAAGTCTTCAGCCCAACCCCTTAAATAGATGAGCTAGCCAACCACATCCAACCCTTAGTAGATACTATCCACTTAGCACAATGGGGGAAACCCGATAACCCCACACACACGGGTTTTAACTCACACTCTATCTTATGCACACTTTTCAAAGCGCATAAGCTCGAATCCGCTAAGTACTTAGCCTCGATCCAACTTGATCACACCCGCTTCTCCATGACCTAAACGACCTTCCCAAGCACCGTTGTTTTCTTTCGAAGCAATTTTGGGTATTTTGGTCAAATTACCAAAATACCCTTCCTTAACCCGGTCTTCTCCATCCATTGCAACCAATCGCCATGCTTGCCACGTGTAGATACACCACTGGCTTGCCACGCATCAGCAAGTCTCTCTCATTCCGGTTCCACTAGACCACGCCTCACTTGGATCGACCGAGCCACATGGTGTAATCCCGTCGTTTGAACTTTCCTTCAACATTTCCCACATTTCTCGTGCCATGCTTGAGCTCACCACCGCACCTGACATCCTCGACGTTCTGGGCCTCGGCTCCTCCATGAGCATATCCCGATCCTTGCCGTTGACCGTGGTTGACTCCAAGCGACCTTGCACATCCAAAGACAAGGAAGTCGTTTCTAGGCACACATTCTTCACAACTTGACCCACTTTAGTTGTAATATGTCTCATACAACCTATAAACCCTGACCTAAGTCACCCAAACTCATCCCGCGACTCAAACTCTCCAAAATCAAAACCCTGGCCGAAACACCTCTGCTAAGCTGATCTTGCAAACAGATCCATAAGTTCGACAAATTTGCAAATCAATTTTCTGACCATCCCAAATTGCAACGGTTCATTAGGACATAATCCAGGACCCTCTCACATAGTCCTTCAATCTCCTCCTTGATGAACCCATTGGCAATTTCTCAAAAATGCAATTTGGAGATGGTTTTAGACAATAGAGAGGAAAAATTACAAATAGAACTTCAAATGGTCAAGAGAGGAATGCAAAGTGCTGAAAGTGACCAATTGATGCAGAGGTGAATTGAAGCAACTGAAAATAGCAGGAATTTCACAAAAAGCTTCAAGTTCACCAAATGAGTCGGGAGATCTCACTCCAGGTCCATATGAAAGAACAATTGTTCTATTTGACCTTAGTCATAGTGAGGAAAAAACAGAAGATCAAGAGAATCACAACAAAACATTAAAGCTCTAATTTTAGCAAGATTTTGCACAAAAACTCCAAATCATGCTCTAGAACATCATTTTTATCAGTCTTTCTCCCACTTTGACAATGGAGTCATCAAGATGCATGGAAGAAGATAGAGCATGAATGAAATGGAGTGGCCGTAATTTATTCATTTTTAGCATAAGGAGCCATAAAACTTATCCAAAGTGATCTACAAGTATTACACCAAGCCATATTATGTGAAGTAGCTATTTTAGATCATGGCAAATCATATATAACAAGGCTAAAACCAAATGAGAAATAATCAAAAATTAAATGGATGTTTAGCATGTCAAGTTACTCAAGATCATAGTTTAGCCAAATGTATCTAAAATTGAGCCAAGCCATGTCAATATACTAAATGGTACCAAGAAGCTACAATTGAGTCAATTTATATTGCTACAAGTTCAATGTTGACTCATTTAGTTCAAAAACTTGGAATTAAGCATATTTAGCACATTTAGCATTTGCTAAAATTTGTTTTTGGTTTTATCTTAGCAAAGCAAGCCCTGGACTAAGAACTATCTACAACTGCCTCCCAAGCTTCAACCATTTGTCACAATTTTTGTTTTTTTAGCCATGTGCTAGATCTCAAGCAGTGCTATGACCATCTGTCGACGATCAAGACGTCGATCTTACGAAAAGAAAATGAGAGAGTGACATGGGAAATCTAGAGTAATAATGGGACTGCTCCTTTATTAGTATGAACTGGGGTTTACAGGGGATGCCTCCTGACTGGATGATGAACTACTCCTGTTTACACTTAGAACCCTACTTGTTATCTTACAATGCCAGACTTAAAACACGAATCTAAGGTCTATGCTTTAGTCTGATGGCCCTATATCCCTTTGCTTGTAACATCCCAAAGTGTTGTTACCAAAATAAAAATAAATAAAATTATTATTTTACTGATTTTTCTGAGAATTTGCCAGAGTTTAATTGCTTTATTTGAATTCCTGAAGTTTTAAAAGTCAAAAGTAAAAAATTTATTTGGAGTTCTTGAAGTTTCATTCGGTTTTATCTGAAAAATAAAATCTTAATTAATTTATAAAATTTTCTGAGTTTTAAAAAGCTTTTTCCTAAATATTTCAAAGCCAAATTAAATTATTTGTAAAAACTATAGCCAATTATAAGTAGGAACTATTTTTATTAAGTCCAAAATAAATAAGGGAATTTCTGTGAATTTTCTCATAATTTTTGGATTTAATTTGCTAGTTTCTAAAGCCCTTTCTATTTATCTGGATTAAATCAATTAAAAAATCAATTTAAAAACCCTAAAAATCTTTTGGGCCGAGACCCTCTCTAGCCCACTCCTATTTCCCCACCGCCGGCCCATCTCGGCCTACTCCACCCGCACCCCCTCTCCCCATCTCTCCCCACCGTCCGATTTAAATCGGACGACAGCTACACCTCCACGCCAGCCGCCTCTTCTTCACCATCGGATGAAAACCCGACGGCCCGCCCGCGTCTTCTACCTCGCCCCTTCTTCCTCGCAACCACGCCCAAGTCGCCGCCATTATCGCGCGCTCGGAGCTCCTCAATCCCGAGATTCTCGCCCTCTTTCCTCTCGCGGACGCACGCATTAACTTCCCCGCATCACGCCACCCCATTTCCCCGTTATCCCCCATCTCCGGCCTGGATTGCCGTAGTGCACCGAAACGCGCGCGCCTTCGTGCCCTCCACGGCGATTGAACCCCGCCCGCGCCCCTATAAGTAGCGCCCCGGGAGCCCTCTTCCTCCCTCAACCCGACACCGCCACCCACTCTCTCCCTCTCGCTCCATACTACGGATTCGCGAACGCCGCCGCCGACCGAGCCTCGCTCCGCCGCCTCTAGCGTCGCCACCGCCGCCGCCGTGTCACCCGACCACACCAACCGCCGCGCGACTGATCGCCACGCTGCGGCGCGCTCGCTCGCCGGCGAAGCGCCATCAGAGCTTCGCCGCCGCGAACCCGAACCGCGCGCGCTTTGAGCTCGCCGCCGACGCTCCCTCCACGCCCTTGCGCCGCCTAGGTAAGCCCTCAACTCCCCGCACTCTCCCCTCCCTTTATCTACCCTCGCCGGCCGTCGCCGTGGCGCCCAGCGCCGGCGACCCTAGGGCCGAGAGCTCGCCGGCCTTGTGCCAACGTGGCAGTGCCACCTCGGCGCCACCCAAGCGCCACGTCGCCTCCTCTGCTCGCATGTCACGCTGAGTCAGTGGCCGCGTGGCAGTCCACGGCACCAAATATCCCTGGGCTCGGTGGAACCAGTCCACCGTGAGCCGAGTCCATGACAGGTGGGTCCCACCTATCGGAAATTCTTTTAATTCTTTTAAATTCCGAAAATCACCTGCTGACGTCAGCGTGCGCAATAAACCGGAATTTCCTTTAGAAAAATAATTCGGGAAATTCAATAAAATCTGATTTTAGGGTTTTATTTAGATTTAGAACTTCCCGAGATTCGTTCTCCTTCATACGAACTCCGATTTCGTCGTTTCAAATTCCTAAATTCCTATAAAATCAAGATCTAGCCATCCAAGCCAAAATTATTTAATTTTGAGTTCATTTGATCAATAATTCCTTTAAACCCTAATTCATTATTCCATGTAAATTCAAACTTGGAAATTTTATATCTTTTGCATCCAAACTCCGATTTGGGTGATTCAAGTTGCAAAATCTTTATAAAATTGTAATCTAGCTAACTAAATCAAATTATTTTGATTTTGAGTTCATTTGAATTGTTATTTGAATTTAGTTTGAATTTGGCTTCTTTTCACGTTAGTTTTCGACGACTTCGGAGAATCAGATTTCGACGCCGATTGAAGAGCAACATAAGAGGATTGATTTTGACTGTATGATCATCGTGATCGTACACTTGGACTACCTGAAGTTAGTACTTGTGAGTACTAGGTGACCTGTTAAGAAAAACAACGTCACCTCAACACCAGACGTTCTGTTAAGAAAAACAACGTCTCCTCATCAAGTAAGGCAAATTATACCCTTGATCATCTCGATCCCATTATTTCAAATTATTTATATTCTGTTTTTAAGTTATTATTGCATGCTTATTTATATTTAGTAATATAAATTCTTGTTTTCAAATTCATAGTTATACCTAAATCCTTTGTATGACCAGTGTTGATATTGAATCAAACACATTGTCACCCTAGATAAAACCTGGTTGATACGATAGTATGAACTAGGATCATTTAAACGTATTGCTTAGCCATGCTTATAGACCAAACTTGTCTGATTTGGGGAATTTCAGCCAACAAACAATTATTGTTTAAATTGTACCCTTGGCATTGGTGTGTCATGGGAGTTTTACAAATGACTTGAAAAATAAAATAAAAATGGGTTTGAACTTGGGCGAAATGGATGATTGGTGGGTGCAGGTTTATGCACGGGCTTAATCTGGTTAGGGTTAAGGCCCAGGGGTTTTTATAGAAAGTCGCCCAAGTCAGTTAAGTACCGGTCTTCGAGCGCATGATGCTATGCCTTACCGTACCACCACATGTCCTGTGTGGGCGGGACTTGGCTAAATAATTCGTGATGTCTTAGTGTCATTTGTGCTATGTTGTTGGTATGGGTGTTGGTCGACATGAGACCCATCCGCGCAAGAGGGCTTAGGAGGATGGCGATCCGATGGTAGCGAAACCTTAGCGGGCATAAATACATTAAGACAGAACATTGTAAAGGCCTCGTGATAATCACTTAGTCGCACACCTTCGGAAGTGTGTCAGACGGACATTGAAAGTTGATTATCTCTTGTGGGTAAAGCTGTACAACCTCTGCAGAGTGTAAAACTATTCGAATAGCCGTGTCCACGGTTACGGACATGCTAGCAGAACTACTCAAAATTAGACTTTGATTTTATTTGAAAAAGACTTCTTCAAAACTAGTATATCCAGATGGGAATTGGGCAGGAAGCCATGTGATAGGAGGGTATCCTTCACCGTTTTTGTGTGAATGTTATCTGACTATAAAATTGAGAGTTTTATAAATTTTAGTTATAAAATAATTGCTTTGGAACTTAGTACCAGTATTTAAAAGAAATACTGCTTTATGCAAATAAACCAATAAGTCCTTCTATTGTTACATCCATATATGCATGTCATTCTGTTACTTGACGGCTGTAACTTGCGAGCACGGAAGTTGTGTTCATTCTTGCTTATGCAAACAAATTTCAGAGGAGAAGAACTTTGCTACCGATGTGGACCTCGACGACTAGGCCGCTTCCCCAGTCGATTGCCTGTGGCAGATTAACTGGACCCTACTACATCTTCGTCTTCCGCTGTGTTTATTTTATTGTGGGCCTGTAAGCCTCCTTTGTAATAAACTCTGTTGATTATTAATAAAGTTGTGATATGAATTTTGTTGCCATATTTGTTTACTGTGTGAACTAGCTACTGATCATGGGACTAGTTCAGAAATGCACAGAGGATCTGGGATATTAATCCCGAGTTCTGACATTGCTCCATCCATGCTCCATCTTTAAATAGCCTTTGAAGAGGTGACAGTTACTTCTGGAGAAGACGTCTGATGTGAAACGTTGCGACTGGTCGGAGTCGGATGACGGTTGATGGAAAGTCAACCGTTCGGCGGTTGTATGTCTATGAGACATATAACCGTATGGTGGTTATTCATCAGTGCTTCTGGATAAGAAACGTCGTATGGTATGGAATATGCACGTGTTCCATTCATCACACGGTAGAGAATATACCTGGAATCAGTTCCAAGTATCAGTTCATACCTTTTACGAGCAATTCTCCTGGTCGGGAGCTTGGCATAGGCCTTCGTCCGACCAGGGTACCCATTATGTAACCTCTGGAATCTCTACGACCAGTGAGGTCGTGCACCTCAGGGGTTACGACCATGAAGACGTATGGTCTGTTATGTATTAAAAATAATACATAGATGTTTTAATCCTCGTCACCGTCCCAAGCAATAAGCTTAAGAGAGTGGTTTAGGTCATCCAAAACTTCATCTGAGTTTATGCCTAGTGCAATGACAAGCCGTCTCATGAGAAAGAATTGGTGAGATAAGTTTTTTCGCACATAAGTGGTCATTTTCATTTTCTTGACTTAGTTCAAGAACAAAAAACTAATACTAACTCATGCTTCAATAAGGAACTAGCATAGCTCAATCTAATGCTCAATTTAGATTCAAGACTCAACTTAGCCTATTTGACATAAGAGGGTCATTAGAGCTAAACTAGTCACTAGATCCAACAAATCTTGATTTAATTCCAGTTTCTCACATTTAATAGAGCTAATGTGGCAAAAGCTAAGCTACACATAGAAGGATATAAGAAATTTAGCAAACTAGCATAAGACAAGACAAGATGTGAAGCATGATATCTTGTCACACAAGGATAATAGTCAAAGCTCTATGTACTTATATTGCAATGTAAGTTGCTGATTTTAAAATGCAATATGGTACAATAGATGCAAAAGATCAAACTCCCCCTCAAAACAAGTCAAAAGGACTAATAACCCCCAACTCTCCCTGCAAAGAAGCAAAACGAGAAGAATCAAGAGCATTAGTAAAAATATCTGCAATCTGCTGCTTCGAACTCTACAAAGTGAAGCACAACATCACCATTCTCTATATGGTATCTAAGGAATTGATATCTAATATCAATGTGCTTGGTTTTAGAGTGTTACTCTGGGTTTTTGGCAATGTTTATGGTACTAGTGTTGTCATATAAAAGATGAACACTATCTAAGGACAACCCATAGTCCCGCAGAGTAGACAAGATCTAGAGAACCTGAGAGCAACTACTAGCTGCAACTACATACTCTGCCTCGACAGTGGACTGTGCAACAGATGACTGCTTCCTAGATGACCAAGAGATAAAAGATGTGCCTAAGCAGTGACAAGTGCCATAAGTACTCTTCCTATCAACTCTACACCTTGCAAAATCAGGATCAGAAAAAGGCCTAATGGAAAGAGTAAAATCAGAAGAATATCAGAGTCCAAAGTCAAGAGTGTTCTGAAGGTACCTGAAGATGCGACGACTGTTTGACAATGTGAGGCATGAGGGAAAGCCTGAAATCAAGCGCACATACATACAACAAACTGTATGTCCGGTCTCGACGTCGTAAGGTAGATGAGGGAGCTGATCATGCTGCGATACTTCTTCTGGTCCACAAGCTTTCCATCCTTATCAGGATCCAGCACGGTAGAAGTGGCAATAGGAGTAGACATAGGCTTGCTGTTTCCTATGTCAAAGCGATGAAGAAGATCCTTTGTGTACTTGCTTTGATGAATAAAGATCTATTTTTTCAATTGTTTGACTTGAAGATCAAGGGAAAATGTCAACTCGTCCATCATACTTATTTCGAATTGATCCGTTAAAAGCTCGTCATCCTCAGAATTCCAACGTGTTTTTTGCCATCTGCCGCTTGATGCCGCGCTGCCAAGTGTGCGGCGAGGCTAGTGGTGCCGCAATGGTCGAATAACAAATACGATGGGCATCATTTTCGGAAGAGAAATGGGGAGAAAATAACACCGTACCAATCGTGGTGAGATCACGGAGAATATACTTGCGATGTATGCTGGTTCTATACTGCGTATTGCAGGAAATGGAAGAGTGCTACTGAGACAAACCGAAAGAGAGTGAGTGTAACTAAGACAAGCTCAGAGGCCTTCATTCTTTATCATTAAATATTCCATATGGCTCTTCGATCAAGATGTTGTCTGGTGTTTTCTTCGCGGTCGCGATCATGGCTGCTACGAGCGAAAGAGGAGAATAAGGATGGATTTGGCGCGCTGCGAGACAAACTGAAAGAGAGTGAGCCAGTAAACTAAGACAAGCAATCAATCATGGAACACTACTCATTCTATATCATCTCAGAGTTCAAAACTCTGTTCGATTGGCTCCCATATGGCTCTTCAAATCATGATCTTCTGGCCTTAGCTCAATTGAATAATAAAATAAAATAAAATTAGCAAATTAATTTTGACACGAATCCAAAGTAAAACCACCAATAACTATAATTCTTAATATATACACACACACACACATACTAAAAATTAGTAATTGAATCAAGATACGAATTCTAATAAAAATTAATTAAAAATCAGGATTAAAATAAAATAAAATTTGTAATTTGATTTTCATATGAATTCCAAAGTAAAATACTTAAATAAATAAAATCCAGAAACAAAAAAAAACATCATCAAGTTGATTTCCATACAAATTCCTAAGTAAAATCATAAATAAATATAATTCGGAATAAAAATTAAACAAAAAATGTCAATCGGATTAGTATATGAATTTCAACAAAAAAAAATTGAATTTGGAATAAAAATAAATAAAATTAGCATCTTGATTTCGATATGATTTCCGAAGTAAAATCTATAAATAATTGTAATTTGGCATAAAAATAAAATAAAAAATTAACAATGGGATTAGTTTACTAATTACAACAAAACATAATTGAAATTAGGGACAACAAATAAAAGAAAATTTGCAATTTGATTTCTATATGAATTCCAAAGTATAATCTCTTAATAACTAAAATTTTGAATAAATTAAATATAAGTTATAATAAGCATATCGTGATGGTATCAGAAGAGACCACGAAAAAGTACAATCGATCTGTCTTACAAGAAAACATTGATCCACAAGAAAGCGAATAGCCGAGGCAGCAGAGACAAAAATGAGAACAATTCCATGCTACTCACTTTAGTTGTTCAACAGAGGCAATGTTGTGCTACTCGCTGGAGCCGTTGAAGAGAAAAACCAGAGTCAAAGGAGCTAAATGTTGTGATGATGAATAGTGAGTATCGGCGTTGTTCAAGAAGTTAATGGCAAAAAAACTCGATAATGAGGAAGATGTAGTAGAGAGGAGATGAAGCTTTGGATTAAAGACGAGTTATCGACGATATGTGATCATCGAGTAGCTAGGAGCATACCATTGTTGGTGAGTGACATGGCGTCATCAGCGATAGTGAGAACATTCTCCCTATCGTTAAACAACGACTAAGGTAGACATACCGACATCAGTGAAGATGGGAGGTCATCGTAGTTAATGAGGAAGCCACATCGTTGAGTTAGACAACGTCGAAGAAGAGGAGCGACCGACACAGGAGAAGAAGATACATGCGTGCATGTGTATATACATACATGCATCCTACGAATAGAGGCATTGGCCTACAAAAACAAATGAGCAAAGAGCTTGGAGTAGAGATAGCACAATGGTAAGGAATAGGCTTAGAGCCACTTGAGAGAGCGCGACAGGTGTCCCAGCAGGGATCGACGATATTTGCACACATATACGTGTAGACGTCACAATGGTCATCATTAAGCGATAATTGAAGAGAAGTAGAAGATAACTATGTGGTAGAGTATTGCATTGGAAGGGGTAGCAGCTGAGAGATATCAATCAAGAATTGGGTTTGCTCTTGGAGGTTGAAGCAGAAAAATTGTGATGGGGAGAAGAGATAGAAGACACACAGTTTGGTGGGGCAACCGATGTAAAGGAAGATAAGTTCAAAATAAGTTACCCATGGTGCATTGGTGTATACGCGTGCAAGGTACTCCAATACCATGTAAATTAATAAAATAATTTTGTTGCACACATAATCAATGTATTGCTTGAGAGTATCAGAGGTACATGTGCATACAAACATTTTGAAAAAGAGTTAATGACATGCAGCTACATGATGCATAGATAATGGAGAGTGGTTAACTTATTATACTCATGATTTTCTTCTATCAAAGCTCATACTTTAATTACGTTACTCAAGTTTTATTTTCCTTCAATCTTCTATTGTTATTTTCTAATGATCATGATATCTTAAAAATCTAAATAGCTACAAGATACATAAATATATTCTGAAGTATATAGATTATATCATTTGTCACTACAAACTTTAAAACAAATTTAACTGTGCAAATGCGCGGGCCACCCTGCTAGTTGAATATGTATTGGCTTCCAAGTTCATTCAGTTAAGTTTCGTAAACTTCACGGTTGTCCCTGCCCAGTTCACAGACTTGACCGGCCGGAATTGCATGGAGACGCACGCACGACGGTGGCCCAAGATGGAGCGGCTGATCGCAAGGGGAGCTACATGGCCTTGCGGGCTCAGCAGCCCGTCCGATGCGTCGCCCCCGCCCCACCCACACACACAGTTAGCCGGTACTTTTGGGGCCCGATGAAAGACGTTCCAGCCCAGTACTTGTAAAGTTGGGTTGGGCTGATTGCACATAATTCAGGTGGGCCTTTGACGCGTTTGTCGCTTCAGGCTTAGCAAAGCTCTCACGTCTCCCTGCACCTTGGTCAGAAATCAGCGCGCCGTCCATGGACCATACGCAACTAAGTGATGGTGATACCATGGTATGCTCGTCACGCCGATGGGCTGCATACCTCGCGTGCCGCCGCGATGCTCCGAACAGGCAGACGAGCACTCGATGTAAGGTGTGACGCGCATGCTCTACACCAGCCTCTAGCCGTCACCGTTGACATCTGCATGCGTTGTGCATCTCCCCTGCAAAACCGAGAGCGATCAGGCGAGGGGCATACAAGTTTGACCGAGAAATTTTTGACTTTGGGAGAGCCACGAGCTGGTCAGCGGCATATACTTTATATTTGTTTAATTGGAAGGCTCTCTCGGTCAGTCAAAGGCGTGCGTTTTTTTTGAGGCCATGTCTCGTCAGGGAGAGTCAAGGTGTAAAACTCCCTACTTCAGAGGCCAAGAAAGGCCGCCCTGCCTGTTCAACTGAAACAGGGGGCGACCCCCGACCTTGCCCTTGCTTCGTTGACAGTCGATGTGAACTCTGTTATGTCAGCACTGATGGTACACACCAAAGATATAAGCTTTGGTTGCGCCACAGGCGTGCCGGACAGACATGTCAACCGTGTAAACTGTAGGACTAATTTGCCTGTCATCCCACTTTAATCATGCAGTCTATGGATAAAATAAGCTGGATTATTCTGAATAGATCTGTTCACCAGACCGTTACCAAGCTGGGCTGCAAAACTACGAGTGCCCAAGTGAATTTCCAATGCATTTTGTGTTAGTATGGAGTATCCTGGAATGCTTTCTGGTTATTACGGGCAGTCGATGTCCATCGTGATCCGTGGCCATGACATCAAAGTTTGCTTGATTTGCAGTGCAATAATCAGCAACCCCATCGATACAGCTGTAACATCTTTAATCACAGCTTGTGCAGTGATTATTTTTAAGGTTCGACACGGGAGGACAGTATTCTGCACGTTTTGCGCTTAAGGGGCATGCCAAACCAACACTACGTTATTTTGTGTAGCACCATTCTTTAGAGTAGGAGGAGATGATTGGAGCTGAGGACGCAGCCAGGAAATGGATGAAATTGAGAGGTCCCAAGATCAAATCCTACTACCCCTAATGGATAAAAACTCCATAGATTATAGATTCTACCATTGGTGCGATCTAAATCCTAATGTTTATCATGGCAACTAAGCACCAAACCAGTCAGTCTGCAACTTGTTGACAAACAGCATTGGAATCCTAGGTTTGTAATATAAAAAATCCATGATTTGTACAAAACAAATAACCATCGAAAAGTAATCAGCGATTAAAAAAATCAACTCCGACCGAAAGTTCATTTGATCCTCCAGAGAACACAAAAAAAGCAAAACTTTTTCGCAAAAGAAACACTACGTTGCCTCCCCCGCCGTGTACCTCCCCACTCCTAGCTGGCTCCCGCAAGATTAGCATCAGGCATAACGGCATCAGCAGTGAAGAATAAAAAAAACATGGTTTCCATGCTACCTTATGTCTTCTTCCCGTTTTCCCGGGCCAATCAGCAGCCGCTGGACCAGACCCGAGCGAAATCCAGCCAGGAATGCTTTCCTTATTTTAATCGGCCAGACCGGTCGGAGTCAGACCACATCCGCAGTCACTAGCTAGATAACCACGGCCGATGCCAAAAGCGTGTGCACGGAGCGGTGGATGGATAAGACTAGACCGCCCGCGTCACTGCTGGGGTGTATGCAACTGTCACGACGTCGCCATCGCTGCGCCTCGCGCGCGTGCACGCCCCCTTCTCCGCCCCCAAGCGGCAACTAAAATATTTGTGCTATAGATAGTATTATACTCCAGGAGCACGAGCGAAACCTCACAAGCAATAGATAGCAGCGGAGCTGGGTGGGCGCGACCAGCGCGGGTGTGAATGGACGCGCACCGTACGACGACGCAAAAAGATGGCCTTTTGGTACTTTCTGCCGTGACGCGATGAGATGGGAGGGGGATGGGAGCGGCGCCCGGGCGCGGGACGGCGGGAGGGGGAGGCACCTCCCACAAGTTGGGCAGGCGGGGGCGTGATTCTCGAACGCCAAAAAAGTGGTGTTCTGTCCGCTCGCCCCCGGCCCCGGGACTCGAGCGCAAGTGGGATGGGGCGGGGCGGGGCGGGACGGAGCGACGCATTCGCCGCACGCGGTTCAGGTGCAGCTTCCCTGCTGCTGCCGCCTACTTTTCCCCAAAAATACCGGGGTGCCCGAGATGGTGGCTGGTTTCGGTTTCGAGGCTCAGTCACGTCGCCATCAGTGGGAAGGATGGATGGGCTCATGGGCGTCCTGCGGACCGGAAGTTGTTGATTTTTTTAAAAAGACTTCCTTTCCTCCTCTTGTTAACTTGATCAAGGAAGTGATTGAATAGCTGTCTCAAGTAAACCTTTACTGATTAGGGCCACAAGGCTCAAGAATACTTAGTGTTCAGATGCAAACACGACCCAAAAATTTGGAAATGAATGACCAAATGAGCACCTGTGAACTGTGAAGCTCGGGGATTAAATAGGTTCTCTATAGTTTTGGGGCTACGATGACGTACTAACGACTTTTTGGGACGACTTACATATGTAGTCCAATTTACCCTAATCGTTTTCTGAACCAAATTTGCGTCTAATCATGATTCATGAAGTGATGTGTTTTGCTGCCATGTTTGCGAAGCGAAAAATTTGCACAATCTCTTCTAGAAAAAGGAATACGAGATCATCATGCCCACTGCCAGCGCAAAATATAATTTGGAGTGCTTTTGGCGAGAATGAAAATGTCAAAAATTCTCTCTCTGGAAGAATAGTGGCAATAGCATAGTGACGTGTTTGACGAAAATAAAACACGATGCTCCATCATCCGATCAGAAATCAAAGGTTGATATCAATAGTTACAATATTTTCAATGTAATAAGCATTTCGTTGTTGCTACAGTCCCATTTAGAAGTGTTATTCACGTGCTCACAAAAATCTATTTATACGGTGAAACTCTGTAGTAATAAAAGGATCCGAATCCCACCAAAAGGCGAGTCGACGTCAGCACCCAGCAGGTCAGTAATGATATCTGAACTCTGAAGACTCTCCCACGTGCATCGCTAATGAATTCTATTTTTAAATGAAAGAATACGAAATGTGACTTCTTCAAATTTACGCTTACCCATGAACTCTCAAGCAGCGCAATTTCTCCCAGAACGCTTCATTATTGGGGAAATGTATTTAGTATTTATCATCATCCCTTGATGGGGCGTGGATGAACTTACATACAATGAATTGAAAAAGGCGAAAAGAAATCTACTTCTAAAAGTGTTCCATAACCAAAATCTCGTACTAGATTTGTAAAAAGTTGTACAATAATCCTGATCGCTTTCCGAAATAAACATAATCGATGTTAATAAATTGACGCCAAACAACAGCTATTCCTCGCCGTGCTGACCATCTAGATACCAAGTCCCACACAAACACAAGTTCATTATATACCAAAAGCCCAAATTGCAATATGCGACTCTTTTTTAATTACAGGTAGAAGGCAAAGCAAACACAAGTCCGAAGGAACGCAGGGACACAAGTAACCAATTACCAGAGTAAGAAAACGACGGAGGCAACTCCAATAAAGAAAGCATCAGGTCACTCTCGAAGTCTCACTGTTTCTCCCTCCTCCTGAGTCCTGCCTTAACCGGATGCATCCCCCTTGCCGCATCCAGCTGTGTCCTCTCGCCCACTGGCTCACTCCCCGCGCTTCATCCCCTGCAGCAGCAGCTGCGCCACCACCTATAAATACGCGCCCCCAAAACCACCGTTTCTCATCGCAAAACCACACAACTCCATCGCATCAGAACAACAGATCAAACCAAGGCCTCCGAGAGCTCAGAAGATGTGCCTGGTAAAGAAGGAGATGACCGGGGAATCGGGCTCGCCGTGCAGCCCGGCGTCGACCTCGTTGTCGGAGCACCAGACGGTGTGGACGTCGTCGCCGAAGCGGCCGGCGGGGCGGACCAAGTTCCGGGAGACGCGACACCCGGTGTTCCGCGGCGTGCGGCGCTGGGGCAATGCCGGGCGGTGGGTGTGCGAGGTGCGTGTGCCGGGGCGGCAAGGGTGCAGACTCTGGCTCGGCACGTTCGACACCGCCGAGGCGGCCGCGCGCGCGCACGACGCCGCCATGCTCACCATCGCCGGCAGGGGCGCCTGCCTCAACTTCGCCGACTCCGCCTGGCTGCTCGCTGTGCCGGCCTCCTACCGCAGCCTCGCCGACGTCCGCCACGCCGTCGTCAAGGCCGTGGAGGACTTCCAGCGGCGCGAGGCGCTCGCCGAGGACGCGCTGTCGGCCACGTCGTCGACGCCGTTCTCCCCCACCGACGACGACGCTGCCACCGCCGACGAGTCTTCCTCTCCGGCCGAGGATACGCCGTCCGATTTGGATGTCCTCGGTGACATGGGGTGGGACTTGTACTACGCGAGCTTGGCGCAGGGGATGCTCATGGAGCCGCCGTCCGCGGCCGCGGCGTTCGGCGACGACGGCGACGCTAACCTCGCTGATGTGCCACTGTGGAGCTACTAGAACTGCGGCCGTTGTACTTTGAATTTTGCCTCTTTCTCCTGGCTTCAGATGCCAGATTTTGCTACTATACGGTTACTACTTTTGGTAATGTGATGAGCAGTTTGGGGGAACAGAGCATGTCCGTTGACTTTCCAAAAGCTGAATGTTTAGCATCTGCCGAACAGCCTTTACATACGAAAGTTTGTTGGCAATCCAACGGCGCAGATGACAATCCATGCCCCACCAAACGTCTGTGGGCCCTTGAATGGCCATGCATGTTACGGTGCACCGCGTTGGTTTGCCAAATGATGTTGCACCCTGTACACCTGAGGGGAATTGAAAGTAAAGTGGCATCCAATTCATCCCTGCTTCTTGAACAATTTCGAGTTAATAGTTGTAGTTGTTTTGTTTTGGTTTTGTCAATCGCTTTGGTGCGATCCGAATTCAGAAGGTTAAACTCTAAAAAACGAACCAGGTCAAAGTCAAAAGCCCACATACAATCTCCATGATGATCTGTTGACTTAATGCTACTCCCATAATTGGCACGATTGACTTTTAACGGTTCACAAGCTTAAACTTTGATAGTAAATTTTACACTAATACATTGATAAAAAAATCTGGAAATATAATATTGTATTATAAAAGTATTTCTTATGATAAATTTAACAATATCATTTTAATTAAACTAAATATTTAGAAAATAATTATTAGTTGAAGACGGGCTTCACCCCTTGACACGCCTCAAAACCATTGGCCTACCCAATTACAGACCCAGAACCCAAATCGATATCCACTGTAAAATTATTTGCTTTGATATGTTCAAGTAGAAAATCCCTGCCACTATAGACTTGTTACTCCTTAAATTTGCGTTCAAACTTTTTTCAGTTCTTGTTCGCACACTTCTGGAGCAGTTCACCTCTCCAAAAATCAAGGAGGGACCCAGGGCCACACCTTGACCAGGAAACATTAGAAAAGAGAGACAGATGACACCACAAATACTATTATGATTGCGCCGCTGTCCAATTAGGCCGATTCCCCCGCCTTTTACAGGGCATGGTGAAACAAGCAGCGGCTAGCTGTACGCTACCGTGAATGAACGAGCAGCAACAAGCACGGAAGCTGCCTCGGCGCTTCTCCCACGTCCGTCCACGAAAATAGCCCCCCTCTCAAACCCCAAGGGGGCAAACCGCTGCCGCAAAAAAAAATTTAACAAAGGCGAGGCGAGACGGGAAAGGGCCCGCACCGCTGTTGCGCGTCGTCACGTCTCTCCATCCGCGATTCGACCCGGCCGTGCCTGCCGATCCTTATCGATTGGTCCATCAATAAAGTACTGGGTAATAATCGCGTCGTGCCTGGTCCAGGTCCAGGAGGCAGGGGAAGCGGGGCGGAATCAGCTGCCGCAGCGGGCGGCAGGCTGGATACGGCTGTCGCTCTGCAGTCACTGGTTTTTCGATCCGGGGATTGTGGCACCCGGGTTAGGATTTCTAGCATGTGTGCTAGTCGGGGCCTTGCTGTGTATTTCTGCATCCTGTTGGTTTGGACTTTGGAACTGATTGGATTAGTTTATTTGAAAAAGGGTATTTTCCTCCTTCACTGGCATAGTTGTAGACAGATCTGTGTAGTAGTGTTTTATTTTGGTACATCCAACGATGCAGCGTTGTTTCTTGAAGTTTCTTGGTGCATTTCACTTGTCCGAAAACATGCGTGTTTGCATAATACGATGCTCGTTTCTGTTTAGATCGAAGTCCCAATTTGAGCGACTTTGCTAAAACTACGTGCCTGTTCCAGGTGGATATCATGCCAAGGATGTTGGAAATATACACAATATTTTAATTTCAGATTTTATTATAAGATAAATATCATAAATAACTAGAGATGCATAAATCAATTCTAATAGCAGCCACCATATTGTATTTTGAAATATACTAATGCACAAAATATCATAGAGTCGACCGATCACGCGAACGACTTACTATTGGACTTGATGAAGAAAAGGAAGAGTGCAGACGTTGCAGTGCAGAACATAGATGAAGCGGCGAAGCGAGCGGTCCCACAGATGCGCTGCCCAGAAACCTTATTGTTGTCCTATGCAAGTGTTCTCTGCGGTAATGGTTCGGAGATCCCGATGTCCTTCCTTCCCTGTGCACGCCGAGAAAAAAGGTCGGCGAAGTTCAGTGACTCAACCCCTCCAACACAGCTCACCAGAAGGAGGAGGAGAAAGATGTGGGAGAGGATTGAATAAATTCACTATGCTAAACATGGACGTCTCCAATTCTTTTTAAGGACGCAAGACAATTACTCTACAGTAACTAACACCATTAACACAAATTAATCTGAATTAATCAAGGTGTTTGAAATCACATTCAAACAAAATTAAGAATGGGATAATTGCATGATTCAACAAAAAAAAAGTTGGATTTAATATGTCAAGAGACACGCTACGACACGACACGATGACTCGTCGCAACTTACAAGTCACACGGTTTTTTAAGTGAATACGCATGTGCATGCATACACGCGTGTGTGTTTAGCTAAAGTCATCTTCATGCCATACATATTCCATTTGTCACATATTTTATAGGATAACAAAGACTTCACGTTATAAATTGTCTTTGCATAGCTTGTGTAATACGATGATAAACCATGCATGCTTTGGATTTTTTAAAAAAGAATGAGCTCATCGGCTAATTTCCAACAAAGTATGGTAATTGGTAACTCAGGGCGTTGCTGCCAACCAGAACGATGGCCATGTAAAACTAAACCTGTCTAGCTCAGGTTTTGCAATAATTTAAACAGCTACCTGTCTAGCTCAGGTTTTGCAATGATTTAAACAGCTTATTTCTGATGTGATGGAGTGTATTGTCAGCACAAAAATGGGACAGACCATGAGGCAACTACCTACACCATTTTGACCCTACACTTGACAGGCCATATGTCTTCACCATCAGTGGCGCTTACTTGCCTCCGGAGAAAACACGGAGAAACAGAGAATCACCATGAGCCGAGCTGGTGGGACCCAATCACCACTGCATCACCACTGTTAAGCAGCAACGTGCCTTTTCTTAACCCTGCAACCCCCCGCAAGCCCGTCCGGAAAAAGTGTCACTCCAGCTAGAAGAAAAAACATACTTTAATCCCTCGAATCCATTGTCACTCACCAGCTGTTTCCTCGCCTACGGGCACCGGCCGCGCCCACACAATCACCCATGTTTTCCCCGCGTCCAAACCCAACGTCGTAACTCGTAACGCATACCTATAAATGCATCTCACACAAACACGCACACTCCACACACAACACTCAACGCTCTCACTCAAGCATCTGACACTCCACAGTCCACACTAAGCTAGAGCCACCGAGACTCCACACTTCACCAGCCATGGACATGGGTCACGAGAACTCGAGCTCCTCCTCGTCGGCGTCGGCGTCGGCGTCGGCGTCGTCCTCGCCCGAGCACAAGACGGTGTGGGCGTCGCCGCCGAAGCGCCCCGCGGGGCGCACCAAGTTCCGGGAGACGCGACACCCGGTGTTCCGCGGCGTGCGCCGCCGGGGTAGCGCGGGGCGGTGGGTGTGCGAGGTGCGGGTCCCCGGCAAGCGCGGCGCGCGGCTCTGGCTCGGGACCTACGTCACCGCCGAGGCGGCCGCGCGCGCGCACGACGCCGCCATGCTCGCGCTGCACGGCCGCTCCGCCGCGTGCCTCAACTTCCCGGACTCCGCCTGGCTGCTCGCCGTGCCGCCTGCGCTCTCCGACCTGGCCGACGTCCGGCGTGCGGCCGTCGAGGCCGTCGCGGACTTCCTGCTCAGGGAGGCCGCGAACGGCTCGGCCGCCGCAGCCGCCATCGACGAAGCCACCTCCAGCGTGTCCGCGCCGTTGTTGGCGGACAATGCCGGCTCGTCGGCGACGTCGGGAGACCCTTCCTCTGCAACGCTTGACGTGCCGGCAACACTGGACAGCGACATGTTCGAGCTTGACTTGTTCGGGGAAATGGACTTGGATATGTACTACGCGAGCCTTGCGCAGGGGCTGCTCATGGAGCCGCCGGCGGCGGCTGCCACCGGGGGGGCGTACTGGGATAATGGCGACGACGGATCAGCTGATGTCGCGCTCTGGAGCTACCAATACTGATAATCTCCAACGGATTGTACTCTGTTTTGACTCTGTAACAAACTGAAGCTGCTTCCCAGCATGATAACATTGTGAAACACTTTAATCGCATCAAATTTCAGGACTGATATGCTCACTGATTTCTACTCCGGTTCTTGTTTTCCTGACAACTCGAGGTACATGCAGTTTTAAGTTATAAAAAGAAACAAGAAAAGGACACATCAAAGGGCATCTCTGTTGGTTGAAAAAAATGGCTACCTCTAGACGGTTTGCAAAATGATTCCAAGAAAAGGTAGCGTTCCTTCGTTCATGTGTGACGACCAAAACGGGCAACCAGAATCACAAGGGGTAACTTTCAGCTCAAGGTAGAGGTGGTCCAAATACGTTAACTCTCCCCATGAGTAATCCAGATTCCAGAAGATGTGGTCTTTCGACCCGGTCTGGTCATGGGCCCTGCTGGTTAAAGCTACCGGAGCTTTTGAATATTCTTCCGGTTTCCTGTCAAAACCCTTCTAGCTAAGCGAGCACTCTTTCACTCTCACGCGGCGGTACAATATGCAGCTCTCTGCTTCCTTCCTAAATCCTATGCCCAAGAGGCAAGATGTGACGTGATGTGATGTAACCTTAATTAGATAGTGGAGTATACAAGTACTATTACTCCTACTAGTAGTTCATTTAATATCAAAAGCTGCAATTTGTCTCTTTTTTTTATAAGTAATCTTAACTAGCCAAATTAAACGTGAAAACGGATCGAATACGGACGGATAATGGTTATGCTATATTTGTTTTCATTTTTTTTCCCGGATTCGGATACGAATACAAATACTCCGTATACGAATACGAATAATATCGAATGCAAATATAAATCGAAACGAATACGGCCGTGGATATTTTTCGAAACATGAAAACCCCTTAAATTGTATACCAGAAATTAACGAAAACATATAACTAGTTTATTTGATGCAAACATTCATGAATTGTTCATATTTTTAGCAACCACACATAACATTGGCACTAGCAAGCTGCATTAACTAGTTCATCACAAATATAACACCTAGTTTACCGTATTTAGCTCATAAGTTATAACTCATAAAGTTACAAGTTATCACGCATTTACACTTAGTTCATCACATACATAAAACTTAATTCACACTAACATCAATCAGGCTGGATGGTTAATCTATACGCAAATGACTATAACATCCTGACGATGATTAAAACCTCTATGTATTATTTTTAATACATAGTAGATCATACGTCTTCATGGTCGTAACCCCTGAGGTGCACGACCTCACTGGTCGTAGAGATTCCAGAGGTTACATGATGGGTACCTTGGTCGGAAGAAGGCCTAAGCCAAGCTTACGACCAGGAGAACTGCTCGTAAAAGGTATGAACTGATACTTTGAACTGATTCCAGGTATATTCTCTACTGTATGATGAATGGAACACGTGCATATTCCATACCATACGACGTTTCTTATCAAGAAGCACTGAAGAATAACCACCACACGGTTATATGTCTCATAGACATATAACCACCGAACGGTTGATTCTTTATCAACCGTCACTTGACTCCGACCAGTCGTAACGCTTCACACCAGACGTCTTCTCCGGAAGTAACTGCCACCTCTTTGAGGGTTATTTAAAGATGGAGTCTGGACGGAGCAAGGGGAGACGGAGAGAAACAAACAAGATAGAGCCATTAGACAAAAGCACAAGTCTTAGATTCGTGTTGTAAGTCTGATATTGTAAAGGAACACGCAGTGTTCTCAGTGCATACGGGAGTAGTTCATCATCTAGTCAGAGAGCATACCTTGTAAAACCCAGTTCATATTAATAAAAGAGCAGTCCCATTATTTCCCTAGATTTTCCACGTCACTTTCTCCTTTTCTTTTCGTAAGATCGACGTCTTGATCGTCGACAGCTGGCGCCGTCCGTGGGGATCGCGGCGTGGAATCTTGGAAGAATTTCTCTGCTCATCAAGTTTTTATTCATTCCCCGTTTGTGATCGCTGATGCGGTTATGGCGGAAGTTGGGATGAAGAAAACTGGTTCGACCTAGCGGACTACGCCAACATCGATATGGACGCATGCATGCGCGCTATGGAGGAAAATGGAATCTCTTTATCATCCTCCTCCGCCGGTTCGCCCATCGCAGAAATCGGCGAAGTCGATCGGATGGATGAGGATACACCGCTACGATCAGTGGCGGTTTCAGAGGAAGTGCTTCTGACCGTTTGAACACCCTAAAGCCTTAGCAAGCCCGGGCCTTTCGACCGGCAAAAAAGGTGACGAAAATTCAACACCACAACTCGAGGTTCAGTATACCTTTGATGCGATCATGGTTTTTAATGTCAAAAATAAAATTTATTGAGTTTTCTGGAATTTTATTGGATTTAAAGTGAAAAAATAATAATTTCTTGATTTTTTTGAATTTAAAATGTTTTTCCTATTTTCAGAAATTAAAAATAGTTTATGTGCAAAAATAAAAACCAACTTTAAGTTGAAATTAATTTTATTAAGTTCAAAATAATTCAAGGAATTTCTGTGATTTTTTCTAGAATTTTTGAACTCTATTTGCTATTTTCTAAAAGGCAATTTGATTTGTTGTATTTTCTGAAATTTAGAAATCAATTAAAATCTCATTTTCTCTTTTGGGCTGAAATCCATATATCCGGCCTTCGTTTTTTATCTGGATAATCCGTATTCGTATCTGTCGAATAGCATGCCTACCGTATCCGTTTCCGACAAAAAAAAACCCGAATTCGTTTCTGATCCGATAATTATATGAGGAAAATCCGATCCGAAACAATCCGAATCTATTTCCGCCTGGATTGGTCGGAAACTATCCGATCCGTTTTCACCCCTAACCCGAATGGTCCGTGCACGCGATTGGAAACTACAAGTTTGTGTTATTATTGTGGTGCTCTATATTATACGGTTCCACATGTATTGCCTCCGTTTCGTTATATTTGTCTATGGTCTCAGGGGTATCTGTTTTAATATATTAGATTAATTCCTTATTTGCAATTGGAAGTTAGCCACATTCACGCAAAATTGCTCTTCCCTTCATTGCCACCGGATCTCAACTTTCATCTCATTTTTGCCACTCCCGTCGGTTAACATTGAGTTGACTATCAAATTGTGTGAGAAAAAACCTATTTACCCTTTTTATCTTCTATCATCTGCTTCATCCTCCTCTCTCTCCCCGCCGGCCCATCCTTCCTTCTAGCCTGGCCCAAGTCGCACCCGCCGATGCCTCCTCATTGCCCTCGCCCTCACCGGCCTCCACCTCCCCGCTCGTGGTCACCTTCGTGCTCCCTATTGCCCGCCAGCCAGCGTCGTGCCCCAAGATTTGCGGCGATGGACGACGACGACGCACCTGCCGACGACTCCCCGTCACCCTCGTCGGCCTCCTCATCACCGCTTGTGGTCGCCTCCGTGTCCCCTGTTTCCTGCCGACTGACGTCGTCTCTATCCTCTCTCCCCGCACCGCTCTGCATCCCCAACTCCGGCCGAGCGCCGAAGCCAACCTCCGTTGACGTCGCTACGATCGGCGTTTGCACATCCGCCGAGCTCCGCAATCTCACGGAGGTTTGCTGGAGGTGGCGCATGTGGTGTGGCAAAGGGCGGAGGTGGCACGACGCAGGTGGTGGAGGTAGATGCCGAAGGCAAGGCCATAGGTGGTGTAGGAGGCGGCATGGAGGGGCGGCGCTGCGCGCGAAGGGGTTAGGAGGGGCAACGAGGAGCGCGGAGGGGAGGGCAGGCGGTGCGTGGAAGGGCAGCGTGGGCGAGAGCAGGGGAGGTCAGGACATGAAAAAAGAGGAAAAGGAAGAATGAGGAGGAAGAAGGGAAGGAAGAAGAAGGGTAAGATCAGAATTTTTGACATTTGTCGGTGTTTAACAGTGGCCGGACGTAACAACACTAACAAGAGTAGCAAAAACAGGATGAAAGTTGAGATCCGATAGCAATGAAGTGAAGAGCAATTTTACAATGGCATTTTAGGGATGCGGTCAACTTCTTGTGACAAATAAAGAATTACTTATAATATATTTGCCTATTAAGAGAATATAGAGTGTAGTTATTGTAATTATTCCTCTCTCTACCCTACGTATGATAGGATGTGAACAAATATAGTGAAGCACATGGAGTAAGTTTTTATCCGATACGGCTTCCAATTTGTAACCTTTTTGACTTTATGTCTCACTATAAGAGAGGAATTGCCAAAATGCCACACTTTTGTTCTGCCTCTTGCAAAATACCATTAAGTTCGGTGCACTAGCCTATATGCCACAACTTATATTCACATTTCATTGATTTGCCATTTTTTAATATTTAGTTAGTATTTTCGGTTTAATGGCCATGACCCACATGTGAAAAGACGCTTTTGCCCCTCCAGCCAGTTCTTTACCTGGCACCGTCTCCCTCTGCACGCCGACCGCCCCGGCCACCACCACCACCCTCGCCTCCATCCCCTCCACCATCAACCTCCCCACCCAAATCTCCACCCTCGCCATCTGCCTCCACCCCTTCGCCTCCGCCGCGGCCTCCCCCTCTTCCCACCGCCCCGGTCGCCTCAACGTTGTCGCATCCTCCCTCCTCTCCCCGTTCCCTGCCTCCACGCCGCACCTCTCCCGCTCCTTCCCCTCCGGCGCCCCCGCCGCGGGTCGCCGATGCACGCTCGTTTGGTTCCGCATCGACCTTTGCCTCCATGACCACGAGCCCCTCCACACCGCCGCCGGGGCGCCCTCCTCCCCGTTTTGTCTTTGACCCCCGCAACTTCGGCAGCTTGACGACAACGTCTACTTGAGGTCGACGTGCAAGCAGGGCGAGATCGAGGCCACCGCCGACGTCCCGGGGGTCATCGGTGCCATGTACACCATCCATATCCCCATCGTGCCCAATGTCTCTGTCGCCTCCTACTTCAACCGCCACCACACGGAGCGCAACCAGAAGACCTCCTACTCCATCACCCTCCAGGGGGTCGTCGACCTCGACGGTGCCTTCACCAATGTCTGCATCGGCTAGCCGGACTCTATGTCCGACGACCAGGTGCTCGACAAGTTGGCCCTGCACCAGCGTGCCGACGCCGGCATGATGGTCGGCTCTGGTCGGCGGCGCGCCGACTACACCGCCACGGATCGGGTGCTCGTCCCCTACATGCATCAAAACCTGACGTGGACGCAACACGCCGTCAACGAGAAGGTGGACGAGCTCCGGCGGGTCACCGTGGACGCCTTCGCACAGCTCAAGGGGCGGTGGGCGTGCCTGCAAAAGCGCACGGAGGTGAAGCTCCAAGACCTCCCTGTGGTGCTCGGCCGCGACATCGGCTTCCTCAAGGACAACCACTTTGTGGCGATCATGGATGAGGTCCTGGACCAAAATCTGATAGGATTTTGCTTGGAGTTTTGGGCATTTTAGCTGCTCAACTTCCGACTTGCTTAAAAGTTGCATCTTGCTGTGATTGGTTGCATCGATTTGTGAATTTTTGTTGAAACTTTGGGGATTTTGGTTTCCCTACTTCCAATTCGTTCTCTTCGTCCAAATCTCCCAAGCCCGCCCTACTGCCTGCTGCTAGAGACCACCAATGCTTGCGCCGATCTGCCACCTGCAGCGCTGCTTCGCACATAGCCACAACTGCTGTCACGCACAACGGTGGTTCATTGCCTCCCTAGTATGGACGTGATGGCTAGTGGCTTGTTGTATGGCATTCCTTCGGGAGAGTGAAAAAAAGGGAGGGGTGGATGGCTTGGGTGGAGTAAGAACAGATGATGGAGAAGAAGGGTGGTACTGACTAGGGAGAGGCAAAAATGACTTTTCACATGTGGGCTAGGGTCATTAAATCGAAAATATGAATTAGATATTCAAAAAGGGCAAATTAACAAAGTGTCAATATAAACTGTGGCATATAGGCTAGTGCACCGAACTTAATGGCATTTTACAAGAAGCAGAATAAAAGTGTGGTATTTTGGCAAATATCCCGACTATAAAAGGAGAACTACCGGATCAATTGGATCAATCTAGAATTAGATACGCATATATAAAAAAAGCTAATCCAAGGTCCAATTAGAGTACTTAAACAAGCTAATCCAAGGTCCAATTAGGGTACTTAAAACAAGTAATACTAACATACAAATAGTAAAACAAGTAATACTAACTTACAAATAGTAAAATAGTAAACCCGGTTAAAAAAAACACCCTATAAAATGGACCGGATGGATTATCTCCTTGGCCTTACGAGAATCTCGGACTATTTCATTAACCTTGGAGCTATTTTTTCCGGAAAATAAAACACAAACGTACTGCTCATCAGTCTGGAATCAGTTTTGGGCGTTCAAATAGTGAAGGCCATCACAGCCACAAGCCTTCGAGTTCCAAACTCTTCTTGTCAACCTTGACACCAAAACTGCATAGCGAAGGACTAAACGAGTAAAGAAACTATAAACCGATAACCAAGGAACACTGGCCTTGTCGCCGTAGGTACAAGTCGCTCATGCACGAGCTACGGCATCCACCAGAGCTTGAAAAGTAAACAGAGAACGCGGGAGTAGAAATTGTAGAAAAGAAAACTCCGTGAAGCTGCCTGCTGCTGCTAGCTTGTAGTGGTCAGTGAGAGTGTGACACCCTGGGGCAAGTTGCAGCTCCAAACCGTGCTGTGCCCTTTCCACTTCCAGCTGCCTCCGCGGCACACTGACCATCTGCACCGAGTAACGACCACTTACCTATATATACTTCCCGCCTCCTTCGCCCCCCTCTCTCATCCAAACTCCACAGCTCCACTTCCTCAACTCAGAGGCCAGAGCACGCACTACTCCACACTCGACGCTGCGATCGATGGACACTGACGCCACCTCGCCGCTGTCGGAGGAGAGGGAGTACAGGACGGTGTGGTCGGAGCCGCCGAAGCGGCCGGCGGGGCGGACCAAGTTCCGGGAGACGCGCCACCCGGTGTACCGCGGCGTGCGGCGCAGGGGCCGGGCGGGCCGGTGGGTGTGCGAGGTGCGCGTGCCGGGGAGGAGGGGCTCCAGGCTCTGGCTCGGCACCTTCGCCACCGCCGAGATGGCGGCGCGCGCGCACGACGCCGCCGCGATCGCGCTCTCCGGCCGCGCCGCGTGCCTCAACTTCGCCGACTCCGCGTGGCGGCTGCCCGTGCTGCCCGCGTCGGCGCTCGCCACCGCCCAGGAGGTCAAGAGCGCCGTCTCCGAGGCCGTCGAGGCGTTCGGTCGGCGCTCGGTCGCGTCCACGGCGCCGTCGTCGCCTGCGGAGACGGTCGATGACGGCTGGCCGGGCGCGCTGTCCAAGTCCAGCGACGTGTTCGAGTTCGACGACGGGTTCAGGTTTGGCGACATGGATGCCGGGTCGTACTACGCAAGCCTGGCGCAGGGGCTGCTCGTGGATCCGCCGGCCGCCGGAGCGTGGTGGGAGGACGGTGAGTGCGGCGGCTCGGAGACGGCGCTATGGAGCTACTAATTCGACTAAGCAATGCGAAGTTTTAGATAGTTTTGTTTCTCCAAATATGGGAAAAGAAACAGAGCATTGGAACAGAGTAGGCCGCGATGGCAATTATGGGATTTTCCGCATGTGTTGCATTTCTCTCCGTTTTTATGGTTCACTGTGAAATCTTCCCATTTCTTTTTTGGGAAGTCTGACTTGTACTTATTTAGGCAATGAAGAATGGGTAGTACTTGATTGTGTACTTCATGAACCTGGCAATTCACTTCTCAGAGAAGTCTTCAACTCTTCGTGACTCGATGTGTAGTCCTCATGAAACAACTGAGGGCCTCTTTGGATACAAATTATTTTTGATGTTTTTAGAGAATACCATGGTCTTTCAAAAATACCATGGCATCGAAAGCTTTGAGATATTTGGATACAACAGACATTGTAGTTTTATAAACTGTGGTATCACAAATACCATGGTATTTTTGGAGTTTTAGAAAATCCACTCAATACTTCTTTTTACTGCGTTTTTCTATTACGTGTGACATGAGACAGCCTCATGACGTATACATCAAAACCATGCATATCTAGCCGTCCTAGCATCATCTAGTATGTGATATTTTCCCTAGTATGCTATATATTCACATTGCACTACATTCTTTTATTTTATTTTCTACTGAGCTAATGAAATTTTGATACACCGAAGAAGCAATAACATAAGTGCCTTTTATCTTGGAAACTTGATTCCAGTTTCCAATTTTTAAATTCAAAATTATTAATTTTAGACTAGAATCTAGCTATATCACTTTTTAGGTAATATGTTGAAATTTATATTTAAAAAATTCATTTGAACCAATCAAGTTGTTAAATTCCCCTTTCTTTTTTGAAAGTTTGATCCAAATTCAACATTAAATTTAATCATTCTCATTATTTCTCCAGGGAAATACTGCATTAAATACTACAACATCCAAACGCACATTTGTTTTTCTCAAAACTGCTAAAAGCAATGGCATTCATAAACTGTAGTATCTTATGGATGTGGCATTGAAAAATGTGGTTTTCAAATACTGTAACATCCAAATAGGGTCTGGCCTGTTTGGATACTTAGTATTTTTGGAGTTTTCGAAGAAAAAACTACGGAATAAAAAACATTGAGGTGTTTGGATACAACAAAAGCTGTAGAATTGTAAACCATAGTATGTCTAATACCGTGGTATTTTTGGTGCGGCCCCCCCCGGGGGGGTTTTCAGCCCCTATGGAGGGCCCTACAAACTGTTTTTCCCTGCCGTTTTCCCAATTGTTTTTTGGGTACTTAAAGGGGTTTAACCCGAAAGAATTTTCGGGGGGTTTTGGGATAAATTTGGGAAAATTTTTATTTTTCGGGGAAAAGAAAGGGGTTGTAACCCTTTTAAACCCCAAAGGGGCCCTTTTCCCTGCCTCAAAGGTAACCCCCAAAAGGCCCCTCCCCGGGGGTTCCCCCCGGGGGTTTAAAAAGTGGGTTTTGGGCCCAAAAAGCCAATAAATGCTGGGGGGATGTGGGTTTTGGGGGTTTGGGTGAAAAGGGTCCCCCGGGGGTTAAAAACCAAATTTGGGTTTTTTCCCCCCCCCCCCTTTTTCCCCCATGGGCCCCCCCTTTCGGCCTCCCTTTCCCCCCTTGGCCCCCCACCCCCTTTTTCCCACCCGGCCTCCCTTCCCCCTAGGGGGCCCCCCCCTTTTAAAATCCCCCAAAAAATCTTTAATATTCCCCCTCCCGGGCGGGGCCCTTTTTGGGCCCCGGGGGCCCCTCCTTTCCCCTTTTTTCCTTTTTTTCCCTTTTTTCCCGTTAAGGGTTAAAATTCCCAAAATCCTTTCTTAAAAAAATTTTTTTCCCCCCAATCCGGGTTTAACCCCCCGTTTCCCCTGCCCGGCCTGGCCCATCCCCAACCCGGCTTTTTGGCCCCTGCCAAAAGGCCCTTTGGCTTTGGGGTTTTGGGGCCCTTTCCCCTTTTCCCTTCCCCTTTTTCCCCTTCCCCCTTTCCTCCCCCCCCCGCTTTACTTTGGTTTTCTTTATGGCGTTTAAAACCCCGGTGGGAACCCCGGGGCCGTTCCCGCACCCCCCCCCCTTTTCCTGCAAAGGGGTTTCCCTTTTTTTCCCCCCAAATTCCCCCCTTTTATTTGGCTTTCCCTTTTTGGAATTCTTTGGTTTTAAAGGGTATTTTCCCCCGGGGAAAAATTTGCCCATTTTCCTTTCCCACGAATTTTTTATCTCTTTCTCCCCCTTTGGGCCCCTCCGGAATTTTTTTTTTCCCGGGGAAAGGAAATTTAACCCCAAAAAATTTGGCAATTTTTTAAAATTAAATGGGAATAATTTACTGGTTTTTCCCAAAAATTTTCCAACTTTCTTAAACCAAATTTGTTAAGGAAAAATTTTTCAAATTTGGTTTCCCTTTTTGGGTTTTGGGGTTTCCCATTTGAATTTTTTTTTCAAAACCTTTTGGAATTTGTTTTCCCCAAAGGGCTTTTTCCTTTATTTTAAATTTTAAAGGGATGGGAATTTGGGTCTCGTGGGATTTTAAACCCAATTTGTTTAACCAAAAAAACTTTTGAAACCCTTTTGGCCCCTTTTTTAAAGGGGTTTACGATTTTTTTTAAAGGGTTTGGTTTTGGTCAGGGTTTTATTTCCCCAATACAAAAATTTTAAATGTTTTGGGGAGTTTACTTTAAGTTTTTTTTTGATTTTATTTATAAAATGTCACCTTTATCTAAATTGTTATCACTTAGATACAATTTAATGATCTCCTCATTTGGAAAATTTGACTCAGCAGCTATTCTTTTGCAGACCTTGATTTGCAATTTTCATGTCTCCTCTGCTCCTTCACATTGCGTGCCTAACATTGATCACATCAAAGATAATATTAATATAGAGAGAAGGGTAAAAGAACAGGCACTACATAATGTCGCATGATTTGATTGAAACAAAGTTTGATATGGATACAAGAGTAAGAGAACATAGTGTGAATATAACAAAAGAAGGTGACGCTATCAAATAACTTTGACAAGTTTAAACAGCAGATTTCCCTCCAAATCAGGCATTGTAAATTATATATTGTGTGTTTTCGAAATAAACTATATATTGTAAGTGTGCTTACACTGTTGAATACATTAAAATAAATATTAAGAAAACCGTGAGCGTTTTTAGAAAAGAATACAAAATCATGCTAACTATAGAGCAAACGAGATTACCTTCTCACAGCTAGGACATTCACATACGAACCCAGCCGGTTTCTCCATGCAATTTTCTAATGATTCCACCAAGCAATAATTGCACCCAACCTTGATATGATTTTTCTTGCTGCCAGGGTGACCACAATGCGAGCAGTGCGGCAATCTCACAATTCAATTGGTAAGCTTTTCGTGGAGGGTGATGAGAGATCATCAATATGGGGCATGTCAGATCCTTCTAGGAATGGATAGACCTTTTGCCAATTTCACATAATCTGGAGAAGTATAAATAAGATTAGCTTCAGAAATGCAATGTTGGGCAGTTCATTCTGCTAAAAACTAACAAGAAATTATCATTGAAGTACAAAACATACTTGTCTAAAATATGATTTTCGTCAAATAACTGCACAAACCGAAGTGCAGTCTCAACACCAAAACCAGGCATCCCATGCAAATCGTGGTCACTGCCAATAAGAAGTGCCATGGCTACCATTTGTTTCCTCTTCAATCCAAGACCAGACTCAATGTCTGCTATGTTGTAGCATTCAAAAGGTTCCTGAAGAAAATACGCTGATCATGGTGCCACGGTACAGGGAAGTTGAAAAAAATCATTTGCAGTGGTAACATTACTACAATAGATCACTTACCCTACAGTTTGATGGGAGGACCTTTATGACAGTCCTAGCTCCAAAGAGGAAAGCATCACTGTCTGAAGTGATGCAAGCATCCACATGACCTTCATTCAACTGAGCGCAAAGGGCTTCAGCTCCACCGTTTGCCTGCAGTACAGGCATTCCAAGATATTCAAGCAGTTCCTATACATTACAGAAAATTAGCATTGTCAAAGACAGGGCCTTTATCAGTTTCCTATAGCAATCCCAGAGCACAGCAAACAAGATTGGGAAAACTCAGAAATGCCTCTGCAACCTAGTAGAAACTTGCATAAACTACTACAGAAGTGCTCTAAGGCTTATATACACACAAAAAGAATAAAAACAAATCATGTTTAGTCAAGCAGCGTCAATTCATCTTTCTTAACCAAAATAAGTCCTAACTCGTGAAAAAGGAGCACACCATTGCCAAGACGGGGGCACCAAGCACTCCTCGATGTATCGCGTGAACGCAACATTCCTCCCTTTCACTGGCGCCGCGACACTGGCATCCCCCTCCGCCTCTGTGCTCGGCAACGCAGCCAAGTCCCTCCCAGAGCCTCTGAAGAAGCACGCAGCCCTCGCCTGCGCCTTGAGCGTCGCCGTCCACCACGAACACCGGAAAGGCACCCATCTGCAACAGTTCCAGAGTCGAGCCAATAGGTGGATCAAACTTGCAAGACACAGAGCGCCATCACTAAAGAAATAGACGAACTAAAACATAACATTAATCCCAACAAGATAAGATTGTGCAGCGGTTGCATATACAAGATTGAATCATGAAGAGCACAAAAGGACAACTGCAGAATGCAGACTGGCACAAGCGCGAGACGGAACACCACACACAGGGGGAGATCAAGAAATGGGCGAGAGCGACAAGGACCAAGACTTGAGTCAGAGACAAAAGGGGTTGGGAAACCGAACGGAGAAGGAGGGAGAGGCGGGGAGGGGAGTGGAGGGGGAACCAACCTTGGAGAATAGGGAGAGCGTCCGGAAGAAGGTGGTGCGGAGGTGGGGGCACCGCGTGCGCGGGGATCGAGCCCGGATGGCGGTGCTGTGGGAGACGACCCAGAAGGAGAGGTCGACGGCGACGCGGCGGCCGCGGAGGTACCCCGCGCCCTCGTGGCGCGCGTACGGCTTGAGCAGGTCCAGAAGCTGCCGCCCACACCCATCTCTTCTCTTCACCGGCGGCGGCGTCCACGGCTGAGGCTTTAGGTGCGTTTCGTACATGTAATCTTATATTCACCGGTAATCTAATATTCTCTGATAATCTACGATTTTAATGTTTGATTGATTTGAAAGAAACTATATATTAGTCTTTATCATAGTTTCAAATCAGGAAGGTTAACATCTATAAATTTTGAATTTTACAATTTAAAATTCTAATATTTTGAATTTCATTTTTTATGATTCAAAAGTTCAAATTTTGGATTTTGAAAATTTAAAATTTAAATTTTGAGTTTTGCAGTTTAAATTCTCTGTATTTGAAATTCTAAAACTCAAAATTGAAACTTTCAAAATTCAGATTTATAAAATTTAATTCTCGAAATTTGAATATCTAAAATCTAGAATTCAAAATTTGAAAGAAAAAAATAGATTTTTGAAACCCAACCTTGAGATTTTGAATTTTAAAAATTAAATTGTCTGAATTTAAGATTCCAAAATTTAGGATTCAATTTTTTGATATTTTGGTTTCGAAATTCATATTTTCAAAAAAATAATTTTTAAATTCCATAAGTTAGATATTCAAATATTAAAATAAATCACAATTTGGATTTTGAATTCTGAAAGTTCAAAAATTGACTATGATGAATCAAAAGCATATGATAAAAACGCAATAACAAGATTCCTTTCCCTTGGTAATATAAGATAGACATCCTTTTCAACGGGAAACAGATTCCTGGAATTGATGGCAATTTGTTTCCCAAGGGAATCTTAGATTCCTGACTCATATTTCTGGATGTTTTACCAAACAAAGTAATCTCATAGGATTACTAAAGGATTCCCAGTAATACTCAAAGGATTCCGCCAACCAAACGCACTCTTAGGGCGTTTCGTGCCCTCCTCAGCAACCCGCGGGACTCGCGGATAAGGCAAATTTGGATATAGGCCATTTCGAAACTTTGCAATTAGAGCAATGCCATTCAGTTTCATATATTTATAAATATGAAACACATATTTTTGCTCCCTTGCAAAATGCCACATTATCTTCATTTCCTATATTTCTTAGCTTTTTCTCCTCTTCCCGTATGTTATTCTCTGGTGATCTTCCCAATTTGCCCCTGCTCACTTAGGATTGAATTAGACCACATTAATCCATCTGTTCTAAGCCACGTCAAACACTCGGCCATCTCTTTCTTCAACCTGACCAACCCATCTTGAGCAAGAGCATCACCGCGTCTTTTTCCTCGCGACAACGCATCTCGGCAGCAGAATCCGGTGACAGCGTCGGAGGCCTCACCTTAGTACCGTCAAAGGAGGCGACATCCTCGGTGAGCATCAATACAGTAAGAAGCTTGTGGGCGTGGCGACGGGCAGCGCCCGCGGTGAACTTGGCAAGCATCTTGAGGCCAAGCAGTGACCACGGCAAGAAGCTCGAGGGCGGGCCAACGGGGCACGGTGCATACTTCAGGGGTGGGCCAGCAGTGACGAACCAGCGGCGAGGCGACACGCGGCCACGAACTCGGCGGAGAGGCGGTGGAGACAATGACACACTCGGCGGTGGAGCGGCAGCGATGACGAGGACCTCGGTTCTCAAACTGGTCTCTAATTCTGCTTTGCATCTAGTTCAATCCAACCAAAGACAAGGAAAGGGCAAGGGTAAAAAGGGAATTTCAAATTATGATAATTGTGAAAAGATGAGAAAATGGAGGAAACTAAGAGAAAAAAGGCATTTTGCTAAGGGAATAGGTAACAAAGTGACATTTCTAAATACATGAAACTAAGTGACATCTATCTATTATCTTATTAAAACAAAGTCAAAAGAAGTCATCATGTTCGCTCTCAAAGGATAGAAATTCTCACGTTAATCGGTGAAAATGAGAAAGATCTACACCGTTGGTCAAGGTGGGTCTAGATTATAAAAGAGTACATGTCACGTACTGACGAGGATCTAATAATCCTCAATTAATTAAATTGTTTATATGTAATTGTTATTATAGATAGCAATATCTTCATGTTATTCGTAAAGATACCCCTTACATTAATAAGGGAGAAGCCTAGCCGAGTGGTCGTTACCCATTTTGTGACCACCCTATATGGTCGTAAGTATTTCTACGGCTACCTAGTGATCGTAAGATTTCCCACGATCACCTCATGACCGTGAGCGTTACTACGATCACTTCATGGTCATAAGCTTTAATGCGATCAGGTCAACTACGACCACCCTATAATCAACAAAACCTACAGACATATGGGCCTAATCGACTAGGGACACTTATGCGCTTTGTTTAATATACACAATAGTTAATATGTGATGTTATTCTCGGGAATAACTGCGCGTATTAAACCTCTGTCTCTGACATAATTGCAAAGCGAGGATCAGTCTTTGGCAATAACCATCACCGAACGTGCGTATTTCATCAAACGGTGAGATTGTCCCAAGCCGGTGGACAGAGGACAAGGACAAGAAGAACAACAACAACGAAGACAAGATCAACAGACAAAAGTCATTAAACCCTAGTTCTAATGATTTATTATATGTTGTAAAGCATAGTCAATTGTAACATCCCAAGGTTATGTTACCAAAATAAAATAAAATAAAGTTATTATTTTATTGTATTTTCTGAAATTTGAAAGAGTTTGATTGTCTTATTTGAGTTTCTGAAGTTTTCAAAGTCAAAATTTAAAACTTATTTGAAGTTCTTGAAGTTTCAGTTGATTTGTTCTGAAAAATAAAATCTTAATTAATTTATAGAATTTCCTGAGTTCTTAAAAGCTTTTTCCTAAATATTTCAAAAACTAAAATAATTTATTTACAAAAACTATAGCCAACTTTAAGTTGGAACTATTTCAATTAAGTCCAAAATGCCTCTAGGAATTTCTGTGAATTTTTCTAGAATTTTTGGATTTAATTTGCTATTTTCTAAAACCCTTTTCAATTATCTGGAATTAAATCAATTAGTAAAGCAATTAAAATCCCAAAAACCCCATTGGGCCGAATCTCCTCAGCCCAACCCATCTACTCCCCGTGCTTTTGGCCCATTTTCGGCCCATCTCTGCGCCCGCACCTCCCTCTCTCCTCTCTCTCGCCCCCACCACCCGATCCCCATCAGACGGTCACCACCACCTCCACGCCTTCCGCCCTCTCCGCACCGTCAGATGAAGATCCGACGGCCTCCGCATCTTCTTCCCCGCCCTTCTTCCTCCTCCAGCCCCAAACTCCCGCCGCCATTAGCGCGCCACCAGAGCTCCGCAATCGCTGCCGATTCTTTCCCTTTCTTGCGCAACCCTGCGCATTAAAACCCCCGTATCTTGTCGCCCCTCCTCCCGGCCACTTTCCCCGCCCTCGCGGCCGCAATCGCCGGAACCCCTCCATCACCGCCGACATCTCCGCGCCCGATCACCTCTTCCCGGCCTCCTCCGCCCCTATAAAAGGAGGCGTGGTGTGCCCTCTCCCCACCGGAGCCAACGCCGCCACCCACTCCTCCCTCTCGCCTCCATATCGTCGGATTTCGAGATCTTCTCGCCGTCGGCCGCAAGCATGCCGCCGCCTCTAGCCCCGCCCCCGTCGACGCTCTTGCCTCGCCACCGCCACCATCGGCGCGCGCCACCATAAACCGATGCGCTCGTCGCCGCCGGAGACCCGCCGCACCGCCACCGCCGCCGTGACCCGATTCTCACCGCCGCCAAGCTCCTCGCCGCAGGCTATCGCCGCCGCCCCAGGTGACCAAACCTTGTGCATTGTAACCCTCATGTCCCTCTCTTGCTCTTGGTGCCCTCGCCGGCGTTCACCGGGCCGCCGTTCGCCGGCGGGCCATCACGCCCGCGCCGCCACCGTCTCGGTGCTGGCGTGGCTTGCCACCGCACGCCACCGTGGCGCCACCTCACAGCCGCGTGGCGCCACATCACCCCACCGCGCCAACACCCCATTCCGTTCACTGTGCGGTGGACCGAGTCCACCGTGGACGTTGACCGAGCCGTGGGCCTGGTCCATTGACCAAGGGGCCCACATGTCAGCCACTGTGGCATTTTCTCTGAATTGTTTTAATTCGGAAATTCCATGCTGATGTCATCATTGCGCAATAAAAGCCTTTTCCTTTAGAAAAATATTTCAAGAAATTCAATAAAATCTGAAAATTAGGGTTTTTGATATTCAAAACTTCACGGGGTTCGTTCTCCCTCATACAAACTCCGATTTCATCGATTCAAATTCCTAAATTCATATAAAATCAAGATCTAACCAACCAAACCAAAATTATTTAATTTTGAGCTCTTTTGACTAGTAATTTCTTTTAAACCCTAATTTATTATTCCATGTAATTTCAAACTTCTAAAATTCATATCTTTTGCATTTGAACTCCAAATTGGGTGGTTCAAGTTGCAAAATCTTTATAAAATTATTACCTAGCTAACTAAACCAAAATATTTATATTTGGAGTTAATTTGATCTATCTTTTTGAATTTATTTGAATTTGAGTTGAATTTCACGATTAGATTTCGACGACTTCGGAGAGTCAGAGTTCAACACGATTGAAGATCAACATAAGAGGATTGATTTTGAACTGTATGATCATCGTGATCGTACACTTGGACTACCTGAAGATAGTACTTGTGAGTACTAGGTGGCCTGTTGAGGAAAACAACATCACCTCAGTATCAGGTGATCTGCATCACCTCAGTATCAGGTGATCTGCATCACCTCATCAAGCGAGGCAAGTTATACCCTTGATCATATTGATCCCATTATTTTAAATTATTTATATTCTGCTTTTAAATTATTACTGCATGCTTATTTATATTCAGTAATATAAATTCATGTTTTTAAATTCATAGTTATACCTAAATCCTTTGTATGACCAATGTTGATATTGAATCAAAAACATTGACACCCTAGATAAAACCTGGTTGATACGATAGTATGAACTAGGATCATTTTAAACGTATTGCTTAGCCATGCTTGTAGACTAAACTTGTCTGATTTGGGGAATTTCAGCCAATAATCAATTATTGTTTAAATTGTACCCTTGGCATTGGTGTGTCATGAGAGTTTTACAAATGACTTGAAAAGTAAAATAAAAATGGGTTTTGGACTTGGGTGAAATGAATGATTGGTGGGTGCAGGTTTATGCACGGGCTTAATCTGATCAGGGTTAAGGCCCAGGGGTTTTTATGGAAAGTCGCCCAAGTCAGTTAAGGACCGGTCTTCGAGCGCATGATGCTACATCATACCGTACCACCACATGTCCCAAGTATGGGTCGGGACTTGGCTAAATAATTTGTGATGTCTTAGTGTCATTGGTGCTATGTTGTTGGTATGGGTGTTGGTCAGACAGTAGACCCATCTGGCGCAGGAGGGGGCTTCCGGAGGATGGCCAATCCAATGGTAGCGAAACCTTAGCGGACACAAATACATTAAGACAGAACATTGTAAAGGCCTCGACACGTGCTCTAGACCGCTTACCAACGGTAGTGAGCGGTGGCATAGATATATGCCGGACAAACTAGAGAAGTCTTGTCATGTGGGTAAAGCTGTAGAACCTCTGCAGAGTGTAAAACTATTCGAATAGCCGTGTCCACGGTCATGGACATGCTAGCAGAACTACTCAAAGTTAGACTTTGGTTTTATCGGAAAAATACTTCTTCAAAACTAGTTTATCCAAATGGGAATTGGGCAGGAAGCCATGTGATAGGAGGGTATCCTTCACCATTCATGTTTGAATGTTATCTGACTATAAAATTGAGAATTTTTATAAATTTTAGTTATAAAATAATTGCTTTGGAACTTAGTACCAGTATTTAAAAGAAATGCTGCTTTATGCAAATAAACCAATAAGCCCTTCTATTGTTACATCCATATATGCATGTCATTCTGTTATTTGACGGGTGTAACTTGCGAGCAGGGAAGTTGTGCTCATTCTTGCTTTATGCAAACAAATTTCAGAGGAGAAGGACTTCACTTCAGGTGTGGATCGTGATGACTAGGCCGCTACCCCAGTCGATTGCCTGTGGCAGATTAACTGGACCCTACTACTTCTTCGTCTTCCGCTGTGTTTACTTTATTGTTGGCCTGTAAGCCTCTTTTGTAATCAACTCTGTTGTTATTTATTAATAAAGTTGTGATATAAATTTGTTATCATTTTGTTTACTATGTGGACTAGCTACTGATCATGGGACTAGTCCGAAATGCACAGAGGATCTGGGTGTATTAATACCCGGGTCTGACATCAATACAACAGTACAGGAGTAGGGTTATTATTCTCTCAGGAGAAGGCCCGAACATGTATAAAATCTCTGTTTTTTCTGTGTGGTTTAACTCAAGGAGAGTCCCCAGCATTCATTCGTAAGATCGATACTAAACCATCAATAGTTGGTGCCGTCTGTAGGATCTTCCGGTTTCTCCTTTCCTTTTCGACAAACTATCTTCATTTTTCAACTCTGATGCTTTCATAGCAGGAGAGTGGAATGAGGAAAATTTGTTTGATTTGGTAGACTACGTAGAACTTGACATAGATGTTTGCTACAAGTACGAGCAGAGCATCATTTCGTCCGGTTCCTCATCAACCTTGAGAGCCGCCTCTTGTCAACAAAGTATCAAAGTGGTCGGAAATCACTATCTCTTTTGAGAAAGGTGACTGTCTGATCCCCTCTAGTCGACTTGGTCATTTTCGATCGTGGTTGAGCCCACCATCAATAATTGTCAAGTTAATCGTGTATTAGTTGATGGTAGGAGTTCACTGAATATACTCTTTACAAGTGCCCTGGACGAGATGCAAGTTCCCAGGACAAAGATCAAGCCTATACAATACTCATTTCATGGGATCGTACCGGGGTCTTCGGCTAAACTCATTGGTCATGTTTCTCTTCCTATAACGTTTGGTTCACCAAAAATTTAGGACAGAGAAAATCTCTTTTGATGTGATTCATTTTGATATGGCGTACAATGCCATACTCAGTTGACCAACTCTGGCACGATTCCTAATGGTTGCTCATTACGATTATCAATGTCTTAAGTGCTAGGTCGCAAAGGAGTAATCACAATCCTCTGTGATAAAAAGATGGCGCTTACATGCGACCGTAAATCCCTCGAGATGGTTGGCTAAATACCAACTCGAGAAGCAAGCAAGGGGTAACCTTCGACCAAACGGTCGAAGCCTAAAGTTGCACCAAATTCGAACGATCAAGTCAAAAAAGTTCCATTGAATACAGAGAAGCCTTCGAAGACCGTTCACATCGGGGTCACTTCTGACCCTACATAGGAAGACACCATAGTTACATTCCTCCGAGCAAACACAGATGTTTTCGCTTGGCAAACACTCGATATGCTCGGAGTCCCTAAGGAGGTGATCGAGCACAGGCTAACTCTACAGCCTGATAAGAAACCTGTAAAATAAAAATTACATAGATTTGCATCTTATCGATGAGATGCCATCAGATCTGAATTAGACAAGCTACTTAAAACAGGCTTCATAAGAGAAGTCGACCAGCCAAAGTGATTGGCTAACCTTTTAATGGTTAGAAAGTCTAATGGTAAATGACGTATGTGTGTAGACTTTACTGATATTAATAAAGCTTGTCCGAATGACGATTTTCCCTTCCTCGTATTGATCAGTTGGTTGATTCTATTGCTGGTTGTGAAATATTAAGTTTCCTAGATGCATATTCTGATTATCATCAGATAAGTATGTGCTTAGATGATGAATAAAAGACCATATTTATTACACCATTTAAAATATTTTGCTATGTCAAAATACCATTTAGTTTAAAAAATGTTGGCACTTCTTTTCAACGCTTGATGCAAAAGATCTCCCTTCCTCATCTAGGCCTAAATTTGGAAGCTTATGTTGAGGATCTGATCGTAAAAACATCAAGCGCCTTAAATCATATTTCCGACTTGCAAGAGACATTCGATAGCCTTAGAAAACACCGATTGAAACTCAATCCTGAGAAGTGTGTATTCGGAGTCTCTTCAGGAAAGTTGCTTGGATTCCTTGTCTCTGCACGAGAAATTGAAGTAAACCCCAAAAAGATAAAAGCCATTGAACAAATGCGCCCTCCGACCACAAAGAAAGAAATCCAGAAACTCACAGGATGCATGGCGGCTTTAAGTCGTTTCATCGCCCAACTGGAAGAAAAATAACTTTCTATCTTTAAACTTCAGAGGAAGCATGAGGTTTTCGAGTGGTCAGAGGAGGCAAACAACGCCTTCGAGGATGCCAAGAGGTATCTTACGAGTGCTCTTGTTTTTATTTCTCCAAAACCAGAAGAGATACTTCTAATATACCTAGCTGTTATGCCACAAGTAGTGAGCGCAGTGCTGGCTGCAGAACGTAAAAACGTTCAACGCCCAGTTTATTACGTTAGTGAAGTTTTACATAGGTCTAAAGAGCGTTACCCTCTGGTCCAAAAGCTTCTATATGTCCTCCATGAAAGAGTGAAAGCAAAGGAGGAAAGCGCAGCACAGGGCAACAACCGGGCCGACTTGAGTATATATTGCCGGACAGCAAACAGTATGATCGACATATACAACAACCATATCCAATAGTTATGGAAAGATGAGATCACAATCTCCTATACATGGAAATACAAAGAGAATATCTCCTATACAACTTGTGCACCAACCAATGATACTCTTAACATCCTCATTGGACGTGTTCTATGTGGGTAAGTATTAGCAGGTTCATGAGTTCATCTCAAACTTAGTGTTGATGAAGTTCTATTTCTGTTTCTTTATTGAACTTACCATGTACAAAAGTAGTGATTAGTTCTGATCAGATTATACTTTCTTCCAGTATGGGATCGACGAGAGGTCGAGAGCTGTAAACCACAGATACATCAGTGACTGTGTTCCCCCCAGAATCCGTATGCAGGCTCCTGCAGCATGTGTCAGTGCCAGTGCTCTTGGCATGGCTTGCGGTCCTGCACTTGCTGGCCTGCTTCAGACTAACTTCAAGCTGTATATATTTACCATCAGCAAGATGCCTCGCCTGGGTGGGTCATGGCATTTGGTTGGCTTGCATACTTGATCTGGCTGTGGATTTCATTTAAAGAGCCAGTTCTGTTGGTGTTAGTCTTGTTGTGTTTGGTTTAGCTTTGTTTTGTGATCAGGGCAGAATAACCAAAACTGAAGTGTTTGGCGCTAGTCTATGAAGCTTTGCGCTAGTTTCTGAAATTCAGGATTCTATCGCTGAAGTTCAGGCTTAGTGCAGATTTTCAGTTAGTGGGTGAAGTTATCATGTTTTAGTGTTGTTGGTCCATGATCCGTATTGTGAGGATCGTGGCCGAGTCTTAGGCTTAGTAGTGGCTTAGAATCCGGACTGGAGGTTGAAGTCTGGAGTGTGTGCGTTTAGTTTGTGTGTTGTCTGTCTTCAGAGAACTGTAGCACGTCTGATAACAGAGTAATAGAGATTCAGAAAACTGCGCATGTTTGCAGCGCAACAACTCCTGTGCGTTTGTGTTGGTCTCTACGCTTCTTCTCTGTATCCCCAGGTGCTCGCGTGTGTCTTGCAAAAGCGTGTGTGTGTGGAAGACTTGGGTGTTCTGTGATCCATCAAGTTCTTGGCCCTGATGTAAAACAGTAAAAGTTTTCCATGACCATGAGGGTTCCTCTACTAGCTCCAGTACAAGTAAGCCTTTCAGAATGTTGACAGGTTAATGGAAACATATTTAATCCAATATTATCTGGATATCTTGATTATTATTATACTTCGCTTCTGCAGGATATTTTGAGCAACAAAAACTGGAGCAAGGCCTTGCTGAACATCTGCTGCCCTCGCAAGCCTCGCTGAAGCAAGATGAACACGACAGTGACCACAATGAGATACCATCTTCGACAGCTACACTCAGGCCAGCTTCTTCAGCTGTCTCAGCCTACAGATTGCTCACGCCATCAGTAAAGGTCTGGAGTATGACGCACATGCACTGATTTATCCATGATTTGTTTTTTTTCCTTTCTGAAGGAAGAAGATCCTTTGCCTTGTTTCAGGTCCAGCTGCTGATCTACTTCATGCTCAAATATGCAATGGAGATCTTGCTGTCCGAATCAAGTGTCATAACCAGCTACTACTTTGGCTGGAACACAAGCACAATCGCTGTTTTTCTGGCAATTCTGGGGCTGACTGTTCTACCTCTCAATGCCATTGTCGGGACCTACATTAGCAACATGTTTGAAGACAGGTCGGCATGCTATTCTCACCCTCAGGAATTGTGACTATGTGATGGTGAGAATTCCATGTTTTAAGGTGCCTTTTCTGTTGGATTTTCCTCGCAGGCAAATCTTGCTAGCATCCGAGATCGTGCTGCTAGTGGGTGTCCTACTGAGCTTCTCTCTGACACGTACACCGTGGCGCAGTACGTCTGCGCGGCGCTCCTCACGTTTGTTTCTGCCGAGGTTCTCGAAGGTATGCAGACCAGTGCAAATGCATCACAATCACACAGTTAGTATGCTCACCTCTGACGTCTAAAAAAAGTATGTTCATCTGACGAACTGCAACACATGGAACGTGCCTATGGATTGATATGCAGGCGTGAACCTCTCCCTCCTGTCGCAAGTCATGTCGTTGCGGCTGTCGCGCGGCACGTACAACGGCGGGCTCCTGTCGACGGAGGCAGGGACGTTGGAGCGAGTGGTGGTGGACAGCACGATCACGCTGGCCAGGCTACCTCGGCGAGGGCAGGCTCCTGAACGTGACGCTGCTGCCCTCTCTGCTCATCTGCCTGGCCTCCATCGCCGCCACGCTGTCGACGTACAACTCGCTCTTCTACTAGCGCCGTGGCGTCGTGGAGTTTTTCTCGTGCGATTCCGCTTCGTGTTTTGGTGACTCGTGACTGTCCCCGGCGGTTTTGGCACAGGAAACACCTGAACACGGAATTTGACAGCGCTGGTGCACAATTCTCGTTGCTACCGTGTTTAACGGTTTTGAGATTGGCATTTTGGTTTTGGGTGTATCTGTTAACGTGTGTGTTTTAAGAAACGGGCGTGTACTTTTTGTATCAGCTTGCTCGTTTCTCCATGGATGTGAATCACGAGATTGAAGGCTTCCGATCAGACTATCAGTGACCATGAGGAGAGATTTACCAGTGCTTGTACGCCCTGTACAGATGCTGCGGTACACATCACCCAGTGGTGGGGTTCTTATCCACAACTCTATCAATATAGATCAATTTCATCATGTGACACGCGTGTTTTTCACGAATTTCAAAGCGCACAGCCCCATAAATCACTGATATGAATTTTCACGAATTGAATACTGAAAGCTAACATGTCATGCTTTGAGACTCATGAAAAGACACGTATCACGCGGTGAAATTGGTCTACATTGATAGAGTTGTGGACCAATTTCTATTGGATTTTTTTTCGGCCGGAGGACCGAGGCCCAAGGGCGCGGCGGGGGCTGGCTCTGGCGCGGGTGCCCAACCGAACGCTGGAACGTGGGACGGCGAGGTGGCTGCGCTTGTGCCGTGCCGTGCGGGAGCTTAGGCGCAGCCGCGAAGGGTCGGCGTGAGCCCGCGGGGGATTTGGCCGCGCGGACGGCGGTGCGGTGCGACAGGTGGGTGGGCGGACGAACAAATTAGGCAGGCTCACGGCTCACCGCTTGCGTCCGGGGCCGGCCGTGGGATCGTGGACTGGGCGCGTGGATCGTGGCGTGGCCGCGTGGGTGGAACCACGAGTCGGCCCCTGCTACGAAAGAGTGCTACACCGTGGGGCGCATGGTCCTTGCGGCCTGTCTGCCGGTCTGGGGATTGGACTGGATGCCCGCGTATTGGAGACTCCACAAAACATGGAGCACAACTGGTATCTAGCATCATTGCATTTACCACCATGTTAGCTGGTATCTCGCAAGTTTAACCCATGAGACATTTTACGGTTTGCCCGTAAGGGAGTATCTCTGAAAAACAGTACATACTACATACTTGTCTTTTAAAAAAGACCCAGTTGGAGTATGTATACTAATCTCAAATAAAAATCCAAAAGGAGTACATATATACTGCCCTATCAAAAACGTATATCCATCTAAATGACAAAGGCCCTCTTTGTTTAGGCTTTTTGTCTGGCTTAAAAGCAAAAAAGCCTAAGTCTAAACAAAAAGGGTGCTTTTTTGTTCGGCTTATAATAAGTTTAAGCCAATTTAAGCCTAAAAGTCATAAGCCAAGGGAGATGTGCTTTTTTTGGCTTTTGCGGAATAGAATATATGTTTACCACCGAACTTCGTTAAAATTACCCTCAAATTGCCATCGTATATAAATACAAATCGTTCCTTTTTTTTCCATCGAATCCTTCCCCAACCCGACGCCTGCCTAGTGCTCCCATCCCCTCCCGACACCTCCTGCTCTCCCTTCCCCTCCCGACTGCGCCGCCTCCAGCCTCCCCCTCCCAACTGCGCCGCCTCCAGCCTCCCCTCCCAACGCCGCCGCCGCCACCGCCTCGCATCTACCCTCCGGATGGCACCGCCTCCCCTGCCCCAACTCATCCTCCCGACACCGTCGCCGCCTCCCGACGCCGCCTTCTCCTCTGCCACGGACGCCGCCTCTCCCCTCTTCCTCCTCCCCTCCGCTTCCCTCACCTCCTCCTCCTCCCGCCTCGCCTCCTCTCCTCCGCTTCCAAGACGGTTGCCGCCATCTCCGGCCAATGCTGCAGCGTTGGCGCCGGTAGGGTACCTTAACGCGACGTACGCCGACCTGCCCGTGCCGCGCTGGGATTGGTAGGAGTTGCCGCCGGCACCCGTGCCCCGCCTCGACGGGGCATCCGTACAGATTGGGGATCTACTCTACGTCTTTGCTGGGTACGAGAACCTCGACCATGTGAGCCCCGCTCCGATTGCTCATGGCATTTCTTCTCTGCTTTCAGTTCTTTCCGTGCATTTCAGTCAGTCAAACGCTTTACTTTCACTACAACAACCCAGCTACTTGTGATAAATGTTAAGTATCAATGTATGGGCTTGCTCAAGCACAGTCTGCAGTGGAACGATCTCGTATCATGCTTACATGCCATTTTATTGCCATGTCTAGAATTGAATTGTAGCACAACTTATTGCAAGTGATCAGCGGCAAATGTTATGAAATTATTAGGCCAAATACATTATTTAGGCTAAATTCAGGATGGATACAATTTCTAGTATTTGAGTATAAATGTGATGCTGGATGTTTCCCCGAAACAAATTCTGCACATTTCTTACCTTATCGTCGTTACAGGATTCTCCTTTTCTGACATCTTGCTTTCCGTCACCTCGTCTCAGGTCCACTCTCATGTTGATATCTATAATTTTACTTCAAACACATGGACTGGAAGGTTTGATATGCCCAAGGAGATGGCCAATTCACATTTAGGGATGACATCAGATGGGAGATACATTTACGTGGTGACTGGGCAATTTGGTCCTCAGTACCGATCCCCTATAAACCATAACTTTGTTTTAGACACAGACAAAAGAGTGGCATGAGCTGCCCCTTTGCCAGTTCCTAGGTGTGTACTATGTATTTGTGGAGTCTAGTATGACCTATTTGGAGATTTGCCGATTATCATAGGTGCTTATGTGCTGCTGTGTTACTTTTCCCCATTATATGTCATAAGTAAATTTAAAGTGCTCTCCTGTTCGGATGGGTTTAGCTTATAGTTTGATCACACCTAATCTTGTAGGAGCCTTCTCGATATCCTGTGTTATCTGGCTCTTATGATTGAACTTTATGGCTTACCAGGATCACCTATTTTTAAATGACAAGCTCTTTGTAGTTGGTGGTCAAGAGGGAGACTTTATGGCTTACCAGGATCACCTATTTTTAAATGTGTACAGATGACAAGATAATTGCATCATATATGATTAAATATTATTTTGTTACCGTGTTATTTTGTTTGGTTGACTGATATTGGCCTTTCTATAATCATTTCTTCTATTGCGCAATGTCCAAAATAAATACACGCATGCACTACGAGCGATATCTATTTTGTTTCATATGTACAAATGCATGTATCGTCATATTTTCAGATCTCATGAAAAAAATCAGTTTAAATACATGCTTAACAAAATCCTTTAAACCATTAAGGGTATTTCAGACTTTTCATCCTTCACACACAACTCAATAAGCCAACATCCTACAAAAAGTCTGACTACCAAACAACAAAGTTTGGTTTAAAATCTTAGAGGCTTATAAGCTGATTAAGCCAAAAAGCTAGCTTTAAGCTATAAGCTAAAAAGTCTAAGCCTAAACAAAGAGGGCCAAAGAGTATGTAAACCGGCAAAAAAGAAGTTCTTTAGGTATGTTAACCCATGGTGTGGCTTCATCCCCAGTAGTGGATCGACCACACCTCTGTCGGCTCCACTCGGAACAACCGCTCCCCCGTCGTGTTCGCCCAGAAGTTCTTTAGGTAGTTCACCCACCGCGGCAGCCGGTGCCACCACACGAACACCTCGGTCAGGAGCCCCTGGTCGCCGCTGTTGTACGACCGGATCGTGTGCCTGTTCCGGATCAGTGCGTCGAACGTGCAATGCCTGGATGCAGAGGCGGTATGACCAAAGGCAAAATGTCTGGAACGGGAGCGGCAAACAAGAAAGATTCAAAGAATCAATTTCCAAAAGGCATGATTAGTATGGCAAGAATCAATTACCAAAATCTGCAGAGGTGGTATGGTGGATCGGGCTCTCTCCTATCCTATATTTTCAAGCCCGTTAGACTTGGAAAGACACACGGATCTCATCGAGAATTAAAAGGTGGATGGAGAGAAAGTAACTACACTTGAGAGTAGATAGTATTTTTCATATATATATATATATACACACACACACCCATTTCGTATTCCTGAGAGTATGTATTCTCACTTCCAATATACCACTTAAACGAATATATTATACTTCTTTATCACTTTCAGTATACTTAAATGTCGATTATAAGATACTCCAACATGACTTGGTTGAAAAAATTCAATTGGAGCCCTTTATTTTTTGTTATATACCATTTTTCATATGTAAAAGAAGTATATACACAAATTTTTCTATAAAAAGTGGTCTTTCATGAAATTTTGTATAAAATTCACTTTGAAGTATCTTATAATCATTATTGGAGTATGCTCAGATAGATAAAGAGGTATTATCATACGATTTAAGTAGTATATGAGAAGTGGGAGTACTTACTCCCAGGAGTACCATACCATTTTCCATATATATATATATATATATATATATATATATATATATGATTAATATTTTCTACTCCCGGGAGTAGTTACTTCCATATCTGATATACCATATAAAAGAATTTGACATACTCCTTTATCAATTTGTGTACTCTAATGTGAACCACATGAAAAATTTGCAAGAGAACTCGTAGTTTTTAGCATATTTTGTAAATACCTTCATATTCACACACAAAAAGGAGTATATCTAAAAAATTGTACATACCACCCCTGAAAAGGTGTAAACCACCTAGATGGTTTTATATACTCGTATACTACACATACATACTCTCGGTTGCGCAAAATACTCTCTACATTGTGAGATACAGAATAGGGAATAACTACTCCCGAGCCTGAGTAGAAAAAGCTTTATATATATATATATATATATATATATATATATATATATATATATATATATATATATATATGTGTGTGTGTGTGTGTGTGTGTGTGTGTGTGTGTGTGTGTGTGTAATACATTCAAATATGAATGGAGGCGACTAGCGTTCGGACGTCTAATCCAAGCACTAACGTCGTACGCTGTTTATGTCGTTAGATCTTTCCAACGAGCCTAGAAGAAACCGTTCGATCTCCTCACGTAGCAACGACATAATCGTATCGCCAGGTTGGAGGCGCCCCCTCCATCCTCGTGGGTGTCGCCTCTCCCTTCCTCCAAAAGTTCTTCACAACATACATATAATTGGATCACCTGATTCGAAAAATTGAGCGTTCAACACCAAATCATCACCTTGCGAAGAGCTTGGCCTCCATTTATTGAATCAAATCCCTATAATGGAGAGCCTGCTCAAACTCGATTTGTTGCAATATAAAAATCGTGAAGCACAACAACGATTTATGATCTTGAAACAAAATGCCCTTTCAATTGCATCAAGACAATCACAACTAGTGCAACAAAAAAACAATCCTGTTGCAACAAAAAAACAGACACGGTGCAACAAATCAATCACTCCACTGCAACAAAAAAACCTTTTACTACAAGATTTGAGAAAGAAATATGGCAACAAACAAAATTACTTTCTGCAACAATGAGAAAAGTGTGTGCAACAAACTTGAGAAATGTTTGCAACAAAAGCGTACTAGGAGAACTAGGGAATACGACAATGTGAGGAGTTAAGTTCATAGGGTGAGCAAGTAGACTTTATCACCGGAACACCTAGATCTGACGGGGGAAGAATGGCATGGTGCCTCCCCGCCGACCCACTCTACACCGTCTTGTTGTTGGTCGCGCCGCTCGGTGCCTGCATCCTCCCCCGCTCCTCCTACTTGCTGTTTGTCACCTCAGATCCTCTAGTCTCCATCTGACGTGCCACCACGACACCCTCTACTTGTTAAGCCGAAGATAGCTAGAATGGATAAGGAGATGGGGAGGGACTTGGACTTGGAGAGAGATACAAATAAGGATAAACTACCACCAACTGCGGAGGCACCACATCAACAAAGCAGCATGGCCGTAGGGATAGAGGTGATTGATCAATTACACGTGGCAGGCGATACGGGACTTGGGTTGGGAGCAGCAGGCCTAGATCGGATGCATCGGGATCCTCTGCATTGAAAGAGAAAATGCAGAGATCTACAGTGCGTGGAATTAGGATGAGATCTCCACCGGTCGATCAAAAAATCAAAGGTCTAGATCAATCACTACAGTAGTTTACTACAATGCTTTCTCGCCGCAGCAAATATCTTACCGTTTTTACGGTGTTGCTACATCCAGATTGGATCAGGAGGTGTGGCAAAGTCGAACCTTCGACACCTTCCGAGTGTAGGTTGACAGATATACTAATATTCCTTCCGGGACATGCTCAAGCTCAAGCCTAGGCAATATTTGGTTTTACCCAAATCTTTTATTTCGAACTCCTACTCGGTAAGAGCTTGCTTTCTTAATATCCTTGAGGTTCCAATGATATTCAGATCATTTTCATACATGAGATTATACAAAATCCATTCGGGATCAATGCGTATAAATACAGAGATTATTCTCATTGTTCGTGTAGCCTTTCTTGCATAGAAAGTCGCTGGCGATTATACCACATTCACGATTACTTAAGTTCGTCTAATGACTTTCGAGTTTCTGCATATATATTTCTATTTGCTCTGTTTTGGTTCGGGATGGTGATACATTCAGTATCTTCATATAAAAGTCCGAATCCAATATTTCATAAAGGTATCTGGTACCTCATCCATCAATTTCACTTCTACTTCAAGTTCATGCCATTGAGATAAATGTCTAAAGGGGTTTCGCCATATGCCGGGAATATGTTTCTTCATAATCATCTCTGGATGTTCAATGAAGCCTTATAGCCTTGCTTCTTATTTCTCTTTCGAACAAATATCCACTTATGCCCTACCCGGAACACAAAGGAGGCGTGCGGCTTACGCCCTAACGCCCTTCTTTTATGGAGAGAATAATTCAGGTTCTATTGCCTTCTCCCAATCTTCTCAATCTGATCTTTTCTTTCATTCATTTGCGGCTCGAATCAAGATTGATGATTGTGGCAAGTTTCTTTGCAAAGTAAGTGTCGACATTGGTGTTGTAATATTCAAAGGTTCTCGAGGTCATAAAGTTTTATAACTTATTTCTTCAAGGGGGATTCTTCTAATGCTTTTACTTGCTCACCACGCTTCCAATTGCGGGCAAGTTCCTTTAGTTTTAAACTCCGATGTGTGCGCACACATCCATGTTGATGTCTCCCTTCATGGGGATGTTCAATTCGGTATGCCTTTCACGAAGGTTCCATCACCGATGCGGTCTCAACTAGCTCCCCCTACGGTTGGGCACCGGTGATTGGTATGTAAGTCCTTCTTATCCTTTTTCACCAGCGTCCCGGTTACTTGGTTTGAGGGACCGGAGTTCTCGTCCTTTTATTCCGAGGCCTCGGGCGGGATTAGGATACCTTCAATGGTATTTCAACCCTCTCCGTGCATTGCTTGCGAGCAAATGCTACTTATTCACTCTTCAAATCACTAAAGTAGTCGGCGTTGATTCGCTAATACTTGCAAATCAATTATCTTCGGACTTCAATTGTCTTCTAGACTTCAATTCAATTATCTTCCGGATGCAATTATCTTCGGACTTCTCTATTTGCTTCACTAGTGCGCGGTCTGCATAGATTTCAATTATCTTCGGACTTCAATTGTCTTCTAGACTTCAATTGCTTCCCGACATTATTATCAAGGGTTGATTTCCTCCCTAATGACGGAAACTAACCTCATCTAATGTACTATCGATGAATGGGCATATATACAAATCTCCATCATATGGTCCAAATACTTGATTATGGATCCGCTCTCATAACCAACGATATCCTGCACTTTCGGAGAAGACCCATTGCGATTACGAGGTGGTAGTATAGGTATATAACCCTTGCCACCACACCGTGAAGATGAGAAGTTTTCGGTCTTGACCCTTGTGCTAGTTGCATAGTTGGATGGATGTTATAAGCGGATGGTCTAAAAATGATGAGAGTGCTACTGGCGAGAATCTGTGTGTCAACATATAGTTGGTAAATTACAATTCTTCAAAGTTCGTGGAATTAGGATGAGATCTCCACGGATGGACTTCACGGTCGATCAAAAATCAAAGGTCTAGATCAATCACTACGACCCTTAGTTTACTACAATGCTTTCTCGCGCAGCAAATATCTTACCGTTTTTACGGTGTTGCTACATCCAGATTGGATCAGGAGGTGTGGCCTTTGTGAATTTGACGTGGGAAAAACTAGAGAGTAAAGAGAGACAGGGTAGGCGGGGGAGCGGCCGTTGGGACTGGGAGTCGGGACTGGAGCGGAGGCGTCCGATTAATTCGCGTGGATCAGATGTCTGCTTCAAGGCAATATCCAATACGAAATTACCTATTTAGCCCATCGCCCCATCCTCCCACTGTTCCACAACCAAGAACCCAGGGTGAAAAAATCTCGGTTCCGAAAAATTTATGCGTAATTTTCATATTTTTCAAGGTCCTTTATGTAAATTTCTCATATGCAAAACTACCTCGTAATTTTCAGATTCGGAGGTTTGTTTCATAAAATCAAAAATTTCACCGCCCTTACCTCTTTTCTTTTTATCCAATGAGGCCATATTCCTTTTGGGCCTTTCTTGGCCCAATCGATGAGACCACTTTGGCCTTTTTTTTCTTTCTTGGGCCAATACAAATCGGCCCATATGGCGCTTCAAGAAAGAGCTCACGGGTAGGGTTTCCCTACCCGGTGCTCATGGCGACGCGGCTCCTTCTATGGAGGTGGCCATTTTGGCCGATGGCGCCGCCGCGTGGCCGGCGCGTGGCGCCGCCGGCCGGAGGCGGCGCGCGCGGCGACGAGCGGCGGCGCCATGCCGTCTGGCGCGTGATGGCTTCTAGCTCCGGTGGCGGGTTCAACGCGGTGGCGGCGAGGCGCGATCTGCTGCCCGTGGCGCAGCGGCAGGCGGCAATATCCAATACGAAATTACCTATTTAGCCCATCGCCCCATCCTCCCACTGTTCCACAACCAAGAACCCAGGGTGAAAACGTACAGAAAGGGAAAAGAATTTCCACCTAGACAACCCACCTGCTGACCTGCCCCACCGCCACCGCCGTCCGCCTCCCCACTTCTCTCCCTCCAGATCTCTCTTGCCCCGAACGCCCCTCGCGGAATCAGTGGTGGCGAGGATGGCGTCCGCGGCGGCGGTGGACGCTGGCGACGCGCCGGACCCGACGGTGCAGAACCTCCTGGAGCAGGAGAGCCTCAAGTGGGTCTTCGTCGGCGGCAAGGGCGGCGTGGGCAAGACCACGTGCAGCTCCATCCTCTCCATCCTCCTCGCCTCCGTCCGCCAGTCCGTGCTCGTCATCTCCACCGACCCCGCCCACAACCTCAGCGACGCCTTCCAGCAGCGCTTCACCAAGTTCCCCACCCTCGTCCGCGGCTTCTCAAACCTCTACGCCATGGTAACGAAAATTTCCTCCTTTCCCCGTCTCGTCGGTTCCAAGTCCCAACCCACGCTTTTTTTTCCCGCGGCTGTCTCCTGATTCGGCTCAATTGGGTGGTATTTGCGAGGATAGGATGGTGGTAGTTTCACCGAATTTTGGGTGGGGAGGGTGGGATGGTACCATGGAAGAGGAGAGAAAGTATGCAGGTAGAAAATTCGCACATTGCCCCTGTTTGTTATGTAAGAAAATATAAGAGTATCTATACCACGGGCGCTCCTCCAGACTATTCAAACTGGAAAGTTCCCAATTTTGGGTTGGTTTAGCTTTGTGGCTACTTCTGGTATGTGGGCAGTTGCTTAGTGATGGGACCTGTATGTTGATGAACCTTTCTGAATGGAGATTTTGCTTGTGCTTGAATAATATAAGGTGTTGATTCCTCTTTATATGTTCCGTTTAGGATGGCGGTTGAAGTTAAGGTGGGTGAGTTATAGAAAATAAGTATCTGTTGTTTAGCAATCTCCTTTTTATAGGTTCCGCTGAGGTTTAATAGAAAATAAAGCGGCTGACTTGTAGAAAAGATGTACCCATTGTCTAGCAATTTCCTTTTAATACGTTCCAGTGGGGGAAATAGAAAATAAGATGTCTAATTCATAGGAAAGAAGGCTGTTGTTTCGTGAATTCCTTATTGTTTGTTCAGTTGTTGTAACTTTTAATACATGTTAAATATGGTTTTGTTAGAAAGCCTTTTCTAACAAGATGTTCAGTCATTTATCGTAATGCACAATAAACAAGGTAAAACAGGTTCCGGTCCAGTGTCATGATTTTCTTTTGCAGATTGTTTCTGCCTATATCTTTTGCAACCTGCTGGCTTGATTTTGTTCTGTTTCTTACTTTTGTTATTTTACTATTTGAATTTGCTACTTTCATCAGTCTGACTCTTTCCATAAAAGACAACTTGACTCCTTTGATTAGAAATGGTCTTTTGGCTCAACCACTTATTCTTCAATAATTAATTTGCAGGAAGTTGACCCGAAGGTAGAAAATGATGATATCTCAAATGAAGGAATGGAAGGATTCCTTTCCGAACTAACAAATGCAATTCCAGGAGTTGATGAAGCTATGAGTTTTGCTGAAATGCTAAAGTAAATTTTGCCTCCATTCTCGTGTTTGCCATTCTTCCCTTTGCAAATGAAGTTTCTTATTCAACCCACCTCTCAATTTCTAGCAATTATTTGAGTCTCATGTTTTTCCCTTGCTGCAGATTAGTCCAAACAATGGATTACTCTGTTGTAGTTTTTGATACTGCTCCTACAGGGCATACTTTACGGTTGCTGCAGTTCCCATCAACACTTGAGAAGGGTCTAGAAAAAATGATGGCCTTGAAAAATAGATTTGGCGGTCTGTTGAATCAGGTATTCTTTATACATTTCAAGCTACTGGAAAACTATAATTGTGGTCATGTTAGACACACATGTATGTAGATGTCCGTGTTGATTTTCTACTGATGTTAATTTGCTTTTCTGGAAAACAATATGTTATCGTATCAGTTCATATCATCATGGCGATACCTTGTGTAAATTATAACAAAACAAACAACAGAGGAAGCCTGTGTTCTGCTCAATAGAGCATGAATCATCAAGCTGTAGAGGAACCAATGACATTCCAAATAAATAATGGTTGTTTAATTGTTTGAAAATGATACGATGTGTTCTCTTTCGAAGAAAAAAAATTATGATGAATGATGACAGTTCATATTGAAGTTAAAAGGTAGTATGTACTTGATGTGTGTTTTCACATGTAGTCATGGACAAAATTGTAATTGGACTAACTGAGATGAAAACCGGCGAATAGCTAACACAACAATGTATGCCTGTGACAGGCCAGTCGATTGTTTGGTCTTGGCGATGAACTGAACGAGGATACAATGCTTGGGAGACTCGAAGGTATGAAGGACGTGATCGAGCAGGTGAACAGGCAATTTAAAGATCCGGTAAGACTACCAACCTTGTAGAGCAGCAGATTACTTTTATCTACTGAACAAGATAGGCTGTTTATTATGTGATGTTAGGTAACTCCCTATATGCTAAGGATATGGCTATTGGCTGAACTATGCTTATAAGTTATGTCAAAAATTAGAGAACACATAGGAGAAGGGACCTCTGCGACAACTCATGACTTTGTAATAATAATCAGCTATAGCCTATAGGAAATTATGGCTTGAGATTTGAATTCGTGACGATTGTAACTTTTGGCGTCTCACAATATATATAATCAGCATATTAGTTGCTTGTTGCGCAAGGCACAGTTAAATAACTTCTTCACTTGTTTAACTTAGGTACACAAGAGTACAACTGGATTAACATAAAAGTACCAACCATGCTGGATTATCTGATCATTTTGCCCTTGATTGTCTTTTCAGTATTTCTCTGCATTATTTAAAGCACCTAATATTAAAGATGTTTATCCACTTCCGATTAATTTTTTTTTGGTTTTCTTCTCAGGACTTGACAACTTTTGTATGTGTTTGTATTCCTGAATTTCTTTCGTTATATGAAACGGAGAGATTGGTGCAAGAGTTAGCAAAGTTCGAGATTGATGCACACAATATTATTATCAATCAAGTTCTTTTTGATGAGGAAGGTTAGTGTCAAAACTATCTTATTTGGCAAATTTACTGTCTTGAAGCATTATTGAAAATGTAAATGCACCAATTCACCTTTGAATTACATAAGCACCTATTGTGCAAGCAAAGAATCATGTTCTCATGAAATTTGGCTGAAAATAGATTCTGTCTTACAAAAGAAGCCTTTTGAATACAAGGCAAAACAGAGACTCTGCATATTGATTCATTTTTGACACCCTGCAATTCTTTTATGCATTTCAATTTACTCTTATGCCATTCATTGCAGCTGTTGAGTCGAAACTGCTAAAAGCACGTATAAAAATGCAACAAAAATATATTGATCAGTTCCATATGTTATATGATGACTTCAACATCACAAAATTGCCCTTGCTTCCGGAGGAGGTAAGGAATCTGCCACTTCATCTTTTCAAACTTGTATTATTTATTTGAGCTTTAAGATACCTGCCTTCTGTAATTCTTCAGGTGTGTGGTGTTCAAGCTCTGCAAAACTTTTCCCGGCACTTCCTTACACCATACAAGCCTGCTCTGGAAAGGGGCACGGTGGAGGAGCTAGAACAGAGAATATCTATACTGAAATCAGCACTGCAAGAAGCTGAGTCAGAACTAGATAGAGTTAGGAAAGGGAAGCAGATAACATGAGCCTTCTACACGTGAACTCGTGAAGTGCATGGCACTCGCGGACACTACGGAGAAGATGGAATTATAGAGAACCACCCAATTTTTCGTGTCATTACATGCCCTGGTTGACCTCCATTTCCTGCTTCCTCAATTGAAATTTTTGTATTTGTTTTAGCTATCGGCAGCGAAGTGTATTATTAGCACGGGATCTGATTAAAGGATAGGTTTGCGGGATCTATTCTCCTGATACTGCTTGTTCTAGGGATCAAAGTTTAGGAGTTAATCTGGGGTTGGCTGGTGCTTTGGTTGGTTGCAAACGGTTTACACTGCTGGCTGAATTTTACATTAGGACGTACAATGCATAGTGATTTGATTTAAGAATCGTCTGTTTTAGTGGTTTCCGTTCCCCAGCGAACGGGTTCTGTTGAGTCCTGACTAGTGACGGCTTGGTCTTGGGATGAAGGTGTTTTTAACTCTGGGTTTGGTTGGGTGCTGGGATTGGTTGCAAACAGTTTACACTACGCTGGCAGAATTGCATTATCTAGGAACCCGTTCCCTACAATGTTGTAGTATCTGGTAAAGTGAACTTCGGAAATTCCAGAGCGAAATTTTTATCAAATCTTCTATCTATTATCTTATTAAAACAGACTCAAAAGGAGTCGTCACGTTCGCTTTTAAGGGCTAGAAATTTTCATATTAATCGGCGGGAAAAAAAGAGAAAGATCTACCTCGTCGATTGTGGTGGGTCTAGATTATAACAGTCTAGATTAAAAGAAAGAGTTCATATCAAGTAAAATAAAACTAAAATTCGGGATTAAAAACAAAATAAAATTAACAATTTGATTTTCTTACTAATTCTTAAGTAAAAGAGTTCATATCAAGTACAATAAAACTGAATTTTAGAATAAAAATAAAATAAAATTAGCAATTTGATTTTCATACGAATTTCTAAGTAAAATCTCTAGATAATTATAGTTTCGAATAAAAAATAGAAATTAGATTTGTATACGAAATTCAACAAAAAAACTGAAATTCGGAATAAAATAAAATTAGCAATTTGATTTCGATACGATGGTGCGCAATGGCTCTAGGGCACAACTACGATGCTATAGGCGGCAGCTCGGGGACCAATGACCACCGGAGCGACGGTGACACTATCTCCCGCAGTGGCGCCATGATCAACCACGACGATTCCTAGGCTACGTTAGCTAATCTACTGATCTAACGTGCGTAGAAGCATTAGAGGACTACTAGAAGCTCACCAAGGCTGTTGACGGTGTCGGGGGATGGCCGGAGTGGCTTGGCGACGTTGCACAACGACAACGTAGAGGAGGCTCACAGCAACAACTCACCACAGGGATGGAGGTGCTACAAGGAGCGTCGCATTAGTTCACTGACATCGTAGGGATGGTGTAGATGCAAGGAATCAGACCGAGACTCACCGGATTTCAAAGAAGAACGAAAATGACGGTGGTGGCCGAGGATGAGGAAGAAGAAGGTGAGGCTCAGATTCATAGCGAGCTGACCTGCGTTAAGTGAGGGGATTAGTTGAATGAGGGTCGTAACACGTGATGACGTGATCAGAAGATGTCCAAACCTTTTGGAATGGTGACGACGCAGCATCTCAAATCGAGTGCACGCGCTGGAGTTGGGGGTGATGATGGTGTTTCGGTGCTACACGGAGTGAGAGGCGCGTGATGACGCGGGTGTCGCGGGCAAGGAAGTTCACCCGAGGCAATGGCGGCAGAAGGCTTGCTCATCGGTATCGAGAACGCCGCTCTTTTTCCCGACGAATCAGACCATGAGAAGCTTTGATTCTTGCTAGGAGGCGAGAATGGCGAGCTGAGGAGTTTGTGACGCGGTTTGGAGCTTAAATATGGCTGAGATTGGTGCAAGAGAAGCGGCGAGAAAATAAGACCGTGAATGAGTTTCTTGCAGGTGTGCTTCGGCGTCTCTGCCAGCGCGGGGGAAAAGGAGGGGAGAGACATGGGCGCGGTGACGTACAGCGTCGGCGGACGCGACGGGGGGGGGGGCAGTTGGAGCTCGAAAATTGTTGAAGCTTGAAAATGGTGGGGGCGATAATGAACCGGGGGCGGAGCAGGTGAGCGCGCTGGCGCGTGGAGGCGAAGCGAGGTGGAAGAAAGCTTCCGATAGGTGGAGCCAGCAAGTCAGTGAGAGGGAGAGCGAGGGCTGGTGCGGGCTAGAGCAAGCGCGAGATAAGTTGGGCCGAGTTGGGTTTCGGCCTAAAGGTCTGGCGGGAAATTCGAATTAGGCTTTGAATTTTTGACATAAGGTTGAGAACTTGGTGAATTTTTAAACATATCAAACGTGCTCTAAAATTTATGAATTTTTTGGGAGGTTCCTGACATAGTCTATTTCATTATGTAAACTTACTAGAATTATACGTGTTCTGTATTTTTCTTTAAAATTATTACAATTTGCTGCTTCCATATAAATGCATAGTTGTTTTTTTATGAAAATTTTCAAAACATGCTCAAATTTTCCCACATATGAACATGCTCAAAATTATTCTCCCATTTATTTTTATTATACTTTCCCAAAATTGGGATTTCTGGGATGTTCCAAAAAAACAACAAAAATTCAGAATAAAACAAAATAAAATTAGCAATTTGATTTCGATACGAATTCCAATAATGATAATTCGAAATAAAAATTAAATAATAATTGGCAATTAGATTTGTATATGAAATACAACCATAAAATAATTAAAATTCTGAATAAAATTAAAATAAATTTAGCAATTTGATTTCAATGCGAATTATAAAGTAAAATCCCTAAATAACTATAATTCAGAATAGAAATTAGAAATAAGATTCGGGTACGAATTCCAAGAAAAAAGAACTAAAATTCAGAATAAAAATATTTTTTTTTTGCAATTTGATTTCCTTGCATATTCCGAAATAACAACCCCAAATAACTAAAATTCTTAATAAATTAAATAAATTTAGCAATTTAGTTTGTATAGGAGCTCCAATAAAAATAGCTGAAATATTGAATAAAAATAAAAGCTATAACGAAGATGGCATGAATGGTGTCAGAGGAGACACAAAGAAGCCACAATGTTTGTTCTCAAGGTCATGTGTTTTTTTTTTAAAAAAATACAAGTTATAATGAGGATAACACAAATGGTATCTAAGTAGATCACAAAAGAGTGCAATGACATCTGTCTTACAAGAAGACATTGATCCACAGGGAAGCGAAGAGCCGAGGCGGCAACGACGGAGATGATGAAAATATCATGTTGCTCGCCGAAGCTATTGAAGAGAAAGTTCGGTGTTGAAGGAGCCAAGGGCCGCGATGACAAGTGGTGAGTGTTGGTGTTGTTGAAGAAGTTAGTGACCAAAGAAACTCGATGACGGGGAAGCCCTGACAGAGAGGAGATGAAGTTTTGCATTGAAGACAAGCTATAGATGATATGGGTCCATTAGGTAGCTAGGAGCGTGCCATCGCTCATGAGGGGGCATGTTGTTGTTGGTGTTGGTGAAATGATTTTCCATATCGTTAGACAATGACTAAAATAAACATGCCGACATTAATAAAGATGAGAGGTTGCCATGGTTAGTGAGGAAGCCACAACGTTGAGTTAGCCAACGTCGAAGAAGAGAAGCGACTGACACGAGAGAAGAGGACATCGAGTATATATAACATCATGCATGCGTATGTACATGCATGCATCCGTACAAATAGAAGCGCGGCGTGCATAGGCAGAGGAGCAAAAAGCTAAGAGTAGAGATGACGCAACCGTAGAGAATATGTTTAGGGTCACCAGAGAGAGCGTGACACGTATCTCCAGTTAGGATCAGCGATGGTTGCATGTGTATGCGCGTTGATGTCACAATAGTTAGCATTAAGCAATAATTGAGAAGTAGAAGATAACTACGTAGTAAAGTATTGCATTAGAAGGGGTAGCAGCTGAGAGGGATCAATCAAGATTTAGACTTACTGTTGGAGGTTGAAACAAAAAAATTATGACGATAATTAGAGATAGAAGCTACACGGTTTCGTGTGGGGGGAGATAAATTCAAGGTAAGTCGCCAATGGTGTATCGGTGTATACGTGAGTAAGGTACTCTAATATATTATACCATGTAAACTAATAAGATAATTTATCGCACACATAATCAATGTATTGCTTGAGATTAGATAGAGGTACACGAGCATGCATACAATTTGAAAAAAAAAACTAATAGAGTAAGAATAGATCCATGCAACTACATAGTCTTTGCATGATGAAGAGTGATTAGTTTCTAAGAACATCAACAACTTATTATACTCAATGATTTTCTTCTATTAAAACACATACTTCAATTACGTTTCTCAGGTTGTAATTTCTTTCAAGCTTTTATTGTAGTTTCCAATGTTTAGGATATCTTAAAAGTCTAAATATCATACAAGATATGTAAATATATTATCAAATATTTATACAAACTTCGAAACACATCTAGCCACGGGGTACCCTGCTAGTTATGTAAAAGCAACAATTTGCATTGGTTGGGGTTGTCAAATTGGTGCGACTCTGGAGAAACTATAAAGTTTAGCAACTTCGTTACTTACGTTTATTGATGATACACGTCAAGATACATAGCAGAAGGCTAGTTACCCCATTACACTAGTATTACAGCTCCTTAAGTGACTTGTGACTAGGACTGGAAAAATAGCTCGAAGCTCATGAGCCTGCTCGAGGCTCGTGCGAGCCGAGCCGGCTCGGCTCGAACTCGTAAATTTTCGAGCCGAGCCCTCTGTCTAGCTCGCAAAACAAACGAGCCGAGCCGAGCCGAGCCGAGCCCTCTGTCCAGCTCGCAAAGCAAACGAGACGAGCCCGAGCCAGCTTGCGAGCGGCTCACGAGCCGCATTCGGCTCGGCCCACGAAAGCCCAGCGGCAGGACGGCAGCCCCAAATCCCCCCGATCCCCCTTTCTCTCCCCGAACCCAAGTTTCTCCCGACCCCTTCCCCTTCCACCTCCCATTTCCATATTCCCTTCCCCTCCAGTCTCCACCGCCGGGACATCCTTCCCCTTCCCCTTCCACCTTCTACCTGGCCACCACCGCGCGGGACGCCCTCACCACTGCCTCCGCCCATGCCGTCACTCCGCCGAGCTGCCCCGAGTCCCCGACGCAGACCCCCTCCTGCCTGGCCGCCTCCCATCCCACCTCCCGAAGGAGAAGGACCCGATGTTCCGAACCCACTACCGCCGGGAGCCCGAGGCGCCCTCGTCACCACCTCCGCTCACGCCGTTGCCGCCGCGGAGCTGCTCCGAGCCTCCGACGCCAACCTCCGACGCCGACCCCCTCCGCGCCTCTCAAGATCAACCTTGCCACCGCCGCCTCCTAGTCCTCCCCTTCTTCCCGCGGTGACGCGGTCCCGCCCCACCTCCCCTTCCTCCACCCCGCCTCTCAAGATCAGGCAACCAGTGGTGGTGGTTAGCGCTGGCCGAGCACTCCCCCGGAGGCGCTGCTGCTCATCGTGTCCAACCCCGTGGACGTGCTCACCTACGTGGCGTGGAAGCTGTCGGGGTTCCCAGCCAACCGCGTCATCGGCTCCGGCACCAACCTCGACTCCTCCAGGTTCTGCTTCCTCCTCGCCGAGCACCTCGACGTCACCTATATGCAACCGGTGGTGGTGATGGCCGAGGAACAACGCCTGGTCGCCGAAGACACGCACCGGGGTCAAGCACTCAAGTCTCAAGCCCCGACGGTGGAGATCCACCTCGAGGTCCTCGACAAACGAGAACGCGAGGGGTGCCGCCGTGGCCGCCCACCCGTCCTTGACCGCCTCCGCTGCGGGCTGCGGCCACCCACCCGCCCTCGTCTGCTGCTGGCTGGCGAGCCCGCTCGAGCTTGGGTTCGAGCCGAGCCGATCCTCTCTCCCAGCTCGTCTCCGAATTGAGCCGAGCCGAGCTCACTGTTCACCCGAGCTTGTGCGAGCCTGGCTCAAGCCGGTTCGGCTCGGCTCGTTTCCACCCCTCCCTGTGACACACAAGGTAGTTAGAGTCGAGATCCCGAGTCGGATCGATTTGCCTCCGGTAGTATCGAATCGTTGAATCGGCGATTCTACGGATTTATAAAAATACACATATTTACCATTTATACTATAAGTTTTATGATTCTTATAAGGTTTACCACTTACTTATTACCAAAAAAGGGGCAAAACACTTCTTATCACACAACAGAAAAACATAATGGTTCTGACATGATAGGTGATATAGTTCTGAACTACAGGAGAACAGCATTACCACACTGATATAATATTTTGCACGCTCCTTGTTTATTTATAGTTTCATTCTCATAAATTAATATCAACAAATTTTGCTCTAAAACAAAATATCAGCAAAGTCTGGCCTCTAAAAAAAATTACCCTAAGTCCCTACGAGTAGGATCGATAAGCTGTCGTGGGTTCGTAGAACCGTAAGACTAAGAGTAGGATCGCGATCCTATGTCATAGCTGCATGCGTGCACTTGTTGGAGCTAGCCATCAGACAGCAGCCTGTGTCCCAGGCGGGCCTCGCTCTAACACGCCGGTGTGCGTGAGCACGCCCACAGGTGCGTGAGCGTGATGAACTCCCCTCCTCACGGCAGAGCCTCCAGATGCGCCCGGGCGTCGTCGGACGGCGCGACGTGCAGCGTCATCTACGCCCAGAATTGAGAGGGCCCTCCACCGCAGCGTCGGGTCTTGGACGTCTTCAATTACCAGCAGCTGCCTCGCAAGCCGAGCACCGAGCACGACGAGGGGCTTGTCATTATCACCACCGTCCTCATCGGCGCTGTTGTCCATCAATCTGTCAAACTTCTTCTCCATCGTCTTGGCGCCACAGAGCAAGCCACTCGCTTCTTTGATGGACTCATCGAGTATGGATTCCGAAACACAGATGTGATCGGGCAAGAGGCTCGGCTCAAAGGTGACGAGATACGCACAGTACTGCGACCAGTGGCAAAGACAGGAATTTGGTATTGGAGATGCACACACAAAGTAACGCGGGGTACGATTAGTTCAAATCAGGTAAACAACTACCGTTGGGAAAAAATTTGAAGCCTAACGATAGACCCGGTTACCGGAATTTTTGGATTTATTTCAACCGAAATTTTCAAATCAAATTTGAATTTTTTGTGAAGTTAAAACGAAAAATACAGAAAAAATGCATAGCCAAGGTTCCAACCCAGAACCAACCTCTTCAAGACTTAAGGGTTTTTCCACCACATCACATGCACTCTTGTGTTTGCATATGGTTACAAGCTTTCTTTATATTTGTCAAAAAACTATGCATCACCCAACGAAGCCAGGAATTTGTCTGTTAGAAGTAAAAAAAACGTCAAGAAAAAAAGAACGGCTCCACAGTGCAGATAAGGGGCAAAAGATCAATGGTATTGCAACGCAAGAACGACGATCAGAAGTTGCTACCTGACATTTACTTTATACCGAGTTTGTGTAACAACATACTCAGTCTCGGGCAGTTAGCGGAAAAAGGATGCAGGGTGGAGCTGCAGGGTGAGTTTTTGCGTGTCTATGATAAAAACAATCATCTATTGATGAATGTGAAAAAAAAATCCCCGAAGTAGTTGTATAAAATTTCTCTAAAAATTTGTAAACCGGTTTGTCTGAAAGATAGCCTAGAGGAGCCAGAGTAGAACTAGGGAGTCGAGCCAAATGCAGCCGGTTCTCTCAACGAACCTATCTCTACCGTCGGATAGGAGGTCTCGGGTGTTGCTGATTTCACCGGCCAAGGACATGGCGGGACTCAGGAGCGGCACGTAGTTGGCACAGGAGACGCAGTAGGCGGAGTTTTGGGAGGTTCAGACAGTGCACAGTAAGGCACGCTGCAGAGGGCGGTGAGTCTCACGGCATACAGTTGCTGCGGGAGGCAGCGACACGGGAGGCGTGCATAGAGGTGTGGTAGACGGAGGTTCTAGAAGTCAAGGTAGGCCACACAGATCCCAAGCGCATGCGCGTATGCAGCTTGTGAAGGTAGGCCCTACGTGCATGTTGGCGCAGGATGCGCAGCAAATGCTGGCGTGGGCGTCGCGTCCGATCCCCACACGCATGAAGCTATCGACAGGAGGGCTGGCTTGGGAGGACCAGTAGGTGGTCCAGGTGGCTGCCGGGTGCACACGCTGCTGGAGGCAGCGGCACAGCAGGCCAAGGCAGCGCAGGATGGTGCAGTTGCCGCTACTGTCCACGTGTGTGCGGGTGCACATGCAGTAGGGGCTGCTGGCACTAGAAGCTCCACTCGCGTGCAGCAAGCTCATGGGCATGCAGGGCTTCACACGCATGCAACAAGCTTAGGAGACGCAGGTGGTGGGTGCCATCTCTAGCAAGGTGGTTTTATTGGTGTTGTGTCCCACATCGGATCCCACACGCATAAAATTGGCACTGCTGGCTCCGTTGAAGGTTCTGAGAGCAGTTTTCCTCGGCAACAGCAAGGACAACATGGGGTTATTGGCGTAGAAGGTAGCGGAGGCCGAGACGGCGATCGGCAGCAGTTTCACGCGCTAGAGGAAGAGGTTCAAGCAGCAACTAGTACAGAGAAGATTAGCGTAGTCAAAGTTAAGAAACAAGATTAACGGGTGATTGTTAGAGTTGATCTTGTTTTGATATTTTTTGTTAGCTTTCTGTTTTTTGTTTCCCGTTCTAGTTGTTGTAACCGAGTCCCACTCAACCGTGTGCGTGAGTCGGCTTCGGCTCGGGGAGTTGCACTTGTGATTCGTGGGTTGTGTGGAAAGAAATAGAAAAGACAAAAAGAGGAGCAGTGCTCCCGAAAGAAAATCTTCAGTCAGTTCAGAAGTTTGCCTCTGATAACAATGTCTATTTTGAGTTTCATTCAACCTACTTTCTTGTTGAGGATTGTGCAACGACGAGGGTGCTTCTGCACGGCAAGTCTAAGGGAGGCATGTACCCTCTTCCTCTCCTGTAGCGATCATCCTTTTCTACCAGGGGCGGATGCAGCATAGGATCGTTGGGGTCATATGACCCCAATGAAATTTAGTAAATCCTATAAAAAGTTACTGTTTTATAAGTAGAGATAACCCCATTTTGCTAAATTACGGCTAATGAACCCAAAAAAAATTACCGGCTGAACCCATTGGCTGAATTTCCTGGCTTCACCCCTGTTTTCTACAGTCAAGCTCTCCAAGGAACAATGGCATAGGAGGCTTGGACATCCAGCTTCAGCAGTTATTCATACCATTTTTCGAATGCAGTAGCTTAGATAGCTCAAATAAAGAATTTTTCGTTTGTGAAGCTTGTCAACAAGCGAAAATTCATCAATTTCCTTATTAGAGTTCTAGTCGAGTCTATGTCGATCTTCTTGAGCTCGTTCACACAGATGTGTGGGGACCTGCTCGAATATCTGTTGGAGGATATCGATATTATGTTAGTTTCATCGACGATTACAGTTGATATACTTGGATTTATCTTCTTAAATACAAGTCTGATGTTGGGCATGCTTTCTCCTAGTTTCAGTTTTATGCTAAACGTCTTCTTAATACAAAGATTTGTGCTGTTCAATCTGATGGAGGGAGCGAATACATAAAATTGCACAAGCGTTTTAATCAGGATGACATTGTTCATCACATTTCTTGTACTCACACACAACAACAAACGGTATTGCTGAGAGGAAACATCGTCACCTTGTTGAAACCAGTCTGGCTCTGCTTGCTCAATTGTCTATACCCCTTCGGTTTTGGGATGAGGTTTTCTAACCGCTTGCCATCTTATAAATCGCTTGCCTAGCAGAGTTCTTGGAAAGTCAACTCCTTTCCGGTGTTTGTTCAAAAACCTGTCTGATTATACTGTGCTACTTACTTTTGGGTGTGCGTGCTTTCCTAACCTTCAGCCTTACAATACACAAAAGCTTGATTTAAAATCTAAGTAGTGTGTTTTAATTAGGTATAGTCCCAATTACAAAGGGTATAAATGCCTTGATAAATCGACTGGACGTGTATACATATCCCGTGATGTAGTCTTCGATGAAAAACAATTTCCTTTTGCCTTTGGCTCATCTCCAGTTCAGACTCCCAGTTATACTAAAACTACTATTCTTACACCAATAAACATGTCCTCTTGTCAGCCTTCCTTATCATCTGTTGTCCCGGAAGAAACAGCAGTAGTCGATAGCCAAGAGAGGTGTGACATTGCTGATGCTACTGAATCTGTTCTTGAGTGTCTCCCTGTAGATAATATAGGAGGTGCTCCAACTGAAGTTCAGGGTGTTTGAGAGGAAGGAAGTAATCGTGTACATCCAATGTAGACACGGTTACGCAATAATATTCGATAATCAAAAGGCATAGTCAGACACTCTCTTCATCGTCGAGCTTTCCTCACTAAACCCATGTCACATGCAGAAGCCTTGGAAAACCTACCCAAAACTCCAATCGTTGTTCACAAATACTACAGCAGGGGTAAAAAACATGCGGAGCAGTAACAATCGTGGAGGAAAACTTCACCTGCTAGACGCAGGTGGGCGGGAAGTAGATGTCCATGGCGAGGATCCCGACATCCTTGCGATCCATCTCGGACTCTGAGCACAGCCTCCTCACTTCCTCTCCCTCTTACGCGCCTAAGCCTCCCTCCGGCTGGCGTTCGTGTGCTCCACCACCTGTGGCGTTGTCGTGGACGCCGGCTACACTACACACACAGTCTGGCTTACTACGAGTTGGGACTTGGGATCGATCTATCTATATGTTAATTCCGCGGAGTGCGGCGGCGGCACCAGCCATCAGCTTAAGGTATCTTCAATAGTGTATTTATTGTCGTCTCTTAGCTATGCCACGTTAACAAAATTCTACGTGAATGAGAGAGAAGGAGAAGAGAGAGAACAGATCGTATCTTCCTGAAGAGACGGTCGTGCACGCGAAACAAGACACGATACATTAATCTACTCTAGTTGATATGTAGACCCATTTTAAAGAAAAATTATAAAATATAAATGTTAGAGAGTGTATTAGAGACTGTCTATTGGAGATGTTGTCCCTAAAGATGATGTAACATATGTTAGAGACAAGATTATCTCTAACTATTGAAGATACCCTCAGTGGCACACTGTTGATACTTGGATCGCCGCGAGATTCCGGCAGGCGCGGCACGTGAGCGGACACGACAACGGCTCGAGACAGGGCGTAGGGTCCACAGGCTTATGGGCAAAAAAAAAGGGGTTTTTTTTTTTTTTAAAAAAAAAAAAATTAAATTTTGGGTTTTTTTTTTTTGGGGTTATCTTAATTTTCAAACCTTTCCTTAATTTAAAGGAAATATTTTAGGTTGGGGAAAAACCTTTTTTTTTTAAAAATTTAAATTTTTTTAAAAATTTTTGGGTTTTTTTTTTACTTTTTGGGTTTTTTGGGTTTAAACCCAAAATAGGGCAAACTTTTTTGTTAAAAAAGAAAAATTTGCTTTAAAATCTTTTGTTTCCAAAAAACTAAAAAAAAAAAAACCCCAAACCCCCAAAAACTTTAAAAAAACCTTTTTTAAAAAAAGGGGGGCCCCTTTTTCCAAAAAAAAATTTACAAATTGGAAAAATTTTGAAAAATTACGAAAAAATCACAAATTGGAGGATTTTATAGGGTAAAAATTTTAAGGGTGGGAAAATGTTTTGCCCCTTAATCAAGGTTTTTGGGCCCTCCCACCCTTTTTTTGGTTTCCCCGGGTCCCTGCCCATCGTTTGCACCCAAAACCCACTTTTGCCAAAAAACCCTATTTGAAAAATAAAGATTTGGAAAAAAATGGAAAACCTTTAAAAAGGAAAAACCCCAACAAAAAAGGGCCAGGCCGGGTAATAGAAAATGGGGCCTTGGGGGGGAAGTAAGGTATGGGACCCAGAAAGAAAACAAGAAACCCGTCGGGAAAATTTTTCCCCCAAAACCCAAATCAAATCTGTTTTTTTCCCCAAATGTTTTCTTTCCCCATTCTTTGAAATGGATAAGTTCCCTGGGGGCCCCAAAACGGGTGGGCAAGGGGGGGTGGGAAATGGGGTTTGGATTAAAACAAAAATTTCCCCCCTTTCCCGGGACCAAAAAGGGTGCCAAAGGAAATTTAAACAAAACCGCCCACGACCCCGGGTTCCCCCACCCTTTTTTGGGGGGACCCTGGAAAAGGTTTGGGCAATTTTGGGTCCCCCGGGCGTAAACGTTGGGGAAACCCCGGGGGAACTGCCCCCCGAGCAAACCCTAAGGGGCTTGGGTCCCGGGGGTGGGAAAAGGAGTTTTCCCCCTTTTGCCGGGGGCCCCCAAGACCCCGAAACCCCAGCCCGACCCTTCCGGCCCCCCCAAAATTCCCCTTTCGTTCCCGGGTTCCCCAAATTCCCCTTCCCCCTTTTCCCCCTTTTCCCCCGGGGGGTAAAATTTTTTGGGGGGGGGAAATTGGGGAAAATTTGCCCCCGGGGGTGGGTTTTTTTAGGGTTTTTGGAAACCCCGGGGGAGGGTTTCGGAGGGGCCGGGGCCGGTTTGGAAGTGGGACCCCCCCAAATTTAAAAAATTTTTTTTTGGGAAGGGGTAAAGGGTGGGGGTTTTGGGAAAAGGGCGGTTTTGAAACCCTTTTAAGGGTTCCCCATTTTTGGTTTTTCCCGGTCTTGGGGGTTTTAAAAAACCCCAAACCTTTAAGGGAATTTAAAAAAAAGGGGGGTTCCCCGTTTGTTTTTTAAACTTCCCAGTAAAAATTTTTTTTTGTTTTAAATTTTAAAAAAAGGTTTTTCCCGGTTTTTTTTTTGGTTTTTAATTTTTTAAATTTTTTTTTTTTATTTTGTATTTAGAAAATTTTTGGGTTTTTGGGAAATTTTCCCTTTGAAAGGGAAATTTGCGGGGAAAATTTTTCCCTTTTTTTTTTAAATTTGAAGAAAATATGTATCTTAAAAAAAGGGGTTTCCCCAAATTAAAAATGGTTTTTTTTTTTTTAAATTTTGGGAAATTTTTTTGGATTTTTCCCAAAATGGGGAATTTTAAAAAATTTTAGGAGTTTTTTTGGGGTTATTTTTGTTTTTTGGGATTTTCCCTTTCTTTTAACCTTAACTGAAAAATTTGGGATTATGTTTTTTCTTTTTTAACAATTTTCTTTTAAATTTTGTAGTTAAAAAATTTAAGGGTGGTTTAAAATGAAAGTTAAAATTTCCTTTTTGTTTTGGGTTTTAAAATAATTTTTAATTTAAAAAAAGCCTAATTAAGCTAGAGCAAGATGCACAACATGCATATATGCATACATGAATCATGAATGGTTGTTAATTTGTGATTTACCATGTCTATATGTGTTAATTTATCACGAATTATTGTGAAATAACTTGATATGAAAACACAAGCACCACATCTTATATCTTCTATCGGATTTTCCATGATGTCTAGAAAGTGAAGTGTGAACAAAGTGTAGCTAGCACTTGTATGTGAGTGGCTTAATTTATATGTGTTGTTCTATCGCTAATGCCGATCGAAGTATATTATCTCATGACCATTTGTAATGAATGAACAAGACCGCAACAGTATATCTCGCGAACTATACATAACACCATCGCATTTCTAATTGAATACTTTATTGTGCATATTAGCATATGGCTATTTCCTTGTATGGAACTATGGATGTTAAGAAAGAATTGTAATGCTCTCACCACCAATGTGGTATTAATGACTGATTGTCGATCTTTTTAGATCCAATTATTATTTTTCCGATTTTCCATCCATAATAATTCATATATTTGTGTGTGTGTAATCGATGGATAATTAATGCCGATTACTGTGTAGTTGTGGTTGTGGTTGTATATGTGGTTGTCGCCATCGTGCCGTTGTTTTTTGCAGTTTTGGAAACCTCACCGTGCAGGAGGTTCGCGATTTTTTTAAATGACAGATTTGGTTCCATTTTGCGAGAAGAGCCCGCCTGAGCCGAAGTCGGAGTTCTCCGCCGCGTTGCCTCCCCCGCATCGCCGCCGCCATCGCACCGACCGCCACTACCCGCAAGCCCGACTCCACCGCCACCCTAGGTATAACCCCTCTTTTCATATCATTTACCTGTTATGACGTGAATGGATATCGCCACACAAAGAAGCTACGGCGAGCTTCCACCCAATCGAAAAACCACAAACAATGAGTTTTTACGCCGCGACCGATGGCCTCGACTATTATGGAAGAATTGAAGAAATCTACGAACTTCCATTTTACGGTTCCAAACCTCTTAATCGTCATATTCAAATGTCGCTGGTTTCATCCTCGAGTAACGAGACGAACCCTAATCTTGGGCTAGTCGAGATTCGACAGATTCCGCCTATCCAGAAAGATGTCTACATTGTGGCTCAACAAAGCCGTCCAGTTTATTATACGCCACACGTGCCAAGACAAAGAGCATCTTAAGGGTTGGGCTACAGTGCACAAGGTATCGCCACACGGTAAACTACTCCGTCCCAAACGATGAAGATTACAACTTCAACCCAAACACATATGATGGAGAGTTCTTTCAAGAAGAGGGCTACAAGGAGGTTTGAGATAGACTTAACCGGCGATAGGAATGGAAGTAGACAATGAAAGGGTTGATGACGAGGACGCTGGAGACGAGGTGCTAAATGTGAAGGACTTACAAATGCTTGAGCGACATGCTTAGGCAATGACAATGAAGACAACATTCCTCCTTCTGATAGTGTTGATGATTTGGACAATGTTGATAGTGATGACGAGACCTATGATCCAGCCTAATCCCAATCATGAAGATTATTTCTAATACATGTAATATTGTGTTTTTGTAATTATGTTTTGTTCATTTTGCATCTATTTGTAATACATGTATTACTATGTTTTTGGAAATTATGTTATGTTCATTTTGCATCTATTTCTAATTACGCCTTGCTTATTCTTTTAATTGCGGTGAGTGAACAAAGATGGCGGGAACCGCCGCAACGTGTCTCTCGCATTGCAGACCACGATCGCGGGGAGGAGGCGGAGGGTCAGAGGAGGAGGAAGAGGACCGGGCCGTCGCAGAGGGGCCGCCCTCCCACGCCGCGTGAGGAGGTGCCGAGGAGGAGGAGGTGGTGGCGCCCGTGGACGAGCTGGACGAGGAGCCGCCCGCAGGCGCGGGAGGAGGAGGGGCGACGACGACGACGACGAGGCGGTAGGCACTCCTTCCGCCTCCGCCTCGCTGTGTCTACTTGCAGGTCCGCGAGCCTCCCTCAGTTCTGCATCCTCACCGACGCCTGATTCGCCCGAAGGGCAAAAGTAAGTAACTTTAGATGTTGTCACCACTACTTCATATGATATGTTGAAAAAAGAGAAACTAATAATTTTTCTTAATCACTTGTGCGCAGAACCGGGTGGTTGTGTGGTGGCGCACGCCCCAATGGCATCCTGGGTCTTGCGTGCAACACTACCCGTATTTTCACGCACGTGAAGGCGGAGCCGCCTACTCGCTTGACCACTACGCCGCGGCCCCGATGCGGAGTACCCCAACAAGGTGGCGCGGGTTAAGGCGAGTTTTGGGTAAGTCTCCTCGCACAACATTGCTCAATACATCGATTCATTGGACTTTTCTTGAAATAATGAATGGATACATCGCGCTTGTATGCGCACTTATTTCGATGCGATGAGGGATTTGAGGTTAGACGGTGGCTACAAAGCAGAAAATTCATCATCACCGACATGCATCACGAGGTGCGATTCGAAGCCATCGTAATTTACAACACGGTCGTAAGCTGAGAGAAGGTCACCAAGAAAGACGCAAGAAACATGACGCCGAGCCCGAGCAAGATTTGAGGTAGATGAAGAACATTAATATTGATTCGCTTTGAGATTAAGTACGCTTAATTTGATCTTCTTATATGTCAAATACTTGATGACGTGTAGATGATTCTCGTGGTGCCAATCGATCGAGTCTTTGGCGATGATCGTGGACAAGTGGTTCACGCGAGAGTATCTCCGATGCATGTTGATGCCCGACCGTCGTTTGATGATGCAAGGTCCAAAGACACCATCAAGGCGATCGCACTCTCAAGCATACAAACAAGCATGGGTACACGAATTCATTTATCTATTGTGACGCTCCACCGCCGATTTCTAATTATCTTGCTGCTTTCTCGCATCGGCGTCACATAGTGCCCGGACCTGCTCGGACTTCCAGCATGGTATTCACAGCAAGGCGACGCCGACGCTCCTTCAACTCGAGGACCCCGAGGCATACACGAACCCGGCGCCCACACCGCATTGTGAGTACACGCCGCGCAGGTCGGTGCATGGGCTAGACCATGATCCGAGCACCCAGACTTTGATGGAGAGATCGTCATGAGGGTGGGACAAGGCAAGAAGTATGGGCGGCGCGGCTTGCGGCGCCTCATCGACACGGCCTCACTCCATCTCTCTCCAGATTCGAAAGCACGAGCACGAGCGGCGCCCGCCATACATCACATCGGACCGACAAAGATCGTCGACGCACTGAGGTTATTCTGCTTTACTCGTCGTGCATTGATCTTTACACACCTTTATTAGCTTTGCATTATCAAACATTGGAGTGAAATATTGCAGCGCCGTACCGAACAAGAAATGAGGCAACGTCAGAGCCGAGGCCGAGCAACAGAGGATGTCGGCCACTGAGGCCGACCGCCGAGCAGCAGAGGATGTCGGCCACCGAGGCCGAGCGGCCGAGCGCAGCCCGCACGCAGAGCTTGGCGCATGATGGAGTTCCTACAAGGTCTTGGGCAACATACGGCCGCCGCACACCGGGCCGCTCGCTCAACCTCCGCCACGCGCCTTGTAGTCGTAGCTACCTGTGAGTATGAAAGTTATTTGCGCCGCTTGTGCTTTGCTTGTATGACCTATACCTTCCTAGATTAGGTATCTAATGTAATCTTGTCTCACATGCAATCTCTTCTCCTTTGTACACCTCAATCGGCGGGTTCGAATAACCACCTCATGCGCCCGAATGATGGAGTTTTTCCTTCACATACGCAGCATAGTTACCTTCGAGATGAATGGTAGTTGTATTTTCATTTGTTGTTCACTTGGTGATGGACTTGTGATATACTTATGATGCACTTGTCGATCGTTATGAACTTGTGGATTTGTTTGGATGGACTTGAGCACTTATTGTTATATATGTGATGGATGTGATAAATATGTGATGGATGAGATATATATGTGATGGATGTGATGGATGAGATATATATGTGATGGATGAGATATATATGTGATGGATGTGATATATATGTGATGGATCGATATATGTTTGGATGGATTTGTTTGTCGTGATGGAATGTAAAACAAATAAAAACGCAGTTTTGGTCACTTTGCCGAGTGCAACACACTAAGAATAGGTCCTTGTCGAGTGCTAGGTCATGGCACTCGCAAAGCCGCAATGTGGGCACCTCAAAATCCCAGCTTTTCAGCTTTGCCGAGTGCCATAACCATGGCACTCGGCAAAGATTTTTTTAAAAATTAAAACTTTGCCGAGTGCCATGGCCAAGGCACTCGCAAAGGATTTTCAAAAAAATTTTAACGCTTGCCGAGTGCCATGGCCAAGGCACTCGCAAAATATTTTCAAAATTTTTTCACCTTGCCGAGTGCCATGGCCAAGGCACTCGGCAAAGGATTTTCAAAAAAATCAAACTTTGTCGAAGTGCCATCATTCCGACACTGGCAAAGATATTTTCAAAAAATTTTTCGAGTGCCTCGGGTTGGCACTCGGCAGCGCCGCCAACAGGTCGGCGCCAGATCGCCTTTTGTCGAGTGCCACCGACGGCGGTTTGCTGCCGAGTGCCCGAAAAATACACTCGCAAAGTCGCTTGTCGTTATTTTTTCCGAGTGCTTTGCCGAGTGTCGCGACTCGCAAAGCCTTTGCCGAGTGCAAAGGAGCCTTTGCCTAGTGCTCGAGGCACTCGGCAAAGTGCCCGAGTCGATGAGTGTCAGCACTTTGCCGAGTGCCTCCCAAGACTCAGGCAAAGGCCCCTTGCACTCGAAAGCGCTTTGCCGAGCGCGACACTCGCAAAGAGCACTCGGAAAAATTAATCGGAAAGCATCCTTTGCCGAGTGTATTTTTTCGCACCGGCAGTTGCTTTACCGAGTGCCGAGTCAAGACTCGGCAAAGAAAATGACCGCCACGGCTACCCCCGTTGACGTCGCTGCCGAGTGCCAACCCGCCGCACTTGGCAAAGTTTTTTTTGAAATGTCTTTGCCGAGTGTCGAACGACGGCAGATTGGCAAAGGTTTAAAAAATTGAAATTCTTTGCCGAGCGCCGCAGTGGCCGGCACTCGCAAAGTTTTAATTTTTTGTGGGTCTTTGCCGAGTGTCATGGTCATGACACTCGCAAAGGACCTATTTGTCGGTGTTGCACTCGCAAAGTGACCTAAAATCGTGTTTTTATTTGTTTTTTACATTCCATCACGACAAACAAATCCATCCAAACATATATCAGATCCATCACATATATATCACATCCATCACATATATATCTCATCCATCACATATATATCACATCCATCACATATATATCTCATCCATCACATATTTATCACATCCATCACATATATAACAATAAGTGCTCAAGTCCATCCAAACAAATCCACAAGTTCATCACAATGACAAGTGCATCATAAGTATATCACAATCCATCACCAAGTGAACAACAAATGAAAATACAACTACCATTCATCTCGAAGGTGGCCACTCGCGATCGTGGTGAAGGAAAAGCTCCATCATTCTGAGGCGCATGAGGTGGATTATTCGAACCCGCCGATTGAGGCCGCACAAAGGAGAAGAGATTGCATGTGAGACAAGATTACATTAGATACCTAATCTAGGAAGGTAGAGGTCATACAAGCAAAGCACAAGCTTAAAGCAAATAACTTTCATACTCACAGAGTAGTCGCACTGCAGGACGCGTAGGCTGAGGTTGAGTGAACAGCCACCGGCACAAATAAGCCCGTATGTTGCCCAAGACCTTGTAGGAACTCCATCATGTCCGCTAAGCTCGCCCTGGCTCGCCTCGCCCGCTCGCCCACCGGGCCGACATCCTCGCCGCCCGGCCGGCCTCCACCGGCTGCCAACATCCTCTCGCTCTGCCTCCAGCCCCGACGTTGCTCTCATTTCTTGTTCCAACCTGGCTCGCAATATTTCACCCAATGTTTCAGCAATACAAAGCTAATAAAGGTGTGTAAAGATCAGGTACGACGAGTAAAACAGAATAACCTCGAGCGCGCCGACCGGCCGTGGCAATGGTCCGCCGTGGGCGTATGGTGGTTTCCGCCGTGTTCGCGCTCGACCGGAGAGAGATGAGAGAGGCCGCGGTCGATGAGGCCGCCGCCAAGCCGTAACCGCCCATGCTTCTTGCCTTGTCCCACCTCATGACGATCTCTCCATCAAAGTCCTCGGTGCTCGGATCATGGTCCGCCCATGGACCGACTCTGCCGCCGACGTACTCACCGATGCGGTGTGGACGCCGGTTCGTAGACGCCGCGGCGTCCTCCAGTTGAAGGAGACGCTGACGCCGCTTTGCCCTTGTGGGCTATACACCATGCCCGAAGTCCGGCAAGGCCGGGCACTATGTGACGCCGATCGCGAGAAAGACAAAGCAAGATAATTAGAAATCGTGCACTGAGCGCCACAATAGATAAATGAATTCGTGTACCCATGCTTGTTTGTATGCGGAGAGGTCGCGCCGCTTTGATGGTGGCCGGACCTTGCATCATCAAACGACGGCCCGCATCATCTGTGCATCCGAGATACTCCTCCGTGAACCACTTGTCCACGATCATCGCCCAAAGACTCGGATACAATTGGCACCACCAGTGGAATCATCTACACGCCATCAAGTATTTGACATATAAGAAGATCAAATTAAACGATTTAATCTCAAAACGAATCAATATTAATGTTCTTCATCTACCTCAAGGTACTCGCTTCCGGTCATGTCATGTTTCTTGCGTCTTTCTTGGTGACCTTCTCTCCAAGCTTCACCCGTGGTAGTTTACGATGGTTCGATGCGCACTCGTGATGCATGTCGGTGATGAGTTTTTACGTGCTTTGTAGCCACCGTCCAATGAATGTGATGTATTGAGCAATGTTGTGCGAGGGAGACTTACCCAAAACTCCGCTTCACCCGCCGCTTGTTGGGGTACTCCGCATCGGGCCGACGACGTAGTGGTCAAACGAGTAGGCGGCTCCGCCTTCCCGCCAGACGTGACAATGCCGGTAGTGTTGCTCGCACGAAGACCCAGATGCCATTCGGGAGCGTGGCGCCACCACCCGACACAACCACCCGCCTCGCACAAGTGATTAAGAAAATTATTAGTTTTCTTTTTTCAACATATCATATGAAGTAGTGGTGACAACATCTAAAGTTACTTACTTTTGCCCTTCGGGCGAATCATCAAGCGCCGTGAGGTTGCGGAACTGAGGGAGGCTCGCGGGACCTCGCAAGTAGACACCGAAGAGGCAGAGGAGGAAGCGGAACCCGTGCCTACCGCTCGCCGCCGCCCCTCGCCCGCCTCCTCCTCGCCCGCCTGCCGAACCGGCTCCTCGCCCAACTCGCCCACGGCGCCACCTCCTCCTCCAAAGACCTCCTCACGCGGCGTGGGAGGAGACGGCCCTCCCGCGCCGGCGGTCCTCTTCCTCCTCCTCCCGTCCGACCCCTCCGCCTCCTCCCCGCAAAGGCGTGGTCTCTGGTAAAGCGAGGACACGTTACGACGGTTCCCCACCATCTTTGTTCACTCACCTGCAATTAAAAAGAATAAGCAAGACGTAATTAGAAATAGATGCAAAATGAACATAACATAATTTCCAACAACATAGTAATACATGTATTAGAAATAGATGCAAAATGAACAAAACATAATTACAAAAACATAGTATTACATGTATTAGAAATAATCTTCATGATTGAGATTAGTGGATCATAGGTCTCGTCATCACTATCAACATTGTCCAAATCATCAACACTATCCGAAGGAGGAATGTTGTCTTCATTGTCATTGCCTAAACGTAATCGCCAAGCATTTGTAAGTCCTTCACATTTCGCACTCGCTCCAAGGCCCTCTCATCAACCCTTTCATTGTCTACTTCCATTCCTATCGCTTGGTTAAGTCTATCTCAAACCTCCTTGTAGCCTCTCTTCTTGAAAGAACTCTCCATCATATGTGTTTGGGTTGAAGTTGTAATCTTCATCGCTTGGGACAGTAGTTTACCGTGTGGCGATACCTTGTGCACAATAGCCCAACCCTTAAGATGCTCTTTGTCTTGGCACGCTGATGGCGTATAATAAACCCGACGGCTGTTGAGCCACAATGTAGACATCTTTTCTCGATAGACGGAATCCGCCGAATCTCGACTAGCCCAAGATTAGGGTTCGCCTCGTTACTCGTGATGAAACCAGCAGCATTTGAATATGACAGATTAAGAGGTTTGGAACCATAGAATGGAAGTTCGAGATTTCTTCAATTCTTCCATAATAGTCGAGGCCATCGTCTCGCGTAAAAACTCATTGCTTTTGGTTTTTCGACAATGACTCGCCGTAGCTTGCCGTGGTGAAAACGATATCCATTCACGCCATAACCGTAAATGACTTGACCCTAACGACACACACCGCATAACCCGTCTCAACTCGTCACTTATAGACGATCGGTTTGGGCACGCAAGCTCAAGCAGATAGATCGTTATATTATTTGAACGCATTTATCAACTTGGAATGTCGAACTAAGCACGAGCTAAATTGGACAAGACTTCCGCTTGAACCAAGAAATGAAATCGGCTCCTCGTCCCGCACTCGTGAAAGAAGGGTATCAGTTTCGCGGGTAGGATCCCTTGATTCATGCCAGATTGACGAAGAAATTTCGCACCAACGAGAAACAAGGGGTTGGACGAAGAAACAAGGAGTGTGGCAGATTGAAACAAGTTCGTTGAGAACTTACCCAATGAACGGCCGCACTCGACAAGGTTGGTCAACACATATAGCATGATATCGCGCCACTCTTCATTTTTCAATTGCTTAGTGGTCGATGCACTTGCGCTCCCGAGTTGCCCTTGGAAAAGGCCGAGGTTCGATTCATTTTCGCCAAAGATTGTAACGAGGGGTGGATTATGAACGCTAGGAAGGTTCTCGTAGTATTTCTCGTGAAGTTTGACACCTCCTCCGCATGTATGCCTCGCCATGGAAGCCTCAATTTTGGCTTTATTTCTACATTTTGGGCGAAGAGTCTTGAGACATCTCTCGATTGATAGCACCAACGTGCCGCACGGCCCCCATACGCGCCTCATACGGAGGTGCACAATCAAATGCCTGATCGCCAAAAAAAGCCGGTGGAAAGATCTTCTCCAACTTACTGAGCAACACGGGTGCCACTTTTTCCAAGTCATCAATGACGGTCCGAGATAGCTCCTTGGCACAAAGTCGGCGGAAGAAATAGCTCAACTCGCCAAAGACTTGCCGACATGCTCGTGGACATAGCCTCGAACCATCGCTAAGAAGCCGCTCAATCCATATGTGGTAGTCATGACTCTTCATCCCGCTGATTCGCAGAGTGCCTAAGTTCACTCCTCTTCGATTCGCCGCATACCCATCGAGGAACATTAGCGCCTCGATCCATTTAAGTACTTCCCTCCTTTGGTCCTTTTTCAAGACGAAATCGCCTTAGGCCTTCTCCATGTCCCGCCGCGACTAGAGGTCGCATCTCTTGATTTGGTCTATCGCATAACGCTGCTGTGTCCACTCTAGCCTTAGGGTTGTCCTTAGACTTTTCAAAGGTCCATGAGTGTTGCCCAAAGTGCCTCTACGACATTCTTTTCATGTGCATTACATCAATGTTATGTGGCGTAAGAAGGTCATCGAAATAGGAGCCTCACAAGCCCGACTTATGAGTCCACATATGTTGCTCACCATATCCCACAAAACCACCTTTCTTGATTGGGCACGAGCATCTATGTGAGCATAAACCTCGGCACCAATCATAATCCGCAGTGCGAGTGCATCACACGACACCTTCGTAAAGTTCTTGATGTCTTGTCCGAATGGATGGTCAAGAGGGAGGAATTGACGATGTCCGCAAACGATGAGTACTTGCCACCCTTGTGCAACCAATGGAACCTCACACCTTCCTTGCATACTCGGGCATGGGAACTTCCCGTGAACACACCAGCGCAGATAACCCATACGCGAAGTCATGCAGGAGTAGTGGTACCAAACGTGCATTTTAAATCTTGTCTTTGTAGCTGGTCGTATGTCCATACCCTTCGCCCCAAGCACTGACCAATTCATCAAACACGGGCTCCATGAACACACCCATATTACTCCCGTGTTCAGGAATTATCAACGACAAGAATACGTTATGTCGCTGAAAGGAGACGCCGGGGAGATTGAGGGGATAATGAACACGGGCCAACATGTGTATGGGGCAGCCATCGGTCCATAAGGATTGAACCCATCTTTGCCGTGGCGACACGCATATTGCGAGCCTCATCCGCTTTCACGATGTTGGTCATCAAAGCGGTCCATGCTTCACCATCGGATGGATGTACCATCTTGTCGATTGTACCGCTTGCCATTTTTGTGCCATGTCATCTGCTTCGCGGATTCCTCGGTCATGTATAGCCGCTGGATCCTCGGAGGAACTAAGGTACCGTAGGATTTTCACGGGATCGTAGTCGCCTCTTCCGCCATCACTGAGTCTACCTCGTGTACTGGAGGATTTACACTTTGACGATGATTTTGCATCCTTGTGTTCTTTCCTAAATAGGACGCACCCCTTCGAACAAGCATGTATCCGCTCATACGGCATCTTAAGTGCACGAAGGAGTTTCGTGACTCGTACATGCTCTTTGGCGCATGTGGCCTCCGTAAGGTGGTGCCAATCACGGTCAACATCTTATCGAAGCCTTCTCGACTCAGTTTAACTCGGACTTCAACCCCATTAAGCGCCCAATGGCATCCACTTGAGACACCGTTGACCGATCGTGAAGGGGTTTCGTGCGAGTCCATCATGTCGTAGAACGCCTGTGCGTACGCCTCCATCTCCTCCTTCTCACGTCCCTCATCGAACCGCCCTCGTGAAAGTCATCTAACATGTCCGCTACCCGGCATCGCATCATAAGCCTCGACGCGTGGTCTCACCACCTCCTCTCTCATACGATGGGCTTCACCATGGTGGACCCACCGGGTGTAGTCCGGCGTAAATGGGATATAAGTATCACATGTGGAGATGTCCTGGTTTGAAAGCATCGTACGTGACAACATACACGAAACCTTCTCAAATTTTTATCACAGCCTCCACATATGATATCATGACATCTCCACGGGTTTCATAATTTTCGGACGTTGTTTGCTTTTTATAGAATTTAAAAACACTTCGCCCGCAAGTTCACGGTCATGTTTCGTCAACAAGATGTTCGAAATTTCGGGTCCGTTCCTGCATACGGCCTCACACTACACTCAATAACATGACTATCATTTTTTGAATCATTAAATTCCATTATTCGATGCACGTGCAGTTCAAATTTGCATTTTCCGAAATAATTGTAGTAAATGAAATAAATTAACTAAGTATAACAAAAAGCCACAAAAATGTACCAAATCCTAACATAGAGTGCCAGTGCATCAGAGGAGGGCTGCCAAAAATTTGGAGGCCAAAAAAAGTTTGCCGAGTGCCGGGGCACGCACTCGACAAAGGCGTCTTTGCCGAAGTGCCACACGCACGCGCACTCGGCAAAGATGGATTTTGCCGAGTGCCAAACGGCCGCACTCGCAAAATTTGACGTCGGGCGGGGACCGTTACCTCATGCCGCCTTTGCCGAGTGCCCTACTTTGTCGAGTGCCTAGCACTCGGCAAAGGTTGAATGTACCGAGTGTTAATATTTGCCGAGTGCATGGCACTCGGCAAAGCGGGCTTTGCCGAGTGTTTTTTCTTTGCCGAGTGTCGCACTCGGCAAAATATCGATTTACCGAGTGCCCGCTATTTGGCACTCGGCAAAGCTTTTTGCACTCGGCAAATCGGCTGTGTCCGGTAGTGAATCCGATTCGCGCCATGCTTGCCAAAGCATGCGTGGCATTGCAGCTTCATGGGCAGTATTGATCCACTCCGCCGCGTATCTGAAAACGGCACCATTAACTCCATCGTTATCTGCCGATGATTATTCTTTGCTAAGTATGGATGACTCGTATCATAACTTATTAGGATTTAGAGATATGTTATACGAAGATTCCTATTCTAACTCTACTAGGATTAGAGTTCCTATTTTTTTTAGAGGACTAGAGACACTATATAAAATCACGAGGGATGGTCATGAAGTGGAGAACACAAGCCACACACCAACTAATCCAAAGCAAGAGGCGTACGAGAGTATTAGAGGCTATGTTATTCTTTAATACTAGATTCTTGTATAGACAAGGATCCAATGGTACTAAAAGGTTTGGGAGGGTTGTGGAGAGAGAAACAATCTTTTGTACTTTTTTTATGTTGTGTTTAAGAAATTTATGATCGGTTACGATAAAAATTTCTCTCTCGTCGTAATTATTTCATCTCCGTTATTTGGTTCTCTCTACAAGATTCATCTATGTTGTTCTTGATACCGTGCACGTTCATGCCATTTCTCACAAGCTATGATATGATCTGAGGTTGTTGCGCATAAGAAGGGGTATCATAGTATAACAAGTGGTATCAGAGCTAGTGGCAGGTTAATCTGATTTATGAGATGGTCAGCGAAGCGTCAGGTGACACAAAATCAAGATCGATGTCTACGATGTGGAATCGAGTAGAGAAATTTGACGGCGGAAGAAATTTCAGCGTATAGCAATATGTGGTGAAGGATGTCCTTGTCCAGTAAGGGTTAATCGATGCTCTTGAAGAGGATAAACCGGAAAATACGTCCGTTGAAGAATAGAAGGTGATGGAGCGAAGACTGTCAAATACAATCCGTCTATGTGTCTCTGATGAGGTAAAGTACTTGGTGATTAAAGAAAATTCATCGAAGAAATTACGGAGTAATTTAGAAAAATAGTATATGGCAAAGTTGTTGACAAATCGATGGGTGCTAAAGCAGCAACTGTATAGGTTGCGTATGCAGGAAGGCACGCGGTTCATTGACTATCTCAATGTCTTCAACAAGGTCACACAACTGACTAGCGTGGATGGAAAAATTAAGAGAAACGACAAGGTCATTTTATTGACGTTATTTCTACCACCATCATGGGAACAATTGGTGATGAATATTCTCGTTAGGAAATACACTCTCAATTTTAATGAGGCAGTGACATATCTATTGAAGGCGAAGTTCTTGAAGAAGCCATCAGATTCTTCATTCTCGGGTGATCAAGCTTTGGTTGTCATATGTATTGAGATCAAAGTAAAAGTCATAGGAAGAAGAATGGAAAAACCAAGAGCACATGTGTATACTATCTATGTGATGAGGAAGGTCATATGATAAAGGATTATTCAAGTTTGAAGTAAATGATGGGAGCATGTTCAGTAGCGGTAGTGATAGATGATTCAAATGCACTAGTCGTTAGTCAATCAAGAACTTCTCATGGATGGATATTAGATTCAACTTGTTGCTTCCATATATCTTCGGTGAGGGAGATGTTTGATGAAGAATCTCTATGCCCGGTACATGGAACTGTCCACTTAGCAGGTTGTAAGGAGTATGCAATTACTAAGATGAGAATGATTACATTGGAAATGTATAATGGAGCATATCGCACATTGACGAAAGTTTGATATATTCTCGACTTAAAAAGATTATAATATATGTGAGGTTGCTTGAACTTAAAGGTTGTAAGGTATCACTTCGAGGTTGTCAAGCGATTTACTTACAAAAGGCAGGTAATCATGAAAAGTATCAGGAGCAATGGAGGATAGCAATTAATGGGTAATCGTACGGGAAGAATAGTCAATGGAAGGTCTGGTAAAAATCCCGATCAGGAGAAGGAAATTGTGTCATTGGTGGCAGGTACTCAGATCTCATATGCAGTTATGTATGAAACAGTAAAGATGGTTGCAAAATCTAACAGGCACAAAGGTGAATGTGCGAGCTGTTGGAAGAAGAAAGGTGTGGTGGGATCAACCATGAGGTACCGACAAGAAGGTGGAGCTTGGAGGCAGTACAAACCTATAGCATGGAGGGCTGTATGAACAGGAGGTATGATTAGCCAAACTATACAACAAAAGAGTTCTCAGGTGGAGGATCCGGGTAGGCTAGCCTGGATACTAACACATATATTACGGTGATGTGCATGAGCTTCTATGGTAGGGGCACTCCCAAAGGTGGGAGGAAAAAAAAAAAAATAGAAAAACAAAAATAGTGGAACCGACTAGGGCTGGAAAAAAAGCTCAGAGCTTGCGAGCCTGTTTGAGCTTGTTGCGAGCCGAGCCGGCTCGGCTCGAGCTCGTAATTTTTTGAGCCGAACCAAGCCTTGCTCCCAGCTCGGTGATCAAACGAGCCGAGCCCGAGCTGCTCGGCGAGCCGCTCGGTGGCTCGTGCTGGTGCAGCCCTGAAGCCCAGTCCAGCGCTCCAGCGGCCTCGCCCCTTGCGGCCTTGGCCTTGCGCCCTACCCACCCAAGATAGACATGAGACATAACATACAAAGGCAAAATTCCTCATCCCTATCCTCAGTCTCCTCTCGTTCCCCACCCGACCCGATCCCCTTCCTCCCTCCCGATCCCCAAATCCCAATCCTCTCGATCCCCTCCACGCCGCCGGCCGCCGCCCTCTCCATCCTTTGTGCCGTCCAACCGCGTGCTCCCCTCGTCGTCCTCCCTGACCCCGTGCTCCACCCCCCGTCCCCTCGTGCTCCCCCTATCGTCCGAGTCGCCGCTCCGTCCACCGCAACGACCGCGCCATGCCGCTCCCGTTGTGCTCCCCCCATGCCTTCGAGTCGTCGCCTCGTGCTCTACCCACTGTCTCTGCTCGCTGTCTCGCGGCGGTAGAGAGCAGGGCGGTCTCTCCATTGGGGCTGCTGGCGACAAGAAACAGAGACGCACTCCGGCTGGCGGGAGCTGGCTGTGCGGCGGCGTCGTGGCCAGGTGCCTCTAGGCGATCCAGGAGCTTTGGTGCTGTTATGTGATGTGGACAACAAAAAATAGCATGTTAAATTACATCTGATAGATTAGGGAGGAGTATATGTAAATCTATTGGGTTTGCTTCATTTGGTGTGCTAACTCCTTTTCCCTTGATCTTTTCTTCATCTCTTTGCAAACAAATTTTAGTTCTGAACTTCCAAGTTGGTAGTAGTACTAGTAGTAGCCTCACTGGTCCAGTAAGGTAATGGTGATTGCCTGATTGGTGGTGGCCTGGTGGGTGAAGAACGGCTAGCGCAGCGCGGTCTCCATGGTGAGCAGGAGATCGATCGAGAGGTGCTTGGCAAGGAGATCGGCGCCCGAGTGCGCGACGAGGTGGGAGCAAAGCAAGTGCTTGACTCGCGAGCCCATTCGAGCTAGCTCGAGCCTGACCACGAGCCGAGCCAAGCCTCTCTGGGCTCGCGATCAAAATGAGCCGAGCCGAGCCGAGCTGAGCTTACTGTTCATCCGAGCCAAAATGAGTCCGGCTCGCTCGGCTCGGCTCGTTTCCACCCCTAGAGCCGACTTAGAGAAAATTATTGTACGAGTAAGGTGACTTCAACAGATAGTAGTCAATGTAGAGATTGTTGAGTATGTGTGGAGATGTATTCTACAATAATTTATATCTTAATCATATTAGGATTAGACTTCCTTTTGGAGAAAAAAAATAGGGGGCACTATACAAAACCATGAGGATGATCATGGAGAACACAAGTCACAAATCAACTCATCCAAAGCTAGAGGTGTACGAGAGAATTAGAGGGTAGTTATTCTTTGGTATTAGATTTTTTGCATAGGACAATGATCTAAGAGTCCTAAAAGGTTCGAAGAGCTTGTGGATTGTGAGAGAGTGACAATCATAGTGCTCTTTTGATGTTGTGTTTAAGGAATTTGGGGTCAGTTTCGTCAAATCTTTATCTCTTTTTGTGATTATTTCGTCGCCGTTATTTGATTAGAGATTCATCTACTTTGTTCTTGATAACGTGCACAATCATATTATTTCTCACAAACTCTGATATAATCTAGAACAAGTACACATGAAAAGAGGTATCGTGGTACAACATGTGCTTGAATCAGATTCAAGCGTAAGTCTTCTAATCCGCATGTCGTATGTTAAGACCCAAAGGCTTCACCGCTGCCGTAACTTCAGATTGCAAAGCATCCTGAATATGCTCCAGCCTTCCAGCCGCCGCCATATACGCACCCGACCAGTATCGTCACGGAGCACTGCACCCCAACCACCACTGCATATTTGGGTCATATAAGCAATAAGCCCCATCTACTTATTATTTTTTATTTTCATTAATACGTGCCGCTATACTCGTGTATTTTTCGTGGGCCCAATCGTCCAGTCCCCACCATGCCCGGTGGGGCGGTGGCCCCTTAACCCTATCCTACTGGACCCACCGCTCAGCGAGACAGACTCCGGGTAGACCTGAGGCTCCCAGCCAAACTCGCCCAGGAGCCAGGACACCGCCGCCAAGACTCTACGCGAAGAAACAGAGGGGTAGGGGAGCCCAAGCGAAGCACAGCTCGCCTATCCGATCTCCTATGGAGTCGCAGCTGCAGGACAGGGGCGAGGAGGACGCGGACGCGCGCTACCACGCGGCGGCGGCGGACGCCGGCAATGCGGCGTTGGCTGTGGCAACAGTGGGCCCGACGGGCGCGCATGGGTCCGTCGTGCCGAAGCCGGAACCCGTGCCGGTGGAGTTCTTGGGCGGGCTCGCCGTCGCCCCCCCGCCGCGGAACCGCGACCGGCACACGAAGGTGGAAGGCCGCGGGCGGCGCATCCGCATGGCGACGGCGTGCGCCGCGAGGGTCGCCCGGCTCACGCGCGACCTGGGGCACAAGTCCGACGGCGAGACCATCCGCTGGCTGCTGCAGCAGTCGGAGCCGGCCATCGTCGCCGCCACGGGCACGGGTACCGTGCCCGCGATCGCCACCACCGTCGACGGCGTGCTCCGCATCCCCACCGAGTCGCCCTCCGCCTCCGGGGCCGACGGCGTGGAGCCGATCCCCAAACGGCGGTGCAAGCTACAGCCGACGCGTGCAGCGGGCGGTGCGGCACCGCTCGCTACGGCGTCCCCCGCGGCATATTACCCTGTGGTCACCGACCCCCTCCTGCAAGGCAACGGTGGTGGCGCGATTTCAATGTCCAGTGGCCTCGCCCCCGTCTCGGCTACCTCGGCGCCCACAGGAGGCGGCATCCCGTTCATCGCCATACCGGCGCTCGGCACCGGCGCGGCCAGCGACGGCAAGCAGATGATGCCACCGGCAGCCGTGTGGATGGTTCCGCAGGCGCCCGGCGCCGCAGGCGCGGCCAGCCAGCCGACTCATTATTGGGCATTCCAAACCAACCCTGAACTCGTCAACTTCGCCGGCGCACAACCCATCAACGTCGCCAACTTCCAGCATCAAGCTTTGTACAACGCGGAGCATCTCGTCGTCGGCGGGGAGTCACAGGACCAGCATCCCGGTAGCCAGAAGGTGAGCGCCGTCGACCAGCCCCAGGGAGAGGAGGACGAGTACGACGGCGAGGCCGTGACGGATTCCAGTTCCGAGGAGTAGCGTAGCAGGGCAACGCGCTACGCTGAACAGTCAGAGTCCAGACAAATTCCCAAAGATTAGGTTAAAGCTTTTGCCTAATCTAACTTTCTTCTTCTTCCTTGTGCAAATTCTCATATGATGGTGGTAAGAACTAAGAAGTAGTGATTTCGTGTTGGTAACTTCGGCTTAGTGGTGAACTGCTGTAGAGAAGTACTAGTATCAAGTATCAACAAGGAGGGGCAAATTAACGATGTCCAAAAGTTTTTACGTAATATGTCTCTGCTAGCTAGTATACGTAGTTTCTTCACTCCGTATTCCTTAGGTCATTGTTACAGTAACCCTTTTCTATTTTTCTTTGTGCTTGACTGCTTTCGTTTAATCCGTGCTTGACTGCTTGTTAATGCCAATTAAGTAGTACAAGTATTTGGATTAGAAGCTTTTAATTAGACAGGATTAGAGAGGCGAGGTGTTCGTGCGCTGTGGTTTGTGGCACTGGGACGTGGGCCCCGATAAAAGCGGGCATCTTCTATGGAGTCAAAGGGTGGCCTCGCTGACCGTGCGAGTGTGAGTGGGCCATAGCCTGCGCGAGTGACTGTCACTTGACTGGCACTCTGGGCCCACCGAACAGTTAAAATCAGCGGCCCGCTCGGCCGGTCCTGGCTCGCTGGCTGACAGTTGGGCCGCGCATGACCTGGACTATGGAATAGTGCGTACTAGGCGTATATTCGCAAAGCTCAACATACGTGAGCCACTGACAGGATCTTTCAAAAAAAACTAGCTAGAGAGGCCCACTACGCTTTGCCTGTGTAGACCTCGGGCAGCCTGTGCACAACTCAGCATGAAGTATTAAAGCTCACAAATCGTTGGCACGACGCAACTCTTAATGCGGTGGGGTACCGTTTGAAATATGTCACAATTATTCAATCAAAACAGCAATTATACATAGATAGAACCCAATATAGATGCACCATACATAATGATATAATAAATATGAATGAGTAAACTGTAAAGGGAAAACTAGAATAAAGTTTTGGATGTTGTATCTAATAGTTTTGTAATATAGCGGGTAGCAGGTACTGACCATCTCAAATACTCTTACAAATAGGATTAATGTATATGGGACTTGTCTTTGGCCTCAGCTATTTTTTCTCTCATCTGCTGCCTATAGGAGAAATTATCTTTGAAGAGATTTCTTGTTGCGCCGTCAGGTTAACTACAAAGATAGTCTGAAAACAACAATACTTAATTTGTTACTGAACTGAAGGAAAATAAACTAGCCCAAGCTTACAGGAGATAATCATACTATACAATGATACGCACGGAAATTAACTCTTGTAGGCCGTGTGGGGGCTTGTTAGGATATTGTCCCGTGGCGCAACTCGTTGTGGGTGCCAGGTAACATTTGCGTATGTCTCCTTGCGATTGTTGTAGCATACACGGTGACTCGGTCCCTACCAAATAAGATGAAGCTGCTCCCAACTGAACAAAGAGGAAGGTTATAGACGACACATGCCATTCATGTGTGCAATTTTGGAAAAAAAAAACAAAATTAAATTAAATGGTATAATGAACAAAAATTGTAAGTGGCAGATTAAGCACTCTGTTATTGTTAATAGCAAATATGCATTTATGCCGCTTCAAAGCTTTTAATCTCGTGCACACACCTTCAGTTGTGCGTATCTATAAAACAAGAAAGGTCAAATACAAATTGTATTGACATGTTCTTTCACGGAACACATTGCAGTGTTGTGTCCTTACTAAACTTTGAATTAATAGATCATCATGGTCTGGAAGAATGGATATGCAAATCAAGTCTAAGCACTTCTTACTGGTAACCTCGAAAGAAATCAAAGAAGAACGGGTATGGTAAGCCTTGCAGTTACTGTATTGAGACACGATAGTCTTCCAGTTATTTTATCCAAGACATATAAACTATCTATAGCATAAAAGGGCAAATATAAAACATTCTTGCAGATTTTGTCTTACAAATCACCTCGCAGCGTTGCTTCTCAACTAAATTGTTGCATGAATAGTCTACGAACTGAAACTAATTAGTAAAGGCTATGTACTTCGGTGCTTGTATTGTTCTTGAATTTCAGCAAGCCTCTCATCATTTCAGAGCGTAGAAACCTTTTTCTACGCAAGTGCATATAAATGAGCATACACCATCCACAAGCATGCAAACCATAAGGGCAAACAAGAAGTGTTACAAACTCTCGACTATGAAAATGTATGTAGAATGAGATAGGAAGATGAGCATGTGGATATCATGGGGATATGCTCATGATCTTAGGATGATGTGACAATTGGCAATGACGTTGAAGGTTTGCGAAAACAAGCGTTTTCGGCAAAGTTCAGGTTCTGTCAGGTCTCAAGCGGTTCGATCGCCTTGGTGGCGTCGACCGCCATGCCTCGTGAATTGGATCGCGGTCCGACCGCCGTAGGCGGTCCGACCGGTTGGGCGGTCCGACCGGCGCTCGATGAGCGGTCCGACCGCCATATAAGTGGCATTGGATTTTTGAGCTGGGCCAAAAATAGAGGGTGTAGGCAAGTGAGGAAATTCTACTGCACTTGGTCCCATAATTTTTGGAGCCTCCAGGCAAAAGTTCTATTCGTTTGAAATTTCCAGAGAGGTTGCGGATTTCGCTGAAATTTTGGCTAAGTCCCTGGGTGGCGGTCGACTGCACTTGCTAAGGCCGATCGGGGCGATGGCGTCGACCGCCAAGGGTGGCGGTCTGACCGATTTTCACTTAACTTGTCGGCCCGTGTGGAGGCGATGGTTGCTTGTTAGGTCAAGTTCATGGGTTTCATTGCATATGTGTTGCATGATGCATGTTTTGACTAATGTGGATCAAGTTGTGAAGAACTTGTTCCCGGTTTCGATTTGCTTGTCTATTGTTGTGCAGGTTGCTTGGTGGTCAACGACGGTCAACGGCGAGGATGATCGGACTAGGCTTGGAGAGCCGAGGTTCGTAACGATCGACGATGCGGGTGAAGTCATTGACTCAAGTATGGTGCAAGATGGACAAAGGTGACCGAACGGGCGGTTCGGTGCGATCGGGTTGAATCAAGCGCGCGGGGTGGTGCAAGTGCCATGGTGGTTTCGGTGGGAGCCGGATGGGAGAGACTTGCCGACATGATGAGAGCCGTTGGATCAACCTACACGTGGCGGAGCAAGCGAGTGCTTCGCACAATCTGGACTCGGTCTTCGGAGAAGGACCGAGAAGGGGTATTTTGGTAATTTTACCAAATACCGCCTTGTTACCTTTGCCAACCCGCGCGCAAGACGGTGCGTTGGAGAAGCGGATTAGGTCAAGAGGAGATGAAGACAGCGCTTTAAAATGCGTGCGTGTGTGACCCGTTTGTTTTGGGCCTTAACGGGAGCCCATTATGGAAACTCTTCTAGAAGGTCTAGGCCTCCACTATAAATAGAGGAGGGAGGTGGTGCACCCTCAACCCTTTCATTACTTGTAAACCCTAGTTTTTGCTTTGGTGCTTAGGAGTTGATAGTTGGAGGTTAGGGTTCTAGAGAGTTGGATTTGATTCGTGCTCATGTATTGAGTCTTTGTCCTCCATTGATGGAGTGGTCAGAAACCAATACCATATCAAATCAATCCAAAGAAAGTTCTATCAAAGATGAGTTCATTTGCTTTCTTTCTCTCTATTTGGTGATTTTGAGTCTTTCTTTGATCCGCGAGTTTTTGGTTGGTTTCTTGCTGTGATCTAACTTGCTGCAACATGTGGGAACCCATCTAGGATCATCTTGATCTTCAATCAACCACGAGCAAGTCTTTAGATCAGATTTTGATTTTTGCTCGGTTTTTGAACCACCTTCACTCAAATTGAAAAAGGTCTGAACTTTGGCAAGGATCTTCACGATCGTTGCTTGGAATAGGTTCCTGACATCCTTGAGAAGGTGTGTGTCAAGTTTCACGAACTTTGGACGCACGAATCAAAAGTTAGATCAATTTGCGTTTTAGTTTTTCGGGCTGATTTCACTATTTATTGGCATGGAGGTCTGACCGCCATGTATTGAGAGGTCAGACCGATTTCCAAAGGTCAGACCGATTTCTAGTTGGAGGTCAGACCGCCCAACTCATTTAGGTTTTGAGTTTTTATGTTTTTGAAGATTTTGCTTCGGGGTTTTGATTGGATTCAATACAAGTCTTCCGCTGTGCATGATTGATTGATCTTCATAGCTTACATAGCTATTGGAGTGAGATTCGTATTGAATTCAATTTTGGAGAAAAATAGATCGTGCTCCTATTCACCCCCCTCTACTCGCCTTTTCGGTCCAACAAGTGGTATCAGAGCCCGGTTAGTTCAATCTTGATCTTAACCGGTCACTGAACTTGGCGATGGATAAGTACTCCTCCAAACCGCATATCTTTGATGGGCACGACTATACCTTTTGGAAGAACCGCATGCGTGTCTTTCTTGAGAGCGAACCACGAGGTATTTGGGAGGTCGTCGAGATCCGCTCATCTTGCCTCGAGGTTGCTACACCGCCTCAAGCCCTCTTGGCTAATGACCGTAAGGCAAAGAATTTTTCGTATGGTGGGCTTGGTAGACAGAATATGATAGGATTTGCAATCTCGAGATCGCACATGAGATTTGGAAGACCCTCAAACCTATCATGAGGGTTCTTCCCAAATCAAACAAGTGCGCCAACAGTCTATAAAAGAGAATATAACAAATTCGAGATGCCCCGATGAGAGCATCGATGACATTTTCAATGCGTTTAACACGTTGATAAATCGATGAAGGTGTTGGTATTGAATTTACCCATGCGAAAATGTCATCCATCTCCGCCGCAATCAACACCGTGGAGTGGGAGATAAAGGCTACCGCCATTCAGAAAATGTCAACTTCTCGATCGACCTTGAGCGCTCTATAGCAAGCTCGGGACTCATGAGATCCGTAAAGTCGACCATTCTAAGAAGGGTAACATGGCTTTGGTAGCGCACCGCTTAAGAGAGCCTCGATGGGTCGTTTGAGTTTTCTTCCGGATTTTTCTTGCTTCTTTATCGCAATCCAAGAAGAGGATCTTGAAAGTATTCCCGAGCCGAGATGACACTTTTGATTAAGAAGTTCACAAGGGCCTATAACAATATGAGAAACAAAAGAGAGGCGCCCGTGACTTGTTATGAGTGTGGAGAGCTTAATCACATCCGGCAAATTGCCCCAAGTTGAAAGGTAAGAGCAACTACAAGGATGAAAATCCAGCTTGAAAGAAGTCTCGTGGACGCAAGTCCAAGTTTGATGATGCCAAGCTCGGGAAGGTCGCCAGGGTTCTTGCCGCTCTTGGAGATCGATCCTGAGCGATGTGGACTCGGGAGCGAAGAGGACAAGGAGGAGGAGCTCCTCAAGACAAGAAGGAAAGACCAAGGACTTTACAGCATGTGCTTCATGGTCGACTCGACTTACATCGATGACAACAATGAGGTATCTCCTTCCTATGATATTCTCTTTGCTAGATGCGAAACTGTCTATGAGCAAATGCTAGGTCAGGATAAAGCTTTAAAGTTCATCATGACTAGGAATGAGGAGTTAGAGTCACAAGTAAATAAACTCGCATTAGAACTTGTGAATGCTAAAAGTCTTGAATCTGATGAATGTTCATCTTGCCATGCTTTACATACTGAACTAGCTAAACTGCAATCTGCTCATGATATTGCTTTGCAACAACTTGAAAGTGCTAGAACTGAGCTAATTGATGTGAAATCTACTCCTTGTGAAAAATGCTTAGAGTCTAGCAAGTTGGTTGTTTCTGATGTGGTTGAATCTAGTTTTTGCTCTGTCTGCTTAGAACGTGAACGTAAAGTACATGATGTTGTAGAAGCAGCTAGAGCTAAATATGCCAAGCTTAAGGACAGTATTAATTCTGCTACTTGTGCTTCATGTGAAGCTCTTAAGCTTGAAGTTGCTCTTTATAAGAAGAGGCTTAACGCTAAAACTTGTGATTCATGTGTTAACTTTGGAAGAGAAATTGCTTACCTTAAGGACACATTAGAAAGATTCTCTGATGGTAAGAAACAGTTAAACATGATTCTTGACAAGTCAAAAACTCCTTATAAGAAGCAAGGGTTAGGATACAACTTTGCCCAGACAAATCTAGTGGCATTCAAATTTTGAAAAATGGCTTAGTTGAATTTGATACCCAACCTGCAAAGGTCACTTTCAAATCTGCAGGTTTTGCTCAACCATCTATTCAGTCAAAAGGTGCTTCTCCCAGTGGTACCAAGTACCATTGCACCTATTGCAAGAAGGATGGGCATTTGGTTGAGTTCTCACATGAGGTTGAAAAATGCTAAGAAAAATATTGCTAGAATGTCATCTAATCAACCTAGAGCTTTTGTGAGATATGGTAATTTAGAGAGGAAGAAACCTGGTCTAGGATTTGCTTCACATGCTAATCATTCTCATGCTCTTAGACAGGATAATTCTCATGTTAGAGTCACCATTGCTCATAACAGAATTTCAAATAGAATCAAGGATAGCACTTCGCTTTGCATACTACTCGCAGACGTGTGTCTCAGTACTGGGTTCCTAAGTCATGTTTAACTAACCCCAAAGATTGAGACACATCGATCTTTGTGCCTTGATTTTCGTGATCGCCGCGGAAGGAAGGACACGTGGTTCGTTGACTCACTGCTCACGCCACATGACCGAGACTCAAAATGGTTCACCTCCTTCGCGGTCGATAGGTGATGTCCTCATCACCTTTGGAGACAATACTCAAGGGCGGATTGAAGGAACGAGATCAATCGGGGTGAACGACAATTTCATCCTAAAGGACGCCGCCTTGTGGACAAGCTCGAGTTTAACTTACTCTCGTCTCCACGACTTCTTGATGATGGCTATGAGACTATATTTAAGAAAAATGCTTGTCGGTGCTTGATTCTGTTTGGTGAGCTCGTTTTGGGATTCATAGAGTTGCTAGGATCTTTGGAGCTGATTTTTCGAATCTCTTTTGGTTCTCTTAAATGTTTGTTTACACTTTCTTCCGAGTTCGCTTTGGCACCGACGTTTGGGGCACATTGGTTTTGATCATCCGACGCGAGTTAGCAACCTTAATCTCATGAGAGGTTTGCCTAAACTCAAAGCCGCCAAGGATGTCAGATGTGCGCTCGTAGGCATGGCAAGCAAGTTGCCCTCACACCCTTCGCTGACTTTGGTCATGACCGACGGACCGACGCTTGCTTCATATGGATACCGTTGGTCCCGCTAGGTTCGGTCAATTGGTGGCAAGTGGTACATTCTTGTCATAGTTGATGACTTTTTGAGATACACTTGGTGTTCTTTCTTGCTTCAAGGATGAAGCTTTTGGTCATTATCGTGATCTTGTTCTTCGCTTGGCTTCTGAACTTTCTGGTGCCTTGAGAGCAATCCGCAGTGACAATGGCACGGAGTTCAAGAATGTCTCGTTTGCCTCTTTTTGTGCCGAAGCGCAGACTGAGCATCGTTCTCTTCTCCACACGTTCCTCAACAGAATGGCGTTGTGGAAAGGAAGAACAGAACCTTAGTCGAGATGGCTAGGACGATGCTAGATGAGTATAGCACACCGAGGAGATTTTGGGCCGAAGCTATTGCTACAGCTTGCCATATTGCAAATCGTGTCTTCTTGAGACCATCTTTGGGCAAGACTCTTATGAGCTTCGATTTGGTAGAAAACCCTTTGTTTCTCATTTTCGAGTTTTGGAGCTAAGTGTTTCATTCTCAAGACAGAAAACCTAGATAAATTTGAATCAAGGACTTTGATGGTTTATTTCGGTTATCCCGCACATTCGAGGGGTTTTTGGTTTTAATGTTGAAACTAACATTGTCCAGAGACATGCAATGTCACTTTTGATGAGAGTAGCCCCGAGCTAGATCCGACGTTTGTGTGATACACAGTGACGTAAAGCATTTTTGTGGAGGAAGATGATGACGGTCGATACTTGTCCTCCACTGCCGCGTTGAGGCTCTGCCCAAACTCCGTAACTCGCACGATCGCTTCACCTCCAATTGAGGCTCTGTTGCATCTTCTTCATCGCCATACTGCGGAGGTTGAGGAGATCTCGTCTCCCGGCGCCCACTTCACATTCGTGAGCGCCATCCTCCTGGATCGGATGATTGGTAGTCTTCATGAGCGAGTCACTCGCCTGTATCACGATCCAAGTCTCGCTCTCATTCTCGCATTTGTTGCTTCTTTCGAACCCCGCGATATATCACATGCTTTATCCGATTCTAATCAAGTTAATGCCATGCATGAGGAGTTAGAGAATTTTGAGAGGAACAAGGTCTGGAACCTAGTAGAGCCTCCTAGTGGTCATAATGTGATAGGAACCCGTTGGGTGTTCAAAAATAAACAAAATGAGGACGGTTTTGTGGTTAGAAACAAGGCTAGGTTGGTAGCTCAGGGTTTTAGCCAAGTTGAGGGGTTAGATTTTGATGAGACATTTGCTCCTGTTGCTAGATTGGAAGCCATTCGCATTCTGCTTGCATTTGCTGCTTCTAAGGGCTTTAGATTATATCAGATGGATGTTAAGAGTGCCTTTCTGAATGGTTTTATAGAGGAGAAAGTGTATGTTAGGCAACCCCCAGGCTTTAAGAACCCCAAACATCCACATAATGTTTTTAAGCTATCCAAAGCCTTGTATGGTCTTAAGCAAGCCCCTAGAGCTCCTGTATGATAGACTTAAGACCTTTCGCTTAAGAATGATTTTGAGATGGGTAAGGTAGACAAGACCTGCTCATCCTTAGGCGTGGAAATGACTTCCCGCTTGCTCGCATTTATGTAGATGATATTATCTTTGGTGGTTCTTCTCATGCTCGTTTCCAGCTTTTTCGAGACCATGTCGAGGAATTTGAGATGAGCATGATGGGAGAACTCAACTATTTTCGAGGCTTCAAATCAAGCAATGCAAGGAAGGGATCTTCATCCATCGCACGCGAAGTACACCAAGGATCTCTGAAGTGCTTCGAGATGGGTGATCGCAGTTTATCGCCACTCCCATGGCGACTTCGATCGCTTTTGGATCCGGATGAGGAAGGAGAAGTCGTGGATCAACGCGAGTACCGCAGCATGATTGGCTCCTTCGCACTGACGACCTCAAGACCGGACATCCACTTCGCGGTTTGCCTCTCGCGGCGAGGTTTCAGCGTCTCCGAGGACTTCCCATCGCCAAGCCGTTAAGCGCATCTTCGTATTTACACTCTACCCTCCAAGATGGCATTTGGTTTTCCGCTCTTCGTCCTTGTCCATTCGGGGTTTTCGATTTCGATTTTGCGTCGTCGGCTAGATAGGAAGAGTACCTCGTGCACTTGTCACTTCCTAGATACTTCTCTTGTCTCTTGGTCTTCTAGAAGCGAGTCTACATTGCACAATCCACTGCTGAAGTGAATATGTAGCCGCGCTAGTTGTCAGAGTCGATTCTGTGGATGGTGTCCACTCTAAGGACTTTGGGTTGGCTTTTGATAGTGTTCCTCTTTTCGTGATAACACTTCGCTATTAACATTGCTAAAAACCTGTGCAACACTCTAGAACCAAGCACATAGACATTCGCTATCACTTTCTTAGAGACCATGTCGAGAAGGGTGATATTGTGTCGCATTTCGTGGAGTCCGAGGCTCGGTTATCGATATCCTCACCAAGCCTTTAGATCCAACTAGGTTTGCCACCTTGAGAAGTGAGTTAGGGTAATTTATCCCACGGGTTGGTTTGAGGGGGAGTTGTCTCTGTTCTGAACTTTCCTTGTTCATCTGAGCTTTTCTGATCTTTTCTGATACCTTCTTCTAGTGGTATTTTCTTTTGTTTTTTTTTTTGATCTTTTTAGGCTTTTTAAGTCTTTTGTGTATCTCATTGTATCATACTACATTTATATGAAAAACCAAAAAGATGCATTGTAATATAAGCTTTTATGCTTGTCTTTTAAAATTGATGAAGCTTTGCTTATTACCCTTTTGAGCTTTAGTATTTCAATTCTGCTCAATGCCATGTCTAGTTCTTTGACTTGCTAGAACTATCATGCTTTCACATGTGTAGCTACGTTTTTGCTGAATGGGTCAGAACTTTAAGACAACTTGAACTAAAAACTGCAATTTGTGGATGTTTTAGCTAGTTGCGCAATTAGTGCTCCTTTTGTGACATTGCCCCGCCAAAATTGTCTGTGTTAGATCTTGAATCTAGTATTGATCATTACTTGAGCTTCTTGTTCTTTTAAGAATCTAAATTTGCTCTTGTGAAAAATGAAAAATCAAATTTAAAGATTGTCTTGTGCTTAAAATGTGCCAAACTACTTTCACGAGACTGCATGTCATAGACATGAACTTGGAGGTAGTTTGATGATCCAGACGATCTCATGGGGACTGCTTGTCAAGATTGACACGAACCTCAAGATTTGTCGCCCTGGTAGAAGCTTAGGAAGAGTTTGTGGATGGCTCCTAGTCCAGGATCTTCTTCACTAAGATATACCTTTAATCAACTTCAATATTCATTGCAAATGAAAAACTGTTGAAAAATGGACGTTTGAGACAAATTGAGCAAAATGATTCAATTCAGACTGTTTGTCTCTTAATGTGGTCATTGTTAGCTTTTGATCTCACATTGACATTTTGACATGGCGAGATCATCTTAGGATCCTCGTTGATGAACTTGCTAGATTTGAAGCTTTGCTTAAAATGCTAAAATTCATTGCTTTATATTGAGTCTTCTAGCTTTAGCTTGGTTATATATGTCTTATCATGATTTTGCTAGCGCATTCAGGCTGATATGGTGTTTGTACAATATTAGAAATGCTAGTTTGTTCTTCTGGGTAATCTCCAAAGCTTCTTGTAATCAAAAATTGAAAAATACAAAAATATGAAGCCACTTAATTGCATTTTATGCATGCTCCTTCTTATGTTTTTCCCTCATTCTGCATTTATTATCTCTGGACGAGAGGAAGGTGTGATTCCTTGATGACTCCATTGTCAAAGGGGGAGAAGATATTTCGAGATGTATAAAGGGGAGGAGATATAAAAGTGTTAAAAAGGGGGATAAAATTGGAGATTTTGAAATTTTCTGAAATCTAAGGATCATAGTGAGGGGGAGTTTCATATTTGCATTCGTTTGATCGTATTGCCATTTCTGAACTTGAATTGCAATTCTTGAGCCTCACGATGATCAAAGGTCATATCGAACAATTGTTCCTTCATATGGACCTTAAGTGAGATTTTGACTCTTTCTGAAAATGAAGCTTTCTCGCTTTCTTTTGCCTTATCTCACTTGCCTATACTATTCTGCAGCCAACTTGGTCATTTCTATTGCTTTCTCTTGCATATGGACCAAGTTGTGCCTTTGCGCGAAAACGTCGAGTTTTTACTTTTCAAACCTCAAAATTTGCATTTGTTGGAAATTGCCAATGTGTTCATCAAGGGGGAGATTGTGGATATCATGGGGATATGCTCATGATCTTAGGATGATGTGACAATTGGCAATGACGTTGAAGGTTTGCGGAAACAAGCGTTTTCGGCAAAGTTCAGGTTCTGTCAGGTCTCAAGCGGTCTGACCGGCCTTGGTGGCGGTCACACCGCCCATGCCTCGGGTGAATTGGACTGGCGGTCTGACCGGCCAGGTAGGCGGTCCGACCGGTTGGGTGGCGGATCGACCGCGCTCGATGAGCGGTCCGACCGCCATATAAGTGGCATTGGATTTTTGAGCTGGGCCAAAAATAGAGGGTGCAGGCAAGTGAGGAGATTCTACTACACTTGGTCCCATAATTTTTGAAGCCTCCAGGCAAAAGTTCTATTCGTTTGAAATTTCCAGAGAGGTTGCGGATTTCATCTTGAAATTTTGGTTAAGTCCCGGTGGCGGTCGACCGCCTTTCATGGGGTCGGATCGCGATGGCGTCGACCGCCAAGGGTGGCGGCCCGACCGTTTTCACTTAACTTGTCGGCCCGTGTGCGGCGATGGTTGCTTGTTAGGTCAAGTTCATGGGTTTCATTGCATATGTGTTGCATGATGCATGTTTTGACTAATGTGGGTCAAGTTGTGAAGAACTTGTTCCCGCTTCGATTTGCTTGTCTATTGTTGTGCAAAGGTTGCTTGGTAGTCAACGGCGGTCAACGGCGAGGATGATCGACTAGGCTTGGAGAGCCGAGGTTCGTAACGATCGACGATGCCGTGAAGTCATTGACTCAAGTATGGTGCAAGATGGACAAAGGTGACCGAACGCGCGATTCGGCGCGATCGGGTTGAATCAAGCGCACGGGGTCGGTGCAAGTGCCATGGTGGTTTCGGTGGAGCCGGATGGGAGAGACTTGCCGACATGATGAGAGCCGTTGGATCAACCTACACGTGGCGAACAGCGAGTGCCAAGACATCTGGACTCGGTCTTCTGAGAAGGACCGAGAAGGGGTATTTTGTAATTTTACCAAATACCGCTTTGGTTACCTTTGCCAACCGCGGCGCAAGACGGTGCGTTGGAGAAGCGGATTAGGTCAAGAGGAGATGAAGACGGCGCTTTAAAATGCGTGCGTGTGTGACCCGCTTGTTTTGGGCCTTAACGGAGCCCATTATGGAAACTCTTCTAGAAGGTCTAGGCCTCCACTATAAATAGAGGAGGGAGGTGGCTGCACCCTCAACCCTTTCATTACTTGTAAACCCTAGTTTTTGCTTTGGTGCTTAGGGAGTTGATAGTTGGAGGTTAGGGTTCTAGAGAGTTGGATTTGATTTCGTGCTCATGTATTGAGTCTTTGTCCTCCATTGATGGAGTGGCTGTAAACCAATACCATATCAAATCAATCCAAAGAAAGTTCTATCAAAGATGAGTTCATTTGCTTTCTTTCTCTCTATTTGGTGATTTTGAGTCTTTCTTTGTTCCGCGAGTTTTTGGTTGGTTTCTTGCTGTGATCTAACTTGTTGCAACATGTGGGAACCCATCTAGGATCATCTTGATCATCAATCACCCACGAGCAAGTCTTTAGATCAGATTTTGATTTTTGCTCGGTTTTTGAACCACCTTCACTCAAATTGAAAAAGGTCTGAACTTTGGCAAGGATCTTCACGATCGTTGCTTGGAATAGGTTCCTGACATCCTTGAGAAGGTGCGTGTCAAGTTTCACGAAGTTTGGACGCACGAATCAAAAGTTAGATCAATTTATGTTTTAGTTTTTCTGGTGATTTCACTATTCATTGGCCTGGAGGTCTGACCGCCATGTATTGAGAGGTCAGACCGATTTCCAAAGGTCAGACCGATTTCTAGTTGGAGGTCAGACCGCCCAACTCATTTAGGTTTTGAGTTTTTATGTTTTTGAAGATTTTGCTTCGTGGTTTTGATTGGATTCAATACAAGTCTTCCGCTGTGCATGATTGATTGATCTTCATAGCTTACATAGCTATTGGAGTGAGATTCGTATTGAATTCAATTTTGGAGAAAAATAGATCGTGCTCCTATTCACCCCCCTCTAGTCGCCTTTTCGGTCCAACAGAGCAGGAGGGCATACCAGCGCGATGGGCCTCGCCGAGAGGGTGCAAAGGGGAGCGCTACTGACAGAGGTTGATTGAGCCTATCCCTACCAAAAAATTGCATTGTAGGCAGTCTGGTCAACTAACCTAAGTTAGTGTACCAATATAGATAGTCAAAAAATTAATTTGAAAGAGCTTACGAAGAAAATTTATAGCAGTGGCGAAAGGCTGACCTAATATTAGTTTTTTCAGCCTTGCTGTCATTATCTACTAAGAAAATAGGTAGATAGAGCTGATAGGAACACCCAGAAATATATCATAAATCTTGTTGTCACATGAGATTCAGGTCAACGAAGTCGTACATAAATTTTGGCGGATGGCCATAAACACCAGCAAAATAGATGGCTCACCACCTGAAGCAAAATATGTTTGGCACAATAATATTAACATCAAAAAATTATTTGGCCTGCTAGCAAAATCATAGCATGCCTACGCTTACGCCTGAAAACCAAGGACCCATCTGTTTCATAAACAACAAAAATATAAAAGCTAGCACTTACAATTTTAGTCTAAGGTCTAAACTACCATGGGGAGATCTATAGACGAACATGCAATCATTTGGTCCTTTTGATAATGATAAATCAGCGTATGAGTGTAGAGACATACATACTCCATTTTCTTCCCAGTTTCACGCTAAAAAGGGGAAATTTTGGAAATATGGCAAACATGATTGAGTTTGGCTAAATCATCTTTGACAAAATTGTTTTGAAGTGTAGCAAGCAAGACAATCTGCAGGCATAGTGAAACAGCAGGCAGTGTATGGGACTGTAAACATCAACCTATTTGTAGACTATTCTACTTTCTCATCTAACCGACAATTTTTGGTTCATTATGAAACCTAATACTTTGATTCACGAAAAACTACATGCAGATCTGAAACTAATAAATCCTTTCATGGATCTTAAGAAAGATGATATGTCTTAACGTTCTGCTACTCTTAGTGACACTCTAGCAGCACAATAGATCATATGAGAGGAATCGAGGAGAGTTACGCTGGGTTGACGGGTTTGCCATCGTCATCCTTGAATAGTTTCCTAGCGGTTTTTGAAATACTTCCAGAGGAGCTGCGTCTGTAACCATAGCAATGATATCGGAGTTATGTATGCGATGTTATGTCTGGCTATCTATTTGGTGTAAGAGAGCGGTATTTTTTTTTATGATCTAACAGAGATCAATAACGTAAATATTAATTGCACCGCTTAGAGCTGCTTCGTGGAGGAACATCTTCAATCTCTGATGGGGCTACATCTTGGATTGCCAACCTCTTTTCGGTGGACTTTAAGGGAGTGAGTTTCATTACCATAAAGCAAGATATGTGGAATCAGCGAATGATAGAGTTGTATACTTTTGTGAAGCAGGATACTTACCGTTGAATGTTCCGTTGATGGTATTGGCGCTATGAGCTTGTCTGTCTGAGTTGATAAAGGGCTGGCAGGACATTCTATTATTGTTTTAGAAATCTGTCAAAGGCCCTTGTCCCTGGCTGTGTTGTCCTGTTGTGGAGGCAGCTGCTCGTTGATGCGCAGTATGGAAGCTATCTATAAAAACCCAGAAAAAGTGAGGATAATGAAAGCAAAGACATGATCAGTATGTTGTATGTAGAACAAATTGTATGACAATATCTATGTATAGGCAGGAATAGGACAGGGCAGCGTTAAAATGCAGTAAGGAAGTGTTTGGATTGAGGGTTTAACTGGGTTGAAGCGGGTTCGACCCAGGTCAACCCGTGTTTGGATGAAAAATGAAGTGGGTTGGGTTGGACCCAGTAGAGAATATGCTGTCCAGATGCGGGTTGGATGGATTCCTCCAAAACGAGCGGACCACGCGGACCCGCATCACATGCGCTTGGCGCCGGTCACCCCGCGACGCTATCCTCACCTCGCTGGCTGCTTCTGCGAGGCGGGCGCAGGCGGCCACCGCCGCCTCCCAGATCCGCGGCGCCAGCCGCCTCCCAGTCCGGCGGCGCCAGCTGCCTCTCCCTCCTCGCTGCTCCCGCTCGTGCCTCCCATCGCCGGTCCTCGCTCCCCGCCGCCTCCGTTCTTCCGCCGGATCCGACACCGCCCTCTCCCGTCACCTCCACCGCACGGTCCTCCTCCTCCTCCAGCCGGTCCTCCTCCCGCAGCGCCGCCTTCACGGTTGGGCCTCCACGACCGGCCATCTCGCCCCCGCAGCCAAGGTAAGAAACCCTAGCATGTGAACTCATCTCTCGTATTTGGTAGAAATTGGAACCCATGTTTCATCTTGTGTGGTCTACAAATTTTAACTTATTTGCTATGCGATTTTGAACAGAACCAATGTCATGGCTGCATTATTGGTTTAAAAATCATTCTTGTATTGTAGATGGATAAGAGGACCAAGATTGTAACTTTTGCAGCTGCTGCATACATGTTGTTGTCAATGATGGCCTTGATTATTCAGACTAGAAAACGTAAGCGTGGTGCAAGAAGGATTGGTATTACCTATGGGCCTATGGAGGAAAGGGATAGGATTAGACTAGAATATCTAAACAACAAAATTTGAAGGATGATACAACTTGTCTGAACATGTTAAGACTTAACAGAGACAAGTATTTCCGGTTTTGCAAACTTTTTAGAGATCGTGGTTTACTTAAAGATACCATCCACCTGTGTGTTGAGCAACAAGTGGGTATGTTTCTAAACACTGTGGGACATAACCTTAGGAATAGGTTAGTTGGAACTAATTTTGATAGATCGGGAGAAACAGTGAGCCGCTATTTCAACAAAGTATTACGTGCTATTGGTGAGCTACGAGGGGAACTAATTAGGCCCCCGTCTATGGACATACCAAGCAAAATTGCAGGGAGCTCCAGATGGGAACCAGAAAATGAGTTGCCACCTGACCTATTTCAGATCCTAAATACCTTTCCTGGTTTTAATTCGGTCCATGTATCTGCATACTATCTTCATTTGTGTTCCAACCCTACTATTGCTAAATCTTTCTATAACCTGCCATACGAGAACCAGCTTCATTGGTTTTCAATGTTCATCAGTGAAAAGTTTCCTGGAGTGTAAGGGTGATGTTGGATGAGTGGGGTGTTTCTTTTGGTACAACTTATCCAACCGTGTAAGCCTTGAACTTATATCATGTAAGGCTTGAAGCCTTGAACTTATATCATGTAAGGCTTGAACTTATGTAATGCCTTGAACTTGCTTTATTTAAGGCTTGAACCTGATGTGTAAGGCTACATCTAATTATTATCATGTAAGGCTTGGACTTATGTAATGTCTTGAACTTGCTTTATTTAAGTAAGGCTTGAACCTGATGCATGGGATTCTGTACGTGTCATTGCATATTATTTTCCTTTCATGAATATGCTTTGAACTTGATTGGAAGTGAAGATATTTGCAATGTGTGGTAATCTCACCAAAGAGGTGATAATATTCCCTGCCAACCCTCATCCCTCTAACCAAACAAGGAATGGAACCACTGACCCCATCGTATCCTCCAACCAAACAGAAAATTGGGTTGAACCCATCCCTGTAACCAAACACGAGATGGGTTGATTCCAACCCAGAGAAGTAGGATGGACCCAACCCATTCCATTTGGCTCCCAAACCAAACACATGCTAAGTGATCATTTCAGTGGGGCAGGGAACGGGAATACTTTCTTGTGGTGTGTCAGAATCCTCAGTTTGATATCATCTTCCGTCACATAGAGCCACCTACCAGACAAACAAAAGTATTATGTTGCACATCATTAAACAGTGATATCCTAGCACAACTAACGCAAAATAAATACAATTACCTTTGATTGTTTTCATCCTCAATTAACCCCCATAATTTTTCATGCAAATCACTGCAAGGAAAACAAATTTATAGATTATATCGTGTTTGTGTTAGGCATAGTAACATAGCATAGAGTACGCTCTATGGAGAAGTCTACAATTTGCAACTGCTACCAACCTTATACCTCACTTTTACTGTCATCTACTTCACTCATTTCCTTTAGTGTATCCCTCTCACTCTCAAATTGGATGCTCTCAATCTCACATATGGTGGAATCACACAGCTCACAATTTTCAACACTCTCACTCAATTTGGCTACGTGACTCTCATCCTCACATGGGTTTTGAAGCATTTCATCTTACATTAATCGTGGGTCAGCAATGGTGCAATTGCCATAAACCACGATCTCAGTGGATAAATGGGAACTAAAGAGTCAGCGCAGATTCAATGGATGGGCTTGCATGTCTTTAAGTCTCTTTTCCACCTTTATAGCATATTTCACAAGATCTTGCAGACTACGAAAATATTTATCTTGAAGTGCAGCAATGATCTGAAAATTCTAACCTGCTTTGAAGTATTTCTTTTCTTGACATGCACTAGTGATATTAGCACGGCACATTGCATGATTCATCTCATCGTAGTAATCTTGGACAACTTTACATCCTTGTGTAATGTTCTCCACATGGTGTAGTAGTTCCCGCTCATAATATGATGGAACAAATTCTCTTCTCATGGTCCATTTTAAAGTGAACTAAGATGTAATGAATCATTTCCCACTTAATTGCTGCCACTAACTAGAGGCATAGTCCTAAAAAAACATAGTGGCTACCCTCACTTCCTTGGCTTCTGATTCGAACTTCTGGGATTCAAGCTCGAGCTCCATGTCTTGTACCCACTCAAGATACTCCTCTGGATCATTACTACCATAGAAGGGAAGATACGTATACTCGCGATCTGCCATGGTTAGTAGCAAATAAAAAAATATGTAAAATTTTGTGACAATCACTCAATCTCACTCTTTTCTCTCTCAAGCAAAGTTCTTACCTTTTTGAAGCGAATTGAGGCCAAACTAAACTTACACTCGGTAGTAGTCACAACAACATGGTGATTGTCAAGCGAATTTAAGAGTGTTCACAATTGCACAACAACGGTTATTTGGTGGAGCTTGGTATAGAAGTGTATATCCTAGCAATCTGAAATTCTTGTTGTTGTAAAGCTAATAATCCAAGCTAAAATACTTTGTCTAAGTGCTGATCCAAAAGGTTTAAGTGAAGTATATGGACACGCAAATATCAATGTGACTCAATGCAAACAAAGGAATAAGCTAGTGAGATACAATCTAAAATTGAGATAAAAACTAGCTTATTTTTGCACCAAGTACTAGGAGAGACGCTAGCCAATTGCAATAATATGAAATATAAGGGCACAAGATTGCTCAAAGAAATTAAATACACAATCTGAAATTTATGAACTAAGGTTATCCTTCTCCCAAGTTTTGGCCAACATCTTCTTCTCTTTTCTTTCTTTCTCTCTCTCTTTTTTTTTACTTCATAGCCATGGCTTTTTTTTTACTTGTGTCTTTTCTTTTCTTTCTTTCTTTCGTCCTTTTTTTGTTTGTTGCCGAAACTAGGGTTTAAGCTTCCCTTGTACAAGCTTAAATTTTCAGCAAGTGTAAATAATTCAATGAACAGCTCCTAAGCAATTATCAAAGACCAGTCTCAAAGATGAAGAGAAAAAAAATCAGCAAAAAATGTTCTGTGCACTGTTCATTGCATGGTACTGTAGCTCAGGTTGGTACTGTAGCGTGCGGGACCATGCGCGATGCTGCTCGCATGTACTGTAGCACATGGTACTATAGTGCACGAGGGCAGTTTTTTTTTTGCGCTGGCTTTGAGGTGTTCGAAACCAACAAATTTTAGGGTTTAGATGAAACACACAAGGATTAAGCTACGCAAAAGGAATACTTAGATCAGCACTAAACAAAACTTCTAATGGATCAAAACCTAACTAAACTCACAGGAAATAACAGATGCAAAAATTCGGGTTTAGAATTTTTGTGTTGCAATTTTTGGTTTATAGACTCTAGGTATTAAGAACAGCAAATAAAATTAATCTAAGCTAGGGATAAGTAATCCTACCGAGTCAACCGCGCTCTGATACCAAGATGATACGGGGTCGCCCGATCTTCTCGATGTAGGATCAAGATACTCACGTGTAACCTCTCGAATCGTAGTGATCTCCCATTGCCAATGCAAGAACGAACACTCTTTAATTCGCGAGAACACACGCGCCAGACTTCACCACCACCAAGCGAAGCCCTATCGCGTTCCCAATTCCCAGCAGAAATGTTGAACAATCTCGATTAGCAAGAACTCTCAATTTTCCCCATTGATGCCATCGGCGATCAAGAAGAAATCAATCTGTTTCTTCGTTTTAATCCAATAAATCTCGTCTGTTTTTTACAATGGGAAGGCGGCGGCTACTTAAGACGCCCCAGCCAAACCTTATGCACACACGCTTGCATGGGCCCTGGGCCGGCTTTGAGTTCGATAATCCATGTTTGGTTCGGACTCTACATGGCTTGACCGAAACCACAAGTCTTGACCGTAGCTTACTTGGCATATTAGCTGCCCAACCGGCTTGACCGTGACTTGCTTTGGGTTTCTCACGCCATGGACTTTCCCTTCATGCAGATGGGCTTGGACTTGATGACTACATGGGCTGGTAATGCCTCTCCATGTTCTTCAAACCTAACAATACACAAAAAATCAGCATAAGGTAGTATATTGTCCTCATCAATAGAAGGCATTGCATTAAGAAATAAATTCACCTGTTCTTTTAATAATTTGGCATGTGCTCTTGTAATAGGTCCAAATGGCAGATTTGGAACTTCAACACGTGTAGCTTGTTCTGTAGTAGCAGAAGATGGTAAAGAGCTAGGGATGTCCTCATCAGAGTTGGTCGATTGAACGCTGAACCTGTACATAGAAAGATGTCCCTGCTTAATCATTTATTGCAGGAAAACATATGTAAAAGAAGAGTTCATAGAAAGTGTCTAGAAATAAGTTCACTTACCAACATTGATGTAGGTGTCTGAGGCCCAACTCTATTGTTCTTATTCTTCGACTTAGAAGCCTTAACAAGTTTTGCAGACAATGTAGTGAGCAGTGGACTGACAGTAAATCCAGGGCTGGTAATCATACATTCACTTGACTCAACACATCATTTTCTTCAGACACGGCTTTTCTTTTTAGCTGTAGAAGAGAGGACCTATGTTATATAGTGATCAATAAAAAAAAACATCCCAAGAGGAGAGATGCCTATCATCAATGATTTCAGAATTTGCAGAAAATGCATCATCTTAAGCTGCTAAGGACATACTAATACTGAGTCTGGACAACCGAATTCACAGATGTAATCTACTAAGCAACTAACCAATACCATACTGCCATCCTTCGTGGCACCAAATCATTATACCTCATAGACACAACAAACTCAGAACCTAAATTATTTCATCAGTTAGAAATTAGAAGAACTGGTGAAGGTGAACAGAAGCATTGTCTGCATAGTGTACTACGTATCCATTTCGAGAGAACCATATGCAAGCAACGGGGCAGGAAATCGCATGCCACTGGAGGAGAAAACAGAGTGAAAACGCAAAACAATAAGAGAACGAATCAGAAAAACACAGAAGAACTGGGTAAAAAAATTTGCCAGTGGCTAAACAACAGACCTTAGTCGCCGACTGAGGAACAGTAAGTCGTGGGCGGAGGCCGGAAGCTGGGAAGACGAAACACGCATGGCCTCTCTCACAAGCTCCGTCGAGTGAAGATGCAAGCAATTTGGGCGTAAACCAACCAACTCAGAACCTAAATTACTTCATCAGTTAGAAATCAGAAGAATTGTTAAAGGTGAACATAAGCACTGCCTCTATAGTGTCCGTATCCATTTAGAGAGAACCATATGCAAGCAATGGCGCAACAAAACGAGTACCACCATAGGAGCAAACAGAGGGAAAATGCAAAACAATGAAAGAAAGGAAGCGGAAAAATGCAGAAAGAATTGGGTAAAAATTTTTGCCGGCGGCTAAACAATAGACCTCAGTCGCTGGCTGAGGAATGGTGAGTCGCAGGCAGAGGCCGGAAGCTGGGAAGACGAAACACGCAGGGCCTCTCTCGCAAGCTCCGTCGAGTGAAGACCCAAGCAATTTGGGCATAAACCAAGCAACTCAGAACCTAAATTATTTCATCAGTTAGAAATCAGAAAACTGGTGAAGGTGAACAAAAGCACTGCCTCTATAGTGTCCGTATCCATTTAGAAAGAACCATATGCAAGCAACATCGTAGCAAATCGCGTACCACCGGAGGAGAAAACAGAGGAAAAAAGCAAAACAATAAGAGAAGGAAGCGGAAAAACATGGAAAGAACTAGGTAAAAAATTTCGCCAGCGGCTAAACAACAGACCTCAATCACCGGCTAAGGAACGGTGAGTCGCGGGAGGAGGCCGAAAGCTAGGAAGACAAAACACACATGGCTTCTCTCGCAAACTCCATCAAGTGAAGACGCAAGCAGTGGATCTATGCATAAACTGAGATAGTCAAGCGCATCGGTGCAGCAAACAAACACACGACACATCCGAGAAGAAGCAGGACGAAGGAGAAGCACGACAAGAATCCTTTCTTCCCCCAAACAAAATTGCACCCGAAAAAATCGTAGGCCGACCAAGAACCAGCAGGGGGAAACAACACGGGGAAATGAAACCCAAAGAAAGCGAAACGAGGGAGGAGAACAACGTAGAGAGAAGCAACAAGCAGGACAGGCGGTGGCAACCCAGACGAAGAGGACGAGCGGGCGACAGAAGCGATGGCGATGGGGAATTGGAGACCAAAGGCAGCGATACAACCAAGGAGAGAAACCAAGAAGACGTTTTGGGAGTAAAGACTGAGCGGGCGCATAAGAAACGAGAAACCTACCATGATGCCGAAGGCAATCGGACGACAGGGACCAAAAAGACGAAAATTGAACGGCTCAGAGGAAAAAAAAAGAGTACTGAACGGCTCAGAAAATTGAACGGCGAATCCTTCCCCTCCTAGAAATAGAATATCTGCGTGCATTACTGTATCTGGTTCGGGTCATCCGTTTCAGCCTTACAGCTCTACTCCCAAGGCAAGTGTTCTTGCGAGAAAGGGCACAAAACTTTGTTTGTTTTCCCCTTTGTCCAGACTCTAGAGGTTGGAAAGTCTTTGTTGGGACGAGGAAAGGTGTTGTGCTAGTGTTCCGATTTCGATTACTCACTCTTCTTTACATACAGAGTTGATAAGTACAGAACTTTGTTATCCAGCATTCCAGATCCACTTAATCGATCAAACAGTCTAGTGTTGGATGATGCCTTATTAGGTGTCGTAGCAATCACATAAGATTTTTTTCACATAGCATTTGGCTTAAGGTTCATTTGACTATGTAAAAGGTTTTGGCTTTTGCCCCATTCTACATCCATTTTAGAACCTAATTACAGCACCACCAGTGGCATTTTACCAGGTGTTGGCCCCTTCTCACGGGGTAGTCAACGCCAACGGGCAGCCGGAGCCAGCGGCCGAGTCAGAACACGGCCACACACCCCATGGCACGAAGGCGCGACGTCTCGTGCGCACGCGCTACGACACAGTGTGAGTGAAGGGCTAAGAGGCCTGAAGCCAGTGCGCGAGCACCGTGCCGAGAGGCGGAACACACGCAATGGACGGAATGAGCGTAGCTGCACGGGGCCGGGGGGGGACAGGGCTACAGTGCGGATGCATATGCATGATAACGCGCAGTGTTGGGCCGTGTCCCTGTGGCGGGTTGCAACGGCAGCGTGTCGTGGATGTCTCTCAATCCGTTCGGCATGGCACGCACAGGCCTCAGGGAAAAGCGTGACGGTGCGCTGGGCCGTGGATTGGACCGTGGATTTGTGGGCGGAGGCCGGAGGGTGCGCGTGGACTGCAAAGGAGGCACGGCGCGATGACGCGCAAAGAACTCGAGTAGACGAGTAGTGCGCCGTGTGTGTGCGCGCGCGCGCGCTGAGTGGACGGCGTCACGGCAAGCGGCGAAGTGCAGGTGAGCACCGCTGCACCGCACCGGCGCCGGCGCATATACGACTATGTCAGATTTGTACGTGGATGCATGGCAAAAGAGGTGATACGCATGTGCAGCGTTGGTCAGTGTACGGATGGCATACCTGGCATTTTGGTGTTGAACAAAGGGCTGGTCAAAGATGCATCTGAAGAAGTTTTCCTAGCTTCCTACTCTGTAAAAGGATTCATACTATTTTGGCATTATCTTTCGATTCTTTGGACTGTACGAACGTACTTTTTTGGCATTATCACTAATTCACTAGCTTATTTCAAAGATGAAAAGATGTATAGTATATGGCCGGGGTCGTTGTAGAACACTAGCACAGAAGCATGCGCCCGCACTTAATGGGCTAACATTTTTCAGTCACAACTCACGAGCTTTTACGCGATTCCTGTCACATACTCACATATATAGGCTCTTATTCTTGGGGCAATCAATTGCCAAAACGCCTGGTTCGTCGGATCGACACAAAAAAAAAAACATCTGAAATGTATCTTTTACTCTGTGTCCCTCTTCTTTTCAAAGGCAACGTAACCTTATCATACATGTGCATGGTCCTGTTGTTTTTATACTTGTTTAAGTACAGTAGACCCACCATTTAGTCGACTTGTTTTGAGTAAATTTTGCTCATGCAACTATTAAGTGTTTCTGATGTGTTACGTTTTAACATCAAAACTAGAATCTGACTGCTGTAATGGCATTGATTCAGTATGTATCTGCGTACGCTACATGGTAACATAGCTTTGAGCCTTTGACTACGAAGTCTACATGAGCCAGTACAGCTTATAAATATGACCAGGCAGTAATAAGTCATAACTTTTACCACGTGCATTGTCTATCCTCATCAATGCCGTTATACCAACCAGCATGCATAGTCGACGTACCAGTGTACCACCTCATTTACTAGCTGCTGGCCTGCTGCAGAAACTTTGGACAGGCATACTTATTTTGAAACCTAACGCGCTCATCAAATATACATACGTTCAGCAAACTTTGGACAGGCACACTTAATCAGGTCCATTTCTTGTCAAGTAAACATGCCCACAAATATACATACTCCATGTGACATCCTAGCGTCAACAAACGTCAATCGGGGACATATATATGCACGTATGTACGTCTAGCTAGCAAGAGATCATGTCGCGGATCATGCCTGTACTTGCGGAGACAGAAGTCCAGTATCCGGCGTTGGCACCCAATGAGATGTTTTTCATGATTGAATAATGGAAACAGAACAAACTAATACGCTTCTTTGTGTACACTACATGATAGCCCTTAGTCCAAATAATTTGGAGTAATATTCGGAGCAAAACACTCGATCGACTCGTTAACTGAACATAAACTTATATGGCTAAACTCGACCGCAATCGTTCATCTCTTGCACGCGTTGTCTTCTTCAAGAGCAGCACCGATCAAACGACGTGATCGGTGATATGTTGGCATGTTGCCATGCATCAAAGCACACATGGCATGATGGCACACGCACCCACGACCCACGTACCATGAGAAAGTATAGTTCTCTTACGTTTCTGTCACGGGGTACTTGTGGATGCACTCCATCCACGGCCCCAGCGCATTCCTCCCGTCGCGCCCGCCGGCGACGTCGTCAACGACGCCGACGCGCTCCCACACCAAGCTGTTCGCCTTCAGCCCGCTCCCGATGCCGAGCTGCCACACCGTGTCGCCCTTCCGGACTCTCCCCTTGGCCTCGAGGTACGCGAGTTGGTACCACAGCGACGCCGCCGACTGGTTGCCGAACCGGTGGAACGTCATGAGCGCCGCCTCCATCTCTTTCTCGCCCAGACCGAGCCTCTGCCCCAGCCTCCATATCATCGGCCTCCCGGACGACGGCAGGCAGAAGTGGTCCGCCGCCGCGCGGAAGTCGGGCATCGGCACGGCGGAGTTGGCGAGCTTGTCTTGGCATTGCCGCATCGACAGAAGTAGCGCGGCCACGTAGCGAAGCTTCTCGCGCCACGGCAGGATGGACATGCTGAGCGTGACGAGGTGCGCACGCAGCAGCTCGCTGACCATGCGGCCGACGCCCTGGCCGAGGGTGAAGCCCGTGATGCCCTCGTCATCCTCGTCCCGGTAACCCGAGCGGTAGCTGCGGTCGTTGGCTATCTGGTTTGTGCGCGTCAAGCTGACGAGCCGGTACTTGACCGGCACTGCAGCCGCCATGCCTCGTTTGTTCGTCACGAGCGTGGCAGAGCAGCCGGTGCGGAAGTAGCAGTTGAGGAGGAGCTTGCCGTGGTCCTTGCCGCTGTACCAGCCGACCGTGACGATCTCGGCGCTGACGACGACCGCGTAGGACATGGCGTGCGCCCGCAGGAGGTTTCTCGCAACGTCCAAGCCGATGACGCCCGCGGCGCAGCCCATACCGGAGAGGTTGATGGTCTTGACGCCGCTGGGCATGCGGTAGTGGTTGGCGATGATGGCAGAGAGCGACGGCGTGGCGCAGAACCCGCTGCAGTTGACAATGAGCGCCCCAACGGCCGACGGTGGCACGCCGGTCTTGGCGAAGAGGTCGTCGAGGGTGGGGAAGAAGAGCATGTGCGCCTCCTGGATGGCGTCGGCGTGCGTGGCGGCCGGCGGGATGTAGTGCAGGGCCGGCGGGAAGTAGGTCTCGTTGCCCATGCCGCTGGCCTCGATGACCTTGGTCATGAACTCGACGCTCCCGTCGTCGAAGCAGCCGATGAGCTTGAAGTGCTCGAGCAGCGCGGCAACAGGGATGCGCAGCCGGCGGGGCGGCTTGAGGCACGAGAAGTCGACGAGGCCGATCCCCGCAGCCGCAGCGCGGCGGCGGAAGCGGTACATGAGCAGCATCGCGGAGACGGGGACGAGGTAGAGCGCCCCGTGCCGCCGCAAGGCGAAGACGAGGAGCTCGGCGAGGAGGCAGAGGAGGAGGGCAGCGACGCCGACGAGACCGTGGAGCGCGGCGACGAGGTGGTCTCTGTGAGCTATGTCCATGGCCATATCGTCGTCGGTGGCTATGTCAGTGTGCTGTGTGTGCGCGTCGCAGATGCCGTGCAAAAGGGGAGGTTTTATAAGGGTTCAGAGCAATAGCCGGCGGGTCGGCGACCACCACTGGCACGTGGGACCACGGCCGCGCCCGCGACGAACGATTTTGAACTCGCGTTGGTTGGTTTCTGTAGACGGCTTACAGTTTGATAAATTTTGGTACGGTGTCCGGTAGTGGCAGCGTGTGGGGCTGAGATGGCTTTAATACCGTGCCGACTCTGCCGTCCTCTTCGATCAGATCAAGCTATTGGCCTGTTGCTAATGCTAGCTCGCAGACGGTAACAAACATGCCACGGAAAATGAAATGATTCGAGTTTCAGAGAACGATTATGTGGTCACCACCACGGCGTGCAGAGATGTAATTGAGGGATAAATGTGGAGGAGCTAATGCTGAGTACAAAGCACACATGAGGTGCGTTTTTTTTAATAAAACATTTTTAATAAAATTACCGTAATAAATGTCCGTGTAATAAAATTACAAAAATAAACTTGTGGAGCTGTTTGAAATTGCTGCATGCCCCTATCGCCAGTTGGATTAGCGACAGGAACTCTGCCGCCTAACAAACAGTATTAAATGTCACTACTACAAAACAGGCTATAGAAGACACCCCATCACAGACGGGTTAATTTGAATCCGTCTGTGTTGGGTCTGTTGGGCGCAGCATTTGCTTTGCCGGCCTATCACAGACGGTTCTTACTAGTAACCGTCGTGATATATGATTATCACGACGGTTTATATACGTAATGCGTCAGGAAATATCACGAGCGCTTCTATTTATGAACCGCTCGTGATAATCCCCATAAAATGCAGACGGTTTATAAATAGAGCGCTGTGATATTTCCTGCATTTGTTCTTGATATAAACCGCTCAGGATAATCCCATATCACGCAGCGGTTGATTATAGATCGAGATATGTCCGCATGCTTCTATTTATGAATCCCCATAAAATGCAGCGGTTTATAAATAGAGCGTCGTGATATTTCCTGCAAACGCTTCTTGACATAAACCGCTCGTGATAATCCTCATATCGCATGCGGTTGATTAATAGAGTTGTCGTGACATATCACGATGGTTTTATTTATAAACCGCTTAGATATATATGCCTATCACGCAGCAGTTCATATTTTGAACCGTCTGTGATATCCTCGCGCTATAAATACCTTGAGTACCCCGCCTATTCCCATTTGAGCCGCCACCCGGATAAAAACCCACCCATCACACAGCGAGAGAGAGAGGAGAAGGGAGGAGAAGGAGAGGAGAGAGAGGAGAAAGGGAGAGACAACAATCGGAATAGATCGATTTGGTATTTTCGTCGTGAGCTCCGAGGGTAACATTCTTTATAACCCAATTGAGATATGGTAGAATATGCTAAACATCGCGTGTATAAGAGTCAAGTGGAGTAAACTTTTGTATCCGATGTAAGGGAATAGAATAATATTTTTCATTTGGTAGTTGGAATAATATTAAAGTTCGTGAGGGGAAGGAAATGGAGAGAGAGAGCGGTTGAGAGAGATTTTATTAATCTAATTTGACACTATATATTTTGTTACATGTGTAGCGTAGATGGACCAAACTCGATGTATGGTGTGAACCGTGTGAGTCAAGAGTACATTAATGGCGTGGTTGCTTTTAGAAGAGCCGCGAAGCGTGATATGTTGAAAAAGGGATAAAATATATGTACCGTCCATGCATTGATTGCGATAATCAAGATGTTAACCAACCCGCGCAGATAGAAGCACACTTGATTCAAGGGGTTTCAAAAAGGGTATACATGTTGGACCAATCACGGTGAAGAGCGACGGAAGTTAGTAATAACGACATCACGAGGAAGTCAACGATATGCCGGATGTCAACGATATGCCGGATGTAGATCGTGCTTTTGATGAGGATAGGTCACACGATGACAATGGATCGATGCTACGCGATGCGTAAGAGAACTACAAGTGAGAGAGAGTTTTGTAAATTCGAGCGCTTAATGGAGGACTCGGTGAGACCTTTGTTCCCGATCGAAGCCGGAATATACAAGGTTGTCAACCGTGATTGAACCGCTAAATTAAAAGCAAGCAATGGTTGGTCCGATAAGAGTTTCACGGCGTTGTTAGGTCTCCTAGCGGACATTCTTCCGGAGGGAAACGTGTTGCCCAACACCACCTACCAAGCAAAGAAGGTTCTTTGTCCATTGGGAATGGAAGTAGAAAGAATACATGCATGTCCGAACGATTGTATCCTCTATCGTAAAGAGTATGCAGACATGCATGTATGTCCGTGTGCAAAGCATCCCGATACAAGCGCCGTATCATCGCTAGGTTGAAGCAAGGACCTCTCGCTAAGATGTTGTGGTATCGCTCGTGATCCCACGTTTGAAGCGTTTATTTGCGAACTCAAAAGAGGCAAGATTGGTGCGTTGGCACTCGTGAGGACCGTAAGAAAGATGGAAAGCTAAGACACCCGCCGATTCTCGCCGGTGGAGAAACTTCGATCGGAGGTTCAAGAGTTCGGTGCGTAACCAAGGAACATAAGGTTAGGTTGAGTACAGATGGAATGAATCCTTTCGGTAACATGAGCAATGACATAGCACTGGCTTGTGAATCTATGCATGTACAACCTTCCTCCTTGGTCGTATGAAGCGGAAGTACATTTTGATGTCACTACTTATCCAAGGGCCAAACAACACGGGAATGATATTGATGTGTACCTAGCACCATTGTTTGGAAGATCTTGTGACACCGTGGAACGAGGGGGCAGTGTATGGGATGCGTACAAACGAGAGAACTTCACTTTACACGCCATGTTGTTCGCACCATCAATGATTTTCCGCCGGGTAACTGTCAAGCCTTGATAAAAGGAGCCAAAGCTTGTCCGACCGCTAGATGCTACATAGAGTATATGGCTAAACAACTCACGCAAAAATCGCGTATACGCTGCCACCGTAGGTTCCTTCCCGTGAGTCACCCATACCGAAGATGAAGAAACAATTCGACGGAAATAAGGAGGACGGTTCACTCCAAGGGCTTTTAGAGGAAAGATGTCTATGATATGGTTAAGAATATCGATGTTGTGCTTGGGAAGGGACGCCAATTAAGAACCCGTCGGAAGAACATCCGAAGAAGCGGTCAATTTTTGGGACTTGCCTTATTGGGAGCACTTAGAAGTTCGCCATCGCATCGACGCCATGCATGTGGAGAAGAATGTATGTGATAGCTTGATTGGTCTCTTCATGAACATTAGTGGCAAAACAAAGGATGGTGTTAACGCACGAAGAGACTTGGTCGATATGAACATAAGGACCGAGTTAGCACCGCAAGAGATCGATACAGATTTAACGCATTCTCCCCCGACTTGCTACACTCTGCCCAAGGCCGAGAGATATGAATCGTGCGAGCTTGCATGGTGTGAAAGTCCCGTCTCGTTACTCGCTAACATTAAGAAACTTGTTTCTATGCCGATTTGAAATTAATTGGTATGAAGTCGCATGATTGTCATGTGCCGATGACACAAATGCTTCTGTTGCAATTAGGAGTATCTTACCGAACAAGGTCCGAGTAGCAATCTTGAGGTGTGTTATTTCTTCAACTCAATTGCTCGAAGGTCATCGATCCCCAAGGACTAGATGCTCTACAGCCGAGGTGGTGACGACTCTATGTCATCTTGAGATGTATTTCCCTCCGTCATTTTTCGATATCATGGTCCATCTCATTGTTCACCTTGTGAAAGAGATAAAGATATGTGGCCCGTGTTCCTACGTTATATGTACCCGCTCGAGAGGTACATGGGAATTCTCAAGTCCTACGACGGAATCAATCTCGACCGGAGGGCAAGATCATCGAAGGTTATGCAACGGAAGAGGTTATTGAGTTCTGCGTCGACTATATGGCTCAGGTGGATCCGATAGGTGTGCCTCTATCTCGTCATGAGGGGAGACTTGATGGTATCGGGACCATCGGAAGGAAATCAATCACTCCCGATCTGGATACATACGCTCAAGCTCATTTCATGGTCTTGCAACACATGACCGAAGTGTCCCCGTACATCGACAAGCACAAAGACATGGTACGCCAACAGAATCCAAACCGGTCGGAGGTTTGGATCATGAGAGAGCACAACCGTCGGTTCAACGGATGGTTAAAGGTGCGAATCACTGGGAGGTCATCAAGTGATGATACATTGCTATGGTTGGCACAAGGGCTACAATTTACAATTGTCACATGGCAAGGATATGACATAAATGGGTACACATTTTATACGACATTTCGGGATAGGAAGAGCATACCCGCAGCGGTGTCCGTGATAGATGCATTCAAGACCGATGGGTGAGGAGCTCGTACTATGGGCAAATAGAGGAGATATGGGAGCTCGACTACGTGCTTTTCAAGATCCCCTATTTCGGTGTCGTTGGGTCCATCTCCCAGGTGAAGGTTGACAAGCACGGCGTCACTACCGTGGACCTTGAACGTGTCGGATACAAAGACGAACCATTCGTCTTGGCTAATCAAGTTGTTCAAGTATTCTATGTAACCGACCGCAAATAAGAAACGCCACGTAGTTCTTCATGGAAAAAGAAGGATTGTCTGAGTTGAGAATGTAGTGGACGAGGAAGAATACAATCAATTTGACGAGTTGCCTCCTTTCGAGATGGCATCGAGCTCGACGAAGAACCTAGTGAGGAAGCTAGCTATATGCGCTACGATCATCATGAAGGGCTATATTTTAATTAAGAATTTAATCCATTGTAATTAATTTATTCTATAACATCATGTGTTGTGGACTTGTAATCTCTCATATATTTTGATATTGATGTCAATGTGGACGCTCATCGAATCGACAATTGGTTTTTGAAGTAAAATGTGTTATGAGCTTGTCTTCATATATACTTGTCACGTGTTTTGTCATCTCTCATATATTTTGATATTGATGTGAATGTGGATGTTCATTGTAATTCATATATAGTTGTCACGTGTTCATTGTATTTGATAATTGTTCGATCTATCACGCACGGTTCTATAATATAACCGTCAGGATAATGAATCGCGAGCAGTTCTATAATAGAACCGTCGTGATATGAGATTATCTCGCAGCGGTTCTATTTGATAACCGCTCGTGATATCCCGACAAAACCAATAGGTAACTGTGATAAAGCTAATCACGACGGTTTAATACACAAACCGCTCGTGATATGAGTTTATCACGCGGTTTAAATACCGCCTCGTGATATGGAACGTATCACGCATTTGTTATTAGATAGAGCCGTTTATGATTAATTATCAAAGACGGTTTTAGTAAAGAACCATCCGTGATAGCCTCTTATAAGGTGGGAACCGCTAGGTTTTCTCACTCGTCCCTTTCTCTCCCGCACTCGAGTTTATCGCGCCTTTGCCTCCTCTAGGGCTCCCGCTCACCGCGCCTCGACTCGACACTCGCGCCCGACTCGCCGCCCGACGCTGCTGCTCCCAACCTCGGCGCCACTCCCGACCTCCCGACCTCGGCGCCACTCCCGACTCGGCGCCCACTCGGCGCCACTCCCGCGCCTCCGCTCCCGACTCGGCGCCCGACTCGACATCGCCGCCCGACCTCGGCGCCTCTTCCGCCGCGCGGCGGCCCCGACCTCGGCTTTAGTAAAACTTCCCTTTGGTTAGCTAAGTCGAGTATCTAAAAATGATGTGGGTCGAGAAAGGGAGGAAGGGGTTGGCCGGGTGGGAGGGCAAGGTTAGGATCTTCGGAAGGCTCTGGAGCCTTACCAAGTCGGAGTCCGGCCGGAGAGGCGTGTAGTTTGACTCCACTTGACTTGGTGTTTTAAGTCGTCTTGGTCGATTAGTCGGAAGTGCGATGCATCTCCACAAGTTATTAAATGTTTGGGCTTGATGTCTCTTGTAAGCTCAGAATTGCAGATCCTCGGCCGTGTTGTAGATGGCATAACGGTTCCAGACGATTGAGCACCGGTTGTAGTTCATCATCTCTTTTCTTTGTACATATTTTGGGCCTTGTAATCTCCTCCTCCTTAGGGCTTGTTTGGGAGGGCGAATCCCACCGGGATCTCACCCAATTCCAAAGAAAATTTCTTATGTGGTGGCAAGGTAATATGTTCATATCTAAAATCTTGGTTGAGCCATTACTTTGTTTCCTACCATCTAGGATCTTGATTGTCGGTTAGAGTGGACATGGGCAGCTATGTCTAATGATATTTGTTGTATGAAAATTTTAGATATGACATACGATATCCTATGCTAGGGTATAATAGAGTAGGCTAAACATTTGTAGCCTCCTTTTGCATTTCACTGGTTGCCCTTGATGTAATATGTCTAATGATATTTGAGACTAGCTCGAAGATATTGCAAAGAAATGAGTGATTCGGGTTTTGCTCGTGATGTTCATAGTCATATTCTGATAATTGTTTCAATAATTAATTCAGTCTTTTGAGCTCTATAATTGAGGTAGCTACCTGCACAATTCAGGCCTCTCACCTGAGCTAGGAAACAATTCCTCTTATGAGCAATTTGTTGTACATTCCAAATTTGGATACACTCCAGGGTGGATCGAAAGCTAAATATTTATGTCCTAGCCAATCACCATTCATACGCATACTATATATATTTTAACCCTCGGCCCTGGCCTGGGTAGTAATATATCTCAAACTAATTATATAGATAGCAAGTAAGCGAGATGGCAGAGGCACCATCTTCCCCGCCGTCGCCGACGCCGCAGATTGCAGAGGCACCATCTTCCCGCGCCGCCGACGCCGCAGATTGCGAGGCACCATCTTCCCACCGCCGACGCCGCAGACGACAATGACACAAAGCGAGATGGCAGAGGAGAATCAAGATGCCTGTGGGCCGACCGGTCATCACGAGGTTAGTCGGTTTGGGGTCCTCTCGTCCCAAGAGCTCGCCGCGAGATTCCGGACCATGCGGGATACTTGCAAGGCAACGGTCCCCATCACCACACCAAGGTGGAAGGATCTCGACGAAGAAGCGTGAGGCGCTACTGCGTGGACGTAACTATTACAAAAGTTCACTATCCCGAAGCGCATATGGCACGCGTGGAACGGACGGCGATGCTCACGATCGATAAATCGTGGAGGTCGTTCAAGAGCATTCTTGTCACGGCACGTGAACACGGTCGACGCCTTCGCAAGTACGGATTCTGACGCAGAAACATGGGACGCCTTTGTTGCTATGAAGACGACGCCGAATTTAACGAGCAAAGTGCGGCACACAAAGCTCTCGCACACGAAACACTCATCCGCATGCACTTGCACCGCGGATACGCAGGAAAATATGATGAATGGGCGGCGCGAGGACAACGCGTTTCGATGTCACGCACCGCGTTCCCTAGCCCGGTTAAAAGCGAGGCAAAAGTCTCGTCTTCGAAGCATCTCTTTCACAAACCCGCAGACGAGGAAGTGTCTCAACGTTTGGTAAGTATGTCGAACTACCTAGTTAATAACTCCATATATAACTTCATAGTGTCTATAATAACATGATGACTTCTTGCAGCGTGAATTGTCTGCCCAAACTTCCCAAGGCTCCTTCCATGTAGACAGGGAGAAGGATATACTCTCTACGGCCCTGGGAAACAAGGACCACCCGGGTCGCACGCGAGGTCTTGGGGTTACCGCACCATGGAGTCATGGATTCGCAGACGACTCATCGCACGCATGTGAGTAGGAAGAGATCTAAGGCCGAGCGTGAGGACCGGTTCGCATGCATGACCGAACATTTTGAAGGAAAGTCGCGGCAAAGATTGCAGATCAATTGAATCAACTCCTCACCAAAGCAGCAATGCAAGCCGCCTGTTAATTTGGGAGCCACCCGCCGACATCGAGTAGTGTCGCGCCCACGCATAATTCGACATGACGATGTCCACCACCGATAGACGAGATCAAGGTAATGTACATGTATGGAATGCAAAGAAAGATAGACCTATAGGACACTTTAGCTAATTGCGTATCGTTTGTAGGAGTCGACGGCCGCAAGCTCGAGTGAGGTTAGTTGGGTCCATTTCTATTGAGGCCGCGGGGATGGTGCATCCATACCGGGAGGGGCGAAGGCAAAGATGGTGTCCAGTGGCGCAGGTTACGCCAGGTGGAGGTGGACATGGTACATGAACATTTCATGGCCGCCCCACCGAGATTCGCCCGAACGAAGAGATCACAACACTAGGGGATGCCGTGCACGTTTTATCCAAGGCCCAAGAAGGACATCGCCCTGACCCAAAGAAGGCCGCGATCTCAACACGACTATTCCTCTCCGACGGGACCCTCCATGACTCCACCTCATATTTCGCCTCGAAGGCCACCTTTCGGTTCCCTTGGAGAAGACATCGAAGGAACAAGAAAAGCGTGTCACCGTGATCGGTCCCGAGTCGCTCGCAAGAAGACGCCGCCAATGCTTAATACCAAATCGGCGCCTCAAGTCCGGCAAGTCGGGAATATCCGCAAGTACATCCTCGAAAACCGCTGTGCTCCCCGCAGATTGGGGCGTGGCTGGATATGCTTGTCGCTTTGCATGCCGGTACTTGGATAGGACCCAAAAGGAGGGTGCGATCATCGAATCACCGCCGATACGAGGATAAGCATTTCTTCAACGGACGAACCACTTCGCCGTGGGCTTCAACGACCTATATGACCTATTCAACCTCGTTGGCCTTGACGCCGCTTCTACGATGTTGGACACCGTAAGTGCATACAATCAAGTTCTACATTCACGTAATACCGATAAATATCACAACTCATTTCTTATGTACGGATACATGATGAAAATGTCCGGCCGAAAGAACCGGTGGGTTTCTCGACCCACATGTGGTATCATTGCAAACCATCCAAACAGCACTCGCCCTTCGCCGAGAAATACATAACACGTGCATTGCTTCGTCGCAGAACACGAAGTACATCGTGGTGCCCTACAACCGTGGGTAAGTGTCACTACTTGCTCTACTTTATACGCAGACGAACTCAGTTTAATGACTATAGTGACATACATGAGTAGGTACCATCGATCCTTCTAGTCATCATACCAAAGAGGAACCATGTGATATACCTTGATTCCCTAATCCGCAACAACCACGACTTCAAAGATTCTAGGAGGAATACTCATGTGTATGCTCATTTCCTTCATACATAACTCTATTTTAGTCTTCATTAGTTTGAAATGGTTGAGGATAAATTTTTGGAATCATGTAGGTCGCTCATCGACTATGTTGCCAACAAAGGAATATACGATGGAAAGAGCGCCCAACTAACACACAGACAAAATTTCTCGTACGCGCTATAATACGATAATCCTATATCATACTTCATAATAACGCATCTCGAATCGATATATGTAATTCTATTTTTGCAAAGACGCCAAAGAAAAAATGATGAGTTATGTGCAATCTACGTTTGCCATCATATGGACCAAATCATTAGAGCTAGGAAGAAGGATCCCGAGGTTTGTGAATCTCCAAATAATTATTTTCTAATTATAAAATTAAATATATATATGCATAACACTTTACTCTTGCTAGCTTATGTGGCTTGAATATAGAATTAGATGGACTCCTTGATAATGAGATCAAGGACATTCGAGGAAGCTCTGCGCTTTATCATATCGAGATAATTAAGGACACCGAGAATTTCACTCACGCCGATCGAGCGCATCACCCGCCGCACTTCTCAACCACCGCAAACAATTGACTCAATTGTAATCCAATTTATTTTGTAACAATACTTGAACAAATGTGATCTTTTGTAATTTATTTTGAGTAATGATCGATTCGGTTTGTCGACAATTGATTATCCGTGATGTATCTGCTTTTTTGTATGCTTGTTTTCAGAGGGCATGGCTAGCAATTCTCGATGCTAGCCAAAAATCGTAAAAATGTAGTTAGTTTAATGAACTATCACATACGGTTTTTATAAAAGCGATGCGTGAAGACAGAGTATCACGAGGCGGTTCTAAGTAAACGCTCGTGAACTCGAGTATCACGAGCGGTTTTAACAACGAACCGCTCGTGATAATCGACTTCACAGACGTTTGTGTAAATAACCGTCGTGAAGACAGAGTATCACGCACGGTTTTACATAGAACCGCTCGTGATATTCGACTTCACAGACGTTTTGTGACCATAACCGCTCGCGATACTCGTCTTCACGCACGGTTGTTGATAAAACCGTCAGGATATTCATATCACGACGGTTTATCGACCGCTGCGTGATAACCACCTGTTATCACAGACCTATTTTTCCAGACGGTTCGAAAACCGTCTGTGATGACGGTTCCGAACCGTCTGTGATGGCTTTTTCTGTAGTAGTGTGTTTATGTCGCTATTTGGAATGACGATTTCGAAACAAATCGACATTCCAAATGACGATTTTGAAGCAAATCATTATTCCAAATTGCGATAGAGGCCCGTAGCTCCTGTCGTCATTTGGAATGGCGATATAAATCCCCTATAAAAGCCTAAAAATCTGCTAAAATTCATTTTTAATAAGAGAGAGAGAGAGAGAGAGAGAGAGAGAGAGAGAGAGAGGAGAGGAGAGGAGGAAGCTAGCGAATCGTTGTCCGTCCATAGCGGAGAAGGGGAGAAAGGGAGGAGTAGATCTAGTCGCTGACCTTGCAGGTAATTATTTTTGTAACTTTATATTTAATTTCGAAACCCTGGTAGGTTAGCAAATAAAACTAGCATGTTTGTTATTGAATGGATTATATTGTTTTATATGCATGGTTATGTAGTGCATTTTGTTGTAGGATATCTTTTTTTTGTATGTATGCTTTAGTTTTAGATATGTGGTTAATTGTATATATCTATTTTGTGGTGCAATGCGTAGATATCTCAAATGCAGTCAATTTTAAAATTTACTACGAACAATGGATTGTTCTAGAGGATCCTAAGTGGATTTATTTGCGTTATTTCCAATCGATGACCGTCATCCTAACAAGATTAGAGTAGCGTACATGGAGCGCTGTGATGCGGTCGTTGTATTACACATTTGAGCTGGACCATGCCTTGCACAATTTAAAATTGAGCTGCATTGCCACTCGGGCACGACAGGGCACACATTGGGAGTTAGTGCAACTGAAGCAAACAAAGTCAAGACAGTCAGACCTAAGCACAGCGAGGGATCACAAGTGGATTTGGTCCTTCTAGCCCAGTCATATTTGAAAGCTTTGTCTGCATATGCGGCTGAACAAGAGGTAGTTGGTGGTGATGCCGAAAAAGTTGAGGGGTCCATCCATAGCACACAACGACCAAAGGTCGAGGAGTTACTGATTCCGCCGATGTGGATCCAGCAGTACGCTTGGGACCCGACAGTGTTGTGTGTGACGTACCATGCCCTCTGCGACGGTTGCGCGAGGTTGGGATAACTCCATACTCTCCGGGATGCCTGCTCTTGCTATAGCTATGATCGTTCGAGCGCTTTCAGGTCAAACAGCAACAACTCGACTTCGCAGCGTACTCAATCGTCCTCGATAGGGACGACAACAATGTGGATGAGCCAACCATGGGTATGGTGTGGTGTCACCGACGGGTAAGTTTTTCGTACCGTTCGTCCGTTCTCGAGTTTGTTTGCACTGCATTTGCTGAGATGTCTATTGTTTTCTTCCACAGGTCTCGTTCACACCAGTCACCACGCACGCGTCATACCCGGACTACGTGGTGATGTTCGACCAGTTGACAGATAACCGTGTCATCTAGTAACCGTACAGTGCCTAGAGGGTGCACGAGCACGCACCTCGCGGCTTGTCCAACCAGTGCCTACGAGACTTTGCTTTTTGGCTCATGCGGCGTCACTTGGTGCACGACGCGTACGTGGAGGCTTACTCTGTCCACTGGACCATGAGGCAGTTCGGACTTCAACAGACGATCACAGTGCCCTAGAGGGAGACGTTGCCGCCGAACGTCCATGCGTAAGTTCATCTTGAATATAATATTTTTTTTCGTGTTGCATGTATACTAATATTTTTATCATGTTGCTTTCCGTAGGCACAACAAGAAGGGTGTCGTAGGTAACACATCCTGGACTCAACTCATGGAGTCTTGGATAGCGCAGTGGGGATATGCCTTGAAGGACGTGGTCCAGGAGGCTGCCCCATATGATCGAGGGATGTACGACGAGCACATCGAGTGGTACAGGTGTACAACACTCAGCACTCGGACGAGAGTTTGTTGCCTCCATCTAAAGCAGGTTTGCATGTTTAGTGCGTTGTGACGTTTTGATGTAAATATAGTAATAGATTCCATTTGATCCTCTATTCACACTTTTACAGTATGGGGTCATGCAAAGAAAAAGTAAGACGCAGGAAAATCAGGTTTGGGTACCAAACTGTTTCCCGTTGAATTCTTGCAAAATTCTTATAAAATTACTGCCTTCCAACTTTGAAACAGGAGGACGCAAAACTAACACACATTCAACACTGTTTCTCCCTAGTCTCTACAAGACATGCCAATGGTATGGTTAAAGGCCTCAAGTACCGACATCTTGCATTTTACCTCGCCTCTCCGTATGTTTAGCAGCTCAATATCAAGCCCTGTGAGGCCCACTAGTGCCGGGCCAATAACTAAAAGAGCATTCCAATTTTCGGACCCAAGCCCAGCAATTCGTGTTTCGCTTCTCCTCTCCTCCGGCTACTCCAACTCCCCTCTTCCACCTGTGATAAACTATCGCGCGTTATTCAGCTGAGAAACCATCCAATATAGCGTTCGCAGCTTTGCTTGTTTGCTATAAGGTCTCCGCCCATCCTATACAAACGCAGCCATAAGGAAGGGAGAAGCACAAATTGTAAATCCAGCCTCTGCTCTTCTCTCATGTCCGAACTGGCGGCCCATTCAAACATCAACAACTCTTGCTGCTGTCCGCCTGTCCCTCCCCATCACACTGTTTGCTGGAATCGGCTAATTTACAGACAGACTTCCACTCACAGAGGGAGAGGGAGAGGGAGAGGGAGATTACAAACCTAAATAAAAACGCAGCAAACTGGTATCTATCAGCTTGTGCCGCATTTTATCTGATCTGACGATCCCACTAAAACCGACTCAAAGATGAACACTGGAAATTGAAACAATGAACATAGACATCTGGAAAAGTCGCATGAGCATGCATGAGAAGCACGAGTACTGAACTACTGATAGCTACATCAATCGAACAATCGACACATGCATGGTCTAGTAGGTAGATAGATAGCTAGATATATATGGATATGATCTCGATCAATCGTCAGTCCCACAACAAGCCAGATCGAGTAAGTACGTAGACCAACAAGATCTAGTCTCAGAGGCAGGGTTTATTTTACCGGCTGAAAATTGGCCGATTTTCGGCAATACCAGGGGCCGTAAGTCTTCAAACCAGCTAAAATCGGCTCCAAAAATCCGAATTTTCTTAAATTTGAATTTTTAATTTAAAACCCGAAAATTTCCAATTTTCGTCCAAATCGGTTCTTCCACACCCGCTGAAAATTATCTACCAGTTTCGAAAACCCTGCTCGGAGGTCGTCGTCATCGTAGCGCCCCCAGCCCCAGAAGGCGCCGATGAGGCCGGTGAGGACCATCATGAGCGCGAACCCGACGGCCATGCCGTACTCCACCATGCGCAGGTCCCGCTGCGCGCAGTCGAGGCAGGTGAGTCGGCCGCCGGCCGTTGGCGAGCACCGACGGCACGACGGGCCAGAGCAGCAGGGAGGCGGTGACGACGCTCACCAGGTGAGCGGCCATGGTGACGGCCCGGCCCAGCCGCAGGGACCTCTTCGTGGCCCGGTGCAGGAGCTTCTCGACCAGCTTCGCCGCCAGCGCCTGCGCCACGCCAGACACAATCAGCCCCGCCGCCGCGGAGCGCAGCTCCCGCGCCTCCGCCTCCGTCAGCAAGCACGGGCCCTGGACCTAGAACCCTGCCGTGTTCATGGCCAAGGTGAAGAAGCCTGGTGCTGCGGCGGCGCACCCCGAGAACATGCCAAGATCAACGGAGGAAATCACCCAGATACATGCCAAGATGAAAGCCGGGATAAAAATCAAATATGCAGTATGCATTTTATAATACCCTAGCTAGCTAGCTACAGCCAAAGAAATTAAGAACAAGCATGCATGAGTATATATTTGCTAGTGCCTTTTGAAAAATGCTGTTTGATACTCAACATTTCAGACATATACTGAATGTAAGTTGAATGATGGAACAGACGCGAATTAACGTTTCTGAAAGGCTGTAGCAAGATATATAGGAGGTAACGTAGTCTCTTAAACATAAACATAGCGACAACAAGAGAAACTTTCAGCATATATAACAACAGGAGAAACTTTTACATACCACGATCAGCAGCAGCATCACGATCCATCCCAAGAGGCAAGAGCTGAAACTTGAAGCGCAGCAAGAGTTAGCTAGCTTGAGGGTTCGTCTCTCTCTTACGTAGACGTCGTAGAGGCTAGGGGCCGAGGAGGAAACAAAGCGAGGGGTGGTCTCGTGATATATGTCTATACAACATGCACTGTTTTTTTCTTAGAAATCAGTCACTTTTTGAGCCATCAGATGGAGATCCAATACCCCAGATATCACCCCCACCCCTATCCCTAACCTAATCTCACTTCCCACCCTCTCTCTATCTCTTTCACCAATCACAGAGTGCTAAAATCGTAAGATGTACAACAGTTCTCTATATATATCGATCAGCTGGGCCGGGGGAGCCAATCGAGTAGAGTGAGTAGTGCAAATAGTAACAGACGTTTGGGCCCCCAACCTCATCGTGTTGCTTTCAACTCGACGTTTGCAGCTATCGGTCAAAAGCTGTACGCCTGGCCTGGGGTCATGAAGATAGTAGTATTCATATTTCCATTAGCCAACCAGCTAGTGTGAAAATTAATAGCAGCAGCAGCAGGGATCAAGAAAGACTTTACACGTACATACATACGTACTTTGGAAGTTGCAGTGTTAATCAATGGAACCAAGAACCGTACCGTACCTTTCAGCTAGCAGACTGACCGAACTAACTCAACATATATATACTCTCTTCGGTCGTAAATACACGTCGTTTCGTTTTGATATACGTGCAGTTAAACTTTCAAACTTTGAATATCGATATCTTTTTAAATATTTATATTGAATATGGAAATATATATATAGCTTTGCCTCAAAAAGTATTTTTATAATATTATAATTTTATTGGGTGTTAAAAATATATTACAATAAAAATTAGTGATCAAAGTTATGTTTTGAGACCGTACCAATGTATGAAATGACATGTATTTGCGACGGAAGCGAGTATGTATTTCCAGCTATCGTATTAATTAAAGAGACTGCGCATATATTGGAAATGACCAGGCTAATTAGATGGCCGACTGATCGACACATAGCACATATATGCATGCATGTATCGATGGCCCAATTAAGCGTACATAGGGAACAGATCGATGAACAAATGACACTGTGAAATCAAAGTGCGCGTGCAGTTACATGTGATGTTACTAGTCATCTTTATCTACTACTCCAGGTGTTTTCTTTTGCCCAGGCTCGCGTTTACTTTACATGCATGTATGCTTCGACAGTTCGTCCTGGAAAAAAGTAGAGCGAACTTGGACTGCGCGCACGACTGCGTGAACTTACAGAGCCACCGCCACCCACCGCTGTCGCCGGTCTCCGCATGAATCTCAAGCGCATCACAAGGTCAGAAATTCGATTGATTTTATAGAAAATTTCATGCGACAGTTTTTTTAGCACTTTCGTTTTTTTAAAGAGTAGCAGCAGCTCTGCCTTGCATTAAGAGCAATAGAAGAAATTAAGTTACAGCTGAGCTGTTCAACTACAAAACCTTTAAAGAGGGCCCGTTACACTCCGGGCTAAAGCAACGTAAGACGAGTACTAAGCGGGTTACTCTCCAATATGAGAAGCACTACGCTGCAGTTGCATCTGCTGCTGAATTAATCCGAACACCTGATGAGCATCCATTGCCTCATTGCGGAACGTACGGCTGTTTCTCTCTTTCCATATGTTCCAACAAGAGTAGATGAAAACTGCATTGAGCTCACGCCGATCTTGCTTCGGCACGTTTGATGAGAAAGTTGCCCACCGCGCCGATATGCTCGTTATGTTCGTGGTGATCCTGAATCCCGTCTGCCCAGTCCATTGTGCTACCTTCTCCCGCACTTCTTTGGCATAGACGCAGTTAAAGCTAAGATGCATTGCCGTCTCCTGTTCTTGATGAGTGCACTCCACCTTGTGCGGCCATCCTCTAAGTGCTAGTTGTCTGCTGTCAGTATCCTTGATTGCACTAGTAGCCATGCAATGAACTTGCATTTGTTCTCTGCCTTTGCCCTCCAAATCAAAGAACTGTTGAAGCCTGAAAAAGGTCCACAGAATTGGATTGCATAAGCCGATTTGGCGGTGTAGTGCTGTTAGTGATATGTCTCATGAAGATGATTGTATCACACATCTATGTTTATGAGTTATAGAATAAATGTTATTATACTCCTTAAATGAATTATCATTTATAGAGATTAACAAGTTGATGACATGGTTTCCTTCTCCTGCCTAGGATTTTTATCAGACCTTTCATTGGTTGCTCTTCTCTTATGATTACCCATCAATCGATATCTTTCTTTACTCCAAATTTTTTTCATGATTATCTGTCTTTGCAAGTAACTCGTATGACTTCACCTCGAAGTGATACCTCGCAACCTTCAAGTTCAAGCAACCTCATAGTAAATAGATTTTTCTTTAAGCTGAGAATATACTGAACTCTTATCAATGTGCAATGTGCTCCATCATATATCTCCAATGTAACTGTTCTCACCTCAGTAATTGTATATTCCTTGCAATCTGTCAAGTGAGCAGTTCCATATGCGTCGGATGTAGAGATCCTTCGTCGAACATCTCCCTTGTCGAACATATACGGAAGCAATAACCTGAATCTAATATACATCCGTTGGAAGTACATGATTGACTGGCAACAAATAAATATGAATCATCTTTCGCTGTCACCACTAAGTATGCACCCCTCTTTTGCTTCAAACATGGAGATTTCTTTATCATATGAGCTTCCTCGTCACATAGATAGTATACATGTGTTCCCTCGTTCGTGCCCTCTTCTTCGTGTGACTTTTGCTTTTGTATGCAACACCTATGTCAGCCAATGCTTGATCACCCGAGGATAAAGAATATGATGGCTTCTTCACGGACTCCGCCTCCAATATATGCAACTACCGCATTTGTGGCGCCCCGGTGTTATTACCCCAGGGGTAATCACACTTAGGCACACGGATTACTATTCGTCTGCCCGGTAGGACACCGCTCCGACGAATAGCAAGCTTTTACCAGAGTTAGCGTAGCAGAACAATAGATAGAAACTGTACATCTTTATTACAGCATTAGCCACGCAAGGCTATGGTCTTACATTACAATTACTTAATTACAATGGGAAAACATATTTCCCCTCGCTCGCTTGACTTGACCTTCTTGTTGTCTACTCGTCCCACGTGCTGAAAATGACACCCATCCCGCCCTGGTTTTCGTAGTCGGCGCCCTCGCCTCCTGCAGCCCCATCGGTACCTGCAAAATCCCTCATCCCACTCGGGATATCTCCCGGTCGGACTAGGATCTAAGCAAAGGGAGAGATAGTAAGAGTGAGTACTAGTGTACTCAGCGAGCATTAATAGCAAAAATACACTGTATGACATCTCTGTTCATTATCACAATTTCTAATCATCTCTTTTCTGGAAAATAAATCAACTTATCCAATTCTTTAGGTGGCAAATTTTAATACTGAAAAGACTACTTGTCACACGAATAGAAGATAGACCCCCAGTGGTTCCCGTAAGTTCCAATCCAGGAACAGGCATGACTTCATGATTTTATTTAGCACTGCGCAGGCTTGTACCACTTTACCCATAGCTACTCTGACCCCTACTTAACTGGGTCCCCTGTATTTCCTTTGATGCAGGCTAGAGATCATAATAAAGAACGTTTTTCAGGTTACGTGATTAAGTCTCCACCCATTACCTTCTGTCGGTGCTGACCTTGCCACGATGTTGGCCTAATCACCCACCGAGTTCCAGTAATGTTGGTTGGGCTGGCCTCCCCACACCCAACACTCCGCCTTAGCGCTATAGCACATTGGATCACCCACTCCCGGACTCTCTACCGGCTCTGGGTTCCTCCATCACACTCACACATAATACTTACCCGATGTGGGGATTTTAATCACGTAACAAGGTAGCATTTTCTGCCCGTCGCAACGGGAAAATGGTTGGTACTTGATTTACGGCCTCTTATCCAGTGACAGTTTATTGGTCCTTATATTTTAGCCCTATGTAAAGGGTCCCACCTCTTGCCATCATCTCTACCTGCCACGGACCCCTTTACCAACCATATAATTATCTTTCTCATCTTTCTCATCTTTATCTCGTTCATCTGATTTGATTTTGAGACATAATTTTGATGCAATAGATATATATATATAGTAAAGCAATATACAGTTTACATTTAACATAACTATATTCATGTTCAAAAGAATAACTTGCCTTCATAGTAGTAGAACTGGTCAGTGCCGATGAGATCAGTATCAGGTACTCTGGTCTGCGTGGTTTCGTCCTCTGTAGCAATGCGATAACACGAATAATATATAAACAAATACTTAGTTGAGTTTGAGTGATATTACACATACATAAGGTTAGTGGGTTTAATCTTGTTAGCACAATTTAATTAAATCAACATTTTTCGGTCCCCGCTAAGTTAGCACTCCCCAAGTGTGGCCACTTTACTACCTATTCGCTCTAGGATCGTTTTAACTAATTTAATTAACATGATTAAGACATTTCAACCTGCCTGACTATTCGCCAACGATGCACATGATTGTTATGCACACAAATTCACTCTTTATTACAGAACTAAAGACATTTTATCTTATTTAAATTATTACTCAACAGACGGATTTTACAACTGGTTAGCCCGATGTGACTTAAGTGAATTTGCTGATCGCAAGTACGTAGTGTTAACATCTATTAATTTTTATTTGCTAATTTCTATTGTTACAACATTAACTATCACAATTTATTAGAATTTACACAATTTTTCTAAAATTTTGCTATACTTAAACTTCCTAAACCTAATTCCCTAAACCTAAACCCACCTAATTCCCTAATTCCTTAATCCCACTCTCTCCTTTCCCTTTACCCTAGCCGACACACCCACACCCAACCCTCTTCATCTCTTTCTCTTCCTCCCCCAAATCCACTTCCTCTACACCCCTCCCATGGCTTCTCCCCTGGTGCTTGCCCCTGCCGACCGGAAGCTCCAAGTTGCCTCCTCCTTGGGCTTGCGCCCGGCTCCACCGGTTCTGGCCCCGGCCCGACGCCTCCTTCGGCCCCGCACGCACGGCTCCCCCCCGGGTGCCCTGAGCCCGCTCTCGACTCGGTCTCTGACCTGGTTCACCCCCGGTCGCCTCTTGGCCTGTCGGCTACCTCGCTCTACCTCTCCCCAACCCCCTCTCTGATCCTGCTCTCTGAGACTGCTTACTTCAGTTTTCAACTGCTTCAAGTTGAGCACGATTAGCTTTTGATATTTTAATGCTTTTGATTTGAGATTTTAGATGCTCATGTATGAGTGCTACGATGGAGGTGGATGCTACTACGGGCATGGAATCACTGGTGTACAGAGGTAAAACTCCCCCCTCTTAAATCCCTATCTCTACTCCCTCCCCTTTAATGCTCTGTGATGCAACTATGGATGCTGTGAGTATGATTCTGATGTGGGTTTTCAGCTTATGCCCGAGGATGTGTATTGAGGGAGATGGTTAGGGATTGGGGCCACCGTGGGTTCGGCTTTGGTAAACAAAACTAAGAATGGCGGTGAGAGAGAAAGGGTGGTTTACCGGTTGGATTGGGGGTTTGGATGGTGGCAGCAGTGTGTTGGTGATGATGGCCGGGTGGTCGTGGGGTTCCCTGGTGCTTTCGGTCCTCCTGGTTCTTGCCTCTGTCGGTCGGTGTGGTCCTAGTGGTGGCCGATGGTTCAATGACACCGCCAGCGCCGTTCTTGCTCCTTGTGCTTCCTCTTCTCCCTTGTTTTGTTATGATGATCCTAAGAGTTATTTTGCTAATGGGGAAAGTTCACTGTGTATGTGAAGTTCATCTGAAGGAATGAACGGCAAAAAGATGTGAGGGCCTGAGGGTTGTTTACCTGCTGGTTTGGGATTGGGGTCGGCTTGTGGGTGATGTTCGCTGTGGTGACCGGCGTGGTCCAGAGGGGATGCCGGCAGTGTGGAGGTGGTCCTCCTACTGGACTCGGCGTGGCCTTCGGTGGTTGCTTGCAGTTCCACTACCGCCGTTGGCGTCGCCCTTGCTCTTCGGGCTTTCTTTCTCTCTGACTCCCTTCTTCCTCCATGCTGCTGGTGGATGGGGGCAGAGCTTGGCTTGGCTTTGTGCGAAAGGAGGATTTGTGTGTGGCTGTGAGGGGCATGAGGCCTTTGTGCAGGGGGGATGGCTCGGCAGTGAGCTTGTCCTTTCTTCTTATCCCTTCCCTCCTCACAAGGCACTGTTCGTGCAATGCCCACTGGTTAATTGGGTGCTTCGGCTACTGTTTGGCTGCTTTGCAAACGTGGGTGTTGGGTTTTGATAAACACCGAATGAGGAAACCTACGGAAGTGATACGGTGCTAACTAACTTGAGTTGGTCTGGTATTTTGACAATCAAGGCGCCAACTGACTAAGGTGGGTTTGGGAACCTTGATGATCATGCTGCCGACGGACTTAAGTTGGTTTGGGAACCGACTGAACTTCGGGAAATCTGACGGCACCTTCTTTTTATTCTAACTCATTGCTACTGACTTTTTGGTTTACTAACGGCATCCCGATTTTTTGGCTAAAGATGGACTGCGGGACGAGGGGTGGTTTAATGGTTTGACGGTATATGGACAAGGTGGCAAGGAGGGCTTCTGCAACATGAATGCAAGAATTGGATTGTAAATTAATTAGCTCTTGTAAGATACACTGTGGTTTGTTGTAACACGTTCAAGATTGTAACATTGCCGAGTCCTTGATGTATTGGGCTTATGTAATTAATATTGAGTGCGCGAAAATGTTTCAATTACGCTTGTAATGTAATTCTTTTGTATAAGATTTTGAGTTTTAGCGTTAAGGAGGTATTGTTGTAACCATTCCTGTTGTTAACTGCGTTGATTAAGCATTCGCTACCCAACTGGGATTACACTTTATCTTGATTTAATGGATTTTAATTACCGCTAAATCACCGATTACTGTTATTTAGTTTAGTCTAATTGTTTGGGTTCTCACAGCTTGAAGTTGAGAATGTTTTTTTTCTGATGAGAATAGTCATCACCAATTGCACCTATGATGGTAATAGAGATTAAACAAAAGTAATGACCTTATCGTTTTTCTCAATTTTCTCATCCACACTAATCAATTGTGTGATAAGTTTGTTGAAGACATTGAGATAGTCAATGAACCATGTGTCTTCCTTATGCGCAACCTATAAGTTACCGCTTCAACACCTACCGGTTCGTTAGCGACTTCGTCATGTATAATTTTTCTAAGTCACTCCATAATTTTTCCGATATGTCCCCTTCAAGAGCATCAACTAACCATTGCTGGACAAGGATATCCTTCACCACATATTGCCACACACTAAAATTTCCTCCGTCGCCAAATTTCTATACTTGATTTTGCATCGTCGACATCGATACTGATTTTGTGCCACCTGACACTTTATCGACCTTCTCGCGAATCAGATTAATCTGGCTTTAGCTCTGGTACCACTTGTTATACTCTGATACCTCTCTTATGCATAGGAGACCTCAGATCAAATTAGAATTGTGAGATACGGCACGAGCGTGCATGGTATCAAGAACGAAGCGGATGATTCTCGTAGAGATAAACAAAATAACGATGTTGAAACAATCACGACAAGGTAGAAAGATTTGATGAAGCCGATCGTAAATTCTTTAAGCACGACCTCAAAATGGTACAAAAAATTGTCGCTCTCTCGTAACTCTCTTGAGTCTTTTAGGCCCTCGGACCCTCGACCTATACGTGCTAATGAATAACCTAGCCTCTAATTCTCTCAGGTGCCCTCTGCTTTGTATGGGTTGGTTTATGGCTTGGGTTTTCATAACCCCCCCCTCCCTCATGGATTTTATGTAGTACCCTCTAGTTCTTCTTCAAAGAGAAGTCGGAATCCTAATAAGATTATGATTCATACAAGAATCCCTGTAGCACACTTCTCCAAATAATAATAGGTTAGGACACAAGTGTTTGTACTCAACATAAGAGATGCATATCACGTTGCTGGAAGCAAATTCTACGGGGGAGGGCCTCACTGAGAGGCCCCTCACCCCCACCGTCCGATCCTCTCGCCCTCTTTCTCTCCCTCCTGATGAACGGCAGATGTATAAGACCTCTCCTGAGACCCTCCCTCGTAGAATTTATTTTCCACGTGGGCGGAAGGCTGAAGTCGAGACTGATTCCCAAAGCCTCGTCAAGTCCTGGGAAAACACGTCGTCAAGTCTTCCGAGGTGAAATCTCTCCGGTGTTACCGTGTTGGAGGACATTCAGAAGCTTATTAGCAGTTTTTTTTTTTTTTTTTTTTTTTTTTTTTTGCTGATTTCAGGCTTAGTTTTGTGCGTAGAGGAGCTAATGAAGCAGCGCACTCATGGCGCAAAACAAGTTTCGTCCAGTAGGCAACATTTTCAGTGGCTTCAGGAGGCTCCCTCCTTTTTACGTATGTAATCCTGCTGTTTAAAACTAATAGAGAACTCCTGTTTCTAAAAAAACGCATGTGGAGAGCAGTAGCTGGTTCCCTTGGCGTTTAGTTCGTTCTCTACCTGGATTCTCCCGCATATATATGGTCTGTTTGGATGGAGGCAAGTGGAAGATTGCCTGGCCGGAGCGCTTCTCGGGGAGCTGCCGGTGTGCTGCTAGGCCTGGGCATGAATGCCTGGCAGGCACAGAAGCTAGGTTCAAGCGTCGATTTTCAGTGCCTGGCTCCTAGGCTTGTGCGTGGGTTGTGCTAATTGAGATTAGAAGTAGCTATTTGAGATTAAAAGTTAGTTAATAAATTATTTTCATTAGTTAATAAACCGTTTTCATACTACTTATTTTCAAACCATCTCAAAACGTTATTTTTTAACTTTATATTTTCTTCAGGCCCAGGTCTTCAACCAAACACCATATCTTCAGCCTTATCTAGCTAGGTAAAAATTATCTACTTTTCAGACACCAAATTTTTTCAGGTATAAAACTTAGATCTTAATCCAAACAAACCCATATAGTTGGCTGGCCCATCACAGCCCATCTAAGATCTTCTATTGCCTTCTTCGTTATCGTCATACTCGCTATCTATTTGGACCTTTTTTTTTTCCATTTTGTTTCTGAGCCTACAGCTTTAACAAAGCAGAAGCATTTGAATTTTTACCAGTAGGGATTTAGCAGTACATTAACATGTCCGCTCTGAACACAGAGAAAGTATCAGTGCAGCATTGCATGCAAAGAGTCGGACACACGGGCCATCCCGTTCCTTCCCCAGCTTCCTCTCTGCCCTTCCCTGTCAGGGACGCGTGACGCGTCTCGATTCGCCACAGACCGGAGCGATGCGCAGTTATGACTTATGAGTGACTCGGACAAGCCGAGACAGCGGATACGTATCGCATTTACGCAGCTATGCCACAAATGCCATTGCATTGCATCAGGGCTAGGTGGCTAGCTATGAAGAGTCCCTTTCTGAAGCTGTCGCACATGTGCACTCATACACACCCTGTTTTTACCGTACTAATTAACTCCTGTAGGGTCTGTCCACGTAATATTTGACTATTTTCTCAGCTTAAAATAGTTAATTTTTTGTTCCTTTACAAATTTATTATATATAAATTATACTAATTTATTTATATAATTTTTATTTTTGGTCACTGTAATTATTTTTGAAAGTCTTAATAACTCATATTTCCATCATATGATTCAAAATATAACATATACTTTGAGATATTGAGCAAAAACAAAGATAAAATAAAATAAAATTATATACCAACAAAATATGGCAACGTAATGAACCCATTATGTTCTAAAAAATCACAATAAATTCAAACTCAATTCATCCTATAAGAAGAAATGCAAATCTCAAAGCATATCGAAATGATAAAAATTTGACTATTTTGACAAAAAAAAAACAGTTAAATACTGTTTAACAAATCTCCAAACATTAAACCACGTCCAAATCCTTTTCCATTTCTGGCCGACGAGTTTGCTTCTATTCAGCCACTTCATTGAAAGTTAGCGCATGGGATGGTCTCATGCATTGAAGAGATGTACTCCTAGTGTAGTACCAGTACAGAGTAAAGTCTGTTCCAATTTAATTACTAATATGGAGAGTCCTCTTTCTCAAAAAAAAAAAACATATTTACTATTTTTAAATCGTCTAAAATTTTTTAAGTTTAATATAATTATTGTGATTATTAGATTTGTGTAGAGATGAATGTATTATATAAATAGATATTGATTTAATGGATAAAAAATATAACTCATATTTAAAAATATTTTAGTTACCACTCTATGATAACACTACCCACATGGGTACAGTCATCTCCAAATTTAAAAGGGAGATTGGATCATATACCCTCCCTGAATTTTAGGATTTCAGGATTTACCCTCCCACCTCAATGACATGTGGGGTCACCATAGGTCAATGACATGTGGGTCAGGAGGGTAAATCCTGAATTTCCATCTAAGGGGAGGGTATATGATCAAATTTTCCAATTTAAAACCAAATGCAACAACAACTAAACAAACCAACAGTAGAACAGCTGGGTCGCGCGCACTGATTCGCGCGTGCCATCGAACACGGTCACGCACGCATGCAACGCGCTACGGCTATTCCCTCACCGGGAAGCCCAGGGGCCCTCGTCCCCGGCCGTCGCCGCGGCACCGTAGTCCCCACGGACACGTTCCCACACCGCGCTGTTCGCCTTCGGCCCGCTCCCCATGCCGAGCTGCCACACCCGGTCGCCCCTCCGGACCCTCCCCTTCGCCTCGTGGTACGCGAGCTGGTACCACAGCGACGCCGCCGACTGGTTCCCGAACCGGTGGAACGTCATGAGCGCCGCCTCCGCCTCTCGCTCCCCGCGCCCCAGCCCCTCCGCCAGCCGTCGTATCATCGGCTTCCCCGACGAAGGCAGGCAGAAGTGCCTCGCGGCGGTGAGGAAGTTCGGCTTTGGGGCGTTGCAGTCGTCGTCCGGGAGTTTCTTTCTCTGCCGGTGGCGGAACAGCAGCAGCGCCGCGGCGTAGCGAAGCTTCTCGTGCCACGGGAGGATGGCGGGGCCGAGCGCGAGGAGGTGGGCGCGCAGGAGGTCGTGCGCCACGCCGCCGAGGCCACGGCCGATGGAGAACCCAGTGATGCCCTCCTCGTCCTCCTCCCTCGCCGCTGACATGTAGCTGACGTCGTCGGCCGTCCGGTTGGTGCGTGTCAGCGTGACAAGCCTATACTTGGGCGGCGCTGCTACGGTGGTGGTGTTCGACAGCAGTGCCGCGGCGCAGCCGGTGCGGAAGAAGCAGTTTAGGAGCAGCTTGCAGTGGTCTTTCCCGCTGTACCACCCGACCGTGACGATCTCTGCACTGACGACGATCGCGTATTCGATGTCGTGCGTCCTCAGCACGCCCCTCGCGACGTCCACGCCGATGACGCCAGCGGCGCAGCCCATGCCACAGAGGTTGAAGGTCTTGACGTCGCTGCGCATGCGGTAGTGGTTGGTGATCACTGCGGTGAGCGACGGCGCTGGGCAGAACCCGCTGCAGTTGACGACTAGAGCTCCCACAGCGGACGGCGGCACGCCTGTCATGGCGAAGAGCTCGTCGAGCGTGGGGAAGAACAGCATGCGTGCCTCCTGGACGGCGTCCGCGTGCGTCGCGGACGGCGGGATGTAGTGCAGAGACGGCGGGAAGTAGGTCTCGTTGCCCATGCCGCACGCCTCGATGACCTTTGACATGAACTCGACGCTGCCGTCGTCGAAGCACCCGATGAGCCGGAGGTGCTCGAGGAGCCCCGGGATGGGAATGCGCAGCCGCCGGGGCGGCTTCAGGCACGCGAAGTCGACCAGGCTAATGTCCGCCGTGGCAGCGCATCGGTGGAAGCGGCACAGGAGCAGCATTGCGCAGACGGGGACGAGATAGAGTGCCGCATGCCGTCGGAAGGCGAATACGAAGAGCTCGGCGAGGAGGCAGAGGAGGAGGGTGGCGACGCCGAGAAGGCGGTGGACGGCGGCGAGGAGGTGATCTTTGTGCGCCATGTCCATGTCCATTGGTTTGGTTTGGTCTTACGGCTCTTGTTTTTTGGTGGCTAGTGTGCCAGTGTGGTGAGGTCGTGAGGATATGTCACATGTCTCTGCAAGGATGCATGGGATGGAAGAGATGTAGGGTTTAGTTTAGGGTAGTGGATTTATGCAGAGGCCGAGACTAGCTTGCACATCAGTGGTGTGGTTGAGCGCTCAACTGTCCATTCCTGAGTTCTTCAGGCCATTAAGAACGGTGTTTGACTGCATTTCTTTAAGGGATGGAGTTCACTAGACTTGGAACTGTGAAATGTACCTGTTTATCTTGTTATCAGAAACCTGACATTGAAGATGGTTGGGTGGTTTATGGGAGCGGAGGTGGCCCGAGGGGCGACGGCTCTGTGCTCGCCCGGAGCGGATTCATCGGAGTCGGATGCTCAGCTTCAGTGAACTGAAACGCACGATGCTACAGTGATTTGCATTTTCACAGTAGCCGGTGGATCGGAGGTGAATGATCCAGATTTTATAGGAAGTACTGTAGCAGGCACCTAAGCGTCGCTTTTGCAGATTTGTAACTTTAGCTCCCGCCTTACTAGTTTGTAATGCTAAGGATCCTCTTTCGGATTCATCAGGTTAGATGTGAGGATATTATTAGCCAATTATTATCTTGCATTGGACAAAAACTATGCGGATGTTCAAATTTGATTTAAATTTGTATTTGATATCTATCTGAGTTTGTATTCGTCCCCTCCACCTTGTTAAATTTTGTTCTCAGTGAGGACCCTCATCTGTGGTTGACAAGGGAGGCCGATTCGGTTCGAGATGGGCGCCTCTACTCGACCTCATCCACGTCACAGAGTGAGTGAGCCATTGATTGAGAGAGAGAGAGTATCTTTTAATTACCTTTTTACAAACTATCAAAAGAGCATATGGAAATTACTCTCCAGTAATTGATTGGTTTGGCTCAAAATTTGATTTTTTTTTTGCAATAGGAAAATTTATCACAAACGGACCGTCTGTGATAGTCTATTTTCACATAGGGTTTTAAACAAGAACCGTCTGTGATGACCTTATAGTATCACTGACGATGATTAAAACATATATGTATTATTTTTAATACATAATAGACCATACGTCTTCATGGTCGTAACCCCTGAGGTGCACGACCTCACTGGTCGTAGAGATTCCAGAGGTTACATAATGGGTACCCTGGTCGGAAGAAGGCCTAAGCCAAGCTTACGACCGTGAGAATCGCTAAGTAAAAGGTATGAATCGATACTTGGGCGATTCGGTATATTCTCTACTGTGTGATGAATGGAACACATGCATATTCCATACCATACGACGTTTTTTTATCCAGAAGCACTGATGAATAACCACCATGCGGTTATATGTCTCATAGACATATAACCGCCGAACAATTGATTCTTTATCAACCGTCACCTGACTTCAACCAGTCGCAACGCTTCACATCAGACGTTTTCTCCGGAAGTAACTGTCACCTCTTCAAGGGCTATTTAAAGATAGAGTCTAGACGGAGCACAAGAGAGGGACAGAGACAAACAAGATAGAGTCATCAGACTAAAGCACAAGTCTTAGATTCGTGTTGCAAGTCTGACATTGTAAAAGAACAAGTAGTGTTCTCAGTGCATACAGGAGTAGTTCATCATCAAGTGAGAGGGTATACCTTGTAAAACCCAGTTCATATTAATAAAAGAGCAGTTCCATTATTACCCTAGATTTCCCACGTCACATTCTCCTTTTCTTTTCGTAAGATCGACGTCTTGATTGTCGACAGCTGACGCCGACCGTGGGGAGCGCGGCGTGGAATCTTGGAAGAATTTCTCTGCTCATCAAATCTTTGTCCATTCCCCGTTTGTGATCGCTGATGCGGTTATGGCGGAAAGTTGGGATGAAGAAAACATGTTCGACCTGACGGACTACGCCAACCTCGACATGGACGTATGCATGCGCACCATGGAGGAAAACAAAATCTCTTCATCATCCTCCTCCACCGGTTCGCCCATCGCAGAAATCGGCGAAGTCGATCGGATGGATGAGGATACACCGCTTTGATCAGTGGCGGTTTCAGAGGAAGTGCTTCCGACCAGTTCGGAACACCCTAAAGCCTCAGCAAGCCCGGGCCTTTCGACCGGCAAAAAAGGTGACAAAAATTCAACACCGCAACTCGAGGTTCAATATACCTTTGATGCGATCATGGTTGATAGGTACTCACCGACGGCTTCTAGCAATTCCAGGAGCCAACCGACACCTGGTGACGGAATCAATGAAACAAGTCATGAGGGGAGGAGACTGTTCCAGGAATCCTCACCCTCACTTCGTCGAGAGGAACAATCGCTTGGACCCGGTGATCTTCGACATCACCTAAACCAGGCAAGCGGTCGGAGGCGTTCCAATAACGTCCACGACCGAATCGGGACACTGGAGCACCGACAATCTGGTCCTAGAAATCGGTCTCCAACTGATTATAATCCGGCACCTTTTCAAAGAAGGCGCCACGAAACTATCACAGGCTGTCGAGCCTTCTCAGCAGGGTTCCAGGTTGTGCGTTGGCCAAATAGGTTCCGACCGGCCAATCTGGATAAATTCAATGGGACCCAAAATCTTTGAAATTTCTCTAGATATATACCACCGCTATTAGAGCCGCTGGTGGTGATGAAAATGTAACGGCAAACTATCTTCCTACAGTATTAGAAGGATCAACCCGATCGTGGTTGCTTAACCTTCCGGTCGGGTCCGTGTATACTTGGGAGCAACTCTGCGACATTTTAATTGCAAATTTTCAGGGTACGTACGATCTCCCTGGAAAGGAAGACGATCTCCATAGAATACAACAAAAATCTAACGAGACTCTCCGGCAGTGCATCAAAAGATTTAGTCAGGTTCGTAACTCAATACCGGAGGTTGCAGAATTTTTTGTTATCCAAGCCTTCAAAGCGGGATTAAGAAATCGGATGTTTACGAAGGATTTACTTATACATCCCCCACGAACAACCATCGAGCTCTTCGACACGGCTGACAAGTACGCGACGACCAGTGAAGCGGTCGAGTGGAATGAGACCATTGATCGAAAAGATAAAATTCCCCAACCTGGCTTAGATAGGACAGAAAAGAAACAAAAGAAAACTCTCAAGAAAAAGAAGCATGGCAGAACCAACGACAAGGAGGTTCTTGCTGTTCCTGAAAATTTTACCAAAGGAAGAAAGGATTATTCTGGTCATGGCAAGGCTAAGGCTCCGACCAATGATTACAAGAAAAATAAAAAGTGGTGTCCTCTCCACCAGCAAGCAGGACACGACCTGCGCAATTGTCGCGCTTGGCAAAAGAAGCTGGAAGATTATTATGCAGGTAAAGGTCCACTCCCGTCGATACAAGAGTTCGGGGAAACAAGCTCCAAGAAGGACAAAGATGGTAACGAAGAAATGGAGTCTCTTCGTACGAGTCCAGACGTCACGTGAAAGCTATGGAGCGAGAAGTCAACCTTACCGAACCTTCGATCGCCGTTAAACCTTCAAGGTGGTCGGAGACGATAATCTCCTTCAGCAAAGAAGATTGCCCCATTCCTTCGAGTCGACCAGGTAGGTTTCCAATTGTCGTTGAGCCTACTATTAATAACTGCAGGGTTAATCGGGTCTTGATAGATGGGGGTAGTTCTCTAAATATCTTATTTTGCAATTGCTTTGGAAGACATGCAGATTCCCAAATCCAAGGTAAAACCTGTGAAATATGTCTTCCATGGTATAGTTCCTGGATCTACCGCTAAGCCAATAGGGCACTTGTCCCTACTGGTTACGTTCGGAAAGCCCGACAACTTACGGATAGAAAAAAAATCCATTTCATGTGGTAAATTTCGAAACTGCATACAATACAATCCTTGGTCGTCCAGCTTTAGCAAAATTCCTAATAGCCACGCATTACGGTTATCAGAGTTTGAAAATGCCGGGACCAAAGGGTGTAATCACGGTCCGAGGCGATCAGAAAATAGCCTACGCATGCGATTGGAAATGTTTAGAACTGGTCGATGAACTTCCGACCAGGGGAACTAACATCATTGACATGCAGGTCAAACACTCGAGACCAAAGATGACACCAAAACCTTCCGACCAGATAAAAGAGGTACAACTCGACGGAAGTGCTTCTCCAAAGGGTGCCAAGATACTGGTCGGAGCAGGACTTGACCCTAAATAGGAAGAGTCGGTCGTCTCCTTCCTCCGAGCTAACCAAGATGTATTCGCTTGACAGGCGTCCGATATGCCGGGAGTCCCCAGGGAGGTGATCGAGCATAGGCTAGCTTTGCAGCCTAACAAAAAACCGGTCAAGCAGAAGCTAAGGCGTTTCGCATCTGATCGGAAAGAAGCAATCCAGTCAGAGATTGACAAGCTTCTCAAAGTCGGGTTCATTCATGAGGTTGACCACCCAGAGTGGCTCGCCAATCCTGTAATGGTTAGAAAAGCCAATGGGAAATGGCGAATGTGTATTGGCTTTACAGATCTTAATAAAGCTTGTCTGAAGGATGACTTTCCCCTTCCTCGTATCGATCAACTTGTAGACTCTACTTCCGGGTGTGAGTTATTAAGTTTTTTAGATGCTTACTCAGGGTATCACCAGATTAATATGAATAAAAAAGATGAAGAGAAAACTTCCTTCATCACCCCATATGGTCTCAAAAATGCTGGTGCAACATTCCAAAGGTTGATGCAAAAGACCTTTAGTCTACAGATAGGTCGAAATCTTGAAGCCTACGTCGATGATCTGGTCGTAAAGAGCATCAACGCCGGCGATCATATTCTAGATCTACAAGAGACTTTTAATAACTTAAGACGTCATAACCTTAAGTTAAATCCAGAGAAATGTGTGTTCAGAGTTTCGTCGGGAAACCTTCTCGGATTCCTAGTTTCGGCTAGGGGCATCGAAGCAAACCCAGCGAAAATCGCCACTATCGATCAGATGCGCGCTCCGACCACAAAGAAGGAAGTTCAGAAACTAACCGGTTGTATGGCAGCACTAAGTCGTTTCATAGCACGGTTAGGCGAAAAAGGACTACCTTTCTTTAAATTTCTCCGGAAACATGGAAGTTTTGAATGGACTAAAGAGGCAAGCAGCTCCTTCGAAGAACTAAAGCGGTACCTTACGAGTCCCCCAATCTTAGTATCTCCAAGATTGGGAGAAACATTGCTAATTTACGTGGCTGCAACGCCACAAACGGTTAGTGGTGTACTGGTCGTAGAACGAGACCATGTTCAACGACCGATATATTACGTAAGCGAAGTCTTGTATGGACCAAAAGAAAGGTATCCGCAGGTACAAAAGTTGCTCTATGGTCTCCTTATGGCTTCAAGGAAACTAAGGTATTATTTTCAGGCCCACAAAGTGGTTGTACCCACTGGATATCCTCTTGGTCAAGTTCTAGGAAACAGGGAGTCGTCAGGACGAATAGCAAAATGGGCGGTTGAGCTTGGGGCCTTTAACCTCCTGTAGGATCAAGGATAACCGACTAGAGGGGGATGAATAGGAGGTTTTTAAACTTTTAAACAAATTAACGAGATAAGCTAATTAATAACTTAGTCTAAACAAGTTATACTTCTAGCTAAGCAATACAAGCACAAAGATCAAGCTAGAAATATAAATGCGGAAGAGTAAAGACTAGGAATAACCACAATGAGACAACGATGTTTTCCCGTGGTATCGAAGACTTGCCGGTCTTCACTAGTCCACGTTGAGGGAGCTTGAACCAATCAAGCCGGCTCCACGTATTAAGTCTTTCCTCGATCACTATTGGTTGTTCTTCCTCCACTCCGGAGATGGTGAACACCAAACCACTCACAATATGGGCACCGGGCCTCTTCACAATCTTCTTGAAGAGATCACCGTGCAATCACCGCCAAGCCGTCTAGGAGTTCGGCAAAACTCCAAGAGTAACAAACCAAGACCTTCGCTTGACGACACTCAAGTGCAAAAGGATCAACTAGAATGATGAATGCACTTTGAATGAGCTCAACAACCTCTCAAAAAGTGAACAAATGAATTTGAGGAGTTGAATGAATGCACAAGGCTCTAAGATGTTAAATGTGGTCTAGCTCCCAGTCCTTGAGCAGGTGGGGGGGTATAAATACCACCCACCAACCAATAGAGCCGTTGGAGAGGAAAACCCCAGAAAAACAGCGAATCGCGGTACTACCGTCAAGTATATGCGGTACTACCGCACTTTACCTACTTGCACAGTAACGACTAGAAGTGAAGATAATAAATGTACTGACATAGCCGTTAGAAATGCAGAGCGGTACTACCGCCACGAACATGCGGTACTACCGCTTTTCCCGGTCATACCGCCCGAAGGCAGCGGTACTACCGTTCCACGAGAAAAGCCAATCTGCATTGCTTCGGGAAAAAACGTACCGTCGAAGAGTCGGTACTACCGGGGGTGAGCGGTAGTTCCGTGTTTGCACTGGCGGTACTACCGCTTTGAGAGGGTGACTCAAGACACCGTAAAACATGTTCTCTGGAAAAACGCATCGTTACTAAGTCGGTATTATCGCGAGTTCGCGGTAGTTCCGCTTTTCAACAATGCATACTACCGTGATGAGAAATTTGCACCGAGACCTGCATAACATGCTCTCGAAAACCATACCGTCTTTTATGCGAACGATCGGGCGGTAGTACCGCACTACAATCCGGTTGTAGGCCGTTGTCCAAAGAGTTCCGCGTGATCACGCCGGTACTACGGATAACTAGACAATGCAATGGATGCTTTACAGGAGAAAACAATTTCATGCATGATTCTAATTTGATCCACAAAGCACATGAATGGCTATCAAGTTACTTGGACATGACCCCTCTTAATAGTACGGTATTTATCCTATAATCCGGTCTTCCAACCATATCTCCTAAGACCGGTAAAAGGTAAAAGATTTTTTAATCTACTAGTACTTTGTCTTTGAACTCATTTGATCTTCACGGTATCCTTTAGCATGCATCTTCAAGATCGTACTTACCATTTGGACTTAACCTTGTACATACTAAACAAACACATAAGTCCATTTAACACATATCATCATTAATTACCAAAACCAGATTTTAGGGGCCTAGATGCTTTCACCTCCATTTCATCCCACGAACAACAATCAAGTCCCAAGCAATAGCAGAGTTGATTGCTGAATGGACAAACCCTGAACCCACCCAAGGGCCCGAGTATGAACACCATGATGAGTGGATAATGTATTTCAACGGTTCCTTGATGCTACACGGCTCGGGGGTTCGGGTCGTCTTGATTTCCCCTACTGGCAAACAAATAAAGTACGCCATTCAGTTAAACTTTCATGCTACTAATAATGTGGCAGAATACGAAGGTTTGCTGGCAGGACTTCGAGCAGCTCGTTCGCTCGGGATTCGCAGATTGCTAGTGAAAGACGATTCTCAACTAGTAGCGAATCAAGTAGAGAAAGAGTATCAATGCTCTAGTACCAAGATGTCATCATATATGGCGGAAGTACGGAAACTTGAAAAGCATTTCTTCAGTTTTCAGATCCAACACATTCCTAAAAAGGAAAACTTTCTGACAGACCAGTTGGCCCGGATGGCATCTACAAGGACATCCGTCCCGCCCAGAGTTTTTCTCGAAAAACTCGATTCACCCTCGGTAGTCGAGCCTTCCGAGGACATAGATGTTCGCAAGGAGGTTGCACACCTTGATTCTGCAAACATGGATGCTCCACAGGTCGATGATGGTTGACGCCATCACGATCACGGTACAGATTGGATGACATCGATCTACAATTATCTTCAGCATGACCTAATTCGAGAAGATGATGTAGAGGCCGATCGTATAGCACAAAAATCCAAATCATACACTCTAATTGAACGTACCTTGTATAAACGAGGATCTCACGGAGTGTTGATGAGAGCATATCTCACTCGGATGGCATTAAATTGCTAACCAAAATTCATGGAGGAGTCTGTGGAGCTCATAATTTCTACAGAACGTTGGTTGGTAAATTCTTTAGGCAAGAATACTACTGGCCAACGGCCCTTCATGATGCAAAAGAGCTCGTGACGAAGTGCGTACAATGTCAATTTCATAGCCGACAAGTACATAGGTCGTCTCAAGCTTTGCAAACAATTCCACTTTCTTGGCCTTTTGCAACCTGGGGACTAGACATTCTAGGACCTTTCCCAAGAGCACCCGGGGTTTTGAGTTCCTTTTCATCATGATTGACACGTTCACCAAATGGATCGAAGCCGACCCGGTTGTAAAAATTACAACTGAAGCTGCCAAGAGATTTCTTACAAAAAGCGTGATTACACGATTTGGTGTACCCAGTCGTATAATCACTAATAACGGTACCCAGTTCTCGAGTAGTAATTTTCAAGAATTCTGTGAGGATCTAGGTATGAAGATAAATTTCGCTTCTGTTGCTCATCCACAGAGCAATGGAGCAGTTGAGCGAGCCAATGGTATCATAATGCAAGGAATCAAACGACGAGTTTTCGACCAGTTACTTCAACGGTCAGGGGCTTTGGTTCAAGAACTTCCTTTGGTATTATGGGCCGTTCGTACCACAACTAGTCGTGCGACCGGTGAAACACCATTCTTTATGGTTTACGGGGCTGAAGCCTTGCTTCCTCCAGAACTCAAAATTGGTTCTGCTCGAACAGATTGCTTTTCCGAAAGTGATCAGTGTGAACGACGACTTGATGACATCAAATTCCTTAAAGAACGATGAAATCAAGCTTTGCTACGATCAGCAATCTACTAGCAAGCCATGCGTCGGTACCACAGTCGTAAGGTGCAACCTCGCAGCCTAGCTGTTGGTGATCTGGTTCTTAGAAAAATTCAGAACCAAGCGGGTCGCAACAAACTTTCACCTAAATGGGAAGGTCCATACACTGTGGTCGAAGTCACCCGACCAGGATCGATACGATTAGCTATGTCGGATGGGCAAGTTTTGTCTAATTCTTGGAATATTGATCAATTGCGTAAGTTCTTTGTTTAATTTCCTATATTTATTTTATTTCATATTTCAATAAAGATGCATTTCCTTTTTTTCAACGATAAGTATGGTTGTTTATACTTATTATTCGTCGTATCTGGTCATATGCCTTTATTGTTGTTGGTTGGTCGGAGAAGACACTAATTCTCTCCGATATTGCTTTCGAAGGGATCTCCATTACTCATGGGTGCTGACTTAAATGTCACATACCACACCGGTTTTAGTCGTGATCATTGCTTAAATGATACACACGTACAACCAAATACTCTTTTCTTAAAGAAACATACGAGTATGAGTAGTATCAACTCAGACAATTTATATGGTTTTCGTTATTTCTCGAATTTGAAGACTGTTATTTTATTTCAACATTCTGTTCTACTCGAGTTTGGTTACTGGTCGGGACACGGAAAGCCTCCCGTCGAAGTCTCTCCTCTCAGACGTGGTCCCGCCCATCGGAAGGAGCTTCTAGTGACGGTCCTTTTCCTACGATCCTCGCTGCCAGTCGGATTTGGGCATGAGCACGTTTCGCGAGATATTTTACAAATATTCAATTCTTGGGATTCGTTACGACCAGATTCGAATAATTTATAAACAAAGGTACTTATCTTTTCATTTCCTTTTTTGCATATATTCTTAATGCATATCTTCTTATCATCAAAGCCAGTCTTTGTTATATCTTCAAACTACAAGTGGTATCTCATAGTGATTCGATAATGGACAAGATCTAGACTAGTCGGAATCATCAGCCGATTCCGACCACATGATTTCCTAGTGTTCACTGGATCGCTGTCATAAACATTATCAGCACTTCTACTATGGTCATTGTTATTACTCAATTTCTTGGTCTACTGCTTTTTTTAGTAAGGTTCATCTACTAATATAAGCAGTCTGGGGCTAGGAGATATATGAGTATTTAATAACATTGATAAAACAAAGCAAGATCTTCATTGATGATAAAAGGTAAGTTTCGTTTACAAAATTCTAGATTTTACATTAATCTACTTGTTAGAACCACCAGACTGGTCGCTGCGTGATGGAGATCCGACTTCCATTTCCTCATCAACTTTCTCTCCGAGAGGTCTTACTTCTTCGAGAAGTTTTGTTGCTTCATTTTCAGAGCAATCGAAGTCTTCTTCAACAGCTCTAAGACTAATAGAGGGGTCGGAAGCCTTCAGTTTTGCTAAAGCAATACTAACACCATTGGCAATAGCTACCTTCATCGTCTTGGTATGGTTTTCCCTCATAGTTTTGAGCAGACCTTTGAGATCTTCGAGAAGTTGGCCAAAACAGTTCATCTTTTCCGCTGGATCTCCTAAGGAAGGCAAGCTTGATCCTGATCCCATATCAAAGATCATTTTGTTAAGAGCCAATATTTTTTCATCAAGGCCAAATACAAGGGCTGCCTTTTGGCCACACTCAAACTCGAGGATCTTCTTCGCTCGTTGAAGTGCTTGAGTTTTTCTGCACGGGTGGATAAAAAGAAGTTAACATACTCTTTAAAATTGGAGTCATGGAGTACTGGTTAAGTCTACGACCAGTTACCTTTGATTTTCTTCTCACAAGAGTCGAAAACCTCCTTTTGCTTGGTCATCGCATGCTCGATCGACCGGTTTTTACCTTGATTTTCTCCCCTGAGTTTTATTATTATGGCTTCCTTAGCCACGATTTCTTCTTTAATTTTCTCTAAATCTATCAAATATGATAGGAAGAGAAGGTTAAGAGAGAAACAAGATGATAAAATTTAGGAAGTCAAACTAAAAGAGAAATGTTCTTATTTCTCAGATCGGAGTGTTTTTGCTCCAAAGATTTTATTCGCTGGGTCAGTCCTCCGACTATAGTATATTTCTCGACCATGTGCTACAAAAATAAAATCCCTTTCTTTAGTAAGTTTTCAAAGAAACTTCAAAGGAAAGAGTTGTAAGGATGGTCGTAGAACGCTTACCCGAATTGCCATGTCATTATATTCGGTAAAAATCATATCTGGACCTATCTCAGCTTGACGGTCCGATATCTTTCCCCAGGCCTCGTCAAGTTCCTTATCCTCGATAAATCGGGGGAAAAAAAGGAAACTTGTTAACCTGAGACGTATTTCCAGGAGGAAGTGGAACCTGTTGGGGACCTCTGGAGATGACTACCTCCGGAGAAGGAGTAAGGATTACTAAAGGATCTTGAGCAGATGTCGGAACTGAAACCTGCTCAGGGGCTTCTGCAGTCACTTTGTCCTCTCCAGTCTTTTCTGGAAGGATATCCTGCTCTTGAACCTCCACGACCACCTCTTCCCCAAGAACCTTTTCTCGAGGGGCATTACAGTGAAACGACCGGAATACCAGAAGATCTACGAAAAAAGAAGGTAAGGAAGATCAAGGTTTTAATACATCAAAAATATCCAAGGTATGTATATATACGACCTCTTCATTTAATATATACCTGGTCGATTTTCTGAGTTTAACCTTGTAACGCATCGAAGCAAAGTCCGTTGCGCTGGCCTTCCTCTTCTTCTCAACCGATTTCACCGGTTCTAAACTGGTAGGGTTGGCTAGATCTTGCACATCCACTGATTGGAAATCAGAAGTGATATCCGCGACCAATTGATCAAGGATAAGGTCCCTGATCGCCCGATCAGTAGGTGTAGATTCGTCGACCTCCAGAACAGTAGCCTCAGTGGGCACTGGTGGGTCTTCAGCGACCTTGTTGGAAGGTACGACAACCATCTAAGACACATTATTAAAGATAATTAGGCGATGAAAATCATTTGTCTAAACATCATTTATGTTTGGTCACCTACCTCTAGAAGGCTGACATCCTGTATGGTCGTAGGGATGGTCGGATCATCAATTGGCTCACATCTTTCAGTGACCTCATTGATCTTCAATCCTACGGACTACACATCAAAGAAGATTTATGGTATATCGACCAGAAATAATATGTACGACAAGAAAACCAAAAAGAAGAAGGCATGGTTGATAATCTTACCTTAAGTCTTTCAATCTTCTCTTCAGCGGAAACAGCCGCTAAGATCCGGGGGAAACTAGCCTTGTCGCCAGGCTCTCCGACGCAGATTATTTTGATCCGGCTTCTAATCTCATCAGAAGATAGAGCTGTAAAGGTAAAATAAAAGATTTAAGGATACGAAAATAATCAACTAATATAGGTAAACCGGTCGGAATCATTCATGGCTTACTCTCTTTGGAATCTTTAGTCGTATCGTCACGACCAATATACCAGAGCATCTGGTGTGCTCGGGCCTTCAAAGGACTAACCCGGCTCGTGAAAAAATCCTTCACTACGTGCCAGGATGTTAGAACCAGCTCTTCTTCCACGACGACCATGAAGATTTTGAGTACATAAATATGTACTCATCGACTTTCCCGTGATGGAGACGCAAGGTGCACTCTCCAGGCGTCCCAATCGTCTTCCCAGACTTTGACATCCTGTAGTAGTACTTGAACAGATCTAGATCTACTGGAATCCCTAAGTACGCTTCGCAGAGATAAATAAAGATACTGAGATTGGCGATAGCATTGGGAGCAAGATTCACCAATTCAACTCCATAATACTCCAAAACTTTAGGAAGGAAGGAGTGAATTGGTAGCCTAAATCCGCATTCAACATATGCAAGAAAAACTGGGATTTCTCCATCTTCATTACTCGGGGAATGTTCTCCAGCCGCGGATCTCCAAGAAATCAGATCCTTACTAGGAAGCATCCCGATCCTCTCCAAGCTCTCTAGCTTCTTCTCACCCAAGTAGGAAACCGACCAGTTGGTGATTTGGTCCGACATGGTCAGATTGCTTTCGGGTGGGGAAAGAAAAGGAGGTCGGAGGCAATTTTTACTCGGGAGATGAAGAAGGAAAGCAGGAAGTGAAAAAACTCTAAGTCTACGAAGGGGTTTTTATAAGCTTCATAAATTCCAACTGCAATAAGGAGTTACCAAAAAAAAAGTACAACGGACAGAAATCTTTTTAGTCCAACGGACACAAAAACTCTTCAATTCCCAAAGCAAGTTCTCAACTTTAAAATGAATACAAACCGCTTCAAATGCCTTTGCATTTAATAAGCGTCAGCCCGATACGACTTCATCGGAAGAAAGGTGTTCACACGACCTATTCATTTAAAGTTCGGGGGCTAGCTGACGATGATTAAAACCTCTATATATTATTTTTAATACATAATAGACCATACGTCTTCATGGTCGTAACCCCTGAGGTGCACGACCTCACTGGTCGTAGAGATTCCAGAAGCTACATAATGGGTACCCTGGTCGGAAGAAGGCATAAGCCAAGCTTACGACCAGGAGAACTGCTTGTAAAAGGTATGAACTGATACTTAGAACTGATTCCAGGTATATTCTCTACCGTGTGATGAATGGAACACGTGCATATTCCATACCATACGACGTTTTTTATCCAGAAGCACTGATAAATAACCACCATGCGGTTATATCTCTCATAGACATATAACCGCCGAACTGTTGATTCTTTATCAACCGTCACCTGACTCCGACCAGTCGCAACGCTTCACATCAAACGTCTTCTCCGGAAGTAACTGCCACCTCTTCAAGGGCTATTTAAAGATAGGGCCTGCACGGAGCACAAGAGAGGGACAGAGACAAACAAGATAGAGTCATCAGACTAAAGCACAAGTCTTAGATTCGTGTTGCAAGTCTGACATTGTAAAGGAATAAGTAGTGTTCTCAGTGCATACAGGAGTAGTTCATCATCTAGTGAGAGGGCATACCCTGTAAAACCCAGTTTATATTTATAAAAGAGCAGTCCCATTATTACCCCTGATTTCCCACGTCACATTCTCCTTTTCTTTTCGTAAGATCGACGTCTTGATCGTCGACAATCACTGACCCATAAAGTCAGACGATTCAGAAAACCGTCTGTGATGACGATTTTGAACCGTCTGTGATTACCTTTTCTATAGTAGTGTGAAGAGTTGAAGGCAAACTCCTAGAACAGTACAGAGTAGTCTTGTATTCCGTACCGGCTTTGTTACTGATCAATACCGATCATACTGGTACGATACCGGTCATACTAGTGGAATTGATAATACCTATTGAACTCATTGAACTATGTGTTATATTTGATACTACTGTATATTTGAAGTAATATTTCAAGTAAAATTTAGTGTGCATATAATAAAACATATATATACTTATAATTATATATTACTATATTAAACTTTGGTATGCTGGTATGGACCGGTATCAAACTGCATCGTTCCAAAAGCCAACCTGATATGGACCGGGGAATGGTACTGATAAGTATGATTGAACGAGCAAAGTGAACTTTTTCCTGAATTATCTCACCCCAGATTAGAGTCATGAACAGGGGCAGAGAGACAAGAGGGGTTGGCAAGGGCCTGGCCACCTCATGATTTTTTTACTATCTTTCGTTAGCATGTGGAGCATTGGAACTTTACTATAACTCAGCCCGTACTTCAATTTACGTGATTAAGTAACAATTAGAATGAAACTAAAAAATCTAGGAGTTAATTGTGTTGAAAATATAAGTATTTTTTGAATTACTTTAATCCAGAAATACACTAGATAAATCATGGAAATTATTCTAGCCATTTTCACAAAGCATATAAGCAAGAACATTATAGATATAACTAGCATACCTATCTCAACGCTCGGATCAAGAATGATGATAAAACTAAGCAAACAACAAATGAGAGACAGTCATACCCAGATCCAGTAGAAGGAACAGCAGAAGATGCAGCGACATCAAGAGTTTTGGCGAGATCGTCATTCGTTATAGCGTAGTAGACGTCGTGGTAGTAGTCGTACAGTTGATGTAGATGTAGTAGAGATTCGGACGAAGAGGAAGCAGCGAGCAGTCACGCGAACGCTCCCCAAAAACCTTATTCGTCCTCGCTCGTGCAAGCCTTCAAGGACGAGGGTTCCGGAGGCCTGCTCTCCCGGTTTGGCCGTACACGCGCTTCACCGGGATGGAGATTGCCAAAGACAACAAACAAACTGTGATTATGTATTGTGTAAGTGGAAAACTTAGGAACCAGAACCAGTACTCTCAGTTTCTCTTAAATAGCCAAAAGAAAGGAGTCCAAAGGCCAACAGTTACCATTGATTCAACAGAATCGAAAGGCCAACAGTTGCCACTGATTCGGCAGAATCGAAAAGCCAACGGTTGGAATCCGAAAGACCAAAGGTTGTCATTGATTCGCCATCAGAACTGAAACCTTTTAATAGCCAAAAAATAAAGAGATTGACACGAAAGGTCACCATCAATTACGAGTCAGTGCATTTCGATTTTCGAATAGATAAAGAAAATCGTGCCCGCACCTGGCACGCCTGTGTACGCGCGCACACACACACACACACGCACACGCACACGCACACGCACACGCACCGCTCCGCACGGCACGGCACGGCACGGCACGGCACGGCACGGCACGGCACGGCACGGCTCGGCTCGGCTCGGCTCGGCACGGCTCGGCGAGGCGAGCGAGCGCGCGCGTGTGTTGGCTCTTTCCAATTCCACAAGAGGGCTACCACGTTCCACCTTATAAAGTGGTGTAACTCCCCTTCATCTGTCCATATGGGACTAAACAGTTTAGCACATGCACATGGGCCTTTGAGATTTACCAGGAATTAATTAGAATATAATATTTGGGCCTAGCCCAGATTAATTCCAACAATCCCCCACCAGATCCCAATGGCACATGTCAGATGCCTTGATCCACGTGATTGTTTTTAATATACCAAAGTGTTTTGATGGAGACCGTTAAGGTTGAACATCCACTGAATGAAGTTACACTTATCCACAATCGCACATTGGACTAAGCCTTGAATTGGCGTTTGTGTGAATAAGTTTCACTTAAGTCCTTAATCGATACTAGGTCGCCAGCATCCCCGCTAATTGGAGCATATAAGTCATACTCTGGCCTATTCATGAGCTTCTTAGAAATTACCCTATTTCATAGATCGTGACTAGCAATCGGGCTCATATAGGTGTGTTCTTTCAAGATCGCTCAGAGGACAAAGCATCTTTGCTTTAACAAGCCACGAACACATTAAGATAAGAATCAACTGCCATACTGATTTAGGAGAGAATTGCATCTCCAATGGAGTGGGTCTATAAAGGTACTCTCCTCCCGCTAACCAATAGCTTGTTTCGCCTAATCCTACTTCACGGATCTCCGATCATATAGAATGAGTTACCACTATGGTGTAACTCACGTGGGTCTCAAACCCATCTCCTCGATGCATTGTCTATCACATTTCGTGATAAACCCTTTGTGAAGGGATTCGCGATTCTTAGTCGTTTGGATATAATCCAAAGCTATTACTCGAGTTTCTCATTTTTTCGATGACTTCAATCTTCTCTTCACATGTCTTGATGATTTCATATTATCCTTAGAACTGTTCACCTTGACGATCACAGTCTAATTGTCACAGTTCATCAGAATAGCCGGTACTGGTTTTTCAACCACCAGCAAATCCATCAAGAGCTCACGAAGCCATTCGGCTTCAACAGTGGCAGTATCTAATGCTGTGAGTTCTGCTTCCATTGTTGACCTCGTTAAGATGGTCTGCTTGCAAGACTTCCATGAAACAGCGCCACCTCCAAGTGTGAAGACATATCCACTTGTGGCCTTAATCTCATCAGCATCAGATATCCAGTTTGAATCGCTATAACCCTCTAGTACCCTAGGGTACCCGGTATAGTGAATGCCATAACTCATATTACCCTTTAGATAGCGCATTACCCTCTCAAGAGCATGCCAATGATCATCTCCCGGATTAGAAACAAAACCGCTTAGTTTGCTCACAAGAAACGAGATGTCGAGCCCGGTACCGCTTAGCTAAATACATAAGTGAACCAATTATCTGAGAATATCTCAATTGGTCTCTAGCTATTCTCCGATTCTTCCTAAGCAACACGCTAGGATCATAAGGTGTTGGAGAAGGTTTGCGATCGCTATAACCAAAACGACTGTAATCTTTTCCACATAATGAGATTGCAATAATGTAATCCCACCATCATCACCTCTCAACGACTTGATGTTCAAGATAACATCACTACTCCGGATCTTTCATCTCAAAATTCGAGACAAGAAATCCTTGACCTCCTTAATCACATTAAGGTTGGTCCCAAAGATCAGTATGTCATCAACATACAGACATAGAATGACTCCCTCGCCCCCACCATGGCGATAATACACACATCTGTCAGCTTCATTCACAATAAAGCCTGCAGATGTTAAGGTTCTGTCGAACTTTTCATGCCACTGCTTAGGTGCTTGTTTAAGACCATACAAAGATTTCAACAACTTGCACACCTTTCCTTCTTGACCATTTACTACAAATCCATATGGCTGTTCCATGTAAATTTCTTCGTCCAACTCTCCATTTAGAAAAGCCGTCTTAACGTCCATCTGATGAACGAGAAGACCGTGTGAGGCAGCCAGAGATAATAGTACTCGAATAGTGGTCAATCTAGCCACAGGTGAATAAGTATCAAAAAAATCTTCGCCTTCCTTTTGGGTATAACCCTTGGCCACAAGCCGTGCTTTATACTTCTCGGTAGTACCATCAGGCTTAAGCTTCTTTTTGAACACCCACTTACATCCTACAGGTTTACAACCATAAGGACGCTCAGTGATCTCCCAAGTTCCATTAGAGATAATGGAATCAATTTCACTCCGGACTGCTTCCTTCCAGTATTCCGCATCTGGAGAAGCATATGCTTCAGAAATGGTACTTGGAGTATCATCCACAAGGTACACAATAAAATCAGAACCAAAAGACTTTGCAGTCCTTTGTCTTTTACTCTTCCTCAGAGTTTCATTGTCTTCCTCCTCAGGAATTTGATCAGGGGTTTGCTCAAAATATTCCATTGGAATGGCAGGTTCAGGAGTTGTATCAGGCTCCTGACTCGATGAACTAGACATATCTTTCATCGGAAAAATATGCTCAAAGAATGTAGCATCTCTGGACTCCATAATTGTACCGACATGCACGTCAGGTACTCCAGATTTCACCACTAGAAATCTATAACCAACGTTATGGTGAGCATAGCCTAAAAAGACGCAATCCACGGTTTTTGGTCCAAGCTTACGCTTCTTGGAAATTGGCACATTGACTTTCGCCAAACAACCCCAAGTGCGCAAATATGAAAGTGATAGTCTTTTCTTCTCCCATTGTTCAAATGGAGTTATCTCTTTATTCTTTGTGGGAACCCTATTTAGAACATGACATGAAGTCAATATAGCCTCCCCACCATGCCTTGGAAAGACCATTGTGTCTAACATGGCGTTAACCAAATCGATTAGAGTGCGATTTTTCCTTTCAAAGAACCCCATTTGACTGGGTGAATAGGAGGCGCCCTCTCATGGATTATACCATGTTCCTCACAGAATAAATTGAACTCATTAGAAAAGTACTCGCCACCACGATCGGACCTAACCCTTTTGATTTTCTTTTCAAGTTGGTTCTCGCCGCCTTATAGATTTTAAAGTAGTGAAGAGCTTCATCTTTAGTTTTCAAAAGATACAAATAATGTAACCTAGTGGAGTCATCAATCAAAGTCATGAAATATCTCTTACCACCTTTTGTCAACACACCATTCATCTCACACAGATCTGAATGTATGAGTTCTAATGGTGCCAAGTTTCTTACCTTCGCGCCTTACGAGGCTTACGAGGTCGCTTTGATTGCACACAAACTTGACATTTAGAACCTTTGGCAAGAGTGAATTTGGGATTAACTCTAAATCAAGCTAACGCGTCATGCAACCAAAATTTATGTGACAAAGTCGTGAATGCCAAATAGCGTCTCATTACCACTGAAAATATGGTTCACAACATTATTACACAAATCTGAAAGAGATAAGCGGAACAAGCCTCCGCACACATAGCCTTTACCAACAAATTGTCCACATTTGGACATTACAAATTTATTGGACTCAAATACGATCTAAAGCCATCTCTACACGTAAGAGATCCGCCACGAGATTCTTATTGATAGATGGCACATGATGCACGTTCTTGCTTGCACAATCTTTCCCGAAGTAAACTTCAGATCGACCGTGCCAACACCATGAACAAGTGGCATGTGACCCGCTCCCATTAGAACGGTTGAATCCCGAGTGACCCGGTAAGAAGAAAACAATGAAATATCAGCACACACATGTATATTAGCACCTGTGTCTATCCACCAATCGGTAGATTGACATACTGAAAGAAAAAGAGGTAAATTACCATACCCCAAGTTCCCATCTCAAGAGTACCAACAACAACATTGGCGGACTTGGAATTCGCCTTGCGATTCTTCACACCCTTGCGTTGGATCGCAATCCTTGGCCCAATGACCAGATTCGCCACACACAAAGCAAAGACCATCCTTTGTGTTCTTCTTCTTCTTTTTAAAGCTTGTTGTTTGTGCAGTCTTGTTTTTGCCTTTGAACTTTTGAGCTTGGCCATTCTTTTCTCGCACTACATTAGCACTAGAATGTCCTCATTTCCTCTAGTGTGTGTATCTTTTGCCTCGCTTTTCTTCAACATCAAGAGATCCAATGAGATTTTCAACGAAAACTCTTGTCTCTTGTGTTTCAGAGAAGTAGCAAAATTCCTCCAAGAAGGAGGAAGCTTGGCAATAATGCCTCCCGCGACAAACTTGTCTGGTAACACACACTTGAAATGCTCAAGTTCTTTGGTCATGGATTGTATCTCATGAGCCTGCTCAACTACAAAACGTCCATCAACCATTCTATAGTCATGGTATTGCTCCATGAGATACAGTTCACTGCCTGCATCCGAAACCCCAAACTTGGCCTCGAGTGCTTCCCGCATCTCTTTTCCATTTGTAATTACCATGTATGCATCAACTAACTTCTCACCAAGAACGCTAACCACGGCACCTTTAAAAAGGTTATCAGCAGCCTCGAACGCTTGCTCCTGATCAGGAGTAAGTGTTCCTTCGGGCTTGCCTTTTGCCACATGGAAAACGTTCATGGCAGTTAGCCAAAGCACCATCTTGGTGCGCCACCTCTTATAATTCGAGCCATCGAACTGAGATGGTTTGAGCGCAGCAGCAAAGCCAATTGACGAAAAATGCCTAGAATAAGGTTTTTGGATTGTTGAAAATATAAGCATTTTTTGAATTACTTTAATCCAGAAATACACTAGATAAATCATGAAAATTATTCTAGCCATTTTCACAAAGCATATAAGCAAGAACATTATAGATATAACTAGCATACCTATCTCAACGTTCAGATCAGCAACAGATGATAAAACTAAGCAAACAACAAATGAAAGACAGTCATACCCAGATCCAGTAGAAGGAACAGCAGAAGATGCAGCGACATCAAGAGTTTTGGCGAGATCGTCGTTCGTCATAGCGTAGTAGACGTCATGGTAGTAGTCGTACAGTTGATGTAGATGTAGCAGAGATTCGGACGAAGAGGAAGCAGCGAGCAGTCACGCGAACGCTCCCCAAAAACCTTATTCGTCCTCGCCCGTGCAAGCCTTCAAGGACGAGGGTTCCGGAGGCCTGCTCTCCCGGTTTGGCCGTACACGCGCTTCACCGGGATGTAGATCGCTAAAGACAACAAACAAACTGTGATTATGTATTGTGTAAGTGGAAAACTTAGGAACCAGAACCAGTACTCTCAGTTTCTCTTAAATAGCCAAAAGAAAGGAGTCCAAAGGCCAACAGTTACCATTGATTCAACAGAATCGAAAGGCCAACAGTTGCCATTGATTCGGCAGAATCGAAAAGCCAACAGTTGGAATCCGAAAGACCAAAGGTTGCCATTGATTCGCCATCAGAACTGAAACCTTTTAATAGCCAAAAAATAAAGAGACTGGCACGAAAGGTCACCATCAATTACGAGTCAGTGCATTTCGATTTTCGAATAGATAAAGAAAATCGCGCCCGCACCTGACACGCGCGTATGCATGACACGCAAGCACGCCGCGACACGCACGGCAAAGCGAGAGCGCGGCGTGTGTTGGCTCTTTCCAATTCCACAAGAGGCTACCACGTTCCACCTTATAAAGTGGTGTAACTCCCCTTCATCTGTCCATATGGGACTAAACAGTTTAGCACATGCACATGGGCCTTTGAGATTTACCAGGAATTAATTAGAATATAATATTTGGGCCTAGCCCAGATTAATTCCAACAAATTGTACATGAACCTATCTTATGAGCACCTAGATTCTATTTCGCTCCTAAATTTTTAAGTTGATATTGAGTATAATTTATACTGTACAAGTGCATAGAATCTAGTTTCTATCTCACCTTTCGTGGTTGGATGAAGCGTACATGTGCACTAAACTCCACCGAACTCAAGTTAGGTCTAATCCTGCTCCGCACCTGGTCATGCACTTCCTGTCTCGTGGTTACTTCCTTGTTCCAGATGCTAAACGCAGAGGGCCAGTCGCAGAGACTCGAGTAGCATGGTAAAGCGAATGGTAAACCCTCCTGCCATCCATGCGTTGCCATCTGGCATGTAGAGAGAGAGAGAGAGCATGCAACTAGAGACGCCACGCAGGGCCACGTGATGCGCAACACACAGGGATGGCGGTGACATGAGATGAGAGGCCTACTCGGCTACTAGCTAGCCAGCAGTCTAGCACACGCACGGTTGGTGAAGGAGTTAAGGCTTTCTCTACCTTCCCGATCGATCCGATGGCGCGGCCTGACCAGAGGCCGACAGAGACGACGTCCGTGAATGCTGCGCCACAGCACATGCATGCAGCCATGCAGCAGGACGAGGGGCGGGCCCGGCGAGCAGCAGCGCTGGGATTACACGCTGATGTGTGTAGGCCACCTGCCTTTGTGCGGGCAAGTGGCAAGCCAACGTACGTCGCCGAGCGAAACAACGAACGGCGGCGCGTACGCACGCTAGCTGTGTGTGCATATGCCTGCAACCGCATTTGTTCTTGCTTGCTTATTTTTGTATAGCTGCAGCTAGCAGTGTCAAATCGTGACTTGCACCGTTGCGGAAAACGGGTAGAATTAAGTCTGTCTATGTCAGATTTAACTGTTTTCTTAGTCGAAAATAATTAAATTTTAGTTTATTTATAATTTTATTATATATAAGTTATTTATGTAATTTTTTTTCTTGAACACTATGATTATTCTTAAAAATATTAATAACTTATATTTCCATCACATAATTCAAAATCTAATATGTACTCTGAGAGGTTGAGCACAAACAAAAACAAAAATAAGTAAATAAAATTATACACCAACAAAATACAGCAATGTAGTGAACCCGTTATATCCCAAAGACAATCATAATAAATTCGGACCCAGTTCATCGGATGGGAAGAAGTATAAATCTCAAAGCATATCGGACGGATGAAAATTCGACTATTTTGATTAAAAAAAATATTATTTAACAAAACAAAAAAAAAGACCGTAGAATTAAGGGCCGTCGTGATCGGTGACTTGAACTGCAGCGGTGCAGACAAATGGGTGCATGGTTTAGCAGCCCCGGCCGGAAATTGTCATCGCGTTATCAAAGTTTTGAGGATGGGCTGCAGTTCCTGTTATAACTACAGCCGACTGTACGCTTTTTTATCCACCGTCGGATCGTCTTGGGGCAGTCCGGATTCGTTGCGGTCACAGTAACGAGTGCCAATCATACCAGCTGTAGAAAGAGAATGAGCTTGCCATTTGCCTATATTATGTCTTGTATGGGAATTATTATGGGTGGATTTACCGTCCCTCTCTAGCCTGAGCAGTAGCGACGTGCTATAGTAGTCTTGGTAAAGTTCCACAGCGACCACGACAAAAAATTGGTGTCTTGTCCAAGCAAAACAAGACGACCAATGTCTTGCCCAGGTTTTGAAAAATTTCTGGCTCCGTCGCTAAGAATTAAGCTAGCTTACTGGCGAGGGATTTGCACAACCACTACTACTAGTGCTGCTTTAAGATATGTGTAACTTACTTTGGGGATTTCTAATGTGACTTTACGATGACGGGACCGCTCGTAGGGGGTTTACTGCACAAGGCCCCTGCATTATGCATTTTTATGTGTAACTCATATTTCTTTTAACCATTAGATTAATCTAGAATTGCACACACGTATCTTAAAGCTAATCCAAATGCCAAGAAAATCACCTTAGAGTTAACAAAAAGCCAGGCAACTTTCAAATAGTAAGCCCGTTAAAAACAGGCAACTTTCAAATAGCAAACCCGTTTAGGCCTCGTTTTAAATATGAGATTTTTTTTTCTAATTCCTACACGAGTTGATATGTTTCGTGTGAATTTCCTACATTCTAAACATGCCTTTATGCTATTTTTAGTGGGTAAAAGAAGCACTACTCTTCTGTTATTTCTCCAAACTAAGCTTGGAAAAAACCAGGCAACCAGCACATCTACTGAGGTATGCAGTGTATGGTGGGCCATGGCAGGGCTGCATAATTGGACCCAAGAGCTGCAGGCCCTTGTGGAGCCCAATCAGGTTGATTGAGTTTGTTTCGAACACTATTTACTGAAGCGGCCTGTGCACTGAAATTGAATCCTAGCTTGCTGCTTAACCGTCAATTCCTTCGTTGCAGCATGCAGACGCAGCTAAGATAGAAAGTTGTTCAAGCCGTTTCACCGTACTGGGGTGCTGGGCCGTCGACGTCAGTACGTAGGACGTGACACTGAACTGCTTGAAAATGTGTGTACGATCTTGATGCTGCCATCACCTTAATGCAACTAGGACTCCCTCTATTGGTTGGCTATCTTAGCAGATGAGCTGGTGGAGTTTATTAGGATTGGATTGCCGATTGGGATACTCCATTAGGATTTAGGACAAGCACATGAGCCAGTACTGCCAGACGATCTTCGATTGAAGGAGTACGTGGTAAACGAAGAAGCCGAAAGTTACCGCCAGGAGCACTGCGGAACCAAGCCAAATTCCTGGACGGATCTCACCAGGGCGTACGTACAGCAGAGAACGGCAGGCGCAGTACGCCGCGACGCCAGCGATCCAGCGTGCAGGACACTGATCTGGTGACTGCCTAACTAAAGCGACGTTACACCTCGGCCTCGAGTGCAACCAACAGCAACATCCAAAACCAACATGCTGTGCTAGCTGCTTTGCAGTTTGCACAGAACCGCACTGATCTTGTTCGATGAATGCACGCGAGGCTTCACAAGAACCACACCTTCGTTTGCTGCCCCGTCTGACCTGACCGGGGAATTGGACGAAATCCCGAGGGAATCGAGGAAGAAAGAATGTTGATCTCATAGGAATCAGCCGTCGTTCCAATAATAAACCAGATCGTATCAAGCGTAATCAGATAACTCCGCACGCGTCGCGTCGCATGTATGTTTCTGCACGAAAAAAACAAAGCCGCATGAGGCAAAGACGCAGATTCACATGCGCCCATGGCCACCACACGGAACGAAAACATTCGCACGTCGCGTCGCCCCGGCACGTATCTGATCGCCCGAATCCCATCCCCTGTATATACCACTGCACCTTGGTCATCGCAAGCTAGCACAAGGGGAGAGCAGTGCACGGGACGATGAGGAGTGCGTTGCTGTGTTTGTCTTTAGCCCCTGTGCTCGTCGGCGTGGCGTGTTTGTCCGAGGCGACGCGTGTGACGCCGCCGCTGCCGGTGCTGCCGATCCCGTCGGCGCCGCAGCTCAAGTGGCAGCGGCGGGAGGTGATCATGTTCTTCCACTTCGGGATGAACACGTTCACTGACTCCGAGTGGGGCACGGGGCAGGAGGACCCGTCCATGTTCCACCCCGCTGCTCTCAACGCCACCCAGTGGATGGACGCGGCCGCCGCGGCGGGCGCGTCGCTCGCCATCCTCGTCGCCAAGCACCATGACGGGTTCTGCCTCTGGCCGTCCGCATACACGGAGCACTCCGTGCGGAGCAGCCCCTGGCGCGGCGGCCTTGGCGACGTTGTGCGCGAGTTCGCCGACGCCGCGCGCGCGCGCGGCGTCGACGTCGGGCTGTACCTCTCTCCGTGGGACCGGCACGACGAGAGGTACGGCCTCGAGGTCGCCTACAACGAGTACTACCTGGCCCAGCTCCACGAGCTCCTCACCGGGTCAGTGTGTCCATGCATGCAAAAGATTCAAGCAACTTGCCATTGTTAAATGCTTAGGTGCATCCGCTAATACTATTGTGCAGGTACGGGAGCGTGTCGGAGATATGGTTCGACGGCGCCAAGGGCAAGAACGCGACGAACATGACGTATCACTTCCAGGAGTGGTTCCAGACGGTGAAACAGCTGCAGAGCTCCATCAACATCTTCTCCGACGCCGGGCCCGACGTCCGGTGGGTCGGCGACGAGAAGGGGTTTGCCGGAACCACGTGCTGGTCCACCGTCAACCGCTCCATGATAACGATCGGCCAGGCCGGCATTGAGAAGTATGTACATACCATGCACGGCCAAAACTTCATCTGCTAATTAATGGAGCCTGCCGATAGATCGATCATTCGCCATTGTTGATCTGTGTCAGGTATCTGAACAAGGGCGACCCGCGGGGGAGGGACTGGGTGCCGCCGGAGTGCGACGTGTCGATCCGGCCGGGCTGGTTCTGGCATAGGAACGAGACGGCCAAGCCGCTGGGTGAGCTGCTCGACATATACTACAAATCGGTGGGCCGGAATTGCGTGCTCCTGCTGAACGCGCCGCCCAACACCGCCGGCCTGGTCGAGGACGCCGACATCGCCAGGCTCCGCGAGCTCCGCGCGGCCATCACGACCATCTTCGGCACGGACCTGGCCGCAGGCAGTACGGCGAGAGCCAGCAGCGAGCGCGGCGGAAGTCACGGCGGCTTCGCGGCAGGCAACGTGCTCGACGGCTGCGACGAGACGTACTGGGCGCCGACGGCCGAGGACGGGCGCAAGAACGGGTACTGGATCGAGCTGCGGCGGGCCGGCGCGCAGGCGTTCAACGTGGTCAGGATACAGGAGCACGTGGCGATGGGGCAGCGTGTGGAGCGGCACGAGGTGTACGTGGACGGCGCACCCGTGGCCAACGGCACGACGGTGGGGCACAAGCGGCTGCACCGGCTGGCCTGCCCCGTCGCCGGCCGAACGGTGAAGATATGGCTCACGGCGCGGCGGGGCCCGCCGCTGGTGTCGGTGGTGGGCCTCCACCTCGATCCCTTTGCACCGATCATGGTGTGACGGCCATTGCGCTGTCCACCGCGTGTAGCGCGAGCCAATAATCTATCTATTATATTATTAAAATGATAGATAAAGAAGTCAATGCATTCGTTCTCAAAAGCTAAAAATTCTCATATTAATCAGTAAAAAAAAAATATCTACACCGTTGATTATGGTGAGTTCGATTATAATGATCTAGATTAAACGAAAGAGTCCATATCAAATACAATATAGAAAAAAGTTCATCTCAAATACAATAGAAAAATAACTGAAATTTGGAATAAAAAATAAAATAAAATTAGCAATTCAATTTTGATACGAATTTCTAAGTAAAATCACTATATAAACATAATTCAAAATAAAATTTTAAAAAATAATAATTGGATTAGTATACGAATTCCAAAGTAAAATCACCAATAACTTATTTTTATACACACACACATATATATTAAAAAAAATAGCAATTGAATCAATATACGAATTCCAACAAAAATTAATTAAAAATGGGATAAAATAAAATAAAATTTGCAATTTGATTTCCATGTGAATTCTAAAGTAAAATACTTAAATAAATAAAATCTAAAAAAAAACATCATCAAGTTGATTTCCATATGAATTCTTAAGTAAAATCCTAAATAAATGTAACATCCCAAGGTTATGTTACCAAAATTTAAATAAAATAAAATTATTATTTTATTGAATTTTCTGAAATTTGATAGAGTTTCATTGCTTTATTTGAATTTCTGAAGTTTTAAAAGTCAAAATTTAAATTTACTTGAAGTTATTGAAGTTTTATTTGATTTAATCTGAAAAATAAAAATTTACTTAATTTCTATGATTTTCTAGAAATTTAAAAGCTTTTTCCTAAGTATCTTAAAGCCAAAATAATTTATTTTGCAAAATTAATAGACAATTATGAATTATAACTATTTTTAATAAGTCCAAAATAAATAAGGGAATTTCTGTGAATTTTTCCATAATTTTTGGGATTTATTTGCTATTTTCTAAAGCTTAAATGAATTAACTGAATTAATTTAATAGCTAAAACAATTTAAAACCCTAAACTCGCTTTTGGGCCGAAACCCACTGTGCGGCCCAGCCCATTTCTCCTTTCCATCCCAAGCCGCGTCTGCCTCCCCCTCCTCTCTCCACCGTTGGATCAAATCCAACTGCCGCCCGTATCCCTCTCCCTCTCTCTTCACAGCGCACAAATCCTAGCCGTTGGATCTAGATCCAACGGCTAGCGTTCGTGAAACCTCCGGGAGGCCCGAACGTCACAAACAATGTGAGCCGCCCGATTTCAATCACTCGGCCATCCATCTCTCCACGCCACCCGCCTTCTCCGCACCATCGGATGAAAATCCGACAGCTCCGTGCCCTTCTTCTTCCCCGCTTTCTTCTCTGCAAAGCCGCGCCCAACCCTGCCATTACCGCGCGCACGAAGCTCGCCTCCGCCGCAATCCCCGCCTCCTCTCCTCGCGCGGGCGTGCATAGTCAAACCGCCCGGGCATATCGCGCCCGTTCCCGCACGTTTCCCCCTCGATCGTGCGCACAATTGTCGGATCGGAACCGCCACCGTGATCCCCATCGCCCACGATCTCCCTCTCTCGTGCTCCTCCGGCCCCTATAAATAGAGCCCCGGGAGCCCTCTTTCTCCCTAACACCGCCCCCATCACCCACTTCTCGTCTCCTCCCTTCAATCGCCGTGATTTTGAGTTTTTCTCCGCGCCGCCGAGGTTTCTTCGTTCTTCGTCTCCGACGCCGTCCAAGCCACACCGCCCCCATCGACCACACGTGAGGCATCGCAACCACCTCGCCGTCCCTGTGCATGCGCTAGCTTCGTCGGAGAGCCACCCAAACGCCGCCGCCTCGTTGACCCCAAAACCGCCGCCGCCAAAGTCCTCGCCGCCAGCGATCCCTCCGTGTCATCGTGCGTCTAAGGTGAGCCTCAGGTTCGTGGGACTCTCCTCTACCCAATACTGCCCTCGCCGGACCTCGCCGGGCCGCTGTTCACCGGTGCCATTGGGGCCCGAGCGCCGCCGGTGCCAAGGTGACGTGGCAACGCCACGCCATTGCCACATCGCGCCACTGTGGCGCCGCGTCAGCGCCACCTCCTTCCCTCCGTCCACATGGCACGTCCGCGTGGCAAGGTCCACCCCCCCTCAGTCCGAAAGTCAATGAACCCAGTCCACCATACACCAAGTCACATACATGTGGGTCCCACATGTCAGGGAATTAATTTTAATTCTTTAAATTCCGAAAATCAGTTGTTGATGTCATCATTGCGGAATAAAGCCATTTTCCTTTAGAAAAATAATTCCAATAATCCATAAAAACCTTAAATCTAACATTTCATGTAAATTCAAACTTCAAAAGCTCATATCTTTTGCATCCGAACTCCGATTGAGCCCATTCAAATTTCTAAATTTATCTAAATTCAATATCTAGCCAACTAAACCAAAATTATTCAATTTGGAGTTAATTTGAATCTTATTTGAATTTAGTTTGAATTTAGCTTATATTCGCGTATAGATTTCGACGACTTCGGAGAGTCAGATTTCGACGCCATTTGAGAACAACCATTTGAGCAAGGCAAGTTACATTCTTGATCATATTTGCACCCATTATTTAAAATTATTTAAATTCTGTTTTAAATTATTATTGCATGCTTATTTATATTCAGTAATTTAAATTCCTGTTTTAAATTTATAGTTATGCCTAAAATCCTTTGTATGACCAATTTTGATAATTGAATCAAACATGTTGTCACCCTAGTCTAAACCTGGTTGATACAATAGTATGAACTGAGATCATTTTAGAAAATATTGTGCTTAGCCATGCTTATAGACCAAATATGTTTCATTTGGGGAAATTCAGCCAAAAATCAACTGTTGTTTAAATTGTACCCTTGGCATTGGTGAGTCATGGGAGTTTTATAAATGATCTTACAAAATAAAACAAAATGATGGTTTGGACTTGGGCGAAATGATTGTCTGGTGGGTGCAGGTTTATGCACGGGCACAACCGGGTAGGTTGAGGCCCAGGGTTCTGTTGGTCGTCGCTTAGGTCAGTTAAGGACCGGTCTTCGAGCCGCATCTTCCTAAGCCATATCGTACTACCACATGTCTTGTATGGGCAGGACTTGGCTGATTAATTTGCAAAGTTCCATCATGGTCATTTCCGTTGGTGTGGTGGGTAGTCATGTTATGACCTATGTTAGTCCCACCTAGCGCAAGAGGGGGCCTGAACCCTGCGGACGGGTAGTCCAAAGGGGGTGAAACCTTAGCGAGGGAGGACTATGGTGGAATGACGCATTGTAAAGGCCTTGACACGTGCTCTAGACTGCTTACCTAAGGTAGTGAGCGGTGGTATCGACGGATGCCAAACAACTAGAGAATTCATGTCTTGTGTGTAAAGTTGTACAACCTCTGCAGAGTGTAAAACTATTCGAATAGCTGTGTCCACGGTCATGGACATGCTGGCAAAGCCACTCAAAGTTAGACTTAGATTTCAAAATGTTTTTGTAAAACAGTTTGACATGGATGGGTGTCCATGAGAAAAGTTATGGGTTGAAGCCCCGGGTTGGTGCCCGTGTTTATGTTGGTGTTAGGGTGGTGCCTACACTATCTTTATCAATTCAGAAACAATTTTTGATTCTATAAAACTTGAGCTTTTGAACTTATTATGGTATTTAATGTCAAATGTTGTTTTTGCACAAATAACCCTATAAGCCTTTCTATTGTTACATCCATTTATGCATGTCATTCTGTTATTTGACAGGTGTAACTTGCGAGCACGGAAGTTGTGCTCATTCTTGCTTTATGCAAATAAAATTTCAAAGAAGGACTTCGCTTCAGGTGTGGATCATGACGACTAGGCCGCTACCCCAGTCGATTGCTTGTGGCAGATCAGCTGGACTCCACTACTTCTTCATCGTCTTCCGCTGTGTTTATTTAATGTTGCCCTGTAAGGCTATCTTGTAAGCAACTCTGTTGTTATTTAATAAATTTTAGCGTTTATGGTTGTGACATCACATTTGTTTACTATGTGAGCTAGCCACTGATCATGGGACTAGTTCAGTTATGCACAGAAGATCTGGGTTGTTAATCCCGGGTCTTACAATTAATATAACTCGGAATAAAAATTAAACTAAAAATAGCAATTGGATTAGTATACGAATTTCAACAAAAAATTGAATTTGGAATAAAAATAAATAAAATTAGCATCTTGATTTTGATACGATTTCCGAAGTAAAATATATAAATAATTGTAACTTGGCATAAAAATAAAATATAAAATAACAATTGTATTAGTTTACTAATTACAACAAAAAATAAAATAAAATTAGGGACAACAAATAAAAGAAAATTTACAATTTGATTTCCATATGAATTCCAAAGTATAATATCTTAATAACTAAAACTTTGAATAAATTAAATATAAGTTAAAATGAGTATATCGTGAATGGTGTCAGAGGAGACCACGAAAGAGTGCAATGACGTTGATCTGTCATACAAGAAAACATTGATTCACAAGGAAGCGAATAGTCGAGGCAGCGACGGCGAAAATGAGAACAATTCCATGATGCTCACCTTAGTTGTTCGACGGGGACAATATCGTTCTACTCGCTGAAGCCGTTAAAGAGAAAAACCGAAGTCAAAGGGGCTAAGTGTTGTGACGACGAATGGTGAGTATTGGCGTTGTTTAAGAAGTCAATGGCAAAAAAACTCGATAATGGGGAAGACATAGCAGAGAGGAGGTGAAGCTTTGGATTAAAGATAAGCTATCGACGATATGTGATTATCGGGTAGCTAGGAGCATGCCATCGTTGGTGAGTGACATGACGTCACCGACGATGTGAGAACATTCTCCCTATCGTTAGATAACGACTAAGGTAGGCATACAGACATCAGTGAAGATGGGAGGTCATCGTAGTTAGTGAGAAAGCCACATCGTTGAGTTAGACAACGTCGAAGAGGAGGAGCGACCGACACAGGAGAAGAAGATACATGCGTGCATGTGTACATACACGCATGCATGTGTATATATATGCATGCATCCTACGAATGGAAGCATGGACGTACAAAAACAAATGAGCAAAGAGCTCGGAGTAGAGATAGCACAACGGTAAGGAATAGGCTTAGGGCACCTGAAGAGAGCGCGACGGGTGTCCCAGCAGGGATCGACGATATTTGCATGTATATACGTGTAGATGTCACAAATAGGGATGGCAATGGGGCCCCATTCCCCATTCCCCGACGGGGAATTCACCCATTAGGGGACGGGGATGGGGCTATTTCTTTCCCCACGGGGATGCTAATATGCAAATACAATTCCCCATCGGGTGAAGCGGGGATGGGGACATTCCCCTACTCCCCATCCATGTTACTCACATGGGCCCCCGATAAGATATGTAGGCCACTAGCCCAGTACCGCACAACCCGATAAGGCGATAGCCAGATAATCTTATTTGCATCCTTTACTTTCCAGATACTAATTAATCAAAAAATATTGTCATTTTAGTATTGCATGTGAATGTTCATACTCATTTTATAACATTATGAATCTTATTTTCTCTTCTTTCGGGATCCGACTTGCGGGTATGGGTCCCCGTGGGGCCCCGATAACCCGATGGGGACGGGGACGGGGACGGGGGGAGAATAGCACCCGAGGACGGGGATGGGGATGGGGACGGGGAATTTTCCGTCTCTCGGGGATGGGGATGTTCCACCACTCCCCGACGGGGAATGGCCCCGTTGCCATCCCTAGTCACAACGGTAATCATTACACGATAATTGAAGAGAAGTAGAAGATAACTATGTGGTAGAGTATTGTATTGAAAGGGGTAGCAGCTGAGAGATATCGGTCAAGAATTGGGCTTGCTCTTAGAGGTTGAAGCAAAAAAATTATGATGATGAGAAGATATATAAGACATACGGTTTGGTGGGGCAACCGACGTAAGAGAAAATAAGTTCAAGATAGGTCACCCATGGTGCATCGGTGTATACGTGAGCAAGGTACTCTAATTCCATGTAAATTAATAAGATAATTTTTTTGCACACATAATCAATGTATTGCTTGAGAGTATCGAGGCGAGGAAAAAACCCGTGATTCTGCGCAGAACCGCCATGGAGGTGGTAGAAATGAGATCCCGATAGTTTTTTCAAATCCAAAATCAAATTTTCAGATTTTGAATGAACTTTAATTAAACTTGAACGAATTTTGGCCGAACAAAATCCAGTTTGACCGGTAACCGGTCCGGTTACCGGTACCGGAGGGGGGCCAGGATCCAACCCAGAACGGGTTTTCTATCCCTGATCAGAGGTACATGTGCATGCAAATATTTTGAAAAAGTGTTAAGGGTATGCAGCTACATGATGCATAGATAATGGAGAATAGTTAACTTATTATACTTATAATTTTCTTCCATCAAAGCTCATACTTCAATTACGTTACTCAAGTTGCATTTTCCTTCAAGCTTCTATTGTTATTTTCTAATATTTATGATATCTTAAAAATCTAAATAGCTACAAGATACGTAAATATATTCTGAAGCATCTAGGTTATATCATTTGTCACTACAAACTTTAAAACAAATCTAACCACGTAAATGCGTGGGCCACCCTGCTAGTTGGTGTTATGTGGTCAGTCGGCGTCACCCGGACGTGCACAACGGACGGCGCACCAGCGATAAACGGCATTCTTTTGGATTGATCCATCCATCTTTCGTGATCAAAACCATACCTTTTGAATAATTTGTTAAAAGGGGTCGCATTGATCAGGCTGGACAAACTTGGGGTTTAGGACGAAATAGTGGCTAGAAAACTTTGAACGAGAGTGCACACTTCATGCGCAAGTATTATATTTTATTGAATGAATTCATACTTTGTCTTAATACTTATACTCTTTAGATACTTAGCCTTGAAACCTACATACTCTGCACATTTTTCAGTTTTTTAAGTGTGTCGGTGCATAACAAGCACACCAACTAGCTCCGCACCAGCGAGGAAAGGTAAGACCAGCCCCGGGCGGGAGCTTTTTCTATCAGATAGGAGAGGGGAGGTTTTCCCGTTTTCTCATTCGAAGTTGGAATAGACAGCACAACCATTTCCTGCTGTGTGCTACACTGCTACTATACACAACTGGCATATCGTGTCGTGTGACGCCTCAACCAATGCCGATTAGTAGTAACAACTAAGAGCATGTATAATGGGCTTATGTCAGTCGTTTATAGCATCTGCCATATAAGATTTTTGCTGACGTGGATGAAAGAGAATGAAGAGAGAGAATATTCATTGTCTATAATCCTCGCAAATGACTATAGCACCGAATAAAGAAAAGCATTAAAGATTGTGTGTTGTCTACAATCATATAGCCGACTGTATCACCACGACCCATTGTATGAGCTGTCTTTAGTGCTGTCTATAGATGATATGGAGAGTTGTTATAGACAGCAGCTGTCTGTACCATTGTGCATGCCCTAACAAGAAGGCTGTATTTATGCATACATCAGCATTCTAGAAGCATAGGATCAAAAGTTGCCACTGCAAATGTCAGGGATTTAAGGATTTATCGTTATGAGATAGATGCATTTGAGTATTTACATCTTGATATCTATCTCAATAACATGTGATCTTAGAACTCATGTGTAGTGAGACATCGAAGGTAAATCCTCGAGTATAACTATTCATAATAGTAAATTCTTAATAATTGCTACCCTTAAATCTTGAGAGAAAGGGGAGCTTCCCGCGCCCTCTACGTCACCTCGAAAGAGGCGGGCCATCGGATATTTGCCGGATGCCTCAGATCGCGTGGAGCGGGGCGTCTATCCGGACGCGCTCCGATCGCGAGCCCTAGGCCCGCTCCTCTCTCTCCTTCGATCTCTTCTTTGTCTCTCGCTCGCTTCCGCGCTGCCACTCCTCGCTTCGCTACTTGCCCCGCTGCCTCCTATCCCACCTCCTCCTTCCTCCGGAGCCCCTCTCAGCTGCCCCTTCTCTCTTCTTCCCCCGCCGCAGCCTCGGACTCCTTCCCCCGCCGCCGTCGCTCCTTTCCTCCTACTCTTTCGGTCTCCTTCCCAGCTAACCCCCCCCCCCCCTGTGCCGTTTGGGTTTTGGCCCGCTCCTTCCCCGTCGCCCCGTTGGTCTTCTTCCCCCGGTGTTACAGTTCCCTCCCTCCCTCCCCGTTCCTCCCCCCCTGCGCCGTTTGGGTTTTGCCTCGCAACCTCCGGTTCCTTCTCCGCCGCTCCATTGGGTTTCTTCATCTACTACTGCAGGTCCCTCCCTCTCTCCCAATTCGGTCCCCTCCCTCCGCCCTCTCTTGCGCCACTTAGATTTTGCCCCGATTTGATCCTGGGGACGCGGCGCCTTCGGGATCTTTTGAGGCTCTCGCTTCCTTGCGCCTCTTTTGTTCCCTGTTCGTCCCCCCGCCCCTCCTTGCGCCGCCTAGATTTTGGCCCGATTTGGTCCTGGGGACGCGCCGTGCCCAGAATCGCGCTTGCTTCTTGGGATAACTTCTTATGTCCGTCGACGCCACCACAGCCAGCTCGGTTATAGCAAGCACCGTCGTTCACGGCCAGGGATGCTATTACAGGTCCCTTGCTGGGAAGTGGGAAGTAGTCATATTATGCACGCGTATTATTCGCTATCTCGCTTTCGGCCTAAAAATTACGCTCGCAGCTCACACACGAGGAACACACCTTCTGAATCACAGCCTATTGAAGGTGCCGTACTAGCTGAGGAAAATCCTCAGCCTCTTCCAACTAGGAGGTTAGTCCATTACACCGCTCCTTTCAAAAACTGTGTCGCGCATTTCTTCAGTTGCTTCCTTTCATTTCCTTCAATATAACAGAGCACCCAAATTTAACTTGAAGATCTGCAGTGATGGCCGGGCACTTCACGTCTGATCCACCCACTAAAAAAAAATCTCCGGTGACTTAAACAGAAAAGGACTGATACTCGGATACTGACGCTCTAAGACAGCAGCATTTCAGGTGTAGCAGCTCACCGATTCAGCATACCATAGAATTTACTTTCAGTGTTATACTATGCATCGCACCTTACGCCTCTCCTGCCATTGCTACACAGACTTCTCCAACATCGCGTGCTACAGCAGTATCTGCCTAGCACTGCCTCAGGATTTTGCTCTACATAGCTGCTTAGTGCTATATAGCTTCTATAATAGGTTCGAATTTACTTTTGCTACGCATGCTGCTGCTCTTCATAATTACCATGTAAATATTGTCCTCTCGCCTAAACTCCTACCTTCCTACAGCACAACGATAGAGACGCTCTGCTGATCTAATTTTCACACTAGGTTTTCGGGACCCAACATATGCTAAACATATTTCCTGGACTCTTCGTATTAGCATCAAATAACAGATTGAGTCAAATGTGCACCAAGCTCTTTGGATCAAACAATGGCCGTTCCCGCGCCATTTGGCGTGGGTTCTCCTCTAGTTCCTATATAGAAACGCACAAAACAAGAGGCTACCAGCAATATCATCCCAAGATAGATTTGCATGCAAAAGCTGATTACTTCAGCCGTTTCAAAACAACCCATATATAGCTATCATTCATAACAGTTGACATGGAGTATCAGATCAAAATTGTACACACTTCGTTAGCAAAATTGATCGTCGTAATCTCGGGGGCAACACATTAACAAATAAATAAAAAACCAACACACGGCAGAGTCAAAACTTTGACGATTCCCCGTGCCTTTCTCAAACTACCTAGAAAAATAACATAGTGCTTTTGCGTGTTCGCTAACCCTCAGGCCTCAAGCAGCCTCTAATACCTCCTGTTAAACCTATTGCCGCCGCCTCCCCTACCAGAAAACCCTCTTCCACCGCCGCCTCGGCCACCACCACCCGAGAATCTCCTGCCGCCGCCACCACGGCCAAACCTTCCTCCGCCAGAGTTGCCTCTTGACTGGTCCCTCTCTTGCAAGGGTGGCAGTTGTGTCACTTCCTCAAGTGTCACCATAGCTGCGTTCTCTGCACCTGCGAGAATCATGCAGCAAATTTGAGTCGTGCAGTAGTACCCCCAAATACACAAATTCAAGTTCCATTGCCTTAATTTGAATCCAAAAATAAGATTAAAAAATTCTCTGCGAACTCTATATATACAGCAGTAACACATTTACAAAACTGCATTAGTTCTGCATTATAAAAAGAAGCGAAACCCTGTACCAAAGGTATACCTCGAATATAGTCATCAACTTCTGCTGCAGGAATATCAAATACAGCACCTGTCCCATCAGCAGTGAGGGTCACACCCTTTACATCTGCAAGTTTTTCTTCTGGCATGAACCTTTTCAATGTAGTAATAACAAACCTGCGCGCAGAAGTTTCCCGATCAATTGAACGTCTGAGAACGCTCATGACCCAAAAGGTTAAATGGTCACTCACCCTGGTGAATACATCGATCTGCCAGTTTGAAGCAGTAATGTAGTATGGTTCTCCATAGAAGAAAGCAGTGATCTCTTCTTTATGTCAGTGTAGCCCTAAGAAATATATTTCCTGTTAATTATAGCAGCCAGTATAACAGTACAAATATATAACTAGAAACCAACTTACAACTGCCTTTGCAAGTGCTTTGGCTAGTAGATCAACTGCAGACATACTTGAAGAACTCAACAGTTGCTCGGCTTGCTGCCGGAAAACAGGAATAACACTGCATTGCATCCAACCACATAGTTAATGGAACAAATAAATCTACTGCAAAATACGCTTACCACAAATTTCAATTCCAATATCTTACCTGTCTGACACACTAGCAATGGCTTCTGCTGCTTCAGTGCCCGCAGATTGCGCCACATCAGTTGGCTGGGGTGCAGAGATATGTTCAAACTTCACCCCCGACTCCCTTTCTATTCTGTTCACATTGTACTTATATCTGGGTTCAAAAAGCATGACAGCAACGCCAGTATTACCTGAAAATCAACAGGCATTGCTTAAAAGGTAAACATTATAAACACCAAACTAAAATAAGATAATCCTATTTAACCTACCTGCTCTCCCTGTCCGACCTGACCGGTGTATGTAAGCTTCAACATCACGTGGAGGTTCACACTGGAGATTTGGAATATCATCAATGAGCGGGCAAGGCCTAGTTCTTAGCAAAGTTAATAAACTGCAAAACATGTCATACCTGAATGATAAGCTGCACATCATTAATATCGAGCCCTCGTGCTGCCACATTTGTAGCAACCAAAATTAGAAACTTCCCGCTCCTAAATCCAGCAAGAATGACCTGAAAAATAATTCAGAACACTTCAAATAGCTGAGCTTGACAGTTATCAAAACATCACAAATGGGTGGACAAACTACTAAAATAATGATTCACAAATAAAATTTAAAATCAATTAGCATAGATGATAATTTAAAAAATGGGGTTCAATTGCGTCAAAAATAGAAAGCACTCCCAGATTATTTAAATTGGTATGGTATATGCACGTCACCAACAATTATATAGCACGATAGTAGAACAATAAAAAAAAATGCAATCTAGACATGCTAGTAGAATTTTCAAAACATGCTACAGAGGATGACACATTGTTTCACTCAAGTGCATTGGACACAGGCACCGAAAGATCATAGATTGGTCAGTAAAGAATCACTTACTTCACGCTGAGCTTGCGCAACATCTCCATGCAAGGCACGGGATCCAGCAATCAAACCAGAGAGCTCTGATGCAGATTCTTTTGTCTCGGTGAAGATAATGGTCCGGCCTCCGCTGAACCAAAAAATAAAAGATTAGTAAAAATTGATGAAAATCACAGTATTATAATAAACGAGGACCATTTGGTGGAAGTACATACCGGCTATAGCATCGGATGATGTCTGGAATAACTTGTGCCCTTGCGGCAGGTTACAAGGAAGAGCAAGATGCCTAACAGATGCGCTAGCTTTCAGTTTCTCATCGCCAACAAGATCAACTGTTTTCTTGTTAGATTTCAGAAATTTCAAGGAGAGCTGCAATCATTCCATAGTAGCCATACCATTGCATTGTCAGCTCACATAAATTATGGGAAAAAACTCAACAATAGTAATGTATTATATCGAAGTGGATCATACCTTATTCACCCAAGTTGGTATAGTAGCACTGAACAGAAGTGTCTGTACTTTGGTAACATCTTCAACCTTGCCTGTTTATAATAATAAAGGACCCGGTTACATCAGAATTTACATCAAATAGAGAAATACTGCAACTGCAAGTGACATTGTCAAAATGTTGATTACTCCATATGTACGGATCCAGAAAAAGGTGAACACCACCAGCCATAAAGAGAGCAATTGGCTCAATTGAAGAAAAAAAAAAGATCATCATGACTACATGACTTGGAAATTAAAGAACATTTGTAATATAAGATGCGGGTATACCAAGAATAAGCTCAACATCGTCGACGAAGCCCATATTAAGCATCTCATCAGCTTCATCAAGGACACGGAATTTCAACGACTTCAAATTGAGAGTTCCCTTTACAATAAAATCCTGGGCAAGAAATTCATGCAGCAAACATGAGAATAAAATTATGAGGTTTTGGGTCGAATCAACCAGAAATATCAGCAAATGAAAATAATTACCTTGACACGGCCAGGAGTCCCAACTATAATGTCAACCCCCCTTCTGATTGATAGTTCTTGATGGCGATACTCAGAACCACCATATACACAACATGAAGAAAGCCCAAATGTTGCACCATAAAAAGAGAAGTCAGTGTGCACCTGAAATGCATTTTGGCAAGGTCAAAACAAATACAAAGGATTTTCTTTCTTGAGAATCAGAAAGTAGCATAATTTTACCTGTTTTGCTAGCTCTCTGGTTGGTAGCAAAACCAAAACACTTGGAGGTCTGCCATAATCAGTCCTTCTGGATGCCTTTTGTGTCCCATTAACTAATGACTCCATAATGGGCAGAACAAAAGCCAAAGTTTTGCCCTAAAATAAGTAACAGCATCTTTGATTAGGCCATACCAAGTTTTCAGTGACAAACACGATAAAAATAAAGAATTATATCCCTCATGGCCAGTCCTCCATGGTCCATAATGAGGAATTCAGAGTCACCACACCAAAAAAAAACATCACTATGAACACAACACACTCCCCTCCCAGTAACTTCATAAAATAACAACCCTATGTCGACAAAATTGTGCAAGCACCAGTCCAATGTACATAAACAGCAAATCTCTTTTAAACCCACGCATGTACGGTCATGATCATACTCAATTGTGCAAGCAGTGCAATTAGTGCAACAATGTAGCAATCCCTATCTCAAATCGGGCAAGTGCCATAAATTAGACGCAATTCCTGCCAAACCAGTAGTTGTGTTGCACAGAAAGCTTGCTATTAAGTGTAAACGCACAGGGTAGTAACTCAAACAACTACAGTTTTTACCCTACAAATCTATCAAATGAGCCACACAAGTCGAAAGGAACACTCACCTGGCCAGTGCGCGCCCGACCGACCAAATCGCTGCCGTCGAGGACGAGGTCGAAGGTGGTGGCCTGGATGGGGAACAGTGCCTTGATGCCCTTGGACTTGAGGCTCTGCCTCAGCGGCTCCGAAATCCGGAAGTTGGAGAGAGCATTCGGATCGGCGGGATCCTCGTCGCCGCTGGCCGTGAGCTCGCCATCGTCGTCCTCCTCATCAGCCACAGCCTCCCCCTTCCTCTTATCCTTCTTCGCCTTCTTCGCGGCGGGTGCCGACGCGGCCGGCTCCTCGGAGCTCGTGCTGCTCCTGTCCTCGTCGGAGGAGGACACCGCGGGAGGGGACGGCTCCTTCGCCTTGCGCTTCTTCTCCTTCCCCCTGCTCGAGGAGGCCTCCATCTCGGCCGCCTCGGCGGCGGCGGCCTTGAGCTTGCGCTTGGTCTTCTTGGAGGCGGAGTCGTCCACGGCCATGGGCTCGGCGGAGGGGGAGGCGGCGGCGGGGAGGGACGGCATCGGGAGGAGGAGGGGTAAGTAGCGGCGGCGCGTAGGATTGGGCGGCTGCAAGGGTGACGCAGCCGGGAAAGAGGGGGAAGAGAGGCGGGGGTTTCGAGGAATAAGTAGGTATGCGGCGGAAACCCTAGCCCGTGAGGGGCACGTGACGGGGAGGAGTTAACGGCTGAGCGGCGATGCCGACGTGGCTCTTGATATTTTGGTGGCTGCCGGGTGGGGTGAATGAGAGATTCCGTGGCGGTGACGTTTGGTCCACCGTGTAAAGCGTCCACCTGTCTTGCACCAGATCGCACGGCCAGGCGGCCAGCTTACAACTCCTCACTTACCTAGGCATGAACCCACGAGCATTTGATGGGCCGAGTTTGGGTTCATGCCGGGCCAACACTTGGTGTCGGGCCAGCTTACGAACGTAGGTTTGGTTCTAGCCCATTGGAGGCTTCTTTTTTTCCCAACACGGTTAAGACTGATATTTTGGATGAACAAGCTAGGGCCCGCGCGTTACTACGGCAATTCTTAAACACAAATATATTAAGATAGTCTTTCAAGGCAGCAGGCAACTTGGTTGATGACAAAGACATGCATGAAGCGAACTTGTTAGGTACTTAAGAGTGCTTCAAATTATGTCAGTTAATCATTCATGCTAGTATAATTTTGACAAGCCTCAACATGAGGCAAGGACCTACCTACGTACAACCTCCATAGGAGTTTTATTTGCTACTATTACTTATTGGATGGCCAGTCTATACTCTGTTAAAAAAACTCTCCGGTCAGCATCCCAGAATTAGGACATACATGAAGAATTGTCGTAAAGCTTGTGAAGAATGGAGCAAAGAAATCCTAGTTTCACTATTTTTTTAGCCTTGGAGGCGGCTCTTTCAGTATTGGGCCTTTCTCTCAGTGATGCTATGAAGTACAAAGTAGTCCACATAAGATAGAATGCGGTTCAAACAAGTAGTCCACATAAGATAGAATGCGGTTCAAACCAGGGTAATAATTGAGTTCTAGTAAGTTTAGAAATAAAGGGTCGCCTAGGATCATATCCTAAAATGTTTTGCCACAGTGGCATTCAGTTACCCTGGAATTATCGCCGTGTCATAAATCAGATTCACAAATATAAATTTTGGTATTATAACAAAAGAAGGGATTAAGGGAGTATAAATTTTGTGAGTGACAGATACACTTACTCACACAGTACCTACAACTACTTGTATCTGGTTAAGCCATCCGTTGCACAAGACCATCAGATAACTATTATTATTGGATATTACTGATCAAATCCATCAACTAGTATGTACTGTGGACATCTCAAAATGGTTGTCGGGACTCAAATATGAAAATATGGACCCTCTGTGTATACTACATTAGTCTAGGATCACGCTAGTGCACACAGTGATAACATAGATAAATATCATTCCACCCAATGCGAATATAGTATTAAACGACTAATTTGAATATTAAATAACGATTATGATCTTATGGTCGAGTTTACACTTATTAAGTCGCACAGGGATAGCACTAAATAAAGAGACGACAACGGAACGGCAACAACTTCAGTGGGAATCCATCAACTTGCCACAAGCAACCGACTAGGATCAAGACCCAGCGATCACCCTCATCGTTAAACTCCTCCTCGAAAGTAGACGAAGATTCCTTCACTTTAGTTGAATGACTACAGCAAGAATGAGTACTCCAAGTACTCAACAAGTTGTACCACATAATGCAATTATAGATAATGACTTATTCCAAAGGAATGATTTCTATGGTTATTTTTGCAAAAAGCAACATTTGCAATTAAATATAAATAATAGAATGAAAGTATCATTAAAATAAATAAACAATAATAGTTTAACAAGTATTTTCTCAAAGACCACAAAGCCTAATTAATTTTTTTCACATAGCCACATGAGTTAAACCACGTTGTTGTACCCTTTCCAATTGTTTTTATGAAAAAACTATCTCTCATGTGAAATTCCTGAGCATGTCCATAACCGTGGACGCGGTTATTCGAATAGATTAATTAACACTCTGCAAAGGTTGTACACTTTACCCACACGATATAACCAGTGTAGCTATCATCAATCAGAACAAAATCTTTCTGAAACTTCATCTCAACAATTGACTCTCCTGTTATGCATACTGTCGGCACCAAACCCCCACACAGGTTATTAGCCTATCGCACACCGTTGGATCTGAACACAGCGAACCACTCATAAGATAGAATCACACCTTTACCTTAGCACACAGTCTAACCTACAGTAATCAATTCTTAAAACTTCATAACTTACTAAGTTAAACATGTCTCATACCAGGCATGTGGTCGTATAGTTATGGCTCAGTTCAATGACACACAAGTTAAGTCCTTAATTGACCAAGGCGAGACTGCCAAACTACTGCCAATTACCATATTCATATTTTTCTAAATGCACACAGCTCCACCATATCACAATTCTATCCACTCGTCTCAGTCTAAATCTTTTCCCACCCTGTTGGTTAAATACAACACATACCATCAACAAGTGACAACATACTGCACATAGCTTTTCAGAAAGTATTCCATAATCACTTAGTCAAGTTTAGATTTGTAACTAAAAATGATATATATAACTTGTTGCATGGCTAAGCAGATTATTCGTATCTAACCAACCCACGTTGGTGTTATAATAATACCAACTAATAATTAACCAGACTAAGATGACAAAAGATCAAGATAACACAATGAGCAATGTGGGTATAATCAAGTAGGTTTGTAGCTAATCCCAAAGCATTTAAAGAATTAAATACTTGAAATAACATGAAATAGTTTGAATCAAAGTAAATTTTGGAAAACTGAGTTTATCATGGTCAAAGGTACAACTTGACTTGAAACAAATCTTGGTATTGTTCTTGAGCTTAATCAACTCCTTCCTCAAAAGCTCCCAAAGTATCAACGTCTACTCCTAAACGGAAGCAAAAAAAACCCAAATAAATACAAAAAAGCAATAAATAAACTCCAAAACTTAAATAAAAATCACAAGAAGGTAGGACTTGAATTTAGACAAATTTAGAAATTTCAATGGGCTCAATCGGAGTTCGTGTGAGAAAGAACGAGCTCAGAATATTTAAATCTAAGGAAAAGAGAAAGAAAATACTATTTTGAGTTTTTGGAATTTCCTTTATAAAGGAAATTCTGAAATATTGCATCAACATGACGTGAGCAATAAATTTCAGAATTAAAAAAATTCAAAAAATAGGAAATAGAGACTGACAGGTGGGACCCTCTGTCTATAGACCGGGTCTAAAGAATTTGGTTCACGATCTATGGCTCACAGGTTCATGGAACAATGGACTGACATGTGGGGTTCACATGTCAGAGGCTAGGTCTACGGTAGACGGTTTAGCTAGGTTTAGGGTTTGGGTATGGGTGGCGCTGATGCGGCTGGGATGCTGACGCAGCGCACACGTGGCAATGATAGGGCTAACACGTAGGCGGCCACGTCGACAAGATCGACGGCAGCTATGCCTCGACGATGGCAACGACGACTGGTGGTGAAAGGAGGTCATCGTCAGCATGCTGATGCCTAGTGATCTCATCCAATGGCTCTAATGCAACGGCGAGGGTCGACAAAGGGTTTAACAGCGATGAGATCGACGGGGTGGCTTGAGTTAACGACTTAACGGCGGTGGGTTGCTCTGGCGAGGTTTTGGGTGTGCGCACAAGGATCGCAAGGACCCAACGATGCAACTGGGTCATGCACGAGGACCAATGGTTGTCGACAGTGACGGCGAAGCAGACCGACGGTGCGTGCTTTGACGGCGAGATGACGCTACGACCTTCCTCCGACGACGAGAAGAGATGCACAGTGTAGAACACGTCAAGGCGAAGCTGATGGTGTAGAAAATGACGTCAGGAGCTCACCGGAGGCGGTGGAATTGACGAAACACCGAGGTGACGGCGCTAGGGTTATATCTGAAATTCCGAAGCGACGACAGCAACCTAGGGTTTCGGGCTTCAAGGGATTGGTGGTTCTTTTGACACGCACACTGAAGCTTTAAATAGCCTATAGCGGCGGAGCTACAAGAGAGTCCGAGGGCGACACGACGGCAGAGTCCAGCGTGTACACGACACGGACAATGAACAGTGACGCAAGGTGGACCCATATGTTAGTGGTGGTGGCTCGGGAAAACCCACGTCACACACGACATGCGTGCATAGTTATGAAACCTGGACCGGCCATCAACCCGGTTGAGGTCTCGGGTCACTGATCCGATGCATCACCGGTCGGACCACATGTTTTAAAATTAATTTTTTATAAATATATATAACTTAAAAATAGGATATAATATAAAAATACAATAATAGCAATAGTAATTAAAAAACTAGATGGCAAATGACAAATAGCTAGTTATACACGAATACAAGGTAAAGGGGATGCGAAGATCGACAAGATAGTTAGCGGCATGATCTCGGGTGTGGTGGCGACGTGGATGCGAGGAGGCCTTACGGTGGTGGGCGGAGAGCATGGGATGCGCGATGGAGCGACGGTGACAGTGGCACGAATCAAGAGCGACGACGCTGGTGCCGGCACAGGTGTGAGGAGGGGCGGGCATCAGAGCACAGCAATGCAAATCCAGGGCAACGGAGATGCGAGGATAGGCGGCGGGGCAGGGCAGGGCGTGGAATTGGAGGAAGAAGAATGGGACAACGATGGCGCAGATGCGAGGAGCGACCACATTAGGGGCGGGGCTGACACAGTGGTTCCACAGCACGCGGAGTTCACTGGATTTTTTTACGTACATCAGGTAGGACGATCATCCCGCTACACGGGAATAATCTCCTTTTATTTTTTGGATGAAAATGACATGGTGGAATCATGTATGTACAGTGTGCAAGGTCGAAACTACTTGATCAACCACCGAATTGGCATCTCAGAGCCTTGTCTTTGTTAGCTTCTCATCGGACGCTAGCGACATTATCTTCCCCAAGTTCAATAGGACAAAAAATAATAATTCACATAACCAAACAACTTAGATCATTATAAGTTTTGATCTTCTCACTTCGAAAGAAAAAGGAAAAAAAATCCTTGTTTGATGCATCCTTTGTGAGCAAAAACACCAGGTTAGCGTGAACTAAACGTAGGCACTTCTGGAAGGGATATATATATATATATATATATATATATATATATATATATATATATATATATATATATATTGTGTGTGTGTGAAATATCACTAAAAATAATCTAATGATTAAATTTTGTAAAACTACATGTTTGTTGTACAAATGATAAAAAAAAACTATAGATTTTTGTATCTATTTCGCAAAACTACATATTTTAGTATCTATTTCGCAAAACTGCAGATTTTAGAAACTGTTATATCACAAAGCTACATATTTAAGCATGTACTGTAACTTGTAACAGGTCTTGCTCTATGGCCCCACACACCACCGATTCGCTGGTCAGCCATGTCAGAAGTATTACATGGCTTGGGCAAAGCCTAAAGGGTTCGAGTTGCTTTCTCTCAAATGTTGTCTGGATAGGGAACATATGGCATATGACGTGTAGGAGTAGAAAACTATTGGATCAGAACAAAGATTAGAGAAGCGAGGGGGTGAATAGGAGCAATACTATTTTTTGACTCTGATGAATTTCAACTTCTTCTTCTCCTCCTAGCTATAGAAGCTATGAAGACCAGAAACATAAGCACAACGAAAGTCTTACGTGAAACCAACAAACCCCGAGGCAAAACACCTCAACACGGCATAGGGCCGGTCAAACGACCAAAATGGTCAATCTGACCTCTGGCACCTGGACAACAAACCGCGAAGATCACAAATCGGCCTAACTTTCTACTCCGTAATCCAAATGCGCTGAAACTTCAACTATAGCTCAATAAGAAGATCAGGAACCTATTCTAATGGACAATCGGGGTGATAGAAGCTAAGGTTCCATGAATTTCTTTGATTGGATCAATAAGGCACAAGAACCGAGGAAATTTAAACTTTGATCCAAAAACTTGCTTGCAGGTGGATGATGGTCGAGATGACCCTAGATGGATTCCTACACGTTCTAGCAAACTAGATCACAACAATAGATCCAAGGAAACCAAATGAACACGCAAAATCCCAAAAAGGCATCAAAGAGGAGGAGCAAGAGCAAGAGCAAGAGCAAGAGCAAGAGCAAAGAGAACTCATCTTGGAGGAAATTTGCTTGGATTGATTCAATAGATTATTGTTTTACAATCATTTCATCATGGAGGATAAAAGCTCAACACTTGAACACTTAATCAACCAATCTCCCTCAAATACTAGCTTCCTCTACTCCACTTTTCCCAAACCATAAATTAGGGTTTCTACTTGGGAATGCTTAAGAGGTGCAAATTCTGCACCTCTTCCTTTTATAGTGGAGGCTAATAAAGAGAGAAAACATTATCAGGTGCTCGTTAAGCTCACGCACAAACGAGTCTACACTCACGTACGCTTCTCAAAGTGAATAACGAACCGGGCTTCTCGAATCTACCTCTTCATGATCTCCATCTTCACTTTACCTAAATCGTCTCTCCTTATTATTGGTGATATGCCCTAGGAGGCAATCATGGAGATGATTATATTACGTCTATATTTATGAATTATAGAATAAATGTTATTATGTTTCTTAGATAAATTATCATCTATAAAGATTAACAACTATGTGACTTATTGCCGAAGCTCTTTGATAATTGTATGATGTCATTCTAAAAGTATCCCTAATCTGATGTCACTGGTCGACACACTAGTGACTTATCGACCAGCACGTGTATTGATTGATGACCGTGTTTCACCGGTCATAGATATAGAGATATCGAATCAATAGTATGAGCACATGGTGTTGGATTGACCCACCTTGAGACACTATTGAGTTGTTATGATTCTATATGTCATCAATAGGTCTCAAGTAATGATGATGTATAATCCTTATACTTAAGATCAGCATGGTTTCCTACATGTGTGATAGTACACTTATGGGTTACCAAACGTTGCTTCGTAACTGGGTAGTTATAAAGGTAGTTTTTGAGTATACTATTAAACATGCAAAGGCATTGACAGGATGGATATGGAATGCGCCCCTCCTAACATAATAAAGATATATCTTTGGGTCCTTCGATGTGGTCAGATAAAGGAAGTGCGTGGTCACACCACAAGTGGTCAAAGAGTCAACCACATGAAGTTATTCGTCACTAGATCGAGTAAATATTGAACAGTCCATAGATGACAAATATCTCGCATTGAGTTCAACAGATATCGTGAGGCAAAAAGGAGAATACACAAGCAGGTCGTTTAGTCCGACCAGATACGAACTAATCGTATGGAGATACAGGCTGCTTGTACATGATCACAAATAGGTCATGACTAGATGCGCACTGGTTGTATATGGAGATACGAATTGGTCGTGAGTCATAAGGACATGGTCGTAGATCATATTGCATAAGGTTCGTCTGATATAATCTTTATATGTATTCGGGAGTTGCTATGTCCTGCTAGGAATAGCTACCGACTTATGATCATAAAGGGGTTTTCGAGTCACGACCGATTACACATGAACCTACATGGTCACATACTTAACATGTTAGAACAAGCAAGATCAGATATGATCTGTTAAGGGATCTTTATAAGGAGAGGCGCGGGGGCTTATGGACGTACGAGTTACACCAACAAAACCCTAGCCACCACCTCTAGAAGGGCCTTGCCGTACGTGTTGGTGCTAGCACGCCGTCGTACGACGTTCCACCCCAGGACGTGCTGATACCGTATAGCCGCTGCTGCGATTGTTGTTGCACTGATCGAGGACGATTCGCGGTCTATGTAGTGAGCTCGAGAAGCTAATGGAGGAGATGATAGGCAACCGAGGATGTTGGATGATCGACTACCACCACTACATCGACGCGCTCGAAGTTGGTCCAGGTTGCTCCAACTCTTCTTCCGCTGTACTGTGCTTCAAGTGGTAATGATATATGATCTCTTACTTGCATGGCTTCCTAATTTATATGGTAGAATTTTTAATTGTGTGCTAGTATAACCTACCCGTATCCCTTCACTTGTGCTGTCTTGCGCCGCAGTTTCTCCAAAGGTCATCAACCTAGTATTTTGGCGAAGATACCAAAATAACCCTTCTCGATCTTTCTCCAAAGACTGAGTCCAAATATCATGAAGCAATATCACGCTTCTCCACATGTAGGTTGATCAATGACTCTCTTCATGTAGGCAAGTCTCTTCCATCCGACTTCCATCAAAACCACCATGACACTTGTATTAACCCCGTGCCACTTGATGTAACCTATCGCACCAAACCTCCCGTTCGATCATCACTGCCATTTGTGTCATGTTTGAGTCCAATAACTTCACCCGGTATCCTCGATTGTTCTGGATCTCAGCTCTCTTAGTCTAACCCCGATCATTCTCGTTGTTGATCGTTGTTGACTCCAAGCCACCTGCACAACAATAAACCAAGAAATCATTTTTGGGTACAAGTTCTTCGTAACTTGACCCACGTTCGCCAAACTTGCATCATGCAACACATATGCATTGAATCCTATGACTTTGCCCTAACCCACGAAGTTCACCGCCTTCCCCGTGCATGAACTAGAGCTGGCCGATCAAATCGGCACCCATGGTCGATCGACCATCGGCCACCGGATCGATCGCCACACCTGGCGGTCGATCGCGCCGGTCCGACCTCCAACTAGTGGTCGGTCGATCGCCGAGGACTTAGCCGATTTTCACCGAAAATGCACCTCTCTGAAATTTTCAAACTCTATTTAGTTTTGGCTCGAAACTCCAAATCCAATGAGACCAAGTGCAACCACATCCTCTCACCTTCCTTCACACGTGTTTTTTTTGCCAATCTCCAAAATTCACAATTTCATTTTGGCCGATCAGACCACCCTTCAATGGCCAGTCTGACCGCCACCCATATGCGGTCAGACCGCCGGCACTAGCCGATCAGACCACCACCATGGCCGTCTGGCCTCGCGGTAGTGTCCGATCAGACCAACACCATGACTGGTCTGACATCCTATACCTGACAACGATCTGAATGTTACCGAAAATGAGGGTTTCTCCAAACGTTTTGACGGTCTTGCCAATTGTTCAGCACACTAGGATTTGGAGCATATCCCCACGACATCCACAAAAACGGTTGTGGAGAAGTCCTGTCCGAGGCGCGAGGCTTCCATGTGGGGCCGCAAAATTAGACCTGTTACGATACATGTTTAAACATGTAGCTTTCTGATACAACAACTCCTAAAATATGTAGTTTTATGAAATAGATGCTATAACATGTAGTTTTTTTTTTGATAGTTTGTATAACAAATCTATAGTTTTGTGAAATTTACTCTCATCTAATTTTTGTTTTTAAGCAAGTTGTCTCTTCCGTGATTTTTTTTAATGAGGGTTGGGGTACCATCCTTTTCGTTTCTGATTCAATGTTGGGATCCAAGCTTTTAGTCTTACTGCTTCTTGATTTAAAATTTTCCACATTACACAAAAGGACTAATCTTTAGTCAAATGGCCAAATCATTCACAATCTCTTCCTTTGGATTTCACATTGGAATTCGGTGAATTTGCCCCCTGATGGTTTGAACCGAGGAGATTCATACCAGGTTTACAACACTCTTCAAGATTAACAAAATGCCAACACTTACAATTATCCACAACGAACACCGGAGGCTTCTAAATACTCTTTTTAGAAGGAAGGATTACTGAGTACTCAGGACTAAATTAGCCGAATAATTACAAATCAGAAGGTGCTAAGCATAGTATAATCTTCCGATCTTGTCCTTGCCCATACTCCAAACTCCGAACAAATCCTCCGGCCCTACCTACGTCATCGAGTTCTGAAACCCACACCTATCTTCTCCCTCGCTGCTGCCGCTCCCACTCCATCGTGGTCAAATGGCCGCCACTGCCGCCGTCCTGAGGCGGCCCCACTTCGCCGGCTACTACCCGTCGGCCTGCCGGCGGCCCCGCGGGACGGATCGCGTCTCGCTGGCTCTCCCGGCGAGCTCGCCGCCTCGCGTTTCATGGCGTAGGTGCTCGGCTGACTCTGATCTAAAAGCTTTCCAAATCGTACGAATTAATGGAGTCTGGAGGTCTTTGGGGGCAGCGATCTTCAGAAACTCTCGCTCGTTGCTTTGATTCATTTTACTAATTGTTTGGCGCCATCGTTGCTGGCACAAAGTTTAGATTTTTTTAATCAATATCCTTTCTTTCCATCAATACGCTGAAAGTTTATTGCTTTGGTTAAAAATTTATTATTGTGGGGCTTTAAAGATAATATAATCTTGCTGGTTCTTTTATTTTATGTAAACAAGCAGAGCTGGGATCTGGAGTGGCATCTAGGGGCCGCATCTGGGCGAGTGCGAGTGGTTCGTTCGAGCAAGATCGCATTGGGGAGGACTCTGTATCACCTTCTCCTCAGGTACCCTTTTGATGCAGTTATCTATGCCTTAGTGACTTTTTGTATCTATTAGTTTTGGGTGTTCACTTTTAGTGGCAGCTTTATCCTTTGGAATTATATTTTTTGCAGGATGCGGAGGAGAGCAAAGTTGATTTACTGAAGATCCTGAAGAGTGCCAACTCAATTATTCCCCATATAGTGCTGGGGAGCACAATTCTTGCTCTGGTGTACCCACCTTCATTTACATGGTTCACAACCAGGTCAGTCTTGCAATGTTTTTGCTGTTTGCTTTGATTCAGTTGTTGAACTGGATGGATGGGTTTCATGTTTCTGGCTCGTCGGTTATATTTCGGTTATACTTTTAGCAGTATGCGGAATGCAGCCCTGTTCCTCGACTAGTCACCTGATGACTTAGACCGTTTAGTTTAATTCAGTTATTGAAGTTTAAGTGGTTCCTGAATCATTCTTTCAGCTGATAATTGATTCCTAATGAATTAACCCAAACTGGCATTTGGGTCTATTTTCCTAATACCTTTGAAGGTACCATCTTTTTAACTTAATACATGGAATGTTTGTTAGTCACCATCTTCGCATTCACTGTATTCGGTAAATTCAAATTAATGCAGAGATTATAATTAAGTTGGTCTTTGGCGACAAAAAAAAAACACTCTGGAAATAGGACCCTGATCGTTCATCTTTGCTGATAAAGGCAAATGTTGATTGGCTGCGAGTGAGGATGAGAGATGAGGGATTTGCTTGTGATTACTATATCATTTCTGCTACTGATTTCCTATGAAAGTTCTACCTATCACTAAAAGCAGCCTTTATATATGCAATCAGACAGCTATGAAGAGGCTGAAGTTACACATTGGTCACATGCTCGATGTAATAGTAAAACTATCATCCTTGTGTTGGTGATAAATTTGTTCTACGTTTGACCTTGTTATTTACATTTTTATATATATGTGTGCCTGTGTGTCAATATCCTGGCAGATACTACGCACCAGCATTGGGGTTCTTGATGTTTGCTGTAGGTGTAAACTCAAGCCTTAAGGATTTTATTGAAGCAATACAAAGGCCAGATGCTATTGCTGCTGGCTATGTTGGACAGTTTATTATCAAGCCTTTCTTTGGATTCCTTTTTGGCACTCTTGCAGTTACAACTTTCAATCTTCCTACTGCTCTAGGTAGGGGAATTGAATTTATCAAGTATATAATATGCTTTCATAAGAAACTTTGAAGGCTATGTAGTGAAGGCTATGTAGTGAACCCTGACCTGGACTTTTTTTTAGGTGCTGGTATCATGTTGGTTTCATGTGTGAGCGGAGCACAACTGTCAAACTATGCAACTTTCCTGACAGATCCACATATGGCTCCCCTCAGCATTGTTATGACATCATTGTCGACAGCTACTGCGGTTGTTGTTACCCCAACTTTATCTTACTTGCTTATTGGCAAGAAATTACCTGTGGATGTCAAAGGGATGATGTCCAGCATTGTTCAAATAGTGGTTGCTCCGATTGCAGCTGGATTGCTTCTGAATAGGTATTCCCTTTATTTCTCTGAAGTCTGAAGTATAGGAGACAACTGTGCTAGATCTGGCAGTTCTGTTAGTATATGCTTTTGATCTTTTGCTGCCCACCTAGGGTAATATCCATTTTAATAGTTTGTGTTGATGTGTCTAACTTCTTATTTCATGATACTATGAAGATTTTTTCCGAGGCTCTGTGCAGCTATTCAGCCATTTCTTCCTCCACTATCGGTGTTTGTGACTGCTTTGTGTGTTGGCTCACCATTGGCTATAAATATTAAGGCTGTTTTGTCGCCATTTGGACTAGCCATTGTGCTTCTCCTTTTCGCATTTCATACATCATCTTTTGTAGCTGGATATCATGTTGCTGGTACTTTGTTTCGCAAGTCAGCTGATGTGAAGGCACTACAAAGAACAATATCTTTTGAGACAGGTATATGTGGTTTCCAGTTGCATTAGTATGTGTTCCTTGCAATTTCTTCTGTTGCCTCACCAATATTTCATACAGGAATGCAAAGCAGCCTTCTTGCTCTTGCTTTAGCAAACAGGTTCTTCCCAGACCCGCTAGTGGGAGTGCCTCCAGCCATATCAGTATGTGTACTTATCCCCACCTGTTGCTTTTATCCCAGCATTTAAGTGTTAACTCTTAGTGTCTTACCGATTATCTCTTTCAAATGTGACTTAAGTGACTTTCATCCAGATAACAGCTATAGCTGCCTGTCTTAAATCTTGCCACTATTTCACGGAGTAACATCTATTTAGCAAATTAATAACTTATGTTTTGACGTGGCTAATTCAGAAGAAGCACTTCATTTGGACCTAGAAATCAATTCGAGCTACCATGTAATTCTTGTCATAGCATCATTACTTCTGATTCCTATATCTTTCAAGCTTTGAAAAAGAGAATATTTTTCTGGTAACTTGTTGCTCAGAGATTAATTAGGACCTAACATTTGCTAAATCAATTCCTGCTTCTGTATGCAGGTTGTGCTGATGTCCCTAATGGGGTTTGCTCTTGTCATGGTATGGTCCAAGAGAACAGAAGTGTAGCCTTTGTTGAAGCCACGTAGCTCCATATTCACGCACGATGTAATTCTTTGCGAAAGCTACTCAGTCTTAAGTCTTAACCAAATCCACCAAGAACAACCACTCATAATGTCTATTGGAGGTGAAGATTTCAGACCACTGATGCCTGGGGTTGCCAAGTGACCATACCATGACACTTCTGGATCCTTCTCATTTTATTTTCCTTCGATCCCTTCGTCTTTTGGTTCTGATCTTCTGGCAAACCAAGATTTCAAGTGGCTCCATAGCAGCTAGGATGGCAAAAACGCATGTGTAAGGATGTCTGCAATATTTTGTAGGATTCATGAATAGAACCTCCCCTAGATTGATAAAAGACAAAAGAGAGATTACTCAAAAAAAGAGAAAAGAACCTCTGTCCATGGCGGATTGTCTGAATTTATCAACTGACGCCGTACCAAACATTATGCATTATTTCCATTCTATATCTTGAGCAGAGAATATGCGTATGTCTATTTATAAGTTGCCTGAAATTTCTTAAATTTAAGTCACTTGTTATGACCATTGGATCAATATCCAATCATGTGATATCCATTGAATCAATATCCAATTATATGACAATCATATGATACACCAATTTTTACACAGATCCAATAGTCACAGCAAGTGATTTATACTTAAAAAAATTTCAAGTAACTTAAAACAAGTAAAACCGAATAAATAGGTACTAATGAGTCCTTCGCAAAGAAGAAAAGGAACATCTAATGCTTGTGCAGCCATGGCCACTTCAGGTCGAAAAGGATTTGGTGCCTAGTGGCATTGTCGGTTCAATTCTTTCACTTCTGCCCTTTGCTCACCAAACTATTAGTCTATCGTATCTACAGGAATTGACCTTTTTTTTAAAAAAAAATTATGTACAAAATTTTACGTTACAAACAAACCCTAAAGCTTTAATACCCTTGCTACAAAGCTAGAGTAAACGCCAGTGACGACTTAGTACATTATACATGGCCGTACAGTACACGGCAGCTTACCGTACATATACAGATACAAATGTACTACATGTTGGAATTAATACGGGTTAGGCTCAATTTTAATTCTAATTAATTCTTGAAAAATTCTAAAGGCCTATATGCATATGCTAAAACTGTTTAGTCTCATATGGAGGATTAAAGAGGAGTTACACCATTTTAAAAGGTAGAACGTGGTAGCCCCCTTGTGGAATTGGAGAGAGCCAACACACGCGCTCGCTCGCCTCGCCACGCCGAGCCGTGCCGTGTCATGTGTGTGCGCGCAGGCATGTCGGATGCGGGCACATTTTTCTTTATCTATTCGAAAATCGAAAAGCACCGACTCGTAGTAAATGACATTAACGAAACAAGACACATGCTGCTGCTTCTACTAGATCTGGATCTAGATATGGCTATCTCGCACTTGTTGTTTGGTTAGTGTTCTTGTTTATGGTGCGAATTACAAGAGGTGGCGCACCAAGATGGTGCTTTGGCTAACTTCTATGAACGTTTTTCATGTGGCGTGAACAGGAGCAAGCGTTCGAGGCTGCTGATAACCTTTTAAACGTTACACCATCTTAAAAGGTGGAACGTGGTAGCCCTCTTGTGGAATTGGAGAGAGCCAATACAAGCGTACGCTCGCTCGCTCGCTCGCCTCGCCTCGCCACGCCACGCCTCGTAGAGCCGAACCGTGCGGTGCGGTGCGGGTGCGCGTGCGCAGGCGTGTCGGGTGCAGACGCGTTTTTATTTATCTATTCCAAAATCGAAACGCACCGACTCGTAGTAAATGCCATTAATGAACGACTGACAGTAACGGTTCAGTTACTAGTGAGTAATGGTTGCGGTTAACATTGGTTGATGGCAAATCAATGATGACTGTTTCTTGGTGAATTAAAAGCCTCTGACTTCTTTGTTTTTGGCTATTTATTTTATGAAGAATAGAGTAGTAGCTCCCTTTTCTTTTCCTCTCCACTATACGAAAGACGAAGATAGAATCCTACTATTTTTGTTGTTGTCTCTGGCGATCTCCATCCCAGCGAGGCGCGTGTACGGCCGCACCGGGAGAGCAGGCCTCCAGAACCCCCGTCCTTGAAGGCTTACACGAGCGAGGACGAATAAGGTTTTTTGGGAGCGTTCGCGCGACTGTTCGCTGCTTCCTCTTCATCCGATTATCTGCTACGTCTATATCAACTACACGACTACTACCACGACATCCACTACGCCATGACGAACGACGATCTCACCAAGACCCCTGCTAGTGCTGCTCCTTCTACTGGATCTGGGTATGACTATCTCGCAGTTGTTGTTTGGTTAACTTTATTATCTGTTGTTGCCTTGAACACTGAGATAGGTATGTCAGTTTCTGTCTTTCTAGAAATTCGTATGCCTTTAGTGTTCTTATTTATCTACTTTGTGAAAATGGCTAGAGTAATTTTCATGATTTATCTAGTATATTTTTGAATTAAAGTAATTCGAAAAATACTCATATATTCAACACTACACACGTTGGCACGATAAGCACGATAAGTCGCCGTGTCCTCCCTCGCCTGGATTGAGTGGCGTCCAGGCGTGGGTGGCGCGGCCATGTGGCAAGTGGAGCTGTGTCCGGGCGTTGGACGATCGACGGAGGCTCGTCCGGGCATTGGCAGCTTGGACAGATCCTCGTCTAGGTTAGGGAAGTCCGGATTTACCACGTGTCGATTGTAGGTGAATCTGTGCTAGGGGCGCACGAAGAAAGGGTGTCCAGGCTAGAGGCGCGCGGTGAAGCACACGTGGCAGAAAGAGGTATGTCCGTGTTGTCAATTTTAGCAATACGTCGCGAGAAGCGCTAGATTTGTAAATACCGGTCGCACAGTACCATTTGGGGAAAAAGCGCTAGATTTGTAAATACCGGTCGCACAATACCATTTGGGGAAAAAAAACTCTGCGGCCAGCAGAGACGCGTCTGGGCATTGACAGCACAAACATGCCCTCGTTGGGGTTACAGGCGTTCGGATTTGCCATGTGTCGATCGCAGTGAATCTGGACTAAGAACGTACCGTTTTAAATAATTCTTACGGACAAAGGATGTCCGAACTAGGGAAGCGTGGTGGAGAACCCGTGATGAAAAGAGACACGTCCGTACTATCAATTTTAGCAATACGTCGCTGGAAATGCTAGATTTGCAAATACCTTCGTTCAGTTGTCCTCCACAAAATCCTCAGCGACTCGCGAGTTCTGTGAACGCCAAGCAAGCTCCCATGGCATCTCTCCGGCTCATAGCAGCACTAGCACCCTCTCCTCCGCCACCTCGTCGGGAGCCACGGAGGCCGCCGTCTGCGGTCCACCTGGCGAGCGGCGTCGCCTTCGCGGCTGCTGCCGTGGCTGCGACCTCGCCGCCGGCGCTGGCCGAGCCGGCGAACGCGCTGTCGCTGCCCACCTGGACCGTCCACGTATCCAGCGTTGTTGAGTGGTATTGCCTCTATCGTTGCTGCCGTTAGGTTAGCCGTTAGCTCAAGTGATTTCTTCCATGCTTGCTTCGGTGCCTGTAAAGATCAAATGTCGAAAGGGAATTGCGTATTGCCTTGCAGGGTGACGGCCATGGCGCTGGTTTGGGACTACGGGGAGAGGACGGGTCTAAGGGGTTGGAAGGGCCTTTCTTGGGGAATGGTGAGTGTAATTTTGGATAAAGATTTGGTATTTGCTAAGTTATAATTTGCCGACATAATTTGTGGTTGTTAATATCAATTTATGTGGAACATTGCAAGATTCATATATGTATTAAGATTCTGAGATAGGAATGGAACTTCACTCATGTTTTTTCATCAGAAGAAAGCTATCCCTTCAGTAACCCTCTTTACTGCCGAGGCGCTGGAGCAGTGAGAGGAGCTGCGGTGTGACATCACCAGAGGAGCCCTGGCGAGAGGCGCCAGCTCCTGAGTGGGAGGAACCTTCAGAGCCCTTCGGGGAACGCCCACCCCGGCGACCCTGGTCCCTCCTCCGCTTGTAGTAGTCCTGGTATCTGTGGCTGTCACACTGGCAGTAGGTGGTGCAGTGGAGACCCGCAGTAGAGACAGCAACCACTGGTGTGTTGGGAGCTGGGGGAGGGATCACAGTTGGTGCTGGAGAAGCAGGCGAAGGAGCAGGTGCTGAAACAGATAAGACAGCCTGCATCTGAGTCGCGCCACGGTGACGAGTCTCCTCAACACGCACACCCGTGAGGGCCTCCACCAAGCTCGGACGTAGGTAACGAGTCAGGAGCTGAGCATGCACAGTCTCGAACTCAGGTCGGAGACGTGTCAAGAAGTCGTAGAGATGGTGAGTCCCCTGGTGAGCGTGGAGCCGCACACAACAGGGACAGGTCCGGCAGACATTCGGCCCTAGAGAGTCGAGCTGACGTCACACCTCAGACATTTGCTGGTAGAAGTCATCCACAGCGGCATCGAGCTGCTAAAGAGAATGCGTCTGGTGCACAACTGAGAGGTACATAGCATCACTCGTCGGTTGATAGTGAGCTCAGAGGCGCTACCACATAAGCTGTGCCGTCGGCAGCTTCGCCACATCCATGGATATGGCAACGGGCATGCTACCCACTAAGATGGCGGTAGCACGAGCCTCGACATCCTGCCATCGCTCGTAGGCGTGCAGTTCAGACTGGTAGAGCTCCAAAGCCTCCTCTAGTGCAGCATTGGCGGCCTCCTGAACCGCCTGATCTGCACCAGCAGGAAAAGCTGGCAGAACTGGCGGTGTAGAGCGAGGCGGACAGGGTTGCTCGCCGGTGAGATGCCCTAGAGACGTTGGCTGTTGAGGTGAGTCCTTAGGTGAACAGCCTACTCCCGGAAGTTCGTCCCGTCGAACCGAACTGGGGGGAGCGGGATGGCGAAGGAGCCGCTGCCGATAGAAGCCATCAGTGATGACTTATCGGATCCGGAGTTGGGAGTCGGAGTGCTCAGAAGCGGAAGCCAAAAGCCGGAGAGTGGTCAGAGAAGCAGGAGCCGAAGTGAAGCCAAAGTCGAAACCGTTGGCTCCATGTAGATCGGGAAGCCGGAGTGAAGCCGAATCCGCCGTCTCCACGTAGATCAAGGAGCCGGAGTGAAGCCGAAGTCGTCGGCTCCACGTAGGCTAGAGCCGAAGTCGTCGGCTCCACGTAGGCTAGAGCCGAAGTCGTCGGCTCCACGTAGGCTAGAGCCGAAGCCGTCGGCTCCACGTAGATCGGTGGAGCCGGTGTGAAGTTGAAGCAGGCAGCTCCACTGAATCAAAGCAAAACAGAGTAGAGCTCTGCTTGTTTCGGTGGCGTCACAAGCAGCGTCCGGCGGCGTCGAGGAGGGGAGTTGGCCGGGGCGACGGGAAACTCTCAGGCGGCGCAGCTCTCACGGGGAAGAACCTCTCACGGGGAAGAAACCTCAGGGAAGAAGGGATCGGGCACGGACGGTGCGGATTCGACGGGATCCACCTTGGGGCCGACGGGATCCGGCGGCCGGAGAGCTTCGGTGGCGCGGTAGAAGCTCCTGCAGGAGAGGAAGCAGAGGGCGGCGAAAAAGCAGAGGAGCTAGAGCAACGGCGCTTGCGCAGGGACAACGGCAGCAGCGGCGGCGGTGGCCGCCACCGGCGGCGGCGGCAGCAGCTATCACGGGGAAAACCCTAACTCTGAAACCATATTAGAATGAGGCTTCCTCTATTCCAATGGGCCAAAAGACTAATTTATAACATGTATAAAGTTATCAATATGTAAAGAACACCCTAGGCTATATACATATCTAACATTGTGATATCTACGTAGTTATGAATTGAGATGGCTATGTACAAATAACAAAGTCTTGTTGATGACAGTTGACATGTTCACGAAATTTCAACTTGTTTTGCCACAGCTTACTTTATGTTTGTTGACTACTCTTACAAATTTGCATTTCTGTCCAATAGGTTCCACTTCTTGGTGGAGCAATGTGCGCTTGCACGTGGCATTTCTTCTATAATTCAGAGTCTCTTGAGGTGATCTATCCCTAAAGTCAAAACACTAGTTTCTTTTTTGTTGTTCACCAACATGTCTATCATTTACTTGTCCAAAGTTTTGTTACTGTGTAACTGATCTCATTTGTCAAATGCCATTGTGCACCTGGTCTACCCTGAAATTTTGATGGGTCCATTGCCTTAAAAGCAATGGACTTGAATCTTAGATGATTAGACACTGGTAACTGTTCTCGGCAATTCTTTGCCGAATTCTTTATATTTCTGGAGTTTTTCGACAGAATTATTGAGATACGGTAGCCCTTGAGCTGTTATTGTAAAACTAGACAAAAGCAAAATCTCATATTCTTTCCCTTTGTGACGCTTTTTTTCTTGCACGATCTGTAGGTACTTGTAGCACTTCAAGGTGCTCTAACAGTGATTGGTAACATAACAATGTGCATAGCTGCATTTCGCATCTTCAAAGCGTCCCAAGAAGGCTCTAAAAGTTCATAGGTCACACACCTGTATGCTTACGTTGTTGTAACTGGTTCTGACAAAATAAATGGGTGATATGGTCCTGCCTTGACATTATTGCAAATGGATTACTAATAGTTGAAACATCTATCTGTCATGTAGAAGCTTCTTGAGAATGGCATTCTCCTGCTGTAATATTTCTGTAAACTCGAACAATAATGCTCTTAATTTGCAAAGCAGTTGTACACCTGATATGAAAAACGCACTTAATTTGCAAAGCAGTTGTACACCTGATATGAAAAACGCAATATCGATGCTGAGAAGGCAGACGAAGAAAGCTGCTCAAAGGGCTCAACACTGCTTCCATAAAGATAATCACCACCAGACTGAATGAGACGTGATTTTGTATCTATCCTGCAAATGCCAGCAAAAGACCACCTTGAAATTTGTTCACTAACTTATATAAGAAGAAATTTACCTAACTCCTTATATAAGAAGAAATTTACCGAACTCCTTAGATAAGAAGACAAGTCATGCAAGCCTGCCCTGCTTGGTCTGAAACAGTTCTGAGCACTGAATGTTAGTAATACCAGAGCCACTTGTGCAAGCTTCCCTGTTGGTGCAAGCTTCATTTGCTCATGGCCATTAACCAATCCTACTTCAAAAGGTATCAAAGTACCTGTCCTTCATCTCGAGTTGTCCTTGGGCATGTGGCCTCATAATGTTAACCTTGAACCAATATCACACACTCCCTGTTGCTGCTGGCCGAGGTTTGTGTGTTCATGATCATGACACATCTAGCTAAGATGATCCATGATTCACATGCGCTTTGCCGGCAAAATCTCCATCGGTGAACCAGGTTCATGCACGGGGCAGCGTCAATGGCCAAAGTTGCAGCTAGCAATGATCAATGGTGCGATGTCAATGTGCAGGGAGGTCAAGCATCGGAATGAAACCTCCACTTGCGTAGATATGGATCGAATGAGTGGATGCAAGACCCAGATTCGAGGCGCAGGGACACGTGTCGCGCATCGAGGCCGCTTGATCGGCATCCGAGGGCCGGAGCAGCTCCAAAGCACAGGTGCTAGCTGTGGTTCTTAGAGGTGCTACTGAGTGTTTGTGTAATTGTATGTGGCCTCCTCCTGACTAGCTCCTCCTGACTAGCTACTGTGTGTGAGTAATGAGTGCAACTTTTGGCCAAAGCAGGGGGGCAGTGGCCCAAAGTGTCTTCCCGGCTCCAAGCTTTTCTCAAAAGATTCTCTCCTCTTCATGATGGTTTGTGATGGAGACGAATGGCTGCTTGGTGTCCCTGGTCTCTGTGGGTGAAAATGGCATGCAAGGAAGGGCATCTCTCAAGGAAATTTGGCCTCCCAAGTTGGCAGAAATAGTGGCGACCGATCACTTTCAGGCTTGCAATGCAGCAGATCACAGCGAATGGGATTTCCCAATAGGCTGATAGATAGGCATACTCGCTGTGTTGGAACAGTGCTGAACGAAGACGGCATGTCTTAGCATATTTGTAGAGAGAGAAGGCGAGAGCATCAGGACCGTACGACATTTTAGGAGCCTGGGCTAAATTTAAAATTTGGTCGTATACTTAAGTCAATCGTCAAAATAAAATATTCTTTATTTGATATTACAATTGTGATACAATTTTTTCTTATGGCACAAAGGGTTACGTCTCGCTAAGAAATAAATCTCTAAACTAGTACCAATACTTTTACTTGAAAAGTATCATTCTTCCGGTATTCTTTGAAACAAAATCTTTGATTATCTCCATAACTAGTCTTCGCCAAATTAAACATCAATTGAAAGTACTATGTGTCGTAGCGTAAAGAGGCTAGACAGTGGGTACGGGGACCCTCCGTATGCGAGGACCCTCCGTACCCTTTTGTCTTGGAGAAGGACCGAAGGAAGAGAGGGACTAAAGACACTGAGTGAAGATATGTATTGCTTGTGTGTTTGAATGAGAGTCCACCCCCGGTTACATGCCCATGGGGCTCTACTTATAGGGGGCAAGAAGGGACATTTACCTTCTTGCCCTCCATAGGTGAGAAAGAGACAAGGGGTATTTAGGTACATTGGCCTAAAATACACTATACAAGCTAGGTCTACATATGTACAGTATTCCTGACGGTACACCGGTATTCCTGACGACCCCAGGGTGCGGGGCACCCCATGGGGCCCGGCTACGACACTATGGTTAAGTCTTTCCTGATTCATTATACAATGCAAATAAAACTTTAAGAACTTCAATCTATAAAAGCTCTTTGTTACGGATGCAATATTCGCTGAAATAGTCAACAAAATTCTATATGCAACAATTGTATTAAGAAAATAATTTAGCCGTCTCATAAACTTTAAAATATCGATAAGACCCATGTTTTTCTTAGGAATAAACTTTTAGAATAAAAATTTAGCAAAAGAAACACACAGAGGGGAGGAGGCGGGGAAATAGAGAAAATAGATGTGAATAAAAGAGTTGTTCGCTTATTAGTTCTTACTATTACTAGAACAAAAATTAGCAAATAGCATTGAAGAATGAATAGAAAAAAGTTTCCCTATTTATTTTTTTGGGCGGGGTGGCCTGTGCTATGCTGCACGTGCTTCTGGTACGGCCCCGGAGAGCATGATGGAGAGCAGAAAAGGCGCGGGGTATCATTTTAGTGAAGAAACTACATGAGCAAAAAGAATGATATGCTTGAAAGCATTTTGACTTCTTGTGCCTTGCATCGAGTACCAAGAAAACTCTAAAGCTTCATCATGCAAACACCCCGCCCAAGAATCAATAATGCTCGATCTAAGTAGTAGTTCAGCCATTTGCTTTTAGATGAAGCGGACTTTGAATTCCTTTTTATCAACTTTTGAAGGAAAAGGCTAAGATAAATAAAGAGAGCATACAAATTCAGCTAATTTCAAGGAGCGTCCTACTGAAATGATTCTCTTTCTTTGTTATCTTGCGTTCTCCAACCTCTTCCTGTCAAAAGATCTTGCTGTCTCATCAGCAATGTGCTGATGATCCCCTAGTATCCAAAACTGCAGAATCATATCGCTCTCCTTTCTCTTTTTGATGAAATACGCTAGTAATAAATGATTAATTCTTGGAAGATCCATTGGTCCATAGTCCATGCACCATGATGGAGAGGCTGCCTGCCTCTATCTCCTTCACATGCGTCATGTCAATGTGTGCATGCACCACCAAACAAAAACCTAAAGCACCACGACTCAAGTACGGCACCAAAGCCAGCATCAAAGCCATCTTATATATATAGTGTTACCGGCAAGCGGTTCATTTCAAAGTCCTTGAGCTCCACAAATGACCGGAATCTAGGAGAAAACACACACTATCCAGCAACATGTGCTCTGGTTCCTGGAACAGCAAGAAACACTCATCTTTTGTTGTCCTCAGGCAGCAGCACAAGCAACAGCAGCAGAAGCCTCATGTTTCAATGACTCTTAGGAGGAAGAGGTAAGAATCCAAACTTGTTTCTGTTCTAGTTTGTAGCAGCAGCAGCAGAAGCAGAAGCAGTAATGGGGTTTTGTGCCTTGTGTGAATAGTCTCTCTCTGATGCATTCAAGAACATCTGAACATGATGCTTCATGCTTACACATATATATATATATGCAGGTTAAGGCTGAGGAAGAGGGAACTGAGAAGAGCTGGAGCAGAGATGGAGAAGGTGAACCTGCAGCTCTACCTTGAGAACAGGTGCATCCTAGCGGAGAACGAGAGGCTCCGGGAGAGAGCCAGCGCGCTCCGCCGCGAGAACCTCGCGCTGCGCGCAGACCTGTGCAAGACGGCGGCCGTGCTGCCTGCGGCAGAGGCAGGGGCCGCCTCTGGCTGCTGAACATGGAGTGGCCTCTCGGCGTTCTCCTTAGTACTTCTGTGGTATTTGTGCTAGCTTGCCTAGTTATGATGGTAGCTTCTTGGCCTCTTGGGGATGGCTGGCTGGCTGGATGGCTCTACCATGTTTGATTTGTGCTTATCAGTTCAGTCACTAGTTTTTGGGGCTCTTTTGTGTGATTTGTGGCATGATGCTTTGTACATTCTAAGTTTGATGAAGTGCAGGAATTAACTAGAATTTGTTTGGCTAGCTCTTTTGGAAGAGGAGGGAAAGGTTAACCAAAGCAGCTTTGATCAAAAGGACAAAAATGTCAATTCAACTCTCTTTTGTTAAAAGTAAAAATTAAAAGGCAAAAGATGATGGCCCTGTCACTCTATGTTCAATGTAAGATCGCCGAATACCAAATACGATAAACTCTGCCACTCTCACAGTCACAGGCGTGGGTCAGCAACAAATCTTTCCAGCCTTCTCATTCTGCTCAAAAGCCACAAGCGTTAGCATATCTAGGCAGAAGGACCACATATATATCCTGGGTATCTTTCTTTCCTCTTTATTAAATAGTAAACTCCCCCCTTTTGTTTGATAGAAGTTTTTGGCAATGCATGATATGTGCCACTATTTTGTATAGTATTGTTGAAAAATAACTCCTATATCCTAAAACATGCACCAAACTTTCTAGTGGCAGCAAATTGTAACGCACTTCAGAGATCCCACAGCAGCTACTAGACCCAAGTTGCAACGGTCGGTAAAAACTGTTGAAGTATTAGTGAATTATTTGTCTTTTCTTATCAGTTTAGGCTTTTGAAAGATTTTGAGTTCAAGACCCAGCTGACGTAATTAAGAGAATAATTGCAGCCTACTTCTATTCTACGTTTTAGACCTAACGGAGCCTATACATGAGGGAAAGTGTTGAAGCATAAGTGAATTACCCGTCTTTCCTCATCAGCTTAAGCTTTTAGGTGAACTGGTTAGTACATACAACTCAATAAAAATGAACCAAGTGATCTTGCGGCTTCATGGATCATTCTATAAAACTAGCGTGATGGCCCACGCATTTGCGCGGCCATTTCACCTAAATGATCACAAGAAGCACATAATTTAACATATATAAATAATATATTTATTTTAGGCTGTGTATTAGATATTTTTTTTTACATATTTCGTAGAGGAAGCCATGTTTTAATTGTTAGTTTTGAATGTAAATTGCACCAAATGCTTTAGTTTTATTGTAAACATCACGACCGAATACGCTTTGAGGGCACCACTTTGAGGTGCTTGTTACTTTATCCATTCATGTGTAGCTTGTTTGTCGTTGATCTTTCTCTCTCCAACTAATACTTTGTCTTTGCACCTAATACTTCAGTCCAAATCTGTATCGATGGCCAGATCAGTGGTTATATGAGTGGGAGCTCGCAGCCAGGATCAGTGGCGAATCCATGATCAGAATGGACAGTGGTCTCAAAGCCACATATCACTAAACTAATTTAAGACAAATATATTAGAGTAACAATTGCTCCACAGTTCCACAGGGCACAACTCCGCTGCCTACGCTCACACTATCACACAGCTACCCTCCAGCCAATTCCAACAGTGAAGAAATCCCTACAGAAATAGCAAATACGAAGAACATTAGAAAATGCTATGTGGTGGCTTGTGCATTTGCGCAGCTAGTCCACCTAATCGAAGCTTACTTATCTTTAAGCCAGATGATCAATAGAAGCACATAACATATATTATTTTTTGAATTAGCATCAAATTAAAGGCCATATATTATTTTTTGAATCAGCATCAAATTAAAGGTAAGTATTTCTGAAATTTGATGTCCGTGAACCGTGAAATTAAAAGTATTTGTAGTTAAATTTGTTATGAGTATTTTATTTTATTTTGGATTACACGTTATTTTATTTTAAATTATGTGTTAGATTTTTCTTTTACATATTTTCTAGAGGAAGCCATGATTTAATTGCGAGTTTTAACTATAAATTGCATCACATGCTTTTGTTCTATTGGAAACATAATTGGCAAATACGCTTTGATGTGCTTATAACCTTATTGGTTTATCCAGTTATATGTTGTTGTTTGCTCATTGCTATTTCTCTCTCCGCGCAGGCAGGGCAGGGCAGGGCAGCCGGAGCCTGGAGGCGGGAGGCGACTCGTAGGGTGGCCAGCCGGGCACGAGCGGGTGAGTTGCGCAGCTACGCAGGCAGGGTAGGGAAGCCAGAGCCCGTAGGGGGAGGCTAGAGGTGGTTGGCGACTCGGTGTCGGTGGCCTGGCGGTGGCGGCGCGCGAGCCGGGCCAGCCGGCGACTCGGACTCCGTCGATGAGCAAACCTAGCTCCCATTTCCTCCGGTCGATTCCTGATTCCTCCAGTTTTGAGGTTGATTTTCCCTTCATGCTAAATTTGATGATTGGGTGCTTAGTGCTCTTCCTCCTGGGGTGTCTAGAATCTGATGGCCCTCTCCTCGCCTCCCTCGCCGACTCCCCCACTGTAACATCCCAATTCTCAACTTGTGTTTCAAATATAAGAAAATGTGTAGAAATTAAAAACTTTTCTTGCATCTTGAAGTTTTTGAGCTTTTCTGCAATTCTTCTAAAGGAATTGTGGGAAATCAAAAATCCAAACCTCCAAATTGACTAAAGTCATGACCTTTCTTTTCCAACCCTTGTCAAATGTAGTGATCATCCACTGGAAATAACTATCCTGAGTTCTAAGGAGGTTGTGTGACCCCTCTGAAAAATTTCACAATTTTTAGAAATTGTTTGAATATTTTAAGAGGCAGTCAAACCCTAACTTAGAACCTTAAGAAATTTCTAGAGAAAAATTCTCAGCATAAAAACCTCCGAAAATTTTACACAAGGTCCATCCCAAAGTCATCAAGCTACTGTAAAAATTTCAGAAATTTTTGAGTTAGTTTACTACCTCTAAATATCTCTCAAAGTTTCAACTCAAAATTCAACCCTAAGTCAAGGTCCTGTTGGGCTCAAGTCAGACTCAAGCCCAAATCATTGTCTCGGTTGGACTCAACCATCTTAGCGCCGTCCCGAGCCCCCCCCTTCAACGCGCGTTGGATCCCAGCCGTTGGATTTTTATCAAGCGGCCCTCGTTCGGTGGCACCTTCGGACCTCCGACCCCGCCACCGCTTGTGAGCCGTTGATCTCCATTTGGCCGTCCCCTTTTGCTTGGACCTCTCTTTGTATCTTTGCAAAGACCACCTTAGGTCGGGTGCAAAGACCTGTGGCTCATACCACCCCATGGGCTTTTAAGACCTCCTTGAGCACCTCTTCAAATCGAGCACCCTTCAAATCGTTCCAAATCCAACCGTCAAGACCTCCCCAAACTCGGCCTCAACACTTAACCCAACCGTTATGTTCTTTGACCAGTCCACCCAGGCTCATCACTGACTGGTGGGACCTCTCTGAGCCTGGTCATCATCGTTTTCGTGCGCGCACGGGTGTGCCAAAGCCATGGCAGTGTGGAGCAGCGCCTTGTCATTTCATGTCCTTGTCAACGGCTCTTTGCCACTTTGCATTTAATACTGGTCAACTTTAGCCCCCGAAGTCGCCCTTCTCTAGCTCCCTTTCCCTCAGCATGTCCTTGGCCGAGCTGTGAACCGAGCCATAGGCTAAGCTCACCATGGAACTTAACCCTAGCTCAAAACCGTGCTCCTTTGGCTATAAAAGGCCATAGAGCCCCCTTTGAACCCTTTTTCCAACACCCATTGCAAACCCTAGCTCTCGGTGCTTAGTTGAGCTCATTTCACCAACTCCCCAAAACCACCATTGTCGGCCGACAAGAAAGCTTGGTCGACACAGTGCTCTAGTGGTTCAATTGCAACTCTCGGCGTGCCAATTTGTTCTTTTGACCACCTAGAGCACTTCCCTTAACTTATTTTGTTTGACTTCACAGAGGTTGTCAAATTGGGAACTTGCTCTTTGTGGCCGGATTTGCCTTCTTCCTCAAAGACCGCCAAAGACCTTCACACGGAGCTTCTTCGACCGCCTCTGGACTCCTCCGTCCTCAGGTAATCCATTCTTTAGTGCCTTAGTATTTGAACTCCTGCTCTGTTATACCACTTTAGTTTTTGAGTTTGCCGTTTTTGTCTCCGACGGTCATCTCCGGCTAGCCGCCGGTAGGAGGTGTTCTAGCTTTGGTGTTTGGCACCGTTAGGCTCACCTCGCTATTTAGAACCCATCCCTGTCCTTGGTTCCCACTACCATGACCGGAGTCGCCGGCGGTGATCTTAAACTCGAACTCGGGTCTTTGTCGTGTCTTACTCGGACATGTACTGTAGCACTGTCCGCCCAGGACCTAGATTTTGTTCATTAATAGTTAATCATTGGCTAGCCTTTAATGGCTATCGGAAATGGTTCTATGTCGATTACATGTGGCCCACGTTCTCTGTTGTCGTACTTTAGACCACCCCTCGACAAACCTTAGGACCACCTCGGGTTGATTTTGGCCGTCCATGATCTCCTCTGTGTAGATCTGGACCGTCCCGATCACTACCCCTGAGGTTTGTTGTAAAGAGAGCCGCCAGGACCTCCTAGGACAAATCTCAGCCATTAAAGATCTCTGGGGGATAGCTCGTAGCCGTAGGTTTTCCCTTTTGTACAACTTAAGTGCCAGGACCTCCCCCAGGTTTGATCCTAGCCGTTAAGAACCTCCTCGGGTTAATCTTGGCCGTTGGGATCATTTTTGTGCAAAAGCTACCCCGTGGTCATTTTTGCAAGAACCACCCTCCGGAGCACCCTCTGAGTTCTCTTTGTTGAAAGACCTCCCTTGGGCGTTTTGCAAAAACAACCCCAAAGACCTCCCTCGGGGTCCTCTTTGTAAAAGACCACCTTTGGTCATTTGTAAAGAAAGCCCCAGGACCTCCTCCGAGTGAATCCGAACCGTTCAGGACCTCCCTATTGAAATCCTAGCCGTTCAGGACCTCCTCGTATAGATTTGTGCCTTTAGGACCTCCCCGTCAGCTCTGGGCCATCAAATCTTAATCTAACGGCCTAGACCTCCTCAGCACATTAGGTGTTCTAGCGAGTCAAGTCCTCTTTTGTCGTTCATTTTGAGATCTGCGACCAGATCTCTGTTGCGTTCGGCCCTCCGAAGGAATCCTTGATCTGAGTCGTTCCTTTCTAGATCCTCGGCCCAGATTTGAGGGGGTGTTCGTGAAGTCCGAACGGCCCACTTCTTGAGGACCGTTGGATCAAATCCAACGGTCGGCCCCTTTGTGCGCGGGGTACGCTCCGATCGGCCACGCATTTGGACCGTTTGATTCCAAATCAACGGCCCAGGGTTTTTCTCTTTGGTTTAGTAATAAGTATTCCCGAAACCTTTTATTTGTAAACTGAAAATTGTATTAAACTTGCAAATGTCATAACTAATTCATTTTAATTCCTTTTTAGATGATTTCAACTGTCTTAAATTCCTGTTTAACTAAAGTTTAATCTAAAAATACAATTAGACATCGTTTTATGCCAGAAAATTTTGTAAATAATATTAACTTGTTTTAGTAATTATTTGGTATTCCAAAAATTCAAATAAAACTTGTAAAATGCATAATTTTTTCTGTATAACTCCAAATTGGGCAAACTCAAGGTTGTAAAATTCCTCTGTTAGTATATTTTAATATGGAATAGGTTTTGTTCATGTCTTTGCCTATGAAAAATGTTATGCCCTAGTTCCATAACTTAGAAAAATCATAAGTAATTCAATTTAACTCCAAATGTAGTGAACCCAGTTTTTCTGTTCTTAGGATGCCATGTTTTACCTACCATAAAAATTTCAGGTTCTAGATCTTTCTGGAAAATTGTGCTATGAGTAGTACCCGAAATTAATTTAATTTGAATTTTCAGGCTGAAAGAAATTGTTTAGGCCATAACTTTTGCATGTTTAATCCAAATAAAATGATTCTTGTTGCTAAATTAATCTAAAATCATGCTCTTTCTGCTGTGTAAATTTCATGGATTTTGGATGACTTTGGATTTTGAGTTCTTTTCGGTGTTCGTCGTTTTTATTGGATTTTCTCGTTCTTGCGATAGGTTCCGAAGAAATTATTGATTGCGTGAGTGATCCTCTGCAGCAAGAAAGTGATCTCCAACAAGGTAAGTAGATGTAGCATCATTTGATCATATTGCTCCTATTATTTTCAAATTCTAATATGTTGTTTGCAAATTCTATGTATGCATTGCTATCTTGTTTTAAACTATTGTCGATTAGTTGACCCATTAGATGCATGATCCGTAGGCAAATGTTTATCCTCTACCACTGAGCCTAGGACTATCTTGTTGTGATTTTGGGTTCATTGGATGAGCCCTCATCACTTAGTAGTTTACGAGTTTATGTTGCTTAGTCATACTTAGCTACCGGTAGATTGGGCGGTTGTTGACTTAGTCGATAACCTTGATTACACAAACTTATTATATCTTTATGATTCAGCCTTTGTTCTATGTTTAATTGTGAAAACTAAAAATGAAAATAAAATATTTTAGACTTGGGCACAATGGTAAGATGGTGTGTTTTTGGGTGTGACTGGAATGGTGTCCGAGTCAACAAGGACCGAATTACTTGCGCCACCGTACTGAGCAATTTGTGTGCTAACCACACTAGAGGGAAATGGGATATTTCTTGACTGAGTACTTTGGGAGGTGTTAATTAATGAGTCGCGTGGTGGGTTGTATATTTGACTATATGCAACATGGACAAGTTTGTAGGGAGGGGAGCACCTGCGTGCGGCTTGAGCTAGGCCGGTGCATCCTACTCTATATATGGGTTCTTGTGATCTATTTCGTGGCAGGTCACTAAGGGTTAACCCCCATGCGTGCGGCTCTTGATTAGATCAATCCATTGGAAAGTGTCTCGTAGGACTTAGCCGTGCCAGTATACCAAAGGAAGTGTGCTTAATAGCTTTGCAAAAAGGCGGTCTGAAGTGTGGGTATATTGGTACACCCCTACAAGGTTAAATCTATTCGAATAGCCTCGTCCTAGGTTATGGACACGCTCGGATACGCCCCGTGAGAATTAGACTACAACCTTTTAATTAAAACTTGACGGGTGGTACGAATTCGGGGATTTGTGCTATGTTGTGGTGGCTATTGGGTTAGTCACCTCTAGCTTATTGTTTATGTTATTTATTGTTACCTCGCGGTTATTTCAATGATTAAAAACAGATTTAAAAAATTGCTTTCAATCTATTACATTATTACAATCCTTTATTACAGCTTTCATGTAGCTATGCATAGGCTTGTTACTCGTAAGTCTTGCGAGTACATTATTGTACTCATCTGCATTGTTTGTTGTGCGCAGAGGAGGAAGTGGATCCCCATGGGGTCTACTTCTGTGAGTTTTGTCGCGGATCGTGCGACTAGCTTGGCGGTCTGGTCGGTTGCCTTGTGGGTTATGGCTAACCGGCTGGTTTTTGTTATAGCCATCTTATGGTGCTTTTGCTTCCGCTGTTATTGTTGCTTTGATGTCATTTGGCCGGTCGGCTCTTTTGTAATAACTCTATATATTGTGTGTTTTTTGCTAGACTTGGTGTTATATGTTGTATGGAAATGATGCATGACTTTGTAAAGATGTATGTGTGCTGCAATTCTGGGAAGCACATGTTCATCGAGGCACGATGTATTTTGTTTGTGATGCTAGAGCCAATGGAAGACTAAGTATTACAAGCTAAATAAACCGGGGTCTCACACCCACCTCCCACACTAGATCCCTCCTCCAGTCCTCCTCCTCGCCTCCTCGGCCTTCCCCGCTCGACCACCCCAAATCCCTCCTTCTCGGTTCCTCCGGCTCCCCCGGCCCAGATCCCTCTTCCTTCGACTACGGGCTACAGGCGGCTCGGCCTCCTCCTCGCAAATCTCGCCTGCTCGGCTCCCGGCCTTCCCTCGGCCTCCTCCGATGCACCCGCAGGCGTGGTCAAGGCTTTTCCCGTCACCCCTAAGGGAGAGGGAGACTCGTAACCACCGGTTTCCTCCGATGCAGCCGCAGGAGTGGTCGAGGCTTCTGCCGAGCCGATGGATACCAGCCCGAGGACTTGGATAACATCCGCGAGGTCAAAAGGGTTCGTGGCCTCTAGCCCGCTTTTTTCTCTTGGTTTGCGTTCTTTTGGATGAGTTAGTATTTAGTTTTTGTTTGATTTGGATGCGGTATTAGGTGCTGGAGCTTCTTCAGAAGAACAGGGACATGACCTTCGGCTAGGTAAACAATCTGTTCTCTTGCTTATTTTTTGTGGACACTGGAAGTAAATTGAGTGGATTGCTTCCGTCTCAGTAGAATAGCATCGCATCTTGACGAACATAGATAGAAGTATAATGTGGAGTAATTAAGAATGCAAGATTAGAGTAAACAGATAGCCATGTTTTGAGGGGCCTCACTTACACTCGTCCATTGGGCATGCAATGGAGCTACCAGATTTTGCAATGGCTATGCTCGCTGATGAAACATTGGAGTTTGCAACTACTCTACCGAATGGTTGCAGATTACCCTGTTAGCTTTATTGGTTAAATTTTTTGGATCAGCATCAAATTAAAGGTCATTATTTCTTAAATTTGATGTCCGTGAATCGTGAAATTAAAACTATTTGTAGTTAAATTTGTTATGATTCTCATTGCTAGCCAAATGTTGAGCATCGTCAATATAGAAACCATAAATCTTTTCATATGAGCAAAAAAATATTCCAATATTATCTACACAAAGATTGTTGTTTTAACATGTAATATCTATGCTTGAGATGAAATTTCAGAGAGCGGTCACCTTGAACACACTCTGTCTACCTACCTGTATACAACTTGAACTGATAAAATTTAGAAAATTTCCTTGTACACAATATTCTTGGCCATATCTTCACCTGGACAGTCTGAGTCGTCGATCATCACCTTCAATCCGTCCATGTTTGTTACTCTAGATAACGCCACATACAGTTGCCCATGGCAGAAGACCTGCTTAGGCAAATATAGGCTAACCCTGTTCAGCGATTGTCCCTGGCTTTTATTTATGGTCATCGTGAAGCAGACTAACATAGGATATTGTCTTCTTTTTAGCACGAACGGCCACTTGATTCGCTCGATGACATGATGATTCGAGGTATGTATACTTTGTCGCCGATGTGTGTACCTGTGATGATTTGTGCCTCGATGTACTTTTTTCCAAGCTGAGTGATTGTCATCCTCGTACCATTGCATAAACCTGCAGCCTGATTGATATTGCGAAGGAGCATCACCAGCATGCCGACTTTGAGCTTTAGCTGGTGGTTTGGTATTCCAGGGAACTTCAAGCTGTTCAGAAATTCCGTTGGATACATGTGCTCCATGCCGTTGTTGGTCATTATTGCTTTGCACACAGTGTCATAGCTTAGGTAAGTCACCTCTTCGCCTTGTATTTTGCCCATTATGTACTCATTTATCTCCTCGACTGTTTCATTCCTCAGGCACAATATTGCTCTTTCTTCAGGAACTTTTGCTCATGGTAGTTGTCTAGCAAGTTGGGGTAAGTGCTTTTGACGATAGCTTCTTTTGGGTCATCTCGCTTTTCTAGCAGGAGGTTTTTTGGGATTTTTATCCACTCATCCCCTTCATCTGATGTTGTAATTCCATCACTAATTTGTAGTATCCACTTAGCGAATTCAGATACCTTTTGCTTGTCTAGTGGATCATCAAACATACTTCTCAATCACATATTTTGTATGAGCTTGAATGTTTCGTAGTGTTTCCATAGGTAAGAGCGTTTGATTGAGGCATTCACTATGTGCTCTCTCCTTCCCTTTCGCACCACCGGAAGGATTTGTCTAAAGTCGCCTCCTAGCACAACCGTCATGCCACCAAACGGCCTTTTGTCGCTGTTATCATTCGTGAACCTTAGTATATCTCTTAAGCTTTTGTCGAGTGCTTCGAAGTAGTGTTTGTTTGCCATTGGAGCTTCGTCCCACAGTATCAGTGATGTCTTCTTTAGTAGTTCGGCCAAATGGGTTCCTTGTTTGATTTCACATGTTGATTCTTCAGTGATTTTTAGTGGAATGCGGAACCTTGAATGTGCCATTCTCCCACCTTGGAGCAGAAGCGTTGCAATGCCACAGGATGCCACTGCAAGTACTATCTTCCCCTCCGATCGTAGCTTCATCGTGATTGCTTTCCATAGGTATGTTTACCCAGTGCCACCGTAGCCTTCCACAAATATTTGCTTTCCTAGTCCTTTGTCGACTGATTCCAATACTGCATCGAAAGTTTTTTCTGATCGGGATTAAGATTGTTTAGTATGGTGAGATGCTCATTCTTTAGTTGGTCCTTGTCGTAGTTCACCTCTTCGTTTATCAGTCTGTTCCCAAGTTCTTCTAGCTCTGCAACATTCGGTAGTTCTATGTCTGGATAATCCCTTAGTGATTTTCCAACTTGTCTCATTAGTTTCTCTATTTTGATCAAGGCATATGACTTCTTCTACGAAGTAGTCAGCTGAAGTAGTCAGCTCTTTTCCTCTTTTTGTAAACTTTTGCATCTGACCTTTATAGTATACTTGTTTCAACGCACTCCACTTCTGAGTCGTCTTCTAATACAATAAATCTCCGTCTCTTTTGATTGTCACAGTTAAGTTCGGTTAGCAAAGATATTTTGTCTTCATTTGCTTCTTGATTCATTATACTTTTGTTGATATCTTTTGGTTCTTCTTTCACTTGCACCATTGAGCTGGATTCCTCTTTAGTAGGTGATCCATTGCTGTTTTTTCCTGCAAAGTTAAATTAGCATGTTAAAATTTCACATATTTGAAAAATAAGGAAGGATATATGGTTACATATTCAAGCACGTTTTAAACTCATAAATAAGTTAGTAATTCACATATTTGAAAAATAAGGAAAGCATCACTATTTGATTTTATTATGTAGGAAATGCACATTTACCTCCTTAGCTTTACCATGCAAGTATTGCATCTCTAGATTATCAACAGGCACAAATGTTTTTCTTACTGCATAGTTTGGCTTGCCTTCAGTGAAATTTTTATTTTTGAGCTTGAATCGAAAAATAAGTGTTTTTCCATATAGTTTCTGTATAATATTGGGAACTTCTTCAGATTTCCCATCCAATGAATCAACCAAGCTTGAGGTTGAAATATTGAACATTCCTTTTGCTTCATCATCAAATAAAGTGCAGGTTGTAGTAGCTGTATGATCACTTATTTGGAGTCGAATTCAATACCTAACATAGCAGTATAGCGCTAGTGTTAGTGCAGACTAAATAGGAAAGAAACAACATTGTTCAAATCGGTAGGGTGTGCTTACAGAGGTGTTGTACTTTCTGGATTTTTATTGCAGTTGTTGCAATGATACTTGTCAGCTTTCTTCATAACTACTTTGTTGCAAACTTTGCATGACATATACCACCATTTAACATTTTCTTGTATACCATCAATCCTAGCTTTTGATGTAAACACGAAATCCTGCGTATTTCCAAATAAAAGGATCTTAGCGCTTCAAATAATATACATCAAATCACATAAATATGTCAAATTAACTTGTAGGTCTTGGAGGTTATATATGAGAAGAAATCTGATGCATTACCTGATTTGTTGGGTTGTCGTGCCTCATTTTAGTTATGTCCTTCAATGTTCTCCTATTGTAAAACATTTGTTCCTCCAATGTCCCTTGCGCACTTTTATATTGTAAAACAATTGTTCCTCTAATGTCCCTTGTGCACTTTTATCTATCTCCATCATTTTTGGTACATTTTCTTCGGCTGAGTACCTATAAATTGTTTAATATTAATAAAGGATTTATAGTTTGTTATTCAAGAAATAAGTAGAGAACATGTTGCATACCTGTCAATAAGTTTTCAGGTTTCAGGTACATCTAAATCTGTATATAATCTTGTGGTGTTGGTTGACTTTAGAGACAAACCTATTTAATCCACAAATTATTTGCTAGTTTTGTATATTTGGAGATATCATAATAACTTCAAAAACTATTGGACTTACCGTTGAATCCTTGCACTACTGTTGATGTGACAACAACTGTTTGATTGCCAATTACATCTTCACTTAAATAATGAGCTAACTGTCCCCATAATGTTATTCTGATTTTATCACCCCTAAAAAATTCCAATAAAGGAAATCTAAATATTAATCTGAATGTACAAAGATAGTGTTTAATGTTCAAATAAATTTAGGCACATGCATGTTATTACTCTAATAGTAAAAGTTCAATCTCACGAATATCTGAAGGTTGCAGGTTGGCAGCCCTCTTCCTTGTCATCCTTGATCCAAGAGGCTTAATCTTGGTGAGTAATCCAATGACATCTTCAAAATTTAAACAGGATTATTTGACAGTAACAACTTTAAAAAAGGAAAGAAAATGCAACTATTGGCTTACCTAATAATTGTTGCCCTTTATTTAGCCGTTCTAGTAGTGTGTGTTTTTGTAGCAAACTCAAAATAGTAATCTTGAAAATTATTTGATGATCCTTTCACTTCCTTCACCTTCGTACTATTCATGAAAGTAATTTTAAGCTCATTGTCCACCGGACGGTATTTGATGGATTCTTGAACTTTGAAGTTGCTAAATACATAGATAGAGTTTTCATTGATCTTTTGTCTATAACTGTCTATCAGATCATTCCAGATAGTAGCATGAATTGATTCGTCCTGTAATACACAACATTACTTAGAAGTTGTTTTAAAAAAGTAAAAAAAATACAATTGAACATGCGGAGACAAACCCCTTCATCAATGAAGATCATATCAAGGCTCATAAGTTCATCAGTTGCAAAATTGATTGAATCCCACATTCTCATTACTTTCACTTTGATGCTCCATGTTTGTCCTTTTATCGTCAACTCACTTAACTTCTTATATGCTATAGTGCTACTAGCTTCAAAAAGTTGAAAACAAATGTTATTTGTAATCATAGACAAATTACATATATCGAATGCAATGAAGTTGTCACTTCATAATTTCTAATTAATATATATTTAAGAAAACAAATCTAGCAAGTACAGATACGTCAGAGGTACATAAGGCCTCGGCAATCTTTGTGCCAGTAGAACAGCTGTTGCACACATGTTTGAGTCTTTGAGACCATTGCCTGAATAGTGATGAGTTGAACATAGGAAATTTCACATGAACTTCAGTGATCTCTAGCAATGTTTTTTGAATAGCTGAACTTGAATGTCATCTCTAGCAAATTTTTTGAATAGCTGAACCTGAATGTCATCGTGATGAATTTAGATGGACTTCTGTATGTAGTATTTAACATTAGATGCCTTTTGGATGGATCAATAGTGTTTCTGGAAGTAAAGCTTATGGATTGATATGCGTGTTGTAGTGAACCTGGATGATGCACATATGGTGTTGGTTATTGTATGGATTAGTGTCAATGAAAGTTTGAACTTTTTACATGTTTCTAAAAATAGGATGCAATGAAGATGGTAGTTCATGATTTCTAATTAATAGATATTATCTTTGTGCCAGTAGAACAGTATAGGAAAAGAAACCAACGAAGTAGTAAAAGATATGATGAAGAGGTTGCAATGAAGCGTACCAGGCGTCGGCGATGGCAGCAACTTTGAGGAAGATACCAAGTGTCGACGATAGCAGCAACTTTGAAATACCAGGTGTACGGTCGCGATGGCAACAACTTTGAAGAAGATACCAGGCGTCGACGATAGCAGCAACTTTGAAGAAGACAACAGCAACTTTGAAGTGACTTGAAGAAGAGCAGAATAATTTGGGGAAGGTGTGTCGTGTGTTCAAGGTGTCATGGTAACTACGTATTTATTGTCATCTGAAGACCTCTTTTGGATCTATGTGGTCACAGAGTACTAATTGGTAACGGAATCATAAAAAACGTGTACTGGTTGGAATCATCAAACCTTCTACTGCGCTGGTGATTTCCGTGTGTTAGTATCGGTTTTGTGGGCTGGTGGGCTGGTTATTTCCGTGTGTTAGTATCGAGAAACATTTGGACGTATACTACTTAGTAGAACTCTGGCTGGTAGTGTTAGTATCGGTGGGCTGGTGGGCCGGTAGAAGGATGTTGATTTCCGTGAAACATGTGGACTCGGTAGAACTGTGGACTAACTCTGGTATCTATTATTATACTCGGTAGAACTCTGGTATCTAATTGAAATCTACTCGGTAGAACTTTGGTATCTATCAAACTCTAGTATCTATTTCTACTCAATAGAAGGATGGTGATTTCCGTGTGGCTTCAAATAGATATGTACCGTTATAATCTGAACCCACCATAATTAACGATGTAGATGTTTCTCTTTTTTCACCGATTAACGTGAGAATTTCTAGTCTTTAAGAGCGAATATGGTGGCTTTTTTTCTATCGCTTTAATAATATAATAGATAGATAGATAGATATTAAACCATTATGCATCCTCAAAACGGCTTATGGAAACATAAGAATATGTAAGCTACGGACGATAAAGCATGCTACAGGAACTACCCATAAAAAAAAATATGTCGACACCTCAAGTTATGCCCTTTAAAGCGAAGCACAAATGTACCTAAAAAAGAATTTTGATCATTCTAGCGAAAAACGGTCGACACGGACAATTTGTACAATACATGGTACATCCAAGTATTACCCAACATTGAACAAAATAACTTCGGCACAAAACACAAAAGATGATTTTATCCTATCATTGTCACCCTGCAACCTAAGCGATATATTACCCAGGACAGATGGTGTTCCTACTTGAATCTGTGATACAAAATTCCCCTTTGAAAATCTCCTTTGTGAAATCATCCTAGAAGTTCCACTGTTGTTGTTGGGCCTCGAGCCGCGCTGATTGTTGTGTCTGTTGTTGCTGAGCTTGCTGAGGCTGTGATGGTTGCCTCTGTATTTGCAGCTGCTGCAGTCGGATAACTTGGGAGTTCATTTGTTGGTGTGGACTGTTGGGCATATGAGCATCACTGACCTCACCAGCAGCAAGTTTTAAGCGCAGGACCTCAGCACTCAATGCTTCATTCAGAGCTGAACACAGAATAATGAGATAACCATTAACCAAGTTAAATCAGTGATTGAATAAGCCAAAGAAACAAAAAAAATGTAACAAGGCCAAAACAGAGGCATCAAGCTCATTAAAAGAATGGCTAGTGGGAACCTAGTGTATGAATCTCAAAATTAAACAGAACTCAAGTCGAAGTGCAAAACATTGATATCCTACATTCAATTATCGAAATAAACACATCGACACAACTTGCAGCAAATCAATTGAAAATTCTTGCACTATGTCAGTGAATGAAGAGAATAAATCTACCACGTGACCAACAAAATGAGAACATTATGAAGAGAAGGAATAACATGCAGGCCCCGTCTGAATTCAGTCACTTGGAAAGAAGAGCCATCATCAAATCAGATCAATTTGGATGGCACATTCAGCACATTTTGCGATATCAAGTGCAATAACATATCCGTGCAAGCATACATATGCCAGTTTGGCAATGCTGCATCAGAATTCAACATATGTTTTCAGTACTATGCCCAGCCTCCAACTGCTCATAAGTCATACCATTTGGATTTCTGAACTACATATCCAATTCATGTTATTCACTGTCCAAATCAAATTGCCCCTGCATACGTTATCTACTTATCTGTTGACCCCTTCATGTACATTCCTAAAGCGAATTTCTGAATGTAGAAGCCATCACAACTTTTCTACTATGGCAAGTTAGACATGCAAAGGACGTACGGCATCGTGCATCAACTTGCAGTATACATAATTTTGCTGACTTCTACTGCAATATATCATCTATTTCTATCACCTGTTCAAGAAATGAACATAACGCTGAAAAATAACGAAGCAAACACACCATCTCTCAGCTGTGCTTGCTGCTCCATTCCTTGAAGCCTGATTTTCATCTCCTTGTTCTGAGTTGCAAGCCCAGCATAGTCCTTCTGCAAAAAGATACTACAACAGTAACTAATATTGTCAAAACTTAAAGCCCAAATCAAAACGCTCACCATCTTCAGAGAACAAACCTGCACCATTGTCACTTTTGCAGATAATGTAGTAGCCTCCATCTGCAGCACCTGAACCTTACGCTCAAGCTCCGACATGTACTTTACCTTGCGCTCCTTGGATTTTGCAGCAGATACCCGATTGTTTAGAATCCTGAAAATTTTATAAGAAGATGCTCAATTCCAGTAACCAAACCACTTTGTTGATCCTCACAAACCGAAGTTCAAAGAAATTCACACCTCTTAACCCTCTTAGGATCTGTCAATACAATCTCTGCCAGGCGCTCATTCGCTATGATCTTCTTCTTCTCAGCCTCACTGAATTCCCCATTGGCGAACTCTGTAGCAAAGAGAGCAGCGGCACCGCCAATGGACCCAGTTCCACTGCGCGATAGGCCGCCAGCACTACCCGCCCCTGGAGATGGCAGTGGCAGGTTGGATGGCTCCTGGCCCGCGGCTCCAAAGTTGAACTTCCCTATGACGCTGTCCACCGACAAGCTGCGGCAATGCCGGGGCATGCTTCCGCCCTCGCTCTCGGCTTCGTTCTCGCTGTTCTCAGCGGGGCTCCACGCGCGCGGGTCGCACACTTGGCTGTCCAGGTGGTCGCGCCGCTCCTGGGTGCCGTCCCCAGAGGAGCCGAGCACGCCCAGGCCCTTTGGGTTCATGTATGAGCCGACGAGCCCGTCGAGGGTGTTGTTGTCCACCGATTTGCGGCCCTCGGCCGCGGCGGCCTCCCGCTTCACCAGCGCCGGTGGCATGTGCAGGTTCGGCTGGGAGAACCCCAGGAGGATGTCGCTCTGCGACCGCCGGTGCCCCGCCCGCAGCGGTTGCAGGCCAGACGGCCCCCGGTCGAAGCTCGACGACGGCGGCGGCGGGGAGAACGGGATCGCCGCCGGCGCAACCAGATCGGCGTACGGGGGCGGGGCGAGGGAGTCCATGGAGAAGAACGGGGGCTGCGAGAGCGAGCGCGCGTGATGGGACCCGCCGCCTCCGCCACCGCCACCACCCGCCGTGCGAGCCGGCGGCAGTGGCACCTGATAGTAGCCGGAGCCTGGGACGGGGGAGGCGAAACGGGCGGCGGCCGGGTGGACCGGCGGGAGGAGGATCGAGGGCGTGAAGCGGCGGTAGGAGGGGAGGTCGGCGACGGCTAGGGAGCGCGGCACGGCCGGGGGCTGGCCGCCCGGGAGCGAGAGGCGGCGGCGGCGCGCGGGGTCGTCGTCCATGGGGAGGGGAAGGAAGGGAGGACGCCGCTAGGGTTTGGGAGGGTACTAATAGCGCGAGGCGGAAGCGGAACGCGGAATGCCGGCGGCGAGGAGCCGTCGGGCGAACGCGAGTGGGAATGCATCGAGCAAAACGTGAAGGATTTTTGTGCGTGCGCACGGTCACGGGGGGCACGGGCGGTGCGCGGAAATGGAAAGGCGCGTGGGACGAAAAGGGCAGGCTTTGCCTATCCCTCGTCGTTTTCTTCCCCGTTTTGCCTAGCTGGACTTGCCGTGGACGGCGTGGAGCGTGCGCGCGCGCGCGCGCGCGGTGCGCGCTGATGGGCTTCTGCCTCGTCAGGTGTGCTTCTTTCTACGATATTAATGGGCTGAGAAATATCGCATGGCACTAGCCTAGGCCCAAAGAATGCGCCTGACTGGCAAGTAGGGCTGTTAACGGGCCAGGGCCCAGCACATGCCTGGTCCAAGCCTGAAATTCCGCTTCTTTGATCCAGTCCAGTCCCTAAACAAAGAGGCCTATGTCCAATCCAAACCGAAAAAAAGCTTGAGCCTTTATCCAGACCGAACTAGAGTTCATCTCTCCCCGTCTCCCCTCTCTCCCTCTCTCTGTGCCTAGTGGAGAAGAAGGCCGTCGGAGGTCGTTGGCCGATGAGCGCAGGCGGTGGACCTCGACACCACTACACCGTCGTCGAATCATGCTACCTTTGACCACGCAGGTGATAGATCGGGTTGTTCCCGACCACACTGGTGCCATACTCGGCCGTTCCCAACCACATTGGCGCCAAATCCACCTTGCACTCCTTCCAGCCTCTAGCATTCGCGAGCTCCAGAGGGTACACCTCCCCAGTGGCCACGGAGTTGCGGAAGAAGATGCGCGCGTAGCTTTCGGCCACGACAGCACACATCGGCGGCTTCGACCATGACCGGCGTGATACGGGTTGGCCCGATCTTCTCGAGTAGAACCGTACATAAATAGTGCTTGACGACGAACAACACTTGGTTATACACCACGCGCTAGTGCACGGACTTGCAGCTCTATGGATATTCGCCAATACGCACCAGGATGATCGCCGCTAGACCACGAACGGAGATTGTCAAGCCCTTAATTCCCAGCGGAAAAGCAAACTTGGCCTTGATTTGTAGAACGAACAATGGGTCGTCTAATTCTCTCTCATAAATCCTCGCATGAATTTCTTGATTCGAAAGAACAAGCAAAATTGCTATGTTTCAATTCTTTCATAAAAGTGGTCTGTTCTTTACAATGTGTTTCGGTAGCTAATTAACAGCATGGGTTTGGGAGCTGTTCGGCTGGGCCCCATACGGTTTCCAAACCTTGGCAAATTAATACCAAAATTAGAATTTCTTGCCTACTTTTTGTGGGATTAAGACTAAGGCTAAACGTGAACTCATGACATGAACCCTAGCTCAAACATGAACACGAAGATTAAAACTTAAATGCGGAAATGTTAATCAACATACCCGAAGATGAAGACGCCATTAGGGTTGTGGATCGGGTCGGTGTAGAGACGTCAGTGGTCGCAATGTAGTCCCGGTCTTTGGCCGGAGAGGTGGTGTGGACGAGGACGGTGGAGTCACGGTGACGACGAGCTCCGGTCTTCGCTCACCTTGGCGCTCGAAAACTAGATCGGGACTGTTAGGGGGTCACGTAGCTAAGAACCACTCTTAAGCTGAAAGCTTGCCGAGCCCCCTATGATTTATCTAGCGCTGGTGAACGGGACCGAAACCAACACGTTTGGTTACGCCCCCGATCAGGGCGCGCGAGAGGAGGCGTGGCCTCTTGGAATCTCGGGAAGTCGTTAGCCGAGATCAACCCAACATTCTCCCCTTTGATCGTAAGGCTAACATCATAAGCCCATTCTTAATAAAACAGCATACCAAGATAATGCGTCGCATGACCAAAAAGTGTCATACAACCTCAGTACCTATAGTGTACTATCTTATCTTAAAATGGATATTCATTATACTTAATAGGAGTTGGTTTACTTTAAGGTCCTTTTATCCAGAATCAGAGGCTTTCCAATAAACACATGCTGGCAACATGATCACAAAAGATATTGAGTGGTAAGCCTTTAGTAAGTGGATCCGCAAGCATTAACTTAGTATTAATATGCTTGATACTAATGGTTTGATTCTGGATTCTATCTTTCACAACATGATACTTAATATCAATGTGTTTGGCAGCACCACTTGACTTGTTGTTACTCGCATAAAAGACCGCGGGTTCGTTATCGTAGTATAAGGTGAGTGGTTTAGAGATGTTGTCTACCACTCTAAGTCCCAGGATAAAGTTCTTAAGCCATACAGCCTGCCCGGTGGCCTCATAACATGCCACAAACTCAGCTTGCATCGTTGAAGATGTCGTAAGGGTTTGTTTGGAGCTTTTCCACGAGATAGCTCCTCCAGCGAGTGTGAAGATATAACCTAACGTGGATTTCTTAGTATCAACACATCCCGCAAAATCTGAATCTGAATAACCAACAACTTCAAGATTATCAAAATTCTTATATGTGAGCATAAAATGCTTACTAGCTTGCATATAGCGCAAAGCTTTCTTAACGGCCTTTCCAGTGGTCCGGTCTTGGATTTGACTGATATCTGCCAAGCATCCCGGTTACAAAAGCTAAATCAGGGCGTGTGCATACTTGAGCATACATAATGCTTCCGACAGCTGAAGCATAAAGAACCGACTTCATCTGATTAGTTTCATATTGGTTCCTTGGACATTGAAATGTCCCAAACTTATCGCCCTTAACAATAGGAGCAGACGAGCCAGAGCACTTATGCATATTATATCTCTTCAGTACTCTGTCGACGTATGCCTTCTGAGATAAACCTATTATTCTTTTGAACCTATCTCGATGAATCTCAATGCCAAGAACGTAAAAGACATCACCAAGATCTTTCATATCAAAATTAGATGAAAGAAATCTCTGGGTCTCAAACAGCATATCCTTATCACTGCTAGACAATAAGATGTTATCCACATAAAGTACTAAGATGGTGAATTTACTCCCCTTGAACTTAACATATATGTAGTTATCAACTTCATTTTCCTTAAAACCAAAATTTCTTATGATCTTATCGAATTTGAGGTACCACTACCTCAACGCTTGCTTTAAGCCATAAATTGATTTCTTAAGTCGACATCCCATATGCTTATTGCCTTCCACGACAAAACCTTCCGGTTGAGCCATGTAAACGTTTTCTTGCAAGTCGCCATTAAGAAATGTCGTCTTAACATCCATCTGATGCAGCTCTAAATCATAATGAGCTACAAGTGCCATAACGATTTTGAATGAATCTTTAGTTGAGACAGGAGAAAAGGTGTCATTATAGTCAATCCCCTCTCTTTGTGAAAAACCTTTCGCTATAAGCCTTGCTTTGAACCTTTCGATATTTCTCTTAGAGTCATGCTTGGTTTGTAGACCCATTTACAGCCTGCTGTTTTGGCTCCGTCAGGAATTTCTACTAGGTCCCATACATCATTAGTGCCAATAGACTTTACTTCATCCTTCATAGCATCAAGCCACTTAGGAGAATGTTCACTCATCATGGCCTCCTTATAAGAGGTGGGATCATCTACCTTCCCTATATCATTAATGTCCTCATTCATATATACAACATAATCATTTTGGATGACAGATCTTCTCTCCCGTTGTGATATTCTAATAGGTTCATTAGCTATTACAGGAAACTGCTGAGGCTCATCATTAGGTGCAACATTAGGAATTTCAGAGACCTCAACAGCGAGTGCAACAACAGTATTCTCTACTGGAGGTGAGGCACAGGAATAAAGGTCTCTGGGATAAGCGGTGAAGGAACATAAACCCGCTTCTCCTCAAGATCTATTTTCCTGGGCTCCAGCTCCTCATTATTCTTTAAGAACACAGCGTGTCTTGTTTCTATAAACTTAGTTGTCCTATCAGGACAGTAAAAACGATACCCTTTGGATCTCTCAGGGTACCCAATAAAATAGCAACTTACTATCTTAGGGTCTAATTTCCCAATATATGGATTAAAAATCTTAGCTTCAGCACGACAACCCCACACTCGTAAATATTTCATACTCGGTTTTCTCCCAGTCCATAATTCATAAGGTGTCTTAGGCACTGATTTACTGGGAACCCGATTAAGAATATGTGCAGCTGTCTTTAGTGCTTCCATCCACAAACCAATTGGAAAACTAAAGTGGCTAAACATGCTCTGTACCATATCCATAAGTGTACGGTTGCGTCTCTCAGCTACCCCATTCTGCTGAGGTTCACCTGGTGTAGAATACTGGGCAACAATGCCATTTTCCTGAAGGAACTTAGCGAAAGGGCTAGGAATTTGCCCATAAGAGGCATGTCTTCCATAATATTCTCCCCACGATCCGATCTTGCCACGTTAATTCTTAGGTTGTGCTAATTTTCAACTTCAGCCTTAAATATCTTAAATTTGTCAAGTGACTCAGATCGGTCTTTAATGGGAAATATATAACCATAATGGGAGAAATCATCAGTGAATGTGATAAAAGAATCAAAACCATCCACTGATGTCACAGGAAAAGGACCACAAATATCAGTATGAATTAATTCTAAGAGTCCTGTGCTGCGAGTGACTCCCTTCTTTATTTGCTTTACATATTTTCCTTTAATACAATCAATGCAGTGGTCTGAGTCAGAGAAATCTAATGGGTGGAGAATTTCTTCCTTAATGAGACGCTCCATTCTCCCCTTTGAAATGTGGCCTAAACGACAGTGTCACAGTTTCGAAGAAGTCTCATTATTCTTTTTACACTTAGCATCACACACATTCAAGGATACAAGAGATTCATTAAGAGAAATCATATAGAGCTTGTCTTGTCTAAAAGCAAGACCAACATCATTAGAATTAAACGTAATAATGCATTTATTATCACCAAAAATACACTTAAAACCTTCATCATTTAACAAAGAAACTGAAATCAAATTTCTCCTAATAGAAGGAACATAAACTACATTATTGAGACGAAGCTAGAAGCCGCTGTCTAAAACTAATGAAATAGATCCAATTGATTCTACTTTGGCTTCCTTTCCATCCGTGACTTTAAGACTTCGTTCCCCCTTTCTTAGTGTTCTCGCGGTAAGGAATCCCTGTAAAGAGTTTGTAACGTGCACAGTTGCACCTAAGTCAATCCACCAAGAATTAATGGAGAAATTAGTATAAAGAGTTTCATCAATGAACGTTATTGTATCATTACCCTTTTTGCAAGTCACTTTAGGAATCCGACACAGTCCTTCTGGAAATGCCCTGGCTGCTTGTAGAAGTGACATTCACCCCATTTAGGTGCTCCAGCGGGAGCCATATGGGGCTTAGGTGCATTGTGCACTTTAGGTCCCGACTTATCTGAATTGGGGGAGAACTGTAGCTTTTTCTTAGATTTGAAGTCCCCTTGGAACTTCCTTTTGTTGGAGCCACCAACTTGAAGCGCAAGATCCCTCTTTTCCGTCCTTATTCTTTCTTCCTCCTGGACACACATGGCGATTAAATTGCTCATGTTCTATTTTTCTTTCTGAGTATCATAATTGATCTTAAATGTTGTGTACTCAGAAGGAAGAGAAGTCATGATAAAATGGACTAGGAAACCATCAGATATCTCCATGTCTATGCCTTTAAGCTTTCCGGCCATATCAGTCATCATCATGATATGTTCTCTTATGCTGCCGAACCTATCATACTTAGTTGTCAAGAGCATCTGTATTAGAGTACTAGCATAAACTTTAGTGGAGTCTTTAAATTTCTCCTCTACTGAAGCCAAATACTCTTTAGCATTTTCAGAATCGGAGATTGCTCCCCTGATCCTAACTGAGATAGAGGTCTTCATAATCATAAGTGATAGACGGTTGGACCGCTCCCATTTCTCAGCATTAGTTTCATAAATTTTCTTTTTGTCATCATAATTTTCCTCACCTTCGGTGGGGGGAACAGGAGCGGTCACCCTTAAAGCACAATCGAGGTCTAAAACTCCAAGTACAATATGGATCCTTTCTTTCCAAGTGGGAAAATTGCTCCCCGTAAGATGTTCAATGTTGTCGATTGTGGCGGCAACATTTGAAGCATTTATTGCTGAATATCAAAAAGCAGGGCAAAATTAGAAATAACATAAGAAAATGTTGCATGCAATTAATCCTACGTTGGTCTGATTAATAACATGCAAAAAAACTATAGTTCTAATTCATATCACCGTTGGGCAGAAAATAAAAAAAACTAAACAATTAATATGACGACACACGACTACAATCAACGTTGGTCAGAATGTAATCGTATGCATACATAATGCCAGAATAAAACATAAAATCTCTAATTAAAATATCTCGTTGGTTCAATTTTAATCAGAGATTAAGCATAATATTGGGCAATAATACATTGTTTATGATATATAGTAATTGGGCAATCATAACAATAATTGAAACAGTGCACAAAAAGGAGACTTAATCATAAGAAAATACACTGAAAAAGAAAAGGCCCACTATTGCAGGCCTTCAAAAACTTATTCGGCCCAGAAAACGTGCGCGACCCAAAAACGCGTGCGCGGCCCAACACGCGCGCGGCCCATTACTACTTCATCTGCCGAATTTTACGTGCGCCGTCGAATCTTGATATGACGGCTGGAAAAATAGACGGCCTAACGCCTTCCCCGGCCCACAAAACCGTGACCGCAGGATCTGATCGGACGCCCGAGATTTTGTCGCGGGTGACTTAAAACACCGAAAACCCTAACCCTAACTTCATATCGCCCCCTTTCTCCTCCCCGAAAAACGAGCGACGGTAGCGGCGCGCATGGAGGAGCACGCGTGCGATGCGGCATCGGCGACGCTGCGCACGAGGGGAGTTGCAACGGCTCCAACGGCGATGGCGCAGGGGAGAGCACGGAGGGGCAACTTGAGGCGGCGCGGCATGAGGCGGCGCCTCCGCAGCTCTGTTCGCCGGCGCGCGTGCAACCTAGGTTGCGCGTGCCACCGTCGAATGGAGCTACGGTAGTGCCCGTGACCGAGAAGACCCCGGCGGTCTCCCGAAAACGTAAGTTTTTCGCCGCATCTAAAATAGGGTTCCGATTTGGGGTCTGATTTGGGGAAAAGAGCTTCGGGAGGTTCCAATTTGGGTTTGCTCGAGATTTCATTAGGGTTTCACAAGAATTTCGAAGTCCTCTCCTTCTAAAATGCTAAACCGAGCCATAAAACAATAGATCCGAGCCTCTAATCCTTAGATATGATCCTTAATCATTAGATCTAGGCAAATTCAAGTTCAGTTTTTGACTAATTAGGGTTCAAGATGAGCTAGGCGTGCTCTGATACCAAATGAGGGATTAAGACTAAGGCTAAACGTGAACTCATGACATGAACCCAAGCTCAAACATGAACACGAAGATTAAAACTTAAATACGGAAACGTTAATCAACATACCCGAAGATGAAGACGCCATTAGGGTTGTGGATCGGGTCGGTGTAGAGACATCAGTGGTCGCAATGTAGTCCCGATCTTTGGCCGGAGAGGTGGTGTGGACGAGGACGGTGGAGTCACGGTGACGATGGAGCTCCGGTCTTCGCTCACCTTGGCGCTCGAAAACTAGATCGGGTCTGTTAGGGGATCACGTAGCTAAGAACCACTCTTAAGCTGAAAGCCTGCCGAGCCCCCTATGATCTATCTAGCGCTGGTGAACGAGACCGAAACCAACACGTTTGGTTACGCCCCCGATCAGGGCGCGCGAGAGGAGGCGTGGCCTCCTGGAATCTCGGGAAGTCGTTAGCCGAGATCAACCCAACACTTTTACAACCAATCACATTGATTCAGCAAGTGCATGCTGTCCACACAATCCTAGAAATTTTATCAGGTAGGCCGCTGTCGGGAGGCCAGAGAAGGTGAAGGAGCCAAGCTTGTGGTACTCGTCGCTCATAAGGGTTCTGAATTGTCCTTGCCAAGTTCTCGGTGTCCTCACTGAGTTGTGAACTCATGACCTTTTGGGAGGAATTGAGTAAGCCTTGAAAAGGTCCACGACCTCAAACAAGGTCTCATCTCACGACTATCTTCAAATACAAAAAAAAAATGAGGCCCACAGTCTGGTCCAATCCAACCCAAATCTGTCCCAAAAAAGAAGGGTCCAAATTTGATCTAGTCCATTTGCAATTTTAGGCCAGATTGGTCCAAAAGCCTGGACAGGCCCAAGCCCATTAGCAGCCCTAGTGGCAAGGCAAATCGGTGGATGGGGATTGTGGCCTTGGGGGAAGATAGAATCAGAGTCCAGAGAATGGAAGGGGAGGGTTGCACGAATTTCAAGTTCATCCAGCGATGTGAAAACGATCGATTTTTTAAGAAATCAGCCGACTAACACCTAGACAGCCAAAATAAGAACATTTGACCCCTCTAATATTTTTCTCTCTTCACTCTCTAGTATGTAACATCAAAACATTTCCGATATGCTAGGGAGCGGATATCTGCCTGGGACAATAACCTTCCCTATGTGAGAGGCCGGGGTGGGCCTCACGTGTTGTCCTCCTTGGGCGGATGCCACCCGCTAGTGTATCTCAAACGTTTTTTCATTACAGTTGCTATTACCTGACTTAGTTCGAGGTACCTAATGCATTAAAATGTAGTACTGCAGTACTGAATTTTAAAACAACTAACAAGTTCAAACATTGTTCTCTACCTCCACAAATATGACAAAGATTTCGACAATGAACTTATCTAGCGGCGGTACATGCATGGAGGTCGAATTCCCCGTAAGTCGCTACAGAGATCCACTAGGTTGTAGCTAGCCGGGAGAATTTATTATTTACCATCTTGTTAGATATGTATTCATATTTTACCTTTCTTCCCAACGTAATTGATTTTTTACCCTTCACTTACTCTGTTGCTTCATTAAATACCATCTTATCAATCTTAACTAATAAATATTGGGGTTTACCCCCGCAGGGGGCAATCGTCCCACCTCAGTACCTCATGCGAAAAATGGCCTCACCACATGCACTAAAAATCAGGCGCCATCCAGTTCCTCCGCATCCTCCGCCTCTATCCTCGCTCCCCCCTCACACCTATGGATGCGCTTCTCCCCTGTTCCTCTGCATCCTCCGCCTCCATCCTCGCTCATGTTGCGCTTCTCCTTGAATCTACACCGGCGAGCCGCCGCCTCGTTCCTCCCTCCCATCCCCTCAGCATGATTTTCGCTTTGTCCTCAGCCACCGCCTCGTTCCTCCCTCCCATCCGCGTCGTGCCGCGCTCCATTCGTTGCCACCGTGTTGCCCTCGCTCACTGTTGTAAAACCATTGCTCGCCGCCGAGCCATCCTCGCCCTTTACCTGCATCCCTCATCCCACACCTCGCCCATCTCCCCGAGCCACCCTCGCCCCTCCTCGCTTGACCCCTCACCCGCATCCTAAGCCTCCATCCTCACTCCCCCTCCCCCACTCACCCCTACTGCTGGCGCTTCTCCTTGCATCTGCGTCGGCGAGCCGCCGCCCCGTTCCTTCCTTCCATCCTTAGCCGTCGCCCTGTTCCTCCTTCCTATCCGCGCCGCGCCCCAGTCATCACCACCACGTCGCCATCGCTCGCCGCTGCAGTAGGGGTTTGCTTTGTCCTCAATCGTCGCCGTCGTCAGCTCCCTCGCCAACTAACCAGCTTGACTGCAAATGAGGTTCGTTCAAAATGCCCAGTTTTTTCACGGTAGTTGCAATCAACTAACAATTGTGCGTGCCCGACAGTTGCTACTCCAACACTACAAAAGGTACACATCTCTTATCCTCCTTTTTCTTCCACTTCTCCTTATCAGCAGCAACCATCGGAGGTCCGTTTTTTGAATTTTACTCTCTTATTTACTCTCTTAGATGAAGCTATGGTCCATTACCTTTTGATCTACCTATGCTTTCTATGGTCCATTACCTTTTGATCTGCCTTTGCTTTCTAGGGTTTTGCTCTTGATGGATAAGAGCAATTGGGGGAAAAGGCATTTGTAGATTGTGATGAGATGGGGCGAATTGGTGTGGCTTTACTTTCATGTTACTCTTTGTTCTCTAGTTTTTTTGCTGGCGATGGGTTAAAGAAATTTGGAAGAATTATTTGTGATGGGACAGGGATAATCACTAGGAAGGTTGTATCCTCAGGTCTGATTCTCCTTTTTGGAGTTATTGTTTATGATGGGTAAAAGACTGCATGAGAAATATTTGGTTCTGGGTAGAAATGATTTGTTCTCAGATAGTAGTTGTTTGCTATGCCCTTCTTATATGTTTTGAATCCATGTGTGGCTATCTTGGCGTACTGAAATTTAGCCATGATCATATACCTTCTTTTCCACATTTTGGATTCTGACACAGCTCTATCTTCTGACTATATGGTTGTTTTCCTTTTGTTGCTTCCATTGTGGATAGAGGGTTGATGCTATGATGCACTGGTTTATAGTTGTAGTGTATAGAATTTATTTAGATTTTTATACTGCAATAATGCATTAATTGGATGAAAACAAGCAAATATGGAAGTCTTTTGATTTTATTCAAGGATTAGTAGTTTGGTTGTGCTTATTAGAAACCAACACAACATAATTATGCCTTAGAATTTGTGAGGAAAGAAGGTCGGATTTAAATTGATCTGACCATCTGATATCATTATTGCAGTTTCTTATGTTAATGCTTGAGATTTTGATTGTTTCACAATTTAGATTAGTGAGGGTATTTAGTTTTTTTTTTTGAACTGTTTAGTCTCAAGATAGTGAATTTTGGTTTAGGCAGCTTTTTAGTCTCGCTGAATAATTGTCTCTTCCTAGGATTTTGGTCTTGAATGTTTTGGGCTCTGTGAGGGCAAAAGGTGGTTTTGAATGTATTGGTCTTCAATGTTAGCAATTTGTGATTTTGGCATATTTTTAGTCACTAAATGGAATGAACTTCACTTAAATGACATGGTTTGATTAAACTGGAGGAATAATAATCATTACTATTCTAATGTAGCTAATTTTTCCTACTGTATTTTTCTTTCGGATGCTGGAATGAAATGCATTTCCTTAACTTGTTGCTTTCCAAATTGAATGTAGAAGTAATAGGTGATATTTGTTGATGTATACTCAATCATTTACAAGACATATAAGATAATACCGACTAGGTTTACCTGGGCTTTACTCTAGTGCATGAATAAAAAATGTGTGTGGAACATACATAGAATTATTAACTGAACTAAGCTTTTGAGCACATTTAGTATAATGCAGTAGAAAAACTAAATGTAAATATTCGGTGTGGTAAGATGTCAACCATTAAATCATTAAATGGATAGATGGCCATTGCATAACATGTGAGCTATATGTTGCTTATTCTTCTTAGTTTGTTATATTTTGTAGTTACTTTACCTTCAGAATTATTGGTTGCTACAATTTTATGATTGATGCTCTTGATTTCATTTTCAGTTGTGTTCTCTCCATTTGGATTATAGTTGTTGTTCTTTATTACAGCAGAATACAACAAAGCATTCTAACATTTGGAGATTGAGGTAAGATTTCTGTCTTATCCTTTTGATTATGACTTGGTCAAGCTGGATGTACCTCATTATTTTAAGGATCCATGTTGTTCTTTTTAGCCTAATTAGTTTGGATGTACCTCATTTAATTTTAGTACTAAAGATGTGAAATTTAAATGAAATTAAAGGCAGGAGAGTGTGAATGACCAAAAATAAAAGTTACTCAACTTTTTTAGATCTAGGGTGGTCTCATCCTACTAAGCTCCTAACCTTGCACAATTCACTTGAATCAATACAATCTTATTTGCTGTAACATTTTTTCTGCTCAGTTGGCACTTGGCACTCATACATTTTCTTGTCTGCTTTCACTTGGGTGGAACTCGTGATTTATTTCTATTGGTACTTGGCAGCTTATTTGGACAGGTCTAGCAGCCCACTGCAAACAAGGAAGAAGCTCTATTTGTTGGCTGTTGGACACTGCAGAAGTGGGGATTATACAAGAAGTCACAACTTTTGGAAAGATGCTTAGAGGTTTGGTTACTGAATTTGTTTATTTGTTTGTTATTGCCATGAGCCCATGACCACTGTTCCCATTATTGCCACTGTGGATAGGACATTATTGTTAACTTAGTTTGGAAACTTTTCTAGGGTAGTAACATCATTATAATTGACTGGTTTTTACTGTTTATCATAACATTGTATTATCATCAAATGAGGATTTGTGTTTAGTTTTTTTAAAAAATGCCAAAGTAGAAATTATGTATGGCTTGTGATCATGTTTACTCAAAGTTTGATGAAATTTTAAGGTATTATGTCAAGAAACATGCCATTAACTTCACAGAATTGTTTTATTTAGTGTAGATTGTCGCCAATTTTGCTGAATAGAATGTCATTTTCCTTCTTTATTAAATAAACTTCTAAGATAGATAGTTTTGACTCTGTAAATTTGTATTGTATATTGAACTCTTCGGATACTCCTGAATTCGATGCTAACCAATGTACACTTCCATGTTTTTTCTCCAGGTTCAACCTGACTGGAGGCAAGCTCTCTCTTTGCAAAGGCTCCTTGAAGAAAAAACCAAAAGATGTACGATATATCATTTAACATGTAGTCCCTTCTCAGACTAGATAAATAATTGTGCAGTGGTTTTTTATTTTATAGTGTTATTGTAAATGTTAAAATGTCAAATAAATTGGTGAGGGGAAATGTTCTTTAGTGGCAAATGCTCTTCACATGTGCACCCATTAAAATTGTTCTTTATAGTATAGTAAAGGTAGTTGCCATGTGAGTGACATTATAATAGCAATCATTTTGTTTGCTATTTGCTTTTCATACTTTATTGCTGGAAATTCCAACTTGAAAAGTGCCCTCTTTATTGAGCTTTGTTCTTCTTTTTTAAAATAATTGAAATAATACATTAGACTTCGCTCTTCCTCGGTAATCAAGACTGAAGAAGGCCACCAGTTCTAAACAGCACCGTCGAGTTCAAATCTATTTTTTTATGTTTTTTCAGTAATCTAAGGTGATGGATTTGCAATTGAGAGACTGTCTTGTCTTGTACATTCCATGTCCAAAAAAACCCGATCATTATGATGGGCCATGTGATTGTGGTCCGTGACTGAATACGTATTTGGAACCTAGATTGAAGAACTCTGTATTACGATACGACCATCCCAAAAGTCCTGAACGAGCACTTACTGCGGCCCGATACGCTGGCTAGTATCGGGCCCGATACACGCGTCACCTCGGATTTTATTTTGGTGGGCCGACATGGGTCGCGAATTTTATTTGCGATCGAAACTTGGGTGGGCCTACTTGGGCTCTGCCGTTTCTCCGGAAACCAGACTCGCGTGGGCAAAACTTGGGTGGGCCAACGGCATCATATGGTTCAAATCATCCTTCATCTGGACCGCGTAAATTTAATCGGACGGCTCAAGGGAACCCGAGAGGACGCTTCGCTGTGGATGCCCGCCGGCCGCCGCAACTCGGCAAGGCCGGCCGGCCAAGCTCCTGCCTCTACCTGCCTGCCTGCAACTGTTGTATGATGTGCAATGGGGACTCCTGATTAGAGATGACTGTGCTGTGCAGGTCAAAAAAGTTTCCCAAGCTTAAGAAGAAACAAAAAAAATCAGCCCCCTTACACATATACAGCCTCCAGATAAATATGTTTACTGGTGATTGGGATCGAATTTGGAATACATACAGTGACTAAAATGAGACACTTAATTAGTTTTCATGTAGATGCGTGCTAACTTCAATTTGGATTAGTACAGTACCACCGCAGCGCACGCTTTTTCAACATTTTTAGAGCAATTAATCGATCATCATGGGAAATCCATCCACTTGACCTCTCGCCAGCCATCGATCCGTACGCGTGGATCATGTATCGATCTCAATTCTCAGGCGTAGAAGTCGATGCCCCAGAACTTGGCGGACTCGCGGTTGGTGCGGTAGCCGCGGTCGAGGGCGTTGATCTCCGGCCTCCATGTCCTCCTGCGCGATGTCGAAGTCCAACACCTGCACGTTCTCGCGCAGCCGCTCCACGCTCCCCGTCTTGGGTATCACCACCGTGCCCCTCTGCACGCCCCACCGCGGCACCACCTGCGCCGCCGTCTTGCCGTACTTCCACCGCCAGCTTCTGATGTTACGCACATATGCAACTTATTGATGTGGCACGTACGCTAGCGTTATTGATTTGAGATCAACAGTGTACGTGTTTTTGTACGTACCTTGATGACGGGGTCGTCGATCGAGGCAGGAGACGGTGCCGTAGCGCTGGCTGTTGGCGCCGCCGCCGCTGAGCGGGGTGTGGGCGGTGACGCGGACGCCGTGGCGGTGGCAGAAGCTGACGAGCGAGTCGCCTGGAAGTAGGGGTGCGCCTCCACCTGGTTCACGGCCGGCTTGATCTTGGCGTACGCTAGGCAGTCCCTCGTCAGGAATGTGTCGTAGTTGCTGCATGTCATGCATTTGCACGCACAAAGTCACTCCTAAGCCCTAACTGGGGAAAAGGGCTACGTGAACATGTGTTTACATGCATGTGTTTCAGTGTGTGTGTACGTGCCATGTCCCGATGCTGCGAAGTGCGAACTAGCCCCCTTGGAGACGAGGTCCTCCATGGCATGCCATGTCGTCTCCAGGGAGATGGTCGTGTCGATGTCGAGGACGCCGTCGTTGCCGAGGGCGCTCGAAGTTGTCCCGACCCCTGCGTGCATTGCCAGGAAAGAATTAGGAATGATTTGAGCTATCTCGACCCAGCAAATCTAGGCATGCATTGGCGATAAGGATCACACACCTGACACCAGTGTGCCTGGTGGCGATCGGGAAGTGAACGAAGTAGAGATCAATGTAATCGAGTTGGAGCTTTCTCAAGCTGTCCTCGCACGCCTCCAGGACTGTTAGAGACATATTGTGTAGCTGTGTAATTGCCTAGATTAGCTCCTCCATTTGAGGTGATTTGTATCTTACTAATCTTGGCTCATCCGGCTGTATATAAATTAATAAATATAGATGGTCACCCCCTTGATTGAGTGTGGTGTTGCCTATTCCTCATGTTGTTTACATGGTATCAGATTGATCCCTCCTTCCGCTGCCTCTTCTTCCCATCTGTTCGACACCACCGCACCACTGCCGGCCGCCATGTGCTCTCCTTGCATCGCTGGCATGTCGATCGACACCTCCGCGACGTCGTCTGCCACCTCAGCGGCCACTGCTCCTGCAGCCATCTCTGCCTCGGGTGGCGGCCTTCCTCCTGAACATGCCGCGCCGGTCGCCATCAGCCCCTTCGCGACGATCGCCATCAAGTCCCATGTTCCCGTGACTCTGGAACTCAAGAACCCAAACTACAACAAGTGGTCGTTGTTCTTACGCTCGATGTGCGGCAAGTTCGGCCTAAAGTCGCACATTGACGACTCCCTCCCCGCGCGTCCGGATGATCCCGCTTGGGAGCAGGCGGACTGCTGTGTCCACAGCTGGCTATTCGGCTCCGTCGCTGATGACGTCCTCGACCTCGCCATGGAACCAGACTAGACCGCGCGCGATCTTTGGATCGCCATCGAGGACCTGTTCCAAGTGAACAAGGCTCAGTGCGCCATCTTCCTCAGCCACAAGTTCCACTCGATGACGCAAGGTGATCTCTCTGTTTCCGAGTACTGCCAGCGCATGAAGACACTCGCCGACTCTCTCCGCGATGTCGGCCACGCCATCTCTGAGTCTCAGCTCGTCCTCAACCCTCGCTTCTCCAACACCGCGGATGACATCGCCAACTCTCCTGCCCTGCCGTCGTTCGCGGCGGCGCGCAATATGCTCATCCTCAAGGAGCTCCGATTGGCGAACGAGACCAAGGTGGCCACCGAGAGTGCTCTTTTTGCAGCCGGCTCCTCTGCTGCTACATGCAGCTCGGGCCTCTGCCGCTCGGCCACGGCGTCTGCTGCTTCCTCCGGTACCGGCGGCTCCTACACGACGACTCGTGGCGACAACAGCAGACGAGGCAAGGGCTGCGGCCGCGGCAACCGCAGCCAACAGCACCAGCAGTAGGCTGGTCGGGGCGGACCGCAGCCCACTGGGCCATGGGTTTGCTTCAACCCGTGGAGTCCACCTCCCAGCGCCTCGACTTGGCGTGCGCCTGCGCCTCCAGCCGGCCTCCTTGGCCCCTATCCGCAGGCGCACACTGCCTTCGCTCCACCTCAAGTTTCAGTGTCGCCGGCCCAATCATGGGATCAGTCCGGTCTCATTGCGGCGCTGAATCAGATGTCTCTCCAGAGCTCTGGACCATGGGTGATGGACACCGGCGCCACCTCTCATATGTCATCCTCGGATGGTATACTCCTCTCCCGCTTGCCTCCTTCCTTTTCTTCTATTACGGTCTGGAATGGCTCCACTCTCCCTGTTACAGCTCGAGGTCATTATGTCCTACCCACATCGGTGTCTCAGTTTGCTTTAAACAATGTTCTTGTAGTGCCATCTCTTATTCACAACCTTCTTTCAGTTCGTCAGTTTACACGTGACAACCGCTGTTCCATTGACTTTGATCCTTTTGGTTTTTCTATCAAGGACCTGCTACTCTCACTTGCGTGTGTTTGGTTGCCTTTGCTACCCCAACCTCGCTGCCACTTCCCCTCACAAATTAGCTCCACGTTCCACTACGTGCGTTTTTCTTGGTTACCCAAGTTCGCATAAAGGTTATCGTTGCTTGGACATCTCCACTCGCCGCATAATTATTTCTCAGCATGTTATTTTTGACAAGTCCATTTTTCCGTTTGCAACGTCAGTGGAACCCTCCTCTCCAGAGTCATTTTTTTATTTTTCTCCTTGACGATTGTGTACCGTCTCTGCTTCCGGCGACAATTTCTTCTGTGTCAAGTGGTGCATGCATGCCTTCGCCCACGGTAGCTCCATCGTTTGACGTTGAGCAGCCGCGGTCTTCATCAGCGGCTTCGCTTCACCGACTGGGCGGCCTGCCCGCTGCGCCCCTCGTGGACGCAGCTGTGGATCCTCCACTCGGGCCGACCAATCTGCAGCTTCCTGGATCCGATCTGGAGATCAAGCCGTCCTCACCGGCCCAACACCATGGACGACCGGGTGGGTCGTCTTCCACTGGGCCCTCCTCGCCAGCCCAATTACCGGTGGACGCCGCCCTGATGCGTCACGTGGATGCAACTCCCGTGGACGCGTCCCCTCCAGCTGTGCCCATTGCTTCGACCGAGGCTCCTCCACAGCCTGGCCTTGTGCCCCGGCCAGGCCCTGGACCGCACCAGATGGTCACCCGTGCACGCGCGGGGATCGTCAAGCCGGACACCAGGCTCAATCTCTCGGCCACACATGCGTCGTCGATCTCGCCGGTTCACGAATTATCGCGTGTTCGGCCGATTCCAATCGGCGTCGCGCCATGGCAGATGAGTTTCAAGCCCTGGTTTCCAACAGCACATGGAAGCTTGTTCCTCGTCCTCCCGGTGCAAACATTGTGACGGGCAAGTGGATTTTCAAACATAAATTCCACTCCGATGGCACACTGGCCCGTCACAAGGCTTGGTGGGTTGCTCGTGGCTACTCCCAACAACACGGCATCGACTATGATGAGACGTTCAGCCCAGTCGTCAAGCCGACGACCATCCGTGTCGTCCTCAGCATCGCCGTCTCCAACGCTTGGCCCATTCGTCAGCTTGACGTGAAGAACGCGTTTCTTCATGGTCATCTTGAGGAGACCGTCTACTGCCAGCAGCCGTCCGGCTTCATCGATCCCTCTCATCCTGACCATGTTTGCTTACTACAAAAATCTTTATATGGTCTCAAACAGGCACCCCGAGCATGGTACCAGCGTTTTGCCACCTACATACATCGACTAGGCTTCGTCGCCTCCACCTCCGACACGTCTCTCTTTGTTTACAAAGATGGAGACTGTGTCGCCTACCTTCTGCTGTACTCGACGACATTATAATCACGGCTTCCTCTACAGATCTTCTGCGGCACATCACGACTCTCCTCCCACACCAATTTCGCGATGACGGACCTCGGCGACCTCCACTTCTTCCTCGGCATCTCCGTCACGCGGTCTTCCGACGGGTTGTTCCTGTCTCAGCGCCAGTACGCGCTGGATCTCCTTCAGCGTGTCGGCATGGCAGAGTGTCACTCGACCACGACGCCCGTCGATACTCATGCCAAGTTGTCCGCCATCCAGGGTGCACCTGTTGCTGATCCGTCAAAGTACAGGAGTATCGCCGATGCTCTTCAGTATCTTACGTTGACTCGCCCCGATTTGGCCTATGCCGTTCAGCAAGTGTGTCTCTTCATGCATGACCCCCGAGAGCCCCATCTCGCGCTGGTCAAGCGTATTCTTCGCTACGTCAAGGGCACCCTCTCCACTGGTCTTCATATCTGCACATCTCCCGTTCGGTCTCTCACCGCGTACTCGGACGCGGATTGGGACGGTTGTCCGAACTCCCGGCGCTCTACTTCCGGCTACTGCATCTTCTTCGGCGACACTCTGGTGTCTTGGTCGTCCAAGTGCCAGACTACGGTCTCTCGCTCCAGTGTCGAGACTGAGTATCGGGCCATCGTTCACACCGTTGCCGAGTGTTGTTGGCTTCGACAGCTTCTTCACAAACTGCATGTTCCACTTGCCTCTGCGACTGTGGTATATTGTGACAACGTCAGCGCCATCTACATGTCGTACAATCCAGTTCAACACCGTCGCATGAAGCATATTGAGATCGACATCCACTTCGTACGCGAGAAGGTGGCTCTCGGCCAGGTTCGGGTTCTCCGTGTGCCGTCCTCCCACCAGTTTGCGGACATCATGACCAGGGGCTTGCCTGCGCAGTGTTCACTGATTTTCGGTCTAGTCTTTGCGTCCGAAATCCTCCCGATGCGACTGCGGGCGGGTGTTAGAGACATATTGTATAGCTGTGTAATTGCCTAGATTAGCTCCTCCATTTGAGGTGATTTGTATCTTACTAATCTTGGCTCATCTGACTGTATATAAATATAGATGGTCACCCCCTTGATTGGGTGTGGTGTTGCCTATTCCTCATATTGTTTACAAGGACATGACCGGTCAGACTTCCACAGCCGCCATGAGCAGCAGATTGACATTAAGCACGCATGTACTCGATCCATTAACCATAACATTACTTACTACATCGAAACGTAAATAAGATGAACATATGAACAAGGGCTCACATAATTAATTTGACCTTGGTAGTGATGAAGAGATCTTCTCTCTTGACCATCCCGGTCTGGATCGCCTCTACGAGCGCTTCGCCAACCTCGGTCTCCTTCTTGTAGTCAGCTGCATGCATGCATGCATTTCTTTGTGTGTGTGTGTGTTTTTTTTTAAAAAAAAAGGTCCCAGTTTTAACAGGTAATCAGGCGTACGTGCAGTACTAAGTTACTAACGCACGTACACACACGACACATGAGACACACATGACGCTAGCTAGTGCCTATACATGTAACATGAACACGCGGCGCGTACGTGCCTGCACAGTCGAACAGGGGCGGATCTAGATAGGGTGCCGGGTATGCACTGGCACCCCCAAAAATTCAAAAAACCAGCAGGGATCTCTTCAGTAGCAATTTGCTTTTCGACGGACGACGATGGTCGATGTGCAAGCAAATCAGTCCACCATAGCCCCCAGTAGCTAGTTCAGTGCCTCTCCTGATCTCCTCCCTGGCTGAACTGGCTCCCCATTCCCCAAATCCCAAACCCAGCGACCCTAACCAGCTAATCTCTCCTCCCCAGACCGGCATACCACGATTTGGGAAGGGAAGCAAGCGCGGGAGGCCGGGAGCACCGGAGCAGGCACCAGGCGGTCAGCCGTCTGCGGCGCGCGCCGCGGGAGGGCGCCAGGGCGGCGCGGAGCGGGCGTTCTGCCATCCTATGTCTAGGCGACCGGGTTGATTTCGTGATTTGGAGTTGGAGTCATCGAGTCTTAGGAGCCGTTACTGGCTTTGCTTCATTTGGAGGTGGAGTCTTGTAGACTTCAGACTTGGAGGAGATGGAGGCATGGAGCATCAACACCAAGGCGATGATGGCCGCGACGAGAAGCCCCATGAGGTTGAAGCCTGCCTCTTCCTCTGACTCGTTGCTGCAGCACAGCTTGCCCATGTTAGCTGCGACAGAGAAGAGAAAGATGAGTCCCTGGTACTATGTTGGAGATGGATGGTGGTCAGAAGAGGCCTTTTTGGCAGAGGTATGTGTACTTTCTCTTAAACTTTGGTTTGATCTGCGCTTTAAGGCATAGTATGGCTAGTTGTTGGGGGCATCGCTATCAGGTCTTTAATGATGCCATCCCCTTTTACTCCTTCCATCTTCCAAGATGGAGAGGAGACACACACCCACCAAGGCCACTAACATAGGCCTCTGTGATAAAATTGTTAAGACTGATCAACTGCCCAGATATATTTGGCAAATGGATCTGGTCTTTTCTTTCAGTGTGGAATGTTTAAATTGTTCTTCATCCTTGCAATGCCAGTCTCTACTGGTGATTTGTCGCAGTCCATATTTTATAATTTTTTATTACTTTATTTGAACTATTTGCATTGTGTTTTTGATAAATTTAAAACTAATGTGTTAGATTTATGATGTTATGAAATCATTGTATAAATTATAGAATTGTGAATGTAAAGTGTGCACCCCATCATCTAATTTCTAGACCCGCCACTGCAATCGAAGTGGCGGTAGCCGAGCTGGACGGCGGAGAGGACGAGGCGGCAGATGGACTTGCGGTCCATCCGCCACACACCGAGGCCGACCACCGGCATCGATCGCGTGCCCGCTGCTCAGCATCACGGTGTTTGCGACCGCCATCTCCGTGCCCGGCCGCCCCGATCGATGGCACGGCTCGGCTGTGAGGCTAGCTGGCTAGCTCCCCGGCCGGGCAGCGCTATTTAACATGAGATCACGAGCCGGGTGGTGGGCGCGCGCGCGGCTTCCATCGGTGAACACCCCGGGCCGATGCGACCTGTCTGTTCCGTTACGCACTAGCTGCGCCCGCGGATGCTCGTCATCTCGATGTATGATGCCATTGTGTGTGAACTGTTGGAATCGTTAGAGATCATACCTGCACAGGTGCCCAGTGTCCACGTGCCAGTAAAGAATGAGAGTGACACAAATGTTGCATGTCACAGCAATGATTCTAGCAATTTGGCGCGCGGTTGCCCGGTCGGGTCGATTCCCTGTTCTCCGTGGTGAGTACGGTGGCGTCGGAATCCCCCCCTTTCGTTTTCGCGTGATTTGCACCTTCGTCGAATTATTGTCGTCGTCATTTCCCGTTTCTTATTTGCGTCTCGATCGTTGTCTACAGCAAATGATGTGTGATGCAAAAGGGACAGCGATAGCTAATTTCTCACAAGCATTTCACCAAACATATTCTGTGCATACAACAAAACAGCTTCTTTACTTGAAATCTACTAGCACCAAGCTGTTAAATCTTCTCTACCATATTATACTTGCAAGATTAACTCACTAGAATGTCGATATCCCAACATCATCATCCATATATCAAAAAACACACGAGACATCCCAAATATCATCTCAAACCATACAACATCAACTCGAGCAAAGTAATCAATAGCAAGCAAGATGATGACTCAAATCAACACATATGACAAAGAGAATAACAAATCAAGGGGAGACACCAAGATTTACGTGATTTTTCCCACACGCGACGGTGAGATGATTCTTCACTATAGAGATGAAACGAGTACAAGAATTGGAACCAACAAGATGGGGAGACTCCAAATCCCCAATCTCCTCACTCTAATTTGTGGATTTTGTGGCAACAAAACCTCTCTTCTTTTCTCCCTAACCCTAGCTCTCTTTGAAGCCAAGAAAATGAACTTTCTGCCCAGGCTCGAGGTAGGGAGGGGCATATAATGGCAGATTTATAGAAAAACCCTCTAAGATTGCTAAATATCATAAACAACTTCAATTTCAGTCTACAACATGTCTAAGCAATATTTACATGGTAAATGAGCCAAAATGAATGGCAAATGGTGAAATTCAGAGCTGCACATTATCACATGATGGATCCAAACACCATAGTTTTTTTTTCTTCCGGAATTGCTACAACAGTCGATTATTTTGTTCCTGCGATCCAAGAATTGTTAATTCAATCGACACGGAGATCCTTAATTTGGACTCGTTCACCAAAATTACACAAACAGCATTTTGAATAATTATGCACACGCATGTCGGAGCAATGCATGGTTAATGACGGAGCGAGCACGTCGCAATCGTACACACCAGAACTAGAAAACGAGTGCTACTCACACTAGCAGTAACGGCGAGTCGGCGAGACCATATCGATGGACCACTAACATAATCGATGGACCACTAACATATTGGGTGCACACCACAAGTGGTACGTGAATTATTGCAACATTGCACATCTGCTTAGAAACCAAAAACGATGCGTGCCAATCACAACACCGATGCTAAGGTACCAACTACCTGGTGCACTTTGTGTGTGTGTGGAGATGTGGTGCAATGGCAGTTGGTACTGTGAAAAAGATGTTTTGCAACACAGGCAAATACAAGTTGGCCCTGAAAGAATTAAAAAGGATATTATTCGCAATAATGTGTGGCTTGAAAATCGACTAGAGAGATATTACATGTTTCTCATTTACTGGTACAAGAAAAATATATACATGATACATACTGACACAATACATACACGCACAAACAAATTGATGACAATGGTCACAATATTTCCATTTCCCTATTTCCATCATCGTATAGCTTTGCTTCATGTTTACCGTTATTAGGTATGAGATTGCACGAGATGCCTCCTCATGCAGATATGAGGCCATCAGGAAGCGCGAGACCCTCCTCTCCTTCAGATAAAATTTTACGGCATGCGTAAAAGACCGCCGAGTGGAACCCCGAAGGGTTATCTACAAACACAAAATGTCCTCCCTGCATAACCATTGAGGTCTCCGTAGTCAATACCATTCCTGTAGTCGTACTATATATATTGCCTGAGAGGAAGACTGACCTGTGGGACTCTGATGATTTCACAAGGAACTTTCATGTCCTTGCGTGCTTGCTGTGCCCCTTGGTAATTCATCCAATCTTGCTGGCCATATATGAAAGTAGTCGGCACTTTCCAATCAGATGCACTGTTGCAAGTTATAAGGCAGTCAGATACTGTGAAACATTACTAATCCATTCATGCAACATAATTCTCTTGCATCTAGATTTTTTTTTGGATAAAATTACTGCATCTACAAAATAATGACATTATACATATTTAAGATGTGGATAGACACTAACGGTACAGTCATAGACTCGTACTCTCTTGAAATGAGAGTGGAAGATGACACAAATAATGTACAGATTGGGAGCATCTCTTCCACAAACAAGATTGTCTGTCAGGGAGAAATAGTAACAACTATTCTGCAAAAGCTTGACAGTGCCAATGTTTGTCCAGGCAAGACTGAGCAATGTGGCGCAACGAAATGAAACTAATGCATGGTTTAATTGTATAAGTTTGTACTTGGTTTTAATCCCTATATAGAAAAGCACCATGTGAAGAATTGTTTAAGCTTTTAAAATCATAATCTGGTAAACTTTTTTCGGAACCAGGATCAGTGATATTAAGAAACTGATATCAGAATAGATGAGAATTTCAGAGTCAGATGTTCCATTTTTCGTTATTGCTCAGCCATGCTGGAATACATTCAAGCTAAAAAACAAGTGGTTATTGGCAGCAATAAGTGTATCTGAACTCATTACTAAGGCTTTACAGAGAAAAGGAAAATTATCAACTATGCTAGGGAAGAACAAAACAAATGACATCATATCCTGTCCACATGAGATTTCGAAGGCAACAATCAATAAAGGAGGTCATGCCGCGGAGGAAGTAATGAATTGTAGATTCCCCTGCTAGAAGGGAGGACCAAACTCTCTAAATAAATAATAAGAACAAAGAAATGTTATCTGAACGATGAGTGGGTCTGGGAAACGTAACTACTGTACATGCTGTCAAGATCACCAGAGCAAACAGTTCATTAGTACTAAGTAGATCAGAAAGAGGAGCTGACCTCTGCAGAAGAGGTTTCCTTGCAAATGCCCCGAAGGAAAATATATATTTCATGCAGAGCTCTCCACTAGCTTTGGCAGCTAAAGTATGGTAAATATAATCTTCATACATGAGAAAGCAACAATAAGGTTCGGTTGCAAGTATCATTTAAGAAAATGCATTTCCTGGTTTAATGAACCAACAAAAATTTACCTGTCAGCAATGTGGATTCATGTTCTGTTAGTAATTCACCTGTTGAATATGAGCCAAACCTGGCAGTGGTATATCTCCGAACTAAATTTGGCCCCCAAGGACCCAATCCTCTGTTTGAGCAAAATAAATAGATTTCAGGAGAAAAGGTATTAAGGGGTAGCTCCAAACAAAGAAGGAAAGAAAGAAGTGCACTATTCATTGTTTTTATGGCAAAATTGCAGCAGAAACCCCCTTTCTTTCCACATTGGAGGAGCTCAGTAGCTCACTCTACATAAATTTGAATATTGTGCAAAAAGGAGCAACCACCCCTACCATCCTTTTTTTAATGGGGAAAACCCCTTCCATCCATTTTAATTGACTGAAGTATGACGTGGATATTAAATGCACCAGCTGTGACTGCCATTTCTATGCTGGCATAAATACTTGCCAAATCACACTTCCATCAGTTAACATAGATGGAAGGGGTGGATGGATTGCTCTACTTGTTAAGGTACCTATACTATTCAAATTTAAGTAGAGGTGTCTGATTGCTCCTAAAATGTCAAGTGGAGGGGCTTTCATCGCAATCTTGCCTTCTTTTTACATTTTATATAGAATACAAATACAAATAGAGTAAATTGGAATTCTGAATGAGGCAGTGCAAGAAACTCTAGCCTTACCTAACAACTCTTTGAGGAGTAAAATTGGACTCCCAAAGATGATTCACTAGCATGCCTTTCCATGTTGCTCGAAACTTGGTTAACCACTCAGAGCTATGCTCTGTTTCTGATGAAAAGCCAGCAGAACCAACCAAAATCAAGTGCTGGACATGTTCAGGATGCTGAAATAAAACTGATTTTTTAGTAGAATCATAGGCACCAGTGGAGAAGCTTCACTCACTAAATGTGTTATGAATGTACCTGTAAGGCATACTTTGCCGCAACATATCCTCCAAAAGAATGACCAAGCAATATAAAATTGCTGAGGTTTTTTGCTTTGCGCCATTCCTCGAAAGAATCAATGAACCATGCCTCAGTTTCTGTTTACAAAATTGACCAAAAGAAAGGCAAAAGGAAACATATTACTGCACTGTTTCAAATACCAAGAACTAAATCACAAAGCAAATACGATATAACAGATCTATGTGGGTTGTCTTAGTACCAAACAAAATCACCTAAAATTCAACAGAAAAAGGGAGCATCTCAAGATGTTTCATCTCAAAATTAGGGTCCATGGCATGCTCAACAATAGCTAATGGCAGCTAAGGGTCACCAGCAACATCATAAAATATCTAGCAACATCTTACAAAGCCATGCAACAAATAAAGCATCTGTATCTAACCTTCAGTACTTTTACAGGTGAAGTCAGGTCTGCTTGATCCACCCCAACTGCAAAAGGAAATGGAAAATTCAATGCTATGCAACATGACATAATGTGGAATAACTAAAAGAACAGCATAAAGCATTGTTAGACACGCATGAGACATTTCTGTAACAATAGACAAACACTTCCGAGTGTCATCAAGCTAATTTTCCTTTTCCTTGTCTGAGATGAGGGTGGATTTCCACCATGAACAGTGTTCTAAAACGGGTCTACTAGGTTGTATACAAAGAACATGTGGCCCCTACCTGTTACTGCATAATCACCGGTTAGGCTGCGTAATCAGGACGATTAGGCCGTATAATCGCTACTAGGTGGGTGACCGAACGAATATCACTTACCGCTTTTTAGGACCTTGCGTGGATGTCATATAAGTTGTATTCTCTATGTCTAGGTTCATGTATCACACAAAAGAAAGGAAAAGGTAAAAAGAAGCAATTTATTCCTCCTCTTAAACCACATTCCATGATAAAATTTCAAATTCTAGCATAAATTCTGAACTCTGAAATCAACACATGTACATTTACTTTCTTCTTTCTTTTAATAAATTACTAGAACTGGCAACATCAATACTGATTGTGGTCGATAATCAGAATTAGATCTGTGGCGTGGCAACACGTCAGGAATTATATGCTGGTATGGGTACATAAATACATTTTGCACAATTATTGTAATGCAGAAAATTGTTTAAATCAATCTTCCTTTAGTGCAACTGTCATGGACTGTTTAGCAATTGAGAAACACTGAGCAAAGGAATGGAAATAGAAATACTTAAATGACCATATAAAGGAATATAGGTCAGAATCCTTTTTTTTGTTTTCTCAAAACTTACCCAAGCTGATCGATGGCAATCACCCTGAAACGGCTTGCAAGGGCATCAAAGTTTCGAAAGAAGAACCCCTGCGAAGCACCATAACCATGGACCATGACAAGGGTGGGAGCATTCTCCTTGCTATCAAATGTTACAGTATTGATGAACCTTGGCTCATCACTTGATGATCTAAACCATCTAACTTTTGACCCAGGTGGAGCAGAGCCAATGTTAACTTGTTCTTGGACGTACCCAGTTCTGTACAGACAGATAGAAAAATGCATCAGGTATCAGAACAATTTAAAAAAATCGGAAATGTCTAGAACGAAACGAAGAAAGACCTAAAGTATTTATCAAAAAGATAACTGAGCGTGAAACCAGGAAAGTGAAGCCCCAAGCCAACAATATAATAGAAGGTTATATCTTGGAACTAACACAAGTTATTAGCCCTTTGGAGTGTTAAGGTAGGGGATGGAAAATGGATTTAAAATGCCTTCTTACATAAATAGAAACAGAACAATATATTGACCGAGCTATCATGCATTCATATGCAACAACTAGATCAAGAATGAACAAAGTTCTCTTCCATGTGCAATGCAGTTCGTGAACATCTTTTCCAAGGTACAAAAGACCCGATGGACAAAATCCAACCAACGACCAAGGAGTTTCATATACAGAAGGAACAAAGGCCAAAACTTCCACAAATGATACCATATCAAATACGACATGGAACCACTTTATAGCTCTACTGAATTTGCCCAATGGTCCGGAAAAAATCTCTAACATTGCACGACTGTATGACCTCGAAGAGACGAAACAGATTACCACCAGGCAAAATAGCCTTTACATACTTAAGACACGAGTCACAAACTCGTCCCGGCAAGAACAACAACCGAACCACTTAAAGAAACTAAATCCAGGCTTTAGTGATTATTATTTTTAGTTGCGTGTCATTTCATTAAGAGGAGAAAACAACCAGGTTTGAGTAAGGCTTTAGTTATTCCAAAGTGACAAACCATTCGGATGTGATCCCCAACATAAAGTTAGCACCATTCAGATGACAATTGGCTCGAGAATCGTACTTAGCGAGATTCTTAGCTACAACACAAACAGCCAGCTGCTGCACGGCTGTAGCACTCGCCCTCGATCGACGCCCCAACCAATCATCATGAAAGGGGATGAGCGACTGCCCTACAGTTCCAAAATCCCAAGTTTGGGCCACAAAAGGACCTTATTCTTCACGAGCTAGATTGCAAAAGGCTCGAATTTTTTAGCAGATTTAGACATCAGCCGACAAATTAATTGCAGAGGGGCAAAAGGGGGAGGGGTGGAGAGTGGTACTTGACTATCGAGAGGAGGCGCTTCTCGGCGGCGATGATGCGGTCGGTGGAGGTGGGGATCCAGCGGAGCGCGGGCGGCCACACCCGCGCCCACATCGACCGCGCGGGCGGCGGCGCCGAGGCCGACGCCTCGGCCGCGGTTGCGGCCGCCGCGGCCGTGGAGGCCCTTCTCATCTCCTCTACTGCCATCCTGGTCGCGGGCCTCGCGGCGGCAGCGCGGCGCATGTGACGCGGGAGCACGGCACGAGCCTTTCCCCCCTCTCTACGGTATCCCTCACTCCGCGGCGGCTCTGGAATCGTCTGTTCGGCTGTTTCGTTTCGGAAGGTTTGCTGCGGCTGACGGAGAATCGGGCAGGCGTCGGTCGAGTTTTTTATGGGAAAAGCGCCGAGCCGCAGACCGCACGTTGCCTCGTTACGTAAGGGCTTGCGTGCGCGCGCGTAAACGCTGAGGTTATTGGTTGGAGTGCAAGTAAGAGAGCAGCGGGGCCTTTGACCTGACCTGACCTGACCTGACCGCGCCGCGCGGCCTGGCTCGCGCGCGCGCGCCCGCCCGCCCGCCTTCTGGGAAGTCGGGTTGGTCTCTGGCTCGATCGGACGCGGCGGCTACTCCGTTCTTAGTCGGCGGCACGAGAATAAACGTGCGAGAATCGTCTACGGTTCGGACGTGGTTATATCGGCCGCTGCCGACTGGTGACTGGCCGGCACGGATGCGCGAGTGGTGCGGCAATGGCAGTGCGCGGTGGGTGACCGGCGCGTGCGGCGTGCGGGTGGCCAGCGTACGGGAGCGCCGCGGCCGTCGTGCGTGAACGGGCAATTGCGATTTGCTAACGGCAGGGAGCACCGAGTCGCCAGCGGCGGCAAGATAAGATTGGAGACACCATGAATCCAGTGTTTATTTTACCACGGGCACATGCGAATTGATTGAATCTGAGTGGGCTATTTCCTTTAATGGACCGTGTTGTTTGCCTCGTGCCTTTTCTTTTGAGACGTTGGCTCGTGCTTCAAAGTTCTAGAAGGACGGTGAGTTTACGTGGTTGTTTGGATCTCGGGAATAAGAATTGGACTTTAAAAAAAACTAGTTTTAGGAGAATTTTTAGCAAAATTGGTTTTAAGTTGTTATTCTGTTAGGATGAATTCATGGATTACTTTGTTTGGATCTAAAAATTAAAACAAGCTTTCACCAATTTCGTGTTTGACTAAATATTATACTTGCGCCTACGGACTACTACTGGCACAGTGTTGCTTTCCCTTTCACCGATTAACTCAGTCACCTCTCTCTTACTTTCCCCTTCACCTCCTCTCTCCACCCCTTCCGATTTCCTCAACCCCCCCCCACCTTCCATGCCACATACGATTAGACGTGCTGCTGACGGATCTCGTCGTCGAGCTCCCGCGTGGACGTGGGCTGATCTCCACACCACCTTCTGCCCATGGATTTCATCGTCCGCCCGTTCGTCGTCCGTCCGACCATGGCTGAGCTTCACACACACCTCTGGTCACGGATTCTGTCGTCCGCCAGCCCGCTCATCTACCCGCCCGCCGTCCGGCCATGGCTGAGCTAGATGAGCTCCACACCTGCCTCTAGCCATGATCCACAGCCTCAACAGCTTCGACAACCTCCGGGCCACCTCCTCCTCCTCGGCATGTACGCAAGTGAGCCCAATTTCCTCACTCCCTCTCTCCACCCCTTCTATTTTACTCACCCCCTCACCTTTCATGCCACATACGATTCGTCGCCGCTGCCGACGGATCTCATCATCGAGCTCCCGCGTGGACGTGGGCTGATCTCCACAACACCTTATGCGCAAGGATTTCGCCGCCCTCTCGCCCTTCGTCTAGCCATGGCTGAGCTAGATGAGCTCCACACCTCCCTCCAGCCATGATCCACAACATCAACAGCTTCGGCGACATCCGGGCCACCTCCTCCTTGTCGTCATGTACGCATGTGAGCCCTAGCCGCTAGCCCTGCCTCCAAATCTACATTTATTTTGGGCATTTGATGCTTCGAGTTTCAATTGAAACTAGACACTAGCTAGAGCTTGCCTACACTAAAAATACAGATCAAATGTCCAAAAACTATCAATAATAGAACACTAACAAATTGCAAATATTTGAATCCAGAACAAAAGTCTGTAAAGGTTAAATGATAATCATCATTTGTAGTCCTCCAAACAAAATCAAAGCACACAATATAATGATTAATCATCTTGGTTTAGTTGAGTAGCACGCTGTTGATGATTACTCCACAACTGTTGAGCAATGCTTGGACGAATTTGCTCACCAGCGGATCGTTTATCATCTCGTATATTTGTTTGACTTCTTACTTGTTGATCACCACGGTCACCATCTGCTTGTGAATCATCATGCTCATAAAGCCCAAACAACTCATCATTTCATGCAACCTTCCTTATGAAGTTATGGATTATGCAGCAGGCCATAACGATTTTTACTTGGGTCTTGAATGGATAAGGAATCCCACCTTTTACTTTTAAAATTGGGAAACAAGTTTTCCAAACACCAAAAGTACGTTCAACCGCATTCTGTAGCTGTGCATGACAATGATTAAATAAATCTTTCTCACCAGAATATCGTCGATTGCTTCCTCGAAAAGAACAAATATGATAGCGATCCCTACGATATGGTGCAATAAATTTTGGAGTATTGGCGTGGTCGGAATCAACTAGATAATATTTACCTACAAAAATAAATATTTATCACCTGAACAATATCTCTATAAATAATAGGCGCTCTAATAGTTCACTCGTTTTGTTCTTTTACCTTCTGGAACAGAAAAACCTCCATTCGTAATAGCCCATCTAAGAACGGCTTGATCCGATGTAGAACCTTCCCATCCGGAAGCAACATATGAAAATGTCATGTCAAATGAAACTGCTGCCATTACATTTTGAGAGGGAAAATCATGCCTATTTCTGAAAGGAGTTTGTTCTTCAGGCTTGATTTTTGCCTCAATATGCGTCCTATCAATTGCTCCAATACAATTCAGTAGAGAATTTTTTGTTAAGTAGAATATAAATATATGAGTTTTTGTTCCGTGAATTTTTATGAAAGAAATGTAAAATGGATAAAGCAATCGACCTATAAATTTACCTTGAAATATGGGTAGAACCTTGGATCGCCTCTAATTTTCAGTGGAACCTCATTGGGTGGGTCTGTTATGTAAACATCATACAAACTATTTGTGGGGACCCCGGGTTATCTCCATAAGACCGAGACTAAGCATGGTCTTAAGGACATAACTCTGGACCTCCGGTGAATGGATTCCAACTTAACTCAATCTAAATGAGAGACTTAACTAAAACTAGAGCCCCGACGATCATGCGCGCCGCTCCTCTGCAAGCACTACATGATTGTCGGTTCTCCAACAAATCAAGAACTACACTTAGTGAGTTAAATAGGAAGCCATGAACAGCGAGTATGACTTATATTGGCTTCCAAGATCAGCGACCAATATAACCATACTCTCATACAACGTTGATTACATCCATACAACACTCATACATAAATAGTACAAAAGTCATACATCATAGTTTCAAGTTTACAACTAATACAAGTGGCCGGCCGGCCAAATTAAACAAGTTCACAGCGGAAGCAATTAAATAAACCAAAATACCAGCAGTGGTATGCCCCATAACCCATCGGCAACCGACTGGGATTAAAAGATAGCACTACTCATCAATGTCGCCTAAATCGACACTGACAAGCTCGTCGGTCTCAATATCTTCCTCACCTGTAAAAGCCATCAAACATCTGGCTGAGTACAAAAGAGTACTCGCAAGTCTTACACAAATAAAAATTAGTTATGCATAAGGCTGTTCCAAGGGATGGCTCATATTGGCTTAGTTTTGCAAAAGAGACGCAATAAGATACAACCTACACATACTAATTTTTCAAGTGCCATTTCAAAATCAGATTTGAAGTAGGAATAAAGCATGTGAACAAGTAATGAATTGAATAACAAATAAATCATACAATTAGCAAAGTGGCTGTCCACTTTGATACGACAACAAACATGAACATCCCATTCATGATAATACCAAGTTATAACCACAATTTTAATTCCAAGTCTAACAATAGTAACTCCCGAACTCAAGCGGTTGTCCATAACCGTGGACACGGCTATTCGAATAGATTTATATCTTGCAGGGGTGTACTACTTTACCCACACGACTTGATTAGTCCGTAAGCCTCCAGATGCCTCCAAATATAGCATACTTCCCATGGTATGCCGGCCGGGTAAATCAAGATATGGTCATTTTTAGCAAGAAGATCCCATTGGGCTAAGTCTCCCAACCCAGGGCTCCTAGGAAACACAAGACGTTAACGTCTCCATCCTATTGGTCCAAAAGGAACACAGGATTTCTCGGTCCCGTGCCCTTACAATTTCACCACCGTGGGACTCAACACAACAAAACCTTCCCCCTACTTAACCATACGGCTCCCAACCCGCGTGTGGTAGCACGAATGTACTTGAATCAACGACGTTACCAAAGTTCGGTCCTTAATTGTCTAGACATATCAACCACATACCCAATCTCGTGCACGAAGGCACCATCACTAGCCATCACTTTTCCAGACCAAAAGCTCATTTAAAATGACAAAACTCAACTCATTAAACAGATACTAAGATCTGAAACAACGGTATATAATGAAAGTTATGTTTATCCCAGAATTGTCGGGTTATTCCCGACAATCAGACTACCGTTTCTAGACCTGCATGGCTAAGCAAACACGACAATATAATTTCACACATCCTATCATAAACATTTCAGTACTGGAATAATTCATGGATAGCCACAATGACAAGATAATAGGATGTGTCTAATTATTCATCACAAAAATAGCGACATTATCAAAATAGCATGCAAGCAATTATCATTGCATCTATCCTAACAAAACTGGGATCAAATATGATGCAAAAAGAAAGTTCAAAGGATGCTTGCCTTGCTGGTAGGCTAATTGCTCTCCCTCAGTAGCGTATGTGTCAATATCGATAGGCTCGGAATCTATATAAATACAATATCGAATAAACATCGAGAAATACTAAAAAATTCAAAGTACTAAAAAATGCATGATTTTTCTACAGTAGCTAAGTCATGATTTTAGATGATTTTTGGTGAAAGAATTATTCCATTTTGATTTAGTATGTCAAAGTTATGATGGTTCGAATTTCAGTTTTCGATATGTCCTCTTTGAGTAATTTAATTATGAGGTGAAAATTTGTAGAGCAGTGGTGAGTACATGGATTACATGGATAAATAGGCAATATTATTACAAGTTCAAAACAGTTGAGTTTGCTTCAATTGGAGTTTTCATGATTTAGTTATTGATTTATAAAGTTATCAGCATTAATAGTGTAAAGATAATGTCTTTTAGGATTATTTTCCTTAAACTATAGTTTCTGTGACAGAGGTAAGTTTGAAACCACTTTTATAATTAAGTTCATTTGAAATAGAAATTATCAAAACTGATTTCACTGTTTTTGGAGTTTCCAAGAGTTACTTATGAATTTTTAAAGTTATAAGCCTTTTTCTATTGTAGAATTAATAGTGTTAATAGCTCATTTTCCAAAATAATACTCTCTGTTACAGAGACAAGGTTGAAACCAATTTTAACAGAAAGTTCATTAAAAATAAAAATTATCAGAAGTGGTTTCACTCATTTTGTAGTTAAAATGAATTAGTTATGTATTTTCAAAGTTATACATATTTTTCAGCTTACAAATAAATGGATTTCGAATTTTATATGTCATTTTAACATTTTCTCACCGAGCCGCGTGCTAGCCGTGGTCACTGACCAACGGGCCCGAGAACAGTGCCATTTTCTATGTATTAACAGATTTAAATGCGTTCTGACCAGTGGGTCCCGCTGTCAGCGAGTAGATCCACTGGACTAGGTCCACGCACACATGCACACGGTGCACGGCACTTACGCCGCTGGTCCCACTTGTCAGCCACTGTGGCTTTAAAGTCAAGTCCCTGTTTTCTGTGCGTGGGGCCCGCGTGTAAGTGAAACATTAGCGTCGCTAAGACAGTGATTAATTGCTAATGATTATCATTTATTCCTAAGCATTTGCTACAGTGTTGTCGGCGTACGACAACGGGATTTCAATCCGGCGCGTTTCACCGGCGGCTTGCCGGCGCTGTGCGCCACGGCGGCGCGAACTAAAGGCACTGTTAGCCGCGCAATAGCATTACGCATCCGTTAAGGGCACTCACGGCACCAGAGTTGACCCAGAACGGTGGCTAGCCAACGTTGAGCGGCGGTGCTCCAAACGGCAAAAATGAAAACAGCAATATGTCGCTTCGCAGCGCAAACAAGCGGGTGCCCGAGTGTCTAAAGGCTACTAGGAGGTTACCTGGGCTAAGGAGGGTGCTCGAGAAACTTCGGAGGCGCCGAGTCGCGTCGGCGCGGAGAAGAAAGGTGGCGGCGACACGACTTCGCGGGGAGAGGATTACTTGAGCAATCCTACGAACCATGGATGATCAGTATAGCTCCAGGACCATAAGAGGTTGCTATAGGAACAAGGAATTGGACAATGTCTTATCGGACCCAAGTGGGAGATGAAAGGTTGGTTCCTCGGCCGAAAACCCAATCTTTTCAAATCCACGAAGCCCTGTCGTGCGTTACCCAAATAGAGTTAGGGGTTTTCCATCTTAAGCCTAAAGGCACGAAGTGACACACTAAGTTTCAGACAAAACTCACCGGAGACGAAGATTACAAAGTGATGTCCTCGGGAGTGTGCTCTGGAGCTTGCAATGGTACCACGATGGTCCAGGTGCTACAAGCAACGAGAGAAGTTGAGATTAGTAAAAATGAAAACAGGATGGATCACAGAGCAGGGAGGAATCACGCGGAGGAAGCTCACCCGTGAAGAGAGCAAGAACAAGCTTCCCTCTCCTCGGTCAACAGAGGAGAAGTGAGGAAGAAGAGGGGTGCCGAGGGGGTATTATGGCCGGAGAATGACGGAGATGGAGGCGGCGTGAAGTGAGGAAGTTCCAGGAGTGGTTGCATGCGGCGGTGGCTAACGGAGATGACGGCTCGCCAACGGCTCGGAGCAGGCGAGCTCGGCCGCGTGGCCTTCGGCGTCTGAGCGCGCCCTGCGCGAGGTGGAAGAAGCAGCTGACAGCGTGGGTCCACGGTGTCAGCGGCTCATCGCGCGCACGCGAATGGGCTTAAGTGACTCGACGCACACCGTTGGATCTCGGATGGATGACTCATATTTGAAGAGACGATCGGAACGACTGAAGGGGTACGCGATCTGGGCCGTTGATTTCCCATCGGGTGGTTCACGTGCGGTGCATTTAGTTGGTTGTGCTGAGTCGATTCGCCGAGTCAGAGTCGAGCCCGATGAACAGTAGCAGCCGAATAGGGTTAAGGATTTGACTGGGAATTAAAATAGTTTCTCCACTTTGACCAGAGGCTTAAAAATAGAAATAAAATTCCTAAAATCATAAATAATTTATGGGGGTTCCCGGGATAGCCTAGTGGCCATAAAAATTATTGAACACTGCTGTTCATTATATAAAGTGTATAATTTAATTTCAATCCTGATATTGATCTTTAAATTGTGTTTGAATTTTCATAGGGTTCAAACTAGTCCCAAAAATTTGGGAAAAATTATGTTAATTCATGATAATTAATATAGTATTTGAATAAATTTTTTCAGAGATACTTTAGTAGCATTTATTTCAGTTTTTAGTTTGGAGTTCAAATTAAAGTGTATGTTTCATATGTATTTTGAGATTTTTCAAGTACAATATTTAAATAAAAAGTTTCAAAACATGATGCATGCTAATGAGATGCATAATAAACCTCTTTATCAATTTGGGGATGTGACACTATTAATGCCATCTAAAGCTTTATTGAAGTGTCGACTAATTGTCTCTCCTGAATGTTGATATCTATCCTGCATGACATGATTCCTAACATTGTGACCAATTGTATGCAAGAACATCACTAGTTGCTCATCCACTGTCATTCGTAGTGTATCCTTAAGTAAACTTTTCTCACACAATTCATTACCTAACAAGTAGCACATGTGCTTATCAACACGAAGTTGATAAAAAAATCTGGTTAGATGTCCTTCCAACAATTCTCTTGTTCGCTGAGCACCAGTTAACTCAAAAGTGTTACGACAGGTTTTGAATACTAGTATGAAAAACATGTCACGAAACAATGACACTGTAGAAAATATTGCTAATAAGCATTTGCTCAGAATCAGAAAATTCCTCATCTAACATTTCCTGCACAATTTAAAACAAATGAATGTATGAAACAAAGATATTTTGATGTGACCAAAGTGAAACAATCAATAATGAAGCATCAGCACATGAAGCATTTAAAACTGAAAGTAGCGTCAAATGTTGTACGACAATCTGAAAACAACTGAATGGAAACTATTTTGTAAAGTTATAAAATGCCAAAGATAGCTGAAATCAATAACTAAGCTTATTGTTGTACTACAAGCAGCTAAAGATCGAGTATCCATTCAGTCTGCATCTCATCATCCATCTCAATGAAAATCGCCCTTTGATCAGCATCTGAAAATGCTTTTGCAGCTTTTAGTTTTTTCTTTAACTCAAGATCATTCATACTATATAATATCTTCATACATGCTTTCACTGAATAAGCTTCATTTTGTTGTGCTGTATTTTTCTTCATTTCAACCATGCTCATTGATGCCTGCACAAGACGATCCATTGCGAGTACGACATCATCAGCTGTGCGCTTTTGCCCTTTAGGATTATCGGGGGCTCCACCTCCATTAGCATCATAGCACTTCATCTTTTTCTCTAGAAATTTTGGGCATTTTTCAGTTTTCTGGGGATGAACAACAGGGCTAACATGTTTTTCAGGTGAATCAATGTCATGTACTTCAACATCCTCATTCAGATCAATTAGTTTAGATTTGCTTGTAGCCACTGCACCATTTCCTTTACTAGATATAGCATTAAATCCATATGCTGTTGAACTAGCACATATCTCTTAAAGATCTATCCAACTAGGCCACACTTTTTCGCGATATTCTTGAATTGAGCTATCTCTCTGCAATTAGTACATGTATTGGTTAAAAATGTGCATTATTTCCAAATCTTATGCAACTGCAAGAATATATTATTATTAAGATTTGGATATACCATAATAAGATCCTCCCAATGTTCGTTAGATGCTTTGATCATTTTGTCATTGTCATCCCAACCAAACCCTGTGTGTGCCATAAGTTTGCTCATGGTAGCGTAGCAACTCCGGAAGTACTTATGATGATTTTTCAATTGCTGCAATTCAAGCTTGTCAACTCTGGAATCATTGAACTTAACTAATATTTCACGCCATGCTTTCTTTGTGTAGCCTTTCCTTCCTTCCCACCATTTAAGGTTTGATCCTTTAGTATATTGAGGAGGAGTTTGTCCTCATAAGATTTCCAGATGTGCCGCTTTATGGATGTTTTTTCTGCATTCTCCTTCTTAATTTTTTTGGCACTTGGTCATCTATATTTCTCTAAAATAAATAGATATATCAAATTCCTTGATGTAGCATTAGAATGTAGACACAATATGGGTGGACTGATATGTAATGTAAGATCTAGAAATGCAGTTATTGACTCATGACACTTCAATTGCAAATTTTTTTTATCACACAAAAACTTTTGTACCATTCTACTGATTGAGGGGTAACCATTAATCAGTCAAGGACTCTTTATGACATTGTGCTCATGCAAACATATGTTACTGACTATAAGCTCTGCTTGCTCAACTATTCGTACTACAAGTTATTTTAGCTATACTGTTAATTTATCCGTGATCTACTGATCTAGATTCTAGACAGATGTATGCCTGCTGTCATCCAAGTAATAAATCGTTTGGCAGCATTTTGATCGCTGAAAAACCTAACCTCTGTCTACATTATCTAAATGCCTTGCAGGTGACCAGATAAGAGGTGGTATCTAATCAAGATGAGGACATTTGTGCATGCATGTCTGATGTTCAATGCACGCTAATACTTTGGCATTGAATTGGATATACAAGAAGATATCTTACCTGTAGGCAGATTGAAGTGCACGGACACGTCTAGGATCACGGCTGGCGGCACTGCCTAGCGACGGCGGCGGCCTTCTCCCCGATGTGATTTCTCTCTGATATGAATGTATCAGTTCGGCAAATAGCGGTGGCCTTCTGTTCTTTATAAACATGTGTTAATGTGTAAACTGATAGTGGGAGGAATACGCACACAGTGGGAGGAATTACGCGCGCAGCAAGGCCAAAATTTTCTTTCCGCGCGCAAAGTTTGTTGGTGTTGCAAAACATGTGTATCTAAAACTGGTTTTCTGGAAAACGATCGGCCCTTGTTTTTTGGAAAACGTAATATGCTGGATTTACAAGAAACCAATTTTACTTATCTCAAGAGTTAGTTACTCAATCCAAATAGAGTTTTCCTAAAACAATGCTAAAAACGGTTTTGGAAAAATCGGTTTTCACAAAACACATGATCCAAACAAGGCCTACATCTGTAGACGAGCAACCTCTGGGTCCAAATTGAAATAGCCAGTTAATGGGCTTTAACTTGGCTAACGGGCCTCCAGTACCTCTCGCGGCTCACGTCATAATGCGAGCTGCGTGGAACAAAATAGAGAGAGAGAGAGAGAAAATGGAAATGTGAAAAAAAAGGAAAAGCTTTATTTGCTACGGAGCTCGCCGCCGTTCTCTGTTTCTCTGTTCGCTTCTCGATCGCCTGTCCCTCCGCCTCTCGCGGTAAGCCCGCTTCTCGATCTCAAAATTTCTCAACTTCTCCGCGTATTACATGCCAGTCTCGGCCTGATTAGAATCTGACTTTGCCATGTTGAGGGAGAGAAATTTTAGGTTTCTGCGGGAATAGGTTTGGGGGGTTTCTTTGTCTTCCAATTAACAAGCGCTTGGAGGTAGAGCTCCATAGTTAGAGGAAGGGTAATCGCTAGCCTTTTGTTTCAGATTTTATGTGTATTAGCACTATGTTATGGGAATATCCTCCGATTGGAGGTACCGCATGTCTGCGTTCGTCGCGAGTAAAAAAGGAGTACGCAGTATGCTAGGAGCTTTTGGTTTCCAAAGTTTTGAGATTTTAATCCATGATCTGGAAGTACAATAGAGGAATGCCCAACGAACATTTCTACTAGTTCTGCTTTTCTAGAATGTGTTCAGGAGTTGAGCATAACAAAAACGCCTTTTGGTGTGGAGGGCTGCAAGATGATTATACGCCTTTTCCTCGTTTCCTTGTTTCAGGCATTACACTACTGTGTGAATGTATTTCAGTGCCTCAAACTTAGTTCTTAGTATAGAAATGTACACATGTTTTTAGGTTTTTGCTTAAAGGATACATGTAAAGAGCTTAAAATTACTAGAGTCTGGGTATGCCTTTTTACTGCTTGGTTTGTTGGCTATATATGCTGGTGTGGAACTCCAATATTTATCTCCCTTTTTTGGATTATGGAGATAGAACTTACTCATACGAAATAACATCTCATAGAATTGGATGGATACCCAAAGGTATGTATAGTAGAAATAACATCTCATAGAATTAGAGCTAATGGGCCTTATGGGTCATATATACATATGGGCTATATATACTTATACATAACAGCCCCCTTCAAACTCAACATGGGTCAGGAGGATCTGAAACATTGAGTTTGGAGAGATAGAAGCGATGTTGCTCTCGAGTTTGAGCCTTGGTGAAGAAATCAGCAACTTGAAAGTCTCAGAAGGCACATACTGAAGAGTAATGGTCTTCTGTTGACAATGAGAACGAGTGAAGTACGCATCCACACTAATATGCTTAGTAAGCTCATACTTCACTGGATCAGTAGCGATCTGTATAGCACTAGTGTTGTCACACTGAAGAGATGCAGGAATATCACATGACACACTAAGATCAGCCAAAAGCCAACGAAGCCAAACAATCTCTGAAGTAGTAGTGGCCAACGCTTGAAGCTCAGCCTCAGTACTAGATCGTGATACCGCAGTCTGTTTCTTGGACTTCCAGGCAATAAACGAAGACCCAAGAAATATGCAATAGCCAGAGACAGATCGTTTATCAACAGGATCACTCGCCCAAGTCGAGTCAGAGTAAGCATGAAGCTGAAGCTGAGTCGACCGAGAATAAAAGAGACAACGATCAACAATCCCTCGTAGATAGCGCAACACACGTAGCAGGTGAACATAGTGAACAGACGTGGGAGCAAAAACAAACTGGCTGGGCACATGAACAGAATGAGCAATATCACGATGTGTCACTGTAAAATAGACAAGACTCCCAACAATATGACGATAACGAGAAGAGTCTTCAAGCAAAGTGTCATCAGTAGGACGAAGCTTAAGATGAAGCTCTATAGGAGTAACAGCTGTCCGACTGTCAGTGAGACTAGAACGAGCAAGCAAATCCTGAAGATAACGCTGCTGAGATAGATAGTAGCCATTATCTGTGCAAGTAAACTCAATCCCCAGAAAATATCGGAGAGGACCCAAATCCGACATCAAAAACTGCTCATTGAGTCGTTGCTTAACAAAAGCAATGTACTCCTTGTCATCTCCAGTAATCAGCATGTCATCAACATAAAGTAACAACATAGTACGACCACGTGGAGATGTATGAATAAACAATGTAGGATCATGATTACTCGGCACGAACCCAGCAGCTAACACAATTGAACTGAAACACTCAAACCAAGCACGAGGAGTTTGTTTGAGACCATAAAGAGCACGACGAAGGCAACAAACATGGCCAGCAGGAGCCACAACACCCTGAGGTGGTGCCATATAAACCTCCTTCTGCAAATCACCATGAAGAAAAGCATTCTTCACATCCATCTGATAGTCCAAGAGCGAACAGTTGCCACAGCAACAAGAGTGCGAACTGTTACCATATGAGCAACATGAGCAAATGTCTCGTCATAATCACGACCATGTGCCTGCTAAAAACCACGAGCAACTAGTCGAGCCTTATATCTCTCAACAGAGCCGTCAGATTTGGTCTTAACTTTAAAAATCCACTTGCAAGTAATAGGAACAGCATGAGCAGGTAAAGGAACAAGATCCCATGTACGAGTACGATCCAAAGCAACTAACTCCTCGGCCATAGCTAACTGCCACTTAGGATGAACAACAGCCTCCTGATAAGTGCGAGGCTCAGGCACAACAGCAGTAAAAAGAAAACCATATCTGTCAGGAGCAACAATAGTAGTACGATCATGAAGCTCATATCGAGATGACGGTGCCAATGGAGGATCATCAGAAAGAGTATTATCAGTACTAGCCATGCCATCAGATGAGGAAACAGTAGAAGGCTGAGTATCAAGAGAAACCCTAGACCGACGAGTATAGTGAAGAGGAAACGGTGATCTGATTGAGGATGGAGAAGAGGACTCCACAGAAAAAGGTGTATAAGACGAAACAATGGGTGGAAGATAAAGAAAAGAGAGAGACTCAGTGGGAAAGGAGGACCGAGTGGTAGAAGAGTAAAAATAGGGACGATCCTCAACAAAAGAAACATCATGAGAAATGCGCATACGTTGAGCAAAGGGATCATAACAACAATAGCCCTTATGCTCAATACTATATCTAAGAAAAACACACTCAACAGACCGAGTTGTTAACTTTGTGCGCTCACGAGGCGGAAGCAGAACATAGCAGGTACAACCAAAAACCCGAAGATGGTCATACCGTGGGGGAGTGGAAAACAAGAGCTCGCCGGGACACTTTCCCTGAAGGCAAGAAGATGGCTGCATATTAATGAGATAGACAGACATAGAAACCGCATCAGCCCAAAAATGTCGTGGAACATGAGATGCAAGTAAAAGAGTACGAGCAGTCTCAATAAGATGACGGTGTTTACGTTCAGCAACACCATTCTGAGTATGGGCACCAGGACAGGAAAGCTGAGGAAGGGTTCCCTCAGCGGAGAGAAATTGACAAAATGCATGCGACAAGTACTCCCCCCTGAATCAGAACGAAAGGTCTGAATAGGAGTGGAAAACTGAGTGTGAACCATATGAGCAAAAGACTGATAAATGGACAAGAGTTGAGAACGATTTTTCATAAAATAAACCCAAGTATATCGAGAATAGTCATCAATAAAGATTACATAATAGAGATGACCACTTTTGGAAGCAAAAGGAGTAGGATCCCAAACATCAGAATGAACTAACTCAAAAGGACGGCTAGACCGAGATGTACTAGTAGGATATGGGAGTTGCAGCTGTTTACCAAGCTTGCAACCCTTATAATCATAACTCGTGTCGACAATGACACGACCTAGGACACCCTGACGAGCTAATGTAGAAAGACGAGATCCACACAAATGACTAAGCCGATGATGCCACTGAGGAAAACTAACAGAGGCTGACGCAATAACTGAAGATGCATGAGCGGAGGAAGATGAAAGACTCAGACGATCAAGGAAGTAGAGACCCTGATAATCTCTAAGGCGATGGCCAATACCAACAAGAACTCATGTCCGACGATCCTGCACATAGCAAGTAGAGTCATCAAACCCAATAAAGTAGTGTATATCAGCAAGCTGACCAACAGACATAAGGTTCATAGAAAGCTGAGTTACAAATGACATATCAGGAACAGTAAAATGAGAAGTAGAGAGAGTGCCCTGATGAGTGACTGAGCATGAGGTGCCATCGGCTGTCTTTACACAGGAACCATCCATAATAGGTCGGCATGATGCAAGATGAGACTTATCCGATGTCATATGAAAAGAAGCTCCAGAGTCCAAAACCCATGAAAGACTAGTACCTGACACGGAAGAGGAGGCTATAGCAAGACTGGCAGACCTACTAGGAAGGGCATCAGATGAAGACCGCTGCTGAACTTGAGTCTGAAGAGCCTGAAGCTGTGACTGAAGGTGACCCAACTGAGTGACAAGAGCAGAATCTCCAACAGGTGCAGGAGTGGTGGCAGCAACCACACCACGACGATGATGGTGAGATGCAGGTCGCAACTCTGGATGGAGTCGGTAGCACCTCTGAACAGGATGGCCAGGCTTCTTGCAGTGAGAGCATAAAGTCTGGTGGGATGTAGCATCAGGAAGTGAACTAGGCTGATAAACCTCCTGACAAGGTGCCGCAAGAACAGACTGAAGTAGTGTCGATCCAAAAGACAGAGAGCGAGGTCGAGTCTCCTCAGCAATCAACGTAGCAAGGGCCTCCTCCATGGTTGGAAGAACAACACGTCCCAGTAGTTGAGCTCGAATAGACTCAAACTCTGGACGAAGGCGCATAACAAAGGTGAACATCAAATTCTGCGCATCATGACCCGCTTTGCCTACATAGCCAATATATCCAGCACAAGAAGGAGGAACCATGGAGGTCAGCTGTCGTGAAATACGAGTGAAAGAACTGTAGTATTCCTCAATGGACATCTCCTACTGACGTAGATCATGAAGAGTTTGTAGAAGAGAAAATTGACACGCTGCACTGGTCTGCTCATAGCGCTGCTGAAGATACTCCCACATCTTGCGAGAACTTGGAAGATCAATGAAATCCATCCTGATTGAAATTTCAGCACTATGACATAAAATACCCATAACACGATCATCAGCACTGTGCCATGCAGCAGCCTCGTTCGCATCAGACTTCTCGGTCGGAGGCTCCGCCGTAATATATGAGAGAAGACCAATAGACCGAAGAAGCATGCGAACCGATGACGACCACTCACGATAATTCTGGCCATCCAGTTTGATATCTGAGGCCAGAAGAATACCTCCCATACCAAGAGAAGCAGGAACACCGGATGCCATTTCACCAACTCAGCTGTGCCTGTGTCGGAAGAAGGAAACACAACCGAAATACCACTCCATAGAGGAAACACAGCCGAAATACCACTCCACAGCAGAACTAGGAGGAAACACAGCAGAAATACCACTCCAATGTGTCGGCTCCCCTCCAAAACCACACCGCCTCTTCCTCCCCTCCCCTCTCCTGAGACGCGGGCGTGTCAGAGAAGCCCCGAGTGAAGCGCTTGGGTGGGAGGTGGTGTTGCTGAGCGGAGCGTAGACGAGCGCGGCAATGGAGGGCGCTGGGCCTTTGAGCGCGGCAATGGAGCGCGGCGAAACAAGGGAGCCTGCTCCCGCGAGGAGGAGGCGTCGGCCCTTGGTGTGGGGCGGTGTGGTCCCAGCCGATGCGCTCGAGCAGCGGCGTCGCCCTTGGCGTGGGGCGGCGCGGTCCCAGCCGGCGCGCTCGAGCCGCGCCTGTGGTGGCTCCGACCAGGGACGACTGCGACGGCACGAACCCGGCGGCGAAGTCCCGGTTCCCTGAGACCCGTCGGCGGAGAAGATGCGGCAGGGGATGTGGCTGCGGAGGCGGTGCCGGCTCCGACCACTCACTGGAGGACAACACTGGGCGGCCCGACGCCGTCACGGCCACAGAGTAGAGGGAGTGTGGCGGCGGAGATGTTGCTCTGATACCACGATACGAAATAATATCTCATAGAATTGGATGGATACCCAAAAATATGTATAGTAGAATTACAAACCCTAGAGCTAATGAGCCTCATGGGCCATATATACATATGTGCTATATATACATATACATAATACTTACATCTCCGGCCTCTGTTTTCACATGAAAATTGATAACATAATCTCACCACCAGCGTAGTACTATAATTAAGCTAACAACATAGTACTCCAATATTATTTATCTTGTTGTATGTATTCTATTTATGCCAGTTTCCTGTATACGTTCCACGACAAACGATGGTTTTGTCAGATGACAACTCCATTTGTTCTGACATAGGCAAACTGACTATATGCAATGAAGTTAGCAGCCTTATGAACAATGACTGGGTAAATGTTTTACAGCCTATGGGCTTATACTTACTAGTAAATGAGAAGCATATATTGATTCTTGAGTTGCCGGATCTTGCAACATGTGCTTCATACCAAGTTTTTTGTGGTTTGAAACTATATGTTTTTTAGAGAGCGTAGAAGCACTACTCTTCTTATAGACTAAAGAGCGTCAGCTGGGGATTCCTTTTATTAAAATAGATTGGCAGTGTAGTGCTCAGCACTTGGACTCTGAACCTATAGGTTTCTGATATTGCCATATCTATATTGTACTTATTATAGTTCATAGCATTATTTGCAACATAAGTTACATAAGTGAAAAAATGCAAATGAAATCCAAAAGACAGAGTGGTAGTGATTTTAAGTTTCTGTTGAGGGCCTTGACAGGAAAACACAGGAAGAACTGAAGAATAGATAACTATGGCTTCTGGTGGTGTGAAGGATTTTTACCGGCAGAAAAAGAGAGGAGGTGCCACCAAAACATCGTCATCTTCCAAGAAGAAAACACAGCAGTACACTGGAGGGGCCGCTGAACCTGCTCAGACATCAGCACTAATTTCTCATGGCTCCTTAGATCTCAAAGGTACTTGCTGGAGAGATTATAATAATCATAATTGAGAGTTTCCTGTAGCTTTTTTTTTTTTAGAAACCATAAATTTTTTGTTCATGATGATGTTGCTGCAGATGATTTTATTGAGCAAGAGGAGCAGTTGCAACAGTTTGACATGGACATGAAGTTTGGCCCGTGCATTGGTGTTACTCGGCTTCAGCGTTGGGAGCGTGCTTCTGCCATGGGCCTCCACCCACCACCTCATCTTCGGGATCTCTTACTACGTACTGCATCCATAAACAATCGCAATAATGGCAGTCCCTCCCCTGAGTGCCTCTGGGAGGGTAAAGTCTAGAAGCAAATTTCTTCTACAATAAGTACTGCCTTGTTCATAGCAACCTAGTGTGACTTACTCCATCTTGCCCATCAACCCCCTGGATCCACTTCCTCTACTGCTTCATAGTCGGGACCTAGTAGTTCTGTCAAGATTCAAGACACTTTTACTACGCAACCTCTTGTTGTACCAATCCTTCTTTGTCTCTCTTCTCTTTTCTGATGATACTGCTATCTTTTTGCCAGTGTATCTTCAGTTTGCCCTGTGTCTTAAGTTGTTTATGTCATTTTCATCCGTTAAAGAGGATTTGATAGCGTGCCCTTTGCTGTTTGAGTTTTCTTGTTTCCTTTTAATCTCTGGTTGCGTGTGTTCTTGATTCTTCCATCAGAGTTCTTGACCTCACCTGATTATATGTTCTGAGTGTTCTGTCCATGCATATGAAACATTTCCGGTTAGCTGTTGTTGCCATTTAGTTCATTATCTAGGTGCTGTGATTTTAGAGAACTAATTTAGTTGAAATATGAATGACATGCCTCTGATTGAGGCAAGAACAAATGGCCTAATATGCATATGGAAGTTAGGCAATCCAGGACACAGTTAGTTTTGTTGGGCGAACCAGTATATGGGCTATGATGGTGAAATTCAGAATTGAAAACCATGACCATGCTTGCTGTAGAGAAAGTTTGTCAGTATACCTTATTGTGAGCGCTTTCTTAATAGGAGCATGGGAAAAATGAAGTATTCAAGTACCTGCTATGGTGAAATTCAGAATTGAAAACCATGACCATGCTTGCTGTAGAGAAAGTTTGTCAGTATACCTTATTGTGAGCGCTTTCTTAATAGGAGCATGGGAAAAATGAAGTATTCAAGTACCTGCTAAGCTTTCATGGTTACTGTGCTTGCCTGTGCTTTTCCTAGACATAGGTAGCATTTTAACATTTTGAAAACTATTGTTGTCATGGAAACACTGTAGAGCTGTTATATAGCTGCGTCCTGTATCTGTTGTCATTGACATGTTCCTAATCCTTATCTGTTTGGATGACATGCAGCATGTTCGCTTAGCCTGTCATTATAATGCTGTACTTTTGCAACCTCTTCACGTAAAATAGCAGAATAGGTTGTTTCGTCAATGACTGCTTTAAATAAAAGTCTTAAGATGACAGATATTCAAGCAGTGTTCATAGTTTACCACGGTTTCCTTTCGCAAAACTTATTCCTCGTGACAATGCTACCTTGTTTGTCCTTGAGTCCATGAGTTGGCCAAGCTCGGTACAACTGTTATCTGTGCTGCCATAGCAAATTTCCATTTCCCTAAAGGAACAGTGCTATTCCCGTCTCGCAAAAAAAAAGAACTAAATTGTTGTTTCTTAGAACAGGAGTTGCAATGTTGCATTATTAGAACGGATTTTCTATTTGTAAGTCGCTTGAAATTTTCTTAAGTTTAAGTTAATTGTTGTGACTATTGGATTTGTGTAGGGATTGATGTGTCATATAATTGGATATTGATTCAATAGATAAAACATATAATTTATACTTAATAAAATTTCAGTCACCTCACGAATTACAATCCTTTATTAGAAACGGTGTTTCAATCCTGCTGCTTCAGCTTGATGTGGTGCGGTGGCACGTCACTGCGTGCGCAGGGAGGCAAGTGCTGGTGAGCTGCTGCTTTCCTGCAAGGCTGCAATGTCGTTGTTCGCGGATTGCAGGTAGTGCACGTAGCTCGTCCGTCCTGGGACCTTATGCTGAACGCGGTTGGCGGGGCCTGCCCGAGCCCGGCCGTGCGGGCACCATGCCGCGCAGTCATTGGCCCGACGGGGACTTCTTGGCACGGGGCCAGTGTGGGCACCGGGCAGATAGCGTACTATACTACTGCTAGCTAGTGCACTGTACCGCGCGCGCGCTTGGGCTTGAAAGTTCCAACATGCTGTCTTTGAGAAATAGACAGGAAATCTCACAGATGAGGAGTGTAGTAGCTGAATTGTCTTATATGAATGTTTTATTCTGTGCTCCCCTTTTAGCCTAGCATTTTCTTTGTTATCGAATAAGGTAAAACAGTGACAGGATAGTCATATGAAAAGGGAATTCGTTGTTGGGGAATATTGCCATATAAGGTGATAGATGGTCAAATTTATCTAGCAAAGGCTAAAGTGTAAGTGCAAAGGATTGATACTGCACTTGTCTAATTATTCACCATTTGTCAAATTTTTCCCTACATATATTCAGAGATGGTACTTGTAGGAGAATTTGTGTGCAATCCCATTGGTCTCTGCAATGTTGCCTAGGATTTATTTTTAGGCTTCTTACTTGCTTGTCACTTGCCTTCCTTTAGATTGATCAGTGTGTGCCTTTTGTGCATATTGTTCCTAATTTGCACTTTAGGACTCCATACACCAGAGGAACGAAAATGTTAAATCTTTGTGGCTCAAGATGTCTTCCCACTCGAATGTTTTTGTCCATCTTGTCATGTGTTATCAAATCACAAACAATGATGTAGTCAATTTTTCTTCATAGGTATATTGAATGAACTGCATTTTTCGTGGAAAATGGTGCATAATGATACGCCCTTAAGTTGTCTTGCAATTTTAGTTGCAACACTTTTAAATGTCTAGAGTTTTCACAATTCATGCAAGCTACAAGGCTGTTTTTTTTTTTGCCACACTTACATGCATTAGTAACCTGATGATATTATAACGCAATAGTAAAGATTTCCATCTATAATAAACTTTATTAATCAGATATAACTAAAAGAACGTTTGCTTTCTTTTTATATACAGGGATTTACAGTAATATCTTGCAGAACTTACTATATTTTTCTGCCTTGATACCAAGAAGTTCCTTATATTGCTCGACAACTGCCCATGGTTGTTAGACCAGGACACAAGAGCTGCTCACCTATGGCAATTGCTGGTAATATGTGCTATTGGGCTATTTATTGGTTGAACTACTGCTGATATATAGGTCTCATTTGTTTTAAGTGCAAATACCTTTTGCACTTAAATACAGGGGTTATATAAATACCTTTTGTTTTAAGTGCAAGGCAGAGATTATATACGAGTTTCTGTATTTTATAGACGGGGTTAATGATTTTGTTTATATGTAAGTGAAAGAAAATTAAGATTTATTATGCGGTTTATGATCCCGTCGGTTGATATGTATCACTCTTGAGGTTCCGTTGTAACGTAAGAACACCTTACTAGTGGAGTAGTTAAACTACAGTTTTGCCTCGTTTATTCACGTGCGCGTTCTTCGTGGTCCAACGGTGCATGCATGTATATATATATATAAGCAAGGCATTATTAGATTTTCCACGGTGGACGTCGACCTGCCATCGACGTCGAAGTCCATGCATGGCGTCGTTCGTCGTCTCACCGGCCGGTGTGTACAGGCATACCGCCGCCGGACGTACGCACGCTCCAGCTAGCATTTGGCGGTGACCCACTGAGAACTGACCACGGGGAGACCAACCGTGTCCAGGAATTGCCTGGCCGGCGACATATATAAACCAAGGGTTGGTCGTCAGGTCGTCACTCATCAGTGCAGGTACATTTTTCTCTCTTTGTGATGGGAGCGTGCTGATAGTGTCAACATATGTTTTCGAATTGTTTGACACGATCGACCATGATGTACTGCTTAATAATTTGTTCGGGTCAAGTCAATGCTGGCCCCACCGCACGTATGTGCACACTGAAACTACGAGCCCCGTGCGAAAAGATGAGAACCGCACAAAAAACGCAAGTATGTTTGCTGAATTCGACTTGTTTTTGTTTGTGCCTCGTGCCTGCGCTGCACACAACTGACACAAGACTACAGGAGTCTTGCCGGTCCTGGGTGTGTTCCGTAGAATCGTCTAGTCGTACTTTGGCCTATATATGTGGTGCTCTGAGAATCCTGGGCTGTATGGGCATCATCGCCGCATTTGTTTCGAAAATATAAATGAACATGATTTTGTTTTTTCAAAACAAAACACAAGAAGAAGATTTGAGCAGGGGCCTAGGCCTTTGCTCGATCGAAATAGGCGTTGCCGTCTTCCTTTTCCGCAGCCAATGAATAACGGCTTCTCAGTTACTACTCCCTCCGTCGAGAAATATAAGTCTTATAGTTTGAATCGTTATGTTGATAAATATAAGGTTTGCCTGTTGATTTAACGAGGTTTTCCCTCGTATGTTCTTATTTATTCTCTCTCTATCATATGCATTTATTCATTACAAACACAGAGTATTCTCACTCATTTTTCCAAGACAATTACGAAGGATACTTAAGTTATTTTCACACGTACCTTCTAAATTTCACCATCTCCTTAATCCTTGTACAAAGTTAAAATACTTTATATATTTCTCAACGGATGCAGTACTCGCTAGTCTCCGTGACTTGTAACCTTCAAACAAGTTGCTTTTTACTGACATGTTTAATTCTAAACTAATGGGCCATCTCGTATGGTGATGGATCTCCACTGCACTAATTATGACAGCAGAGAGGAAACATAAACTTGGTCCATAATTTTATCAGTCTAGACCCATTTCACCACGTGACACGTGTCTTTTCACGAATCTCAAAACGCATAGCTCAATAAATCACTGATGTAAATTTTCACAAATTAAATACTGAAAACTAGCATGTCATGCTTTGAGATTCGTAAAAAAACACGTGTCACACGATAAAATAGATCTACACTGATAAAATTGTGGACCAGATCCTACAGAATTATTTTCCAGCAGAGAGCACCGAAGTCCAAGGTTTCACTCTCCGAAACCAATCCCCCGGGGGGATCGCGTCGCGGGGGTGCCGTGCCGTCTGGGTCCGCGAGGCCACGCGTGCAGCTAGGGCCGCGCGCCCCGGTCCGGTCCGGTCCGGACGGACGCGGTCACGGACATAAAAAAAAACGTACGGTGTCATGTGCAGCTGCCTGCTGCCGGGGGCGCCATCCGCTCCGCTGCGCTGCCCTGCCTCCGGACCAGCGGCAAATTGCCCGTCCTTTCCATTCACTGTGTCCGATGCCTGCCGGATTGCCATTCGCGCGACAGTGGCTCCCAGCCTTCAATTCACTCGATCTATCCATTATTCATTCACTGCCTGCAGACTGCAATGCATGCAAATGTACCAGGAAAGAGCAGGGCAGGGCCGGGTCTGCTCGATATAAGACGATTCAGAGTCTCAGATCAGGTCGGCCGGCCAGAGGCCGGCGGCAGACGGCACGCTGGTGACAGGCCACAAAAGGGGGTTGTTGCTCGCCAGGTCAGCGCTACTGCCACCAAGCTAAGCCAATAATGCGCTCGACCGGACATCGATGCTTGCCCGAAAAGAGGCACCACAAGCGCACAACGTTTGTATATATCGACAAGCGTTGGCCTTTGGCTGGGATCTGTATTTCTCGTTGCAAGGATCTTAGGGTCCATTTGAAAGCAGTTTTCCCAATTGGACATGAAGTTCCATGTGCATCCACTTCTGTTGGATCAGCTTTGAGATTCGTGCTCCTCTCTCTCTCCCCTACGCACGGGTCTCAAGAGCACCGCACGTACATGGACATGTACACACGGGTTGGCATTTCTCGGTCCATTTAGTTCAAATTTATTTCAATGGAAAAATATAGTATTCTCATATCCATATGAATCTGCATTGTAGCAACCTTTGGAACATAGAAATGTGCGTAAGAAAAAAACGTGGGATAGGATTATCTTTTCTTATGTTTTTATGGATTTTGTAGGAAATGTACAGGAATCACACTACTCTAACCTCATTTTTTCCCAGCAAAGGGACATCCCGCAAGGGGTTGTCCTGGTGGTGAACAGTAACCCAACGAAAACACGATTGACGAGAGTGTAAACACCGGAAGCTGAAAAGAAGAAGGAAACAAACAGATACACTTGGACTCTGGCTTCTTTCAAGCCTTCCTGCCACAGCTTTGGAGGAAGCTTGCGGCGGCGCCCCGATATCTACAATGAATGCAATCACAGGGCAGAGCTACTTACCCAGGAATATGACAGTTTCTGTTCTTCTTTGCTGCAGTTTTCTTTGGCTTGTTTGAAGAGCCGCAACGGACAGACAAACAAGAGCCAAAAAAACGCGGTCAGATGGTGGTCTGTGCGTGTCCCTCCGGAAGGTACATCGCTAGCTGAGACGCTCCGCTTAGGATCCAGGCTCAGGATTCTTCTTTTATGATTTTTTTTTAACAAGGCATAAATCCAGTTTTCATAGAAAGCTCATATCAAAGCCTCCTTCAGATCTCTCCACAACACCTCCTCTTCCTTGTTAAAATTTCTAACAAACTTAATATGCCATACCCCATCCTTTAGGAAGTCTGCTAATTTCACACCAGGATCAAGGCAAATGTTGAATAGACTAGCAAACCTAATATAAAAAAGGGCAGTGATCTAACCAAACATCCTTCCAAAAAGGAAATAACCTCCCCATTACCAACCTGGTAAGAAACACCCCACTTGAAAAGATTTTTTATCCTATGAAGGGTTTCTCCAGAATTGGGAACCCCTAAGAGATAGAGAATCTCTAAAATCCCCATTAGGAAAGTATTTAGCTTTCAAAATCCTAAACCAAAGCTCATCTTTAGCTACACTTAGTATCCACATCCATTTACAAAAGATGCAATCATTTATTAATCTAGTATTTAAAACCCCTAAACCTCCTGACGAGGATATAACAATCCCCATTTAATTATTATTTTTCTATAATTCTTGTTATAGATATTAATATCCCCATACTGGTCTTAAATATACCCCTTATTACTTATGATGGAAAAACTAAGTTATCTGGTCGTAAACCTTCTTACGACCACCCCATCATCATAAGTCTTTCTACAATCATGTTATAGTCATAAGCCTTCCGTAGTCGTAAGATCTTCTACGACTTGTCCAGCTTTGACCAGCCTGGTCACGACAACCCTATAATTAGTAAAGTCTCCTGTCATGCGGGCCTAATTAATTAGGGAGTCATATGCGTCGTGTCCGATACACACAACGGTTAGCATATGCAGTTATCCTCAGGAATAACTGCGTGTTCTCTTCTCTGTCTTCAATGATAACCATTAGATAACATGGGAAACTCGTCTCTCTGTCAATAACCTCCATCAGCAGTTCATTACTTGAAACGTTGGGACAACTCTTGGATTGGAGGAACTGCCGCCTCCTCATACGCTATATAAAGGCTGAAGTCAGAAGGCGGAAGGGAGGGACAGAACAAAGCGATCTGGAGCACAAGATATTAGACTTTAGTCTTCCTCTTTATTGTAATTAGCACTCTCAATGCAACACAATAGGAGTAGGGTTGTTATTCTCTCTGGAGAAGGCCTGAACCTGTATAAAATCGCCGTGTCTTTTCTCTGCATACTTCCAATCCTAGGACCGTTCCCAAAAGCACCAGGGGCTTCAAGTTCCTGTTTGTGGCTATTGATACGTTCACAAAATGGATTAAAGTCGAACCTGTGACTAGGATAACAACGGAAGCCGCTAAGAGGTTCATGATGAGAAGCATGTTTACTCGATTTAGCGTTCTAAGTCAAATAATTACAGATAACGGTAAGCAATTTTCAAGCACAAAATTTCAAGAATTTTGCGATGAATTGGGTACCAAATTGTGTTATGCCTCTGTCGCCCACTCACAAAGTAATGGGGTAGTCGAAAGAGTGAATGGCCAAATTATGCAGGGAATCAAAACTCGAGTCTTCGACCAGCTTGTCAAGCGCTCGAGGGCTTGGGTACAAGAGTTACCCTCAGTATTATGAGCAGTTCGTACGACTGCTAGTCGGGCTAGAGGTGAGACACCATTTTTTTTCTAGTTTTTGGTACTGAAGTCATGCTTCCACCAGAACTAAAGATCAGGTCAACAAGGGTCAAAAACTTTAGTGACTCTAGACAGGAGCAACTTCGAGCGAATGATATCAACCTACTTGAAGAGAAGAGGAACCAAGCCTTAATCCATTCGGCAGTCTACCAACAAGCCCTGCGCAAATACTACGATCGTAAGGTCTAACCTTGTAAACTTGCTGTAGGTGACTTGGTATTGAAGAAAATTCAATCTCAGTCTAATCGAAAAAAGCTTTCCCCCAAGTGGGAATGTCCTTACACGGTGGTCGAAGTTATGCGATCAGGTTATGCACAACTCGCGAGGGAAGACGACAGAGTCCTTTCAAACTCTTAGAATATCGACTAATTATGCAAATTCTATGTGTAACATTCTTCTTTCTCAATAAAGTTTCAGTTTTCTTCAATCTTTATTGTTTTAAAACTTTTTGTTGAGCAACGCTTTAACTTTTGATCACTTTTTAAACACTTGGTCTTCTTTACACTGGTCGAAGGAGGGTAATATCACCTTGTTGAAGTCTTTTCTTTCTACATGTGGTCATATGCCCACTAGAGGGAACTTCCTAGCGTCGACTTGTTCCTAACTTTTGCTGCCAAAACAAAGAAACTGGGTTCAACAAAATGTGGTCGAAACAGTTTACAGCATGCTCTCTTTCAAAAATTTCGTTTGTTTGACTAGTTTTTACATGCTCGATTCCATTACACTGGTCGAAGGAAGTACACCACCTAGTCGAAGTCTCTCTTGTCTGCACGTGGTCCCGCCCACTAGAAGGAACTTCCTAGCATTGCGCCTTCTCTAACCCTTATTACAAGTGCAAGACGATCGAGTTAAGTTGTGTTGATCTCTACGATTGGATAAACCTGGTCGAAGAAAAGGACATCAACTAGTCGAAGTCTTTCCTATCTGCACGTTATTCCGCCCACTAGAAGGAACTTCCTAGTTTCGACCTGTTCTTGCCTCTTTGCACTCGGTACAAGACAATCGAGATCGACACCAAAGGTCGAACAGTTTTTTTATAAACCCTTTTTACATACTATTTATTCAGTTTATGGAATAAACTAAGCAAATAGTTGGGGGCTAGGATAAAGTTATTAAAATATGACTTTAATTATTAGTCCTAAATTCAATTTTCTTTTCTTTTCATTGTCTTATGAGTTACTAACTACTCGATGAGATAATTTGTAGGAAAAAACAAGCTTTATATATATCAACAAAAAACTTGTCTTTACAGGTTTTCTACTACAATCTACTCTGACGAAGGAGATCCTATTTGCATCTCCTTCGTGATCTTCTTGCCAACCAACTGCATTTCTTCAATCAACCGCTCCACTTCTACTTCAGAGCAGTCGAAGTCGGCTTCGATTGGCTACAAATTAAGATTAGGGTCCTGGGCTTTAAGTTTTGCCAGAGTGTAACTTACTACATCTTCGACCGCATATTTTATCGAGTCAGCTTGGTTGGTCTTTAGAGTGGTCACCAACTCTTGCAAGGTCCCGACTTGTTCTCTATTGGTACTTGTGTGAGTAATCATCGTGTCTTCAAGAGGAGTGACCTTCTCAGCACGTAGCCCACTAAGTTCATTGCTCAAGAGAGAATTATTGTCTTGAAGGTTGATCTTTATCGACTTCATCTCCTCTTGGTTACGAGTCGAAACCTCACGGAGTTGTTATATTTCGACTGCCTGCTCTGGAAAGAGTACGACTAGTCAGAACAAATAACCCTTAAAAAGACTGGTAAACAAAACTGGTCGCAGATAAAGAGTTGCTTACCTGCTAGTCGAGAGTTTAGCTTCTTGACTTCTTCGTCATGGGAAGCAGTGCTCTTTGCGTATCGCTCTTCCCACAACTTTACCACCTGATATTTTTCTTTGGCAATACGAGATATCTCGTGAACAACTAAGGTCTTTTCTTTGGCCTCAGTTTTGAGCTTGCCTATTTCGACCTCTTTTTTTGAAAAGGAAAAAGAGTTAGAAAAGGGAAAGGAAGATAAGCATATAAGCAATCTTAAGTTCAGCACTTACTGTTTATTTCATTTTGCAACTCGCCGGTTGCAGAATAAGCCTCCTAAAATTTCTTTAGCAGCTCTTCTTTTTCTGCCTTTAGCTTCTGCATCTCGACTTTCTCGTAGTTGAGTGCATTAGCCAAGGTCTTTTTATCGCTCTTAAACATGCAAAAGTTAAGATTGATATGAGAACTGGACAAGCAATCAAAATTAAAAAGATTACATGTGATAGTTACTTACCATCTCTCTGCCTGCTCGTAGAGTTCCACTTTTTACTGTCGTAGCAGCATAATTTGTCGGTGATATTCACCAACGGTGACAATTTGCTCTAAAGCTTTCTGCATAAGGAAAGGTAGTGAGAAGCGAGAAAAACTGAATATGTAAATATTTAGTATCAGACACTTACATTAATGCTTGTTCGAGCAAACATGGAGAATATCCTCTGGGAATCCTTAAGTTCATCAATCTCTTCGACTCGATCTGACCACACCTTTTCAAGACGCTCATCATTGAAAATATTCCCCCTGTTAGGAATATCTTTAGGGTGAGGGACTCGGTCGCGAGATCTAATGAGGAAGACCCAACAATTGTTGCAGGGCCAAAGAACTCAGAGAAAAAGTTGTTGTACTCTTCTTCTTCTTCTTCTTCTTCTTGTGTGATGGCAGCTTCTCCTTGAGGACCAGAGGCTCTACCAACACCTTGGCCAGATGCCTCTATTGCATCGGTTGCCGCCTTTGCCTCTGCCTCCACGATCACCTTGGTGGTTGTGGTAGCCTCCGCAGCAACGACCACCTCAGTGGTCGCAGTCGCCTCAGTGGCAATGAACACCTCAGTGGTCGTAGTAGCCTCAGAGACAACTACCAACTTAGTGGTCGTAGCAGCTTCGACTGCAACGACTCCTTCCACCTCAGGGGCAATGGTCGATCCCTTGACCACTTCCGTTGTCGCCTCTATGACTGCAGGAGAGACAACAGCAGGCTCCTCGATATAAGCGCTCTAGGGGCTGGTGGAGTAGCGCTAAGATCACAAAAAAGAAAGCACTTCAAGATTGTAGAAAACAAAAAGGTAAATATTGTTCTTATGCTTTTAATTTTTCACATACCCTTGCTTCCTGGACTTGATCTTGAATCCACAAGAAACCTTCCTAAGGAAGATTTCTTTGACTTCTTCTCTTCGACCACGTCTGGTCGATATTCGAGTTGAGGGATCGCCACAACCACGTCTGGTCGTGGGTCTTGAGCAAGAACTTTTGCTCCCTGAGCTTCCTTCCCCTCATGGTAATCGAAACCAGTTTTGACCACCTGATGAGCATTGCTTCCTTCGACCATGGGTTCTGCCGACGTAGCGGTGTCCTTCACAAAAGATACGAAGCTTCTCCAGTTCTCTTTTTCTAGTCGCTTAATGAAGCCGTGATATGCAGAGACTGAGAAATTTTTTTCATCATAGTAGAAGGGTACCTTGGTCTTAGGGGCTTTTCGAGCTTCGATCGCTTCGACTACCTTTGCTTTCTCTGCAGTAACTATATCTGCAAAGAATTTCTCTAAGGGCCTAGTCGGATTGAAACTTGGGCCTGCATCTCCCTTGTTGGCGCCTTCATCAAGCGACGTCTTTTGGCTGGAGGAGTTTTGCTCTCCTCCGTCGCTTTTGCGACAACCATCAATTCAACCTCTTAGTCGTCTCGACGGTTTTCCATGCCTACTTTCTGCCAAAGTCAGAAAAGAAACCATGCTTAGTGGTCGATTTCTACGACTACGAGACCCTAAAGACGAAATCGATCTTTGATTACCTTTAGGCGGTCTTCTTTCTCCTAGGCGGATACGACCGCCAGGATTTGAGAAACCCTTGTGGTGGGGGTCGGAACCTTCTCGCAAACGAGTTTGACTCGAGCGTCAATTTCCGCTTGTGGGAGACCTAGATAGGTAAATAAAAATATTCAACGATCAAGCTCGAAGTTGACCAAAAAGAAAGAGCTAAGCTAAATATCCTTATCTCCCGAGTATCTCCACATGGAGTGTACCCGTTTCTTCAGATGGCCGATATGGCACGTGATGAATTCTTTCACCACGTGCCATCCTATAATCCCCTCTTTCTTCAAGTATTTGATGGCTTGAATGTAGGGTGCGATCTGGTCGAGGTCACTGGGAGGTGAATCCTAGGAAGAATTCTTCTTGGCAGCCTTCCCTATGAAGGAGAGGCTGTCATCCCTGGTCAGCTCCCAGTAAAATTACTTCTTCTTCCACCCCGGCCACGATGATCGGGTGAACATCTGGATGTACTCATTTGTCTTCCCGCCGTGAAGCTTCAGACCACAGCTCCCAGCGATCCCAGCCTGTCTGCTCATCCCGTAGTAATACTGGAAGAGCTCCAGGAATGATGGGATCCCCAGGTAAGCCTCATACAAGTACACGAACACGCTCATCATTGTGATGGAATGGGGAACGAGGTTTACCAACTCCACCCCAAAGTGCTCAGGTACAAGTGTGAGGAAGGGATGAGCGGGCAATCGAAGGCCACACTCACAATAGGCTTGGAAGACGGGGATTTGACCAATCTCACCCGACGACCATTGTTGCCTGGAAGCTTCGATCCACTTGATGAGTTCCTTCTTGGGGATCTTCTCGGCGACGACCAGCGCTTTCAACTTTGCCTCGTCCATCTCCGATTCATCCCACTTGGAAATGGTTTTGTTCATCTTTTCTAAGTGAGGTGGATTTGAGTTTGGAAATATTTCAAGAGCGAACGATTGGGTTGGCGGCGGAGAGAACAAAGGCTCGAAGAATAGTTGAAGCAAATGGGGAAAAAGTAAGAACCCTAAAATCACGCCTACAGTAAGTTTTTATAGCCGTGCACTTGAGTCAAAGATCGTGAGAACTGAACAGTTGCCACCTCTCCGGGAACTGCTCCAACGGATAGGTCTGTGAGAGTTGATTGGGATTCTTAAATTTATTCGTTCGACAAAAACGAGTATGTTTTTACAACTCAAGCGAAATTACCTTCTTGACCAAGTCTATTTCTGGTCGAATGAAATACAGTAAAAAAAGCTTTACTTTCGGCTACCATCATTCTACGACTACCCTGTAGTCGTAAGATTTTCTACGACCTCTTTTCCAAGTAAGTCATTTTCACTTGAAGTTGGGGGGCTAGATGACGAGGATATAACAATCATCATTTAATTATTATTTATCTGTAATTCTTGTTATAGATATTAATATCTCCATACTGGTATTAAATATAGCCCTTATTACTTATGAGGGAAAAGCCAAGTTATCTGGACGTAAGCCTTCTTATGACCACTTCATAGTCGTAAGTCTTTCTACGATTATGTTATAGTCATAAGCCTTCCTATGACTACCCTATAGCCATAAGATCTTCTACGACTTGTCCAACTTTGACCAGCCTGGTCTCGACAACCCTATATTTTGTAAAGCCTGCTGTCATGTGGGCCTAATTAATTAGGGAGTCATATGCGCAGTGTCCGATACACACGACAGTTAGCATACGCAGTTATTCTCAGGAATAACTGCGCGTTCTCTTCTCTGTCTTCAATGATAACCGTCAGGAAACATGGGAAACTTGTCTATCTGACAATAATCTCTATCAGCGGTTCATTACTTGAAACGTTGGGACGACTCTTGGATTGGAGGAACTGCCGCCTCCTAATATGCTATATAAAGGCTGAAGTCAGAAGGCAGAAGGGAGGGGCAGAACAAAGCAATTCAGAGCACAAGACATTGAACTTTAATCATCCTCTTGATTATAATTAGCACTCTCAATACAACACAACAGGAGTAGGGTTGTTATTCTCTTCAGAGAAGGCATGAACCTATATAAAATCCCTGTGTCTTCTCTCTACATAGTTCTAATCGTAGGAGACCCTCGATATAAACAATCATACGTAAGATCGGTTCTAGATCATCGACACCTCCAAAATCTTTAGGTCTGCACACAGCTTTTCAATTAACCATATGATACCTAAATTTATCACTTGCCCCCTTCAAAAAAAATATGGATATGATGGAGTCTATCTTTCTATGAATTTCATCATTCAGCTTATAGAACCCCATAGTGTAAATAGGTTGACTACTAAGACAACTTCTTCTTTTATGATTGCCACTATCCTGGTAGGTTCGTTTCTTTGGTGTTGAAATATTCTCATGTTCTTTTTCCTTCCATAGCTCCCATAGAACAAGGATGATTACGGAGGCTTGGCCTTTGTTTCTCGGCGTCTGTTCTGCTTGTGTTCTGTCCAGCCACCAATCAGTTACAGTATCACGGGGATTCTAGTGCACTGGGTTTAGAACACTTCGGTGAACCCAGGTGGCTGCATAGATGCATTCGATGAACAAGTGGACTACTGTCTCCTGGCGAGTATTGCAGAATGAGCACCAGAAGTCATTAGGAATATGACGGTGCGTTAATACATTCAATGTTAGTAGTCTATGCTGGGTTAGAAGCCATGCGAAGATCTTGCATTTTTGTGGTGCCCACAGCTTCCAGATGAGTCTTCCTGTGTATTTCAATCCATAGTTTAAAACTCTATTCCCTTTGTTTTGCATTTGTGTGTTCTAAACGGGTCTTGTTGTGTTCTATAGTAGACATGATTGCCTCTGTTTGGCTCGTGTAGCGTATTTTTTCCAGGTAAAAGCTTAATTCTGCGTAGTCTATGGGTGGGGACAATAGTACTCTTCTATTGTCTTGCTCTTATGCATGCGATTTTTTTACCTGTTCTTTCTATGGTTTGAAAAATGATATAATAAATCTCCATTCTGAATTCCTATTCTGATGGGAAACCTATCACTATCTAAAATTGAAATTCAATAAAGTCTTCTTAGATTCTTCTCATCTACTCAGTGTTAAAAAGCCTTTTTGTTATATTATTTGTAGAGTAAAGTACACTGTAGGTCCCTAAACTTGGACGGTGGGTTCACTTGGGTCCAACATCTTTGAAAGTGTCCAATCAGGTACCTAATTTATTTAAGTCTGTCAAGTAGGTCCAAATCAGCCCGGGCTGGCATTGACCGGTGACGTGGACCGTTGACCCGACCGGCGTGGCTCCAGCGTGGCTCCTCTTCACGCCGAGTGCACAAAACCGTGTCCACGCTCCGCCACGTCCACAGCCCAATCCCTAAATCCCCAATTTCTTGTGCTTCTCTCCTCTGGCGACGAAAGCGGTGATGACGAAGGCGGCGACTCTCCTGCACTCTCCTCCGGCGTAGGCTATCGAAGACGAGCATGGCGCCGACGCTGCGGGGAGAAGGCGAACCGCCTCCGGCGTATGGTACGTACTTCATGCTTCAGTGCCCAGTTTGGTCTTGGTCTTGATTTTGGTTTTGATTTTGGTTTTGGTTTTGGTTTGGTTTTGATTTGGTTGAAATTTTGGTTGCGATTTTGCTCGGCGAAGCGGCCGGCGTTGGCACATTGCTGTTTTTAGTAATCTAGGGTTTCAGATTGTGGCGATGTGTTGAGCACGGATTCACAAAATCTTCTCAGCTTGTTTTCTTGGTCGCTAGTTTTCCTGAAATTGCTTCATTCCGTTAACAATGTAGGGCCTGATGATGACGAATTCACAGTAGAGGTTCACCATGGTGGGTTTTATTTGCGGACATGGTAGGAACCGGAGCTATGTGGGTGGTAAACGGAATTGGTTTGATGATTTTGTCCAACAGCTGGGCTATGAGGAGAGTGAAACCTTGAAGCTTTACTGGTGTTTGCCTGGGAAACATGTTGGCGAAGGTTTGAGAATCATCAAGAAGGACGCTGACACTAACAGCATGGTTGCAGTGACAAATCGTCACAAGAACTTAATTATGTATGTTGATCATGATAACAGTACAGGAAGCGTCAACTGGGATGATATCGTAGCACAACCAGTTGCCCATTTGCCTAAGGTGAAGAGCCTCAGGAAGGCAGCTCTCAGTGATGGGATTATTGATGAGAAGTTATTGAGCTTTTATGATGATATCTTCACCAAATGCAAGAAGAGTAAGGACAAATAGGAGGCAGGAGCATCAGAGCAACATGAAGGAGATAGTGGCAGTGAGATAGAAGATGGAGATGACGAGGAGGATTCTGATTTTGTAGACAGTGATTATGAGATAGAAGATGGAGATGACGAGGAGGATTCTGATTTTGTAGACAGTGACTATGAGATAGAAGATGGAGATGACGACCTGTTTGCTGATAATGTCGATGACGAGGTTAATCCTCATGAACCCAAAGACAATCTGTCATCAGATGAGGAAGAGTGGTTGCGGTTGCCAGATTCTTCAGATGATGATGACACACCCAAGTTCAATTTCAAGGCATTTAGGCCAGATGTTGACATGTTGGACCCTGTCTTCAAAGTTGGATTGGTGTTCTCATCAGTTGAGGTGCTGAGGAAAGCAATTTCTGAGTATAGTTGCAAGCACAGAGTTGATATCAAGATGCCTAGAAATGACCAGAGAAGAATCCAAGCCCACTGTGCGAAGGGTTGCCCATGGCAGATGTATGCATCGAAGGATAGCCGTGCCAATTGCTTTATGGTGAAGAAATATGTAGGTGAGCATACTTGTAGAAAGGAGTGGGTGTTGAAGACATTCACTGCAAAGTTCATAGCTGAGAAGTACATTGAAACCTTTAGGGCAGATGATAAGATGACCCTCAGGAATCTTGCAAGGATTGTTCAGAAAGAATGGAACATGAGCCCTTCTAGGAGCAAATTAGGAAGGGCAAGGAGAATGGCACTGAGGGCCATACATGGGGATGAGGTTGGGCAATACAATCAGCTGTGGGAATATGCACAAGAGTTGAGGAGGTCTAACCCTGGAAACACTTTTTTCCTAAGTGTTTACAACAGCTGCTTCAGCACCATGTACTTCTCAATTGATACTTGCAAGAGAGGTTTCCTTGAAGGTTGCAGACCACTGATCTGCTTGGATGGATTCCACATCAAGACAAAATTTGGTGGGATTATGCTTACTGCTGTGGGCATGGACCCAAATGACTGTATTTATCCACTAGCAATGACTGTGGTGGAAGTGGAGTCAAAGAGTACTTGGAAATGGTTTCTACAGACACTGAATAATGATCTTGGAATTGAAAACACTTATGCCTACACTATAATGACAGACAAGCAGAAGGTAATTCATTACATGCTTATTCAAATTCAGGTTCATCGATTCTCTCTTGTTATGCATACTAAACACTGTGTAATGTTGCAGGGATTGATTCCAGCTGTGAGAGATCAATTCCCAGATTCAGAGCACAGATTTTGTGCGAGACATCTCTACTCCAATTTTCAGGTTTGCCATAAGGGTGAAACACTGAAGAATATGTTGTGGGCAATTGCTAAGTTTAGTACTAGTACTCAGTGGACTGAGAACATGGAAAGGATGAAGGCTCTTAGTGTGGATGCTTATGAATATTTAGAGAAGTTGGCACCTAACACATGGGTTAGGGCATTCTTTGGTGATTTCTGCAAGTGTGACATTCTATTGAACAACAATTCTGAAGTATTCAACAAGTAAGTTGGAGTTCTATCTTGGATTTCAACAAGCTAGTATTAGGTAAGTATGTTGCTAACATAACAATTCACACATGTTTGCAGGTATATCTTGGATGCTAGAGAGCTGTCAATCTTAAGCATGATAGAGAGGATCAAGAGCCAACTCATGACCAGGATATCTGACAAGCAAAGGAAATCTGAGAAATGGCAAGGAGACATATGCCCCAAGATTATGAAGAAGCTGCAAAGGAATGCTGAGATGGCCAACATCTGCTATGTTTTGCCAGCTAGTATGGGCATTTTCCAGGTGCAGGAAAGGGACTCACAGTACATTGTGGACCTAAATGCTAAGCAGTGTGATCGCAGAAGATGGAATTTGACAGGCATTCCATGCAACCATGCTATCTCATGCTTCAGGCATGAGAGGCTTGCACCAGAGGATATGGTCCACAGTTGCTACTCAATTGAAAGGTATACTAGGGCATATGGTCATAACATCATGCCATGTAGAGACCACAAGAGCTGGCAAAAGATGAATGGTGTTGAAGTTAAACCACCTTGTATGAGAAGAAAGTGGGTAGGCCAAGGAAATGTAGAAGGAAGCAGCCACATGAAGTGCAGGGGAAATCAGGAGCTAGAATGTCTAAGCATGGTGTGATCATGCACTGCAGGCACTGTGGGTCTTCTACCCACAATGTTAGGGGGTGTGACCATAAGAAGGCAGGGAAAAAGCCCAAGATGCAAGTAAAAAAGGAAGGACAAAGCAATGCATGAAGAAGAGATTGAGGAAGATCTTGTGATCACCCAGGCTGTTCTGCCCCTACTACCACCAGATGAGCACATGTCCTCCCAACTGAGCTCCACTATGTTGTCTCAGCTACTCACTGAGGTAAACATGTTTTGTTTCATGCATTTTATGTCATGCCAATCTGTTTAGTTGTTTAGTGTTGAGCAAAATCATTACTGGTACAATTCCTAATCGAACCCTGATGACATGCTATTTGATTATGTCCAGTCCACTCCATCCTTGAGGCAAATACAAGAAGCTGGTCCAATTCCTGAATGTGCTTTCATCGCCGAGAATGTACCCACAACAAGACCAATTGCACTTAGCACTGCAAGGACAGCAGGTCGAGCCAAGATGAGGAAGCACAAGAAAACTATTGAAGCTAAGGAGGCTACTGGCAAGAAGTGAATGATGTCTTGGAAAGTTCTTTTGTGCAGACCAACTGGTGGTAAGAAGTTCTTTTGTGCAGACCAACTGGTGGTATGAAGTTCTATTTTGTGCAGACCAACTGGTGGTATGAAGTTATATTTTGTGCAGACAAAACAGTAGTATTTTGGGATTTTGTGAAGAAACAAAGTCATCAGATGAGATGCAGTTATGTCAACCTACAAAGTGTCCAGTTAGATGTTTTAAAGACTTCTTAAGATGGTTCTGTAATTCTATGAATGCTTTATGCAATATTATGGCTGAACTGCTTCAACAATTAAGTCTAGTTGTTGCTTGTCCAAAATGCCTGCCTGCTTGACCTGGATGCATTATTGTGTTTCTTTAGTACCCAGTTAGATGTTCAGTATAGTTGTTTTGAAATTCAACAAAAGAACAAATTTCACAGCATTATTTCAGCACAAGAACAAATACAATTGCAAAAAGTATAGTGTGAATCCATCCATTACATGCTCATCTTCAAAAGCAGCAGTGAGACCGAAGTAACTAACAACAACACACACACACACAACAAGCAAACCCTTTAGCAAAAATACAACTTCCTTTCCAACTTCTATCACTGCCATCAACATGCGAACAAGCACAGATAACTTCTCCTCCATGCCTTCTCTAACTAGTAATTCTTCCACTTTTGTTTCGGTCTTCATCACTACCACATTGTATTCATCGGAATGGATCATGCTCCGTTCACACAAATACTTGCCATATTGTTCCTCCCATAGCCAAAAGTTACAGCCAGAACCATCTCGCTGACTCAAACAAAGTCATAAGAACAAACTCAGAACCAACTCTAAATCTCAAATCTCAAATCAGTAGGTAAGAACTCACCTGATGATTCGGGCACTTGAAGAAATCGCGGTCGGGATTCTCTCTTGTTCTGGATGTCAACCGCACCACGGTCCTGCTCACACAGTTTGGGCACAAGATCAACGGGAGTGCAAGCTTTCCCCTGCGCTGGCTTCTCATCGAGGAGCTCGACGTCTCGGCCATGGAAGGAGAGTGCCGCCTTCGTCGCCGGAGGAGAGTGCGCCGGAGGAGAGTGCAGGAGAGTCGCCGCCTTCGGTAGCCTACGCCGGAGGAGAGTGCTGGAGAGTCGCCGCCTTCGTCGCCGCCGCTTTCGTCGCCAGAGGAGAGAAGCACAAGAAATTGGGGGATTTAGGGATTGGGCCGTGGACGCGGCGGAGCGTGGACTCGGTTTTGTGCACTCGGCGTGACGAGGAGCCACGCTGGAGCCACGCCGGTCGGGTCAATGGTCCACGTCACCGGTCAATGCCAGCCCAGGCTGATTTGGACCTACTTGACACACTTAAATAGATTAGGTACTTGATTGGACACTTTCAAAGATGTTGGACCCAAGTGAACCTACCGTCTAAGTTTAGGGATCTACAGTGTACTTTACTCTTATTTGTATTTTTGTACATGTAGAGTATAAGCTAGGCTAGAATCCTTCCCAATTTGGAAGACAGGTACATAGCAACTAAGGGCATCTCCAATAGTGCTATGTTAGCCGCCGGTTAGCCCTTCTATATCAGAAAAATCCTAGATGGAATAGAAGAAGCATGAGAGAGAAAGGAAGCCGTCTCTTCCTCAAACAACCATCTCTACACATGAACCAAGACAAAGCAACCAATGCATGTGAGAGAGAGGTGAATGAGTGGGAATATTATAAGTTTGGTATGAATGTTAGAGACAACTTGCTATAGACAGCTTATTGGAGATGTTATCTCTAAATCTGTCTTTCAGTGACGTGGAGTTGATATAGCAAAATTAGAGATGACACTATTAGAGATGCCCTAACGACCAAATCAATTCAAAAAGGGTATAGACGAATTGTACTATTGGTACAAACTAAAATGTATTGTTGATGATCTTCTTCTTATATATTAATTGATGATGGCACGCACACACATGTTGTACGGCTTGGCCGAGCTATCATTAGTTCGTCGCAGCTGAGCCAACATACACCATCGATCCTACTCATCCAAACAATCATTTAACATCGGGCCTTAATGTTTCCAAAGTAGTTTTTTTTATTGTATGTATCATCAGTATCCCATTGATTTCATTTCTCATTTTTTTTTTTAAAAAAAAATGAGCCTTCCCGTTTCAAACACATGAATTAGATATCAATCAATGCAATTCCAACAGGAAGCAGAAAAAAACTACTATTTTCTAAAACTCCTTCAGTTGAATTCTAACATAAAGCCTGAAATCCAAACAACAACCCTAAGGACTTGTTTGGATACATTGTGATCCGACTCGACCACTTTGGATTAACTCAGAATTTAAACAAAAATCCCTTCCGTTCCGAAGGGATTACTTCTAATCCCTCGCTATCCAAACAAGGCCTAATGTGGCATGTGACTATGAAAAGCGCATGTTTTGTAGAGGTTTTTAAACTAAAATCCCTTCCGTTCAGAATTTAAGTGCATGTTTTGTAGAGGTTTTTGGTCTACTCTCTATTACTCTGCCTTTTCTGTGGTTAAAGTGTACTGTAATAATAATTTTCCTTCATTGGAGAGTTCCAGGACATAATTTCCAATTCCAAGTACATCAGCTTTGGCATCAGTGCCAAAAAAGACATATCTATTTCCCTTTGAAATCGTTCGCATAGAAGTAAAACCTCTATTATCTTTAGTAATATTAGATATAGCACTAGAATCAACAACCCAACTATTTGAAAAAGTAGTAGTAAATAGAGATTCAGTACATAGAAAAATATTAGACATATTGTTAGGCGATGAATCGCCTTTACGCTCAACTGGTTGCTTGTTTTGATTTTTTTTGCTCATTCTGCTTCTTCTTTTTCCTGCAATCAACTATGAAATGCCCATACTGATTATAGTTGTGACACTTAAAATTCTTGTACTTATCATTCCTCTGAACTGAGTAATAATTTTCACGATCATCCCGATCGCATTTCTTGTTAAGCTTTTCCCTCAAATCACCATTAGACTTCCTCTTTTGCCAATTCCTTTTATTAGTACATTTTTCCTCTCCAAGGTGTAACTTAGAATTATGAGTATTTCTTTCTTTTCCCTGAGAGAGTTTTCTATCTTCTTCCATAAGCAAATGATGCCTCAGAGTGCGCATATTGAGTATCCTTTCAGAATGACAGAAATATATCTTAAATTGTCCCCATGAATTTGGCAAAGAGTTTAGAACAACCATGACCTGCACTTCTTCAGAAAAAGGATAGCCAACATTTTTTAATCCACTGCTAAAATACAGAGTTATTGAGATGCTGATTAATTGAAGTGACATCCTACATCTTGGCAGAGAGAAAACGATTAACAAGATTAAGCACTTTAATAAGACATACCTCACCGAAATCTTGTTCCAGATTACACATTATCTTCCACACATTCCATTCATCTTCATACTCAGCAGCTAAAGAATCAGTCATTGATCCCAATATAAAAATACGAGCCTTTTTATTATCCCTTGTCCTATTTTCATATTCTTCTGCATAATTTTTTCCTCAACAGTGGTATTTTTTCTAGCTCTTCCAGTTCGTTTTTGTCCATCACATAATCAATATTTTCAACAGAAAGCAAAAAACATGAATTTTCTTTTCCAAACTGTGAAATTTGAGCCATCCAACTTGGAAGAACTAAGTAGTTTAGAAAATACGCTATTGGTTGCCGTTGTAAGAAGATACCTGAATCTGTAGTGCTTCAGATCGGAGAATAAAAAATAGGTTCGTTGTCTTCTTTTCGTGGTGCGTACGACACTTCTAAAATCTACGCTGCTGCGTTTTCAGATTGTATCCACAGCGAAGATCGGCACTTAAAAGAAATGTCTCAGCACTTCTGATCTGAAAAGTCTCGCCCGCAGATCAATGTGCGCAAAAGTCCTGGTGTGCTTTCTTCTTGTGATGCACAAGGCCTTTTCCTTGATTTCTTGTCCCTTCTCTGCGCAGGTGTCTCCTGTGAAGCAAAAACAACTCACGTGAAATTTGAAGATGGCATTGAACTCCACCAAAGAAAGTTGGGCTTTAATTAATGAGTGTTGTTCTTCAATTGATGAGCATCAAAGAAGAAGCAGAATTGATGAGCAGCAACACCAATTGACGGAAAAGTAGTTCATGTCTTCAATTAATGAGCAACAACGAAGAATCTTGTCGTTTGCTACTTTTCCTTCACGACGTGCAAATCCAGGAGGCGTGCGATGGCTGCATCTCAACGGCCAGACAAACATCTCACTTTTTGATGAGACGTCTACGAATAAGATGACCTTCAATGTTGGCTTCAGACGCAGAGATGTTTCAGACGCGGACATCCATCGAACGCGCCGTTTCCGAACCAAGCTCTGATACCAATGCTGGGTTTTGAACAAACCCTAAATTGATTTTGTGAAGGTTTTTCAGTCTACCCTCTATTCCTCTGCCTTTTCTGTGGTATTGATGAGCTATCAAATAATGACAATATTGATTAATTGGTTGGTGAAAATAACTCCATAGTGAGGAATACTAATGATAGGAACACATGCTCAGAATATTATTTATGGCATTTACAACTTGGTCACATATCTAAAAATGAATTAAGAGACTTATTAATTCTGGAATTCTGCACTTTAAGTGAAAGGATTTTGGTATTTGTGAGGCATGTATAATGGGTAAGATGGCCCGTGCGCCTTTTCCAAAGGCGGAAAGATCAAATGAGCCTCTTACCATTATTCATTCTGATATTTGTGGTGAGATGTTTACTCCCACTAGAGGACAAAAGATTTATTTTATCATATTTATTGATGATTATTCAAGATTTGGTTACGTGTATCTTCTTAAACATAAGTCGGAAGGATTTGATGTATTCAAGTCATTTAAAACTGAAGTGAAAAATCAATTGAATAGAAAGATCAAAGTTTTAATAACTGATCGTTGAGGAGAATATACTTCAGGAATATTAAATGATTTTTATAAAGAGCATATAATTATTTATCATTATACCATACCTTACACTCCGTAACAAAATGGTGTGGCTGAGCGGAGGAATAGAACACTTATTGATAAGGTTAGATCTATGATGGCTTATTCAGATCTTCCTTTATCTTTTTGGGGTGAAATTTTGTATACTGCTGTTTATTTATTGAATCATTCGCCATCTAAAGCTGTAACAATCACTCCTTATCAGTTGTGGACTGGAAGAAAACCCTCACTTCGCCACTTAGCTATTTGGGTATGTAATGCACAAATTAGAGTACCAAATCAAAACTGTACAAAATTACAGCCAAAAAGCACGCTAGGAATTTTTATAGGTTATTCTTTGGAATCAAAAGGGACAGGTTTTATGATCAGGAAAGGGATAAACTGGTGGAATGCAGGGATGTAATATTTTTAGATCAAAACACACCTCGTTGTGCTAAGCAAGCGAGGGTGAAATTAATGGCAACTCCACCGGAAACACAAATGGATACATCTGATATTGATTCTCACACCGAAGGAGGTTCAGCTCCTGAAGAAAATACAAACTAAACTCCCAATACTAACATGTTTAGGAGAAGTGGGAGGAATTTTAATACACCCCAATATCTGGATGATTATTATTTGTTCTTGGGAGAAGTTCACTTTAAAATTTCAGATTTAGAGGATAAACCAAAGAGTTATAAAGAAGCAATAAGCTGCTCTCAATCAAAACTATGTGTGGAAGCAATGCGGGAAGAATTAAACTCGAAGAAAAGGAATACAGTTTGGGAACTTGTTGATCTACCAAACAACCGTAAACCCATAGGTTGTAAATGTATTTTTAAAAGGAAATTGAGTGTAGCAAATTTAGTGGAAAAATATAAGACCGGACTTGTTGCTAAAGGCTTTACACAAAGGGAAGGTATTGACTTTGTGGAAACTTTTTCTCCTGTTGCAAAATTACTTTAATTCGTATTATTAGTGCTTTAACGCTTATTATGATCTTGATCTCCACCAAATTAATGTTAAAACAACTTTCTTAATGGTTTTTTGGAGGAGAAAATATATACGAAACAATCGGAAGGTTATGGAGAAAAAGGAAATGAAAATAAGGTTTACAACTTGAATAGATCAATTTATAATCTTAAACAAGCTTCACGTCAATGGTATATTCTTTTTATAATACTATCATGTCATCGTCGGTTGCCCAAAAGAACCAAAAGAAAGAAAAAAGGGTGATAAGGGCGTTGGCGCCGAAATCCAACTATCCCCGTGTCCGAAGACGCTGCCCCGCAAGGCCACATGCGATGGCTGGCGCCGCCGCTGCCGCCCGTGGTCGGCTCGCCGCATGAGGCCAGCGTCGCCGCTCCTCAGGGCTCAATTGGAGCCGGCGCCGCTCATAGCTCACGCAGTGCTGTCGGCAAGCCGCGCCTCCCAGTCGCCGTTGCCCGCACACGACTCGCGCCCGGCCCTCGTGCAAGCTAGTGGTACCGCTTGAAGCCCTGGCCCACAGCCGCGACGCATGCGCCGACGGCGGCACCGCGCCCGCCGCTTGGAGCCTGGCCTGTAGCCGTCTAGCATGCCGCCACCCAGGTCACTAGCCGCCTCGAAGCACACACGGCCGCGCGCCCCGCCCCCCGCCGCCTCGAAGGCGCCGCCCGGCCACTGGCCGCCACCTGAAGGCATCACCGGCTGCCTCCTCATGCTCCAAAGGAGCCGCCGCCACCTGAAGGCGTGGGGGTAGGGAAACCCTACCCTGCCCCCTTTTGACCGGCCAAGAAAAGGCCTAAATGGGCCAAAGCAAGAAGGCCCAACAAGAGAAAAAAAAGGAGGAGGGGTGTCCGACCGAAAGAAAAAATGGGAAAAGAAAAAGAAAATCCTCTTTTTTTTGCAAAAAGGACCCTTGTGAGAAAATTTTGAAAAAAGGGCCTAAAAAATTGTGAAAATTACACGAAAAAATTTCTCACAACTGAAAATTCGCGTATTAACCCCTGAAAATTGCAGAGTTCGCCGAAAAGTCATTTTTCCAACAGAAATATGCCTCGGGAATTCAAATTTTTGCATATTATTTATATGCAATTTATGTATTGTATTTACTGTTTTTGATTATCTTTGATTGTTATATTGCTTTTAATCACTAAAAATAGCAGTAAATCATGAAAATACCTAGAAAATAGGGGATCTCAAAGTAGGAGTTCGAAGAGCATTATAAGAATTTTGCAACCATTTTATGTAAATTACCAACAGTAACCTTATGAACTCTTTTGCATGAATATGAAGATGACTGACATCACGAATCAGGAATTCAAAGAACTAACCCATCATGGCCAGAATTTGTACAAAATTTTTACATGTCTTTAACTCTGTGATAATGTAATCACGAATTAGCAAAAGATTGAGAAGACTCTCTCTACCTTTCACTTAAATACGGTGCAATCCACATGCAAGTATCGTCAAGATGGCTACTACGAGTATGTTGCATTAATTGACATCATGTAAGTTGCGGAAGCTCAAGATGATATTCTAAGGAAGAACTACATCTCACAGCCACCTAGTAGCAATGTTGGCTATGAAGCCAATACTAGCAAATACAAGGTGATGAAGCCTCTCACGAATGATAGGGGCAAGAAAGGTAAGGTCGTGGGTCATACGTTATTGATGTTTTCCAGTCTAAGAAGAAGTACATAGGACAAAATGAGGCACACCTCGCCATTGCAGGCACGGAGGATCCACATCCATTAGTTGTACTGATGGATGTGGACAGCCCAGAAGCAGCTCCCATCATCCCTCCTTTGGACATTGCAGCGGTCGCAGCCGTAATTGCCCAAGAAGAGAAGATCGCCATGGAGCAGATTGAGGCAGAAGTTTCCGAATACTTCGCTGATTCGATCTAGTGCACACATTGCACTTGGATCTTTTATAGTAACTTGCAGTTTGCACTTGAAGCAGAACATTGAATTATTTTTTGAATAATGGTTGTAAGCTCCAGGAGAGCGCTCTAGGAGAGCAAAGCATTAAATTCTTATGCATCTTCATAATAGCAAGTTATGTTATGATATCTGAAGTATTTTATTTATGTGTTGTTTGTTTTCTGTTGCATATTAATAAAGTACATTATATTAGAATGCGTGTGGCGCCCTATGGAGGAAGTGTGCTTAGAAGGTAGCGGCACAACGAATACCATCCTGAGAGAAACATATTTTTTTTCAATCAATCAGCAAGAATGCTGGTAATCTTAGACAATCGCAGACAGCAATACTTGTATAATAGGCTTAGGAAGGACCATAATTATACTCCCAATGGGCACAACTTTGGTCATTGAAGAAGACTTATTGTATCCAGAATTGACTAGAACTCTCAAGGATATTCACGCTAACGGTTTCCACGCAGAGGCTGAAGAAGGGTATGGTAAAGAATACCTACCCATTACAAAGTGTGAAGAAAATAATAAAAAAAAGATATTAGAATGACTTCCTTCATATGAATCTGGGCTATACTATACTAATATTAAGGCACCTTCAGCCTATACTATCCTAAAAATTGTATTTAGAAGCTCTGAATTTTTCTATCTCCAGCATGATAGACTATGCCGTCTAGGTCTTCGGATGATGAGAAAGATAATTAAGAATTCACAGGGACATAATATGAATGTAAAGAATTTTCCGAATTAGGAAGATTTTTATGTGCCCTGCATGTGCCATCGGAAAATTAGTTACTAGACCTCCGGCTCTGAAAGCGAAGGATGAAATCCCTGCATTCCTAGACCAAATCTAAGGAGATATTTGCAGTCCTATACAGCCCCTGTCAGGACCATTTAGGTATTTTATGGTGCTCATCGATGCTTCCTCAAAATGGTCGCATGTATGCTTGTTATCTACGAGAAACCACGTTTTTGTAAAGTTGATCTCACAGATAATTCAAATAAAGAATATTTTCCCTGATCATCATGTGAAATCCATCAGAATGGACAACGCCGAAGAATTTACTTCGAAGGCAGTTGATGATTATTGCATAAAAGTAGGAATTAAAGTTGAGTATTCCGTACTACATGTCCACACCCAGAATGGACTAGCAGATTTTTTAAGAATTGTAATTTACCAACTACATATTGGGGACACGTAGTCCTGCACACAGCAACTCTCATCAATTTTAGACTATCGGTATATAACATCCATTCACCTATGCAACTAGCGCAATGGTTAGCACCGAAAACTTCTCATCTTCGCAGGTTTAGTTGCAAGGTTTATGTACCTATACCACCGTAACGAATTGCAATGGGCCTTAAGCAATTTTGTCCTGAATATATCCCTGTCCTGAATCAAGAAAGAGCAAATAGAAATCTGTACAATGTGAAACTCAGAAAGTCACTGTGTGGACTTAAGCAATCAGACAGGATGTGGTATAATCGCTTGAAGCGACTTTCTATAGAAGAAAGGCTACACGAACATGAGAATAAATCATGTGTATTTATACGGCGATCCCAGGATGAATTCTGTATAATCTCAGTATATGTAGATGATCTGAATATCATCGAAATCCTTAGAGATGTTAAGAAAACAAGCTCTTACCTAGAGTCGGAGTTCGAAGTGAAAGATTTAGGTAAAACCAAATATTGCCTAGATTTGCAGCTTGAGCACACCCCTGAAGGGGTTTTAGTACATCAGTCAACCTACACTCAGAAGGTGTTGGAAAGGTTCGGCTTTGAAAAGACATACCCTTCGAAAGTACCAATGGTCGGGAGATCTTTGCAGCAAGACAAAGACCCGTACGGACCTAGAAAAGAGGGGAAGAAAGTCCTGGGACCAGAATTCCCATACTTAGGTGCAATAGGAGCACTCATGAATTTAGTAAACTGTACTAGAACGGACATTGCATTTGCTGTAAATCTATTAGCAAGGTATAGTGCAGAACCTACCAAAGACATTGGCAAGTAATGAAGGACATCTTCCGATGCCTTCAAAGAAGCAAAGAACTTAGTCTGTTCTACAGAAAGAACCAAGACCTGAATATGAATGGCAATGCAGATGACGGGTACCTATAGGACCCGCATACAACCAAATCACAAACAGGCTATGAACTCCTATGTGGTGGAACTGCAATTCTATAGAAATCGTCTAAGAAATGTCTTGTATCGACTTCGACGAACCACTCGGAAATAATAGCATTGTAAGAGGCCTCACGAGAATATGCTTGGCTTTGACGGATGATTCACCACATCCAGCAGTCGTGTGGGTTAAATACCGCGCAAACCTCCACTATTATCTATGAAGATAATGAAACTTGTGTTGCACAAGTGCAGATGGGTTATGTGAAGAGTCATCTCACAAAGCATATCAAACCCAAGTTCTTATATGCTCATGAATTGCAAAAGATGGACGAAATTAAAGTACTACATACTAAGTCTTGTGAAAATCTTGCAGATTTATTCACTAAGTCACTTCCAGCGTCTAGCTTTGAAAGATGCATACGTGGAATTGGAATGATGAGACTTAGAGAAGTGAAGAATTCAGGAGGAGAACCTCCACGGACTCTTTATTAAAGCTTGATCACGAAGATCGAGTACCCAAGAATAAATCCTAGAGATTAAATGAAATTGGTTGGATTGTACTTTTTTTTTTCTCTTGACGAGTTTTCCTGAAGTTTCTCGGCTAAGGTTTTTAACAAAGCAATTCGTGCAGCACAGTAGAACATGCTTCATGTACTCTTTCTCGAAATATTTTTCACTGGGTTTTTATGTAATTTTGATGAGACATGGAGGATGAGTGCCCAAGAGGGAGTGTTAAGAAACCGGGCCCAGAACCAAGAGTCCTAGCCCAGGTGGGCGCCTCATCCACCTAGTAACCTATATATAGGAGGGCGACCTTAAACCATTGTACACAATTATTGAGAAGAGCAATAAAGAGAAGAAAGTTCCCTCATATCTCTGTGTTCATCTATTATTTTGTTCTTGTGTTCTTGCATTGTTCTTACGATTATATGATTGTCTACGAGGTAATCGCTCAGATCGGACTCGCCAGCGATAATTCCTCAACAATAATAACCACAATAAATATTAAAAGCAACATAAAAATCTAACAGATGTGACGTTTGACTTTTCAGAAAGACAAAAACAATAATGACGATGGTTATGCGATCACCGATATCAATATCTTTCGAGATATCATGTCCTTATTGGGTTTCCGACTATCACTTGACGGAAGAGGGGCGTACCTGCAAGAAAGAGATGCGTCATTTCAATTAGCTCAAATACAAGAAAAATAATATTGAAAATCATCCCAGGTTGGACAAAGCATTAGACCATCTGCAATGCGCATTTTGCACCGACACCAAGCCCCCTTAGCATCGACACCAAGCAAAAGGCAACACTGGAGGGAGAGGGTACCAAGAGAATCTTGCAAGCACCATCGCCAAGTTTTGCTCCGGCTCCAAGAACATATGATTAATGGACCAATGTATAAGTGAAATGGGGAGGTAAAGAGTGAGTTGAGTTGGAGAAAAAGAAATAATATTTTATTGTTGCAGATCTGTCTCGGAGAAAAGAGGTTTCTAAACACCGAAGGAAAAGGCAAACTTTAGCGCATGTCCGATATATGTAACATTTCTTAGCGCTTGTACATGTATGTATCCCGTATTGTGTTATGAGCTCAATTAAGCTAAGAGAGGAGGAACCCGTCACCATGAGCCCAAACTACTGTAGGCAGTAGGCATGGGACCGGATAACCTATGTACATTACCGTACACTCATGGCTCATGTGCATGTAGACCTGGGATCACCTACAGGGATAGTGGGATACTGGCCCACTGCCCCATGCCTGCCTCGCTGTCAAGCTTGTCAGTTGTCACAAACAAGCAAGCATTCGTCCTCCTGCCTTTTGTTGCTGTCCGTGACGCGATCCATGCCCCGATATACGCACCTAAGCACGAGCCAGAAGGCTCCGGCGAGAGTTTCCGCCGCGCGCGGCGAACCCGATCCTCCTGCCCACGACACGCCGAGATCGACGAAACGAGAGACGAAAGATGCATGTGCAGTGACTGCCTGCATGCCTGCGTACGGACATCTTGTCATCGGTCGAACGGACTGCCAGTTGGAGGATGGTGCGAGATCTATGTCAGATTCAGCGCCGCGTTTCGACATGTCCCATGCATATACGCAGAGAATGACGACTAGTGTGATCCCCCACCGCGCGCGTGTCGATATGCCTCAGCTATCCTCTGTCCTGGGAACACTTGGCCCTTGACGAACAGTCGCCTCTTTGAGGACGCACTGCTGCACGCCTCCTCGACGGTTGTTGAATCATGGCGATCCCTAGCTACAAGTCTAGAAGATTCTGATTAATGGCTTGATTTCGTTTGGTTTCAAGGATTTGCTGCCATCTGTTGGATAGATATGATACTGAGGGAGAGCAGACCTTTTTTTTTTAAAAAAAAAAAAACTAGGGCTTTAATCTTTTTAAAAAGGCTTTATGCTTACTGCCCAATAGTTCAATATGTTTGTTTCCTAGGCGCGAAGTAACCCACGTCATGGAGAGTAGATACTACGCTCCGCGACACCAATGCTCATGCACTATCCCGCTTCCGGTTTTTTTGCTTTGTGGATGCCGGAAGCCCTACCAAATAGTAAGCTTCCTCGCGGGGAGAAGCTGGAAGCTTGCACGCACCCTCAAGTGGAGAAGCTAGAAGCAGAAAATCAGCATGGGGTAGATCTGTTCAAACCTCGGGTCGGGTTAGGGTTCGGGCTAGGACAGGAAAAGCCCGTCCTTGAATGGGAAAATGTTTTTTCAATAAAAATAATATTATTTAAATTTTTTAGATTAAAAATTAATATTTAATTCTTTGAGAATAAAAAATAGTTTTATTATTTTTATCGCCTTCATGGGCTTTTTCGAGTTTTGAGCAAAAATCAAGGCACAAGCCCAGAAAATTCGGGCCAGGCTCGAACCAGGCTGAGTCGCCCATAACAGGTCTAGTCTGGGGTAGCTTTCCACGGCTTTCGTAGGTTAGGGTTTTGACTTTGCCATTAGAGTTGAAGAAAATTATCCCCTCATACTAGGTATAAAATCTCAAACCCCACCCCTCTCACCATCATTCCCTCCAGCACCCCTCGTAGACGAACGGAGCAGCGACGCTAGGGTTAGTGCCCCACGCCGCCTCTGCTTGCCTGCGGTGAGCTCTGGTGTCGCCATACGTCTCCACCTCCTTCCTCGGCGCCGTCGCCCCGGACCTACGCCTCTATCGTCGCCACTCGATGCTACCCCCCGCGCCGCCCCGTCCGTCGCTGCTCGATGTTGCCCGCCGCCTCCCCTTCTCCCTTGGATCCTACCGGCCGCCTCCACTTGTGTAGATCTAGTTTTTTTTTTCATTTTTTTTCTTATATAGATGAATTACTTATGTAATTATGTGATATGAAGATTGTCGTTAAGATATACTTGTGTGCAAATTTGATTATTGTTGAAATAAAAGTTTGGTAGATTTTATAGGAATGAATATGCGAAAGTTCAAAGCATGGATCCCATATATGTAAAGTTTTGTATTTCATACTTGGGAATTGAAAATATAGTACATTTAATGCTTAAATTTATATTTATATGCGAATATGACAAAAAAATAAAGCAAATCATTTCAAATGGCACCAAACAAACCATCATTTGCCTTAGTGGCAGTTCAGACACTTCCTAGCTTAGAATAATAGTCAGTTAAACTACTTAAAAACCAGACTGCTAAACACCTCTGCACATCACAGCTTTTTTCCTCCACAAAGGGAAATGCTATACTCCATGGACCTTTTTGTACTGATATTTCTAAACTAATTAGGAAAAGGTAAATAATTGATCGGTTTTGCTATTTGTAATTTGCCTACAGTTTACTAAACTCCAAGTCGTTTTTTGTGACGGTCGGATTTCCATGGAGATTGATGTGCCGTCAGACCTGATGTTTGATCAAATGAATAAAAAACAACCACCTTATATAAATAGAATAGATATATAGTGACTGAAATACTCTGATGGGAAAAACAGAATATGGCTTAATTTGTGCACTACATTTTTGCATTTCCTTTCATTCTTTTATCTCCAAAATAATTTTACATGAAGTTTGTTTTACCTTAATTACAACCACTTGAAAACTTGATTATAGAAGTGAAGAGGATCTAATAATCCTCAATTAATCAAATTATTTATCTATAATATTTATTATAGACGATAATGTCTCTTATATTACCTTCAAAGGTACTCCTCGATATCATAAACACAATGTGGTCTTAAGCTATTCTACGACCACTCATATAATCGTAAACCATTCTACTACCACTTCATGGTCCTACTATGTCATCTCATGGTCGTAATCTTTACTACGATTATGTCATTTACGACTACTCTATAGTCGATAAGAACCACAGACATGTGGACCCAATCGACTAGGGATATTTGTACGCCGTGTTTAATTAATACACGCAATAGTTAATATACGTTGTTATTCCTTGAGATAACTGCACGTATTAAACATTTATCTCTGACATAACTGCAAGGCGACGTGAGGGGATATGTCTTTGACTTAACCGCCATTGAATGTGAGCATTAATTGCATCAAACGTTAATGTGCCTTTTGACGTGGAAAACCGTCACTCCTTCATGCGCTATATAAGAAGTAAATTCGGTGGACAAAGGAGATGAGATTTGAAAAAGACAACGAGATACAGAGGTCATCAAGTCCTAGTTTTAGTGACTTACTTTTGTTGTAAACACAATCAATACAGTAACACAGAAGTAGAGTTATTATTCTATCAGAATAATACTGAACCTGTATTTCGCTATCTGGAAGAAAGTATTCATGCATAACATCGATACCATCGAAAAGCGTAAACATTGTGATTTGACAAACCATTCGAGAAAATCTCATAGCGCGCGGATCGAAGGGATACATAGCACGTTCGCACGTAACTCGCCATGAACGGCACAGCCGGCCGCGCGCATGCACGGCCCACCCCGCGCCGCGTACGGCACGCTGCGCGACGACGTTTGTGCTCCAAGTCGCAGCCGCAGTCGCAGCTCAATACGTGCGAGGGGCCGTGTACCGGGCTTTGCCGTACGAGGACCACGCGCGCGCCGTGGACCTCCTCTCCTCCCTGCCGGCGCATGGCCATCTGCAACCTGCGTGCGCGCCGTCCATTTCCCAAAAATGGAGCCCGGCCGTCTGTTAACTTCGCTTGCTTGGCCTTGGCCACACAGATTTCGTCCTTGCGTGGCTAGCACCGTAAGACCAGACTTTTCCCAGAGATCTCATCTCATCCCACAATGGCGCCATTGCCATGGCAAAGCGAGGAGGGGAGAGGTTAAAAGGAAGAGGAAGTTGCTGCTGATTGAACAGCCATGGGGATCAGATCACGGGGTAGTCCAAGAAATCGAATATGCGTGGTCTCTCTCTCTCTCTCTCTCTCTCTCTCTCTTCTCTCCTAAAAAGTTTTTTTTTAACTTTTTACATCCTGTTTTATCCTATGCTTAGAAGTTTCGGCGTCCGTTTATCTGTGTATTTCACATAATCGAAACGGCGATGCTATGATACACTTGTCACCAGTACGTACTTCCAATATCAGAAAATGATATGCATACGAACTCGATCCTGGCGTCTGTGTCTGTGACTTTTATACACGTTTTATATATGGATTAATTCCCTATGTGTCACTGATAAACTATAAGATTTCTTATATGTCCTTTATTGTGAGACTAACGTATTAATCTTGGACTCAAATGTCAGTAAAACATCAGTGGTATATAAGGAACAAATAAAATTATTTAGTGACACGTGGAGAATTACCTTTGTATATTCATACAGCCCCTCAAATGTATTGTTGGGCTGGCAGTGTAGTCTAACTACCACGTCGTAGCAAACTGATGTCATGCCAAACGACTGGCCGTCAATTTTTCGTACGTACGTGCATGCATGTCTAATGCATATGCCAAGTTACAAGTGATCAGTACATTAGGTCGACTACGTACGTCTGCGAGGTATACAATCAGGGCACGCATGCATGTGGCCACAGAGGAGAGGTCCAAACACATCACCATTATTACCCCTGGTACATTCGTGCACGCGTCGATCTACAGTCCGACCCAACACGAGTCATCATGCCCGTACGTACGTGTGCGGATTGTCGGACCGAATTTGTATCCTGACTCTATGTGTATATCGAGCTAATCTTATGATCTTTATGTAGTTCGTACAGTACAATATCGATGAATATCATATACATATATACGCTTAAGTAAAAGAGTACTTGATATTAAATAAATAGTCGGAAATAAGTCTTAAACTCAAGTCCTTACATAACGGGCCAATATGAGTTCAAACAGTAAATAACAACGAAAGATAAATAAATCAAAAGGGGGCATCCATGATCTGCCACAGACAATCGACTAGGGCTACGGCCTAGTTATCGCCGTCATCTTTATTTCCAAAGCCGGACGCATAGAAGATCCATACACCAGGTCTTCAGTCTCGCAGGGTGAATCCACACATTTGAACAACAATGAGTACAAAAGTACTCAACAAACCTTCACACCAAATGCAAATATATTGATGCTTGGCTTGCCAAATAATGGATATTATGGTTATTTTTAGCACAAAGCATGTTTTGCTCAAATACTATAATTATTTTCCAAACTATGACCTAGTCATTTTAACTTGAAACCAAAATGTCATTGGTATAATCAAGTTTTATCATAAAGCAAGGTTCCATCCACCTATTATTAATTATAAGGTTCCATCCACCTATTATTAATCATGAGGTTCCATCCATCTCTCTCTAGATATAAGGTTCCATCCTTACTCTACATGTACTACAGTCATCTATGTTAACAAGTTCTCATCCCATATTTTTAATATAACTAATCAAGTGTGTCTTTCTTCACTATGCCCATAACTGGGGCCACAACTATTCGAATAGATTATACACTCTACAGAGGTTGTACAGATTTACCTACAAGATATGATCAACTCATAATGTTGGCCAGTGACACGTTTCCTTAGGCGTGTGACGGAGTGATCATAACAAGGCTTTTTTTTATACCTAATGCCGGCACTTCTCCCGCCCGGTGAGTAATCCTCTCAACACTGGTACCATGATCGTTACGGGGCACACTTAGAATGCTCCTATCAGTAGGCTACATTTTCAATGAGGGACCTGTCGTTGTGAGGGAAGTTAGCATCCCTTCTCCACAATAGACATCGTATAGAGATCCAACCTAGTACTACACGGGAGTTATTTCGTAACTAAGCAAAGTACTTGGCCAAGTCGTGCCCATACTTGACTTGTGGTTGCACGATTATCAGTTTAGAAAATGTGGCACATGATTTGGTTCTTAATCGACTCAGGCGAAACAATCCACAAATCTGATCCTCGTGCAGCCCTTGCATCAGTCTCATACCATCCACTCGCCCAAGTCTCCACCATTTAAAAAAATTCTTATTTCCAGTGGTAACGATTGTTACCACACTACGATTCATATTATAACCCAAGTTTTGTAATGACAATGTTTGTGTCATATTCAATTCCATCACTACACATCTCTATACATGATCATTATCCATGCTTGTTGAACCAAGGACAATCTTATTATGATAATTATCCTAGAGTGACAAGGTAGTCATCATATCAACAATCAAGGAGGGGAATAGTAAGTAACAACATATAAAGTAACTATGCATCAATATTTAACATAATATTTCATAATTAATAATAAGCATGCATATAATATTTAAAGAAAAGTAATTTGCATTTGAAATGTAGGTTCAACATGATCAATTATAATTACTTGCCTTGCTCAACAACGACAGCGGTGTCCAAAGCGTCAAAGTATATAATCGCGAATATAACCAAATTCAACACAAATTCAAATCAATTCAAATGAACTTGAAAATTATGATTTTGGTACTATTGGAAAGGTTTGAGTTTAGATGAATTTAGAAACAAAAATAAAGTCATTTGTATTTAAAATGATGGAGAACGGGCTCTCCAAAGTTTGACCCGAGAGGAAATTCCATAAAATATGAAATTTCTGATAGGTGGGTCCGGTCGGATTTTTATTTTATTTTTCAATTAATTTTCTTAAGAAAATCCTCTACGACTGATAAGTGGGGTCCATCCGGGTTTATATTTTCTTTACTAATTTTCTTAAGGAAAAGCATATGTGGCTAACAGGTGGGTCCAGCTGGATTTTATATATTTTCTAAATATTTTTGTTCAAAAAAACCTAAGAAACTAACAGGTGGGACCACAGTCCACATGGATTGGTAAACCTGATGCTTCACAAGGCTAGGGGGCCACATGTCAACGGCTTTTGTCTACGGACTCAATCTACACAACGAGTTTTAAGCGGTGGGGCCTACATGTCATGCTCTCATATTTTAAACTACGACTTAATTAGATTTTTGAATTACTTCGTGCCCACATGTCATACTGACATTACCTACTAATTAGATGTTAAACAACTATGATTAACTTAATTACCTCGGACCCACACGTAGCGACTTTACGTTCTTCTCCCCTCCAAATGGAGGAATGGGTAGAGCATCCATTGCTCGCTCGGGCTGCGATGGCACTAAGGCAAGGATGATGGTGGCGGGACTCTGCTTAAGGATAATACTTGACGAGGCTACCAACTACAATCTAGAGGTTGAATTAATATCTATAGGCTACCATGATTCTAAGGGTGCTCTCGGTGCTCAAGAAGAAGCGGCGCACCAAGCTATCCACGATGGCCCGTGGTAACGCGGCGAGGTGCTACGGTGCGGCGATGCTACGGTCATCTAGGTGTGACATTGTCTAGCCAACCAAGTTTGCGAAAAGCTAGAATGTAAGGGAACGGACGGGCTCACCTGGAGATCGAGTGCAACAGGGAGGTTCACATGCTCCGGGCTGGGGACGGGGACGAAGATATTCTAGCGACTCTAGTGCACGTAAAGGAAGAAGAAAGCATGCATTAGATAGAGGAGGTTGAGGCGACCATGACATGCAAGACAGCAGAGGTGGAAGCTCACCTCAATGGTGGAAATTGATGGGCGAACGTCGGTGACCGAAGTTGAGGAAAATGGCTACGTGGTGCAATCCTTCTACACCCGGGGCAGAGAAGAGGGGCAAAGCGGGGGCATAGTTAGAGGAGGGTGCAGCGAAGAAGATGACGCTCTTGGCTGCGACTTTTATAGAGGGAGGAGCAGGAGCAACTAAGGGCGAGCATGACATGGCGCTGGCATCTGAGCAGAACAGTGTGCAGAGGCTCTAGCACACGGATGAAATGAGGTCACGGCGGTGCGAGAAAGGGGGCCTTAATGTGTTGCTATAGAGCTCGAGGTGGAGCTGACGCAATGTCTGGCTCGTGCGGCGTGTGCGCGTACGGTGCAATGGGTGAGAGAGAGGGCGATTTGGTGCGGGAAAGAAGCACAATGCTTCTCCCGTGCGACCTGATAGGTGGGGGCAGGGCCCACTTGTCAGCGAGCGTGAGAGAGAGAGAGAGCGAGGGGAGTTGGGCTGCCATGGCTAGGCCGGCTTGCTCGTGGGCCACAAGGGGGAAAGGGATGAGGAGATGGCAATGACGTGGTTGGGCCTCAACTGCGCACTAGGCCGTGAGGGGGAAGGAGGGAAAGAGGGAAGGGGTTGGGGTGGTGGCTTGAAAAAGGCCCAAGGGGAAGAGGGAAATGAAAAGGGTTTGAAATTTTAGTTTGAAATTTTAGGAATTGATTTGAATTTGAATTCAAAAGCCGAGGTGGTTTGCACATGATTAAACTTTTAAATTTTTGCCAAACTAAATTTTTGACACAATAATTTGTTTTAATTTTTTAAGGTGCAAGGTAAGGTTTTTGGAAATTTTGAAATGCAACCAAAGCTTTTGAAATTCATGAAATGCATACAATTTTTAAATTGGACAAAAAAATGGGTTGTTACACATGTAAAAGAAACGTGCACAAGCATGACCAGGCTCGTTTTTCTTGTACAGATCGAGCAACTAGCTAGGAACTACCTGAAGACTAAGTAGTACTACTTACAGTATAACAACGGGTCGAGCAGGGGCGGAGCCAGGATTAGACCATAGGGGGGCTAATGAGAGACATGACTTTGGTACTATTCTGTAAGATATTACTGATTGATCATTATGAAAAAAAGAGCATATTGTTTTAATTTGGATGGTTCCATGGTTGATAGTTCAAATCATGTTTTGTCGTTGATTCCTCTGCCAGGAAGCCTATAGTAGTAAAAGCGTTGTCTTCCACACAATGGATCACGACATCTACTACTAATACAACATCATGATATTGGCTTTTCCAATTTGCTACATCCTATCATAAAGCTGCTACAAAAATCTGTACATCACAACATTAATAGAGCTTGAACTATACTAAAGTATAGAGAAATGGAACACAAATCATGATCATTAAGGATTACACTTTGAGGTTGTAAATCCCATTTTGGAACCCTTTTTGGAGTGTTTTTCAAGTGCAATTCAAATTCAAACCTTCAACTCGTTTTTGCCCAAATTTCAAAATCTCAATCTTTCAAACCTCCTTGGCTCAGCCCAGCTCCCCCCGGCTTCCTCTGGCCCAGCCCAACCCAAGGATGCGCTGTGCACGCCCTGCGCCATACCGTGCGTGCTTCTATCATGCACCCACCGTGTTCGCCAGTGCCCTGCCTCACCTTGCTCCGTGCTTGTGCGTTGCCACCCTCACCTTCGTGTTTGCTACGCCCGGACCCCCTATTCCCTTCTCTCCCTGCCGCGTCCCCTGCTCGTGCCCACCATGCGCGCCGCGCCGCATGCCGAGTCACGCCGCCCTCGGGACCTAGCGCAGCCATTAATGCCCCTCAACGGCTCCCTCCTTCCCCCATGGCTATAAAAGCCTCAACCACCTCGCCTTTGCCCCCTCCTCGCCATTCCCCTCTCTATCGCCCAGTTCAAACGAAGAAGGCGAGCTCCGCTTTCGACCGTCGCGCCGCCGTCACCACCCTCGCCACTCCGGTGAGCCCCTTACCTTACCACCCGCGTCACCGCGCGTTCCGGAACACAAGGGACCTTTCCCCCAAATTGATTTCCCCTTTTGTCCACAGGAATCGTCGGCACCTTCGTCTTCCCTGTTCTCGGCCATCTTTGCCAATCCCGCTGTCGCATCATCTCTGGTGAGTATTTCGCCAAGTGGACGGCGTAACAACACGTTCTCGGTCATCCTCCACCTTTCCCCCTCTCAATTTGGCCTATTGCTCACCGAGGAGCGCCGCCGCTGCGAGCCCGTCTTCTCCACTGCAGGCCACCATCACCCCGTCACCTCGGCCACTCTTTGGCCTCCCCGACCTCACCTCCACCTTTCCTGTGGCCAGGCTTAGTCTGTGCGCCCGCTGTCGGCTTCCCCGCTCTGCTGAAGTGCCACCGCCGCGTGCATCCTGTCCCTCTTCAGCGCTGCCGTCGCCACCCGTGGGTTCCCCATCCCCACGGGGTTCTATTTTGGGGGTTGGCTGGCTGCCCCATGCCGCCGCTCGCCGCCCCCGATTCGCCCGAGCCTCCTCTATTTCTTCTATGTGTTGAACTCTCTGTTGTTAGCTCTTGACTCTATGACATATGTGGCCCAGATGTCATACTCCATATTATTCTCTCACTTTCACTAGCAAGTGGGAGAAAGTGTCATACACTTTGTTTGAGAAAAATTAGAATAGAATATTCTTCTCCTTTGCAATTTTTTAGCAATTCCCCTCTAGCAAAACTTCCTGATGTTCGTTCTCTTCCGTACGAACTCCGAATCAATCGATTCTTACTCCTAAATATATCTAAATTCAATATCTTTCTATTGGTAGTGGTTTTGTTCAATTTGGAGTTCATTTGAATTTTATTTTGTATTTAATTGCTTTGCTCGTTTGTTTGTTCGTTTTCCGGTGCGATAGTCCGAGTAGAGTACAAAGACGCAGGAGATCCTCAGTTCGAGCAAGTGCAAGAATTCTAAGACCCACCTGCCTTTGAGCCAGGTGAGTCAACATTTGATCATATTGAACCTACATTTGTGCAAATCTATATTTATTTAAATTATTAGATTGCATGATTAATTCCTTATGCAAATGTATGTCAAAAGGTAAGGTAGTTACATGCCGACTTGATGCTTTAGTATTATTACACCATCCTTTGACATTTGATTTACACGATCCTTGTCACCCTAAATAATTAAGTGGTAACTTTACCAGCTATAGGTCATACTTAAGCATCATGTTAGTCTTGCTTAAGTATCAGGGCATTAATTGCCCTAATCATCATCTTTTAAATCATGAAACTTGTTTTGGGTGGTCATTGGAGGAAATGACTAGTATATTTGAGATAACCTAGTTTTATGCTTCCCAAAACCCTAACAACTTGCTATTACCACATCTGGGCGAATGGTAAGATGGTTGGTGCGGATGTAGCACGAGAAATGATGGTATGTGACATGTACCGACCAGATAACTTTAAGGACTTAATCATATGATGACCTCCCAATGTAAAACAGTGTAACCATAAGTTTATAATAGTGTCGATATGACTAAATAATTTGTATCCACTAGTACGAGTTGCACCATTGTAGTGACCCACAAGTAGTGTCGCTGGTTTTAAGCCGTCGTGGACACGGGTCGTGTCATTGGTGTAAGCCGCTATGTGGCGTAAGAGGAGATATGGGTGTGGTGGACGTAACCACCCTCATATGAAACCTTAGCAAGTGTAACTTACACTGGTGGATGCAATGTAAATGCCTTGTGGTGATCTCTTTGATTCACATGTCTAAGGAAACGAGTGAAACACAACAAGCTAATTATATCTTTTAGGTAAAGTATTGTGAGGACCCCAGTTTATTAGGTTTGTAATGCTTAACCAACCACCTGGTCCTAGCATCACAAATCAAATAAACTGATCCTCGAGATATGTATACTTCTGAGCAAGATACACACCGGTACAAAATTAGGCATCAACTCCATTCAAAACATAGAGTCCAAACATTACACTACAAACGGAAGATAAACAAATAGTAACAATATTACGGACATAGGCCGATGTGCCACAAGATACACAAATAACAACAAAAAGACAGTGGAAGCAAAAGTGCCATAAGATGGCTATAAACAAAGCCAATCGGTGTGCCTTCAACCCACAAGGCATCCGACGGACCGCCAAGCCTAGTCGTCACCCACGGCGACAAGACACCACGAAGTGAGGCCCCGAGGCTCACCTTCTTCCTCTGCAACAAAAACATTAAGCAAAGCACACGAGTACAAAGATTGTCTTTGTACCCGCAAGACAGCGTGTGAACTAACGGCACTGTTCATAGACTACATGCGAGCTTATTTGGTGGAGGTCATATGTTTCATTTGCATAAAGCCAATTTTCATTTGCAATAAGGTAATACAGTTTAAAGGCAAGTTTGCAATTCATTTTTAAGATTGAAATAACAGTAAGGATAATAATAACAAAAGCGAAAGATAAACAACCTAGAAGTGACTATCCCAATAGTCACCACAACAATAGCACGAATCCCAGATCCGTACCACCCATCAAGTTTTAATTTAAATGTTGTAGTCTAACTCTCGATAAGCTTACCCAGGCGTGTCCATCACCTAGGACGAGGCTATTCGAATAGTTTTAACCTGCGCAGGTGTACCATTGTACCCACACCTCGCATCGCCTTTAAGCCAAAGCACACTTCCAAGGTATGCGGCCTGACTAAGTCCTACGAGACTGTTTCCAATATTGTGTATCAACCCCGAGCCGCTCGTATGGGTAGAAACACCATACGCTTACATGGTAAAGCCGAAAAGACAACTACCCACTCAGGATAAAGCTTTTCGGACAACTACCATGCTCCCACCTCCATCCCTCCTGCGACCCCCTGCGACCCGGAGCCAATACACGCCAAAGTACTAGGTCAAGAGAGGTCCCATATACTCTAGTGTGGTTAGCACGCCGAAATGCCTGGATAACAAAAACTCACAAGATGTTCGGTCCTTAATTGACCCGGGCACCTTTCCAGTCACACCCAACAGATCACACCAATCTTACCATTGTGCCCGCGTCTAAATCATTTTTGTTTTCAGTTTTAGTTTTGCAATTAAACATAGCAGAAATGCTGAAATATAAAGTTATAGTAGATTTTGTGTGATCATGGTTACCGACTAAAGTCGATAACCGCCCAGTTCTACCGATAGCTAAGCATGTCTAAGCAGTTGAAATCGTATCTACTAAGTGACAAGAGATCATCCAGCGACCTCTAATCACAGCAAATAACCTAGGCTCAGGTAGTAGAGATCAATATTTTGGCTACAAGATATGCAGCTACGGATTTAACTAATCAGTTTAACACAAATTAAGCGATGCATACATACAGCTGAAACAAAATATTAGACTTTAAAGTACTGGGATAAACATGATCAAAGCGCTTGCACAGTTGTCGTTGCTCAATATGGTGCGGAGGATCGTCCTCAGGGTTGCCGCAAATATCGAATCCTAACGATTTGAACAAAACAGCGAATAAGAACGAATAACACCGGCAAAACTCAAACATCAAATACAAACACCAATATATACACCAAGGCTAGACTATCACAAAGAATGACAAAATAATTACTACAGGGGCCCAATCACTCCTTTGCTAGGTTAACCATAAAATCAAACTTCTAACATGCTTTAAACTTTGGACAGGCTTTGATGGTGATTGTGTGCACATCTATTATTTAATCATCAAGTTAACACATCAAAATCAGCTAGCTATACTAAAACCACTATTGACAGGTGAGAGCACAAAATCTACAAGAAGCTATTGAAAGCATAACTAGCCAAGAATCCAATTATGAGATGCTACAAAAATTCTAATTAAGCTTGGGCTTTAAAAAGATCAAGCTACTAATACTCCTAAGTATCACACCATAATAAGAAGGTTATCCCCATACAACATGCTACTACTCCCAAACTCCCTGACCTGATAAATCAAAAGTACAGAGACCATAACATGATAATCTAACTATCCCTATGATCAAGCATGGCAACAGAAGTTTTGAAATCTGGAAGTACTAACTAACATAATTCCTTGCCAAACGCTACTTCCTAAGGAAATCTTCAAGTCTAACAAGACCTAATTTAGCAAGTATGAAACCAATTTTCAATTTCTCGACAACGACTAAAGCCGACAACAGAGGACGAATCTAGAGAAACTTGCACTAAAATACTTTCAAACCTCAATTACTAACTTTGATCATGCATGAGAGTGAACTAAAGAACAAACATAAGCATGATTAGCAGCTAACTAATTGGTTTTGAAGTAGTGGGCCCCACTGTCAGACAGACAGAGAGGAGCATAACTGAAAAAGAACAGAGGATCTCGGGCGGCTCTGGACCTGGATTCGTCGCCGGCGGTGGAGGCACGGCGAGGTGGAAACCAAGGCCAAAATGGTCACGGAGGATCACCGGCTGTAGGTGGTCTCGAGCGGCGGAGATGCACATGATGGCGCGGCGACGAGCTTGGCGGCGGCGGTGGGGTGACAAGGTGCGCATCGCTCTAGAGAGGAAGACAAGTGAAATTTAGCGCGCGCATGGGCATCGATGAGTTACCGAGAACTCACCGGTGTGCTGGCGGCGACGAGAGGCACCGAGTGACCCGCGCGAGAGCTCACGGCGGCGCAAGGCGATTAACGGCGGCAGGAGCCTGGGTGAACGAGAGGACACGAGTGAGTGGAGAAGAAAGGTGGAGTCTGTGGTGCTCACCGAGCGAAGAATTGAGCCGGAGCTCACCGGAGAAGATGCGGCGGTGGAAAAGGCGGTTTCGGCGGACTTGGAGAAGAAAGTCCACGCGCAGCCCACGACGATGAATCCTGAAATTCCTTGAGGTTTTACTCCCGGGATGTGGAACACGCCGTGACGCGCCGGCGATGACCGGAGCCACCGGAGCGGTGAAATGCTCGGGCGTCGCGGCAGCGACGCCACGGCTCTGGAGCTCGGTGGAGAAGAAGGGCAATGGAGACGCAACGAGGTAGGGAAAACCCTCGATGGCTTTTGTAGGAGCAGCGAGGCAGCGAGGTGAGGGTGGCGGTGAAAAGACGTGGCGAGGTGGTGGCATGCATGCAGCGCGGTGGCGAGAGCGCGGCGAAGCGGCGCGCCGAGGCGGGCGAGTGACGTGGCGAAATGGCCCGGCGTGTATGGCCCACAAGTCGGCGGCAAGAAGAAAACAGCGCGAGCCCGAGTTAGACTCGATCAATATCGCGCCGACCGTTGGATCTAAAACGGACGGCCGAGATTGGTGTATGCATTCGACAGTCGGTTGCGCGACGCGGCGTGGATCGCTCGATCTTCATCGGCGGTCACGATCGATTGGACTCGGCGGTGCATTTAGTTGACGCGACCGAGCCACGTGGTGCGAGTCGGACTCGAGCACGAGTTGGGTTCGGGGAACAGCGACTCGATAGAATTTGATTTAAAAGACGAGAAGGTTTGGGGAATTTTTAGAGGTAGCTCAGAGCTCCAAAAATTTCGAAATGTTTATGGTAGCTACTAGGGACAGAGGACAACCTTGTGAAATTTTTCCGAACTTTTATGCCTCGCATTGTTCTAGAGAAAATTCGCAAGCTCGTCAGACAGGAGTTTGACCAGACTTCAAACAGAGTTGACTTGGCCAATTGAAATAGCAAACAAAATCTAAAAATTGTGAAATAATTCAGGGAGGTAGATAGGATGATCAAGATGATAGGAAAAATAATTTCAGAGGATGATCACAAGTTTGAAGGCTAAGAATTTGTTGACAACAATCTCCATTCACAAGAATTTAATTCTAGAAAATGGAACTTGCTAGGAAAAATGTAGAACTTTCAAATGATTTGAAGAGACAACAAAAGTTTTATTTCTCCTCAAAATTTTACATTTGAAATACAAACCCTAAGTTAGGGCTGTTACAAATCTCCCCCTTACAGAATCTCGCCCGAGATTCTCGATCACGAGGAGAAGAAGGATGGGTGTCTGCTCGAAGGCGGTCTTCCCGCTCCCAAGTGGCTTCATCCTCGGAGTGGTTTGACCATCGAACTTTAAGGAACTTGATCACACGGTTCCTTGTTCTGCGTTCGGCTTCTTCGAGGATACGAACGGGCGCCACGATAAGACAGATCTTCCGCACATCGATATTTTCCAATGGTGTTTCCTCAATCGAACACGGAGGCACTTCTTCAATTGCGACACATGGAAAACATCATGCACCCCTCAAGTGTAGTGGCGGCTCAAGCGGTATGCAACAGCTCCCACTTTCTTGATGATGCGATATGGCCCGACATATCGAGGAGCCGCTTGCCCTTGACACCGAAACGACGATGTCCTTCGAGGTGAGACTTTGAGATACACAAAGTCATTGGGTGGAAACTCAACTCACGGCGACGACGACCGCATAGCTCTTACGCTCGGTCGAGCTACGCGCAAGTGCTCACGAATCAATCGCACTTGACTTTCACCTCATTGATGGAATCGGACCAAAGAAGCGCCTTTCACGCCTCTCACCGGTTCAATGGTGTTCTGCGGCGCCGTCCATACAAGGCCTCAAATGGTGCCATGCCGAGACTAGCTCGGAAGCCGTTGTTGTAGGAGAACTTCGGCAAGCGGTAGGCACTTCTCCCAATTCTTCCCATAGGAAAGAACACAAGCACGGAGCATATCTTCAAGCACTGATTGACGCGCTCGCTCGACCATCGATCCCGAGGATGATAGGTCAGTGAACGAAAAGACGGTCCCCATGGCTTCTCAGATCGTGCCAAAGCGGGAAGTGAAAAAGAGAACCACGATTCGACACCATCGTTCGTGGCACACCATGCAAACTCACAATGCGGGATATGTAGAGGTGCGCCAATTTCTCGACGCCGAGGGCGGTACATACCGCGAAAATGTGCTACTTTCGTCAATCATCAATAACCACCCGGATAGCATCCTTCCCAAGAAGTGCAGGCGCACCGGTGATGAAGTCCATACCAACGAATCCCACTTCCACTCGTATAGGCAAAATTGGAGGAGACCTCGACGGGCGATGCTCGGCCTTGACGCGACAACATATGTCACATCCGCCACGAACACGGCAATCTCGCGCTTCATGCGAGTCCACCGAATCTCGACGCAGATCTTGGTACATTTTGGTGGCCCGGGATGGATGGACAAAGGCGAATCATGGGCCTCTGAAGAATCAAATCCGCAACTCGGGGACCTTTGGGACCACGAGACGCCGCCCAAACCATACAACACCGTGCTCATCTTACGTGAAACACTTGGTGATCCATTCTTGACGCTCGCTTGATTTTACCCACACCAACATCGATTGTCGTGTCGCCTTGATTTGATCCACCAAGGTCGGTTGCACAACCAAGGCGAGAAGGAACCATACTCAACCAAACCCAAGTTGAGACGCGAAACTCGCAAGAAGTGCAGTTGTCGCTCTTGGATCATCAGTATTGCAATACACTTTTCGCTAAGTGCATCAAGAACCACATTGGCTTTGCCAGATGATACCGAATACCCATATCATAATCTTTGATCAATTCTAGCCATCTCTCGCCTCGAGGTTGGATCCTGGTGGGTGAACAGTATTTCAAACTCTTGTGATCGAATACACCTCACACGCTTTCGATCAAATAATGCCGCCAAATCTTGAGTGCATGAACTCTGCGCACAAGCTCTAAATCATGGGTGGGATAGTTGAGCTCATGAGGCCTCAAATGCCTAGATGCATAGGCGATCGCTTGCCTTCCGCATAAGAACACATCAGAAGTCCCCGACGAGAGGCATCGCAATAAATATCGAAGCTCTTGTGGATATCGGGAAGAGTAAGGACTGGAGTGAAGTCAATCGCCGCTTGAGCTCCCGAAAGCTCTCATCACAAGCAGAGGACCATACAAACTTCTTGTCCTTCTTGAGCAATTCAACATCGCTTTGCGATCTTGGAGAAGTTCTCGATAAAGCGCGATAGTAGCCCGCTAAACCAAGAAAACTCCGCACATCGTTGGTGACTTGGCCGCCCCAAGATAGAACATCTGACTTTCTTTGGGATCCACACTATTCCTCCAGTGAAAGAACATGGCCCAAAATGCCACTTCCTTCAACCGAACTCACATTTGCCGAACCAGATCTGGTGATGCTCCGCAATTTGCCCAAAACAATCTTGGATGCTCAGATGCTCGCTTCGATCTTGGAATAGATAAGAATGTCATCAATAAAAACCACCACAAATTTGTCCAAATACTCCATGAATACGGAATTCATAAGGTTCATGAACAACGCCGAGCATTGGTCAAACCGAAAGACATGACGGTGTACTCGCATGCGAGCCATAACGAGTAGTGAAAGTCGTCTTGAATATCCTCACTCGATCGGACTTGATGATAGCCCGATCTCGCATCAATCTTGGAGAACACCCGAGCTCCGCATAACCGGTCAAAAGATCATCAATGCGGGCGAGGATATTTGTTCTTTACCGTCACTTCATTGAGAGGACGGTAATCAACACACATGCGCAAAGTCTTGTCCTTCTTCTTCACAAAGATCACCGGACAACCCCAAGGAGATGAACTGGGACGGATGAAACCCTTTGCTTGGAGCTCACCAAGTCGCTTCTTCAATTCTTCTAGCTCATTGGGAGGCATCCGACACGCGCCTTCAAATCGGGAGATGCACGGCAAAGAACTCGATGGCAAACTCAGATCTCGAACCGAGGCATCCTGCAAATCTTCGGAAAGACATCCACAAAGTCGATACTATGGGAACATCTTGAATTTGCAAGGCTGGCTTTGCTTCTAATGCACATAGACACGGGCCCTGAAGCTGTGGCGAAAACCCGACTTGCTCACCCGAAGGGCTGGTAAGATAGACAATCTTCCTGGCACAATCGATTTGCCCCAAGTGTTGGGACAACCAATCCATGCCAAGAATCACATCCAGACTCATTGAATCGAAAGCGTAATGAGATTTGCCAAAATCCCACTCCTTCAACTATGATAGGAACATCCCGACATCAGAATCGCTCTCATTTCCGACCCGAGAGCGGATGAGCAAAGGAACTTCCAAAGGAACACAGTGAAGACCACTAGCAGCAGCAAATGATCTTGAAATAAAAGAATGCGATGCTCCAGAATCAAATAATACTGCAGCAGGACGAGAATTGACAAGAAGTGTACCAATCACGACATCCGCGCCCCGAGCCTCCTCGGTGAAAGGTGGTTCACTCGACCGCCGCCGCACTCAGGTCTTGAATAATCTTACGGTGGCGGTGATCGCTCCCGCCCGCGTCCTCCATTAGGGCGAGGTCGCTGCAACACTCGAGGCGTGCATTCGCATAATGGCCCTTGTTGTGGCAATAAAACAAATCACCTCGCCGCCGGATTGCGGAGACCGCTCTGCTTGCTGGATCGCGGCGCACGCGGGTCGAAACACGCCTGCGGTGGGCGAGGCTGGTGCGAGATGGTCTCGGCGGTGGAGCAAAAGAACGGCCCTGGTGCCGCCCACCGAGGACTAACGAGGCGGTGTGAGTAGACCGATGCGCTCCCATTTGCGCTATGGACTCGCCAGCGCCTTTGCCTTATGCTCGCAACGATGGCCTTATCTACCAAGGCACGAAAGTCCGAGAAGTCCACAATGGATAGCTTGTCCTGCAGCTCCTCTGACAAGCCATCCATAAACTTCTCCGCTAGCCTCATCCGAGGCCACCTCACCCGAGCATAACGAGCGGATGATTGAACTCGTGCATGTACTCGTCACGCATTTGCGCCCTTGCTTGAGCGCGAGGAACTCCTTTTCTTCACTTCATCAGGCCATCGGGATGTGGGCCCGACGGTGGCGGAACTCCTCCCACGCGACCACATGGCTCGCGGGCCGCATGGCGAGATAGTTCTCCCACCATGAGAGTGCCGCGCCTCAAGCCGGTGGGACGCGAAGAGTGCCTTATCTGCGCGACATCGAGCTATGTTGAGCTTTCGCTCAACCATGCGCGACCAATCGTCCGCATCGAGAGGGTCCTCGGCGGAGAAAGTCGGTGGTCGCGCACGAGGAACTCGCAAGTCCCCGCGAGTCGGTGGCCGCCACCACCGGCAGGAGTGGAGGTATTCTAGCAATAACCTCCAAGATGCGTGTCGGTCCATGCGGTTTCGCTCGATCGAGCGAGAACCTCGACCATGGTGGGAGGAGGGGAAGCTCCTCATCATGACCAGCTCGCTGATCGCCACGCGTTCTCCGGCCATCCTATTTTACTAAGACAAGTTAGCAACAAATTTAAGAGCAAGAAAGCCAAAATTCATGAAAGCAGTCAGAAACAAACACAAGGCAGATAAAGTTCGACCAAAAAAATCGGACACACAACTACTCCCTTTACATCTTACCCTATTATCCCCACAAGTTTTAGTTGGATTAAACTTCATGGTTCTCCCCAAACTAATTCCACTAGTAGTAACTATCTTTTGAAAGGTGAAGAGAGAAACCAAGTTTCAAAACTTAAATTAGAGTAAGATGAGAGTAGAAAGCTAAGATAGGTAAGGAATAAAATCGAGAATCGCCTAGGTTTTCATAAACCTTTTATGATTCAAGATAAGACTTTCAAAATATCCTAAGGACGACTATGCTTGGGTTACTACGGTCGAATGGCTCGATACCAACTTAGAGGACCCAGTTTATTAGGTTTGTAATGCTTAACCAACCACCGGTCCTAGCATCACAAATCAAATAAATCGATCCTCGAGATATGTATACTTCTGAAAGAAAAGATACACACCCTGCACAAAATTAGGCATCAACTCCATTCAAAACATAGAGTCCAAACATTACACTACAAACGGAAGATAAACAAATAGTAACAATATTACGGACATAGGCCGACAAAGCCACAAGATACACAAATAACAACAAAAGACGGCGGAAGCAAAAGTGCCATAAGATGGCTATAAACAAAGCCAATCGGTGTGCCTTCAACCCACAAGGCATCCGACCGACCGCCAAGCCTAGTCGTCACCCACGAAAAGACAAAGACCACGAAGTGAGGCCCCGAGGCTCACCTTCTTCCTCTGCAACAAAAACATTAAGCAAAGCACCGAGTACAAAGATTGTCTTTGTACCCGCAAGATCGACGTGTGAACTAACAGCACTGCTCATAGACTACATGCAAAGCTTATTTGGTGGAGGTCATATGTTTCATTTGCATAAAGCCAATTTTCATTTGCAATAAGGTAATACAGTTTAAAGGCAAGTTTGCAATTCATTTTTAAGATTGAAATAACAGAAGGATAATAATAACAAAAGCGAAAGATAAACAACCTAGAAGTGACTATCCCAATAGTCACCACAACAATAGCACGAATCCCGATCCGTACCACCCATCAAGTTTTAATTTAAATGTTGTAGTCTAACTCTCGATAAGCTTACCCAGCGTGTCCATCACCTAGACGCGAGGCTATTCGAATAGTTTTAACCCCGCAGGGTGTACCACTGCATCCACACCTCGCATCGCCTTTAAGCCAAAGCACACTTCGAAGGTATGCGGCACTGACTAAGTCCTACGAGATCTGTTTCCAATATTGTGTATCAACCCGAGCCGCTCAGATGGGTAGAAACACCATACGCTTACATGGTAAAGCCGAAAGACAACTACCCACTCAGATAAAGCTTTTGGACAACTACCATGCTCCCACCTCCATCCCCCTCCCGCGACCCCTGCGACCCGGAGCCAATACACGCCAAAGTACTAGGTCAAGAGAGGTCCCATATACTCTAGTGTGGTTAGCACGCTAAATGCTGGATAACAAAACTCACAAGATGTTCGGTCCTTAATTGACCTGCACCTTTCACCACACCCAATGAGATCACACCAATCTTACCATTGTGCCCGCGTCTAAATCATTTTTGTTTTCAGTTTTAGTTTTGCAATTAAACATAGCAAAATGCTGAAATATAAAGTTATAGTAGATTTTGTGTGATCATGGTTACCGACTAAAGTCGATAACCGCCAGCTTCTACCGATAGCTAAGCATGTCTAGCAGTTGAAATCGATCTACTAAGTGACAAGAGATCATCCAACGACCTCTAATCACAAAGAAATAACCTAGGCTCGTAGTAGAGATCAATATTTTGGCTACAAGATATGCAACTACGGATTTAACTAATCGATTTAACACAAATTAAGCGATGCATACATACAAATTGAAACAAAATATTAGACTTTAAAGTCTTGGGATAAACATGATCAAACCGCTTTTTCGTTGTTTGTTGCTCAATATGGTGCGGAGGATCGTCCTCGTGGTTGCCGCAAATATCGAATCCTAACGATTTGAACAAAACAACAATAAGAACGAATAACACCGGCAAAACTCAAACATCAAATACAAACACCAATATATACACCAAGGCTAGACTATCACAAAGAATGACAAAATAATTACTGAGGGCCCAATCACTCCTTTGCTAGGTTAACCATAAAATCAAACTTCTAACATGCTTTAAACTTTGGATGAGCTTTGATGGTGATTGTGTGCACATCTATTATTTAATCATCAAGTTAACACATCAAAATCAGCTAGCTATACTAAAACCACTATTGACAGTGAGAGCACAAAATCTACAAGAAGCTATTGAAAGCATAACTAGCCAAGAATCCAATTATGAGATGCTACAAAATTCTAATTAAGCTTGGGCTTTAAAAGATCAAGCTACTAATACTCCTAAGTATCACACCATAATAAGAAGGTTATCCCCATACAACATGCTACTACTCCCAAACTCCCGACTGATAAATCAAAAGTCAGAGACCATAACATGATAATCTAACTATCCCTATGATCAAGCATGGCAATGAAGTTTTGAAATGCGGAAGTACTAACTAACATAATTCCTTGCCAAACGCTACTTCCTAAGGAAATCTTCAAGTCTAACAAGACCTAATTTAGCAAGTATGAAACCAATTTTCAATTTATCGACAACAACTAAAACCGACAACAGAGGATGATGAGAGAAACTTGCACTAAAATACTTTCAAACCTCAATTACTAACTTTGATCATGCATGAGAGTGAACTAAAGAACAAACATAAGCATGATTAGCAGCTAACTAATTGGTTTTGAAGTAGTGGCCCCATCGTCGAGCATGCGCAGAGAGGAGCATAAGCGAAAAGAACAGAGGATCTCGGGCGCTCGACTGGATTCGCCGCCGGTGGAGGTGGAGGCGGCGAGGTGGAAACCAAGGCCAAAATGGTCGCGGAGGATCACCGGCAGTAGGTGGTCTCGAGGCGGCCGGAGATGCACCGCGGATGGCGCGGCGACGAGCTTAGCGGCCGGCGCTGGGGTGACAAGGTGCATCGCTCTAGAGAGGAAGACGGTGGAAATTTAGCGCGCGCATGGGCATCGGTGAGTTACCAGAACTCACCGTGTGCTTGGCGACGACAGAGAGGCACCGGAGTGACCCGCGACGAGCTCACGGCGCAAGAAGGCGATTAACGGCGACGAGAGCACGGGTGAACGAGAGGACACGAGTGAGTGGAGAAGAAAGGTGGAGTCGGTGGTGCTCACCGAGCGAAGAATTGAGCTGGAGCTCACCGGAGAAGATGCGGCGGTGGAAAAGGCGGTTTCGGCGGACTTGGAGAAGAAAGTCCACGCGCAGCTCCACGCACGATGAATCTGAAATTCCTTGAGGGTTTTACTCCCGGATGTGGAACACGCCGTGACGCGCCGGCGATGACCGAGCCCACCGGAGCGCCGAATGCTCGAGGCGTCGCGGCCGACGCCACGGCTCTGAGCTCGGAGAAGAAGGGCAATGGAGACGAAAACGAGGTAGGGAAAACCTCGATGGCTTTTGTAGGAGCAAAGCGAGGCGCGAGGTGAGGCGGTGGGCGGTGAAAAGACCGGCGAGGCGAGGTGGCAAAGATGCATGCAGCGGCGAGCGGGCGAGAGCCGCGGCGAAGCGGCGGTGCGCTGAGCGGGCGGCGATGGCGTGGCGGAAATGGCGACAGGTATGGCCCACAAGTCGCGGCAAGAAGAAAGCGGCGCGAGCCCGAGTTAGACTCGATCAATATCGCGCCGACCGTTGGATCTAAAACGGACGGCTGAGATTGGTGTATGCATTCGGACAGGTCGGTTGCGCACGCGACGTGGATCGTTCGATCTTCATCGGGCGGTCACGATCGATTGGACTCGAGCGGTGCATTTAGTTGACGCGACCGAGCCACGTGGTGCGAGTCGGACTCGAGCCTGAGTTGGGTTCGGGCCCGAGGAACAGTACCGATAGAATTTGATTTAAAAGACAGAGAAGGTTTGGGGAATTTTTAGAGGTAGCTCCAGAGCTCCAAAAATTTCGAAATTTTTATGGTAGCTACTAGGGACAGAGGACAACCTTGTGAAATTTTTCCAGAACTTTTTATGCACTGCATTGTTCTAGAGAAAATTCGCAAGCTGCTGTACAGGGAGTTTGACCAGACTTCAAACAGAGTTGACTTGGCCAATTGAAATAGCAAACAAAATCTAAAAATTGTGAAATAATTCAGGGAGGTAGATAGGATGATCAAGATGATAGGAAAAATAATTTCAGAGGATGATCACAAGTTTGAAGGCTAAGAATTTGCTGACAACAATCTCCATTCACAAGAATTTAATTCTAGAAAATGGAACTTGCTAGGGAAAAATGTAGGAACTTTCAAATGATTTGAAGAGACAACAAAAGTTTTTATTTCTCCTCAAAATTTTACATTTGAAATACAAACCCTAAGTTAGGGCTGTTACAAGTATACAGTCTCTGCAGAGTGTAAACTATTCGAACAACCATGCCCACGGTCAAGGGCAGGCATGAAAACTTACTCGAGTTAGTTTCTATTGTAAAAAAGACCTTCGTGGGTGGGATGAAAACTCGTCGGGGGGATGTAACCCTGATTTTGGATTTTTCCTGGGTGGACGTAACCCATTGTTGCTAATTGGGTGGATGTAACCCTAGTAATCAAAATTAAGCATATGGTGGATGGAACCATGTAACAGGTGGATGGAACCTACACCGCTATAAATATTGCACAACTTCTCTCTTTAATAAAATATGTAGCCTTTAGCAAATAAAAGAACCCGAACCATCCTTGTTTAACCTTGTATATATAACTATTGCATTCTGTGTGTTGGCTCGCGGAGCATTGTTGCTTGTGCTCACCCTCGCTCCGCCTACTTCCCTAAGAACCCGTGGACCTAGGGCATTACGCATATTATGAGGATCCAAAAGATGATGGCAAAGAAGGTGGAGGAGAGTAGTTTAGGCTCTAGTAGTCTAGGTTTCACCCCAGTCTGGCTGACTAAGTCGGTGTTTGCGCGCACCCATATTATCCCAGTCCTTAGATAATATCGGTCGCACACAGGTCATCCCAGTCGCTTGCCTGTGGCAAGATGTGCCTTCTCCTTTTGCTTCCACTACCGCTTTTGCTTTTATGTCATGTATCCTTTTGTCCTAATCAGCCTTATTATAAACTCACCCGATGCAGTCTATGTGAACTTTGATGTTTTGTAATTAATATATGGTACGGTTTACGTTCTGTATGATATGATTTAGTGATGTATCTGTGAGCACTATCTACTGATCTAGGAAATAGTGTAGTGGTTTCACAGAAGATTCTGGATTAGCTAAATCTAGGTCCGACAGAGGCCTTGTTTGAAGTGTAGATAAAATGTTTTTAATTGGTCATGAATTAAGCTTTTCACTCTGTAAAAACACGTCGAACATACAATAAGTTTATTGACAGGGGTCAATGCTAAGCAAGTGTTACTCCTTGGCTAATTACTAAAGGAATTGCATGAATCATAGGGGGTAGGCCCGATCGAGCCATGTTAGATGTATATGCATGAGGGCCTATTTGGCATAGCTGCAGCTTTTCTGAAAAGCAGCTTTCAGTTGGATTGTATGGCTGAACGGCTGAGTTAAAGACGTTTGGTGTTTGACAATCTTGCTTTTAGGTCATCGACATCGAGCGAGCGGGGAAGGGGAACGTAGTCCACTGCGGCGGCACTGAAGAGGTCAGGGTAGTGTCGAGGGAGTAAGTCGGGGCAGCGGTGAGGACGGAGGAGGAGGTTGGGGCGGCACCGAGGGAGGAGGAGGAAGTCCAGTGGTACCGAGGGAGGAGGAGGGAAGCTGGGGTGGCAACACCGAGGGAGGAGGAGGAAGGCTAGGACAGCGACGCCAAGGAAGGAGGCGAAGGTTGGGGTAGTGCCGAGGGAGGAGGGAGGCTAACATGGAGGGAGCGACCGGAGGCGACGGCCGGCGGCGCCAGCACGAGACGACGCAGGGGCACAAACCCTAGCACCGCTGTTACACCGAGGGTGGAGTCAGGGCTGTTCAGATGGGGGATGGGGGGAGAGAGGGGATGGATTTGTGATTTTATACGTGGTATGAGGGGGGTAATTTTATCCAACTCTTATGGCAAAGTCAGAAGACCAACCCACCGAAGCCGTGAGAAAGCGCCCACCCGCTTCCGCTCGGCTTCTCCATGTTCAATCGATCGCCACTTTACAAAAGCGGATCTTTAAAGTCACAGATTTGAGATGGCTTCCGATGTTTTCTAGCTTTTCCTAGTGAAAAGCCGAAACCTTCCCAAACATGCCCTTACTGACTGATCGAGAAGCTGCTGATCGATCGCACGACATGTCTTGGTTACACCGGACGCTCAAAACTGACAATCACATGAATAGCAAAATGGATTGTTAACTGCCAGTCCAATCAATCGGGGATCAAATCTACATATGTATATATCAGAAGGAAATTATATGGGACGGGGCCTCTGACCTCATCACTTGAGGTTGTTCTTATGATTACACCACGTCATGACTCATGAGATGAATCTCAAAGCAAAGTAACCTTTTCCAATCCTCCATTGCTTCCCATAAACATGCTGTCCACCGTCCACCAGTTTCATTTTTCCCAGACCCGGCCTGGCTGCGGCTGCGTGTGGATCATCATCTCTCCACTCGTCACTCGTCACTCGTCGGATGGATCCCGTCGTGGCCAACACCATGAGTGAGGTGAATTTGTGGGGAGAGGACACTAGCACCGTTGCACACGACGCTCCCAACCTTGGATTCGTCGGTCGGGTCCGCTTCCAACACGGGGAGAAGGAAGAAGACGATGACACAAAGGAAGAAGGAAGCGGAGGAGAATACGCTTCCCCTAGTTCCATTCACAAGGACTTGACACTATGAGCGCCGAGATGACAAGCGAACCCCACGCTGTGGACCTAGCAAGTCTCCTGCATGCGAGGATGCTGATTCTCATCTTTGACTGGGCCCCTACACTATTCAACTCGACTGGACTCCACTAGCTCTCCTCAGTCGAGCAAGCCAATGGATTCATGCCGCACACCGGAGATAACCCCAACAATGGCTTGTCTCGATCGGATTCCTAAATTGACTTCTTATTGCTACTTCAAAAAAGAAAAACTAAAGCTGGTTGTGGTCACTTGGAGTTGAGAACCAGAGGAGAAAGAGAGTAGAAGAAGGAAGAGGGATTGGTTGAGTCAGTTGCCTTGCTTCGAGATTTGTCCTATGACGTGGTGTAATCTTAACAAAGGGCCTCAAGTGCTGTGGTTGGAGGCCCATCCCACATAATTTCTATCCTATTAAGAAAACGGTAGTCATCATGACATCGTCGTAGATCAATTAATCACAGAAGAACAATCACATAGGGAACATAGATACAACGGGAGACACAGAGTATAGGGGTAGATATCTTTTCATTCATCCATCAATCTTGTACATAGGGGTCCTTATATTTATAGCCGATAGCGGTGAAAGCCCTCTAGGGGTGGTTTAGTCTTTTGCCCATTAAACCCTAGGTTTCATAACACTCCTCCTTAAGCAATAGACAACTATATGCTAATATTTTGTCAAAAACTCCTTACAAAAATCCATTAAGAAAAAAAAAGGAATAGAGAAAAGAGTACATGACATTCGTAAGTTGCATTACACTTGTTGCCTCACTAAAAACCTTCGTGTGAGAAAAACTTCAGAAAAACTCACCAAGGAAAAGAGTACAATGTTTAATCTTCACGATCCAATCTTCAAGATTTTGGATAAATCTTCAGGATTTGATAAGGGTTATGATCTAGAGATTTACTCCCTCTGAACTCTACAACTCTTTAAACCGTCTCATTCCAATGTCATGAATGTATCTTTGGGAATTGGATGCAAGAAGAGACTTAGTGAATACATCAACTAGATATTCACAATACTTTGTTTGCAGGATCTTTACCTCACTATTCTTCTGGATTTCTTGAGGATAGAAAATTTTGGAGCAATGTACTTTGAGATGTTGCTCTTGACATAACCCGTTTGCATTTGTGTAATACGCGCAGCATTATCTTGATAGATAATTGAGGGGGTGTTGACGGTATTAATGCTACCATACTTCTGGATGTTGTTAATCACACGTCTAAGCTAAACATGTTTAAGTGAGACTTCATATAGTGTTATAATCTCTCAGTGGATGGTAGAAGTAGCTACCAAGGTTTGCTTAGATGAACGCCTAGAGATGGCTGCACCAGCATAAGGTAAAATAAATCCATCCTGGGAATTTGCACTATAGATATTTGACAGATAGTGAGTATATCTTTAGGATTTAGTAATGAGCATCAGGATCTATGCATGATCTTTATGATCTTTGCATTATCGACCAACTGGATCTAGACTGTTAAGTGGTAAAACCTTCAAGGTGAACTTAAACAGTAATCATCGTACCAACATCTTCTAGGCTTGACAAAGATTTTCAAAATCTCAAGTATGATGATCAGTGTTTAGCATATGCTCCCCCTGAGGACAACTTCTGTTGAAGTCTTGTTGCTCTAATGCCTTTCATATATTTTTCCAAAATGAATATAAGCAATTATATTGTGATCAAATCAACTGGATTACCACAATGCAGAGTCTTACATACAATATTCTATTACTCATCTGGAGATTTTAGGATAAACACTATTCAATTGTGCAACACAAGTAGATTATCCTTGCAGAGGATATGGGTAATACTAGTTACAAAGTCGTATGCCTTTTAGATACGATTTATCAAAACCGTTCAAGGTCTTAATATTTTGTAACTATCTCTATGGGGTTAAAGTTACAATAAATAGTCTGTTCTGCAGAACTATAAAGTATTGTTGTAGCACTCTAGAGTAAAAAATATAATCAGTCTTAGTTTTTGTGTTTAGGGGATTAATTGCCAATATCACCAATGTATATCGTACCTTCATAGTACTAGAGGAAACCACCATTCCACTAACTTCTAGTAGAGGATACACTTTATAAGTACTTATGTGACGCACTTTAGGTCTTTAGGTTCCTCGTTACTTTCTTTCGGGTCTTGATGGGTCCTTGTCCACTTCTAGAGATCATATGATCATTGGTGTGATTAAGAGATCAATTGGTAAGATAATATTCCTTCAGAGAGATGTTCTCTCTTTTGGGAGATGCTCTTACTATAGGTGAAAAGCTATTGGGTATGAGTTTTATATATATTACGATTGTGTTTCCTTTCTTACTAGGAATTTTGAGTTCTTAGAGAATCTCGACAAGGGTTTTTAGAACCCATTGACTGCATATTTTATTTATTTGTTCATGCCATTTGCTAGAATTATTATGCAACAGAACATTATATCATTCGTAATAGGGGAGTAACGGTCTCTACGGGGACCTTTGAACCATAGCTTTTATCACTTCATTATCTTCGTATGACTCATCAAGCCTGAACTATCTTGTTTCAATACTTTTATTTAGCAATTTTGGTTCGGCCTCATATGCTTTCATTATGTGACCCGATATGAACGCTTCAAGTGCTTGGCCATGGACTTTGGTTCCGGATCCGTGATCTTGTAAAAGAAACTTTAGCAATTATAGAGGCAAAGTGGTTGTTGATAAATTTTCTCCTATATCCTCCAAAATGAGGGTATCTCAGGGTTAACCAGACCTTTGTTATTTCTCAAACAAAAGATTCTTGGCCGTTCCATATTTTCAGCATTTAATATGTACACATCAAGTTGTTGGGGCTTTCATCTTTATGATGAACATCTTCATGAGGTATTTCACTTTCAAGGTTAATTTTCTTCAAGAGAGTTAAAAAAAAGTGATTAATAATTGTTTTGATGATTAATAATTGTTTTGACTAGTATCATTAGATCTTAGACCTGTAGGCGTCCCCATATATTTTAGGTCAAGAACCAATAAGTCAAATTCGCACAGGTGGATATACTATTCAACCCAGGGTATTCCACTCTTAGCGACGTATTTACTGCAAGTAAACACTGTGGTAACTTTTCCATAATTAGAAAGTATCTGACCGACTAGTGCATGTATCTTAGCACTAAAGATCTTTTTCTTCTGGAAAGTACAACGACGTTCGAACTTTGTGGGCATTTCTCTCACCCCTAATGCCGAGATTCGATCTTTATTAATAGCATACCACTAAATTCCCCTATCATGGACACATGATTAATTGAAATTCAGATCCAACATGATTTCCAACAACTGATGGTGACCCAAAAGTGTATGCTACAGTGGTGATAACATGTGGGAAATATTTGATTCCTCCAACACACACTTATTTCAACAAGTGGTTTGATAATTATATGCAGTGTTGAAGAATCTAGACCCGTCATTATATGTTAATGATGTTTTGGTTATTAATGACAAATGTGTGTTAGACAATTTTATCAAAGAGGTATGCATTCGATAACATCTTATTATATCTTCTTGTAGTGGCAAGAAAATCCATATTTCTTTGTCCACGCATGATCCTAACATTACATTCAATTATCGTAATTGTGTTGGTTATCATCAATTACCAAAGAGAGAAAGATTGTGGTATCTTGTCCCACCATTATTGATTAATGGTTTGAAGTGGTAAGGATATTTCAACTTCTAGTTGGTTATTGAAATCATCATGTGTTGATGATGTTCAAGAAAAGGATGATCATCATCTGACGAAGGTCTCTTACTGGGTCCACGATTTGGTGGATCGCGCTCTTGCATCATGAGTTGATGCGTGTCAAGTTCAAGAAGATGAGATGATCATTGGTTGATCATCAAGACAAGAGAAGGTGTCATCGACATCGAAATCATGAAGCAAAGGATTGTCAAGCTTCAAGAGATGCAAGGCTAAGGTATGACTAGCTAGGGCTAGTTCCTAGTCTACCGATCTCGGTGTTTGGTTGAGAGATCTTTATTATTTAGGGTCCAAGTTTTGATCCAATTACTTACACCATATTTTAAATAATTTGGATCATTAAACTTCAAGTTTATAATTACGCAACATATTTTCTTACAGCGTTTCACCCCCTCTAGTCGGCCTACTCGATCTTACAAGTGTGTTAGACTTTTATCAGTGTAGTGGCAAGAAAACTGCATGATCCTAACATTCTGTAGGATATTTCAACTTCTAGTTGGTTATTAATCTGCGACGAAGGTCTCTTACGGGGTCCACGATTTGGCAGACTTATTCCGTAGACTAGCTTCTTTATTATTTACCCAAGTTTTGATCCAATTACTTACACCATATTTTAAATAATTTGGATCATTAAACTTCAAGTTTATAATTACGCAACATATTTTCTTACGGTCATGAGCAGTATGTTCTAACAGCATAAAACTACATGATGCTCTTCAGGAACATAAATATAATACTAGAATATAAAATATTTAATCATAGTTAATCTGCACAGAAATACTATATTTTCTTTTGGAGTACAAATTTAGTTGAATCAACGAAATAGTATAATTATTCGACATGAATATTTATTGTTCAATAGGAACACCATAGTTAATTAAGGGTGATAAATTGTATGCCTGATTTTAATTTGTAATGCCAAAATCAACATGACCAAATGTAGATAATTAAGGATCAACAAAATCTAATACGTCATTATATTTTATTTCGGGACTTCTAATTGCTTCAAGCAAATGATATGACTTCTGGTGGTGATGCAGTTATAGACTGCATTTACTTATTTATGCATGTGTCATTTTCAATGAGTATGACACGCTTTGGTGCATAGCCAATATGGCATATGTCCGACTACGTCAAGTGGTCGCCGGTTAACATATTGCTGAAGACACAAATCAATTGTCTTTCGTGGGCAGCAATTATTGTGGTTACCAAACAGCATGGGTATCAGCAATGGTGTAAATGCCGTTTTTATATCAACTGGATAAGGATAACAATCATGCAATTTACTTTAATTATCTGCTAAAATAAAATAGATTAATTTATTGCTTCTGGTTTTGACCTAGGATATACCACTTTGCCTACCATGACACTTATTTTGAATATTTTTTTATGCCTCTTAGGTTTCAATATCCCACACAAGTCCAATATCCTCTCCTTTCCATTCCAACTATAAAAATCCCGAGTGATAGCGTGTGCATTGGGCATTTGCTTGAAATCATCTCAGAGTTTTAGCAAGGATTTACAATCATACTTCAACGGGAGTACAATTTTTTTGGCGTGAAACCAATATAAACTCTGTAATATTCTGCTTACAAAGTTATTCAATTAAGAAAAATTATGGTGGAGGATAGTGTTATATAGACTCCAAGTCTTAGGGTTGAAGTTATTTTGTACTTATTTAAGGAATTTGGTGTTTTCTCGCCAAAGTGATCCATCAGAGATCAACATATGACTAGGTTTGGTCCGGTGCCACTGAGAAAAATAGTTTTCCTTTTGTTATCTAGGCATTCGTGCATTACAAGCTAGTGAGTTGAGGCTTATTAGATATCAAGAGTACATGGCTAATATTTTGTTAGCAAGACATGACAAAGTATTTTTAATTTTCAGGCATACCATTTACAAATTTTATTCCATGCAAGATTAATTTACTACATGTAAGGTATGCTACTGGTACTATGATCTATTAAGTAGATTTAATCAACTATTCAGCAGGAGATAAGATTTAAATAGAACAACTTAGACCATTATTTTATTTATAGCATCTAGGAAAAACAATCTAATTCATAAGGTTCCAGCATAAAGTAAAAGATAAGAGATGCTCAGCACGAGTAGGACCAAGCTCAATAGGAGCTGAATCTATACTACTAATGCAACTCGTGCAAGAAAATGATATCTTTATTTAAGGGATAACTAGGAGATTGCTATAGGTCTCCATGGAGGATAATATGAGCATGCCATTGTTGTCATCCAGGATAAACAAATATCCACTTAGTGATGTCAAACATGTCCTTCATAGTTCATACAATTTTCTATGTTTAGATTTGGTAAGGCATTTTAAATGTATGAAATAAGTACAAAATAGTAAAGATTAATTTTATCTATTAGTAGATAATTTTATACATTTCCCATAATTTTCTTAGTGTTTTAGGATCAATGGCCATTTTGCAAGATTTTGGGATTTCATTTTTTTTCTATTTTCTTTCCCGGAACTTTTTTTATGCCTTTGTTTCGAAAAACTTCATGGGCCAGGCCGGCCCAACGCGCCAACCCTAGTGCCCCGCATTGGCGGCGGTGGCTGAGCGCGGGCGCACACGGCTGGTGATGACGTGGCGGGTGGTGGCATGGCGGTCGCGGCTTCGGGTCGGCGCGGGGGCGCGCGATGGTGCAACAGGTGCGGCGCGCGTGGCAGGCGCGCTTGGCAGAAGGCTCGCGGGTGACTCGATGGGAGCGCGGTGCACAGCGGCTCGTCGGCCATCGGGGCGCAGCGGGCGCACGGTAGGCTCACGTGGCGTGCTGCTTCGTGCCGCTGCGGTGGCGCACGGAGATGCGGTGTCCTTCGGTGCGACGGCGCACGGCAAAGATGACGGCTTGGCCCGTGGCGGGCGCGTGGGTGGTGGCACGGCTTCGGGCAGTGCGGCAGCGCACGGCCTCGAGCAGCACACGACGGAGCGGCTTCGGGCCGACTTGGTGGCGCTCATTCTGGCGTGCGATTCAGCGGCCGTACCGGCCTCCATTGCGACGCTCGTGGTTCGCAGCATCACTACATGTTTGCACGTATGGATTCACCAGATCCACAAAACATATAGGTGAACATTAATCCAATCTTAACCCTAATTAGCAAATAATTGATCTAGGGTATTGCAATTAATCTACTAGATTAATCTAAAGCGTGGTTGAAGATTAACGTTCTTGTGCAACTTACAGATGTTGTCCAAAAACTTGGAACGAACTCACAGTTGGCTTGTTGTGTAGATGGTGCAGCGCCGAGTGAAATTAGCAAACAAACTAGATGAGATTGCCTGGTGTGCTAACGTTATTGGTGATCCCCAGGAACAGCGCCTTGTGCGATCCATGCGTAGTCCAAGACTTTCGCCGTTGGCAGACGGCGATGACCAGAATCGTGCGACGGTCGGCCATGAGAATCCAGGAAGTTGTCGAGCTGTACCATGGCAATCAAATAATAGAACTGATTAGAAACAAGACGAATAGATCTAATTGCCAACACATATTGAACGATATACCCATATGGAAGAGCTGCGTGCTGATAACGTGTTAAGAAAACGGTAGTCGTCGTGACATCGGCGTAGATCAATCACACCAGAACAATCATATATGGAACATGATATAACGGGAAACACAGGGTACAGGGGTAGATCTATTCTCATTCATCCATCAATCTTGTACACGACGGTCCTTATATTTATAGTCTATAAAGATGAAACCTCTTTAAAGACGATTTAGTCTTTAGCCTATAAAAGACTAGGCTTCCATGGCCTTGCATTTCCGATCCAGATATCTCCGTTTTCTCACACTAGTCTTGTCCTTAAAGCGACCCTGCACGTACGTTCGCCTCAAGTAAATGTTCCAGGCCACATGCATCCTGCCCTGAAACAAGGCAGAGCCGGATCCACATCCGCGGTGTGAACAGTGTTCCATGGCTAAACAACGCTGTTGCAATACCGTAACAAAAGCCAGAAAAGCAGTGTAGCAAGGAACACTGTAGTAACTACAGCACGTGGTCTTAACCTTGGATTGGTTATCCGACGGTGAAAATCGTTTGTAATGCTCATTTATTATAGATCTATTGTATTAACTGTTTCAACGCAGAGTATCCCATTCAAATTTTCAGCAACAAAGGTCACATATGTCTGCGCGTACAGTACTCGTTTCAAGTACATAGTGTGCACGTACGTAGTGTGTGTGACGATAACGCGATGTTGATCCCTGGCCGCCAGTTCGCAAGTCTACATTGACTTTGATCCTGACTTCAAATATAAAAATAACAACTCAAAAAAATATGTGAAAAGGCCAAGTTCGATCTAAAAAAAGCAAAGGGGAAATCAAATAAGCATATTTATGATCTTAGCCTGTTTTTGTCCTGATTTCCTATGTTCATTCTATGTAAGTTAGTTTAGAGCATCTACAATAGTTTATTTTTTAGCTTGTTACTAAGAGGAGAGAGTGAGTACTCAATCTAATAAAAAAGAAACAAACATTCCAATGGATTATTTTTTAGCTTGTATCTAAGACTTTAACTGCTACTTTAATTACTACCCACAAAATAAGTTTTTAGGTAACAAACAAGTTTCTAATAACTATTTTGTTATTTTTTGTGTTTGGTATCAACAACTTGCTTGTTTTTTCATCTAGAAACAAGCTCACATTCTGTTCGCACTATCTCTCCTTCACATCACCTAAATACTGATGTATTCATCATTTAGTAACAAGTGACATGGACTATTATAAATGCTCTTATTGACTTACTCATGTCACTTTCTCACTTTGGTCTTCCATGTCTACACTTGCTAATTAGCTATTGCTTCCAACTTCCAAGATGACAGTGTTTAGCTAAACTGATCGCCAAAAGCCAAAAAAGGATGGACCCCATTTGGCGACATAAACAGCTACGCGAGGTCTTAATCGCAAATGTGCCACCAGTATAAAAGCGTACCCACAGTTAGCCACTTGATCAAACCGCATCTCTGCTTGCCGCTTTGAGCTAAGCTAGTGAGCTAGAGGAGCGACGACCACTGCAGTGCCGGCCA